>CAWUFW010005128.1:0-1397654 GCA_963921515.1 Calotriton arnoldi | reverse complement strand
ATTTAAATATGGGGGTCCGTTACGGACCCAAGCCCGAGGACCACCACCTCCCGGGGCTGTGCACTGAATGGGAGGGGGCGCGCGGCCCCTCCTGGAGCCCTTGATGGCCCTGGGGACCGCCACCCCCAGGGCCGGCTCCTGCAGTGTCCCGGGGTGCCTACCCTCGGGACACTGCTATTTGCTATGACAGGACAGGAGCCTCGCGTCTCCCGTCCTGTCATAGCAAACTAGTTTGCATTTTGAAAGAGAGAGCAGGAAACCTGCTCTCTCTTTCAAAATGCAAACCAATGCTTTCCACATGGGGAGCAGCATGTTAGCTGCTCCCCATGTGAAAGCAATGCCGGCTTCCGCAGGAGGCGGGGAGCCGGCTGGGACTGTGGGGGATTGGGGACCCCCCCACAGTCTCCAACGTGAGGCCAGGCCCCGGGGGATGGGGTCCCGGGGCCTTAAATGGCCTGAGGAGGGGGGCCACGCAGCCCCCCTCCAAATAAAAATATAAAAAATCGAGGCCATGCCCCGGGGATGGGGTCCCCGGGGCCAATACAGGCCCAGGGAAGGGGGCCACGCGGCCCCCTTCCCGTTTTTTTTTAATTTTAATTAAAAAAAAAAGGGGTAAGGCCCTGGGGATGGGGTCCCCAGGGCCTAAAAATAGGAAAAAGGAAGGGGGCCACACAGCCCCCATTCAGGGGAAAAAAAAACGATCGGGCCCGCAGGCCCCGCCCCCTTCCTTCACCACTCTGCAAACGCGCCCCTGGCGCGTTTGCAGATGGAGAAGTAATTCCCCTTCAATACTGGGGGTCCCTGAGGGCCAACTAGCCCACCAGGAACCTCCAGTATGCGCCAGAGGGCTGCCTTGCAGAGAGGTGTACAGAGGCCACGCCCCTTTTACACCTCTCTGCAACGCAGCTCTGTGGCGCTTAATGGAAGGTAGCTGGTGGGCTAGTTGCACCCCAGGGACCCTCAGGATTCAAGGGAGTTAATCCCCGACTTAAAACGCGCCACGGGGCGCGTTTGCACAGTGCTGAAGGGAGGGGCGGGGCTTCAGGTGACATGTGTGCAAACAGGCCCCATGGCACGTTTTAAGATGGGAATTAAATCCCCTTCAATCCTGAGGGTCCCTGGGGGCCAACTAGCCCAACAGGTACATCCAGAAAGCGCCACAGAGCTGCGTTGCAGAGAGGTGTAAAAGGGGTGTGGCCTCTCTACACATCTCTGCAACGCAGCCCCTGGCGCATACTGGAGGTTCCTGGTGGGCTAGTTGGCCCGTAGGGACCCTCATGATTCAAGGGACTTAATCCCCAACCTAAAACGCGCCACGGGGCGCGTTTGCACAGATGTCACCTCAGGCCCCGCCCCTCCCTTCACCATTGTGCAAATATTCCTCTAAAATCTGCCGAACTACGAATTCCGATTTACTCACCTGTTATCAGGAGAGACCTCAGTGCTGTATCTTTCAGCCCAGTACTGGTCCTGAAAAGTAATTTTAACCGTACTTAACAGTAACTTGAATTTCCTTCCATAGGCTAACATTGACTGGTTTCACTTGGAAATTCTTCTAAGTGTGGAGTTTTGGAACTTTAAAATATTCCTCTAAAATCAGCAGAAATACGAATTCCGATTTACTCACCTGTTATCAGGAGAGACCTGAGTGCTGTATCTTTCAGCCCAGTACTGGTCCTGAAAAGTAATTTTAACCGTACTTACCAGTAACTTGAATTTCCTTCCATAGGCTAACATTGACTGGTTTCACTTGGAAATTCTTCTAAGTGTGGAGTTTTGGAACTTTAAAATATTCCTCTAAAATCAGCCGAAATACGAATTCCGATTTACTCACCTGTTATCAGGAGAGACCTCAGTGCTGCATCTTTCAGCCCAGTACTGATCCTCAAAAGTAATTTTAACCGTACTTACCAGTAACTTGAATTTCCTTCCATAGGATATCATTGCCTGCTTTTTGCTGAAAAAGTTTCTAAGTGTTGATTTTTGAAACATACAAATATTCCTCTAAAATCAGCCGAAATACGAATTTCGATTTACTCACCTGTTATCAGGAGAGACCTCAGTGCTGCATCTTTCAGCCCAGTACTGGTCCTGAAAAGTAATTTTAACCGTACTTACCAGTAACTTGAATTTCCTTCCATAGGCTAACATTGACTGGTTTCACTTGGAAATTCTTCTGTGTGTGGAGTTTTGGAACTTTATAATATTCCTCTAAAATCAGCCGAAATACGAATTCCGATTTACTCACCTGTTATCAGGAGAGACCTCAGTGCTGCATCTTTCAGCCCAGTACTGATCCTCAAAAGTAATTTTAACCGTACTTACCAGTAACTTGAATTTCCTTCCATAGGATATCATTGCCTGCTTTTTGCTGAAAAAGTTTCTAAGTGTCGATTTTTGAAACATACAAATATTCCTCTAAAATCAGCCGAAATACGAATTCCGATTTACTCACCTGTTATAAGGAGAGACCTCAGTGCTGTATCTTTCAGCCCAGTACTGGTCCTGAAAAGTAATTTTAACCGTACTTACCAGTAACTTATATTTTCTTCCATAGGAATCCATTGTCTGGTTTTCAGCAGAAAAGTTTCAAAGTGTCGATTTTCACAAACTACAAATATTCCTTAAAAATCGCCTGTATGACTTAAACGCATTCTTTCAACTGTTTACAGGAGATGCACCAGTGCTGGATCCAGGATCCAACACTGAGTAAGAAAAAGTAATGATAACAGTTTTTACCTGCTAAGTGAATTTCCTTCCATAGGATAACAATGGTGATTCTATAAGAAAAAGTTTCTAAGTGTCAACTTTTAAAATACAATAATATTCCTTAAAAATCACGACTGTAACCAAAACGCTTTTACTCAACTGTTTACAGGAGATGTAACAGGACTGAATCTAGGATCCAGTCCTGTGGTTAGAAAAGTAATCCATAAAGTAACTAATTGCATTTAACTAGAAATTCACATTGAGCTGAATGTTGCATTGTGTTTGAAAATGTGTTGCCCATTGCAACAACTGTAACTACTGTACTTAAAAGTCTATTGCCTATGTGCAAAGTATTTAAACTAAAGTAATTCATTCTGAGAAAGTATTTTTTGTAATGTAATGTATAATGTAATTACAATGTAATTTAAAAAATAAAATATGTAAAAAATAATTGTTTCTAAAAATGTAGTAAATCAGTATGAAAAAAATTAATATAACAATTAATACATTTAAATTGTCATTTACAAAACCTTTGAAATTCACTGAAAAAACCGTAGGTTTCAGACATGTTATAGTTAGGAATTAGCATTTAAAAAACCTTTGAAATTCACTGAAAAAACCATAGGTTTCAGATATGTTATAGTTAGAAATTAGCATTTAAAAAACCTTTGAAATTCACTGAAAAAACCATAGGTTTTAGGGACAGTTATAGTTAGTTGGACATTTCACTCGTACAAAACCATAGAAATTCCCCCGTTATAGTTAGTTCAGGTAACTATAACTCGCGCCCGCAATGCACTGCTGATGACGTCACATATTACATCACTCATGACATGGTCAGTGACTGTAAGTATAAGTGACTGTACAGGTGAGTGAGTGGATGTGTGTGTGTAGACCTAAGAATCAGTGAGTGGGTATGTAGTTTTTGGTGTTGGAGTGTCTATGGTTTTGAGAATGGCAGTCTGTAATTTAGAGTGGGTGTATCAAAACTTATATTAGGGTGTGAGAAGATGCATTAAATTCTCACATGGATGATGTCATCAGTGATGTCATCAGTGATGTCATTTGAGATGTCATCAGTGATGTCATCAGTGATGTCACTGACCATGTCATGAGTGATGTAATATGTGACGTCATCAGCAGTGCATTGCGGGCGCGAGTTATAGTTACCCGAACTAACTATAACGGGGAATTTCTATGGTTTTGTACGAGTGAAATGTCCAACTAACTATAACTGTCCCTAAAACCTATGGTTTTTCAGTGAATATATATATATATATTCACTGAAAAAACCATAGGTTTCAGACTACGTTATAGGTAGAAATTAGCATTTAAAAAACCTTTGAAATTCACTGAAAAACCATAGGTTTTAGGGACAGTTATAGTTAGTTGGATATTGCACTCGTACAAAACCCGTGAAATTCCCCGTTATAGTTAGTTCAGGTAACTATAACTCGCGCCCCGCAATGCACTGCTGATGACGTCACATATTACATCACTCATGACATGGTCAGTGACATCACTGATGACATCACTGATGACATCTCAAATGACATCACTGATGACATCACTGATGACATCATCCAGTGACTGTGTGTTTCTGTAAAGTTTAATTTTGTTTTATATATATGCCAAGCTGTATTGAGGAATGAGTGGGTGTATAAGTGTCTGTATGGAGGATTTAGTAGGTACGTGACTGACTGTATAAGTGAGTGATTAAATGTATCTTACTGAATGCATGGGTTAGTGACTAAACTGGGTGAATGTCTGAATCCGTCTGTCTGTTGCTGTGTAAGTGGCTGCATGGGTTTGTGAATAGCTACATGAGTGTCTATATGAGTTATTGATTGGTTGTCTGAGTATCTGTATGGGTGCCTGAGTGTTTGTGTGGGTGGGGTGTGTGCGACTCTGTGCATAGATGTGTGAGTGGGTGATTCACTGGGTGGATGGTTTCAAGAGTGCATCTGTGATAGACTGTATGGGTGGGTAAGTGTGTGTAAGAGTGTGTTAGTGAGTGAATGTATGTCCCAGTGGTACATGTGTGAGTAACTACATATGTGAAAGGCAGTATATATGTGTGTTGGAGTATATAAATGGCTATAAGTGAGAGTGTGTGATTGTGAGAGTGGCTGTATGGATGAGTGTGTGCTTGTATCAGTGATTGTATAAGAGCATAAAAATGTGCTAGTATTTGTATGAGTAAGTGAGCTGGTGTGTGTATGACTGTATAGGTGAGTAAATGGCAGTGTGAATAATTATTTGCATGACTGACTAGGTGTGTGAGTACCTCTATGGATGAGTGGCGGTGTGTGAGTGTCTATATAGGAGTATGAGTGCATATGATAGTCCTGTACTGAGTGACCGTAAGTTTGAGTGACTGTACGGGTGAGTTAGTGGATGTGTGTGTAGACCTAAGAATCAGTGAGTGGGTATGTAGTTATTGGTGTTGGAGTGTCTATGGTTTTGCGAATGGCAGTCTGTTATTTAGAGTGGGTGTATCAAAGGTTATATTAGGGTGTGAGGAGGTGCATCAGATTATCACGTGGATTATGTCATCAGTGATGTCATCAGTGATGTCATTTGAGATGTCATCAGTGATGTCATCAGTGATGTCACTGACCATGTCATGAGTGATGTAATATGTGACGTCATCAGCAGTGCATTGCTAGGCGCGAGTTATAGTTAGCTGAACTAACTATAACGGGGAATTTCACGGGTTTTGTACGAGTGCAATGTCCAACTAACTATAACTGTCCCTAAAACCTATGGTTTTTCAGTGAATTTCAAAGGTTTTTTAAATGCTAATTTCTAACTATAACGTGTCTGAAACCTATGGTTTTTCAGTGAATTTCAAAGGTTTTTAAATGCTAATTTCTAACTATAACTGTCCCTAAAACCTATGGTTTTTCAGTGAATTTCAAAGGTTTTTAAATGATAATTCCTAACTATAACATGTCTGAAACCTATGTTTTTTTCAGTGAATTTCAAAGGTTTTGTAAATGACAATTTTTAAATGTATTAATTGTTATATTTATTTTTGGATACTGATTTACTACATTTTTTTAACTATTTATTTTTACATATTTTATTTTTAAATTACATTGTAATTACATTATACATTACATTACAAAATATACTTTCTCAGAATGAATTACTTTAGTTTAAATACTTTGCGAATAGGCAATAGACTTTTAAGTACCGTAGTTACAGTTGTTGCAATGGGCAACACAATTTCAAACACAATGCAACATTGAGCTCAATGTGAATTTCTAGTTAAATGCAATTAGTTACTTTATGGATTACTTTTTCTAACCACAGGACTGGATCCTAGATTCAGTCCTGGGACATCTCCTGTAAACAGTTGAGTAAAAGCGTTTTGGTTACAGTAGTGATTTTTAAGGAATATTATTGTATTTTAAAAGTTGACACTTAGAAACTTTTTCACATAGAATCACCAATGTTATCCTATGGGAGGAAATTCACTTAGCAGGTAAGTAGTGTTATCGTTACTTTTTCTTACTCAGTGTTGGATCCTGGATCCAGCACTGGTGCATCTCCTGTAAACAGTTGAAAGAATGCGTTTAAGTCATACAGGCGATTTTTAAGGAATATTTGTAGTTTGTGAAAATCGACACTTTGAAACTTTTCTGCTATGGAAGGAAATATAAGTTACTGGTAAGTACGGTTAGAATTACTTTTCAGGGTCAGTGCTGGGCTAAAAGATGCAGCACTGGGTTCTCTCCTGATAACAGGTGAGTAAATCGGAATTCGTAGTTCGGTTGATTTTAGAGGAATATTATAAAGTTCCAAAACTCCACACTTAGAAGAATTTCCAAGTGAAACCAGTCAATGTTAGCCTATGGAAGGAAATTCAAGTTGCTGGTAAGTACGGTTAAAATTACTTTTCAGGATCAGTACTGGGCTGAAAGATGCAGCACTGAGGTCTCTCCTGATAACAGGTGAGTAAATCGGAATTCGTATTTCGGCTGATTTTAGAGGAATATTTGTATGTTTCAAAAATCGACAGAGAAACTTTTTCAGCAAAAAGCAGGCAATGATATCCTATGGAAGGAAATTCAAGTTACTGGTAAGTACGGTTAAAATTACTTTTCAGGATCAGTACCGGGCTGAAAGATGCAGCACTGAGGTCTCTCCTGATAACAGGTGAGTAAATCGGAATTCGTAGTTCGGCTGATTTTAGAGGAATATTATAAAGTTCCAAAATTGCACACTTAGAAGAATTTCCAAGTGAAACCAGTCAATGTTAGCCTATGGAAGGAAATTCAAGTTACTGTTAAGTACGGTTAGAATTACTTTTCAGGATCAGTACTGGGCTGAAAGATGCAGCACTGAGGTCTCTCCTGATAACAGGTGAGTAAATCGGAATTTGTATTTCGGCTGATTTTAGAGGAATATTTGTATGTTTCAAAATCGACACAGAAACTTTTTCAGCACAAAGCAGGCAATGATATCCTATGGAAGGAAATTCAAGTTACTGGTAAGTACGGTTAAAATTACTTTTCAGGATCAGTACTGGGCTGAAAGATGCAGCACTGAGGTCTCTCCTGATAACAGGTGAGTAAATCGGAATTCGTAGTTCGGCTGATTTTAGAGGAATATTTGCACAATGGTGAAGGAAGGGGGTGGGGCCTGAGGTGACATGTCTGCAAACACACCCAGTGGCGCGTTTTAAGTTGGAGAATTAATTCCTTCTCAATCCCGAGGGTCCCTAGGGGCCAACTAGCCCACCAGATACCTCTAGTATGCCCCAGACAGCTGCGTTGCAGAGAGGTGTTCAGAGGCCACGCCCCTTTACAACACTCTGCAACGCAGCTCCGTTGCGCTTACTGGAGGTACCTGTGGGCTAGTTGGCCCCCAGGGACCCTCAGGATTGAAGGGATTTAATTCCCCATCTTAAAACGCGCCACGGGGCCTGTTTGCACACATGTCACCTGAAGCCCCGCCCCCTACATTCACCACTGTGCAAACGCGCCCCGTGGCGCGTTTTAAGTTGGGGGATTAAGTCCCCTTGAATACTGAGGGTCCCTGGGGGCCAACTAGCTCACCATGTACCTCCAAAAGCGCCACAGAGCTGCGTTGCAGAGAGGTGTAAAAGGGCGTGGCCTCTGTACACCTCTCTGCAACGCAGCCCCTGGCGCATACTGGAGGTTCCTGGTGGGCTAGTTGGCCCTCAGGACCCCCAGTATTGAAGGGGAATCGTTTCCCATCTGCAAACGCACCAGGGGCGCGTTTGCAGAGTGGTAAAGGAAGGGGCGGGGCCTGCGGCCCAATCGTATTTCCCCCAAGGGGGGCTGTGTGGCCCCCTTACTTTTTCCTATTTTTGGGCCCTGGGGACCCCATCCCCCAGGGCCTTATCCCTTTTTTTTTCTTTAATTAAACGGGAAGGGGGCCGCGTGGCCTCCTCCCATGGCCGAATCCGGCCCCGGGGACCCCATCCCCGGGGCATGGCCACACTTTTAAATAAATTTTTAAGGAGGGGGCTGCGTGGCCCCCTCCTCAGGCCTCCTTTTCCCCGGGGACCCCATCCCCGGGGCAGGCCTTTATTTATTTTTAAATTATTATTTTTGGGGAGGGGGCGCGTGGCCCCCTCCCGAGCCACTACTTGCCCCGGGACCCCATCCCCGGGGCTGGCCCTCTTCGTTGGGGACTGTGGGGGTCCCCAATCCCCCACAGTCCCGCCGGCTCCCGCGTCCCTTGGGAGCCGGCATTGCTTTCCACATGGGGAGCTGCTAACATGCAGCTCCCCGTGTGAAAAGCAATTTGCTTTGGATATTGGAGGCGAGAGCAGGTTTCCTGCTCTCGCTCCAATATCCAAAGCAGTTTGCTATGACAGGACGGGAGCCGCGAGGCTCCCGTCCTGTCATAGCAAACTACAGTGTCCCGGGGTAGGCACCCGGGACACTGCAGGAGCCGACCCTGGGGGTGGTGGTCCCCAGGGCCATTACAGGCTCCAGGAGGGCGGCGCGCGCCCCCTCCCTCCATTGACAAAGCCCCGGGAGGTGGTGGTCCCCGGGGCTCTGGGGGTCCGTAATGGACCCCCATATTGACATTTTTAGTGCCCGGGAGGTGGCGGTCCCCGGGCGTGTGGGGGGCCGAGAGCCCTCCCGCACCATTTATTTTTAAAGCCCGGGGGTGGCAGTCCCCGGGGCTTGGGAGGCCTCAGAGGACCCCACATTAAATTAAACCCCCCCACCATGCCCCCGGGACTTGGCCCACCCGGGGCAAGTAGCTATCGAAGCGCAAGAGACGCGCTTCGATTTTTCTTTTCGGCAGGATCCGCGCACCCTGAGCGCATCCTGCCGATTTTTAAAAAAAAAATGCTTTTTCTGCCCAGGGGTCCTTGTAGGACCCCTGAGCAGACCTAGAGGTCAGGGTGTTTCTACCCTGCCCCCTTGTTGCGTTTGGCGACGTGTTTCTTGTGCGCTTTTTTTCTTGGCGGGATTCGCGCACCTAAGCGCATCCCGCCAATTTTTTTTTTTTAAATGCTTTTTCTGCCCAGGGGTCCTTGTGGGACCCCTGAGCAGACCTAGGGGTCAGGGTGTTTCTACCCTGCCCCCTTTTGCGCTTTGCGCACTTGTTTCTGTCCCTCGGTTCTACCGAGGACAAAATGGCTGCCAACACTTCCTGATTTGGAGTGTTGACAGCCACTTGACAGCCAATTAGCATACAGCTCGTGATCGGGAGGGTACGCGGACCCTACTCGCCCATAGATATATATGTGACTTTACTTTTGATTTTCTCAGGAACTACTGAGCGGATTTACACCATTTAAGCAAAAGGCACCAGTCTGAACCAAGGGCTACCTCTTGCCAAATTTGGTGTAATTCCGTTCAGCAGTTCGGGCTGTAGCTGCGACTAAAGGTTCCTATGGAAAAATGAATGGGGAAAACGCGTTTTGGGACCCCCTTTTTCTTGGCCCCCGCTTGACGAATCAACCCGAGACTTTCAGGGTAGGAGCGGAGCGGAGCGCCCCAACAAGTTGGAAACTTTCGCGAAGATTCGTCAACCGGCGCCAACGTTATTACAAATAGAATGTCGCGGATTTCCTATGGCTAATAGGTCCTAACTATAACTATCTACTGGCGACCGCCAGTAGATAATATATATGTATATATTTGTATATATATATATGACCCAGTGGGGATTGCCACTGGGTAGTTATACTTAGGACCCCGTTTCGACAGGAAATTGATTTTTGGGTTTGTTAATAACATTGGTGATGCATGACCAATCTTCATGAATCTTTAAAAAAAAGTCTCATCCACTTCAGGTTCTTCCTTGAAAGTTCGGGGTGATCCATCGAGTGGGGTCCTAAAATGCCAAAGTATGCTCCACCTCTGTCAAACTTTAAATAACCCTGTGAATATCAGGTGCACACATGAACATAGTTAAATATACAAACTGGTGTGTACAGCTCATTCATCGGCCTCCAGGTCCTCTTATGCACTCAAGTCCACTTTGCAAATGAGGTGGTGTCTGTACTGTAAGACCTGGTCACACAGTGCAATAGAACACGTGCATTGAGGTGTGCAAAAAGGCCTGCTGATCAGTGGCGTAATATTAGCCCCCGCAGCCCATGTGGTGCGGGGTGCCCCCGAGCTCCGGGGGGCCCCCTCCGGTACCATGCATGTGCGGCGGGCCCTTGGTCTGAGAGCTCTTGACTGGGCCCGGAGCATGGGAGGACCCTCCCTGTACTTTGCTGGGGGTTCCCTCAAGTTTTGTTACGCCACGGCTGCTCATCAATTAGGCCGCTAATATTCAACGTAGCTCTCACTGTTGGCCATGCACCAAGACTGAGATCATAATCACGTCGCTCTCACACATTCTGCTGCCAGCTGAAGTATAGTTTGCAGTTCTGAGGGATCAGGGTGCCCAACATTGCACTTCAGCAATCTTCTGTTTCTGATGTCTTAGTACTATTTTGAGATGTTTCACTTGATTAGTAAGTGGTCTTTGTCAGTTGTGGTTGACAGTGCAATCAAGCAGAGTGATAATCGGTGATGCGAAACTAGCTGACAGACCAGTCTTCCTGGAGTGTGATAACGTTGAGGTACATTACAGGTCCATTCATTTGGTTACCAGGAGAACGGAGTGTCAGTGGGTGGGAGCAAGTAGAATGAGTGATCTGATTCGAGATGGGAAAGAATGTATTTGGTATACTATGACTATTGAAGGTTTGAAATCTGACAGGATCAGTGGTAAAATTGTATGATGGCTTGTGCTAGATAGACGGTCAGTGGCGGTGCTGATGAATATGTTACAATGTTTACAGGAATAGGGAGAAGAAACAAAGATAATGTTGCATTAGACAATTTTTCAGAGGTTAGGAGCATTGGTCAGTGTTTTACCTGTGAAAGTGGTCATGTGGATATCACATTTGCAGATTATTAGTTGTTGTGTTCCAAATTACTAAAATATTACAAAGCTTACAATCTCCCTGATTGTCAGAAAGTTTCTAAAATTTTCCAAAATACAAGTACTGGGTGATTACTTTGATTAAACGTAGGTTTGTGGGTGGCAAAATCCTCTAACCAACACAAACATCAGTGTTGGAACGATTTCTGTGGTCAAAGTTGGGTGAATTTAGGAATCTCTGCACAGTTTCTCAGTTTTGACCAACTTTGAATAAGCGTTAGCCTTAGCTGGAAAAAATGGATGTAAATAAGGCCACCTTTCACGCTACACTTATTGTGAAAGGGGCAGGCAATGGGTGTTGTGGTGGACGTTCCGCCGCAACACCCATTGATTTTGAAGCTACCCCCTATTTACAAGGGTGGCATAAATATGGGGCAGTGCCAAAATTAAGACCAAAAAAACCTGGCCTTAACATAGCAAAACAAGGAGAAATGATTAATTTCTCCTTTTTTGCTGTTTCCATGTGTGCTGCATTGTGCAGCAAATACAGAAACAGCCATGAATGATTGTTTATGTGCAGGAAGGTGTCCCTTCCTGCACATAAACAATCATTCCCCCCCAACGCAGGCACCCTTGCACCTGCGTTGGTGGTAGGCAGCTTAATTTTGCGCCAGCACCGCTAGGGAAAACACAGGGGTGCGCTGTATCATTGTAAATACAGCGCATCCCTGCGTTTTTGAACAGACGGAGCGCCGCGCTAGCAATTTTGGAGCTAACCTGTGCTCTGCCAGTTCATTGTACATTTGCTCCTAAATGCACTAAACCCCAAGAGTGCTGTGAGGCCGTACTGATGTCAATACATCGCTATACAAATCTCTATAACATAACATAGGACGATACAAGGATTTGCCACTTGTGATTGCTGCCATGCATGTTGCCTGAAATCCCTTGAGTGTTTGATGGTTAGGTAATTTGCATATGTTTTAGCATATTGTCTTATTGACCGAAAAATGCATTCCCTTTTATCACATTTATTAGGTCTGCTATACATTTCAATATATGTTATTTACATCTCTGAACATTGCTGGTGACAGTCAGGACATTTAGCATTAAAGGCCTAGAAGGCCTTGAGATCTGTTTCTTCGTATTTACACACACCTGGCCAGTGCTGCAGCGCCAGCCCCTCTCAAATTGTTGTGAGCTAAGCTGCTGGAAACGGGACACATTGTGCACTGCTGTTAGCGCCTCTTATCATCTCTTGAGCAATGTGTACAGCACGCCCTAACCTTGGCAGATTACAGGCTCAGAACCGGCTTATTCATAAGGGAGCGCTGGGTGTTGACGGAGCCCGCTGGAGGGGTTTGTTTTGGGACTGGTGACTGTGGAGGCTTCTCAGGGTTATCAGGGGAATGTCTGGCAGTAGCAGACATGATTCGCTTGTCCTTGGACGATGGCTCGCAGCCTGTTTTGCCAGCAAGGCTGCTTCATGGTGCCTGAACTCCGTTATCTCCCTCCTCTAACTGGGAGCCTGCGCCCAGAGCAGCAGCTAACCGGCTAGGAAACAAGAAACATAACACGACAAAATGGAGGACAGCAATAATACAGGTGATAGGTCAGGGGAGGAAGAGACCCTAGTTAGTGATGTACAATGCAAGGCATGTTTCCAGAATAAAAGGTTAATGGGGCCATATTATTGTTTGTGGGTCCTATGAGAAGTCAATATCAGGAATACCAGTTTGGAAATCCAGTTATTCACTGATGTGGTGGCACAACAATAACACATCGTTTGGCTTTGCTGAGGCATCCCACGCGGAATGGCTGCATCCCTGGTTTTCTTCCGCCTTGCCTGGGTCTCCTCAGACCTCATAGAAGTGGTGGGAGAGTAGGTGATGTCAGATCCACCCCCTCCCTTGCATGTCCAGAAACATGAAGGAGGGCTGGAATGGTGGGCCATGACCTACTGTTACCCTCTACCATCTTCAAACTCAAATAGAGAGCTGTAAGGAAGGGCCCTTGGGGAGGTGAGGGCGTACAAACGTTTGATAGAAATGTAGTTAGTTAAAGAGTGCCGGGTATTGAAATCCATCAATTTGCAGATGGGACTTTTAAGGGAAGTGGGGGAGGGTGGCAGAATGCTTGTTTTTAGGTATTTGAATGACCAAATGTCACCACACACCCACACACCACAACACACACCATACAACATACAATACAACACAAAACATTGAAGAAAAGGCTTTGGTTCAACCGTTTTAAGACATTGGCTTGTTTGGGTTGTCCCGCTTTATACATGGGCTTGTTTGGCTGTCCATCAGTTTTTGTCTGAGCCAGCCGCATTTCGTGGATGGTTACATTAACGTTTCCTTTTCTTCTGAAAACAAAACGTTTTTATGTTGTCTAAAGACATGTAATAAAAGTTGGCATTTAACTACCAATCTCCACCACATACTGCCCTCCTACCGTTGCCTACACCCCGCTCTTTCACCATCAACGGGGTGTTGGGGGAAGCGAAAAGTACTTCTTTGCAGCACCATTTTCATAATGTGACCCAACATTTTAACATTGTGGCATTGAGAATACCCTGCCCGGCTGCCGTCACCATCAGGGTCCTCAGGCGGCTGGTGTGGTGAAAGCAGCTCTCCCCTCATCTGCATGCAGTCCCCAGGAGCTGAAACATAGTTTTGCAGCCATTCCAACATGAATGTGCACTGTGTCACTTTACCTAAAGCACTGCAGGCCTACTTGACTCTAGGCAGTCTTACACACATATCTGATGGCCATATTTGATTTGTCGCCAAATCTGTTACCATGGCAGCTTAGGTGGTCGTAGAGTTACCACTGCCACGAAAGGAAGAATAAGTAGTGTATCTGAATAGTCTTCTCAAAAACATCGTGTAACTGTAGTGGCTTTTCAGAGAAGTTGCGGATCATCTTAATGCTCTCTGTGCATATTTTGGTTGGACAGCTTGATCTTTCCTGGAGAATGCTTAAACTTTGCACCATCAGGAAAATGTAGAGGAATGGAGCCAAGGATCAATGTATAAGTTTAAAAGTTTGTTTGAAAACTGTATGTATAGGGTTTTGAAATCATAGCTTTGATATTGCAAGAAACTCCCTCTGACTGGACGAGCTTGCAGGGAACAGGCACTTGTTCTTTTTCCCATTTGATGACTTCAACAAAAGCGGCAGCATATGAACTTTCTCCCTATGTGGTTCAAAGATTTTTTTTTTTCTTAGTTCTATGGTTTTTTTTTAATGGTAAACTCCCTGAAAATGGGGAAAGAGAAATTTTTATGTTAACAGTCTGAAGGGTGAGGTACACTGATATTCCCCCGTCATTATAAGAGATTCAAATTTTACTCAAGAAAATACCACTTAGCTTACAAGAAATGTAATGTTATTTTGTTAGATGCCACTGTTTTGCAAATTACTTTGCCCCTCAAATCAAACTTTTACAGTATTTTTCCAGGTGTGGGAGGAAGTGGGGGAATGCTTCAGACTAGCCTGTGCCTCCTCAATATCTTGAACATTCAAGAAGCTGTTACGCTGCATGGTGATCTTTGTACAGCTCAACATGGTTTCTTTAGCGTAGACCTGTCTCACAATCTCTTTAACCTAACATCGTGCATGGCGTTGTGTGCTGATGAGTGATTTGTTTCCTCCACATGCACATCTGAGACACGGGTGCTCCCTGGCACCTGGTGATCAATCTATAAGGAACCCTACTTTTTATATAGAGATGAAAAAGCATGAACAGACTGATGTGACCAGCAAGACGAATGAAATGTAGGTAAAATGAGCAGATGAGAATGGGCTGCGACATCCATCCACTTCATCCATCCACTTCATTATATTTGAACAATCTCTAAAGGTTGGTCTTGGTGGTCTGTGCCTTCTTAGGTGGTCTACAAGCCTTGCAGGTCCTTATAACTTGTCCTTGTAGTCTAGGGACTACGTATAAGGGCTAGTCTATCCATTCATTCCAGGAGGGCCAGATAGCCCACACTGAATTTGTGAGCTATATAGTCCCATTTGAGTTGTATTATATGAAAGCCAGCATTTGTTGTCATGCTTGTACTCTTATCATAAGACTTGAGCTTATCTTGTTCATATCCTAATTCTTCACAGGAGTTCCTCCTTTATTTGTGGTGGGTTTTATTGTAGTCAGTTGTGCATTTGCACTTGTTTTGTGGACGTGCAAGTTACCCAGTTTCTTCTAAATGCTACTCCATGCAACTCGCAATAGTGGTTTGTCTCTGCTTAAGTAATGGGCCTGGCTTTAATGTCCTAACTCATACAACTAGAGGTGTACACAAATATTCTCAGACTTTGGGCCATATTACTATGCAACCTACCTCTTTTTGTGTCTCACAGGTGTGCTCCTTTTATTATTCTCCAACCTTACAACACAGCCAAATGAGTTACAGAAGTATGCAGGTATCACACAGACCCAGCATATAAGTTGTGCAAATTTGTGCCCATTTGTGTTTTCATATGTCCCCACTTTAAAGTTAGTACTATTGTCTTTGACAGTGCATGTTTAATGTATAGGAACAGGGAGCGAAAGCTGGTGGGAGTTGGTGTGGGTAATTCAGGGATTTCTTCCTTCATATTTTTTGAGGGGGTCTATGTGTGACCTCAATTGGTTCCTCATCCATCCACAGCTGATTCATGGGGTTATTTAACAGAATGTTGCTCATGAGGCTACACACAACATAAAATTGTAGATACTGTTGCTACCAATAACAGGGACTTTTCCACCCAGGAGTTGTAAGTGACAATTTTGACAGCGTGAGCTTCACTGTCATTGCAGACTGTGATGCTACTCAGACCCCTCTGAGAAACAAACTTGTTAGTAAGCTACCCTTTTGTAATTCAATATGTTATATATGGCTTCCATAGGAAGCCAGTATGCACAACATCATATTTGAAAACCAGTCATTCACTGACCTGATGTGTAACCTGTCAAAAATAGAACTTTGTTGTCGCTACTCTCATTATTTGCGAACAGTTAAAAACGGGTTGTTTGCCAGGTGCTGGTCTGCCACCTTATATGGATCTCTAGATATCCAAAGAAGGCAGCGGAATGGTTTAGATGTCCCACTAAAATCCCCACCTTCCTAGGTCTCACTCTTTGCTGATTCCAGTGTTAAAAATCTGTGCTTGGAAACCAGGCCCTACCCAAGTATGATTTCTGAGTTCAGACTTTATGATCTTAACCAGTCTGTGGTCATATTATCCTCCATATTTCCTACAATTGACAAGCAGTAATTGTCAATAGGTGCTATAAAATTCCAAGCATAGGGTAGCATGGCCTGTATACATGTCTAGGTGTATTGTTATTTCACTCTGAACCCCAAAGATGATGTGCCTTGAAAGAGAACACCATATCAGTCTTTCTTGGTTGGGTACAGGACTGTGGAAGAAGTCTGGGATAATGCACTAACAAATGAAATTCAATTAGGCATCAACAAAAACATTATTTGCCCTTCTTCTGGATGTTCCTTTATAGTGTCTCCTACTGACCAAGAAAAAACTTATGTGGGACACTCTGGGTTATTCTGGCTAGGAACATTGTCACTGCTTGCTAAACAAATCATAGTAAATCACCTTTAATCATGTCGTTATTTTGTGGTGGCTACATTTTGCAATTGCGCAAACGATGATGATGTTTAGACTATATATTGATTCTGAAAACATCACTGTGATTTAGCCAATCTGAGTCCTACTTGTGAGTTATTATGAGTGTAACCTGTAGCACTTTTAATAGCTGGTTGTTTGTGGCTGTTATATTGATGCACATGCCACTTCCTTGACTTGTTAGAGGTATTGTTTTAGAAAACACAAGCACAGGCCCCTCACTGGGATCAAAGGTCGTATAACTTTTTGTGTGATGTCAGCGGATGAGTTCAGAGGGCAAGTGATCTCACTCTTGGTCCCATTAAATTTAGGTCAAATGTCAGTGCTGCAGAACTCTGTGGTTCTCATTTACAAAACAGAGACGTTTTAAGGCATGGCCAAAGAGGGCAATTACCCAGGCCCACCTTCCAAGGGGCCTATTTGGAAGTGACCTTTCTCAAACTCTACCTCAAGTCTGTCTATTTCTCTATCTCACCCTTTAATGTTTATACAGTGTTGTTTGACATCACGGGACCTGAATTAGCAGAAAACGGGTAATAAAATGCAGAGCTGTTCCAAACAGGGGCCTCTAAAGTATGTCTTGCCCGTGGCCTCCAAAATAAAAATTAATATTATACTGAACAGAATTACTCCTGGTATTTATTTTTAATATTTAATATTAAAATTCTTAAATTTAGCTTGCCTGGGTATATTTCTATTATCTTCTCCTATTTCCATCCTCTGATAGTGATCTGCTCAAGACAGACTTGGCCTGAAGTCAGGAGGTTTGATTTTCCCAATCAAATATGTAAAAGATACTTAAATCAAAAAATTGATGCTAACCTGACTTAGGATCAACAGGTGTTTACAGTTGAAAAGTGGATTAATCCACTTAAATAAGATGAGCAAATGCCCCTTTGGTAGAGCTATCACTCCAGAGGGCACTAGTGTTCTGGAGGACAGCGGTGCACATCCATACTTCTAACAAGTTCCTGTTTCATGGAGTAGCTTCAGGTGATAAAGCCATGCACGCTGAGTAATTAAAGGTGCCTGATCTGTGCCGATAGGGGGGCCTATTCACAAACTGCATTTTGTAGTATGTTAGTTGTAGTACTCTAGTACTACTAACGTACTAGAAAATGCTATTCAAATACCTATGTGCCAAGGTGTACACCTCCGCCTATCCTATCTTTTCAGTACGCAGATCGCCGGCCCGTGGGTGGTGATCTCCGCACACATAAGCATGCATTTTAGTAATAAATGTGGGAAGGACAGACAGGAGTAGTTGGAAAATGGGGAATACTTATGACAAAGGGGGGTGTTAAAGAAGGATTAAGGAGGGGTTTAGTAGGGGTTAGAGAGAGGTTTGGGGAGTGACATGCACCCACCCACAAAAGAGTACTTTAACATAATCCAAATAATGAATGTTTTAATTTAAAAATAAGTTATTAATGCTGTAGCTTCTTACATTAAAAACCGATTATTTTTTATATTGTTCTACATTTAAAATAAAAATATATAATTAACAATGTTTAATGTAAAAATATTTTTAACATGTAACATTTAAAAAAAAAAAGATTAATGGACTTTTAATTTTTTTCCTATACCCTACCAAAGGTAGATCTCTGTCCCAATTACAGAGGTCTCCACTGAGTGTTCGGAACATCAAATACGTATGTAAAGTCACTACTAGCAGTAACTTTATGGTCATATTTACTGGCTTTACTATTTCAGTGGGTGGGGACAAGTAAGTCTAGACTTCTGAGTAACTTTACACTTGTATATGGTGAATAGCCAAAAGTAGTGAAGTTACTCCAAAGTGTGAGAGTAGATTTACATGTAGTAATACCAACTTACCTTGTATGTCAGAGACTAAGGTAATACCAACAGAAGGTTAAAGTTCAAGGGTAAAAGGTCACCTTTAGTTACTAGGGCAATACAATCTGACTGGAGGCAGCATGCTTTATGACAGGTGTAATCAGGTGCACTGTAAACAGGGGTCTATCTCTATGTTACTCTGTAAAATCTACAAAATATAGATTGCCACTGCTTCTAAAGCATGCATGACAACCCTCCCAATTCAGACGGGAGACTACCGATTTCAAGGCTAGTCTCCCACCTCCCGATTCCTACATGCAAAAACCCGATTCTTCGACGGGCTTCTGCCGACAGGGACTGGTCTTCTGTGACTCGGAATATGCTTTGCCAGTAACCTGCTCCCGCAGGCCAGTGCACAACATTTTTGTCACACTCTCTCTACCTGCTTTAGTGCTTTCTCCGTGCTCCTAACAGGTAAGAAAAAAAGAGTATTTTTGCTTTTCTGATATCCGACCCTGCAGCAGCACACTTGCAAGTTCCATATATGACTATGGACCCGATTAAGGCCTCGCCCTCAATAGAAGTCAATGGGAGATATACATTCTCCCGATTCTTCATTTAAAATCTCCTGCTTTCCTCTTGTTGACATGTATGCTAAAGTGAAATCAAAATTGTATCATCTTTATTGATTCCCGAGTGCGATTATAGTATGTCTCCAAATAATTCTATGTTCATGATGAAACATGTTTTGCACTCTTTGGCTACGTTGATGATCTGTGCAGAGCGCAATTCCTGTGTGACGTTCCGCTCAGCACAATTATAACGTGTCTTATGTTCCCATACCCAGAATTACTGAGTGCGGAAACAACAGTCCCTGTATGACTGGCCAGAACACTCAACCAGTAAAATTGCCTTGCGAAAGGGATGCATTGCAAACCAGACCCATTCACTGGCCCCCCGCTTAATACTTAGGCAAGGCACAGGGAAAGCATGTAACGATCCCCCTGCCAGCCAACATTCTCCTCTTTCCTCACCCCTCTCAAATAGTACCTACCTTACTCCAGCCCCTCACAGCACACATTGTCAGGAATCATTCTCTGACTCAAGATTATTCAGGGGTCAGGCCTACAGAAAGGTATTCATAGCCTGTGTGGACATTGTTAGAGCAGAGGCATAAACAGGGGCGGCTCCTCCATTATGGCGGAGGAGCATCTCCCCGCCTGCTGCGAGCACAGCCGGCACACACATTAATAACATTTTAATAAATACCATTTTATTATAATGAGTCACAGGCTCGCGCTGTTACAGCGTGAGGGCAGGGGGCGGGGCTGATTAGTGCAATTGCACTATTACTACAGCCCCCTGCCAGAGCGCATGTCAGATTGGCCGGCTGCCTACAGCTGGCTAATCTGACCTGTGCACTTCAAAGCCTGCAAACCCAAGGCTGAGAAACAGCTGAGGGATTCCAGCCGCATGTCCCCCGCCTCAAAATGAGTGCTGGGTTAGCCTGCTCCAACCAATCCTGGAGTTGCACTGCAGCTCCAGAATTGGTTGGTTTCGGGTTGTACAAGGGAGGAAGTCCTTCCCTTTCCGCTCGAGTCAGCGCAGAGAAGAGAAGAGAGAGACAGCAACCGGACCCTCCAGAAAAGCAACATGTATATGGTGAGTTTTTTGGCCATCGCGCCCCACCATATTTAAATGTTGCCAGCTGCTACTGTGTATAAACATAATTACTCTCTGGAAAAGAGTTTTATGGAAACTGGAAGGCCCTTTGGCTGGGTCAGTGAAGCTTAGGTCTGAGGGGTCAGCTACTAGTTTTACTTCAGGGCTATGAGAGAGAGTGCCAGTTTAAGGACAGCAAGCAGGGACTATTTTGCTTGGCAACAGAGGCTGTGGGGCTCATCTGCTTTTCACCTAGTTCGCACTTGTTTGGTGTTCTCTTATATTTTTCGCGTTTTTTCTTGGTAGTTATCTCAAAGTTAGGCAGGACTGTACCAGCTTTCCTGCTTCCCTCTGTCCCCCTGTCATTCCTTATGACTTATCAGTGGGCGTTCCTCCATTGCTGTTGCTCTCTTACCAATACATATATGACCAAAGATTTGCTAGATGGATGCTCCCTTCCCTTTCAGTTGTCTGGCTGTAACCTACCAGCAAGGGGAGATGGGGCAAGTACAGAGTTGCTCTTTTTTAAAATTCCTGTCAGCACCATATGGAGTCTGAGCTTTGGAGTGATGCATCTTGAAAACTTGCTTCTTATGGACTATGTGCTTTTTACTATAGAAATCCTACGGTCTCTCAAGTCTTCGTGCAGTGCTAAGTGGCATTACAATCTGAACTTCGCCTGTCTTTTTTCTCTCATCCCTGACCCCTCTTTTCCTTGGAGTAGCACTGTCTGTGAGAGTGCATTGTTTTGCAAAGAGAGACGGGTTCTTGCTGCGCCTGAGAACCTCCAACCAGTTTCGAATTCTTACACCCTACATCAGGCCCAGGCTTAATCGGCTGTTGTTCTCAGGCTGAATTTATCTAACAGCTTCTCTTTCACCATACCTAAAATCCTTATGAGTCATCTGCAGCAGCTTCATACAGTTAGACACTGCAGATGGTCTAGAGCTATCAGGATCACCCGATGGTTAATTTGTAAAAAAAAAAAAAAAAGTGCTGGGGTTCTCTTCGGGACGCAGCCTGCACCAGCCCATTTCTCCTGTTAGCGCCGCCTAAAACAGAATCAACTGTAAACCATGAAAGTGGGGAGAGGATATGGCGTAATGGCCAGAGCTCTGACTTCGGACCTAGGGAACGAGTTTCAAGTCTCGGCGTTGGCTCAACATCCTGTGATATTGGGCAAATCATTTAATCTCCATGTGCCTACCATAAATGAATGTGTCCATTAACTGGTGCTTATGAAAGTGCCGGTGTTGATGATTAAGTGCCGGTGCGGATCGTCTTGCTTCTGGCTCCCAAGGCCTAGCACGCCTTCATTCTAGATCTGAGGAAAACATATGCCTCAAGAGATTGCTAAAAATGTCCTTGTTTCTGTTTGCACTCATGCAATAGTGCTATTACGTTTTACTAGTAAGCTACATCTTTGACGTTTTAGCCTAACGCCCAAAGTACCATTTGTGGTGATGGTGTGAGCTACAAGAATTCCTTAACATAACAATTAAACATCTATTCTTGCGTTTCTTTATTTCCTCTTTAAAGCACATAGAAACAAACCACTCTCTCCTGTTCTGTGCAGTGGGTGATTGCTTGTGAGAGTTCAGATTCTGGTCCCCCCACAACTCAACCTTGGAGTCATATGTAATATACATAAAAGTAAACACAATAGGCAACTAGAATTCTTATTTTTAAAGCACAAACATATCACCCCTTAAGGTTTCAAGGCGCTGGGGATCGTCGGGGAGATTAAATGAGCTATTACCCAGAGTCACATGATGCTGAGCTGAGCTGCCGCCCACGATCGAACCATAAGCCTGCATTCCGGAGTCAGCCGCTCTGGCCGCTGCACCACACCTCTCCCTCCCCAACTACCTTGAGGCTGAAATTCTTAGATTTTCCATTGGTCCGTAACACATTGTGTTCTTGTACAGTTAGGTAATATATGGGATAAAGTACCCCCTGCCGTACATTATAAGGATACTGCGAGTCGCCAAAGAGCGCCGCAACCATGCAGTTCCTTTAAAAAGCTATGGAGCTCCGAGGTGACTTGCAATATTACTGATAAACCTCATCTGGTGATGGTATTAGTATAACCTTTCTTTTCTAGCTGGAAAGTTGGGGAAGTAGTCTATACTGCAGAGTGCTAAGAATGTCAGTGGGAAGTAATATCCCTCTGACTGTGCATCTGAAAGCAGGTGAGCCTCTGTGGCATTGATAGATTGCGAATGCTACGATGAATATGCATGAATGCGGCTGAGATGCCGGGTCCCTGAAGTGCTGATATCAGGGATGGAATGAAAGTGACAGCATGTTCTTGTGAATGATGTAATGGCTCGAACACAACTAATAATGGCGAGATAGATCAATAGCAATATTAAAATGCCAAACACTAAAATCTTGCCAAAAAAATTTCTACAGATATTACATTAAAGCAGTTCCATGTTCTGTGGCAGTTTATGCTTGGTCAGATATGTAAACTGTATATATCGGCAGTTACTACAAGGCAGGTCGATGGAAACTCAGTTCTGTAACAAACAAAGTGCCGTAGCTGCCTTAGTTATAATTTACAGTACCATGAACCTTAAAAATGACGTAACAACCTTTTCCCATCAATGTTACTATTTTTAGTACAAAAAAGTATGTGACATTTTCAGGGCTACCAAACTTGCAATTACAAACACTATTATTATTATTTTTTTTATTAGAGTTTTATAAAATAATGTACCAGTACAACAGGAGCAGGAAAGAGGTCACACAGTGTGCATACATTGTGTCAGTTACAGCATAGCAAGTTAAATGACTGCAGAATGAACTGCATGGCACAAGATGTAGTTATCAGCATGACACAGAATCAGTAATCCTTGAATACAACATCTAGGGCAAGGTAAGGTGCTGAAGAAGGCCCATGTGTTCGGGGCAACAGTTGCCCCTCTGGTGGAGATGATAGTATGCTGTAATAGTGACAGGGCCCATGAGGACAGAGCTGAGACTTTCCCAGTTGGAACCGGCCTCCTCCTCAACAGTGAGATAGGTGATCATGGGGGTCCAGATGTCTTTTGGTCTTGATTGCTCAGGCATCAACTCCCAATAGGCCTCAAGCTGCTCCCGGTAGTATCACTGGTGTAACAAAACTTGATGGGACCCCCGCAAGGTACTTGAGGGGCCCTCTCTGGACTCAATCGGGAGTTTGCCGGCCAGAGTACTGTGCTGAGGGGCCCCCTGGAGCTTGTGCCCCCTGCACCAGGGGGGACTGCTGGGGCCTGTGTTACGCTACTGGATAGTATGCCGCGTCTCGTAGACAGTTTTAAGATCGAGCCTAGCGGCAGCGCGCATTCACTACTCGCTCTGCGAGGCATGCTGTATTAGGGTATGCACTGGAAGCCCGATCCACTCTCCGCCAATATTTGTGATTGGCTTGTGTCATTGTCCTTCGTAAAGGATGGCTTCTGATTCATAAATAGGCTTGTTAGTCCCTCCTTGGTACCGCCTTGTCTGCATTGGTTACCGCCCATAACAACTGGACCTTTTACTTGGCTTGTTACACGGTCTGCATTATAAGGGGGTGAGCACTATTTTGTTTATTGAAAATGATGGGGACAATGGGGGACAATTTTCTTATACAGCGCTATGCGCTCTAAATTGTATGCTGAGCGGGGCGTCCGCTTTAGGGACACCGTGCTCAGTTTATATTTTTTCTTTTTAAACTTTGATGACCGCAGCGCCCGCTTCAGGGACACCGTGCTGTGTTTATTTTTTATTTTGTAAAACTTTAATACTGAGCGTGGCGCCCGCTTCAGGGACAGCGTGCTCGGTTTCTTTTTTTTTGTTGCCTCGAGGCCCCTCCCCCTCCTGATGTGTACCCCAGGCTGCGACGCCAATGCACAGAAGAGCCAGACTTTTATGCTAACAAAAGGGTCTGAATGGAGCATGAGCTAGTTCCTTTTCCTTCACCGTGCTCCATGATGTTTTCTCTCACATGTGGGCGTCTCCCCACCACCCTCCGTGATGTGTTCACCTTCAGGTGTTCCTCTCCAGCGTTGCCTTCTCGCCCATGTTTTCCCCAAGCTACACGTGTCTCTCTATCTCATTTACTTGCTCTGCTCATGCTCCACCTTGTGCTCGCTTTCTCTCGCTCTCTCGCCACTTGCTTTTATCCACCCCAACCACTTCCTCCATGTTACTTCCAGTACCAGCATCCTCCGTGTTGCTTTCCTTCGCCTACACCTCCGTGTTGCTTCTGCCTCCCATGATGCTTCTTCACACACCTTCTTAAAAACAAGCATTTGCAATGCAATAGGTCTCGCATTTACGCGAGTTTAAGCTATTGGCATTGTAAAGAACAATGCCTTATATTTATGTTTTAAAAACCAAAACATAAATAAAAGGCATTGTCATTTACAATGCCAATAGCTCAAACTCGCGTGAATGCGAGACCTATTGCATTGAAAATGCTTGTTAAGCAGGGGAGCAGGCAGGGCTGAACTAGAGGCTGGAAGGGTGGTGGGCCGGTTTTGCAGCGGTGGGGCGGTTTTGTTACTGGGGGCCAGTTTTGCAGCGGTGCTGCAATATCAGCCCCCAGTAACAAAAGTTGCAGTGCTTCACACTTGCACCCCTCCTCACCCGGGGGGCTGGTCCAACAAAATTGCTAGGGCTGCTGTGGGTTCCCAGTCCGGCCCTGGGAGTGGGACGCCTGCCCCACTGAATGGCAATCCTGCGCTTCGCCAGTAGAAACAGTATTGCAGTCAGCCTTCAGGCCTCTGATGAAACATCCTTTACATAAACCCAGCAAAGCCACCAGGGGAGTAATGCTGAGGACAATGACCAATAATTGATGCAATGGTATTAAAGATTTCAGTCTAAAATTATGTTAATGCAGGACATTCCCAGGCTAGGTGTAAAAAAGGTAGCTGTGGGTAAAGCGCACCTAAGATATCGCGCATCATCAGAGAGCCCCATCTTATATAGCTGGACAGGTGTACAGTACATCCTGTGCAAATATTTGATGTGCATTAAGCTGAGTCTACAATTTGGGCAGAAGGCTCTGGACTGAGTGCAGCAGTAGCACCACTGTTCCTCAGTGAGTGAAGGCTCTACAGCTGCTCTCCAAACAGATTGGGTGCCAGAGGTGCACACCGGGGCCCATCTCTTTATTAAATTAGCTGCCACTTAGCAGTGTAAGCATGCTCAGGAAGTACCCCAAGTCTGAACTTAATTTACCATGTATGGCATGTTGTAGGCCAAATCTCATTAGAAAGGGTTCAAAGCCACACAAATAATTGTTTGCTGTGTACCCTGTTAATAGAAAGCCATCTCTGGCCCTACTTAGAACTACATCACATTTAAATTGTGGGAAAATTAACCCTTTTTTGTCCTAGTCCCCCCATTTTTGCATGTCTGGAGATCCTGACTTTAGAATTTTGTGCACTTTATACTGTGAAACAGCAGTAAAGTGCCAGTGCTTCCCCTCAAAAAACATGTGCTGTACATTGGAACTCCATATTTGGACTTGTTAACTTTCCTATAAGTCCCTTGTAAATGGTGCCTTTAGTGCGCCTATGTGCTCTGGCTAGGCTGTAGTTTAAATGCCCTGCAGTGACATATGGCACGGAAAAAATGACTTTGCCATGTTGGAAAAGCCTATTTTTATACATCCCAAAGTATGCCATGTAGGCCCAATGGCATGGTGCTAATATATACAAATAGGGCACACTACATATTGAGGTTAGTGTACCCTCACAGTGAAATAAAACCAAAAGGCTATTTCATTATGTAGGCCAGGCCAAACCTTTTAGGCCTACGTGGATTAAAATCTTTATTTTGCTTAGTAAAGGGCTAGAAAATTGCTTCAAAGTTATTCCCTGCTTAGGGTCTCATTTACAAAGAATTGGCGTAGGGCAGTGCCACAAGTCATTTTGCTGCGCAGCCGTATGCCAATTCAAAAGAGCAGGAATTGCACTGTATTTACAAGATCCTGTACATTCCTGTCCTTTGAGCCAGCACTGGTGCGCAATTTTTTTAGCCGAGTGCCAACGCAGGCACCCTTGCAACATGGTGCAAGGGTGTCTGTGTTTTTGGCATTAATTTTTTGTGCAGGAAGAGGTACCATCCATTGTGGCCTCTTCCATTGGCCAGGTTTCCTGTGAACAGCATATGTCATTTTGCTTCAAATAGCCTTTACAATCCTTGTCCTCTATTTTGCCACCTGGACCAGCTATATTCGAGCTTATCACTTTAGATATGGCACCTACTTGAGAAGGCAATTTAGTGGTTTCTAATAGCTTTTTACTGTATTGGGGCAACATTATTTTTGTTTCCTATGCCATATTATTAAATGTCCTTGCTAGAATCTCAGCGACCCAACCCCACTCATCATTTTCCTGCTGTGCTTTAGAACCTATGATATTCTCTTTTCTCCTACTAGCTGATTTGATTGTTACTGCAATTTAGCTGTATCTTTCAAGAAGTCATAGTTCTGGGCCACAAAATGGCAAGTCTGCGACTCTGCTCATACTCATAACAGAGGTGCTCTCTTGGTAGGCAGCATCCAAGATGCTTGGGTATAATTCCTGTTATGGGGAAGAAATACTTATTAAAACCATCAATGAGGAGTAGGATCATGTGTCTGTACTAAGATTATCGCATTTACTCTAAAAGAGTGAACCTAACCACATAAAGCAAAAACCAGGGGACCGTATCCTGACTGGCTTCGAAAGAAAAAAAGGGGATCTTTCAAATTCTCTTTGGTCCTGACGAAAGCCGCAGACCCGCTGGGGCGCAAGTAGGCTGAAACATGTAGACCTGATTTTTAATTGTGTGATATGGGGGACACTTAACACTTCCCTATGCACATCCACATCTGTTTTTAATCTTACCCATATCTAGGTTTTATTAAATCAACCCTTCTCAGATAGAAGGTAATTTTAGATCTTTATTCTAGTACGGATCCCACATTATCTCTCTGGCTAAGGAGATTACCTCCTGGTGGAGGAAAAGACCCGATGAAGAAGCTATCAGTCACTAGTATGTCGGTGGCGAAAATAACAGCTGACAGAAAGTAGCTGTTGAGGGTCCTACAAATTCCTTTTAAGGATCCTCCGAGAATACATGATCCCACTCCTCTTTGATGGTTTTGGCATTTACATCTGGAAGCAGAGTAGGGTCATACACACTGTTGCTTCTTCCTCCCTTCCTTTATATTTGGGAAGAAATATGTATGCCCAAATTTATAAAGAGTTTGACTCATTCAATAGAGCACAATCTAATGCCATGGACCTCCACCCAATTTGCCATGGCTCCTGCATGTCCCCTATTTCCTAAGGCTTTCATGAGTTTCAATATGCTGCTTCTATTTAATATGTCATGCAGGCCTTGTCAGGAGTACAAGGGCGTTAATATCACTATTCTGTTTTGGTTATGGGTAGCAATACTCCTCGGCCCAAGACTGGCCCAGTTGTTGTTTTCATCTATCCGGCCCACAACAATTTGCTTCTTTATTAGAACACATAGGTCCTCAAGATTTCGCCTGGCCCATCTTTGCTACTACTGACTGTAGTTTCTTACCCTGGCTGAGTCGGCTTCCACTCTTGATGGATCTACTTCTTCACATTTTGGGGCAGCTTGATGAGCATTGGGGAAGGATCAAACTCCACAGCATCAGGACCTTTAGGAAGATTTTGTAATGACATCAGTGATACTGGTTTGGTGTTTCTGAATATTTATTACTCTAAGACATGGGTTGTTTCTAACATTTCATCATGATCAGTGCCCAGTCTTTCTCCTCTGGATTTCAGTGGGGTCTCTTATTAATGGTAGCTGTGTCATCTGGGCCTCTACTACCTGGATTCTGTCTGGGTCAACTTACAGTTATGTGGGTGGCTAAGGGTTTGGTTTCTCCTAGTTGGTTCAGATTTAACGGTCCCACTGTTCTATTAACTCCTCTCTTCATAATTTTGCAGCATTTATGTTTTAGGATGCATTTGGATGATATCAGTCAACCCTTTGCCCTTATTCTGAGCACTTGACTTTCTTTTAGTTGATTGGTAATCACTGGATCGAATAAGTTGGTACAATCCGATTTATCATCCTTCATAGGAGAATTAATTATTCAAGAGGTATAGTCATCTTGTTTGTGTACCGCTATAATGGTAGGCTGGGTTCCATCATTAATGGCATATGTTTCCCTCAAGAAGTTAACCATACATTCTGATGTTAGTGATTGGATTACCTGTGGGACGTCTGTTCATTTGACAAAAATGGCACATTTATGTGGGGAACTAGGTACTCTTCGTAGCGATTCAGCCACTACTTCTTTCAGGACTGCTATCCTTCTATTTACTGATAGGACTTGCACGCCTATATCCTGGAGGATTGTTATTTGCAGTCCAAGTTTTGTTGCCTGCTAGCTAAACGCCTCAGAGATTGCATCCAATTCCTTGCGCATTGACATCATCAAGAGGGTCTCAAAAACTGTTCTACGGATTTAAGTCTAAGCAGGGAGCACAACTACATGTAGACTTTCCAGGTGGGGTCACAATTTGGACCTGGTGTGGCATCTCCAAAAAGAATTGTGAGCAGAAAAAGTAGAAGGAACACAAGTAGGTAAAAGACGGGGTAGGCTTCCAGCATGCAGTGTTGATGAGTGGAAAAACAAAGTAAAATACTTACTTCGCTTTGAGTTGTTGTTTTCCTGCCAAATTAGTACAGATCAAAAATGTTTATTTTTTTGCTAAGTTGCGTCAGTTCATAAAAATGATGGTGTGTGGTGAAAAAGAGCATGTAGCTCATTGGCCTGCTATTTTACGTGTAGGGGCCCCGTAGAAGCCCATTGCGTCTGCAATCTTGCTATGAATGAATAGAAAGCCTTTTCTAGAACATAGGAAAAGGAAATCCAGGACTCCCTCAAGCAAGTTCGTAAATCACATTTTGTTAATTCAAGAAGATCCTTTAGACTATTTATACATGAAAAGAGACAATGCTCATGAGATATGCAGACATATTTTAGACTGCATGGTCTACACAGATTACCAGAATAGCCAAGGAAATCAAAGGTTATTTTTGCTTTAGTAGCTGAAGACTTACGAATGCATAAATAAGATCTGGGATGATCAAGAGACTCCCAATATACATTTATTTTATTTTAAAAGTTTTATATTGTGCGAACATGACACTTGTGGGTATCAGAGCGCTTTACAAACGTTTAGAGAGCAGAGACAAATATAACCAATAATATCATAGTCGAGAACAATACAGGATATGCAACTCCACAGATAACGGAGGGATCACCACAATGTCAGGACCGATAGAACAAAAACAATAACAGCAAGCAGTGGTCATGAGTAGAATTGATGTGTCATTAAAGGTACCGAGAGAGGAGATCCTAGAAATTTGCTCAAAGGTAGTACTTTAACTTCTTTCTTGAAAAATGCAGCTGAGGGATTCAGTCTGATTTCAGGGAGCAAGGAGTTCCAAATTCTCAGGGCGATCCTAGAGAAAGCTCGGTTGTAGGTTTTCTTTTTAAAGACTCTCTGTGGTTTCAGCAGTAAGGTGCTGGAGCTTCTGGAGGATCTGCAGCCACCAGAATGTTCCCGCCTCTGAGCGAGGTATGTCGGGGTATTGAAGTGTAGGGTTTTATGTGTCATGCAGGCAATTTTCAACTGAGTTCTTGCTTCCTAAGGGAGCCAACTGAGGGATTTCAAATCGGAGGTGATGTGTTTTTTTCTTTTTGATCCTGTGATGAGTCTTGCAGCAGAGTTAAGGGAGGCCCTCAGAGGAGCCGTTTTGGATCTGGGCATGCCGCAGAGGGTTGCACTTCCACCGTCTAACCTGGTAAACACTAGGGCTTGCACTGCAGACTTGAAGTCATTGTGGGGGAGGAAGGTTTTTAATTTTCTTAAGATGTTCATTTGGAAGTTTGCTTCTTTGGTGGCTGTACTGATGTGCTTCTGCATGCTGAGGTTCTTGTTGAGCGTTATTCCAAGTGATCTTGCTGAGTCAATAACTTTTGGCAAGCAGTTGAGGACTGTTAGTTGTTTCATCCATTTCTCAATGAGGGTTACTGGTTGGGGGAGTGATTAGGAGGAATTCAGTTTTGAGAGTGTTTAATTTTAGGTGGTTGCCTGCCAGCCAACTTTGGGTTTTCTGTAAAGTTAAGTTGAGTGATCTGATGTCTTCGGGTGAGGAGACTTTCAGGTATAATTGGGTGTCGTTGGCGTACATGTGATAGTGGATGTTGGATGAACTCAGAATTTCTGTTAAAGGCTCCATGAACACCTTAAAGAGAGTGGGTGAGAGGGAGGAACCCTGTGGAACCCCTGGTGTAAATGGAGTGGTTTTAGATAGGGACTGATTAACTTGAATCTTTGAGTTCTGTTTTGGAGAAACAAGGTGAACCTGTTTAGGACGGACCCTGATAACCCCATGCTATGTTCCAGCAAGTCTAGTAGGTTGTCGTGCTTAACCGTATTGAATGCCAAAGATAGGTCAAGGAGGATTAGAAGGCAAGATTTGTTATGATCCAATATTTTTAGCGCATCGTTCCCTATGTGTGCAAGAATCGATTCGGTGCTGTGCCCCGGACCGAAGCCGGATTAGAATTGGTACAAAAGACAGAATTGTTCAATATGGTCACAGAGTTGGACGTATACACATTTTTCAAGCAGCTTCACCAGAGTTGGAATGTTGGAGATAGGGCGGAAGCCGTTTAGGTCAGTGTGATCTGCAGTTGGGTTTTTAGGATGGGAAACCTGCCCATACTTTTTGCATTTAAAGTTCATTTACCACACCACATAAAGTTATATGGCCCATTCATCACTAACAACCATGTTTCAATACAGAAGTACCCTTCGAGTAATTATCTTGGGAAACATTAGTGAAATGTAGAAAGTTAGAAAAAGGTCTTGTAAAGAAGACCCAATGGTTTACCTCTTTTGTTAAGACATCTGCCTTCATGAACGGAGACAATAGGACAGATGCTGCAATGATTTAGTACATTGGTGAGTTTGACTTGAGAGACCATCTGAATGTGCCTTTGTAATAAAGGTATAATGCAGACAGTGATTGAAGCACTTTTAATGGTATAGACACTCTACACAGCAACATATATCTGAAGCCTTTTCGAACAGCTTTCAAATTACATAAGAAGAGCAATTTACATTAATATCACATTCATACTCCTTACAGTCATCCCCTTGACAACAAGCACACTCCACAACCAGAGAAAGAATCAAACTACCAGCAAATAAACAAGGTCAAGGTAAGCAAGGCGAAAGGGTTAAATATAACATCGACAAGAATATAAAGCCAATGAATGCAATGTTACATAGAAGTAGAGAAAAGTAAGCAGTGTATGTGGTTCGGAATTGTATGAATGCTATGGAGGAAACCTGCAAGGGTAGAAAATTGTGGAGTTGTATTGATGTAGCACAAACAGAAGGCAGAAGAGCCTGTGAAGGGAAAAGGGGGCATGGTAAAGACAGTTACCTGAGTGCACATGGTTTGGATGAACTTTACAGGCCCTGCAATATTGACTTCATTCCCTCCTCACCTCACAAATCAACCATGTGCTTTTGAACCTAAGCTCGGGAGTCATGACCACTACGAGTCCCGACCACTACAAATAGATACCTGCACTGGTGTCAGGAAAGCAAAATTATTATGAGCTACACAACATTCCATTAGCCTGGTTCAGGGTAAAACCCAGTGGCAGAAATTTCGCAGAGCACATTAGGATCAGTGGAAGGGACATGCTACAGTGACCAAGAGTGTGGGAGATAACCAGTGTCCATGAGGTGGAATAAAAATGCATAGACCTAGATAGACATACCTGCCATGTGATACAAGGATCAGAGCCTCAACTGAGCAAGAAGATGCCCTGATGCAGCCAGAGGCTGATGTTTCCCATGGTAGCTTGATCCGAAGTGAGGAAGGGGACCGATGAAAATATGTGACTTTCATCCTTCTACCTATTACATGTGTGAGGATGCACTGGCACATCGCACTGAAGAGGGGCACAACAGTATGAACAGAAATGACAGTGCAATACAATACACCACACAGGCTCCTCACAGATGTCTGTGCCCAGCATATATTTAGTATAGGTATCCTGACAAGCCAGGTATGCTCAGTACACCTTGGCGTCCTGGGCATGTAGAGGAGCAACTTAGTATGTGTGATGCGGTGGTATGGTTGTGATATCCCCAAACGTGAAAGGAAGGTGGGTGCACACTTTGTTGGGAGGCAGGTTATCCTCTGATCAAAGGGCAGAAGTGAGCTTGAGACCTAGAGGGTAAAGCAGCAGTAAGGGAAAAAGGCAGCTTGATATGACCTGCATTAATCTACAGAATGAACCAGAAGGCTGAAAGGGATCAAGGAACAGATTAACACAAGCTGCAGTGCATAGTGATCAATAACTCCATTGGGCTGATGCCTCATAAACGTGAACAGGAGCCATCCCTAGACACTGTCTGAGGCCATATTCTGAGGAGAGAACCTCTTGTAGGGTGGATATCATGGAGTGTGGGGAAATGAAGGAGGAAAAGACAATAGAATAACTCCCCCAGTGAATAGACCACAGGGTGCATCTGATCTGAGAAAGCCATATGGTAAAGGCAGTATTCCTCTATTCAACAGTCTTGTTTGGATTCAAGATTCAGGATTTTTATTTGATTTGATTTAGACCTCTACTGAGGTCAACAAATAGATAAAAATACATTTTAATTTTCTTTAAAAAAACAGTTATAATGTATCTTCATTAAAAAAAAACTCTTTAAAAATGTAAGCAGACATATTCATTAGGTGGCGCTTTAAAAAACGTTATTAGACCTTGTGCTGTGAATATATTATATTCGACTTAATCAAACGAGAGAGAGAGCGGAACAGTGTGGACTAGTTCACTTCCCCTGGGTATAGTAGTAAGTATCAAAAGGAACTAGCTTATAGGAATAGAAGCTATATGTCTATGTCAAGAAAAAACATTTGTTTTTAATGAAAACCCTCACCCACCAACCTAGTTGGTGGCATGCTTCATCATCGGGTTCCACCCAAGTTGCTGAGTGCACCTCGGGTGTGCTGCAATGCCTGATTACAGCGGAGCTGTTTTTTTTGTAGTGAGCGTGCAGTGGAGTGAATAGGTGAAAATTAAAAGGCTGTCCAATGGGTCCCTTGTAGTCACAATGTTTAATAGTGGGCCCTTGGCAGTGTTAAAAGCAATAAGGCGGATATCTGCGGAGATGTAAATGTATCTCCTATATCCTGTTTGTAAAAGGTCAGGTCTACATGTTTCAGCCAGTTAGCTGCGTTGGCTGGCTTTCCTCAGGACCTATGTGCAGTGTGGATACGTGGTGGTCATATGTAATTTATGTGACCGGTAGAAATGTCGCACTCGCTAAGGTGCGATCCTAATGGGCCGGACCTATAGTCACACATTCATCAAGATCACTGGCCCGCTCCTCATACCTGCTTCGGCCTGCTTCCGGGATTCCGTCGAGGCCCAAAGGAATGAATGGGAATTGGATGCGCAATTAAATTGCGCATGCAATTCCAAGGGTGCCAAAAGGACACCCTGTTGCACCCCTGAAATTGCAATGAGCACCCATGTTGCGCACACACATGCCCCAAGGGCATGTGTGTGTGTAACATGTAACTTTGAACAATGCACTTTAGTGCATTTTTCAAAGTTTTTGCAAATTACCAACCATTTTTATTTTCGGTAATTTGTGACCCCTATTAGCGAAATCGCTATTTTAAATTGCTTCTAGCTTTGCATTTAAGGAATCGCAATTTGCGATTCCTTAAATGCAATCGCAATTTGCGATTCCTTAAATGCAATCGCAATTAAAGTAATCGCAAATTTTGCGATTCCTTATTTAGCGATTTTTGCATTTGGGATGATGCATCCCAAATGCAAAAATACTGGTCGTAAAGGGGCAGATTCTGCGAATCTGCCCGTTTGCGACCGGTATTTCGTTTGATGAATGTGCCCCTAAGTCTTTTACCATTTCTACAGCAAAGTCTTTAAGCATAAGATTGGCACAGTGCCATCCACGCCTAGCTGCTTGGATGGCATTTTACCAATCCAAACCTGTAATACTGTGTCTGGAGTGGTAAAAGGCTTTTGTCATTTTACAGCTCGGCATATGTTGTGACATTAAAGTGAAGTCCACGTAGGTAAAGCTGCAAATGAAGTGCAACTTTAGGACTACTATGTCCATAATTCAGCCTGAAGATGATCAATTAAGTCCCAATGGGCAAAGTGTTGGGACAGTAGATATCCTAACAACTGCCTAAATCATAATGAAGAATATTTGTTGATAAGGCAGTTACAATGCATGGGATTCTGCTATCCCTATCTTAAAAAACCTGCCTCTAATTTCTTTATAATCTGTGAATTGTGACTCACCCATTCGCCTGTTATAAAGAAATGACGTAGCCGCTCAGCTGTAATAACTTATTACAGTTGAGTTCTGAAGCCACTGTGCCTGCTGCTAGAGCCAGCAGCTGAGGGGGAAGGCAGGTCACGGAGGATAATTAAAGCAGCTGTTTAAAGAACAAAGCTGTACAGTGACAAGCAGAAAGGAGATACTCATGGCAACATGTTTATTTTTTTGCACTCCTTAGGTAATTATGGAAAAGTTAGAATCTTTCTGCATGTTTCTTCACATTATGAGCTACTGCACCTTTTTAAAAAAATACGGAGTTGTATTAAACAAATTCCAATATCTTTTTGTAACAAATATATAAAATCTTTTTGGATATGTTTCATTTTGCACTAGAGATTCTATTTTTATTCTTCATGTTTGCAAATATGCTCCCCCTTTCATATGAAAGAGCTACACAACAAGAATTTAAGTGGTTTGTGGGAAAGGTGAAGGTGTGACCATGTATTATAAGGAATAATGTAACCCCTGCCTTACATGCTAAAGATATTGCAAGTCACTTCAGTGTTCCATAAACTTATAAAGGAACTTAGCCTCCTGTCTCTTTCCTCTATTTGGTCATGAAACTTCTCAGTGACTTGCAATATCCTTATAATATATGGCGGGGGTACTTTATAATATATGTCCTCAACATCAGCAATTAAAACCCTTATATATGATGGACAATTGTTCCATTAGCGATAGATAGGTAGATAGACAGACAGACATATGATAGATAGATAGATAGATAGATAGACCCAGACGAACCCACATTACACCTTACCTTAGGCAACTCCACTGGCTCCCAATACTGAAGAGATGCCAATTCAAGCTGCTGACCCACACACTCAAAGCCCTACACAACCAAGGACCCGCCTATATAGACCACCACCTCAACTTCCACCAACAGTCAAGAAGATTATGCTCCGCTTCCCAATCACTCGCTCACATGCCCCACATCCACTGAAGCAGTAGGGGAGGACGCTCCATCTCCCATATTGCAACAAAGACCTTGAGACAGCCTCCCTATGCAGCTACGGGCCATCACCTCACTTCCGGAATTCCGAAGGGCTCTCAAGACCTGGCTGTTCGGATAAGCCCACTGGGACCTGCAAGTTTCTGGATACCCTACCAGGTGATTAGCATCGCTATATAAATCCGGATTGATTGATTGTTGGTACCTTTTTAAAATATGGCATTTTGATGATATATGTTTTTGATAGGAAGATATCTAAATACAATCTGCTGTTGATGGAGGTAGTGTGGCCACTAACTGTTTTGCATTCACACACACTATCCCTCATCCCTGGTGTAAACATAAGGCAAAACATAGTAAATCTAGTGCATATGAAATTTCACACAAAACGTCCCACTCTTTGTCCACAAAATCCATCAAAATAGGAAGTAGTTTGTAGAGAAATGAGGACGGATAGTATCCCCTTAACTAACACTGAGTCCCCTTATTAGATATCAGTGGGATGCCAGATGCGGGATACAGTGATATTTAACAGAGTTTGTTGGCAGCGAATGACATCACAATCCTTTCTTTCGAAGAAGCTTTCTCTTTGAAATGATGAGGGGCAGCTACACCTCAAACCTACTGGCCACTGAATTGTGTTCTTTCTCATGCCAAGGAAAGAGGACTTAACATTTCAGGTGCCCATTTCCTTTGTCACTAAGTGTCTCACAACATGACCCATCGTCTCATTCTCCAACCTCCTATAGTTTTTATATGCTAGTGTGCATGACTAAGGGCTGATGGCAGCACAAAGCCATACTAGAGGTCTAAGTACCTTCGAGGAAACTGCTTCATCTCTGTTTATAGGAGGAAAAGATCTTCGATACTTAAAAATCGCAGAAGCAACCAGCGGCAGTGGTGGTAGCAAAGACTCCAAAGCATGAAACTACTTATTTTTGCAAACTGATTTGTAGTATTTATCTTTATTCACTTGCTAGGGAGTACCACTAACTTGAATCATCACCTCATTGATTTTCTCATGGGTTGGATCATGCATGCAGATCTTTTTTTTGGTGGTTTTCATAGTTTTGTAAACATAAAGCTGAATTTGAGCAGCAGGCACAGAATATTGGCATCCATAGGTGATTTGACCCAACTGCCATACAAAATGGGCCAAAGCAGGTTGGACTGGAAAAAACTGAACAAAACGAGACTGGAAGATCCAGGTCTTTCCAGCTTTCCTAAAGTTCAAGTAATTCTCATGCTGTTTCTACTCAAAAGTCAGAGAAATTGCACAGTTGTAGAGTCACAATTGAAATGCTCATCCTTAACTCTGTTTAAGTCTTAAGGACAAGATCACCATAAGGTTTAGGATGGCTAATCTCAAAGACTGAGATGGACAGTCAAATTTGCTTAAACCAACAAAGGGGCCGTCACGTAAAAGATTTTAAGTACTAAACACAGAGAGTATAACTGAAGCCGAAAGACATTCAGTTGAAAGAGTAAATTGTTGAGACTAGCAGAGATGTGATGAAACTTCTTTATGTCTCCTAGAAAGAGGAAACACAGCAACAGTTGGACTGAGTATTGTTTAGGTCCAGGATACAAGGAGTTGCCTCATTCAGCCTAATGATGTTTGTGGTAGTAACAGCTGTTCTTCTGAATGATGAGAAATAAAAAATAACAATTGCTTTCTAAGATTTATAGATGTAAATGATTTCATTAAGGTATTTAGTGATATTTTCAAATGCATATTCTGCAGCATGCTTACGCCATGAAACATATAACCTGATTTTGTGGAGGGCGGTAGGAAGAATCTAACAAAAATGCCGTCACAGGCAGTATTGCCATCCTATTTAGTGCACTTTCGGTGGCCAATATGTCACAGGTGAAGACACCTTTGACCATACCTGGGGATCCTCTATGGCACAGATTTGACTGAGCCATACGTGGGTGCGGACAGCTGTCCATTCAAATGTGACTTGTCTGCCACCATGTCTGACGGAGTTAACTCTATCGAAGAACACAGTAGATATAGTGGCGGACTTTCAGGGAAAGGTAGGTACTGTACCACTAACAAGTCTGGATATAACCCCAGCCTGTTAGGAGAACTACTACCTGGGTACTGACATTTGATGCAGATGGAATGTTTGCCAGTATTGAGGGACAATGGTAGATTACATACAGTTCTTTCATGCGAAGAGGGATCTTCGAGGTGACTTTCCATATCCTTATAATGCTCAATAGAGTGTGTTGTATTCCTTATAAAACATAGTTATCCCCAGGACCACTAGAATTATGCAGCAAGGGAGGACCAAATTATGTGGCAGGGTTGACTGCATTATGCAACAAGAAAAGTCAAATTATGCTGCGTAATGTGGCATATTTTGTTATAGTAGCACTTCCATATTTTGTCATTTTACCGAGGTATATACTGTCTGGGAAAAGGTTTCACCTGATTAATAAGAGTTTAACACCCAAATACAGCAATATGCAACAGAAGGGGGGACCTTTCAACCTTTACAAGCATTCCACTGCACGGCAACATATGCTTTCGTAGCTTTTGCTCAGTTTGAGCTAGAAGCAATGAGCCCGATTCACAAAAGTAATCTGAGACAAAATCCTAACTTTACGACGTTCGGTATTCACAAAAGGCATTTAGGAGTAGTAAAGTTAGGATTCCTAACTTTACTACTCCTAAACTGAGACAAAATCCTAACTTTACGACTTTCGGTATTCACAAAAGGCATTTAGGATAGGTAAAGTTAGGATTCCTAACTTTACTACTCCTAAATGCCTTTTGTGAATACCGAAAGTTGTAAAGTTAGGATTTTGTTTCAGTTTACGAGTAGTAAAGTTAAGAATCCTAACTTTACTACTCCTAAATGCCTTTGTGAATACCGAAAGTCATAAAGTTAGGATTTTGTCTCAGATTACTTTTGTGAATCGGGCCCAATGTCTTTGTTGAAATCTGCAGATTATGCAGAGCAGATTATGCTGAAGATGATGGGTTATGTGGCAAATGCTGCAAATCCATAATCATGTGGAAAATACTGCCGCTGCAAACTCACAAAATTCCTCTGGCCCTGATGATACCACCACCCAACCCTCAAGTTTTGTTTAAATCCATGATCCCTTCTCATGAATGAGATCCCAAGTAGAATAAATTTGGAATCACTACAGTGAACAAACAGAGTTGATGGGTGGAATGCTTGTCTGGTGTAGAATTTCGGCCACTGGGAATAGCTATGTACACATTTACATCCAGTACTGTTTGTCCACTATGCCACTTCAGATGGAGACCAGCCATATACACAGATCAGCTTTAATAGCTCAATCCGAACTACCATTCCATCACAAGTCACCCCACTCCAGCTTCAATCTGGTTAATCATCATCAGTGAGATACAACTTGAGCCCTGCGGCATATTCGTCAAGTTTAGGGAATAGCATTCAGGAAGACACAAACGTGTTGGGTGTAACGCTTGCAAACGTGTAAGAAACTGGCAAATGCTTGAACCACATTCTGTTCATTAACTCGAAAGAGGTGAATTATAGTTCCCTGGCGCTCACTCAAATGTCAGCACTTATTTAAGTCTATATTACCAAGTAGCGCAGTGCACAAAAAGGATGGATGCCCACCCAACACCCACAATAAGAACCACAGGGTTCTATGTAAACATTTTATACAGCCTTATGGCACAAGCAGTGATTTAAGAATTCAGTCTTCAGTCATTGTGTTCAATCTCGAACTTTATGAAATACTTTATTTGAATTAGCCTCATTCCAATTAGCCAACACGTGTTTTGTCGTAATGACGACTTCATCAGGGCTAAAGATACCAAAAAACATTACAGTCGCAATCTGTTACTATGACCTCAACAGTATATTCCATGTAAACATCACCTTATGACTTCCAAAGTGACATCCTGATTCCATGCGCACGCAGTGAGCATTGTGTGGAAACAACCCATGCTTATATGAGCAATTGCCCATTTTCCTTCTCATCATTACATTATTCCAAACCGCTTGCAATTTCCAATAATTGTTAAAAAATATGAGGAGAGTTTACAAGAGTAAAAAAATAAAGGTCCATTGTAAACATTTAATATCAACCTCCATGTGATACAGATGCCACCACAATTCTCTCGACACATATCAACTCGCCTGACAGCACAAAGTCTACTTCATATTTATGTCACCAAGTATCCGCATGCAAGTGTCAAATAGCAGAAGGTCCATAAAACAATTACCACTACAGCCATCTAAGTCCTTGAGATTAGCAATCCTAAACCTTATGGTGATCGTCTCCTTAAGACTTAAACAGAGTTAAGAATGAGCATTTCAATCGTGACTCTACAACTGAGCAATTTCTCTGACTTTTGGGTAGCAACAGCATGAGAATTACTTGAACTTTAGGAAAGCTGGAAATACCTGGATCTTTCCAGTCTCATTTTGTTCAGTTTTTTCCGGTCGAACCTGCTGTGGCCTATTTTGTATGGCAGTTGGGTCAAATCACCTATGGATGCCAACATGCTGTGCCTGCTTTTCAAATTCAGTTTTACATTTACAAACCATGAAAACCACCAAAACAAAGATCTACATGCATGATACAACCCATGAGAAAATCAATGAGGTGATGATATATTGTGAATTTTCTTGCAAATACAATCCTTCCCTCGTAATCCAATTCAATCTTGCAAGACATTACCACATCAGCTGTTCTGTCCTGCCCACCCCAACTATTCACGCACAATCCAAGTGTGGGCTCGAGATGTTTGGAGTAGGATAGAAAAGCTGATGTGAAAATATTTTGCAGGATCGTATTGTCTGCCGGGAGAAGAACCCTTTCGTCGTATCGCACTTGGATTGTGCGTGAATACTTGGGCTGAGTTAAATAGGAGGTTTGGTAATATGGGCACATGACTTATTGTGCATGACAGAACGGCTGATGTGGTAATGTCTTGCAGGACTGAATTGGATTACGAGGGAAGGATCATATTAGCAGGAAAGCTTGCAATATACAATCAGTATAGATATAGAGGTAATTGTTTTACAGACCTTCTGCTATTGGACACTTGCATGTGGGTTCTTGGTGACATAAATATGAAGTAGACCTCATGCTGTTGGGCGAGTTGATATGTGTCGAAAGAATTGTGGTGGCATCTGTATCACATGGAGGTTGATATCAAATGTTTGCAATGGATCTTCGTTTTTATACTCTTGTGCAATCTCCTCATATTTTGTAGTTCGGGCTGGACTGTTCCCATGAGGCACAGGGTCAGACTGATTTGCATATGGCCATGTCTGAACTGGGGTGGTGGAGTGAGCTAAAGAATGATGATGGATTAAACCCAGATCAGTTGACTGGGGGTGAGTGTTTGATTGGCTCAAGCGTTCCGTCCATCATCCCCTTTTGTATCGCTTTGTTCGCCCTAAGTTGGCGGGGGTATGCCCAGACGTGGGTCCCTTGCTCACTTTGCCACTGGATTCAAGCAAGCCTGGCTGATGACGGCTGGAATGCCAGAAACCGGTCCTAGGATGCTTGTTTCCGGTCCAGGGAAGACATGGCTTGGCAGTTCGGGCTGGACTGTTCCCATGAGGCACAGGGTCAGACTGATTTGCATATGGCCATGTCTGAACTGGGGTGGTGGAGTGAGCTAAAGAATGATGATGGATTAAACCCAGATCAGTTGACTGGGGGTGAGTGTTTGATTGGCTCAAGCGTTCCGTCCATCATCCCCTTTTGTATCGTTTTGGGTAGCAACAGCATGAGAATTACTTGAACTTTAGGAAAGCTGGAAATACCTGGATCTTTCCAGTCTCATTTTGTTCAGTTTTTTCCGGTCGAACCTGCTGTGGCCTATTTTGTATGGCAGTTGGGTCAAATCACCTATGGATGCCAACATGCTGTGCCTGCTTTTCAAATTCAGTTTTACATTTACAAACCATGAAAACCACCAAAACAAAGATCTACATGCATGATACAACCCATGAGAAAATCAATGAGGTGATGATATATTGTGAATTTTCTTGCAAATACAATCCTTCCTCGTAATCCAATTCAATCTTGCAAGACATTACCACATCAGCTGTTCTGTCCTGCCCACCCCAACTATTCACGCACAATCCAAGTGTGGGCTCGAGATGTTTGGAGTAGGATAGAAAAGCTGATGTGAAAATATTTTGCAGGATCGTATTGTCTGCCGGGAGAAGAACCCTTTCGTCGTATCGCACTTGGATTGTGCGTGAATACTTGGGCTGAGTTAAATAGGAGGTTTGGTAATATGGGCACATGACTTATTGTGCATGACAGAACGGCTGATGTGGTAATGTCTTGCAGGACTGAATTGGATTACGAGGAAGGATCATATTAGCAGGAAAGCTTGCAATATACAATCAGTATAGATATAGAGGTAATTGTTTTACAGACCTTCTGCTATTGGACACTTGCATGTGGGTTCTTGGTGACATAAATATGAAGTAGACCTCATGCTGTTGGGCGAGTTGATATGTGTCGAAAGAATTGTGGTGGCATCTGTATCACATGGAGGTTGATATCAAATGTTTGCAATGGATCTTCGTTTTTATACTCTTGTGCAATCTCCTCATATTTTGTAACAATCATTGAAAATTGCAAGAGTTTTGCCATAATGTAATGATGAGAAGGAAAATGGGCAATTGCTCATATAAGCATGTGTTGTTTGTACGCAATGCTCACTGCATGCTCATAAAATCAGGATGTCACTTTGGAAGTCATGAGGTGCTGTTTACATGGAGTATGCTATTGAGGTCATGGTAACAGATTGTGACTGTAATGTTTGTTGGTATCTTTAGCCCTGATGAAGTCGTAATTGCGACGAAACACGTGTTGGCTAATTTGAATGAGGCTAATTGGAATACAGCATTCATACCGTTCAAGATTGAACACAACGATTGATGACTGAATTCTTTAAATCATTGCGTGTGCCATAAGGCTGTATAAAATATTCACATTCTGTTCATCATTTTTCACCCACTATGCCACTTCAGATGGTGGCCAGTCATGCGCCAACCAGCCTTGATTCTGCTCCATGATGAACAGTCCAGCCTGAACTCTCAAGGAACTCGAAACCAAAATCCATTCACCATGTTGGATGAATTAAATTGTAGGTGATCCGTCTTCTCTTAATGTTAACTTCCTTCTACCAGCTAAAAAAGAAGTCCTTATTTTACAAAGACCGGTGAAATGTCTCCCTGCTGGGAACAAATCCATCTCCACACACCTCATAGACTGCAGATGCTGACCCTGCAGTGACCTCTTGCTCAGGTATACTGTCAATAAATAAACTCCTTTCAACTTGCCTGACTTCCGCCTATTAATTTTCCCCGGCCAGGCCCTGTCTGACACTTGCAGGTGTTCTCTTCTCCAGGGAGAAGATTTATCCATTAGCTGCGGGGAAAGAAGGAAGGCAGTGAGCAGTCTGAGGCCTGTCCCAGAAGCCCCCTGTCCATTTTCTCACGCACAATCTTAATTTGCAGCTAACCACTGGAATGTGCGCTCTGGGAGTAAATATGCTCGAAAGTGCACCTGGACGTTGTGGATAACATGTACACAAATAGGGAGATCCTGCTATGTGGCTCTTTTTCTATGTTCCAAATTTAAGCCATTTGTCTTTTTTTGGTGATGTTACTTATTGTATTTATGTTTTTATGTAGCGCTATCTAACCTGCTGAATCAAAGCACTTTACAGGTAATAAAACAGGAGAGGATTTAACGAACCTTCAGTTTGTAATATGAAAGTGGAGAGAAAGACAATGAGGACAGCACTTCACCAGAGCACTTAAATTGAATAAAAAGGTGTCGCATAGCATTGTACAAAACTCATAAATAAATAATTAAACATGATAGGTAGTGGGGTAATAACTGAGGCTAAGGGGGAGAACGATGGCGATGGACAGAAGAATGTACAAACGAATAAACAGTTGTTTCGGGCATTTCCAGCATAAACTTATATATTTTTTTAATATGTGACACAGCATTTAACATTAATGGTGTGAACCTGAGGCTTCACTTTGTGAGACTTAAAAATAAACTGATGCACATAACTCCCCATTTTTAGGATGAAGACAGGAACAATTGGCTAAAACTACCTGCCCTCGCCCATTCACTTCCAAAATGGATGCCCCTCTATTTTATTACATTAAATGCATGTATACCTAGTAACAAGGCAGAAGATAAGATGATAGGTCACCTACACACAGCTGTGTTCTGGTTTAGAGGCTATCTGGCTTGGCAGTTCGGACTGGACTGTATGTAATGGAGAAGGAACATGTCTGATTTGTAAATGGATGGTCTCAGTCTGGAGTGGCATGATGGACTGAAATGACTAGTGGCTGAGATTAATTCTCGTATTACACCTGTTACGTTTTTGTTTTCCTAACTGAGATACTCATCGTGAGACGTATATGCCCAGGCATGTGTCCCATGCTCACTGTGCCATAAGACTCAAGATGCACCTCTGTGAAAAGGCCCAACAAAGCTGAAAACTGTCTGGGTTGCTTGTGTTCCCACCTAGAGTGGCGCTGACCTGGCCGTTTGGGCTGGACTTTTCCTATTGGAGGAGGACCAACACCACCCATCACTCTATTGTTAATCTGAGTACAATAGATCAGTGGCAGAGAAGGTTAGTAATAAATGGGATGCTGCAGCAAAAGTATATTATATACATAAAGTAAAAAAAAAATTATTATTATATAACGGATATTTACAATTTTTGAAAAAGTGAAGAGATAAAGTGATTTGCTCTAAATCACTCGGGTCCTCATTTACAGAATTCTGGCATAGGGCAATGCAGCAAATCACCTTGCTGCGCTGCCCTATGCCAAAGTGAAAGGGCAGTCACCGTATTTATGCAAAATGCTGCATTCCGGTCCTTTTTCCATGCGCTGGCACTGTTTCGGCTGCCTAGAGCCAACGCAGGCACCCTTGCACCATGGTGCAAGGGTGCCTATGTTGTCAGCAAGATTGTTTTTCTGCAGGAAGGGGCACCTTCCTGCACAGAAACAATCTTAAGAGACGTTTTCCTCTTTCTAAGTGTGATGCTGAATGTAGCACACTTAGAGAGAGCAAATAACGAGAAGACAAAGAAATTTCTCCTTGTTACACCTCACCTTGGGAGGCGTAAGGATTTGCCACCTCCTCCAGGTTTACATTCTCTTGTACATCTGAGTCAGCATCAAAATCCATGGGTGTTGCATGGGAAAACCCACAGCAAGGCCAATGGAATGCCTCCTGAGCGCAGAGTAAGGCAACACAGCAATTTGCGCTGCCTTGCCTTACTACATATCTATGAGGCCATTCAGAGCCACTCATAGTTGCTTTGTGTGTCTTCATAGATATAAGCTTGCAATCTGCACCTCCGGAACGTCACAAAAAGTGGCACTCCGGCGGCACAGGGGGCTCGTAAATAAGCCCCTCAATGTTTGGTCGAGTGCCAATGCAGGGATTAGAACCAGCTTCTCCAGATTGCAAGTTCAGAAATGCAGCTTTTTTTATTTTTTTTTATTGATTCATGTGTTTTCCTAATGTTGATGTTTTCTTAGTATTTTGTCTCTAATGGTTGTGGTTGACCTCCATTTCAAATTTTTGACGTCTTAATTGATGTTTTTGAGTATTATGCCATTACCTATTTTGCCCTTTACTCTGTGTCACCCTCTTTACAAATTTGGTAGTCTATATTCTTTCTCTGATGTTGTTTATGTTGATATTGTCGTGCATTAAGCCCTTACCGATCTTCAACCTGCGTGGATGCCCTCCTTTTTGAGTATCTGCCTAATCCTGAATTTCTCACTTCTCCTTTTTCAAATCGTGTTGTTCTTGTTTACAACGCAGATGTTCTGCCACTGTGGATGTTTCTAATCTTCTAACCTATCTTCTAACCTCAATCTCTCATTCTCTCCCTATTTAGTACTTTTCTAATCTTCCCTCCTCTTCCTTGACTACCTCTATTCTCACTGTGCTTCTTACCATGTCTTCCCCTAAACCCCCTCATAATCCCCCAGATCCGGCTCTCGAGAGACATGGCCCTAACTCATGGAGCATCTTGTATCCGCCTAATATCTCTAAGAACGCTAAGAAAAATTTCAAACACAAATTATTGAAACTTCACCCAGAAACGTTATTTGCTGATACCTACCACAGCCTGTCGTGTCCAGTGAAAACTGACTTTATTTTCTACACCAAACGCCCCACAAAATGGAAAAACACCTTCCTTCGCCACCTTCCTATCACTAAATCTACCAAAATCCCGTATGGATTTAAACTGTCGACTACCCCCTCCCTCTCCTTCAACGGGAAATCGATATATCCATATTCAGAACGGGCAACATTCTTATCCAAGCATCTTAACACCACCTCAACATTTTTGACAACTATTTTAGTACTATGTCCTATCAACTATCTCATCTGGACATTAATCCCTCAGCAACCCAACCGTCTTGCTTCCTTGTCTCTCCACCCTCTACCCTGGTTCAGGCCCTTCCTCCCCTTCCCTTCCCGTCCGCAACTATTATGGCTGACGGGGCCCCTCTCCTCTGCGGAAGTCCCCTGGCCCTCGCTTCTTCCTAGACCGTTTGATCCCTCTCCTTCTCCTTCCTACGCTCCCTCCCCTCCTGTCCCTACCATCTTCCCAGATTCTCCCTCCAACTCTTTTCCCTCCCTCCTTCCTCCCCTTGGAACTCCTTCTTCTCTCTCTGCTATGTCTAAGCCCCTGACTCCTATTGACATTCTCCATAAGCAAGTTGATGTGGTGCTTTCCTCTAACCCTCCCTCTCTCTCTCTCCCACCCTTTACATCCCCCGATGTTTTGACTGTTCCAAATCACTCCTCGCAAAATCTACTTAATGCCGGTTCGATCACTTTTACTCCCTCCCTCGTCCCAGCTCACCCCCTCACTCGACGGATTGCCTTGCCCTGTCAACAATGACCCCTTTTCTGCGGGTTTCCCTCCCAACTTTATTGCACAGACACTCAACAGCATTGAAAGTAAACTCAATGCTATGACTACTGAACTAACTCGGATCAGAGGAGATCTCTCCATCCTTAACTCCAGGGTTTGCCCCAAATTATCTGATACTCGTCTCTCTTCCTCTCGTAAGCTCCCCCAACATGTCCAATGGCTGACCATACCCCTTTGCAGACGTGCACTCAGGCCTCGCCGTGCTGTGTGCTCCCTCTCCACGTCTGCTCTAAATGACCTGTGCAATTCCTACCTCCTTAAGCCTCTGCTGACGAATCACCTCCCTTACTCCTCTATCCCAGTCATTGTGGGCATCAACCGAGTCCCTTCTACTCCCCCCTCACCTAGACCTCCTGCACAACGCACCATCATCCACTCCCTCACCTGCTAAGGATAATCCTAATCCCCTCTCTTGCATGCTTGTTAACTGCAAATCGGCTGTTCTTCATGCCACTGAGATTTCAGAAACCATCCTTAGTGAGGCTTTTGACATTGCCTTCCTTACCGAAACTTGGCTCAATGACCACTCGACAGCTATTCTAGATCTACTCCCCCCCACTGGCTACTCCATCATTAGACAAGACAGACCCGACAGAAAAGGCGGTGGACTTGCTTTAATCCATAAAACAGAGTTGCAACTCTCCCTTCTGAAGAACTCTGATCACGTGACATTCGAATACCTAGGTGTTGAACTCGCAGTTAAAGGCTCTCCTCCGATTAGACTACATAACATCCACCACCCTCCGGATGAGTCCCTCCTCTTTGCTGAAGAATTATCTGACCTCCTCACTCACTTCTCCCTTTCCGCCTCTAAAAATCTGTTTTTAGGAGATTTTAACATCCATTGGAATAATGCCAATGATCCCACAGTTAAACGACTCATTAACCTTCTTGAGTTGAATAACCTTAAACAACTATGCAACAATCCTACCCATATCAAAGGGGCTACACTTGACGCAATCATCTCTAACTCTGACCTGGTCTCCCTTACCAACATTACCCCCATTGACTGGTCTGACCACCATCTCATTCTGTTCAACATCTCAACCACCCCCCTACTCCCCAAACCAGTTAATAATAAACAAAAGATACTGACAAGAAACTTTAAACAAATCCCCCCTAGTGAACTGGAGTCCAAACTCCAAGCCCAACTTCAACTCCTCCCTCTCTCCCATAATGCTAATGAACTCACTGATCATTTCAATAAGGCCATTAGTGATGTCCTGGATCAAGTTGCCCCACTCAAACTAAAACAACAAAGAAGAATCCAATCCAATTCCTGGTTCAATCCCGATCTCAATAATGAAAGAAGGCAACTCAGACTAGCTGAAAGAACTTGGAGACAACACCCCTCGCCCTCCCATCTTGCTCTCCTTAGATCTGCAAGATCTTCTTATAAAAAGCAAATTTTTTAATGAAAAAGCATCCTTCTTTCGTGCCCAACTCGATCGTGCCAAAAACAGGCCCAGACAACTCTTAAACATTGCCAGAAAACAATCTTCATCTGCCCCCCCAGTGCTGACAGCCTCAACTGAAAGATGTGAGGTAATTGCCAACTTCTTCTCCAAAATAAATTGCTAAAATTGATCAATCCTTCCCTCAAAGGTTGACCCTGCCTGCCCCCAACCCACTACAGACGTGCCTCCTTTCTCTGCCCCGTTCCTCCCGCCTAATCTTCCCACTCACCTACCCTCTCCAACTATCTCTGGTGACATCCTCCTCAACTTACAACGGAAAAATAACGCCTCCTGGTCTAATTTCTATCCTGTGACTGAGCTTGAAGTCTTTAATATCATTGCTAAATTAAAGCCGACCTCGCACACCAAAGACCCTCTCCCTTCTAACCTAGTTCATAACCTTAACCACATCATTGCCCCGTGTTGGACTAAAATCATTAACACCTCCTTTGCCACTGACTGTGTCCCAGACTCTCTCCAACTCGGGCAAATCAAGCCCATTCTTAAAAACCTTAATGCTGACCCTAACGATCTTAACAACCTCCGTCCTATCTCCAACCTCCCCCTTCTGGCCAAAACCCTGGAGAAATGTGCCCTACTTCAATTGGATAACCACATAGGCAAGTTCAAGTTACTTGATTCCTTCCAATCTGGTTTAAGGAAAGGCTGTAGCACAGAAACCGCCATGCTGAACATTGCCGATGACATTCATCGCTCCATGAACAATGGAGAGGCCTGCCTTCTTATCCTCCTTGACCTCTCTGCAGCTTTCGATACAGTCAATCATTCTTCCTTACTGGAATCACTGAAGGCTCGCTCGGGCCTAAGTGGTTCGGTTCTTAAATGGTTCACTTCATACCTCCAACACAGAACACAACAAATAAAAATCAACTCATGCCTCTCCAATCCCACCCCTGTCTCCCTAGGCATCCCCCAGGGCTCAATTCTCTCCCCCTCTCTCTTCAACCTCTTTATGGAACCCCTTACTCTCATTCTGAAACAAGCCGGTATCAGCTATCACCTCTATGCCGATGACACCCAACTCTACTATAAGATCAAATCCCATACTGATGTTCTGCATTTAAACAATACCCTGAGCAAAATACAATCTTGGTTTTACTCTAACCATCTTAAACTGAACCCTAACAAAACGTAAATTATTCTTTTCCCTCCTGAAAGTAACCATCTCCCTATCCAAGGCTGGATCTCTGACCTCAATGCCCTCAACTGTCTGCTCACCTTATCCAACTCAGCAAAATCCCTAGGTTTCACTCTTGACAAAAATTTGGCACTGAAGGACCATATTAAGAACTCGGCCAAAGGAGCACTTTTCTCTCTCAGACACCTCAAAAAAATCAAACCTTTCATCCCCCAAGACGACTTCAAATGTGTAGTACAATCATTAGTACTCTCCAAACTTGACTACGGCCCCCAAAAACCCACCTTGCCCCTCTCAGAGCTGTGCTCAACTTGGCAGCCAGGCTCATTACTGACTGTAAAAGATTTGACCACATCACTCCTGCCCTCAAATCCCTAAATTGGTTGCCCATTGAAGGTAGATGCTTTTATAAGACTGCCTGCATCACACATAAAGCTCTCCACTCACAATCCCCTTCATACCTAACAAACAAACTCAAAATAGCTGGCCACTCCAGACCGATGAGAAGCTCCACGGCACTCCTCCGTGTCCCCCAGTTACTAAAAAAGAATTCCACCCAAACTCGCTCCTTCTCTGGAAATGCTCCGAGCATCTGGAATGCCCTCCCGAAGGACCTGCGCTGCAACCCCTCCTACCTCAGCTTTAAAAAAGACCTAAAATGTCACCTTCTCAACAAGTACTGGAGTCTATCATTTCTCTTCCGACCCGACGAACTCTCTCCTGTGTATTGGTTGCCTTTCTGCTAACCTGCTCGACCTCGCTCTCCCTTTTGTTCTCTTCCTTTCTTGTGTACCCCTGCCTTGCTCGCTCCTGCCCCGCTCCTATCCGAGCAACTCTAATTTATGCTCTGCTAGCTGTCGGAGGACTTTCTCCCCTGTACTTGTCCATTGCTTCCCATCCCCTCCCGGTTCCCCTGCCCTCCTCCTCTGCAATTTGTGTTCTCCCTGTTGTTACTTTTCCGTCTGCCTTAAGTCATTACCGACATTCTATTTACTATAAAGTTACGCAGAGGGTTGTTATGCCTGTTGCAAAGAACGCGTACCGTGCAGATCACAGGTCTGTATTTTATGTGGATAGCTGAGTTGATTACTGCTTTTGTCACAGAGATCCTTTTGTTACCGCAGTTCATAGGATACAACCCTAATATAGAACAGTGACTGTTACGAACTGTCACCAAAGAGCTACATGCAAACTGCATAAAATAGGGTAGGACGTTTTGTGTTTTTTCACCCAGTCTTTTATTATGTATTCCTAATGTTGCTGAAAAGTGTTTGTTTGGGTAGATGTACATTCCTGTTAGTAAAGTCAGCCTTTGCCAGTGTTTTAAAACAAATAAAATGTATGTGAGAGAGGGGCTATGGAAAGATGAGGGGCACTTTTTCTTGACAGTCGTGAGGGAATCAGAGCAGGTGGTCATGGGGGAGGGGTGCAAAAATGATTGTCGTACCGGACACCAACAGCTCTAAAGCCGGCCCTGATGTATACCATGATATGTGCAGGCCCGACAACAGCACTACCAATAAAAGCAATGTCAATGTATGCCATAAACTGTCTGCATAACAGTGTCGATACCAGTAGAAACAAAGTCAATGGATGCCATAATCTATGCATGCATAAGTATGTTGATACCAGTAGAAACAATGTCAATGTACGCCATGATCTATCTACGTATAACAATGTCAATTTTAGTAAAAACAATATCAATGTACGCAATGACAACTGTACATACAATACTGAGGATGTCGATAAAAATGATGTCAATGATCTCCACATTATTTGTAGAAGTTCTAACAAACTTGTATCATTGCTGTCGGATTCACCTAAGGTGACCTACCCATCAACCTGAGTCAGAGGTTCGTGGTCAGACAGGCCCTGCGACCCCAACCCACGCTTATCGAGTGACAGGTCACAGGTGGGGCCTCACTTAGCCCAAAGACAAACGCGCACCCAGGGAAAACCCTGATCGCTTCCACAGTTAGGCAGTTGCACCACAAACAGGTCCAAGGAAAATGGCCCCAATAAAACACATTTGGCCAGAGAAGCGCGTTCCCCAAAAATACCATGAGCTAGATACCACATGTAGTTAGGAACACTCAGCCAATCAGGACACAACATGCACACCACACATAGTGATCACGCGCACCCCACACCAGACATCTGGACAAGTACACACTGGCCCACACTAGCTCTCCCCGAGGTCGAGAGCCACCTGTATCCCCCTATCAGATGCCTTTACTTGCTATTTATGACTAAGATGCTTTTCCAAGAATGCAGAATTGGTTTATTGTACCTCACGAGATGTATATATAAACTCTCTACAACAAGAGACTTTCTTCAGACATAACTCTGCCGATACTCTCCCGGCCACTGCCTTTAATTAAACCAACTTGTTCTTGTTTTGCCAAACGCCTCTTGTCTTTTTATTTCTTTAAGGTAAATTCATATCTGAGCTGCATTTTTAAAGCCAGTGAAGGTCCCCAGGGACCTGGGTAGGGGCTCCTCACTTGTTCCCTGTGTTTCATTTGTTCCAATGCCATTCCTTTTTGACAGAGTTAACGGGGTGTGAGCATGTTCCTTTTTCAAATGCCATATTATTTCTTCTTTTAGGAAAGGGTGGGGTGGATAGAGCTCCAGTAAAGAATCTGTGCAGAGGAGTGTTGGGCAGTTCACCATGGTGAACAGGTGTGAACCTCTTCCCTTAGTGCATGCTTGCATGTGATACCGGTATCCTGACTTTTATTTTGGCTATGACGTCAAACTAATCTAGCATCTGTGTAGAGGCCAAGGAATGTTCCTTGGAAAGCGAGGTCCAGAACCTGTTTTGTGACCTGTAGGGGCGCACCAAGCGTGCCATCATAGTGTGCACTGGACCACTGTGCATGACCGGGTGCATCGCATAAAGCAGTGGTGGCAGCTTGCTGTGGTCTTTGAGTCTACAGTGTCACTGGACTTTTTTTCTGTGTTAAGGAGTGGTGAGCCTACTGGCTCCTCTAGTGTGAAGTTCCACTGTTAACTGAAAGCCAGAACCTTGTGCTGGCAACCTGTGTGCATGTCAAGTGTGTGTATGTACAGCAAGTGTGTAGCACATGTAGGCTAGTAAAACTCTGTGTGCTGTATGAGTTATGAGTCTAAGTACTGGACCAATGGGATCCATTTTGCATGCCCCCGATTTTAGCATAGCATGAGATGGAGACTGAAGACAGTTTCCCTGAGGAAGTGGAAGTGTACTGCCTGTATCTCTGTAACTAAGAGGGTGGAGACCAGACACTTAAATGAGAGAAGATGGAAGTTGAGCTACCTGTTGAAATTCAATGAGGATCTTGCTAACAAAGGGCTGCTAATTCACTCTTCCTGAGCAGTTCGGTCTGGACTGTTTCCATGAGGCACAGGGTCAAGACTGATTTGCATATAGCTATGTCTGAACTGGGGTGGCAAAGTGAGCTAAAGAATGATGATGGATTCAACCCAGATCTGTGACTGGGGGTGAGTGTTTGAAAAGTTTCAGCACTCCGTCCATCATCTCCTTGTGTTTGCTTCATCCTACTGTGGCTCTGCAAACTAGGCCTAGTACAACCATTTTTGGTACTTGACTCTCAGGGTAGTGAGGGAGAGCAGTCGCATGCTTCTCAGTGAGGTAGTGTGGGGGAGAAAGAGCACAGAACTCACCAGTCAGCAAGCAGACAAAATAACATAGTGTTCAGCCCAGTGCTTATCATTTATATAAAAAAGTACTATTCTCACACAACAAACCTAAACATTCCACAATTCATTGGAAATGGCTTACAAGGTTGCAAAATAACCAGGGCCACTGGAATAATGCGATTCTGTGGCCGGGGCTTATTTCGCATAATTATGGATTTGCTGCATTTGTCACACAATCCACCATCTGCTGCATAATCTGCAGATTTTAACAAAAAAGAAATGTGGTTTGTAACTCAAATGGATCAAAAGTTACTAAAAATGTGAAGACCTATTTGAGCTTAGTGGAAGGCCTTTTGCAAAGGTTAACTGGTCATCTTTCAGTTTCTCATTCCTGTATTTGTTAAATTGGTACTAATGAGGTAAAATCTTTCCCGACAATATTACCATGTGGAAAAATGACAAAATAATGAAGTGATACTATCAAAAAATGTGCCACATTATGTTGCATAATTTACCTTTCCTTGGCACATAATTTGGTGCTCACCTGCCACCTGCCACATAAATCCAGTGGCCTTGAAGAGAATACTCTCTGTTCCTTTATCTCACCCTTTCACATTTCTCCTTTCTCCCATTTTGATGCAGAAAAAGAAGTACCTGTCCCAAAAGATAAATGCTGGCGGCTTCCACCGGCAACCAGTGGCTCAAATTAAGTGCTGCCCCTCATCTTCCTGGTACCTTCTGGGTAGCCTTAGTGCTCCCGCTCTGGTCAAGATCCCATATCTACAGTCCCCAACACCCAACAGTTTTAGGCTGGAGTAGGTGACTGTGGAGATGGCTTAAATACTCTCACAGGACAAATGCGAACCTCAGTTTAATGTCTCTTTACCCCTTCTGCAAAATATATTGGCAAATGCAATAGACTGATCTGCATGCATCTAGTCTCTTATCTCCAAAGTAAGCTAAGCTTATTGTAGTCGGTAGGGCTGTGCAGCAGATGCGGTCTGGGTTCTTGCCATTACGGCAGTGGCTCCTCTCCTGCAGGGCCTCTGCTTTCAGCGTCACCCAGGACAAAAGTCAAAGGGGCAATCAGGGAGGCAGATACACAGCTGTCCTCCAGGTTGGCTGTAGAGAGGTGTTCTGATGTCACAGCTCACATGAAAACTGTGCAGATTGATTGGGGTAACCCCTTCACAACATGGGCAACTCCTTGCTTCGGTCTCTGGGCAAGTCAGCTTTCTCTGGGTAATCCTCACATTGGAAACATGCTGGGCTTCTCCTGTTGGACAATTTGTCCTCCTCCAGGGCCAGGCACACTGTTTTCATCTCTCAGTAGGCAGACAAGCTTCTAGGTACTTCAGGCAGAACCTCTTCCAGCAGAAAGAACAGACTTCAGATGATGTCTCCTTCTCTCTCGGAAACTGTTACCAAGCAAACGCCAGCCCTGGTTAGTCCTTCAGATCTTACTTGGTCAGGAAGAACTTGCAACTGGAACAATTCGAAGACAGGTGATGTGGAGCCATTGTCTAAGGTGTCAGAACCAGTTTAGGTTGGGGCTCTTTCAAATGTCATTCTCAGGGTGCTCTATGAGACAAGGTTTGTGCAAAGTGATGGTGCTCTCAGCATGTAGTAGTAAGACTGGCTCCAAGCATGAGTATCCAAAACAGGGCACAATGAAGTGTGAGGTCCCAGGATGCTTGATTCCGGTCCAGGGAAGACATGGCTTGGCAGTTTGGTCTGGACTGTTCCCATGAGGCACAGGGTCAGGACTGATTTGCATATAGCTGTGTCTGAACTGGGGTGGCAAAGTGAGCTAAAGAATGATGATGGATTCAACCCAGATCTGTGACTGGGGGTGAGTGTTTGAAAAGTTTCAGCACTCCGTCCATCATCTCCTTGTGTTTGCTTTGTTCGCCCTAAGTTTGCAGGGTATGCCCAGACGTGGGTCCCTTGCTCACTGTGCCACTGGATTCAAGCTAGCCTGGCTGATGAGGGCTGTTAGCCCGAAACCGGTCCCAGGATGCTTTATTCCAGTCCAGGGAAGACATGGCTTGGCAGTTCGGTCTGGACTGTTCCCATGAGGCACAGGGTCATGACTGATTTGCATATAGCTGTGTCTGAACTGGGGTGGCAAAGTGAGCTAAAGAATGATGATGGATTCAACCCAGATCTGTGACTGGGAGTGAGTGTTTGAAAAGTTTCAGCACTCCGTCCATCATCTCCTTGTGTTTGCTTTGTTCGCCCTAAGTTGGCAGGGTATGCCCAGACATGGGTCCCTTGCTCACTTTGCCACTGGATTCAAGCTAGCCTGGCTGATGAGGGCTGTTAGACCGAAACCGGTCCCAGGATGCTTGATTCCGGTCCAGGGAAGACATGGCTTGGCAGTTCGGTCTGGACTGTTCCCATGAGGCACAGGGTCAGGACTGATTTGCATATAGCTGTGTCTGAACTGGGGTGGCAAAGTGAGCTAAAGAATGATGATGGATTCAACCCAGATCTGTGACTGGGGGTGAGTGTTTGAAAAGTTTCAGCACTCCGTCCATCATCTCCTTGTGTTTCCACAGTAGGATGACCCAGGGCATGAGCGGCAAACAACCTCAACGACCACAGTCGGGTCCTAGTAGCTCCTGTCTGCTCTGTTCCAACAAGAGTCTAACATTAGTAGACACAGAGTACTGTGAACAAATGTTTTTTAGCCAAAAGAGGACAGGAACTGTTGGCAGAACAAAGGAAAGCCTTCACACTACCTATCTTTACTTGGAAATGCCAAATGAGAATAAAGGATCTGCTCCCATTTTCTCCCAGTGCTCTCCCAGGCTATCTCACTCTAGTCTCAGTATGGAGAAAAATAGTTTTTGGCCCTGACAGAGAGAAGAGACCTCATCCAAATAGGCAAGTGGTTTAGTGTGAGCCATAGCCCCTTCTGATGGAAGAAGCAATTAACCATTTTGGGGTTACAGATTCTGGGGTTTTTAACAGTAAAACAAAAAAGAGGATGTGTTGCAAAAGGAGGTTGGCTTAGCACAAGAAAGTAGAAAGGGTTGGGTAGAGAATATTCTTCTATTACAGGCTAGTGTATAGGATGAGACTGAAATGCAACACTGTCACCTCAGAACTAGGCCTTGGCGGTGAACTCCGCTCCGTGCATGGAGTTTGTGGAGTTTTCCGCACTCCACGGAGCACGCGAAGCTCCGAAAAACTCTACTCAACCAAGCGGAGCAGAGTTTTTCCCTCACTCACGCTCGCCAATGTTAAGTTGGTGAGTGCGAGCGAAGAAAATCCAACGCTAGACCACCTCCTAGCAAGTTTTCACAACGTGGGCGGTCGCAGATGGTCGCGACCGCTCGCGTTGAGAAACCTTACGTTCGTGTTGAGGAAGCTGTCACTCGAGTAGAACATCTAATCAAGCAGCAGAAAGAGGCAGCGCCCTCTTGTGCTGCGCAGGGTATGGTTTTTGCTTTTCAAACACCCGGCGCTAAAAATCAGGGCGTACGGCGTGACCTAATGCACTCCGCCACTTGCAGAACTCAATGTAGAGCAGCAGAATTTTTCGGTCACTTCGTGTAGTTCTGATATGCAGAACACCACGAACTCTGCCCAGGCCTACTTAGAACCTGTACCAGCAAGCCTCTGAAGAAGGCGGCTACGCTGGAAAAAAGAAGACTCAAGGATTTCTGACTCCTGGTGGCACCCATTATGGTTGGGCAGAATTTTAAGTTTCGCTGGTGGAATGGGAGGAATTTCGTAACTCTGCGTTACTCTTGTAATGTGGAATTACTAATAAATTCTTCTGCTCCGCCTGCGGAATGAATCATTCAGCAGTGGTTATGTGAGTTGAAGTAAGGACGAGGTGGTCTGTTCCAAATGGCTGCAACAACCGTTCAGTCAATTGCTCTGCAACCCTCATTAGTACTCTACTGTAGTTTCTGGTCTTCGTATTAAGTGCAGAGTCAAGGAACAAAGGACTTTGTTTCCCGGTGGGCTTTGTGAGCTCCATTGTTGAATACTGGCCTCAATGTTTCAGGAAGGTGGTGGATTCAGCGAGAGTGCACGCAGGAATACTGCCCTGGTACAGGAAGAGAGCGTGCAGCAGCAAAGTGCACGTGCAGTACACAATTGCAATAGTTAACCGTACTATATTTAATTGCACTGCACTTATCAATTCTGTACAGTGAGATTCTTGCAGCGGAAGCATCCCTGGGCGCAGAAAGAAATTGTTCATCAGGAGCAGTTACCATGCAATACTTCTGTGCACTACTGACCTCTGTGCAGGAAGAGTTCGTATAGCAATAGGAACACCCCAAGCATTGAGAGCAGCTCCTCGCCCCCTCCTGTCCCCAGAGCTGCACAGTAGTGAAGCCTGTGTAAAGAGATGTTTCTGAGCCCTCAGTGCCCACCTACTGGTGCCTCCTCCCCGGGAGCTGAGCATGCAGGATGAAGCGGGAGCAGAGATCCTGCGGTGCCGAGCTGAAACCACCTAGCCCCACAGAAAGGTAAGACTGTTCTCCAGACAGTCATCCACATGCATCACTACTCTTGTACTCTCCAATTGCCTACTTGGCTTGTTCATGCGCGTGTACCACCTGACTTCTATTTTGTACCCTGTGCAACCTACTCCCTGTTTTTTAAACATTTTGATTCTACTCCCGGTGCACCTTCTAGTTCCTTATGTTTTATCTCCAACTTGTTGCTTCTGAAGATAGAAATATGAAAAATTATGCACTAAACCAGCCTATCTTTCAATTGTTATGACTCGAGTAAAGACTGTAATATTTATTTTGTCCTAAAATACCGCAAACTTTTTTAAAGTAGAGATTTTGTAATTGGGCAGTTACGCAGCCCATGCACAGTCGAAGCTTTTCGAAGCAGGAGAAAGAAGTGTTAATGTGTTTTACAAATCTAGCGAGTGAACAGTATTAACAATGTTCTTATTCCCATCGGTTGTCCAATTAGAAATATATTCTTGCTGATATTTTAAAACAAAATAAATTGTTTATAGATATTAATATTTGAGGGTTTGTGCAAACACACATGCGCAAAAGCAACATACAGCAAGCAATATAAATCTGTATATTCTTTATTTGATTGGTCATTTTTAGGTCTCGCCTAGGCAGCGCGCATGCGCTGCTCTAGGAGGGCCTTTAGCCATCGGTCTTCACTTTTCAAGCACTGCACTCGTTCTTGTGGCGGCATCCACCTTGCGGGAGCGAGCAGCGGCGCGCCACAAGCACGAGTGCAGTGCTTGAAAAGTGAAGACTGCGCGCGCATGCACGCACCACTCCCGGGCTTGTTAATCCAGTCACAGGAAGCTTTACGTGGGGTTGCGCGCGCGCTGCTTTGAGGTCCCCCTTCCCGCAGAATCGCCACTAGTGTTTTTGCTGCCTTGTGTGCCCTTTTGAGTGAAGACTACGCGCGCGCACGCGCGCACCACTCCCGGGCTTGTTTCTTGTCTGGTGTTTTTCAGTGCCAACAATAGGGGAGGCCCCGGCGGGGTCATCCCCCTCTTATTAAAATTCACATCAGCTCCTGCCGCCGGGCCGCAGGTTTCCCACAATACCGTTGCACCTCTCGCATCTGTGCAGCTCTCAGCGCCCCATTTATGCCCGGGCATTTGTCATTCATTCGCAAGCCTCGCAGTCCCGGGCCTCAAAGGCGCGCGCCGGCTGCAATGACAGAAGCCTCGGATATCATTAAAGACAAGAAGCCGCGCATTAAAGCACTCCCGGTAAGAGGAATGATGAATGTCTAAGATTTGAAGGAAACTCCGTTAATTTTATTTCGTTTGGAAATTAGAAATAGACAACACCAATTTGTGGGGCTGATGCAACAAACAGGCAGAGGAGTGCTTAAAGGCATAAAAAATGTGAATTGGATTTCAGCTGCTGGTTCCAAACTGCCGTTGTACCGATGCCTGCTCCCTCTACGGGGCTCCCTGCCGCCTGCTCCCCCCCCTCACCTCCTCAAATAGTGCTTTCAGGTAGCACTTCGGGTGGTGCTCCTGCGCTTTTCCGGTGAGCCGCCTGATTGCTGCCTGTTTTGCTACAGCTGCAGCTGCAGGTCCGGTGGTTGTAGTCACGGTCTCAGTGCAGAGTAGACCGTAGATGGTCTCGATCCACAGTCCTCTTTCCTCGCCCAGCACCCCAGTGCACCGTGCGCCGCACTGCTCCGTACCGCTGCTCAGCTGCTGCGCGTCGTGAACCGGAACCGGATACTCTCATGCAATCATGTGCAATCAGTGCATGTGTTTTCCAGCTGTATCCCTCCTGTACGCCCCCTGCTGTTGTGCTCATGATTTGTTTTCAGGCGTGTTGGTCCCATTAAACTAAACGACCTGGTATGTCTAAAAACGGGTAGTCCATGATATCAGTCACCTGAGCTTGATTTATGATTTGTCTAAACAAGCAGGAGTCAACGCGTTTCGGAAGGGCGTACCCTTCTGACATTAATCTGTTCCCTTTCCAGGACTGTCGCACTGCAGTCTCGGACACAGCTTTTTATACCAGCCCCGTACTCCACAGAGCGAGTCAGATCCTCCCGGGACTGTTAGTGGCCGGGAACAGCAAATTGTACGTGTATTTTTTTAATCTGTACAATACTGCCAAGCGTAGCACAAGCCTGCAGCACAATCTAGCAGTTGCAGAGACACTCTTCCACATGCTGTGCTATCGATTGCCCTAGGCGGGTCTAATATACCACTAATAAATATTATTACGGACAGCACAAGGCCCCCCTGCACATCTAGCACAAGCAAGAGTCGGTGGCATCGGGGTGCGTTTGCACTTAGACTGTCTTCGGGTACAGCTATGAAACCATGGCGACTGAACATAGCATGTTGCACAGAGCAGGGCCTCATTCTGCCTTTGTCTCCACAGACCTTCACTTTTAGCTTCGAACCAGCAAAGTTCCCTTTCTGTCATTTCGAGGTGGAAAACCAGGAAATCCCCGGATGCGACGAGAACGAAGGTAAGGTGATGCCCTCATCTGAAGGTGTGGAAGGGGTTTATGTCTTTTCCTGAAACTTCACAGCAGGGTTATCTTAGCGTAATGGATGAGTTACTATATCACTCAGCTCAGTTGGACTGCAAGCTGCATTTTAAGTTCAATGCCGAGCCTCCACTTCTTTCTCCGAGGTCAATAAACCAGTAAAAGGAATCTTTTTACATATAAACCTATCCACCGATCGGGTGCGAGTTTTGCAGATGTGGGCATATTGAGGCTAAAGAAGCGTGGCTTGATACAGCTTTGCTAAATTGTCGGAACCCATTTTTAGGCTTCTTCTTGTACTGTTTAATTTCTTTCTGGGTAAGTTTGAAAAAAATCTTCAATTGTTTCACCAGGGGCGACTGGCTAACAGTTTGCAGTAAGACCCCAACAAGCTGTAAACAAGCATTGGCATAGCCAATAGGTCTCGCCTTTGGGACCTTATAAGTGTTTAGCTATGCAACAGTTGATGTTGTTGCACCAAGGATATTGTGCTGGATAACTAAACACTTATAAGGTCCCAAAGGCGAGACCTATTGGCTATGCCAATGCTTGTTCTTTTTGAAGCAGGAGAGAAATTAAAATACGAGGGCATCGCGATGTAAAGAACGGTAACAAGGCAATGAGATGCTAATATCTTTAATTTGTGCCTTTATTTAAAGAGTGCTTCCCAGCTATAAAATTCTGTATCACGTCTCTGCCCCACTAGTGCACTGGAATTTCACTGCTCCAGAATAAACAAGCATTTGCAATGCAACAGGTCTCGCATTTGTGGAGTTTGAGCTATTGGCATAGTAAATGCCAATGCCTTTTATTTATGTGTTTAGAAAACCTGCAAACGGTGCCTAAACACGCATTTGTTACTTATAGTCCTTGCTTACGAGAAGCAAGCCTGGCAGTAAAAGAGGCGCAGTTATGACTATAAGTACAAAGCGCTTATTTACACACCGCTTGTAGGTTTTTAAAACATAAATAAAAGGCATTGTAATTTATAATGCCAATAGCTCAAACTCTAGCAAATGCGAGACCTATTGCATTGCAAATGCTTGTTGACCTGTGAGACGGAGACGGCAGCAGCCATAGGAAGGCAGGGACCGTGATACCAGGACATGCATTTTAAAAGCAGGAGGGAGGCGGAGGCAGCCAAAACAGATCTTGGTGTTTGAATGCACAGCAAATGGGGCAAGGTAAGAGCAAGATTTACTGCTTTGTTTACAACAGAGCTCTGTAAACTACCAGCGCTGCTCTCGACTGGTCCAACTTAAAGAAAGAAATAGTGCTCACAAGCTCAGAGTAACAACACGTGTATCAGGGGCAGTCCTTGAAAATGGGCCGGGCTTTTGAAGCCCATATCCTGAATACAGCATGTCTCGCAGAAACAGCACAAGCGCTGCCTAGGATAGCCTTAAACAAGCATTGGAAATGCACTAGGTCTTGCATTTGTTTGATTTCAAGCTTTTGGCGTTGTAAATGGCAATGTTTTTTACCCCTGTGTTATGGAGTTTATGTATGTGGTGTGTAGTGGAATTATGTGGGGTGGATTGGAATTGTTAGTTGTGGAGCAGCATGAAGCACAAGGAAGGAGATTGAGGAGGTGAAGAGCAGTGTGACGCACAAGTAAGGAGAGTGTGAAGAGCAGCGTGAGGCCAAAGGAAAGAGAGTGAGGCACAAGGAAAGAGAGTGAGGAGAAGAGCAGCACGAGGCACAAGGAAGGAGAGTGAGAAGAGCTGCATGAGGCAGAAGGAGGGAGAGTGAGGAGAAGAGCAGCGTGAGGCACAAGGAAGGAGAGTGAGGCACAAGGAAAGAGAGTGAGGAGAAGAGCAGCACGAGGCACAAGGAAGGAGAGTGAGAAGAGCTGCATGAGGCAGAAGGAGGGAGAGTAAGGAGAAGAGCAGCGTGAGGCACAAGGAAGGAGAGTGAGGAGGAGAAGAGAAGCATAAGGCACAAGGAAGGAGAGTGAGGAGAAGGACAGCATGAGGCACAAGGAAGGAGTATGAGGAAGAGAAGAGCAGTGTGAGGCACAAGGAAGGAGATTGAGGAGGAGAGCAGAAGGAGGCACAAGGAAAGAGTGAGAAGAGCAGCAGGAGGGACAAGGTAGGAGAGTGAGGAAGAAAAGAGCAGCGTGAGGCACAAGGAAGGAGAGTGATGAGAAGAGCAGTGTGAGCATAAGGAAGAAAAGTGAAGAGAAGAGCAGCGTGAGGCACAAGGACGGAGAGTGAGTAGGAGAGCAGCGTGAGGCAAAAGGAAGGAGAGTGAGGGAAAAAGAGAGGCAATGCATATATACTCCCGTAAAGGACCTCAGGTTAAAAGAAGCTTCACCTTGAAACTCATGCAAAACACAAAATAGCATAAAATGTATACCCAACAAACTGGCCTACAAAAACACACGTATGTGGCAGCAGAGATTCAAAAACATACTTCTTCTAAGACCTCAGCACCTTTGTAGATGCTAACCAGCACCCTTCCTCATGCCCCATGGACAGCTACCTTTAAATACACCGATAAGGTTTTGCAAAAACAAGGAACCACAAGGATGTAGCTGAGGGAAGAAACTGAGAAGGCGAAGGCTGGGACGGGTCGCCTCGCAGATTAAAAGTATGATCAACTAATGATAAAAGCGGGACCGTATAATAAATAAACAAGTCTCAGGGGAGAATAGGAGGGTGCTTGCAGACTTTACGGACGGAAGAATAGCGTGCCAAAGTACATTGCAAGCTAGGTTGTTGTGACAATAGCTATACAATAAAAAACATTGCAATACAAATGGTTATCTCTTCTAGACCGCACCCCTTTATTTAGACGCTGCTCACGGTATTCAGGTTGCAGTGAGCAGCGTCTCAACAAAGGGGCACGGACAATATTAAAGTGAAAGCGCATATGGTGCGCTTTCACACAAAGTAAAAATAAAATAATTAAGGAACTTTCCTCGCAGCCGCTGAAGTGAAAGTGGCCCGCGCTATTAATGTATTTTGAAATGTTTCTCTGATACAGTATATATTTTTCCTTCTTTTATAAATGCTATTTGTCTCTCGAATATGTGAAGCACTCTGACAGTCTGAATATGGACAAAATCGCGCTATGCAAACGACTAATAATTAAAACCAACTGCATCACCCCTGTCTAATCCCAGCTGCATCTGGGACTCTCTGTGTGATCTCAGACAGTCCATACCTCTCCTGGTCCCTCAGCCACCCTAATCCGACTTGTGTCACTGCTGTGTGTGACCTCACGCCATCCAGTCTCTAGCTCAGCACGGCTGTATTTATTACTGAAACGATGAGTGTGTTTAACCAGCCCCTATCCCTTAAACCCATTACTGACCAGTGGCTGACTCGCCGCGTGACCTCAAGCACCCCCTCACTCCTGTGATACGGATCTGCGCTATCTGAGGCGAGCCCCTCGGTGCCTAATCGTTAAAATGGCAAAAAAAGAATAGAACGGACGTTATTAAATGCTAGACATGAAAATGAAAAACCACAGCGGCGGAACCTTGCCACATGGAAATAAAACAAACGACGGGATGAGCCGTGAGGGACGTCGAAAATCTGACCCCTGGGGTCGGACAGAAGGCCATCGGTGTATTTACACCACACTTGGAGGATAGCGCCTGACGGGGAGGGAGGGCCGAGAGGGCAGCTGGAGCGCTTGTTTACCTTCTTCGTTTCCCCTCCTCCCCCTGGAGACACGGCTCGGTATCTGTGCAGTGTTGACACTGCCAGGGACGGGGCCCGAGGCCCAATCCGGAGCATCGGAGCCTGGTGAAGACAGGACTCGGAGTCTGGAGAGGCCGAATGAAAAAAAGAAAGTGCTTCCCAACTAATTAAAGGAGACAGTATAACGCCGCAAGTAAACGATCCAGTCCTGATGGCCGGTCCCAAAAGGAGACAGGGCGGTAACAAGGTGGGACTAAGAAGCCTCATTATCAATCGGAAGCCAGCGTTTACCATGGACAATGACACCAGCCAATGAAAGAGATGGGCGGGGCTTCCACACCACTTCTAAAAAATACCCTAATACAGCATGCTACGCAAAGCAAGCAGCGCATGCGCTGCAACGCTAGGCGAGACCTAAAAAACATCACTGGTAGATGGTTTCATCGACTCCCAGGTGTATAGAATGAGTGACTGATTGTTGATAGTGCCTCTGTCTGTCGAGCAGCTTCACGGTGCTTCGCTATTGTGACAAATGGTTGGAAAAGTTGAAACAGTAGCAATAGGACCCTTTCCTGTGAGATATGAGCTGTGCCAGCTGCTGTAAGGGGTAAACATTCTCACACTGAAAGACTGCTCTGAGGGCACATGTGGGTAGAAGTGAGTTGGCGACTGCTCTGATTCTTTCTATTTCTTTCACTAAGAAATGCTTTGTATTCGAATCCATTACTTTCACACTGTCGCACTACTGATGTAAAGAGATTATTTCAGCGTGGATTGTTTACAGCTCTGTTTGCGCTCCTAGTAAATCACTTTTTTTGTTGTTAAAAATAATTAGGGGGTGGGCGGAACTCCGCAGAATCTCGTGGAATTTTTTATTTAACTCTGCGGAATTCCACAGAGTAAAACTCTGCGAGTTCTGCCCACCCCTAGTACCTATGGGCTGGTACTGCTCTCCAGGGCTAGGGTGGCCAGCCTCCTATTTGCCTGCTTCAGACACATAAAGAGCAGAAGAACTCCTGACTCCAAGAGAGCCAAGTTGACGATAGAGTTCTGAGCCCTGAATGATAACTAGTTAGAGAAAGACCTGTTTTCTAGAAACCTGCCCCGATGACCTAAGGCTTCAAGAATGACCAGCAGTTGAAGAAAAGTGGAACACCTTCTGTAGCGCAGGGACAAGGGGCTGAGGCTTGCCTCAGGAGGGTGTACCTAAGATGGGCAAGAAAACCAGGTTAGTCCTGCTCTGAGCTTTTTGCCGTGCTTTAAACTGGTTCTGCTGAAGCTTGCAGCAAAGGAAACTGGCCTCTTTGAGCTTTGCTCAGCTACAGCTGCCAGCATTTGCATTGTGGATAGATTTTGAGAGCAAAAAAGGGACGGGGTCAAAGGTAAAACTACAGACTGAGGTGAGGCGGCAAAACTATCCCAGCCTTGAAGCTACTTTGGCTGCTATGAAATTCAACTTTTTGTCCAGCTCGGAGCTGTTGGCACCAAAATCAAGACAAGCTCACCAGTTTCTGCTTTCGACCTTTCCCCTCTGGAGGATTTGATGTCTAAAAAGTAGACTATGGGTCTTATTTAGACTTCGGCGGACAGAATAATTGGCGAATATCCCATCCACTGTATTCCAAGAGCATTATAGCCTCTGCCACTTGTAATATAATGAACGGTATATCCTCCACGTTTATGATGAAGTATCTTCCTATTCGCCAAAGTCAACTGAGGCACTAAGGGAATATATTTTAATTACCTAGAAAGCTTAATTCGCTCGCATTCAAAAATGTTTGGCAATGATTTTCAGTCTCAGCACATCTGCAATTTCCATTTTGAAGGACTCTAGTAGTAATGTTCCTTTATGGGAGATGGGATGTTTTAAAAAGCAAACCATTTTTTAACTTGATGGGAATGCTAACACAGGGATGCAAAATCAACTATCCTCTCGCAGGTCTCTATCCTTTCAATCACAGCCATTTGTAGAGGGTCACACAATGCGATTTGCCTAATTAATTTTCCTACAGCATGTGGTTTGGAGACCCTCTGGAATATAAATTTTGCCATGCGACTAATTAGTAGATCAGTCACCTTGCAAAATGAAGATCAGTTCGCAAACCAGGCAGTGTGTAATCTGCACATCTTGGTTTGCGAACTGACGTTAGTACATCAGGCCCTAAAATGCTTCTCTTATTCAAACAATGACAATATATTTCCTCTTGAGATCAGCAAACCCAAAGGCTGCCCTTTAGGTTTATGCTGTAAATGCAGATGTTTCAAAGGGAAGCAGCCCTTTGCAACAAACAACACCTTGGCCTAGTCTATAGGTCTGTCATATAAATCTATAAATCTGACACATCGAGAATGCACAGGGGCCTATTCAGACAAATCACCACTGCAGGAAATTGTTTTTTTCACTATAAACGATCACGCCATTGAACATACTCCCTGGAGATGCATTCCTTTCAGATTCGGCTGTCTTTGCCACTCTTTTTGCAAGAAAGATTTCTAATTGCTGATATTTTTCTGATGCCTTCTCAAAACCTTGTGGTTTAATTTCATCCGGGGAGAAATTCAGGGAGGAGACGGGCAGATGTGCAATCTGTATTCTGTAGTGTGACATTTGTTTCTCTAATGTAAGAGACATTTTAAAAAAGCCGATCATTTTTAGCTTTTCTGGAGTGAAATGAGCCCCTGCATTAATTTGTGTGCAGCCTTTTTTCACAAGATGAAGTTCTGGTAGATTGCCTTAGACTTTCACCCTTTCAAAGTTGATAAAAGGAGAACCACTAGACTGTAACACATAGGGTGTAGGATGTAGGAGTGGCATGGCTGTGGCAGTAAGCTATATAGATACAGCAGTCTTGCTATGGTCCTATAATACTATAGTAATGCAGCATAGTTGAAAAATGGCACACACTACATAAGATGTACTTGCTAGAAACCAGGCAGATGGGAAACAGTGACTTAACAAGCATTGGTAATATGGTTTCGCCTATGTAATGAATAAAGAGCTTTTTTCATCAATCATGGTCTGGGAGAAGGAAAGAGCTCCCTGACAGATAACACAGGAGTGGAGAGGATGTGGTGCAGCGGCCAGAGCTGCTGCCTCGAGAGCTGAGGATCCGAGTTCGAGTCTTGGCAGCACCATGCAACATCCTGTGATTCTATGAGTCTGGGCAGCACCATGCAACATCCTGTGATTCTATGCAAATCACTTAATCTCTCCAGGTGATTAAATGTTATATAAATATGCTGCAAGAGTAAGAGTCAAAACTTTATGAAAATATAGGTACACCAAAGGGGATGCTAAAAGTATTTCGGCAACAGGAAACTGATGAGAAGCAGAACAGGAACAAGGATTGGTAAATGCAGGAAAATATGCTACAGCCAATAGAAATGGAGGAAAGGTAAGTGGGACACAGGAGCCAATGAGAAGCCAGGAAAGAGAGTAAGTCCCTTTTGAGTTTGTATTAAACACAATAGATTTCTCAAGCAAGCGCTGTGCATGCGAAACCAAAACAAGCAAACCCTCTTGTGATGATGCCCATATTTTAGCTTCCGGTGTGTGAATGAGGCTTCCTTTGCTGCTGTTTGCTCTCTGTGTGAGTGAAGCTCGCTCTTTAGGTGAATGTGTTGCTGCCTGAGCCTTGCCTGTTCTGTATATTAAGGTACTGCCCATGCTGTGGGTGGATTAATCTTGCACTGCTGCTCCCTGTGCCCTAATATCCATGTGGGAAAAGGAAGCTGCACTGCTGTGATTTTATCTAGAACGCTTGGAATAATGACTTTAAGTTTTTGTTTTCACTACTGCAATGTCCTAAATATTAGGAACAAGGTTTGTTTTCTTTTATTATACCTGTGCGATCTGCGCCACATGCTGGCTTGCTGATGGATAATAGTACAGTGCATCCTGAGGCATAGCTCTGCTATCTGACACCTCACTTTATTCGTTTTCTGTAACTGGTGGGGTGGGTTTGTTACTAGGTTCCTCTACTTGTAACCTGAGTGGATAGCTTTGCTGACAGCTGTTTTGAGCTGTCAGATTTCAGCCTAAGGGATAGCTTTGCTGTCCGGGAACTGCGACTGTGTGATCTCTGTAATTAGATAAACTGATCTTCTCTTGTAGTTTGCAATCTTGGCCTACTGGCTGGCTTTACTGTCCAATGCTTGGGCCTTTGAGATTTGTGTAACATTATGGATGATTTCTGCTTGTGTCTGAGACTATTAAAGTAGAAAAAACTGTGTAGCTTCAGACATATGTTTGCTGTCACGATCCTCAACAGCAAAAATGTCTCTGTACCCCGAGGAAAAGTTATGGATAAAGCCTAAAGCTGTTCAAAATGTGTTTAACTGTAGGCCTAACTGCGTTCTGCCTTTTAAGATCTTTGTAATCTTAGGCACAGCTTTGCTGTCAGATTTCTGAGCCAATGTGATGCCTGTAACTTGATGGACAGGTTTCTGTAACGGGCCTGAATCTATATGATCAGTTCAACCTAAGTAACAGAGTGCTGTCAGATGTTTGAACATGTACGATATGTCTGTTCCATGAGACAGCTTTGCTACCAAGCCAGAGCCTGTAGGTCTTTGAAACCTGATTAATATTTTTTCTGCTTGAGACCTTAGCCTGTAAGATCTCCGTGAAATCCCAGTGATCTAAGGTTTATGCTTGCCCTACAAAGTCAGTGCTTGTAACTGTTTAACCTGTAAGCTAACTATGCTATAAGAAGCCTGGACCAAAAGGTCCATGTAACCTGATAGATGTCTGAGTTGTCTCAAGTCAGTGGAAGTAGAATCTCTAAATCTTGAGGGATAGTTCTGCTATAGCCCTATGCTTCATAGAGGCCAAGGTCAGCCAGAATGATCCTGAGTTAAACCAAACACTGTGAGGAATCGATTGGTCCTCTTAGTGTTGCTATACCCTGACAGAACCAGACAAACACATTGTGTGAAGGTCACACATCAGGAAGGACATAACAGCCTGAAGACCTAAACCCTCAAGTTTGTGTAAAGTGAGCATTTGGTCTCTCATTGGTATATGATGCTACTGTCCACCATACAAACAAGTACTCCTAGTAAGTAATTTTCTATTATTAATAATAAGCAAAGTACTACAGGCTTCACAAGCTTCATAACGTTCAGCCTATGTTGCAAAAGTTTGAAAAAAATTACATTTGTGGGGGAAAAATCCCTCAAAACAACGTTTTGTTAGAATTGCTCTTCCATGCTCAAAGAAATGAGGAGTATTTTTCTTACAGAAAATGTATTGCAGAAAAAGTCCGCTCCAAAAACATTTTTGGTGAAGTGCGCAGTCTTTGCAACTTCACAAAGTTGCAAGATTTGCCACCTTCGAAAAACCTCACCAGTGAAAATAGGATTATACACACCTTTAATTCTTTTTCCACCAGGAACGTCAAGCATCCCATTGATGTCAGGACAGGTACATCTAGAGGCATCAAACAGCAGCGTCTAAGAGACCCAGAAGCAGTATTATCAAACGTTTTTGATTAAGTCACGTCCATGCGTAAGGCCCCTCCTCCCTTTCTATGACTCTCTGTCAGTGCTTTTACTGCTCCTCGCTGTCCCTCAACTCTTCTGGCCACTAAATGCCACCAAAACCAATAATAAGCTAACAGTCCACATAAAGCACTTAACGCCATACTTGAGCAGACTGCACAATTTATGTGAGCCAATTCCAATTAGTACATCTACATTAACCTAATTTTTATTTTTTTTAAGGTTTTTAATTTGCTGAAAAACTTATCCTCAGAGGCATTTGCCACTTTTGTTTGGGGAGGAGAACTGCAGTTTCCTTGCACTTCCACCTAATCAAATTCAAATACAATTATAAAAGAAAACAGACACTCGGAAAAGCTCATAGAAGTCTACAACAAGTTCAATACAAGCTAGCCAGCGAGCACGTCAAGACCCAAATACGAATCTTGACAAAACTTACTCAGCCTTCTATCCTCTTGAAGATATAAAAGGCAAGTTAGTATCTGTCTTACTGTCTACACTTGATTACGCCAATGGCCTCTACCATGGATCATCTTTATCAACTATGAAAAAACTACAACGAATATAGAACTCTACTGCCAGACTACTCCTATATGTAAAGACACAATCTCACATGTCCCCTGTCTTAAGCGGCCTACATTAGTTACCCGTTGCCAGAAGATCCACATTCAAGCTGCTTTGTATCTCCCACAATGGAATACATGGAACAGGACCACTTTTGTTCAGGAATAAAATCACCAAATACATACAACAAAGGAACCTCCATTCAAGATTGGAACCTCAAAACCCCAGCATACAAGAAAAACACCATGGGTGGTACATCTTTCTCTGTTCAAACAGCCAAATTATGGAATTCATTACCCCCAAACATAAGAGCCACGTATAACTATCTTATCTTCAGAAGACTATTCAAGAGTTGGCTCTTTCCTACATGACCACCACACTCAAACACAAATGTACAGCATATGCCTGTGTATGTAAATATGTATAATTTAAATATATATATATGTATATATATATATATAGAAATTTCTCTCCACTGTTAGCAGAAAATCCTCAGACACTTAAGCATGCTTAATTTAAGTTTTTAATGACACCAAACGACGCGTTTCGGCATTACGCCTTGCTCACGGTCATAGCTACACACCACTCAATTACATTTTAAGCATTTAGAAAACAGTGAAAACGGACTTAACCCATACATAATGATTTACAATGTAGAACGTGGCGGCCATTTTAACATAGTAGTTCATGCTTGGTTTTACACATAAACCAGTGTATCTAAATCGATACATAATTCATTTGGCCGTTTATTCTGTCTCAAATTGATGACTTTAGAATAATAAGGAACAAAAAGAAACACATTTCCTATATTTGCACAGTTTCTTTCAACCATGCCCGGTAGCCCTCATGGCACCAAAATTCATGCGTAATATACACTATCTCCATCAATCTGTATATACCAATCCTGCCTCAGTGGGCCATTCTATAGAACCAGATATTTGTTCCCATTGTGACATCATGTTCCTTATTATTCTAAAGTCATCAATTTGATGCCGAAACGCGTCGTTTGGTGTCATTAAAAACTTAAATTAAGCATGCGTGAGTGTCCGAGGATTTTCTGGTAACAGTGGAGAGAAATTTCTATTTTAAGGGTTACCCGGTAGCCCAAACTCGGACCGCCCACGAGACAGCCTCGGAACTGACCGGGACTGGTGGAATATATATATATATATATATATATATATATATATATATATATATATATATATATATATCACTCCAAGTCTCCCAACAGTTGAGACCGCACTCCACATAAGGTGAGTTTCCACTCTTTTATTCAAATTGGCATGCAGCTTTCCATCCCGGATCAGTCCCGGCCTTACGCGTTTCGAAGCCATTGATGCTTCTCATCAGAGGCCGATGTCAGCAGACGATTTCCGATGCAACCACCAAACTTTTGCGTGCTTTTGTTTTTTCATTGGGCCTCAGGTGTGCCTCATTTCATTTACACTGATGCACGCTGGGAATAGTAGTTAATTTACATCCTTTCACACCCTCCATTAGGTTTGCCTGCTGCATCATTTGTGGGACAAAGTTTTTCAGCCCTCCGGTGGGCTTCAGGATAGAACTATGCATGCCAGCGATAAAGTCCTTACTGTGCCTTTTCAAAAGTGCAAAGTTCACTCTTGCGGGTCCGTTTGGTTTTTCGGCGGTGCGTCGTCTCACGCGGCATTGGGAACGCCGCTTATGAATCACTCCAAGTCTCCCAACAGTTGAGACCGCACTCCACATAAGGTGAGTTTCCACTCTTTTATTCAAATTGGCATGCAGCTTTCCATCCCCGGATCAGTCCCGGCCTTACGCGTTTGAAGCCATTGATGCTTCTCATCAGAGGCCGATGTCAGCAGACGATTTCCGATGCAACCACCAAACTTTTGCGTGCTTTTCTTTTTTCATTGGGCCTCAGGTGTGCCTCATTTTATTTACACTGATGCACGCTGGGAATAGTAGTTAATTTACATCCTTTCACACCCTCCATTAGGTTTGCCTGCTGCATCATTTGTGGGACAAAGTTTTTCAGCCCTCCGGTGGGCTTCAGGATAGAACTATGCATGCCAGCGATAAAGCCTTACTGTGCCTTTTCAAAAGTGCAAAGTTCACTCTTGCGGGTCCGTTTGGTTTTTCGGCGGTGCGTCGTCTCAAGCGGCATTGGGAACGCCGCTTATGAATCACTCCAAGTCTCCCAACAGTTGAGACCGCACTCCACATAAGGTGAGTTTCCACTCTTTTATTCAAATTGGCATGCAGCTTTCCATCCCCGGATCAGTCCCGGCCTTACGCGTTTCGAAGCCATTGATGCTTCTTATCAGAGGCCGATGTCAGCAGACGATTTCCGATGCAACCACCAAAGGCACAGTAAGGACTTTATCGCTGGCATGCATAGTTCTATCCTGAAGCCCACCGGAGGGCTGAAAAACTTTGTCCCACAAATGATGCAGCAGGCAAACCTAATGGAGGGTGTGAAAGGATGTAAATTAACTACTATTCCCAGCATGCATCAGTGTAAATGAAATGAGGCACACCTGAGGCCCAATGAAAAAACAAAAGCACGCAAAAGTTTGGTGGTTGCATCGGAAATCGTCTGCTGACATCGGCCTCTGATGAGAAGCATCAATGGCTTCGAAACGCGTAAGGCCGGGACTGATCCGGGGATGGAAAGCTGCATGCCAATTTGAATAAAAGAGTGGAAACTCACCTTATGTGGAGTGCAGTCTCAACTGTTGGGAGACTTGGAGTGATTCATAAGCGGCGTTCCCAATGCCACGTGAGACGACGCACCGCCGAAAAACCAAACGGACCCGCAAGAGTGAACTTTGCACTTTTGAAAAGGCACAGTAAGGACTTTATCACTGGCATGCATAGTTCTATCCTGAAGCCCACCGGAGGGCTGAAAAACTTTGTCCCAAAAATGATGCAGCAGGCAAACCTATTGGAGGGTGTGAAAGGATGTAAATTAACTACTATTCCCAGCGTGCATCAGTGTAAATGAAATGAGGCACACCTGAGGCCCAATGAAAAAAGAAAAGCACGCAAAAGTTTGGTGGTTGCATCGGAAATCGTCTGCTGACATCGGCCTCTGATGAGAAGCATCAATGGCTTCGAAACGCGTAAGGCCGGGACTGATCCGGGGATGGAAAGCTGCATGCCAATTTGAATAAAAGAGTGGAAACTCACCTTATGTGGAGTACGGTCTCAACTGTTGGGAGACTTGGAGTGATTCATAAGCGGCGTTCCCAATGCCGCGTGAGACGACGCACCGCCGAAAAACCAAACGGACCCGCAAGAGTGAACTTTGCACTTTTGAAAAGGCACAGTAAGGCTTTATCGCTGGCATGCATAGTTCTATCCTGAAGCCCACCGGAGGGCTGAAAAACTTTGTCCCACAAATGATGCAGCAGGCAAACCTAATGGAGGGTGTGAAAGGATGTAAATTAACTACTATTCCCAGCGTGCATCAGTGTAAATAAAATGAGGCACACCTGAGGCCCAATGAAAAAAGAAAAGCACGCAAAAGTTTGGTGGTTGCATCGGAAATCGTCTGCTGACATCGGCCTCTGATGAGAAGCATCAATGGCTTCGAAACGCGTAAGGCCGGGACTGATCCGGGGATGGAAAGCTGCATGCCAATTTGAATAAAAGAGTGGAAACTCACCTTATGTGGAGTGCGGTCTCAACTGTTGGGAGACTTGGAGTGATATATATATATATATATATATATATGTATATATATATATATATATATTAAGCACTACAGATCCCAGAGTGCACGGCGTTAAAAGAACTCACCTGCGAGCACCCACTGAAGGGTAGTTAATTGCTGAGATGTTTTTGTTTCCGTTTGCCCAGAGATGCCTGTGAACAAGAGCCAGGAGGCTCGAAACGCGTCAGGCGTAATTCAAGTTCTGAACATGAATGCCCAGTCAATGCTCCTGCATTCAATAAAGCTTTTGTAAAGTAATCTGCTGTTAGAGTGCGCTTTCGAAATTCGGACGCAACTGAAAGGTATGATAACGGTGGTCCCACCGTGAAAGCTGCACCGCCTTAAAATGTGAAGCGGAGCCGCCTGGGCATAGAACTTATTGTTGCCTCAATGCGGCCACAGCGGATCGGAAAATGGACTGTGCAATTATGTTAGAGGCCCACTGGAGGGTTATAAAAAAGAATCCTTATTGATGGCAACGGTACAACCCACTGGAGGGTAAAAATTATTAAGCACTACAGATCCCAGAGTGCACGGCGTTAAAAGAACTCACCTGCGAGCACCCACTGAAGGGTAGTTAATTGCCGAGATGTTTGTGTTTCCATTTGCCCAGAGATGCCTGTGAACAAGAGTCAGAAGGCTCGAAACGCGTCAGGCGTAATTCAAGTTCTGAACATGAATGCCCAGTCAATGCTCCTGTATTCAATAAAGCTTTTGTAAAGTAATCTGCTGTTGGAGTGCGCTTTCAAAATTCGGACGCAACTGAAAGGTATGATAACGGTGGTCCCACCGTGAGAGCTGCACCGCCTTGAATTGTGAAGCGGAGCCGCCGGGGCATAGAACTTATCGTTGCCTCAATGCAGCCACAGCGGATCGGAAAATGGACTGTGCAATTATGTTAGAGGCCCACTGGAGGGTTATAAAAAAGAATCCTTATTGATGGCAACAGTACAACCCACTGGAGGGTAAAAATTATTAAGCACTACAGATCCCAGAGTGCACGGCGTTAAAAGAACTCACCTGCGAGCACCCACTGAAGGGTAGTTAATTGCCGAGATGTTTGTGTTTCCATTTGCCCAGAGATGCCTGTGAACAAGAGTCAGGAGGCTCGAAACGCATCAGGCGTAATTCAAGTTCTGAACATGAATGCCCAGTCAATGCTCCTGCATTCATTAAAGCTTTTGTAAAGTAATCTGCTGTTGGAGTGCGCTTTCGAAATTCGGGCGCAACTGAAAGATATATATATATATATATATGTATTTAGATATGTGCATTTCTTTGTACAAAATTGTATACTACTTATGGTTTGAATATATATAGATATTCTTTAGGTCTGCTTAACAAATGTATATATTACATATGGTTAAAATATATATATGTGTGTATATAAATGTGTGTATGTATAGATGTGTGATATGTGTGTGTGTATACATATATATATATATATATTTATACATTATTTTATGCTTAACATGTATATAGGCCACTGCACAGTTTTCATCTAAGTTATTTGATTAGATGCTTATGGGTCTCTGTTTATTGTATCTATCTATCACAATATGTAAATATGATCTTAACAATTGTATCTTTAAGTGCTTCATTATTTAAATATTGATGAAAATATAAAATAAAATAATAATATATATGTATCTGTGTGTGTGTGTATATATATGTATATATAGAATAAGGCACTAGCCATTTCTTTTTCATTATACGCATATAATATCTGGTGTGCAATAGGATCTGCTATGCTGTGTATTTCTTGTAACCACTGTTTCACTTAGAGCATGGGTACTCACAAACTTTCTCTCGGGGGCCAAATTTACAGTGTGGTTTGTGGCTGAGGGCCGCACTGGTGGGGGCGGGGTCAGTGGGGGAGGGGGCGGGGCTAGAGCAAAAAAATAACTATGACCATGAGGTTGAACACAGGCCCCTGCAGCGGACGCCTTCGTCCACTGAGCCACCAGACCCGGCATACACACATCTCTCTCTATCTATCTATCTATCTATCTATCTATCTATCTATCTATCTATCTATCTCTCTCTCTCTCTGTCTCCCGCCCTCTCTCTATCTCTCCCTCCCTCTCTCTATCTCTCCCTCCCTCTCTCTCTCCGTCTCCCTCTATCTCTCTCTCCCTCTCTCTTTCTCTCCCTCTCTCCCTCTGTCTCCCTCTCTCACTCAGTTTGTCTCCCTCTCTCTGTCTCCCTCCCTCTCTCTCCCTCCCTCTGTCTCCCTCTGTCTGTCTCCCTCTGTCTGTCTCCCTCCCTCTGTCTCCCTCTGTCTCCCTCTATCTGTCTCCCTCCCTCTGTCTGTCGCCCTCCTCCCTCTGTCTGTCGCCCTCCTCCCTCTGTCTGTCTCCCTCCCTCTGTCTCCCTCCCTCTGTCTCCCTCTCTCTCTCTCTCTGTCTCCCTCTCTCTCTGTCTCCCTCTCTCTCTCTCTCTGTCCCTCCCTCTGTCTCCCTCCCTCTGTCTACCTCCCTCTCTGTCTCCCTCCCTCTGTCTCCCTCCCTCTGTCTCCCTCCCTCTATCTCCCTCCCACTATCTCCCTCCCTCTGTCTCCCTCTGTCTGTCTCCCTCTGTCTGTCTCCCTCTGTCTGTCTCCCTCTCCCTCCCCCTGACTACCTCCCTCTGTCTCCCTCCCTCTGTCTCCCTCCCTCTCTGTCTCCCTCCCTCTCTGTCTCCCTCTGTCTCCTTCTCTGTCTCCCTCTGTCTGTCTCCCTCCCTCTGTCTGTTGCCCTCTGTCTCCCTCTCTCTCCCTCTGTTTCCCTCTGTCTCACTCCCTCTGTCTCTCTCTCTCTCCCTCTGTCTCCCTCTGTCTGTCTCCCTCTCTGTCTCCCTCCCTCCCTCGCCCCCTCTCTCTCTGTCTCCCTCTCTGTCTCCCTCCCTCTGTCTCCCTCTCTCTCCCTCTGTTTCCCTCTGTCTCACTCCCTCTGTCTCTCTCTCTCTCCCTCTGTCTCCCTCTGTCTGTCTCCCTCTCTGTCTCCCTCCCTCTCCCCCTCTCTCTCTGTCTCCCTCTCTCTCTGTCTCCCTCTGTCTCCCTCTCTCTGTCTCCTCTCCCTCCCTCTGTCTCCCTCTGTCTGTCTCCCTCTCCCTCCCTCTGTCTCCCTCCCTCTGTCTCCCTCTGCCTCCCTCTGTCTCCCTCCCTCTGTCTCCCTCTCTCTGTCTCCCTCTGTCTCCCTCTCTCTGTCTCCCTCCCTCTGTCTGTCTCCCTCTCTCTGTCACCCTCTGTCTCCCCCTCTCTGTCTCCCTCCCTCTGTCTCCCTCGCTCTGTCACCCTTTGTCACCTCACCCCGCGTGTGTGTCAGCCCCGGCTGGGCTGAGACAGCTTCCCGGGCACACACACATCCGCACCCGAGTACTTCACAGGTCTTTAAAAGACCATTCACTTGTTAATGAGGCTTTGTTGAATTTCACCTCTTCTTAGCGCCCCTGCATCTCCACTCGCTAAGAAGATGGGAAATACAACAAAGCCTCATTAACAAGTGATTGGTTTTTTAAAGAATCGCCCGGCCCCCATAGAGCGCTGCTGCAACCGGCGGTGTTTGCGGACACTTATAAAAAAAAAACAACAAAAAAAAACACAGGTAGGATAGCTGCAAGGTCCCCGGGCCGCCAAGGCAGGCTTGCCGGGCCACTGGCGGCCCGCGGGCTGTACTATGAGTACCCGTGACTTAGAGTAACCCTGGATTTGGAATGTGCATTGATGATAAAATGTATTGTTTCCCTCTCTCCCTTTATTCACAACTAATAATATTTGGCTTGTTCCAATATTTAATTTAAGTTTCTGATTATTGTCTAAAATATTTAAATTGCATTATGTTTTTTGTGACGGTTAGTCTGTCTTCTAATGCTCTTGTATGCTCATAATACAGTGGAACAGTCTTTTGTTTATTTTCACACCTTGGCATGTGTGATGTTTTCTAAAGGCAATAGTGCACAGTAGGAAATGCTTGGATTGCTGTGACAAAGACCTTGGTGGTCGAAACGCGTTAGCTTGCATTAATGCGTGTTTGAAAACTACCCCTGGAGTGCGGGCTCTCTTTGCTGCTGCGGCCCGACTGTGTCAGCATCATTGTTACATATATAAGACGAGTAAGTGACTCATGCTGTGACTTCCATAGCGCCTAGCGCGACTTCACCCTATAGGGACAAGCTCTTTAAGCAATATGGAGAGCAAAGTCCCTTGCACCAAAAGACATCGATGCTGCCCGTTATTGCTGTTGGGAAAAAGGGTCCAGAAGCCAGTAGCACATTTGCTTGAGTCATAACAGTAATGAATTGTGCAACGATGGGAGTTTACTATGAATAGATGAATGACTCAAACTTTTAAAGATAGCACTATGCTGCAAATGTACAAACTACACTTCCCACAATGCCTGTTACTACATAAAAAACATGGCAATGATGACTACTACAGACCACACCCACTTGAGAAAGATGGAAATCGAAACACGTCGTGGGGATTTTTAAAGGCTGTTAATTCAATATACGAATGTTGCCAAAGCTTCTGGGAGTGCAGTGTCTCCTTTTTGTGAACAAATATTGAAGGGGTTTTGGTCTTACCCCTAACGCTGCACTGGCAGTCAGAGTGCGCCGCTTGAAGATCACTTTGGAAGGAATATATATATATATATATATATATATATATATATATATATATATATATATATATATATATATCCAACAGACACCCTCTGAATACCGGAGCCCCCGACCCTTCAGGGCGGCCTCTCAAAGCGATGGGCACGGAGCAGCCCACCCAATCCATCCAAAAGAACAAGAATTGAGGCCCAATGCTGGAAACAACTGCATTTATTCAAGGCTTGGCAGCACAGAAACAGCCTCCATCTCCTTACGCGTTTCGGCGGTCAATGCCGCCTTGCTCACAGGTGGAGGCAATATCACAGGCAAGGTGCAAATGTGCATGCTTTAAAACAATAAGTCACATGACCAGTCAGTTAGAACTTCATATCCCATAATGCAGGTAAGTTCATTTTTCAAAAGTAGATAGGAAAATCCTGGTCTTGTTTTACCCGCACTATGTTGGAGTGGAAAATATTCAAAATGCAACTGATCACGTCTATTAACAGTTTTTGCATAGTGCTCGATTGTTCATGTGAGCCTCGGAAAGTGCCTGTTTCCAGCACGATCGGAAAAGAGAGTTCTCCCCTCCGAATCCCTTCCAAGCGCTCTCTGTATTTGCTTTAGTAGCACATTCCTTGATAGGTTAAGAGAGGGCAAGTGGGTCATGCTCCTCAATCAACATCCAACAGACACCCTCCGAATACCAGAGCCCCCGACCCTTCAGGGCGGCCTCTCAAAGCGATGGGCACGGAGCAGCCCACTCAATCCATCCAAAAGAACAAGAATTGAGGCCCAATGCTGGAAACAACTGCATTTATTCAAGGCTTGGCAGCACAGAAACAGTTATGTGACTTATTGTTTTAAAGCATGCACATTTGCACCTTGCCTGTGATATTGCCTCCACCTGTGAGCAAGGCGGCATTGACCGCCGAAACGCGTAATGAGATGGAGGCTGTTTCTGTGCTGCCAAGCCTTGAATAAATGCAGTTGTTTCCAGCATTGGGCCTCAATTCTTGTTCTTATATATATATATATATATATATATATATTATCTACTGGCGGTCGCCAGTAGATAGTTATAGTTACAACCTATTATCCATAGGAAATCCGCGACATTCTATTTGAAATAACTCTCTTGCCGGTTGACGTATCTTCGCAAAATTTTCAAACTTTATGGCCCGCTCCGGTCCGCTCCTACCCTGAAAGTCTCGGGGGATTCGTCAAGCGGGGGCCGAGAAAAAGGGGGTCCCAAAGCGCGTTTTCCCCATGCAATTTTCCATAGGAAACTTTAGACACGGCTACAGCCCGAACTGCTGAACGGAATTACACCAAATTTGGCAAAGAGGTAGTTCTTGGTTCAGAAAGAACCCTTTTTGTTAAATGGTGTAAATCCGTTCAGTAGTTGCTGAGAAAATCAAAAGTAAAAAGATAGTGATATCTATGGCCGAGTAGGGTCCGCATACCCTCAGCGCACCCTGCGCGCACCGTCCCGATCACGAGCTGCATGTTAATTGGCTGTCAGCTGGCTGTCAACATTCCGATTCAGGAAATGTTGGCAGCCATTTTGTCCCTCGGTAGAACCGAGGGACAGAAACAAGTGTGCAAAGCGCACAAAGGGGGCAGGGTAGAAACACCCTGACCCCTAGGTTTGCTCAGGGGTCCCACAAGGACCCCCTGGGCAAAAAAAAAAAAAAAATTTTTAAATCGGCAGGATGCGCTCAGGGTGCGCGAATCCTGCCGGAAAAACATCGAGCGCGGTCTCCGCGCTTCGATGTACTGGCCCCGGGTGGGCCAAGTCCCGGAGGCATGCTGGGGGGTTAATTTTATGTGTGGGGGCCTCTAAGGGCCCCCAAGCCCGGGGACCACCACCCCCCGGGGCTTTATGTGTAATGGTGCGGGAGGGCTCTGAGCCCTCCCGCAGCCCGAGGACCGCCACCTCCCGGGGCTTCTTTTTTATTTTTGATTAACCTGTGTGGGGGGCTCTAGCCCCCACACGCCCGAGACCACCACCTCCCCGGGGCACTAAGAAAAATTACAATGGGGGTCCGTTTCGGACCCCAAGCCCGGGGACCACCACCTCCCGGGGCTTTCAAAATGTAAGGAGGGGGCCGCGCGGCTCCCTCCTGGAGCCTGTGGTGGCCCTGGGGACCGCCACCCCCAGGGCCGGCTCCTGCAGTGTCCCGGGGTGCCTACCCCCGGGACACTGCTGTTTGCAATGACAGGACGGGAGCCTCGCGGCTCCGTCCTGTCATTACAAACTGCTTGGATATTGGAAGAGAGGCAGGAAACCTGCTCTCTCTTCCAATATCCAAAGCTGATTGCTTTCCACATGGGGAGCAGCATGTTAGCTGCTCCCCATGTGTAAAGCAATGCCGGCTCCCGTAGGACACGGGGAGCCGGCGGGACTGTGGGGGGTTTGGGGACCCCCACAGTCCCCAACCAGAGGCCAGGCCCCGGGGATGGGGTCCCCGGGGCAAGTAGTGGCCCGGGAGGGGGCCACGCGGCCCCCCTCCCCAAAAAATAAAAAAATTAAAAAAAAAAAAAACGGAAAGGCCGGCCCCGGGGATGGGGTCCCCGGGGCCATAAATGGCCTGAGGAGGGGGCCACGCAGCCCCCTCCAAAGAAAAAAAAACAAACGAGGCCATGCCCCGGGGATGGGGTCCCCGGGGCCAATACAGGCCCAGGGAAGGGGGGCCACGCGGCCCCCTTCCCGTTTTTAAAAAATATTTAATTAAAAAAAGGGGTAAGGCCCTGGGGGATGGGGTCCCCAGGGCATAAAAACTGGAAAAAGGAAGGGGGGCCACAGAGCCCCCTTCAGAGGACAAATTTTTTTTTTTTTTTAAACGATCGGGCCCGCAGGCCCCGCCTCCTTCCTTCACCACTCTGCAAACGCGCCCCCTGGCGCGTTTGGAGATGGGGAAGTAATTCCCGTTCAATACTGGGGGTCCCTGGGGGCCAACTAGCACACCAGGAACCTCCAGTATGCGCCAGGGGGCTGCCTTGCATAGAGGTGTACAGAGGCCACGCCCCTTTTTACACCTCTCTGCAACGCAGCTCTGTGGCGCTTAATGGAGGTAGTTGGTGGGCTAGTTGCACCCCAGGGACCCTCAGGATTTAAGGGGACTTAATCCCCTGACTTAAAAAGCGCCACGGGGCGCGTTTGCACAGTGGTGAAGGGAGGGGCGGGGCTTCAGGTGACATGTGTGCAAACAGGCTCCGTGGCGCGTTTTAAGATGGGGAATTAAATCCCCTTCAATCCTGAGGGTCTCTGGGGGCCAACTAGCCCAACAGGTACATCCAGAAAGCGCCACAGAGCTGCGTTGCAGAGAGGTGTAAAGGGGTGTGGCCTCTCTACACGTCTCTGCAACGCAGCCCCCTGGCGCATACTGGAGGTTCCTGGTGGGCTAGTTGGCCCGTAGGGACCCACATGATTCAAGGGGACTTAATCCCCCAACTTAAAACGCGCCACAGGGCGCGTTTGCACAGATGTAACCTCAGGCCCCGCCCCCTCCCTTCACCATTGTGCAAATATACTTCTAAAATCATCCGAAATACGAATTCCGATTTACTCACCTGTTATAAGGAGAGACCTCAGTGCTGTATCTTTCAGCCCAGTACTAATCCTGAAAAGTAATTTTAACCGTACTTACCAGTAACTTGAATTTCCTTCCATAGGATATCATTGACTGGTTTCACTTGGAAATTCTTCTAAGTGTGGAGTTTTGGAACTTTAAAATATTCCTCTAAAATCAGCCGAAATACGAATTCTGATTTACTCACCTGTTATCAGGAGAGACCTCAGTGCTGCATCTTTCAGCCCAGTACTAATCCTGAAAAGTAATTTTAACCGTACTTACCAGTAACTTGAATTTACTTCCATAGGATATCATTGCCTGCTTTTTGCTGAAAAAGTTTCTAAGTCTTGATTTTTGAAACATACAAATATTCCTCTAAAATCAGCCGTAATCCGAATTCCGATTTACTCACCTGTTATAAGGAGAGACCTCAGTGCTGTATCTTTTAGCCCAGTACTGGTCCTGAAAAGTAATTTTAACCGTACTTACCAGTAACTTGAATTTCCTTCCATAGGCTAACATTGACTGGTTTCACTTGGAAATTCTTCTAAGTGTGGAGTTTTGGAACTTTAAAATATTCATCTAAAATCAGCCAAAATACGAATTCCGATTTACTCACCTGTTATCAGGAGAGACCTCAGTGCTGCATCTTTCAGCCCAGTACTAATCCTGAAAAGTAATTTTAACCGTACTTACCAGTAACTTGAATTTCCTTCATAGGCTAACATTGACTGGTTTCACTTGGAAATTCTTCTAAGTGTGGAGTTTTGGAACTTTATAATATTCCTCTAAAATCAACCAAAGTACGAATTCCAATTTACTCACCTGTTATCAGGAGAGAACCCAGTGCTGCATCTTTTAGCCCAGCACTGACCCTGAAAAGTAATTTTAACCATACTTACCAGTAACTTATATTTTCTTCCATAGGAATCCATTGTCTGGTTTTCAGCAGAAAAGTTTCAAAGTGTCGATTTTCACAAACTACAAATATTCCTAAAAAATCGCCTGTATGACTTAAACGCATTCTTTCAACTGTTTACAGGAGATGCACCAGTGCTGGATCCAGGATCCAACACTGAGTAAGAAAAAGTAACGATAACAGTTTTTAACTTCTAAGTGAATTTCCTTCCATAGGATAACATTGGTGATTCTATGAGAAAAAGTTTCTAAGTGTGAACTTTTAAAGTACAATAATATTCCTTAAAAATCACGACTGTAACCAAAACGCTTTTACTCAACTGTTTACAGGAGATGTCCCAGGACTGAATCTAGGATCCAGTCCTGTGGTTAGAAAAGTAATCCATAAAGTAACTAATTGCATTTAACTAGAAATTCACATTGAGCTGAATGTTGCATTGTGTTTGAAAATGTGTTGCCCATTGCAACAACTGTAACTACTGTACTTAAAAGTCTATTGCCTATGTGCAAAGTATTTAAACTAAAGTAATTCATTCTGAGAAAGTATTTTTGTAATGTAATGTATAATGTAATTACAATGTAATTTAAAAAATAAAATATGTAAAAAAAAATTGTTTCTAAAAATGTAGTAAATCAGTATGAAAAAAATTTATATAACAATTAATACATTTAAAAATTGACATTTACAAAACCTTTGAAATTCACTGAAAAAACCGTAGGTTTCAGACATGTTATAGTTACAAATTAGCATTTAAAAAACCTTTGAAATTCACTGAAAAAACCATAGGTTTCATGGACGTTATAGTTACAAATTAGCATTTAAAAAACCTTTGAAATTCACTGAAAAAACCATAGGTTTTAGGGACAGTTATAGTTAGTTGGACATTGCACTCGTACAAAACCCGTGAAATTCCCCGTTATAGTTAGTCCAGCTAACTATAACTCGCACCCACAATGCACTGCTGATGACGTCACATATTACATCACTCATGACATGGTCAGTGACATCACTGATGACATCACTGATGACATCTCAAATGACATCACTGATGACATCATACACGTGATAATCTGATGCACCTCCTCACACCCTAATATAACCTTTGATACACCCACTCTAAATTACAGACTGCCATTCGCAAAACCATAGACACTCCAACACCAATAACTACATACCCACTCACTGATTCTTAGGTCTACGCACACATCCACTCACTCACCCATACAGTCACTCATACTTACGGTCACTCAGTACAGGACTATCATATGCACTCATACTCCTATATAGACACTCAAACACCGCCACTCATCCATAGAGGTACTCACACACCTAGTCAGTCATGCAAATAATTAAACACACTACCATTTACTCACCTATACAGTTATACACACACCAGCTCACTTACTCATACAAATACTAGCACATTCTTACGCTCTTATACAATCACTGGTACAAGCACACACTCATCCATACAGCCACTATCACAATCACTCACTCTACGCTTATAGCTATTTATATACTCCAACACACATATATACTGCCTTTCACATATGTAGTTACTCACACATGTACCACTGGGACATACATTCACTCACTAACACACTCTTACACACACTTACCCACCCATACAGTCTATCACAGATGCACTCTTGAAACCATCCACCCAGTGAATCACCCACTCACACATCTATGCACAGAGTTGCACACACCCCTCCCACACAAACACTCAGGCACCCATACAGATACTCAGACAAGCATTCAATAACTCATATAGACACTCATGTAGCTATTCACAAAAACATGCAGCCACTTACACAGCAACAGACAGACGGATACAGACATTCACCCAGTTTAGTCACTAACCCATGCATTCAGTAAGATACGTTAAATCACTCACTTATACAGTCAGTCACGCACCTACTAAATCATCCATACAGACACTTACACACCCATTCATTCTTCAATACGTCTTTTCCTATATATATTAAAAATATTTAAACTTTACAGAAACACACAGTCACTGGATGATGTCATCAGTGATGTCATCAGTGATGTCATTTGAGATGTCATCAGTGATGTCATCAGTGATGTCACTGACCATGTCATGAGTGATGTAATATGTGACGTCATCAGCAGTGCATTGCGGGGCGTGAGTTATAGTTAGCTGGATAACTATAACGGGGGAATTTCACGGGTTTTGTACGAGTGCAATGTCCAACTAACTATAACTGTCCCTAAAACCTATGGTTTTTTCAGTGAATTTCAAAGGTTTTTTAAATGCTAATTTGTAACTATAACGTCCATGAAACCTATGGTTTTTCAGTGAATATATATATATATATATTATCTACTGGCGGTCGCCAGTAGATAGTTATAGTTAGGACCTATTTTCCATAGGAAATCCGCGACATTCTATTTGAAATAACTCTTGCGTCGGTTGACGAATCTTCGCGAAATTTTCAAACTTTATGGCCCGCTCCGGTCCGCTCCTACCCTGAAAGTCTCAGGGTGATTCGTCAAGCGGGGGCCGAGAAAAAGAGGGGTCCCAAAACGTGTTTTCCCCATTAATTTTCCCATAGGAAACTTTAGACACGGCTACAGCCCGAACTGCTGAACGGAATTACACCAAATTTGGCAAAGAGGTAGTTCTTGGTTCAGAAAGAACCCTTTTGTTAAATGGTGTAAATCCGTTCAGTAGTTGCGGAGAAATTAAAAAAATAAGAGTCAAAAAATCAATTTCCCATAGGAAACTTTATGCAAGGCTACAGCTCGAACTGCTGAACGGAATTACACCAAATTTGGCAAAGAGGTAGTTCTTGGTTCAAAAAGAACCCTTTTGTTAAATGGTGTAAATCAGTTCAGTAGTTGCTGAGAAAATCAAAAGTAAAAACACATATATATCTGGCCGGAGCCTAACCACACATGTCATCGTGAGATCTGATTGGCTGTCAGCACTTCATCCTGGAATTGCTGGCAGCCATCTTGGGACCAATATAAATGCATTGTAGTGAATCGAAGATTTTGAGGGTTACCAAAAGGAGAACTATAAAGGGTGATAACAGACTTTAGTTACATTAGAATTCATTTGTTGATGGTACCATACTAATTTCAGGAATTGTGATGTGTTCTAAGGTGATTTTACCCTGTGAAAAACCTTCTGCTGGGATATCATGAATCATGTTTGAGAGAACTATTTTCACATGCTTGTCCCATACAGTTTTGGAAGGTGCTCCAGAAGCTAAAATGAGAGCATATTTTCTGTAAATTCACATTATCTTTCTCAGTCATGTGAGAATGAAGTCTGACATTCTCAGTAAAACATGTACATCCAACAAGGGCAGAGACTGTCAGTTGATTCCTTTGTGTTCTACTGCAGCTTCCCAGAGTGTTCTAAAGAACAACTAGAGTGCTAACAGCCTTACTTATGACAAAAGTATGGCACACCTGAAGCCATCTTGATTGGAATAAACTGGTAACACTTAAAACATTTAATTTAACCCCTTGACCGCGATCGGAATTCCGCTCGTGTGCTGGACATTCCGATCGCGGGTAGGGTCGTGACGAGCTCAGCTCGTCATGCGCACTAGCGCTACCGCGCAGCATGACGAGCTGAGCTCGTCATGAGCACGGAAGGGGTTAAAAAGGAACAAAATGATGGGGTTCATCTTGTCATAGAAATTATGGTTAGTGCTCTGGAAAGAAAAATTAGGACATGTTTCAAGTGTGATCTCAAATATCTTCCTGTTATATTTCAACAGGAGCAGCCTGTCAGTTGATGCCTTTGTGTTCTACTGCAGCTTCCCAGAGTGTTCTAAAGAACAACTAGAGCGCTAACAGTCTTACTTATGACAAAAGTATGGCACACCTGAAGCCATCTTGATTGGGATAAACTGGTAACACTTAAAACATTTAATTTAAAAAGGAACAAAATGATGGGGTTCATTTTGTCATAGAAATTATGGTTAGTGCTGTAGAAAGAAAAATTAGGACATGTTTCAAGTGTGATCTCAAATATCTTCCTGTTATATTTCAACAGGAGCAGCCTGGCAGTTGATGCCTTTGTGTTCTACTGCAGCTTCCCAGAGTGTTCTAAAGAACAACTAGAGCGCTAACAGTCTTACTTATGACAAAAGTATGGCACACCTGAAGCCATCTTGATTGGAATAAACTGGTAACACTTAACACATTTAATTTAAAAAGGAACAAAATGAGGGGGTTCATTTTGCCATAGAAATTATGGTTAGTGCTGTAGAAAGAAAAATTAGGACATGTTTTAAGTGAGATCTCAAATATCTTCCTGTTATATTTCAACAGGAGCAGCCTGTCAGTTGATGCCTTTGTGTTCTACTGCAGCTTCCCAGAGTGTTCTAAAGAACAACTAGAGTGCTAACAGCCTTACTTATGACAAAAGTATGGCACACCTGAAGCCATCTTGATTGGAATAAACTGGTAACACTTAAAACATTTAATTTAAAAAGGAACAAAATGAGGGGTTCATTTTGCCATAGAAATTATGGTTAGTGCTGCAAAAAGAAAATTTACTGCATGTTTTAAGTGAGATCTCAAATCCTCTTCTATTTCATTAGAAAATTCTGACATGCAGACTGAAACAATCACTTTCAATACCAGCAGTAGACTTACAGGTAACTCCTTGGTGAGCAGTAGCTTTACTACAGTGATCTAATGAACAACTAGAGTAATAACATTCTGAATTTATGGCAAATGTGTGACACATCTGAATGCCTTCTTGATGGAATCAAAGTAAAAAACTGAAAGCCTTTCCTACTGAGGAGACTGCAGTAAATGAGGAAATTAGGAAACTTCATAACAAAGAAGTCTTCCAAGATGGCCACCAGTGAAAAAGAGCCCAAATGTAGCACAAATATTACCCAGATGTAGCCCACATATAGCCCAATGACAAAAGTGTGCAAAACACTTTTTATTTTTAGTTTTTTGCAGTTTTATGTAGTGCAGACTGGTCAGGTATTGGAGCGTTGCATCTTAAAACATGACCCCCTACACTACAAAAACACCACTGCACTACCCTAAACCCTAAAACACTACCCCAGCACGACCCCCTACACTACACAAGCACCACTGCACTATCCTAAACCCTAAAACACTACCCCCAGCATGACCCCCTACACTACACAAACACCACTGCACTACCCTAAACCCTAAAACACTACCCCAACACCACTGCACTAACCTAAATCCTAAAACACTACCCCCAGCACGACCCCCTACACTACCCAAACACCACTGCACTACCCTAAAACATGACCCCTACACTACACAAACACCACTGCACTACCCTAAACCCTAAAACACTACCCCCAGCACGACCCCCTACACTACACAAGCACCACTGCACTACCCTAAACCCTAAAACACTACCCCCAGCACGACCCCCTACACTACACAAACACCACTGCACTACCTTAAACCCTAAAACACTACCCCCAGCATGACCCCTACACTACCCAAACACCACTGCACTAACCTAAATCCTAAAACACTACCCCCAGCACGACCCTCTACACTACCCAAACACCACTGCACTACCCTAAAACATGACCCCTACACTACACAAACACCACTGCACTACCCTAAACCCTAAAACACTACCCCCAGCACGACCCCCTACACTACACAAGCACCACTGCACTACCCTAAACCCTAAAACACTACCCCCAGCACGACCCCCTACACTGCCCGAACACCACTGCACTGCCCTAAACCCTGAAACACCAGCCCCTGCACAACCCCCTACACTGCCCGAACACCACTGCACTGCCCTAAACCCTGAAACACATACCCTAGCACGACCCCCTACACTGCCCGAACACCACTGCACTGCCCTAAACCCTGAAACACCACCCCCTTCACGACCCCCTACACTGCCCGAACACCACTGCACTGCCCTAAACCCTGAAACACCACCCCCAGCATGACCCCTACACTGCCCGAACACCACTGCACTGCCCTAAACCCTAAACACTACCCCCAGCAAGACCTCCTACACTGCCCGAACACCACTGCACTGCCCTGAACCCTGAAACATCACACCCAGCAAGACCCCCTACACTGCCCGAACACCACTGCCCTAAACCCTGAAACACCACCCCCAGCACGACCCCTACACTGCCCGAACACCACTGCACTGCCCTAAACCCTGAAACACCACCCCCAGCACGACCCCCTACACTGCCCGAACACCACTGCACTGCCCTAAACCCTGAAACACCACCCCCTGCACGACCCCCTACACTGCCCGAACACTACTGCACTGCCCTAAACCCTGAAACACCATCCCCAGCACGACCCCCTACACTGCACGAACACCACTGCACTGCCCTAAACCCTGAAACACTACCCCCAGCAAGACCCCCTACACTGCCCGAACACCACTGCACTGCCCTAAACCCTAAAACATCACCCCCAGCAAGACCCCCTACACTGCCCGAACACCACTGCCCTAAACCCTGAAACACCACCCCCAGCAAGACCCCCTACACTGCCCGAACACCACTGCACTGCCCTAAACCCTGAAACACCAGCCCCAGCACGACCCCTACACTGCCCGAACACCACTGCACTGCCCTAAACCCTGAAACACCACCCCCTGCACGACCCCCTACACTGCCCGAACACCACTGCACTGCCCTAAACCCTGAAACACCACTCCCAGCACGACCCCCTACACTGCCCGAACACCACTGCACTGCCCTAAACCCTGAAACACCACCCCCTGCATGATCCCCTACACTGCCCGAACACTACTGCACTGCCCTAAAACCTGAAACACCACCCCCAGCACGACCCCCTACACTGCACGAACACCACTGCACTGCCCTAAACCCCGAAACACTACCCCCAGCAAGACCCCCTACACTGCCCGAACACCACTGCCCTAAACCCTGAAACACCACCCCCAGCAAGACCCCCTACACTGCCCATACACCACTGCACTGCCCTAAACCCTGAAACACCACCCCCAGCACGACCCCCTACACTGCCCGAACACCACTGTACTGCCCTAAACCCTGAAACACCACCCCCAGCACGACCCCCTACACTGCCCGAACACCACTGCACTGCCCTAAACCATGAAACACAAGCCCCAGCACGACCCCTACACTGCCCGAACACCACTGCACTGCCCTAAACCCTGAAACACCACCCCCAGCACGACCCCCTACACTGCCCGAACACCACTGCACTGCCCTAAACCCTGAAACACCAGCCCCAGCACAACCCCGTACACTGCCCGAACACCACTGCACTGCCCTAAACCCTGAAACACCAGCCCCAGCACGACCGCCTACACTGCCCGAAAACCACTGCACTACCCTAAACCCTCAAACACCAGCCCCAGCACGACCCCCTACACTGCCCGAACACCACTGCACTGCCCTAAACCCTGAAACACCAGCCCCAGCAAGACCCCCTACACTGCCCGAACACCACTGCACTGCCCTAAACCCTAAAACACCACCCCCAGCAAGACCACCTACACTGCCCGAACACCACTGCACTAAACCCTGAAACACCACCCCCAGCAAGACCACCTACACTGGCCGAACACCACTGCACTGCCCTAAACCCTGAAACACCACCCCCTGCACGACCCCCTACACTGCCCGAACACCACTGCACTGCCCTAAACCCTGAAACACCACCCCTCAGCACGACACTCTACACTGCCCGAACACCACTGCACTGCCCTAAACCCTGAAACACCACCCCCAGCACGACCCCCTACACTGCCCGAACACCACTGCACTGCCCTAAACCCTGAAACACCACCCCTGCACGACCTCCTACACTGCCGGAACACCACTGCACTGCCCTAAACCCTTAAACACCACCCCCAGCACGACCCCCTGCACTGCCCAAACACCACTGCACTGCCCTAAACCCTGAAACATCAACCCCAGCAAGACCCCCTACACTGCCTGAACACCACTGCCCTAAACCCTGAAACACCACCCCCTACACTGCACGAACACCACTGCACTGCCCTAAACCCTGAAACACCACCTCCAGCAAAACCCCTACACTGCCTGAACACCATTGCTCTGCCCTAAATCCTGAAACACTAGCCCCAGCACGCCCCCTACACTGCCCAAACACCACTGCACTGCCCTAAACCCTGAAACACCACCCCCAGCACGACCCCCTACACTGCCCGAACACCACTGCACTGCCCTAAACCCTGAAACACCAGCCCCAGCAAGACCCCCTACACTCCCCGAACACCACTGCACTGCCCTAGACTCTGAAACACCAGCCCTAGCAAGACCCCCTACACTGCCCGAACACCACTGCCCTAAACCCTGAAACACCAGCCCCAGCACGACCACCTACACTGCCCGAACACCACTGCACTGCCCTAAACCCTGAAACACCAGCGCCAGCACGACCACCTACACTGCCCGAACACCACTGCACTGCCCTAAACCCTGAAACACCAGCCCCAGCACGACCCCCTACACTGCCCGAACACCACTGCACTGCCCTAAACCCTGAAACACCAGCCCCAGCACGACCCCCTACACTGCCCGAACACCACTGTACTGCCCTAAACCCTGAAACACCAGCCCCAGCACGACCCCCTACACTGCCCGAACACCACTGCACTGCCCTAAACCCTGAAACACCACCCCCTGCAGGACCCCCTACACTGCCCGAACACCACTGCACTGCCCTAAACCCTGAAACACCACCCCCTGCAGCACCCCCTACACTGCCCGAACACCACTGCACTGCCCTAAACCCTGAAACACCACCCCCTGCAGCACCCCCTACACTGCCCAAACACCACTGCACTGCTCTAAACCCTGAAACACCACCCCCTGCACCGCCCCCTACACTGCCCGAACACCACTGCACTGCCCTAAACCCTGAAACACCACCCCCAGCACGACCCCCTTTACTGCTCGAACACCACTGCACTGCCCCAAACCCTGAAACACCACCCCCAGCACGGCCCCCTACACTGCCCGAACACCACTGCCCTAAACCCTGAAACACCACCACCTGCACGACCCCCTACACTGCCCGAACACCACTGCACTGCCCTAAACCCTGAAACACCACCCCCTCTACTGCCCGAACACCACTGCACTGCCCTAAACCCTGAAACACCACCCCCAGCACGACCCCCTACACTGCCCGAACACCACTGCACTGCCCTAAACCCTAAAACACCACCCCCAGCATTACCCCCTACACTGCCCAAACACCACTGCACTGCCCTAAACCCTAGAACACTACCCCCAGCACGACCCCCTACACTACCCGAACACCACTGCACTACCCTAAACCCTAAAATACTACCCCAGCACAACCCCTACACTACCCGAACACGACTGCACTGCCCTAAACCCTCAAACACTCCCCCCAGCACGACCCCCTACACTACCCGAACACCACTGCACTGCCCTAAACCCTAAAACACTCCCCCCAGCACGACCCCCTACACTACCCGAACACCACTGCACTTCCCTAAACCCTAAAACACTCCCCCAGCACGACCCCCTACACTACCCAAACACCACTGCACTGCCCTAAGCCCTAAAACACTACCCCCGCATGACCCCCTACACTACCCAAACACCAATGCACTACCCTAATCCCTAAAACACTACCGCCCGCATGACCCCCTACACTACCCTAAACCCTAAAACACTACCCCCGCACGACTCCCTACACTACCCAAAGACCACTGCACTACCCTAAACCCTAAAACACGACCTCCTACACTACACAAACACCACTGCACTACCCTAAACCCTAAAACACTACCCCCTACACTACACAAACACCACTGCACTACCCTAAACCCTAAAAAACTACCCCAGCATGAACCACTACACTACCCAAACACCACTGCACTACCCTAAACCCTAAAAAACTACCCCCAGCAGTATCCCTACACTACCCAAACACCACTGCACTACCCTAAACCCTAAAACACTACCCCCAGCAGTACCCCCTACACTACCCAAACACCACTGCACTACCCTAAATCACTACCCCCAGCACGACCCCCTACACTACCCAAACACCACTGCACTACCCTAAACCCTAAAACACTACCCCCAGCACGACCCCCTACACTACCCAAACACCACTGCACTACCCTAAACCCTAAAACACTAACCCAGCACGACCCCCTACACTACCCATACACCACTGCACTACCCTAAACTTAAAACGCGCCACGGGGTGCGTTTGCACACATGTCACCTCAGGCCCCCCTCCCTTCACCACTGTGCAAACGCGCCCTGTAGCGCGTTTTAAGAGGTAGTTTTAATCCCCCTGCCCTATTATGTACTAGGGACTTGCAGAGGAGGTCATGCTAATCACAGGGGTACCCCAACGCATAGTGTTCCCTGGTGTATGTAGGTGTTTTCACTGTATTCTAAGTGTCTTTTAGCATAGCACTGGCTCTGGTTAGTCAGAGTCAGTTACCACCAGTACCCGTCTGAAAAAGTTGTGGGCACAGGATGATTTTGCAACAAGGCCTCTTTCTGCTCCTCTGTTGGTTCTTTCTGCACATCTTTTGCTTCTTTCTGTGCATTTTTTCTTCTTTCTTCACATGTCCTACCTCTGTAGGCATAGTTAGAAACTAGCATTTAAAAAAACCTTTGAAATTCACTTAAAAAATCATAGGTTTCAGGCACGTTATAGTTAGAAATTAGCATTTAAAAAACCTTTGAAATTCACTGAAAAAACCATAGGTTTCAGACACGTTATAGTTAGAAATTAGCATTTAAAAAACCTTTGAAATTCACTGAAAAAACCATAGGTTTTAGGGACAGTTATAGTTAGTTGGACATTTCACTCGTACAAAACCATAGAAATTCCCCGTTATAGTTAGTTCAGCTAACTATAACTCGCGCCTCGCAATGCACTGCTGATGACGTCACATATTACATCACTCATGACATGGTCAGTGACATCACTGATGACATCACTGATGACATCTCAAATGACATCACTGATGGCATCATCCATGTGATAATTTCATGCATCTTCTCACACCCTAATATAACTTTTGATACACCCACTCTAAATTACAGACTGCCATTCTCAAAACCATAGACACTCCAACACCAAAAACTACATACCCACTCACTGATTCTTAGGTCTACACACACATCCACTCACTCACCCGTACAGTCACTCATACTTAGTCACTCAGTACAGGACTATCATATGCACTCATACACCTATATAAACACTCACACACCGCCACTCATCCATAGAGGTACTCACACACCTAGTCAGTCATGCAAAAAACTTATTCACACACCCATTTACTCACCTATACAGTTATACACACACCAGCTCACTTACTCATACAAATACTAGCACATTCTTACGCTCTTATACAATCACTGATACAAGTACACACTCATCCATACAGCCACTCTCACAATCACACACTCTCACTTATAGCCATTTATATACTCCAACACACATATATACTGCCTTTCACATATGTAGTTGCTCACACATGTACCACTGAGATATACATTCAATCACTAACACACCCATACACACACTCACCCACCCATACAGTCCATCACAGATGCACTCTTGAAACCATGCACCCAGTGAATCACCAACTCACACATCTATGCACAGAGTCAGACACACCCCACCCACACAAACACTCAGGCACCCATACAGATACTCAGACAATCAATCAATAACCCATGTAGACACTCATGTAGCTATTCAGAAAGCCATGCAGCCGCTTACAAACCAACAGACAGACGGACACAGACATTCACACAGTTTAGTCACTAACCCATGCATTCAGTAAGATACATTTAATCACTCACTTGTAGAGTCAGTCACTCACGTACTAAATCATCCATTCAGACACTTATACACCCACTCATTCTTCAATACGCCTTTCCCTATATATATTAAACATATTTAAACTTTACAGAAACACAGTCACTGGATGATGTCATCAGTGATGTCATCAGTGATGTCATTTGAGATGTCATCAGTGATGTCATCAGTGATGTCACTGACCATGTCATGAGTGATGTAATATGTGACGTCATCAGCAGTGCATTGCGGGGGCGCGAGTTATAGTTAGCTGAACTAACTATAACGGGGGAATTTCTATGGTTTTGTACGAGTGAAATGCCCAACTAACTATAACTGTCCCTAAAACCTATGGTTTTTCAGTGAATTTCAAAGGTTTTTAAATGCTAATTTCTAACTATAACGTGTCTGAAACCTATGGTTTTTTCAGTGATATATATATATATATATTCACTGAAAAAACCATAGGTTTCAGGCGCGTTATAGTTAGAAATTAGCATTTAAAAACCTTTGAAATTCACTGAAAAACCATAGGTTTCAGGCACGTTATAGTTAGAAATTAGCATTTAAAAATCCTTAGAAATTCACTGAAAAAACCATAGGTTTTAGGGAAAGTTATAGTTAGTTGGACATTGCACTCGTACAAAACCCGTGAAATTCCCCGTTATAGTTAGTTCAGCTAACTATAACTCGCGCCCCATAATGCACTGCTGATGACGTCACATATTACATCATTCATGACATGGTCAGTGACATCACTGATGACATCACTGATGACATCTCAAATGACATCACTGATGACATCACTGATGACATCATCCAGTCACTGTGTGTTTCTGTAAAGTTTAAATATGTTTTATATATATGCCAAGGTGTATTGAAGAATGAGTGGGTGTATAAGTGTCTGGATGGATGATTTAGTAGGTGCATGACTGACTGTATAAGTGAGTGATTAAATGTGTCTTACTGAATGCATGGGTTGGTGAGTAGCTACATGAGTGTGTATATCGGTTATTGATTGGTTGCTTGAGAATTTGTATGGGAGACTGAGTGTGTGTGTGGGTGGGTGTGAGGTGTGTGACTCTGTGCATAGATGTGTGAGTGGTTGATTCACTGGGTGTATGGGTTCAAGAGTGCATGTGAACACAGCTGTATGGGCGGGTGTGTGTGTGTGTATATGGGTGTGTTGGTGAGTGAATGGATGTCTCAGTGGTACATGTCCAAGTAACTACATAGGGAAAAGGCTGTATGTGAGAGTTGGAGTATAAATGACTATACGTGAGAGTCAGTGATTGTGAGAGTGGCTGTATGGATGAGTGTGTACTTGTATCAGTGATTATATAAGAGAGTAAGTATGCGTTAGTATCTGTATAGGTGAGTAAATGGGAGTGTGATTGATTATTTGCATGACTGACTAGGTGTGTGAGTAACTCCATGGATGAGTGGCGGTGTGTGAGTGTCTGTATAGGTGTATCAGTGCATATGATAGTGTTGTATTGATGAGTGACTGCATGTATGAGTGATTGTATGGGTGAATGAGTGGATGTGTGTGTAGACCTAGGAATCAGTGAGTGCGCATGTAGTAACTGGTTTTGGTGTGTCGATGGTTTCGAAAATGGTAGTCTGTATTTTACAGTGGGTGTATCAAAGGTTATATTAGAGTGTGAGGAGGTGCATCAGATTTTCACGTGGATGATGTCATCAGTGATGTCATCAGTGATGTCATTTGAGATGTCATCAGTGATGTCATCAGTGATGTCACTGACCATGTCATGAATGATGTAATATGTGACGTCATCAGCAGTGCATTGCGGGAGCGCGAGTTATAGTTAGCTGAACTAACTATAACGGGGAATTTCACGGGTTTTGTGCGAGTGCAATGTCCAACTAATTATAACTTTCCCTAAAACCTATGGTTTTTTCAGTGAATTTCAAAGGTTTTTTAAATGCTAATTTCTAACTATAACATGCCTGAAACCTATGGTTTTTTCAGTGAATTTCAAAGGTTTTTTAAATGCTAATTTCTAACTATAACGTGCCTGAAACCTATGGTTTTTTCAGTGAATTTCAAAGGTTTTTCAAATGCTAGTTTGTAACTATGCATACAGAAGTAGGACATGTGAAGAAAGAAGAAAAAATGCACAGAAAGAAGCAAAAGAAATGTCGAAAGAAACAGAAGTCCACAAAGACGAAGAAAAATCCAGGAAGAAGCAAGACGTGCAGAAAGACCCAACAGAGGAGCAGAAAGAGGCCTTGTTGCAAAATCATCCTGTGCCCACACCTTTTCCAGACATGTACTGGTGGTAACTGACTCTGACTAACCAGGCCTAGAGCCAGAGCTATGGTAAAAGACACTTAGAATACAGTTAAAACACCTACATACACTAGGGAACACTATGCGTTGGGGTACCCCTGTGATTAGCATGACCTCCTCTGTAACTCCCTAGTACATAATAGGGCAGGGGGATTAAAACTACCTCTTAAAACACGCCATGGGGCGCGTTTGCACACTGGTGTAGGGAGGGGGGGGGCCTGAGGTTACATGTGTGCAAACACGCCCTCTGGCCGTTTTAAGTTGGGGGATAAAGTCCCCTTGAATCCTAAGGGTCCCTGGGGTCCAACTAGCCCACTATGTACCTCCAGTATGCCCCAGGGAGCTGCGTTGCAGAGAGGTGTTCAGAGGCCACGCCCCTTTTTACACCTCTCTGCAACGCAGCTCTGTGGCGCTTACTGGACGTACCTGGTGGGCTAGTTGGCCCCCAGGGACCCTCAGGATTGAAGAGGAATAAACCGCTTAACCACGGCGGCAATTCCGCCGCGGTGCGGCGGTTTAGCGGAGTGGGCGGGGCCGCGTCGGCCAACGGATGTTCACAGCACTACAGAGGTAGTGCTCGCGACGGCCGTTGGCCGACAGACGCACGCAACGGGTTAATTCCCCAACTTCAAACGCGCCACAGGGCATGTTTGCTCACATGTTTTGCATGTTTGCACACCTCAGGCCCGCCCCCTCCCTTCACCACTGTGCAAACGCGACCCGTGGCGCGTTTTAAGTTGGGGAATTAAGTCCCCTTGAATCCTGAGGGTCCCTGGGGTGCAACTGGCCCACCAGCTACCTCCATTAAGCGCCACAGAGCTGCATTGCAGAGAGGTGTAAAAAGGGGCGTGGCCTCAGAACACCTCTCTGCAACGCAGCCCCTGGCGCATACTGGAGGTTCCTGGTGGGCTAGTTGGCCCCAGGGACCCCCAGTATTCAAGGGGAATCGTTCCCCATCTGCAAATGCGCCAGGGCGCGTTTGCAGAGTGCTGCCAAGGAGGGGCGTGGCCTCCGGCGCGATGCCGTTTTTTTTTTTTTTTTTTTTTTACGAAGGGGGGCTGTGTGGCCCCCCTTCTTTTTCTAATTTATTGGCCCTGGGGACCCCATCCCCCAGGGCCTGCCCCCTAATATTTAAAAAAAAAAAAAAATTGGAAGGGGGCCGCGTGGCCCCCCTTCCGAGGCCTTAATCGGCCCCGGGGACCCCATCCCCCGGGGCATGGCCTTCTTTTTTTTTACAAATGTTTTGGAGGGGGGCTGCGTTGCCCCCCTCCTCAGGCCACTTATGGCCCCGGGGACCCCATCCCCCGGGGCCGGCCTTTTTAATTTAATTTTCTTTTATTTATTTTTTTATAATTTTGGGGAAGGGGCCGCGTGGCCCCCCTCCCGGGCCACTTGTAGCCCCGGGGACCCCATCCCCCGGGGCTGGCCCTCTCCGTTGGGGACCGTGGGGGGTCCCCAATCCCCCCACCGTCCCGCCGGCTCCCCGCGTCCTGCGGGAGCCGGCATTGCTTTTCCATAAGGGGAGCTGCTGACATGCAGCTCCCCTTATGGAAAAGCAATCTGCTTTGCTTCATTGAAGCGAGAGCAGGTTTCCCTGCTCTCGCTTCAATGAAGCAAAGCAAGTTTGCAATGACAGGGCGGGAGCCGCGCGGCTCCCGCCCTGCCATTGCAAACAGCAGTGTCCCGGGGGTAGGCACCCCGGGACACTGCAGGAGCCGGCCCTGGGGGGTGGCGGTCCCCAGGGCCATGGAGGGCTCCAGGAGGGGGGCCGCGCGGCCCCCCTCCCTTCATTAGTAAAGCCCCGGGGAGGTGGTGGTCCCCGGGGCTTCGGGGGTCCGAAACGGACCCCCACATTTCTTTTGTTAGTGCCCCGGGGAGGTGGCGGTCCCCGGGGCATGTGGGGGGGCTGGAGCCCCCCCACACAGGTCATTTTTTTTTTTTTTTAAAGAAGCCCCGGGGGGTGGCGGTCCCCGGGGCTTGGGGGGGCTTTAGAGGCCCGCCCATACATAAATTTCACAAACCCCCGCATGCCCCCGGGACTTGGCCCACCCGGGGGCCAAATAACAACGAAGCGCGGGAGACCACGCTTCGTTTTTTTTTTTCACGGCGGGATCCGCGCACCCTAAGCGCATCCCGTCGATCTTTTTTTTAAAAAAATGCTTTTTTTGGCCCTGGTGGTCAGGGGCAGGGCTAGGGGGTCAGGGTGTTTCTACCCTGCCCCCATTTTGCGTTTTGCGCACTTGTTTCTGTGCCTCGGTTCTACCGAGGCACAAAATGGCTGCCAACACTTCCTGATTTGGAGTGTTGACAGCCATTTGACAGCCAATTAGCATGCAGCTCGTGATCGGGAGGGTGCGCGGACCCTACGTGGCCATAGATATATATGTGATTTTACTTTTGATTTTCTCAGGAACTACTGAACGGATTTACACCATTTAACCAAAAGGCACGACTCTGAACCAAGGGCTACCTTTTTGCCAAATTTGGTGTAATTCCGTTCAGCAGTTCGGGCTGTAGCTGCGACTAAAGGTTCCTATGGAAAATTGCATGGGGAAAACATGTTTTGGGACCCCCCTTTTTTCTCGGCCCCCACTTGACGAATCACCCCGAAACTTTCAGGATAGGAGCGGACCGGAGCGCTCCACAAGTTTTGAAAATTTCGTGAAGATTCGTCAACCGGCTCCAAAGTTATTTCAAATAGAATGTTGCGGATTTCCTATGGAAAATAGGTCCTAACTATAACTATCTACTGGCGACCGCCAGTAGATAATATGTATATATATATATATATTTCCTTCTGCCCTGAGAGCAATTTTAATTATGTTCAAACGCGTGTGGACATTTTCAAATTCATCAGAAAATTGAAGCTTACTAAGTATTTTGTGATTAAAAAACCCAAAGATAATGGTGGATCTACCATTGCCAATAATACATCTATCCACTCCAATCTTTTGATATCTGACATTCCAGCTCTACACACATTAGAAGCATTAGCATTAGAGAGCAATGATGATAATCCAGCACAGGGTACTCAGGAGCTATTGTAAAACGCTGGAATTAATCTAGCATCCGCGAAGTCAAGTCCTTTTAAACCCACATCGTCATTCATACCAGAGATGCTATTGACATTTTTCACGATGTGGTGGTGGAGGAACTCAAAACATTGCAGTTAAAGACTCAATGTAAGACAGCCAAAATCAAATTTTGTGACAAGAAGTTTCATGAGCTGATAAAAAAGTTACAAAAACAGAGCGATTTAATTATCAATAAATCTGACAAAGAAGGCAATATTGTCCTGTGGCCTAGAGATGAATATCTAGCAGAAGCACATAAACATTTAGATGACACAGCGTGTTACAAAAAGTCCAACCACAAGCAGTTAAAATTGGTGAAAGAAACCTTCAAACAACATCTTAATAAATGGAAAAGAGAAGGTTTGATCTCAAATGACGAATTTCTTTTTCTCAACACTGATTTCCCCAATACTCCTGTCTTGTATTTTATAACCCCGGGCGTAGTGTGCGTAGCGGGGCTATGCGGAGGTCCACGGAGTTGCAAACAAACTCCGTGGAGCTCCGCTATGCTACGCTACGCTGCCCGCCTCGAATGTATGATGTTACAATGCAAACATTTACAACGCATGCCTTTACAACGCAGTTTTTACATCGCAACATCCATTACAACGCATTACTTTACATCGCATGCCATTACAACGCATTTTTAGAAACTACATTTACAACGCATTCCATTACATCGCATTATACCACTACAACGCATACCATTACAACGCATACCATTACATTGCATTTAAGGTAAGTGTTGGATAGTGTAGGGGTAAAAATTACTATTCTAACTCCACTCTCTGTTGGTCCACTCGCCCATCATTTTTTCTCTCTTCCTCCTTTTTTCTCCTACCTTTCATGTACCAAAGTCTCACACACGCTTCACAGTTCCTTCCCCACACTGTTTCTCGTCTCCCTCTCCCTCTCTCTACCTTTCCTCTATCTTCCACAGTCTCACACATCCCTTGCAGTTCTTTTCCCAAACTGTGTCGCTTCTTTGTTTCATATAGTCTCCCCCTTTCCTCTATCTTCCAAAAGTCTCACACACACTTCGCAGTTCCTTTCCCACATAGTTTCTCTTTTCTCTCTATTATTGTCTAGCCACCCTTTCCTCAATCTTCCACCGTCTCACACATCCCACGCAGTTATTTTCTCACATGGTTTCTCTTCTCCCTCTTCCATTGTCTCACCGTCCCTTTCTCTCACTTCCAAAGTCTCTCACATGGGTTTTTATCATGGCTCTGTTCCCAGACTGATTCCTATCTCCCTCTCACACTGTCTCTCCGACCTTTCTTCTCTCTTCCACAATCTCACACATCCCTTGCAGTTCCTTCCCCACGCTGTTTCTCCTCTCCCTCTCCCTCGCTCTACACTGCAGCCTCCCTCTATGAACTCAAACAAGTAGGCCACGCCTGCTAAAATTATATATAAGAAAAAATACATAAAACTTTCTGTTGAATTTGAACTAAACAGCCCGCCCACTTTTGGATTCTGTTTTAACCGATCTTTGATTCTCCAGGTAGGTAGCATACATTTTCTGATACTGCACTGTGGCTTACTGCTAAAATTATTCGGTGTGACGTTTTCCGTGTTCATATCATCTCGCATTCCTCCTACCCGTTCAGCAACAGAACTGCTTCAGGGAAGGGAGCGACTGCATGATGACTCCCCGTAGGAAAGTTTATTTCTTAACCTTAGCAGTTTACAATGGTAAGCACCAGGACTGTGTTGTTAGATTAACACAGAAGAATAGCTTTCTTGATTGCGTGTGAACTGAACCACAGAGAGCACAGCTAGCAACAAAACAAGCATTGGCATAGCCAATAGGTCTCGCCTTTGGGACCTTATAAGTGTTTAGCCATGCAACAGTTGATGTTGTTGCACCAAGGATATTGTGCTGCATAACTAAATACTTATAAGGTCCCAAAGGCGAGACCTATTGGCTATGCCAATGCTTGTTTCTGCAAGATCTGGTTACAGTATTACCTTCCTATATCAGGGACACTAATGATTTTTGGGACAAAATGAGAAATGTACCTTGGTCGGATAATTGTATTTTAATCACTCTTGATATCAGTGCATTGTACACCAGTATTAATCATGCAGATGGTTTACTGGCAGTTGAGTACTATCTAAAGAAAAGAACGATTGATAGGTATAGTCATAATGCAAAGATTTTGGAAATGATTGAATTTTGCCTCCACAATAACTTCTTCTTATTTAACAAGGATGTTTACAAGCAGCTCAGATGAGTGGCTATGGGAGCTAATCCAGTTCAGTGGCGGCCACTGCAGCCCAGAGTCAGTCATACCCAACAGCATGGGAGCATGGGAGGCTTGGAAGGGGGAGGGTGTGAAAGATGTGGCTTAACGTAACTAAGCACCAGAGCTTGCTTCTTCTCACCCAGGCCTTTTGCTCAACATTTTCAGCCACACTCACTGCTCCTTTTGGTACAGGCTTCGACTGAATTATTTTATTATTTTAATATCTTTATTTGTAATTTCACACGTTAGCTAAAAAAAAAGAATAGGAAATGCTACTCTGAAGGCACAGATTTATTAATCCCAGTACGAGTAATCCAAAGCATTGGCAGTGTTTCCATCATTTACAGTCAGTTGTAGAACAATGGCACTCAACTGATCTATAGTTCTCATAACCGAGAAATGATAGGTAACATTTTAGGCAGATTAGTAATAAAAGCTTTGTTGTTGTCATACATCTGTATGACACACTCATTAGGTCTTGCTAAAGACAGCTTTAGGAGTCCTTGGAATTCTTTTTAAACACAAGAAATATTCAAAAATAACAATAAGAAAATATTCCATATTTTGTCTTCAGCTATTGGATGGATTGAAGTGTTTATCACATTTTGCAACATCCCAGAGCAGAGGCATTTTAAGTAGAGACTGTCAGTCAATGATGGACGTAGTTTTTAGGTCGAGCATTCGAGACCTCTTGTATATACTTTAGTATATACTTCTATGTGTATGTACTTTGTGGGCTCTGGAGATCAGCCCTAGGACTTGTCTGCTTCCGCTTAGGGACTTTTTTTCTGTCCAACTGCCTCTATTTAACTGTCTTGATAGAAAACGACCAGTAGAGGTCAGTAAAATACCAGAATTGCTTTCTGCTTAGGGACTTTCTTTTTTTTATTTTTCTGGCAACTGCCTCTATTAAACTTTCTTGATAGAAAACGGCCAGCAGAGGTCAGTAAAATACCAGAATCACTTTAGTGTTCTCTAGATTCCAGTCCATAGAAATTGTCTTCCACGATCACCCGTAAACAATAATATTTTTTTCAAATCTTGTATTTTCAGTGATATGACCAACGAAGGCCCTGATTTTATATTAAAAACAGAGCTTTGGACTATACCATTTCCCGCTGAAAGGCAATATTTCTCTCCATGTGTTCCCATACCTGGCGTGTCACGAAGTTTGGTGCTTACTTTCCCTCCATGTTAAAGAACAGTAGATGTTTCAGCACCCAGGCTAATGTGCTGCATAGCTAAATACATATAAGGTCCCATAGGCGAGACCGATTGCATTGCAAATGCTTGTTTCTGTTTACAGCAGCTGACATTGGCTTGCATTGTAGCAGTTCTCCTTGGTTGGGGCTCCACATTAACTGTGATTTTACCATCTTTGTGTTGTGTATAAGGGTAAGCACTTGCCACCTTTCATCCATTTCTTTGGATGAGCATCGTTCACATTTTGTATCAGCTCAAAATTCATCATACGGCTAGTAGAAATAGAGGAGCATCAGCAGGGGCAGGAAAGTGCCCGGCCCTCCAAGACATCCAAACAAATAGAGCACTGAGCATGACCTAGGCAGCCAATCAATCAAACGGCATTTGTAAAGTGCCACACTCTCACCTCTAGGGGTACCTGTTGAAGAGCCAGGTCTTGAGTCTCTTTCTGAGGTCTGCCAGCAAAGGGGCTGTATGGAGCTGGAGAGTAAGGTCGTTCCAGGTCTTGGCCGCGATGTAGGAGAAGGAGCGGCCACTGCTGCAACGGATGCAGGGAGTTTGTGCGAGGGTAAGTGAAGAGGAGCACAGGTGTCTAGTGGGTTGGCCCGCGGGTGGCCTATCCCATTGGATCCTATGGGGAACCTGCTTGTCTTAGATAGCTGTCACTTGAACGTGATGAGCAGCCACTTTGGAAGTGGAGATTGCCGTCACAATCCACTAAATGAGAGAAAGCAAAAAAGTTGCAAGTCGAGCCAACTTGTTCTCCCGTTGTTTTTTCTCTACTACCTTCTCCTTAGCTGATTCCTCCGAATGTGTAGCAAAGAAACGCTGTATCATGATGCAGATTAAGCCAGTTTTAGGGGCTTAAGGGGTTTGTGTACAGCTGTCTGTTCTCCATACTTGGGGACAGTGGTGATGTGTTAGATGCGTTCTCTCAGTTCCCCCTGAGACCTGGAATGCTCATGCCGCCACTCCCAGTTCCCCCTTAAGTCCAAGAAGGCTCCTGCAGCCCTCCAAGTGCCTCCCTCAGGCTCATAAGACTTCTGCAGCCCACTGGCTGTTACCTCCCCATGCGCAGAGGCATCCTGAATATTGATCCAAGTCCCAACCTACCCCCAAGCAGCAAAGGCTCCCATAGTAACAGTCGAAACAGTAGGCTGCATCACTCCTGAGCATCCGAAATGTACATCACCGATGAACCTTTTCAAACAGTGTGGGTGCTGGCACAAATTGTGCAAGAAGCAGAAACTGATTCCTGAACACCTGTCAAGCTCCTACTGCAAACATAAAGAGTAGGTGATGGCGGTTGAGTCGTGCACCTACTAATTGACCGGTGTCTTACATTCCTTGAAGTGACTTGTGTTTATTAGATCCTGTTGCCCAACTTGTGCCTAACATAGTAGTTACCTGTGACACCACTGCCTCCTAGTGACCTGCACCCAACTACAAAGCCTTGCCATGCTACATCATGTAAAGTGACTGGTTCCCTCATACCTTGCGGACAAGTGCCCCGTGCCCACACTGACACATACCCATCCTGCTGCACAAAGACGTTTTCCACTTGCTGACATGACTGCCACCTCGACTTAAATTCACTTGCGCTCCCACCTCTTGGTCCCCTGTGCCTCTGCTATCTACTGATCTGGGACTTGTGCCACTCCTTGCACAAGACCAGGCTTGTACATCATCTCCTGCTGAAATACAATGGATATTTCCTGATGACCTCTACCATAGCCCCTGTTTGGCAGGGAGTGACCCACAACCTAAAGTGTAGTGAGTGACACGTGCTGAGCTGGGTAACAATCAATAGTTCTGCATTCTTACATTTCCTAATAACTATCAGACTTCGTGTCCATCTTTTCACTTGACTGCTTCTTTTAAACTCTAAATTGTACAAGTAGTTCCTTCCTTTTGTCACCAGTATTTTTATTCTTGAGCTAACAAAATGTATGGGGAAGGACTCAGATGTTTCTGTTTGCTTCTTTTTTTGGTCACGACTACTAGACAGTGCATGTGCTGTCTGTTGCAAGATAAATCGTGGGCTTACCTAGAACATACAGGGGCTTGGTGCCCATCCACTGTTGTAGGAAAGTTGGATCTGCTTCTTAGGGTTACCCCCACTTTTTGCTTGATGTGATGCTGTTTTTGACTAGTCTGACTGGGATCCTGCTAATCAGGAACCCAGTCTCTCTGCTTTCTCCCTAAATTGTTGTGTTCAGTACTTAGGTACATCCCAGATTGGTTACTGGAGTCAGCTTGTCAGTCCTTAGTATATGGTACCCATGTACCCAGGGCATAGAGGTACCCAAGATGTCTCCCGTAGGCTGCAGCATGAATTGTGCCATCCATGAGAGACCATTCAAAATGGAACTACAGGCCTGCCATTGCAGCCTGTGTAAGTTGGTGCATGCACCACTTACTAAAGATATAGGTTTACTATATCTAAGGGTCACTGCACTTAAAACCTATAGGTCACACCTATAGCAGGCCACGACAATCCTGAAGGCAGGGTGCTTTGTTCTAAGTGAGAGGGTGCCCCTGCATGAGCAGGACACCCCTGCAGCCTACGGAGTCCATTCTCCCGGGTTGTCAGCCATATACTATATAGAGGGGCACCGCGTAATCGCGCGATGACCATCTCGAAAATGGCTGCAACGAATCCTACGAATCTTTGGTATCAAACATGTTGGAATCATACCCCTACACCGTAAACAGTGTGGGAGGTATGATTCCAAACACTGGAAGAGCCTTCCGTTAGGCTCGCAGTATTCCTGATACCAGCCTTCTTGACCCAGACAGCACAAAATAGTTGCTGCCGACCAGAGACACATTTCTGCCCTCCTGCTGCTGAGCCAAGCTCGGGCAGAGGAAGGTGGAACAACAGGCATCCTGTCACAGTGAGGTGGTCACAGGAGTTAGTGTATTAGGACTAGTTGGGTGCGCTTGCCAGCGCCAGAAAGTCTGCATGAGGGGCACATTTGGTATCCCTGTGCATAGTCCAGTTCAAACCAGTCCTGGGAGCCATTGGCTCCCGCTCTGGCGCGAAACTTGACAAAGGACATGGGAGTAACCTCCCCTCTGTCCAGACCCTCCCCTGGGAGGGTCCCCTGAATCTGCCCAACCCTTTCCCTAGGGTACTTAAGGGCTTACCTGGGTGTAGGTCTTTAGATTAATTGTGGGATAAGATTCAGAACTGAAACCACTGCACGTCTACCGTCTGGGCACTGTGGACTTCGCTGGACTTCATTTGGGCCTGACTTCATCTCCCTTCCAGTCTGCTGCATTGTCTGTGCCTGTGCATCATACAGGAATCTTCCAAGGCCTGTGAAGCATCAAAGACAACCGAAGTAATCTCCCTTGGAGTGAAGGAGTCACTCCCCTGCATTCGCAGGCACCACAAGTAAGTCGACCGGTCTGCAGATCCTGAGCTCCTCCGGACTCCGCGGGCTCTGAATCACAGGTGGTGGTTTTCCACAGCTCCCAAGGCCTGCTCTACCCTCTCACCAAGTTTGAGGCCAGTAGTCCTCGTGGGGGTTGCAATAACCAATCCCCTGAGTACCACTCAACTTTGCAGTTGCAAAGGCTTGTTGTTGTCTTTGCAAGAAGATCTTCGGGCTCCAAGTAGCCCCAACCTCGAGCACCTCCAGTGACAGAATCTTCAGCCACACCGCATCTTGTGCATCGTGGCCTGCATCTTTTGGTGAGCTGCTTGAGGTCCTCTTGCGACTCCTGTGCCTCCGGGTCCATTTGAGGGTCACCTATGTTTTCCTTGGGCTCCCCTTATTGCTCAGGGCCTACCCTGACTCCGCTGCTTGCGGTGAGTCTCCTGGACCTTGCTGGTCCCAACCGTGCACCTTCTTGTCTTCCTGTGTAGGTTGCATTTGCCAAGGCTTGTTAGTGCTCCCGCCGGACACCGACCCCACAGCACTCGACATCCTTTGTGGGACAGTTCGTATCCGGGTCCTGGTCATCCTCAGCGTCGCCTGGTCCTTGCAGCTGCCGAGTCAAGGTCACCGTCATCTTTCCTGAAGCACCCGACATCAGAGGGCAGTCGTCTTCCAAGTCGCCTGGTCACCCCTGAGTGACATAGACTCTGTACCCTCTGCTTTCAGGTACTCCTCTTCAAGAATCCACGTTTGGATTCCTCCGGACATCTCCTCTTCCAGCAGCGGCACTTTCCTGAAGTCCTCCATTGGGTTCGATAGCGGTTTCCAACGCCACTTCACACCTATGCACCCGGCTTCCCTGGGATAGGTAACTTGGGTACCATGGTATCCATGGGTGGGGTGGCTCTCCAACCTTCTGTCTTCCATGGGGTTTCTTCAGGGTCCACTGGGAAGGGTCCCTAATCTTTAAAAATCCAACCGCGACTTGCACATAGACTTGTACGGAGCACGCAGTCGTGTTCACACACTGCACACGCTTACCTTGGGTGGTTCTGTCGGTCCCCAGCAATTCTACGTCCTCTCGACATTGTCCTGACTCGAGTCGTGGTTCTTATACCACTTTCTTAGTATATGGTTTGGTCCCCCCCTGGGCCCACTGTGTATTAGTGCTATTTACTGTGATTTCTTTGCTAAGGTATTGTGTGCTTTGTGTCTATCTCCATGTGGGAGATACTGTAACATACTAGATAGTGTTATTTAATAAATACATATTTTTATAAATACTCTGTGTGGTTCTTTTTCATTTAATCTATACTATAAGATTGCATTCTGGTAAAACAAGCTGCTTTACACTCCTTCAAGACTAAGCCTGAATGCTGCTCTCCACAGCTACCACTTTGATAGCTTTCTAAGGTTGTCTGAGACCTCCTAAATCACCATAATGGTTGTCTTGACTGGCGCAAGGTGCCGGCTTACATTAGTGGACATCATCTACCAGGCCAGCTTCTCACAACTGTTTACCGTTGTTTGGCTGTCTTGCCTCTCTCGTTTGCTTGCTTCTTATTTGATGGCCAGTCTTGTCAATCTTGTGTCTGCTCCTCTGCTGGAGCATTGTCCCTCTACTTGTGCCCTTCTACTGCTCACATCCAGGGACCTATTTTTTTCTTTTGACTTCAGCACTTCATGCTAGTGCATGCGTTTTCCGGCTTTCTTACTTGTGTACTTTTATTGACTCCCCATATGTGCACCTTCTTGCACTCTTTTGCCGTATCCTTCTCCTCAACTCCTCTGTGAGGATCTCACCATCATATGCTTCTCCACCTGCATTGCTTTCTCACCCAGGGCCCTACTTCTGTCTTTCCCATTGCTTCTGACCCCTCGCACAGTGTTGCTTCTCCCCCACCCGACCTCTCCATATTAAACGCTCCCACACCAGGGGTTCAATACAAGCGTCATAGTACCATTTGTTTATTTTTAAGTTTATTAGCTTTTGCCATGCTGAACAGAATCAGTGATTTTATACAGCATGGCTAAAATTCATTGGCAAAGTCAATAGGTCCCAAAGGTCAGAACTAATGGTTTTACCAATGCTTGTGATTTAGGTTATGTACCTTTTTTGGTCTTGCTTACCAACTAATCTGTCTGTTTAGCAGTCCATTTATCCAGCTGTCATTGGTTGCCAATTTATCCTCAGAGTTTCTTTCTTTAGGACATTTTACTGCATGAACAAATTTAGGCAGCATCCGAGTGTGGGATGGCATACAGTAGGTGCTTGAAATGGAAAAATAGAAGTGCAGGTACTCTGTACCAGAGTACCTGCATGTTTCTGAGAAGTGTCGGTACTCTCCAATTAAAAGTGTTACATTTCTCTTGAGAAGTGCCGGTACTTTCCCTCTCAAAATAAAAAGGTGCCGGTACTCAGTACCGGCCCATTTAAAGCACTGCATACAGTACTTGTAGGGTATGTATGCCTTCAGATTCCCGACTGTCTCTTACCCACCTTTCTCTCTTTCACCCATTTTCATATTGTAATCATGCGCATTGTGCCATTGCCTAACCTGTCACAGTGTGGGTGCAATGGTCAGAGGTCGAATTAGGTGGGATCTATTGGGAACGAGGTCCCCATGCTTTTTAGGTCTCGCCTAGGCAGCGAGCATGCGCTGCTCTAGGAGTGACCTTTAGAAATCGGTCAGCTCTTTTCAAGCACTCGTGCTTGTGCTGGCATCCACCTTGCGGGAACGAGCAGCGGCGCGCGCGCTAATTGAAAACAAATGGCCCGCGCGCCGCTGCTCGCTCCCCCAGCCAGCACAAGCACGAGTGCTTGAAAACAGCTGCTGCTTGTTTTAGGTTTCTTTCTGTTTGCCTCTCAGCGCCGCTCGTTCGTCCGCCCTCGGAAACAAATGCTTGCAGTGTCCGAGAGGAAACATCCTTCTGTTTCACGCCAGTCTGCTCAAATGATGTCTCGTTAACTCCAGTATCACCACCGGATGTATTCTTGCCATGCTGCGTAACTATAAAACGGGGACACTTTAGTTCCGTGTACAGCTTGAAAGCTGCATTAAATCTGATTTGTGTAGAAAGACGTTTTTAAACTAGCACTTCTGTTTTCAGTCGATCCTCGTTCACTTTGCACAAGCTTGTGTTTTCAGCTGATTCTTGTTAGTTGCTTGCAAACGAGATCAGCTGAAAACACAAGCGCTGGCAAACTGAACAAAGATCGGCTGTAAACACAAGCGCTTGTTTAAAAACTGCTTTGTACACAAATCTGGTTTAAAATTCCCACTAAATTGTATGCCTTGCAGATAGAATGCAAATTAGTCGGCATATTCAAACATATTTGTGAAGAAAGCAGATTTTAAACAACCGCTTGTGTTTTTAGTCGATCCTAATTTACTTTGGCAGTTTTATACCACAAACTCGACCCGAAGGTGTCGGAGCGCTTTACACGCACCCACGGGGAGATTAAGTGATTTGCCGTGTGAGATTCCTGCCTAAAAAGGAACTTTTATTTGCTCAAATAATGTAAACTACCATAGCAAAGCAGTGCTCTGGGTTGGACTAGCTCCAGCTGCACAGGTGCGAGCCATTCCTGCTGAGATAGGATGCCTTCCAACGCGGTGCTTCTTTTTATTTTACAACCAAGCGAGTACTCCGACTTCTATGGCTGAGAGACATCCCTGCACATAAACAAAAGCCTACTCTGGTGTGTGCTCACAAGGGCTTCACTAGCTGAAAACGGACTCTCATACCTGTCCGTATCAGTTTTTAAAGGCATGCTTTTATCCATAGAAGCAACAAGGCAGATCTCCTTCTATACAATGACTCTGTAGATCCATTACTATTGTCAGAGGTGCCGTCCCTGTTCACATTTTACCTCAATTTGCTTTCCCTAACAGTAGTTCCTTTTCTTCCTGCTGTTTCTTTGTTGTTTTCATTTCTATAGTCAGGGTCCCTGGAATTAAGCAGCAGTAGAACGCTAAATTATCCTACAAGAAAAGGCAAAACATGCGGCATAATGCGACACATTTTAACAGTATTACTTTATTATTTTGTCCTTTTTACACATGACACATGTTAATACTGTCTGGGCAACAATTTCACATCACTAGTACTAGCTAGTTTAACAAACAAATACAGAAATAGGCAACTGAATACCCAGTTAACCTTTGCAAAGGGCCCTCCACTGCGTGCAAACACATGTTGCTATGGTTTTATTAACTTTAGAACTGTTTGAGCTACAAACAATGTTTTTTAATATCTTGAGATTATGCAGCAGATAATATATTTTGCGGCAAATCCATAATTTTGTGAAAAACCCTGCAGCCATAGAATCGTATAATTCCAGTGCCTCCTGTGAGCTGAGCTCCCTTTAGGTTCTGGCTGTGGTCAGATTGTGGAAGGATGATTATGTTGGCGCATTCATATTAAGAGCTATAGAACTGAAGCCAATGTGCCTGTCAGTGGTTTAAAATCTTGTGGCTTCAAGAGCATATAATTCCATAGTTACTTGCTTTCACAGCCAGCATATTACTCTTGTCTCCCCCATAACCTATTTCCCATTTTCTGGGGCTCCAGCGCCTCAAGGTCATATGAATAGAAATAGCGCTATGCAAATATCTGGCACTCTCTTGGTCTCTTTTCTTTTTCTGTAACTCTGTCGCTGCACTTTCTTTTCTCTCTCAGTTCTTCCCACCCTCTTTCACCTCACGGATGTATGGTGCTCTATCTCAGCAGCGCTTTCTTTTTCTCTTCCATTCTACTTTCTCTGTCTGTCTCTTTCTTTCTCCCCCCTCGCTTCTTCTTTACCTCCTGACTATCTGTCTCTTTCTCACTCCACGTAACTCTGCGAGAATCTCCTTTCTCTACATCTCTCCCGTTGCCTCTCTTTCTGTGTGGCTGACTGTCACACTTGCTCTCTCACTGTCCCGTACCTGCCTTTCTGTGTCCCCCTCACCGTCTCTTCTCTGACCTGCTCTCCCTTCTCCGTCGGTTGATCTTTTTTGCTCTTCTAGGAATGTGGCCATTCTTGTTTATTATAACTTTTGAACATGCTGCACAGCAGCCACGCTGCTCTACTACATAGCTTAAAAACAAAGGCCAAGCCAAAACCTCTGGCTAATCACTTATTAGGTCCCAAAGGCGAGACCTATTGGCTATGCCAATGCTAGTTTAATAATACCAAAGCGTTGGTGGGCACCGACCCCCCAAAAGTGTAAGTCCATTCCTATTTACATACTACACTTTTATAGTTACTACAGCCAAATATCCAAACAAGCATTTGCAATGCAATAGGTCTCGCATTTGCAAGAGTTTGAGCTATTGCCATTGTAAATGACAATGCCTTTTATATATGTTTTGGTTTTTAAAACATAAATGAAAGGTATTTTCATTTACAATGCCAATAGCTTAAACTTGCGTAAATGCGAGACCTATTACATTACAAATGCTTGTTTTTCACTACAGCGGATGCAATGCACTATAGGGCCTTTCAAACCCCTTCGCCTCGGTGCCACTGCACCGGCTGCACACTGACAGCTGCACTGCTGGATTCACATTCGGAAGTTAGAGAGCGCAGCATACAGTGTGCACTATACAATACGAAAGGCCTCTTGGCGCTGCTAGCAGCGGTTTCAGAAGACACATAATTGAAAGTTTCGTAAAAAAAAAAAAGTAGTTTTGAGAAGGTGAAAATGTCTGTAACTTCATAAATATCCATATGAACATGTCACTATATGTGAAACTAGACAGCTAGGGGTGCCGGTCTGTCTCGTAGACTGCTTCTAAGCAAGTGGTGAATGTACTTATACAATGTTGGCTAGAATTCAGAGACATTCTACATACAGGTTCTCCATATAAGGCAATTATCAAATGTACATCAATCTTCGATCACGAACACATAATTTCATTATTGCTTAAAAGGTCTTCCAATACAACATTGCTCTTTTCTTAGGGTTCACCGTGGGATTTCTACACCTGTCTGTATTTCTGCACTTTGCAGGCGGACATTGCGCAGTTGTGGACGGGTTCGGTCTAGTTCTGTGACTGGTGTTATCATTCGGGTGTGCATTCCTTTGTGAAAGCGGTGAGTTGGGCTGTGGTCTCTGGGGCCTCGGCATACACTGCCCGCTCGTGGGCTCGAATTGATGGGTGCCGAACGAGGAGGGGAAAATGGTGAGAGGACAGGCGAGAGACTGGTGCGCTGGGTCGCGGACAGTTGGGAGAACTGGGTGCTGCCAGGGAAGCAACCAGCGCTGAAGGCAGGAGGCGCCAGCTGCATAGAGACAGAAAGCCGTGCCTTGAATCGACAGGCGCCATTACAGCCTGCATATCATTATCATCTCCGGCATACACTGCACGTCACCCGTAGCTGGGAGAGAGGATATGCGCACGGAAGTGTCACACAAAATGTAACAAGGGAAAGTAAAAGAGCGCCATGCGCGCGTTGTAGGCACGCTGTGAGCGTGCACATCGGCGTGGCCTGCGGCTCGTGCCCAGTGGCGGCGCCTGCGTACTTCGCCGCCGTAGTTGAAGAAGTGCTGCGGGGACCGGCTGAAGACGGAGACCAGCCGAGGAGCAGCGCAGAGTCCCCACAACAGCAGGTAAGTGGAGTGAGGCATGCTGTGCATGTAAAGCGCGCCGCGCTTGGAGCTTGCGTGCGCATTAAAAAAAAGAAAGTAATATTGCATGAGGCTTGCGAGGACGGAAGGGGGACAGGAGATGTGCACATCGCGTGTTCACGGGCGCGTTCACATTTCAAGTCCGTCCTGCGTGTGCACAGCTCCTGTCTCCCTTCCGAAGCAAGTCAGCAACAATAAGTCTCGCTAGCGACAGCGCTTCGCGCTGCGTCGCTAGGTCGAGACCTAAAAAGGACCTAAAACAGTTGTGAAAGTACTCCAAATGAGATGTTAAGTAATTCTAGCACCTCCCATGCACAATCACGGATACTGCAACACCCTCCCGTAGAAAATATTGGAGGTAGGAACTTATTTAGAACTCCATGGGAAATAATGTTTAAAATAAATGACTTTATTACTACTGTTTAAAAATATATATGTATTTAATCTAAAATAAAAAATATAGCGTTTCAGCAGCTCTATTTTTTGAGCCCATGTGTCTGTCTCTGTTGTGCCTCTATATACTAGAAGCCCCATGGGACAGACAGGTTGGCTAGTGTATTGATTTTCGTCAGTCAATGTGCACGGGAGCAACATTGTTGTGTATCACTGAAGCTTTGTGCATTTAATTACTCATTGAAAATATATCTTTCCCGTTTCCACAAATGGGACTGGTGTGGCTCTATACACATGCCAAATAAATTATACAAACCTAGAGAACGATAATGGGATGCAGGCAGGGCTTTAAGTGGGATGAAAAAACGGGGGGTCTCTCAAAGGGGCGTGGCCAATATAATTAAGGGCGTGGCTTAAAAACACATAAGCTAAAAATCTGTGCTTAGCATAGTGTGCCGCCCGACTTGTATTTTGCTGTTTCTGTCATAGCATCTAGATATATGATACAAGTAACATCATACCTACAAGGCAGGATTATTGGCTTTGTCAATGGTTGTTAGTTGCATAAGATAAATAAGCAGCAACTATGGCTTGTTGTATATAATATTGAAAAAGCTTCCACTTAAAGCCCTGCTGACACCACGACGATGTTGTTGCTACTGCGTATCAAAAAGAGAAGGGAAATCCAGAGAGAAAATGACTCTCTTTAAAGGATTTCCCTTCTCTTCAACGCTCACCTGGCATGACGTCCGTAACTTCTCCACTAGTGAGAAGAGCAGTGTGAGCAGCGCACATCGATGTGCCTGCTATCACTGAAGTCCCGGAAAAAAACGGAGCAGTGTGAGCACGCGCACATCGATGTGCCTGCTGTCACTGCAGTCCGGAAAAAACGGACCGCCTCCAGGGCACAAAACAGAGCCCGATAGAGACCCGTTTCGAGGCCTCTTTAAAAAAACTGCCGGTGCTCAGACCCGGTGAGACCCGGCCCACTTAAAGCCCTGGATGCAGGCCACAGATATGAGAGAAAACCCCACATTTACCGCTGCCTAAATAGGCTAAGTTAAATTGCTCACAACGGCATCTACTCCTAATAAGCAATAGCAAAGCCAATAGGTATGACTTTAATGAGTTAACTTATCCAAAGGAAGGCATGCAGAAATGCACTACCTGTGATGTATCTGTACAAACTGTTTCTGTCTGTGTTTCCCATGACTGTGCACAGTGTTGTTTTCTCCCCCTAGATGTAGACCTGATGTAGCACCTTAAGCAGTGCTTAATTTGTAAAATAATAAGTGCCAGGGCTCTCATCAGGACGCCACTCCAGCTTGCACCCCATATTGCCCCTGCCATGCTGCCAATGATAGTAACAACAAAACTACTAACCATCACAATCCAACAAGTGTGGCAATTCACTCTATTTCAGGCCCCCATAGCTATAAGAATGCCTTGGAAGGCAAGAAATAGTAATTTTAATGTATATTGAATTAATAATTAACTGCTGTTGTGGTCATTTCTAAATTTGCCAGACAGCGCCACCTTGTGGCAGACTGTCACAAGTGCCGGTGTAGACAATTAAGTACTGGTGCCGAACACCGGAAACCACGGCCTAAAATTAAGCACTGACCTTAAGCTTGGAAATGAAAAACAGGGCACATTCATGGGAGGAACATAAATAGGCAGGTTGACTAAGACAGCACAAATAGCGTTTGCACATGCACATATTGGTACACCTAGAAGTGGAGCAAAAGTGCACCGTACATTTTGGAGGGCACTGGTAAACAATATAAGATCAAGTGCACCAAGTAGGAATTTACATCTTGGAATTATACATCACATTATATTTCATACCAGAAACACTTAATTTACCGTCAGGTGCTATGGCTAAGGTTTAAATCCACGACCCCGTGGAGATCTGCAGCTTAGAAACCACACTATGTCAGCATGCATGTGTTTTCTTTAGCAGGTTAACATGTTAAAGGCAGATTTATTGTCTTTATTAATATTTATTAATGTGGGATGAGCATGCATATACCTTTTTTTTAAATGTGAGCCCACTGATCTTCTTACATATATGTAGAGTTCGCCTTTGATCAGTGATAGTGGAAGGGTTGTTATCTTTCATAGAAAGCAATGCCGGCCATTTCTTTTTGTTTTGCTACTAAAAAGAATTTTGTCAGGAGTCTTTTGTACCATGCAATTATTGCTCTGTTTGCTCTAATAATTATTCTGAAATGAATTAGACTGCTTTTAAATACTTTTAATCTATTTATTTATATGTTTTCTATTTTAGATTTCAGTTGGAGAAGGAAAGAAATATTGGATTTCATCGATTTTCCCAATATTTTTACCGGCTTGAATTTAAAAAGTACCGCCAGGCAGATTAAAAAAAACACGTGGGTGGGTTGGAGTAATTCTTTTTGTCACAGAACAGACCTAATGTGGGGACATTACTCACATGTTATAGATATCTTTGTTTATTTATTTATTCTACATACTTATTCAGGTGTTTACTACAGAGCTGGTTGTCATCTTGTAATAAATTAACAGCACTTTTCCGCAGACAACAAAATTCACAGGGGTATATTCACAAGAACGTGCGAAAAACATCGCCAAAATAGCTTACTGCAACTTCTCACATCGCAGCCCATCGCGTGAAAATAACGCTGTGTCAACGTGGCATTCCCAACACGGCGATACTGTGCGATATTTGCACGCGAACGCGGAAAATGTCCGCGAAACAACTAGTGCGACGGCGATAAAAATTCAAAGCTGAACGCGAAAAACGTTGCGATGGGCCCAATCGCGAAGAGACAATCTGAGATAAGGCGCGCAAGGCCTGCAATACACACACGTCAGGCGGAAAAAATCACCACAAAAACAGTTAAAAAAACACCAAACAAAAAAACACCAACAGCGAAGCATGATGGAGTCAGGCGGAGCAGGCACAGGGGACGATCGGAACCCCACAAGCCCCCCGGAGCCCCAGCCAGGGCCCTCGGGGACAGGGAAGGACAAGAAGAAGAGGAAGCCGCGGTTCAGACCGCAGGAGAATCAGATCCTGGTCACGGAGGTGATAGGACACCATCAACAACTGTTCATCACCTCCACCGTGTCACTGGGCACAAGAAATGGAATATGGCAGTCCATCTTGGACAAGGTGAATGCTGTCGGAGTGCAGAGGAGGTCAATGGACGAGGCCAAGAGGCGATGGACTGACATCAAGCGCAAAACCAAGAGCAAACTCGCCAACAACCTCAAAGTAGCAATGCAGACTGGAGGTGGGAGTCCGGCGCCGCAGGAGGAGCTGGACGAGATGGAGGAGATGGTGTCGACAGTCATCAGTGTGGATACGGTGGCAGGAGTTGGGGGCCCGGACACTGCTCTACGGGACCGGACACAACAGCAACAGGGCGAGTAGCGACCAGGGACTGGGGGGACGGGGGGAGATGGGCACAATGGCACACATGCACAAATAAGCAGACCACACTGCACACCCACAATGACTACGGATCATGTCCCTGATCCCCTTGCCATACTGCAGCACACATAGGAACACCAAGTACGTCACCCTCGACCATCTTCCCAGAGTGGGCCAACCCCACACATCACACAGCTCACATACAACCCATGCACATGTGCTGAACCCAGCCAAGCTGCTGCTCCGTGAGCCACACTGACAACGTAAGTGACACTGCATGACGAATACCATGCCTGCAGTCTGATTACCATGACATGGTGCACGCAACGACACTGAGGTGGCTGAGTGTGGACCACATCCGTAAAGGAGCTGGTCACACTCTGACACATCCACCTGCACAATCAACCCCTGAAGTCAACAACACAGCTGCGGACAAACCATGCCCCACAGTCCCCACTCCCACCAAGACACACATCCACCCAAGACTGGTAACGTCTCAACACTGCATGGACACAGAAGTCAAAGGCACACCGCCTGCAAGGGACAAGAGGCAGCAGACTCAGAGCTGCAGGGTCGACCCTCACAACACTGCAGCACACACATATGACAGTCAGAGCACAGCAGCATAGACAACAGTGTGGGACAAACTGCAACACGTGAACAACAGGACAGAGGGCGAAACTGCTGCCGCTTGTGTGAAGATACTGGCCAATTACATTTGGCATAGCAGGGGTATGTGAGATGAAACTGCACAAGTACAACCTCACATCCCTGATGGTGTTGAAATGTCAACTGTCCCGCATCCAACAGGCATCTCCACCTACACAGCCACAATGTACCTCGTCATGCAGTCTGTATGTGAACTTGTACAATGCCTGGACAAACATGTCAACACGATGTAATGCAGCATCTCCCCTTAACATTGCAGAGGGACCATCAACACCACCTGCAGAGCAGACCCAACAACTCTACACTGATGACGAGGATGACAACCACATCATCGACACCGAAGCCCTCAGAGAGCTCATCGGCCGCATCAGCTCCCCACCTCCAGGATCAGGGTAGCCCAGCTGCATCGAGGAGACCCCACCCCCTGCACAGACCACACAGCAGGCAGCACCTGCCACACCGGCTGTCTCCCAAAACCCCCAAGGAACACACATGGCCTTCCAAACCCGTGTGTTAGAGGCCCAGGAGAAGCTGGCTGATCAGGTGCGGGTGGGGTTTGACCTCCTGGCAGCCAAACTTGATGCCATCCATGGGTGTCTACGTCCCTTCGGGGACCACTTACAGTCCCTGACGGACACCCACAGTCTGCTCCATGGCCTCCAACGAGCCCTGGCCGACATCGCTGGAGTCCTCACTCGGAGACAAGAACACCTGTCAAGTCAGAGTGGCTCCAGCGATCTCAGCAGTGACTTGGCACAAATGCGGAGGCGCATGGAGGACATGGTGCGGATGGAGGCGGAAAGGTTGGCTGTCACTGCTGCACATCAGCAAAATGTAGCTGGGATATACCATGCCCTGCAGATCCTCGTCATGGCATTGCTGCCACAAGGCCTGGCGCAGATGGATGCTGCTGCTCCTACACCATCCTCATCTGCGCCCCCTGGTGTGTCTGTGCCTCACAGTGCGGCAGACATTTCTACTCCTGCACCTGATGTGTCACTGCCACACGGTTCGGCCGACAATACACCTCCGGCCCCTGATGTGTCAGTGGCACACAGTGCTGCAGCCGGAACTGCAGCACCCACAGGTGAGGCAGAGCACACATCAGGGGACGAGGATGTGGATGATCCAGACTTCTTGATCATGAGGCGGCAGTAGCATTCCTCCCACCCATTTGGGCTGTTTCATCTTGGTTCTGCCCTTGGCATCATGACCTTTCACTGCCCCCAGATGCACCCATTGACTCTCACCTTGGACCTCGACATGGACTGCCATATTCTGTCAGATGACCGATGACACAGCGATCAGACTGAGGTCTGGACTCTTCCTCTTCCGGTGTACTTGTCATGCCCTGAAGGACTCTGGCTGGCCCGCTACGTGCCAATGATGTGAAGTGGGGTCTGCATGGCCCTGTACTGCTCCAGCTGCAACACTCCACTGGATGACAGTAAATCATTCACTATTGCACAGTTGTGTCATGTCTTCGATCATTCAAGTATGTGAGTGTGGATGTGTGTTGGGTCAGTAATTCCCCCTGACGTCCATGTTGCACACGTCGTGGGACATGAGTCACAGGGTGCTACATTGCCGATTGCGTTCCGTGCGGAGTAGTCACGACATCAGGGACACACGCATTCGTCACTTCCTTGTCCGGACAAGGACTGAGCCAGCGCACACAGCCCCGGGATCATTCTTGCACGCCCGACGCAGGTCCGGCGTACGCCAGGCCAGACCACTACGCTTCCGCTCCGAGGGGGGACGACATAGCTACATGTCCCAGGATTCCACGCTTGGGATCTGCTGGTCACTGTTCTAGTTGCCAGCATGCCACGGCCACTCCCTGAGGGCAGGTTTGCACACACACCACACCCATCCAGCAGATGCGTCACGGGCCATGGGACACCGCCAATAAAAGGGGCCTGCAACGTCACATTCCCCACTGCCGGAGGTGACCTGACGACGTACGTGCAACATGGCTCAATCATGGAGGGTCCATGACTTGTGGCCCACAGGGTTAGTCGCCCCCGACTTCCGGCGGCCGCCACGGGCCTACCACCACATGGCGCTGGCTTGAGTTGCACAGGGTTAGTGGCACCTATGAAGCTGAGCGGGTGTGCAGCCTGCGATGATGACGTGTGAACTGATATGGTCTCTGTTATTTCTGACTCAAGACCCAGTATCAAGTGTGTGACCTGCTGGACCGCGTGGGTGTGCCGCATGATGTGGGGACTGCCAGGGCTGTGGGCCCCGGCCTTGGAGTTGGCACCGGCATGTGGTGTGCCCTGTTGGGGACACACCGGTGGCAGCAGGTGAGCAGTGGGGCCTGGGTGCGCAGGGGCGGACATTCACCGCTGGCCGGCGGGAGGGGCTGGGGTGCAGCAGCATGTGTGCGCAGGGGCGGACAGGCAATGATGCTGTGTGCAATGATTTGGACTCTGCAATTATTTGTTGTGTACTCGTTTCAGATAGGGGACCTGGTGGACTGCAGTGTTGGGCGGAGCCTGCGTGCGACGTGGGCCTACCGCCACGTGGCGTTGCCTCAAGGTTCACAGAGTTGGTGGCACCTATGGAGCTGAGCGGGTGTGCAGCCTGTGATGATGACTTGTGCACTGTAATGGACTCTCCCATTCCGAACTCAAGGCCCAGATTCAGGTGTGTGACCTAGTGGGCCGCGGGGCGGGTCCGCGTGATGTGGAGGCTGCCAAGGTCGCGTGTCCCGGGCTCGGAGCGTGCACCGGCACGTGGTTGGAGACACACCGATGGCGGAAGGTGAGCAGTGGGGTCGGGGTGCGCATGGGCAACGGTCTCTCTCCCTCTCTCCCTTTATTTCTCTCTCTCCCTTTATTTCTCTCTCTCCCTTTCTTTCTTTCTCTCTCTCTCCCTTTCTTTCTCTCTCTCCCTTTATTTCTCTCTCTCTCTCCCTTTCTTTCTCTCTCTCCCTTTATTTCTCTCTCTCCCTTTATTTCTCTCTCTCCCTGTCTTTCTGTCTCTCCCTTTCTTTCTCTCGCTCACTTTCTTTCTTTCTCTCTCTCTCTGTCCATTGATGAGCGCATGACACACCTTCTTATCTCGGATTTTTACTTGCAGGCTGTGACTTCCAGATTGTCCGGAGTGGATCCGCATGGACTCTTCAGAATTGTTGTTTTGTGTTGTGTATTAATAAAGTTCTGTTGTGTGATTTCTTAGTTGTATGTTTGTTTCTCCTTCTTCTGACCACACATGTAGGTTTGTTGTTGTATTTGTGCGACATCAGGCTCTTATTTTTCTCGTGATTTCGGAAAGTTGCTGGCACATCTTTGTCCGGGGTGGGTGGGCCGGGGGGTGGCCAGGGGTGTGGGGGGGTCCTGGGGGTGGTGGTGCTTGGTGTTGTGGGCCTCAGGGGTCTCCGAGCTGCATGGGCAGTGGCTCCATGGCATCTGTTGTTCTTCAGGTGTTGCTGTGGGCTGGGCTCCCTTTTGTGGTGCAGGTAGTCGTCCTGCTTAGCACCAGCAAAAGGCAGGTGTTAACTCCCTGCTGCTACCGCGGCTTATCGCCTGTTTTTGCCTCGCATCGCAGATCTGGCTGTCTGTAGAGAAACGCGCGGTGTTGTCTTTTCGTGTGTTTTTGCACGCACACGCCTATTCTGCATCTCATTAGCGTTAGTTGGCGGTGTCAACCGTGGCGATGTTTTTTGCGGCAGCTATCGCTGGTTATGTGGTGATGTAGGCAGTTAGCACCTGCTTGCGAATGGGGCGATAATTATATCGCCACTTTTGCTGCGCTAAAGTGCCGATAACTCGGCGATAAGTCCTTGTGAATATGCCCCACAGTGTACTTCAGATGGTTGTTAAAATTCAGCAGGATGAGATGAAGCCGTCAGTCTGCATTGCACATAGAGTTGTCCGCCTCTGCAAGATGGCCGCCAACCTCTTTTGAGAAGGTAATCAACTAACTTCCCACAGACTCCTTGCTGATGTGCGCGGCTTCATTTGCGACTCTGGGCTATTTTCCCACTGGACTTTCGATGTTCCTCAGGTGATGACGACAACCTGCAATCAAACAACTTCCATTAATGGCCCTGGGCTTTGTGATTGTGAATATAATTAATCAAAATCTTTAATCTACTTTGCTGATACATAGGCGTGCATACCAGCACTGCAATCATGTATTGTGATTGCTGATTTACTGCCAATAGAATTTTTATGTTTCCAAGAAATAGTAATTTTCATATTACAGTTTATTGTTAATGTGACTATGTTGTTTTTTTTTTTGCAGATTTATATAGCGCAAACTCGACCCGAAGGTATTGGAGTGCTTTACATGAGCACTAGTTAGGTTACACAAGGACACATTCATTATTTGGTAGGCGCGGGGAGATTAAGTGCTTTGCCTAGAATCACAGGATGCTGAGTTGACACCGAGGCTCGGACCCGGTTCTCCGGCTCCAAAGTCGGCAACTCTAGCTGTAAGGCTGCGTCTTCTTTTAACATAGCCCAGTAGCTCCTGCTTTTAATGCCACACTCAAGCTCTTGGATTATAAACAGGATTATATGTGGATCTTAAAGTTGCAAAGTTATGACCTCTATTTCATTTGTACTACCTAACCCTATTCCAGTGGTACCCTTTTCTTGCGTATGTTGTTTCGGGCTTTGTAGTTAGGTTTGTGATCTTCTTGTTAGGTCTAGCTTCACCAGGGTCAGACTGGCAATCGAGCAATGAGGCAGTGCCCAAAGAGCTGGTCTGACAGTGTGTTGCCCTGTTTTTAGCTGTTTCTGAGCCTGTTTTATTATCTGGATGGCCGGTTTTCACAGTTGATTTCCCTAACATTACCACAAACATTGCCTGCATCAAATGCATGTAGTCTCCCATACACATATAAGTGCAAAACACTTGTATAGCATGTCTTTATAAATTCAAAACTGCCCTGATTTGCAAATTTTGGGCACATTTTTAACTATCTGATTTGCTAATGGTGCCACTGTTATTCTAGTGCCTGGCTATTTTCTATCCCAGTCTGACCTGGGCTTGACAGTACAGCTGTCTGCAAAATGTAATGTTACCAATTCTTTAAACTATACATATAATGGAGCTTTGGCTCCACCCAGGAGTATTCTTCAGCCACTTCATGCTATTGGCTGTTTGGTGTATCATTCCACCTTTCAGTAAGTGCTTCCACTGGAATGTACAAAACACTATTTTACATCTGAAAAGTACAAACAATCAGCACACTGATTGTCACATTCAATTATTTATCCCACAAAGGCATTCCATACATAAAGCATATTTTTTCAACTTTATCCTAGCGCTGGTATAACCAATTGGCAGGGTCACTGGAATTATGTGATTCGGCAGCTGCAGCTTTTTTCGAATAATTAAGGGTTTGCCACATTTGCCACATAATCCATAATTTGGCAATATGTTTTTGCACTCGCTGGAAGACCCTTCGCAAAGGTTAACTGGTCATCTTTCAGTTGCCTATTTATGTATTTGATTGTTAAACTGGTACTAATAAGGTTAAATATTTGCCCAGACTGTAAAAAAGTACAAAATAATTAAGTACAACTATCAAAAAATGTGCTGCATTCTGTCACAAAATTTGTCTTTTCTTGCCGCATAATTGAGTCCACCCTACTGCATAATTTGGTTCTTCCTTGCTGCATAATTCCAGAGGCCCTGCCGATGGAGCAGAGTTTAATATGGCAAATTTTATGCCTGGGCATGAAATTCCGCTCCGCTCGTGGAGTTTGCTGAGTTTTTCCCACTTCACGCTCCACGTAGCGCGCAGAGTTCCGAAAAACTCAGTGGAGCGGAGTTTTATCTTTGCTCACCAATGCTAAGCTGGCAAGCGCAACCGAGGAAAATCTTACTCCAGACCACCTCCCAACGAGATTTCTCTACACGGGCGGTCGTGGATGGTCGCTATCGCTCGTGTTGAGAAACCTTCCGTTTGCGTTGAGGAAGCTGCCGCTCAAGTAGAACATCTACTCGAGCGGCAAAAAGAAGCAGCACCCTCTTGCTCTGCGAGTGGTGCCGTTTGCACTGATTGTACAGCTCGTGACCAACACCCGGTGCTAAAAATCAGAGCGAACAATATAACGCACTCATCCGCTTGCAGAACACCGCGTAGTGCGGCGGAGTTTTTTGGTCACTTTACGCGGAAATCCACAATCTGTGCCCAGGCCTAGTTAATTTGACTGGCATTTTCAGAAAACGTAAATAGTGTTTGTGAATCCCTTTACACGCATTGTTACATTAAAATAGGCCCTATTGGATTTGTCAATGCTTGTTTTTCATGTCTTCCTTGTCCTCTTGTCTGCTATCTTCTTTTTCTGGATTACCATCAAAGAGCTCTTTTTGTGGTTGTTTTCTTCTAAGTGCTACCAGCAGATGTAATTGTAATTTAGGGTGTAATATAGTAATGTGTGCTGGGATGTGGAATGTATGTTGTTCCAATGGATTGTCCTCAGGTTGTGATGTGAATTTTGGTAGCTTTGCGGTTCTTTATGGTACTCTAACGTATGGAGTGTAGTCTTAAATTTCGGTGCATAAGTCTTTCCTGATCATGTGGCAGAGGGTGGTCCCAAAATATTTTGTCTGTGTGATGTGGCTTAGTGAGGTATGGTACAGAATGCTGCATTAAAGTGTTCTATGTTGCTGTGTAATGTGAGATAAACGATATGTTGAGGTGTAGTATTGTAAGATGTAGGGGATGGAGAGCTGTGGTGTGATGAAGTAAGGGCTGGTGTGGTGTAGATTTGTACAGTGAGCTGCATGGCGTGTTGTGTGTAGTTGTAAAGTGAATGCTTTCCTTCATTGTATGCTATGTCCCAATTTAAGGGAAAGCTCATAATAGGTGCAATTTATTGTTGCACCCAATAAATATCATGCCATACCTCAAGGTATCGTTATTTATTAGTACCTGACATTAGGCCACTTGTAATGAGGGTCTAGTGCATTGATGGTATTACCCCGGATTTAGCAGGACAGCTACTACAAATGAGGCCCTTTGTGGGTGTATAGATATTAGTTTGCTGAAGAGAACCGAGGAAAGGATGACCTAAAATGTCATTCTGTTGAATGCCCCTGCAGGGTTCCTCTCCTGCCGAATGCCTTCCCGAGCTGCCTCCATGGACGTCATTTAGGGGTCCTCAGGGGTCGCAGCTGCAACCCTTGGCTTGCCCCTTGCAACCCCTGGCACAGCATTTGCTACCCCTGGCCTCAGAGGTAGCATAATCAATGTCAGGAACACAAGGGCCTCTCGTCCATATGGACATCGGTTGGGGCGCCAATCTCTTTGTTCTTTGTCATTTGTTTTATTATACTAATAGTGAATAATAACATACTATTCACTATTAATGTAATAAAAAATGGAATATGACCCTCCCCGGCTGCTGAGTTAAGTCAAAAATGCTTTAAAATGTATGTTGCGTGCATGCTTGCAGGTAAGAGTGTATGTGGGATTCTGTGTGGGTCAGCATGTGACTGAATGCAAAGGGCATATGGCATGTGATCAGTGCTTAATTTGTCAGTCAGTCAGTCAATAACTTTATTTCGGCCGCTAGGACCATAAAAGTACATCATTACAAAAACACAGCAGACATTAAAAAATAAAAAATATGTACACTCGCAATCGTATATCTACAATCACGCAGATTATAAAATGGCATCCTCCAGTTTCCTTAAAATCCATAAAAAGCAACCATTAGGTTAATGACAGACTAAAATGTTCACAAATATAAACGATAAAAAAACGAAAAGCTGAGACATGGTTCCCTATTTGCTGCACCCTAATGAGACCTTTTACAGTTTCATTACATAGTACATCCCAGAGTGTTACTTTAGGAAGCCCCGCTGCAAATGCCACATAGTATTTAAAAAACGTGATACAGCAAATACGATTGGAGGATAGGTATCGTATTTTAAGACTCTATAGGACTCTAAGCAACGCCCAAACCCTAGGTTTCTACATATTTGAATTAACCAGCGTTTGCGAGGCAGGTGGTATGCAGGGCAGAAAAACAGTACATGGATTTCAGACTCTACCCTGTAATTGCACGCAGGACAATCTCCCATGTTCTCTATAGCCCATTTACTAGTATGGCTCATTAGTGGAAGGTTCCCTAGTCTAAATTGCATATACAATTTCCTGGCCAGTGGGGGATAGATCACATCCAGAAAGTGTTCTTTTCTATATACATCCTTTACTTGTAGGAACTCTACTGTCATCCGACCGCCAGTAGTACTTTCCTGTAGGGACATTAAGTTGGATTGCCTATAGTGTTGCACTAGATCCGGCCTAGATATCAGTGGGCATGATGTCTCAGGGGTTTTCCAGAGGTCCTTCCTGCCTAGCCTAGCAAAGAGATCCTTATGTGGCAAAGCCACGGTATTTTCTTGGTAGTTGAAATAGACAGGATCTCCTTAAGCTCGGCTTTATAGAAGGACAACTCCGGAGTCACCCACACCCGGCGCCAGAATGTAATAGGTCTACGGGCAATCTCTTCGTCAATAGGCCTCATGCCCAAGTCCATACGGAGAGGAGCTAAGGGGGTGCTACGAGGAAGGCCCAATAGCTGCCTCATGAAGTTGTTCTCCACTTTCGTGAGGTTAGAGGAAGAGCAATGCCCCCACAGTTCCGCCCCATATAGAGTGGCCCCCTTGCTTGGGCTTTATATATTTCCACAACAGGGGCAGCTGGCTTGAATGAAGAGATTCTGTGCAATTTCATAATCCCACCCACAGTCTGAGTTAACCTAAGTCTTGCCTTGGCCATCTGGGACCCCCACTCAAAGTGCTCAGATAGAGTAATACCCAGATACTCAAATATCCTCACCCTCTCCAAGAGTGTACCATTTAAGGAAGGATTTGGACGAGTGGTTTTGGAGGGATTGAAGACCATATATTTGGTCTTAGTTAAGTTGATCTCCAAGCCCCTCATGTTGCAGAACTCCGCAAAGCCATCAAGAGTTCGTTGAATACCCTTTGGCGATTTGGACAGTAGCAGGGTATCATCCACAAACATCAACGCGGGAACCTTCCCCGAGACTAGCTTAGGGGCATCATTATCCTTGATGTTGTTAAGGTGGTCTATGAGCCCATTGATATAAAGACAAAATAGAGTAGGGGCGAGAACGCATCCCTGGCGTACCCCCTTTTTGACGGGGAAGCGTGCAGAAAGTTCCCCGTGTTTTCCACATCTTACTTGTGCATAGTTCCCTGAATGGAGCCTCACTAGCACATTGAGGAGGTACTGTGGAATCCTAAGGTCACTTAGTACTTTCCAGAGTTTCTCCCTGGGTACAAGGTCGAAGGCCGACTTCAGATCAACAAATATAAGGTAGAGGCTGCCACCCTCTATGGTCACCGTTTTCCAGAAAAGTAGTTGTAATCTGAAAATCTGGTCTACGGTTGACATATTTGTTCTGAAGCCGGCCTGGTAAGGACTTAGGATCTCCTCCTCCTCTATCCAACCCTGTAAACGGTCCAAAGGACCCGTCCCATCAGTTTTTGGGTGATATCAATTAGACTGATGGGTCTATAATTTGAGGGTAGAAGAGGGCAGCCTTTTTTAAATATGGGAACTATCTCTGCCCCGCGCCAGGTGTCGGGGGGATCCGTGCCCTTCATGATAGCATTAAATAGGGCACACAGATAAGGGACCCAAATTTTGGGTTCCTTCCGAAAAAGGTCCCCTGGAAGTTTATCTAGACCTGGTGCTTTGTTACAATGCAGATTGTTGATAGCACTTCCCACTTCAGTCATGGTGATCTCCCGCATCCCTTCCTGTTGGAACTCCAAGGGTGAGCTCTGTGGGCCAATGATAACACCTACGCCATCCTCCCCGTCATACAATGACCCAAAATGCGTCTCCCAGACTTCGGGCGCTATGTTAGGGTCTATAGCAGGTCGTCCTTCCCTATCCCCTGAACTTACTATTGCCCAGAACGATTTCAAATCTTTGTCGTTCAGGGCTATCCTAAGTGCTTCCCACCTATCTAATTCCCAGTTTTTCTTTTCTTGCTGGATGGTCCCTTTATACCTGGCCCTGGCAAGTTTAATTTGTAGCCTGACCTTTGCCTTCACCGCATCCAGTAAATCCTGTTTGGCTTTACGACAATTAACGTTAAACCAAGAGCATTTGGGACGTTTGTTATCCCTCAGTTGCGACACCGGGTAGAATACATCAATCAATTTTGCAATTAACTCCTCGTGTATTTTGCATGCCTTATCTCGACCCCATGTGTGAACCTCCGCCTGTCCTACCTCCCACATTTCAGTTAGCATAGGTAATGCTAGCTGGTAAACTTTAGCCAGCTTTGAGGGAGAATGATGGATATGGTTCCATCTAACTCTCCTTCTATTATTAGATAGCGTTAGAGCGTTGGTCTCAGTTGTAGTAAGGGGTGACGAGTTGGACATACCCAAGTTCCCTATTTTTAGGATCACTATCAAGGCATTGTGGTCACTATCCTGTCTCTGCTGGACATAGAAGTCGGAGACCTTTTCCCAGGATCTGGTTTCCACCAGGATATAGTCAAGCAAAGAGGCCTACCCTTCTCTATTAAATGTAAACTGGCCCGGATGGTCGGATTTAGTCCTCCCATTACATGCCCTCAATGAGAGAGCCAAAGTAAGTGAGTGGATTTGCAGTGCCAATGGTGACCATACTTTGATTGGAGGTATTGACCAGTGCAGATCTTCTTCTGTGGGCGCGGAGAGATTTGGATCGGTAAGTGGCTCAAATTGACAATTAAAGTCACCTCCTACGATCAACAAGAAACGCTGGATCCAAGGTTAGTATAAATCGCCCCAAGTGGACTATGACGACAGATTCCTGTCTGTTATTCACAGGTCTGGAATACACATTAATTAAAGCTATTTTCGTCTTTGTGGGAAATGTCAGCAGGACACATTGAATGTCGTTAGTGGGAGATGTCCTCTGCTCGGCTCTACAACCAAGGTGTGTGCCTACCCAGATAGTTAATCCACCGGAGGGTCTCCCCCTCCCCCTCGTAGTGGCCATGATGTTGAAAGACGCAAAACCCACCCTCTGGAATTCCTCCCTCGCCCAGGTCTCTTGAAATATACAAATATCCTGGTTATCCACAAAACGCCCCCATTCTGGGCAGGGCAGTTTGTTTTTGAGTCCTGCCATGTTCCAGGACCCTGTGCTCTTATCCCACTCGGTGCCTCAAAGGCAGTGACACGGGGGCGGAGGATCACTTGGTTTGGCCCCGGGATTACTGTCAGGTACCCGCCAGGTTCACCTTCTCTATTTATACCCATCAGAGGAAGTGAGGGTAAGGCATTAGAGACCCTACTCGGTTGTGTCCTGACTCTTATCGGGCTAATCCGCTGGGCATTGTCCAAGCTACTACCCCCGACTGGTCGGCTCCCACTACGCTCTACTTCTGCCCTTTGGACCTGCCACAGTATTTTAGGATTATCCCCATCCGGGGGCCCCTCCCCCAGTCAATCTACCTCTTCCAGACTTTCAAACCTATTATTCACCGGGATGTTAAATTGGGGGCGCCTATTAAATGTGTCCCAGCTTCCCTCCATTAGAGTCCCTGGTCCCATCATTTGGATTACAGGTATTACACTATCTCTTATGGTTATTTGCTGTTGAGGATAAAAGAAGTCTAAGGGACGGAGTCTAATTCCTGTTGGTGCGTTGTGGCAATTAATGGTAGTGTTCAGTAGGTTTCTAACAGTGTTAGGATTTTTAAAATTAATAACAACACACTCCCCTGGATCTGTTTTCCGGCAATTTCCCAACCACCCTACTCTTCGGACCATTATGATCTCCCCTGCTCTAGCATGCTCAAAGTGTTTATATCTTGCAAGCCAAAACAGGCATTTGTTTCTAAGTTCGAGTTGGGTTTCCTTTGCATTGGGTGTGATTGACGGGGTTCCTGTCAATATGACTACATATGGGGCACATGCCGGGGGAAGATTTATATTGGGCAAGTGGGTATCAACAATCACATTCCTCTCTACGTTATGGCCTTGCACTGGTTGCCTACTCTATTTTCTAGTAGCATCCAGGACTGGGGGGTGAGGTTTATCACTACTTCTATCAGCAGGGGGTGCGGTTTCAGCACTAGGCTCGTGACTAACGCTCCTATTTCTCTTCTCCTTGCTGGTACTCGCTTCCCCTGTCTCTTGGCTAGTAGAAGAACCCTCAGTGGTACGCGCCCCACCCCCGGATGAGTGTATTGTGATTGAAATATCCGCCTGGCAACCTATTTCAATCCCTCCTCTCACTTTGTTAGTAGAATGATCTTGTCGTGCTGCTGGCCCTACCTCCCCTGCTGCCAGTGCTTTCTCCAATGTATCTAGTCGACTAATTAGGGGGGCTAGTTCCTCTTTAATAGTGGCTCTCAACTTGTCATAAAGTGCTGCCATCAGATTCCGTGCCCACGGTGGGTGAGTCATATCTACACTGACAGATTGAGGGCTATCCCGATTGTGTTTTTGCTCAATGCCCCCCTCGAGGTCAGCTGTGGTGCCCTCACAGATTTTTTTTTTCTTAGGTCCGACCTCAGTTGTTAGTTTGCGTTTACCATTCTTAGGGATGTTTATGCATGTTCTACCCTTGCGCAGTGCTTTCTTTGGTGGGACATCCCGTGGGGGTGACATGATGGGCTCAACTAACTGTAATTGAGTCGTATTTGTCGATGTGGACGGATCCGGCGCTTGGATGAATATGTCAGGGGTGAGTGACAGCCGCCGTTCTGTAAGCTCAATTTCAGTGTCCACCACCCCAATAGCCCTCTGTAGCATTTTATCTATTGATGTTGGGGGAAGTGAGGAAGCGCTAGTGATTTTATTTCTACTTGTGCCTACCCTTCTTCCCATTTTTCTCCACCTGTCACTCAATTAATACACACAGTTTCGCTTGAGATTGGGCAAAAAGAAAACACCCAGCACCACAACTAAAGCATTAATCAATGTCAAAAACCGCACCACTACCCTCCCTAGACTTTCTTTTTCCTGTGGGTCAGATGTCTGGAAGAACTAGTACTCAGACTAAAACAAATACTGTTTCGCAGTCTGCCCAATATTTGTTAAAACCAACCTTGCGCTCAAAGTTCCATAAGTTATTTGGCAGACCGTGGGGGTGACATCAGTCTATGGAGATCAAAATCCGGTTTGGTCCTTCATACAGGTACCCAGGATAGGAGAAAATAGGATAAGACACACAATACCTCTGAAGCAGAAGGGGATTTGCAGGGGTAGTCCAAGTCTAAGTATGTTGGGCAGATGACAGAGGGGTGGCCCAGCCTCATCCGGTCAAGCACTTAATTGTCAACACAGGCGCTTGTGACAGTTTGCTATTGCTACAAGGTGGCGCTGTCTGTGATTACCACAACAACAGTTAATTATTAATTCCATATACATTAAAAATGACTCTTACCTGCCGCCCAAGCCATTCTAACAGCTTTGGGGGCCTGGAATAGTCTGAATTGTCACACTTACAGGAGTGTGATGGTTAGTAGCAGTGGCGTAACACAGGCCCCCGCAACCTCCGCCGTGCGGGGGGGGGAAGCTCCAGGGGGCCCCCTAAGCACATTACTCTGGTTGGAGAGCTCATGATTGAGTCCAGAGGGGGCCCCTCCACGTGCCTTACAAGGAGGGCCCTCTCAAGTTTCGTTACACCAGTGGTTAGTAGTTGTGTTGTTACTATCATGGACAGCATGGCAGGAACAATTTGTGGTTTAGGCTGCAGTGGCATCCTCATGAGACCCCTGGCACTTATGTTTTTTACAAATTAAGCACTGCATGTGATGTCACTTCCCGCTACCCCTAGCCTTTTGGTGAATTGACTGTCATGGCTGCCTCCTCTGCTGCGCCTCAACTCTTGCCTCTTCCGCTTGTTAGCTTGCTAATTTAACCACCCCTGCCAACAATACCATGAATATCGGCGCTTTTTCCTCCCCTCTAAGATCTAAACGGCCAGATGGCGTCTTTAACTGTCAGGTTTTCTCCTCCTGCTTTTGTTATGCGGCCCTTGAAATGTCACCGCCTTCCGGGGTTTGCACAGCCTCCTCTGACTCGCGCACTTCACATTCCTGCCCCGAGCTGCGCAGGAATCTGCAGCCCTATCCGATTGCCTCAAATGGCCCCTTCATGTTTCGTGGCTTTTGTTCCGCCTTCTTTCAATCATCCAATCAACACATCAATCGGTCAATCAGTCAGTCAACGTGTTGCAATAAAGAATGCCTCAGTAGCTAAGACGTTTGAGCTTTTCACTGCTTTATTTTTAGTCAGTGCGCCTCTGATTGAAGTTCTAGATCAAAGGATTAATGTAAAAGCTGAAAACCAAACGTGGCTGTTAAATAATGGGCAGGCCCTCCAGTTTACAACAAAACCAGGAAATGATTTCTTTCTTTCAGAAAACAGAAGTCAAAGTTATTTGCTGCTGCTGGTCCCTTACCTTCTTTACAAAGAATTTCTCCCAAGATACAATGCTATTGAATTCAGTTGTCTGCTATAGGAGAGCAAATATGTGTTCTGGGTCAATATATGTGATTCTGGGCAAATCACTTAATCTCCTCGTGCCTAAAAGAAAAAAAACTGGTGCTCATGTAAAGCGCTTTAATACATTCAGGTCGAGTTCGCACGATAGAAAACTGCAAAAAAAGCCTGCAAAAAAACAACAACAAGCATTTGCAATGCAATAGGTCTCGCATTGGCTTTGCAAATCATAATGTTTCTTTGATTTTTATGTTTTGTCAACAAATATACCAGCAGTAGCATAAGTAATAAAAGAAAATCCACACAGAAAGGAAAGGGTGCACTAGGTTTCCCTGTGGGGTTCCAAAGCACCTTTATTAGCCAAACAAGGTACTGCACCCTTAATGCAATTATAAAGAGAAAGATTGCAGCTGACGTTTCCATTTGTTTTTATTGAAAGTGAAATTTTTGTAAGCTTGCGTTTAAAAAATGCACTATTAAAATAAACAACAATGGTGCATTTTTAAAATACAAGCTAACAAAAATCTCACATCCAATAAAAACAAATGGAAACAATTGCTCAGCTGCAATCTTTCTCTTTATAAGTGAATTAAGGATGCAGTACCTTATGTGGCTAATAGAGCTCCCTTTACAACTCCACAGGAACACCTAGTAATAGCATGTGAGACTGCAATTTTTTCTTGGTTTGTGGATTTTATTTTATTACTTATGCTACTGCTGGGATATCTCTTGACAACATTTTTTTAATAAACATGATCATTTGCAACGCAAATAGCTCAAACTTTCAGTAATGCGAGAACTATTGCATTGCAAATGCAGTGGTGGCCTCTACAGAGACCTGTGATGTGAGAAGAGGGCATCCAGGGGGAATGGAACTGTGATGTACAATATTGTTTACACCACAAGAGGGGGTACCAGACAGAAACTCCTTTCTGTAAATGAGAGGTAAATGCCAAAGGTGCTTCCTAGCCTGACTCCGCATTGCCCACATTTCCACATAAGCACTAACTCGATTTCTTTGAGCATGTTAAACTATGCGGTTGTCGGATGAAACACTACTGCATGACATGAGAGGTTATATGTGCAAACAATCTTTTAACCTGTACCGAAAGCTGTAATTTTACTGTCAAACGAATAATTTAGTGAAAACAGACCTTCAACTCTGCAACTGCTATTCCATGTCTTTGCATTTTGGAGTAGCAAGATTTGCCTGTAGAAAAAGACCTGACTGTTCCCCATCTTCCACATAACAACATGGATGGTTATATCGCTGCAGTGGGTTTTTACTGCTATTCAATGTCTTTGCATTTTGGAGTGGCGAGATTTGCCTGTAGAAAAGGGCCTGAAGTTGAGTCCAACTCCATTATTTTAATTTATTGAATCCTGAGGCTAAGTGGTGCATTGGAGTAATTACTGAAATAACCGAATTGTTTTTTCAATTGCACTCAAATTTCACAGGCGTGCCGTGCTGGTTAAAAACAAAAGCAGTTGCGGGAGAGTGTGTCCTGCCTGCAACAGCAGGCAGGAGAAAGTCCTTTAAGAAAATAGTGCTCACAGACTGTAATTAAAACATCCAGACTAACAACACATGTAACAGGGGAAGTCCTCATTGGAGGTTACAACAGGAGAAAGGGAGGTACTAAGCCTATTGACGAATCAAAAGCCACCATTTACAAAGGACTGCATCAGGAGCCAACTGACAAGATGGGCAGAAAATGGGCGGAGCTTAAAGTCCATACCTGAATACAGCATGTCTCGAAGAGACAGCGCAAGTGCTGCCTAGGCGAGCCCTACAAAGCAGAGCTCTTGATTTTGCCATCTCCACTTGTTATTCCTGATTTTAAAATGGGACAAACAGGACTACAAATGCCAGAATCAGTGGTTAATGTGAACCTGTGCTTGCAGGAGGTGCCAGCCAGCCCTCATTTTGGGGACCAGCACTTATTTTTCTTCATCAGACATTGACCACCAGCAAGAGAAGGAAAAACACACCAAGTGGAAATCAGTAGGAAGATAAAAAAGACCTAAACACCATTGAAAAAGGGAGAGCACAGGGACCAGCTTGAGTGAAATATAGGGGCATATAGTGGGTAAAAGAGACATGAAGTCGATTCAAGACTACAAACCCTTGGTGTTAGGGTGCTGAGCAGAGCTCGCTGACGGTTTCTGAGGAGAGCTTTGGGCACCGGCACTCATTCTATAACACTTTAAGCACTAGCCAGAATACAAAGAAAAACCTGGACCTGGAATTTCACTTGCGAACTTGAGAGCTTTGACTATGGTGTTAAAAATCACAAATTTTGCCATACTTGGCTATTAATTTCCTTACAGAATTCCTTTAGTGGTGTGTTCATTGCACTCTACTGGATGAAAATAAAATATTCTTATGAGAGTTCCTCAGAGCTCTCAAATGTCCTAAGTCCATGCATCATTAGCTCATTAAGTTCAGGTTTTTCTTTGCATTCTGGGGCTTGAAGTCCTGATTTAGTAAAGTGACCAAATGACTACAAATCCCAAAATTCTGAAAGAAATTAGACAGGCTGAGCTACTCAAGCATAGAAGTGGGAAATGTTAGAGCACTAGACGTTCTGTCGGAATCATGATTTTGTAGGGATGCCTCTTCACTCTATGCAGCGCTCAAGTTTTTTTTGTCCATTTGTGAGTAACTGTGCTGTATAGGCTACTCACTCATGGAGTGGAAAAGCACTATATAAAACACCTTAATAAATAAATAAACAATTAGGACTAATGCACTGGACCACAATAATATGTAACAGCTAAGTACAGGATTGAAAACATGTTATCCAACTCGTGTGTGTTGCGAGAAAACTAGTGCTGCGATCATCAGATATGCAAAACTTCAATTGTATTTTTTCCTACAACTAACTCAAATGCGGACAATATGGGTAAAATACAGCACTGTTTTTTAGCATCATTTTATAACATTTATTTGGCAAACATACACCTTTTATACCTTTTATTTAGCACACATCACTGTAAACTGGAACATTTGAATAGACCCACAGCATTGTTTGGGTCGACTTTTACCCAGGAAATTGGTGGGTTTTTTCTAAACCTAATTTAGGAACAAAAGTCTGTGTTTAATCCAGAACTCGCCTGTATCTGCAGAAAGATAAAAATTTACATAAGCTCGACTTTGGAAAGACCACAAATGTACAAACCAAGTGGCATCATGTTATGTTGGAGCCCATCAGCTAAACATGGCTTTATATCTAAGAGCACTCTTTATAATGGGATTTTTTTAGACCACGCCTTCAATGCCAAAACTGAAACTACAAGTCCTAGAATGCAATTTGTTGTAGACCTGATCAGCAGTGCAAACTTTAGATGTTCATATGGAATGGCAGGGGCGGCCCCACTGCTTTTCAGCAGTGTAAGGAAAAATAAAATTATAATACCACAATTTTATTATCATTTTATTTTTTCCTGTTGCTGCAGCTTTGCGGGCGGGGCGGGCGGGGCTGCTTTGCTGACAGAGTAGGGGCTGCTCTGCTGACAGAGCCAGGGAGGAGTGGTTTGGACTCTCTTAGTAAGCATGAATGTTTGGCCAGCCGTCTCGGGCCGGCCAGACATTCATGCGCACTGAGCATGTTCTCCACCCTGGCTGTATTACAGCCTGGGTGGAGAACATGCCCAGGTTGCCATTCACTGGCTGATCGCCGAACCACGGCGCTCATACCAATCACAACGCTGCTTTGCAGCATTTTCATTGGCTCAGGGAAGCCTGGGTGCACCTGTTCCGGAGCAGAGGGACGAGGAGAGACGCAACAAGGAGGACGCGGCGAGGAGGTAATTGAAATTTTATTTTTGTTTACACCCTTCTACCTGCCCTGCCCCCCTGATCAGTGCCAGCCGCCACTGTGGAACGGGACCACTTGGTAGCTAAGGCGTTACTTCAGTGATCAATTCCTACAAGAAAGCAAATGCCTTAGATCTTAGAAGGGGGCTCTGTGAGGGAGAGAGACCTCAGGACAAGAACAAATTATAACATGACCCGAGACCTTGTAAATTACCTTTTTAGGCCGTGATTTATTTGTAACAAAAGTATCAAATTTCACTAGTACATATTAATGACAAACAAAATGTTTAAATGGTCACATCATATTTACATTGCAAATTCAACCCATAGCATTTTTATTTACTCAACAGTTGTCCAAATCATTTAATAGACTCATGGTTGACCCCTCAACTGGTCATCCCTGCACCGCACACCGAAGCTCATTGTACAAACCAAGGGCCAGATGTACAACCCCTTCATTTAGCGCCTCGCAATTTGATACACATTGCAAGTCGCAAATTGCGAGGCGCTAAATGAAATGTACAACTGTGTGTTTACACTGTTTTGCGATTCCCAATGAGGTCGCAAATTGCGAGGCTCATTAATATTAATGAGCCTCTCGCAATTTGTGAGCCCATTGTGAATGCCAGCCCTCCCAGGGATGGTGGCCTGCTGGGCTCAGCAGACCACCATGTCTGGGACTGGATTTTAATAAAGCAGCTTTTTTTTTTTAATGCAGCCCGTTTTCCTTAAAGGAAAACGGGATGCATTTAAAAAAAAAAAAAAATGAAACGTTTTCGTTTCATTTTTTAAGGGTAGGCACTGCCCTTAAAAAATTATTTCACATGCATTTGCAAAGGGGAAGGGGTCCCCTCGGGACCCCTTCCCCTTTGCAAGTGCATTACCACCTACTTGAAGTAGGTGGTAATTGCGAGTGTTTTGCAACCACAATTGCGGTCGCAAAACATTAGTACATTGTTTTGAGACTCGCAATTTGGAAGGGAACGCCCCTTCCAAATAACGAGTCGCAAAACATATTTAGCGAGTCACAAAAAAATTGCGACTCGCTAAATGGGCTATGTACATGGCCCAATATGTTTCTGCATGCGCAAACGGGTTCGCAAACCCGTTTGCGCATGCAAAAATGGGTCGTACATCTGGCCCCAAGAGGCCAAAGCCAACATTAGGCAACACTCAGCTACCCTTCCGGAGAACAAGGCTTGCTCTTACGCAGACCTGACAACAATGTCATAGGTGTCCCCGTCAGAACCCCGACACCCTTCTGAGAGATGTCCCAGGGCAACTGGGCTATAACTTCTCTGGAGCAGGCCCACCTCACCTCTCACCATGGGCAATAAGACAAAGTACCTGAAAAGGGGCAAGAACAGACGTATAGAATCCCCCCCCACCCCACCAGCCCCCATTCACCAAGAGCCTGCAAAAGTCCAAAAGCGAGGTAAAGCCAACCTTTTTTCTATGGAGTTTGATATGTGATAGTTATATCCATGTTTGATGGGAGCCGAACCCCCAGCCCACCACACGCAGACAGTTGATCACCTGCCATTTGGCCTCCTGCTCAACAAAGCTAGACGCTGTGCCACGAACAAACAACTCATTGCCAACCTAAGCCAAATGTATACAATTACTGCTCTCCTCTCAGACACACATGGAGTATGTGCTTCAGATGATTGATATTGAGAATTTTTTGACATCTAACTATTCAAATTTTATGTGGAAATACTCAGGGCCCTCACAGATGAGCTCGACCTCCTAAAACCCACCTAGAACATTCTGCGTCAGTCATGTCATATATGCCATCAACAGTTCAATAAGCTCCCTCCTGCCAAGATGAGGCAAATTATTCCCTTCAAAGTACAGAATTATTAACGCAGGTGGCATAAGTCCCATGCCCAAATGTTCTCCACCACAGGCCTCATCTCACCCTTCCAACGCTGAACAACTGCATTTTGTAGCCAGCTTTCAGTGCTTGCCTCTGAAAAATTACCCACAGGGTATGTGACTGCTGCCTGGCAGCCATAGGAACGACCAAAATCCAGGTGCTGAATGAAGCCATCACACCTAATACAAATATTAGGAGAAGAAAGAAAATAGTTTGCACAAAATGTAGCATAGCCTAGGTCCATATTATATTCATTTTGGGTGCACATAGCGCTTGTCACAATCGACGCACATATACAAGGGATAAACCTTTTTCACTAGGTCCTCCACTCAGGCCTACAATAGTAATCCTTTAGCATGCATCAGGCAGTCTATCAAATTGTATTCCCTCTAAGACATGCCATTGCACGAAATAAATGTTGCGGATGAGTTGCGCCACAGTGCCATAGTTTTTCCTACATTTTACTGATTTTGCATAATGTAATCTATTGGAAACTTTTCATGCGCTCTCTCAGTTAGAGGCTCAAACTTCCTAGCACTGTAATCTAATTTCGTGAAACAAGTCGAAGGTAGCTCATTCCTTTTGAATACACCGGGGGACCACATAGCAGCCAGCCAATCGGATATGTGCATCAATCAACACTAAATTCAGTGCTGCTTGCAAGATGAGCTGTGAGATGGCAGGGTACGGTGTCACAACTTCAGTTAAATAAGTTCCTTGTACAATATGTTCCCAACAAGAGCAAAATACAAAGTAATTGACAAGTGTATACATGCCGAAATTTTCTAACTGGGAAGTGGGGGAATTAAAAAACAACTTGAGGGATCCTTTTTTCCCTATTGCCTTATATTGAAGCAGAGGCAATTTTGGGCGAGAGACACCTAAAATAAAGCAATTTTTGGCTACAAAATCAGGCAATTCCCACCTGAATCAGGCCTGTTGGAATGTATGCGATGTGCATGTGGACTGTAACTGTGACGATACACACCATCCTCTGTATTCTGTGTAAAAGATGGCAGAAGCTTACAGATGAACCAAGTCTACTTGTGCTTAGTAATCGTGATGTGAATTGTCTGTGGAGCCAGGGAGAACAAAGAGATCAACTAACTCATGCTCCTCCGGACTGGCCGTAGCGGGCACCGGGCGTTTTCCCTGTGGGCTGCCAGGGTGGGGGCCGGTTTTGAGCCCCTGGGTGCTGTTTTGTTACCGAGGGTCGGCAATATTGGGCCCCTGTAACAAAATTGGCCGAAACCGGCCCCAGCAAACAGCTCGGCTGCATCCCCCCTCTCCCCAGGGGGGGCCAGCCGAGCAGTTTGTCAGGGCCGGTTTCGGTTCCCAGTCCGGCCCTGCATGGACTGCCTCTGCCCTCCTCTGCCCGCGACCCACTCCTTCCCGTAGAAGCCTGTTCAAGGCCAGAATGGCCATACCGGGTATCGGGCGTTTCCCCCCGGAGGCTGGAGGAGGAGTGGGGGGAGGTTTAGTTACCGGAAGGCCGATTTTGTTATTGGGGGACGGGTTTTGCAGCAATCCTGCAATATCGGCCTCAGTAACAAAATCAGGAGGCTAGCATAATCCACTCAATACTCACTTTCGTTTCCAGCCTTCCTGTGTTTTGCAGTATGTTATGGTTTTAAAAGCAACCGCTGCAGAGTTCTTTGCATATCCAGCAGTTTTCAGGCAATAATAAAAAAGTCAAGATATCTCTGGTGATTATTCTCCTGCTGGAGAGAGATTGGAGTTTTGTCTAGTGGAAGGTTTGACTCATATAAGGTAGCGCAGAGGGTTAATATGCCTGCTGCAAAGGACGTGTACCACACAGATCACAAAACTGTATTTTATGTCGATAGCTCAGAGGGTTACTGCTTTTGTCACAGAGATCCTTTTGTTACTGTGTTGTGCATAAGTTATAATCAAATATATACCATAACATCGCATGCGTTTACAACGCATGCGATTACAAGACGGTCGTTACAACAACCGCGTTGTTACATCGCAGTACATTACAACGCAAGACGTTTCAGCGACTTGCTCTAGATGGCGTGCTGGACTTAGGAATAGTATAATTTACTATTCCAACTCCAGTGTGTGCAACAGTAGGGAAGGTGTTGGAATAGTAAATTACACTATTCCTTAGTTTAGAGCGCCATCTAGATCAAGTCGTTGTAACGACTTGCGTTGTAATGTACTGCGATGTAACAACGCGGTCGTTGTAACAACTGCGTTTTAAAAGTAACGCGATGTAATGATCGCGTTGTTAAGGTTGTTTCCCGTTATGATCGTGATCTAGCACAGTGAATTATGAACTGCCATCAAAGAGCTGCATGCAAACTATATGGTACAGATTATAAAGTAATATTTTTTCCCAGTCGTTCATTATCCTAATGATGCTAAAAAGGGTTTGTTTGGGTAGAAATAAAGTCTTTTTTAGTAAAGCCAACCCTAATCACTGTGCAACGTTTTGAATCCTGAGTTTGTGCTTCTCTAGGCCAAACACTCATGAAAAATGCTCACCAGTATGGATGACATGCGAATCCTACACCTCGTAGTTCCCGTTGTCTTAAGTAACATGGTCTATACACTGATTTACACTACTCTGATTTACATTGTCTCTCTGTGTGTGTGTGATGTAAATAGCTCCAACACCCTGCAATGGTATCAGATGTGCTATAAAACAGTTGAAATACATGTGAGAGAGGGGCTATGGAAAGTGAGGTGCACAGTTGGAGGGTGATAGTGAAGGGAATAATTGAAGGGCCCCAACAAAGATTGTTGTATCGTCATGCACTGTAAGGCCATCATTTACTATGCTTTAAAAGCTAATGCAATTGAATATATAATGAAAAATGTGTTGTAGAATACACACGTTTTGCCATCTTTTTCAAAAACAATTTTGGGGGAGAATTCCCCTCCCAAGCCCGCTTGTAGTGGACAGGCTCGCTCGCTATGCACGCTCGTCACGCAATGCACGGGGGTGGTATGACAAAATTTACCAGGGCCGCTTTGAGGTTCCAGTCCAACCCTGAGCCTGCTAGCCAGAAATGCATACCCCCCACAGCCATTGATGAGATGACTCCCTCCCTGCCGCGGTGCCCCTTCCTATCACAAGAACACCCAGTTTGTGTGCTCTCTGTTTCAGTTATGTAAATAGTGTATGCTATAAAATTAATCATCTTTAAACCAGCCAAGAGGCATAGAGAGCTAACAGATGTCTGAACAACAATTTAAAAGAAAGAAAATCAATCAGTGTCTCAGGGTCCATTGCTTAAAATCAGCCCGGTGTGGTAGGAGATCCTTCGGAGTTCCTAAGTCTGAAATGCACTCTCTGTGGATGTGAGAAGTTGGCCTGGTATATGATGTCCACTAATTAAAGTGGGCACCTTCCACCAGTCCAAACAACCCTTATGGTGACTTAAGAGGTCAAAGATAACCTTAGAAAGCTATCCAAGTGGTAGCTGTGGAGAGCAGCCTTCAGGTTTAATCTTGAAAGCATGTTAAGCAGCTTGATTTACCATAATGCAACCTTATTGTATTGGTTAAATGAAAGGAGAACCACACAGTAGTTATAAAAATATGTATTTATTATTATAACACACCTTAAATACCTCACAGTATCTGCTACACACAGATAAACACAAAGCACACAATACTGTAGCACAGAAACAGTCGTAAGTAGCACTAATACACAGTTTGTACCAGGGGGAGACCAAACCATATACTAAAATAGTGGTATAAGAACCACGACTCGAATCAAGGTAGTGTCTAGAGGATGTAGAATCGCAGGGACCCCAAGAAACCACCCTAGGTGAGTAAATAGGGACCCCACGGAGAACAGGTGCAGTGTGGAAACACGACCGCGTGCTACGTACAATTCAATGGGAGAGTCGCGTTGCAATTTTAAAGTTTAAGGACCCTTCCCAGTGGATTACGAGGAAACCCTTTGGAACATAGAAGGTTGGAGAGTCACCCCACCCGTGGATACCGAAGTACCAGAATTACATATCCCAGGGAAGCCCGGTGCATAGGGCTAAAGTGGCGTCGGAACCGTTGTCGATCTCAATGGGAGACTTCAAAGAAATGTCACTGCTGGAAGGAAGAAAAGTGTCCGGTGGAACCCACAGGTGGATTCTTGATGGAAGGAACCTGAAAGCAGAACTGACAGAGTCTGGGTCACTCAGGAGTGACCAGGGGCTCGGTAGACAAATGCTCACCGATGTCGAGTGCTTCATGAGACCTTTTGGGTGATATGCGCGCTCAACAAATGTTCCTGACTTGACTTGACTTGACATGGAGACCTGGACTCTACAGCTGCAGGGACCAGGAGATGTCGAGGATGACCAGGAGCCGGATACGAGCTGTCCCACAAAGGAGGTCGAGTGCTGAGGGGTTGGTGTCTGGCGGGAGTACCAACAAGCCTTGGCAGCGGCAACTGACGAAGAAGGTCAAGGAAGGTTACGGTCTGGCCCAGTAAGGACCAGGAGACTCACCACAGCAAGGGGAGTCAGGGCAAGCCGGGAGCAACCAAGGCAGCCCAAGAAAAGTAGTGTTGTCCCTCAAGTGGACACACAGGCCGGAGGCACAGGAGTTGCAAAGGGACCTCTAGCAGTTTCACAAAGTAACAGCTTGCAGGGCACAGAATGTGAGGAGGCCTAAGTCCTTTGTACGAAATATGCACAGAGATTGGGGCTATCGATAGCCCAATGCACTTAGTTGGGGAACGCCAACAAGCATATGCACTTGCAAAAGTACGCGGTGCACAGGGGTTATGTGGTACCCACGAAAGATACAGGCCTCAGACTTGGGGGGAGGGCAGCTCGACCTCAAGGAACGTAGGAGCCCACCTCCTGTGTTGCTGGAGTCTTCGGAGTTTGCAGGAGCTCAGGATCAGCAGACCTGTCAGTTGCATTACGGTGCCTGCATTTGCAGGGGAGTGACTCCTTCACCCCAAGGGAGATACTTCAGTTGTCCTTGATGCTCCACAGGTCCTGCACGGAGCCTGTATGGTGCAAGGACACGGATGATGCTTTGGACAGAGAGGGAGACGAAGTCGGGCCCAGTCGAAGTCCAGCGAAGACCAGAGTGTCCAGACGGTCGAAGGTCAGTGGTTTCTTGTTCAGAATCTTGTCCATTTCGAATCTAGGGTCCTACAGCCAGGCAAGCCCTTAAGTACCCACGGGAGAGGGTTGGACAGATTCAGGGGAGGGTCAGGACAGTGGGGAGGTTACTCCCATGTCCTTTGTCCAGTTTCACGCCAGAGCGGGAGCCAATGGCTCCCAGGACTGGTTTGAACTGGGCTATGCACAGGGACACCAAGTGTGCCCCAGATGCAGACTTTTAGGCACTTTGGAAGTGCACCCACCCAGCCCCAATACACTAAATCCTGTCTGGGAGGTGGTCACACCTCCCTGTGACAGGATGCCTATTGTCCTGCCTTCCCCTGCTCGAGCTTGACTCAGCAGCAGGAGGGCATATATGTGTCTCTGGTCGGAAGCAACCATTTTGGGCTGCCCGGGTCGAGAAGGCTGGTACCGGGAAGACCAGGGACCCCACGAAGCTCACTTCAGAAGGGTGGAATCATACCTCCCACACCGGTTACCGGTGTGGAGGTATGATTCCAAGATGTTTGATAACAAACACGACATATTTTGTTGCAGCCGTTTTCGAGATAGCATTTTACATGTGCATATAATGCTCCTCTACCTATATGTCTGGCTGCGTCACCGACAACCTGGGAGAATGGTTTCCGAAGGCTGCAGGGGTGCTCTGCACATGCAGGGTTACCCTCTCACATAAAACCCAGCACCCTGCCTTCAGGATTGTCAAGGCCTGCTAGAGGGGTGACTGGTAGGTTTTAAGTGTAGTGACCTATAGATATAGTACACCTATATCTAAAGTAAGTGGTGCATGCGCCATCTTACACAGGCTGCAATGGCAGGCCTGTAGTTCCATTTTGCATGGCCTCTCATGGGTGGCATAATACATGCTTCAGCCCATGGAAGGCCTCTGGGGTACCTATGCCCTGTGTACGTGGGTACCATATACTAGGGACTGACAAGGGTACCCCAGTATCCAATCTGGAGTGTACCTAAGTACATGGCATAAAGGTTTAGGGAGAAAGCAGATAGACTGGGGTCCTGAGTAGCAGGATCCCAGTCAGACTAGTCAAAAACAGTGTAACATCAAGCAAAAAGTGGGGGTAACCATAAGAAGCAGATCCTACTTTCCTACACATCCCCATCCCCTCCAAACGTAGACTAACCTTGCCCAGTTGAGTCTCCATGTTCTAAGCGGAAATATCTGGAGAGTCTATCTACATTGGCATGGTTACTCCCAGGTCTATGTACCACTGTATAGTCCATCCCCTGTAGGGAAATAGACCACCTCAAAAGTTTGGGGTTTTCAACCTTCATCTGTTTTAGCCATAAGAGGGGCTTATGGTCTGTCTGAACAATGAAGTGAGTGCCAAACAATTATGGCCTCAGCTTCTTCAGAGCCCAAACCACAGCAAAGGCTTCCCTCTCAGTGGCTGACCGACGTTTCTCTCTGGGGGTCAACCTTCTGCTAATGAAAGCTACTGGTTGATCCTGACCACCTGCATTAAGTTGAGACAACACAGCCCCTACTCCCAACTCAGATGCATCTGTTTGGACAATGAATTGTTTGGAATAGTCATGACTTTGCAGAATGGGAGCAGTGCACATGGCCTGCTTGAGATCATCAAATGCCATCTGACAGCTAACTGTCCACTGAACTTTCTTGGGCATTCTTTTTGAAGTAAGATCATTCAAATGAGTCACTATAGACCCATATCCTTTCACAAATCTTCTGTAGTACCCAGTCAGGCCCAAGAAAGCTCTTACCTGAGTCTGGGTAGTGGGAGCAACCCAGTCCATGATGGTCTGGATTTTGCTCTGCAATGGTTGAACCTGGCCTCCACCCACAAGGTTGTCCAGGTACACAACCTTACTCTGCCCTATCTGGCACTTGGTGGCCTTGATAGTGAGACCTGCTTTCTGCAGACCCTCCAAAACATTCTTCAGGTGGACCAGGTGATCCTCCCAGGTGGAGCTAAAGACAGCTATATCATCAAGATATGCTGCAATGTAGGCTTCCAGGCCTGTAAGGGCTTTACTCACCAGCCTTTGGAATGTGGCAGGTGCATTTTTCAATCCAAAGGGCATGACAATAAATTGATAATGCCCACTAGGGGTTGAAAATGCTGTTTTGGGTTTGGCATCTTCAGCTAGTCTGATTTGCCAATATCCAGCAGTGAGGTCAAATGTGCTCAAGAACTTGGCTGAGGCCAAAGTGTCAATGAGTTCATCTGCCCTAGGAATAGGGTGAGCATCGGTCCTAGTGACTGCATTGAGCCCCCTGTAGTCCACACAAAACCTCATTTCTCCCTTACCACCCTGGGTATTAGGTTTGGGTACTAGGACCACTGGACTAGCCCAAGGGCTATCTGAGGGTTCAATCACTCTCAATTCCAGCATATTTTGGACCTCAGTCCTGATGCAATCTCTGACATGGTCAGGCTGCCTGTAAATCTTATTTTCAACAGGTAGACTCTCACCTGTGTCCACGTCATGGGTACACCAGGTGGTCTGACTAGGAGTCAAAGAAAACAAATGTCTATATTGATTGAGGACCTTCCTGCAATCAATCTGCTGTTGCTCAGTGAGGCTGCCTGCCAAAGCTACACCATCAACTGAGCCATCATCAGGGTTCTGTGAGAGGAGGTCAGGGAGTGGGTCACTCTATTCCTCCTGTCCCTCATCAGTAGCCATGAGCAATCCCATGTCTGCCCTGTCCACATAGGGTTTGAGCCTGTTTACATGGAGCACACTATGGGGGCTCCTGGGAGTTCCAAGGTCCGCCAAGTAGGTGACCTATCCCTTCTGCTCAAGAATAGTATGGGGTCCACTCCACTTGTCTTGGAGGGCTGCTGGGGCTACAGGCTCCAACACCCATAATTTCTGTCCTGGCTGATAAACAGTCAGTACAGCCTTTTGGTCATGCCAAGCTTTTTTCAATTCTTGACTTGCCTCAAGGTTTTTGCTGGCCTTCTTCATATACTCAGCCATCCTGGAGCAGAGACCAAGTACATAGTCCACAATGTCTTGTTTAGGTGGTTTGAGAGGTAACTCTCATCCCTTCTTCACTAAACACAGGGGACCCCTAAATGGATGCCCAAACAGAAGTTCAAAAGGGCTGTAGCCAACCCCCTTCTGTGGGACCTTTCTGTAGGCAAAGAGAAGGCAGGGCAACAGGACATCCCATTTTCGCCTTAGCTTTTCCGGGAGGCCCATGATCATGCCCTTGAGGGTTTTGTTGAAGCTTTCGACTAACGCATTGCATTGTGGGTGATAGGGTGTGGTGAACTTGTAGTTCACTCCACACTCCTTCCACATAGCAGTAATGTAACTGGACATGAAGTTTGTACCTCTGTCAGTTAAGACCTCCTTAGGGAAACCCACTCTGGAAAAAAATCCCAGGAGGGCCCTGGCCACCACAGGAGCTGTGGTGGTTCTAAGGGGTATTGCTTCTGGATACCTAGTGGCATGGTCCACCACTAGTATGTGTCTGTGCCCAGATGCAGTAGGAGGATTCATGGGACCAATGATATCAATCCCAACCATCTCAAAGGGAACCCCCACAACAGGTAGTGGTATGAGGGGGGCCTTTGTGGTACCACCTGACTTACCACTGGCTTGACAGGTGATACAGGAGCGACAAAACTCCTTCGTGTCCTCTGACATGGGAGGCCAGTGAAAGTGAGGGACAAGCCTGTCCCAATTCTTACTTTGGCCTAGGTGTCCTGCCAAGGGAATGTCATGTGGTAAGGTGAGTAGGAAGCCCCTAAACTTCAGAGGTATGACCAACCTCCTGGTGGCACCAGGCTTGGGGTCTCTACCCCCTGAGTAAAGGAGTCCCTCATCCAAATAGATCCTGTGGGATCCACTGACACTCCCAGCAGCCTCAGCAGCAGCTTGCTGTGTGAGGGGTTCAAGAGAGGGGCAGGTTTGTTGCTCCTGGCTCAGATCTGCCCTGGAAGGCCCCCCTGTCCCCAAGAACTCAACCTGATCAGGTTCCAGTTCATCTGAGACAGTTCCTTCACAGGGACTGAGATCATCTCCTTCAAGAGACTGATCCTCTCTCTGAGCCTGGGGGGAAAACACAGCCTTACCGCTCCTGCTCCTTCTCTTGAAAGGCACCTGGTCCATTTTTTCAGAATTCAGGGCCTGTTCAGTAGAAGTCAGTTTGGCCTGTGACCTGGTCACAGCAAACACATCTGCAGAGATGCCCAGCATTGCTACATGAGTCCTAAGTTCCACCTCAGCCCAGGCTGAGGTCTCCAAATGATTGCCCAACAAGCATTCCACTGGAAGGTCTCAGCTAACCACAACTTTCTTAGGGCAAGTTACCCCTCCCCAGCTGAAATTAACAACTGCCAAGGAATGATCAGTCCTGACATTGTTAGCATTGGTCACTTGGTGCATCTCACAAAGTATGATTTGGTCAGGGCCCACAAGATCTTTTGTCACCATAGTGACACTTGCACCTGTGTCCCTGTATGCCATGGCCTCCTTACCATTAATCAAAGGCTGTTGCCTGTATTTTCCCAAGTTACTGGGACTGACAAATAAAGTGGCAATATCCATGCCACCATTACAGACAAGTACAGCCTGAGCTGGTGTTCTGACTAAGCCAGAACCCATCTCAGAGCCCAAGGTTAACCCTACTAATCCCTTGTTCCCTGTACCACCACTTGAAACTGTACTAGGGGAGCAGTTGCCTTAGGGGCAGTGGTGGCTAGAGTTGAATCCTTGGCCTTTGGACAATTGGCATCTTTTGTCCAATGGGTTTTTTCTTTACATAAGTAACACCAAGGTTTCTTTTTGCCTTTACCTTTGTTGGATTGTGATTCCCCCTCAGATGCAGGTTTTTGGGGCCCTGATGAAGACTTGTCATCTTTACCCTTGTCCCCACCCTTATCTGAAGTTTTAGCAAGTTGCTTCTTTTGGTCACCACCATGATTCTGGTTTCTCTGCTTTACCCTGGTTCTGACCCACCTATCTGCCTTCTTTCCCAATTCTTGGGAGAAGTCAGATCAGAGTCAACCAGGTATTGATGCAACAACTGATTTTGGCAATTATTAAGGATCTGCTCCCTCATAATCAAATTGTACAATCCCTCGAAATCATTCACTTTGCTGCCAAGCAACCAGCCTTCCAGAGCCTTAATGGCACTATCCACAAAGTCTACCTAGTCCTGATTCTGTGTCTTCTGGGTGTCTCTGAACTTAATCCTGTACTGTTCAGTGGTTAAGTTAAATCCATCAATGAGAGCACTCTTCAGGACTGAATAATTGTCAGCATCCTCTTCTCTAACAGTGAGGAGCTTATCTCTACCTTTGTCAGCAAAGGAGAGCCACAAGATAGCTGCCCACTGCTCTTGAGGGACCCCCTGAACTTTACAGGCCCTCTCTAAAGCAGTTATCCATTTAAGGATGTCATCCCCAACATGGTAGGGAGGGACAATTTTGCTCAGGTTCCTATTATCAAAGGAATGTTCCTTAATTCTAGGGACACTGTTGCTGCCACCATGGGGCTCTAGTCCCAATTTCTTTCTAGCTCTCTGGACTTCTAGGGACTCTTTGTCCAGGGCCAATCGCTGTTGCCTAAGCTTAGCTTTCTCAAGTTCCAGAAATTGGTACTCCCTGTCGTAAGAGTGGTCCCTCTTGCTAGATACAGAGGTCCCCACAGACTGTCCTGAGTGATTAGACTCTGCAGAGGGAGATCTAGATCTCCTTGGTAAACTCTGCACTCTTCCAGGAGGGGTGAAGAGGGGGCCTTCTTGGCCTTTTCCATCATCTCCCTGAAGATCTGAGTTGTCCAGGTGGGAACCATCTTGTTCCTCCTGGCCAGGGTTTGAGTCTATGTCATAAAAGGTGTCACCTCCTGGCCTGTCCTCATTCCCTGTCCCACCCACTCTCCCCTGTTCATCTGACCCAGGGTTCTTCCTAAGGTCATCAAGAAGTAACATCTCTATCAGACGTTGAGTGTTGGCACTTCTCCCTGTCTTCAGCTTTCTAGAGGCACACAGGGCTTTCAATTCTTGGAATGAAAGCACACTGTATCTAGAGGGCAGAGAGCCACTGGCATCTCCTTTAGAAGACATACTAAGTATGGTGAGGTGTTGCACCTACCTAACCTAGTGGGAACTAAACTCTCTGATGTTGGAGAAAGGTGTGCTAGACCCTTGACTTACCCAACCCTAAGTTCAGTAGAACTTACTTATTCTAAGCTGGTCTTATATGTACCTAGTACTTAGTGGTTTTCAGTTAATCAATACAAAGATTTATCTGGTAAAACAATGCAGGCTTGAATCCCAACCGCTGCACACCAATGTGAGAAGTTGGCCTGGTATATGATGTCCACTAATTAAAGTGGGCACCTTGCACCAGTCCAAACAACCCTTATGGTGATTTAAGAGCTCAAAGATAACCTTAGAAAGCTATCCAAGTGGTAGATGTGGAGAGCAGCCTTCAGGCTTAATCTTGAAGGAATGTTAAGCAGCTTGTTTTACCAGAATGCAACCTTATTGTATTGGTTAAATGAAAGGAGAACCACACAGTAGTTTTAAAAATATGTATTTATTATTATAACACACCTTAAATACCTCACAGTATCTGCTACATGCAGATAAACACAAAGCACACAATAATGTAGCACAGAAACAGTTGTACGTAGCACTAATACATAGTGGGCTCCAGGAGGAGATCAAACCATATACTAAAAGAGTGGTATAAGAATCACGACTCGAATCAAGACAGTGTCTAGAGGATGTAGAATCGCTAGGACCCTAAGGCACCACCCAAGCTGAGTAAGTAGGGACCCCACGGAGAATGGGTGCAGTGTGGAAACACGACCGTGTGCTACGTACAATTCAATGGGAGAGTTGAGGTTGCAATTTTACAGTTTAAGGACCCTTCCCACTGAATTACGAGGAAACCCTTTGGAACATAGAAGATTGGAGAGCCACCCCACCCATGGATACTGAAGTACCAGAGTTACCTATCCCAGGGAAGCCGGGTGCATAGGGCTGAAGTGGTGTCGGAAACCGTCGTCGATCTCAATGGGAGTCTTCAAAGAAATGTCACTGCTGGAAGGAGGAAAAGTGTCCGGTGGAACCCATAGGTGGATTCTTGATGGAAGGAACCTGAAAGCAGAGGCGACAGAGTCTGGGTCACTCAGGAGTGACCAGGGGCTCAGTAGATGAATGCTCACCGATGTCGGGTGCTTCAGGTGTGATGATGGAGACCTGGACTCTACAGCTGCAGGGACCAGGAGACGTTGAGGACAACCAGGAGCCGGTTACGAGCTGTCCCACAAAGGAGGTCGAGTGCTGAGGGGTCGGTGTCCGGCGAGAGCACCAACAAGCCTTGGCAGTGGCAACCCACGAAGAAGGTCAAGGAAGGTTACGGTCTGGCCCAGCAAGGACCAGGAGACACACCACAGCAAAGGGAGTCAGGGCAAGCCTGGAGCAACCAGGGGGGCCAACGAAAAGTAGTGTTGTCCCTCAAGTGGACCCACAGGCCGGAGGCACAGGAGTCATGAGGGGACCTCTAGCAGTTTTACAAAGTAACAGCTTGCAGGGCACAGAATGTGAGGAGGCCAAAGTCCTTTGTATGAAATGTGCGCAGAGGTTGGAGCTATTGATAGCCCAATGCACTTAGTTGGGGAACACCAACTAACATATGCACTTGCAAACGTACGCGGTGCACAGGGGGTCAGGTTATGCAGTCCCCATGAGGGATACTGGCCTCAGACTTGGTGAGAGGGCAGGTCAATCTCAAGAAACATAGAAACCCACCTCCTGTGTTGCTGGAGCCTTTGGAGTCCACAGGAGCTTAGGATCAGCAGACCGATCAGTTGTGTTACGGTGCCTGCGAATGCAGGGGAGTGACTCCTTCACCCCAAAGGAGATACTTCAGTTGTCATTGATGCTCCACAGGTCCTACATGGAGCCTGTATGGGGCACAGGCACAGACAATGCTTTGGACGGAGAGGGAGATGAAGTCGGGCCCAGTCGAAGTCCAGCGAAGTCCAGAGTGTCCAGACGGTCGAAGGTCAGTGGTTTCTTGTCCACATTGAATCTAGGGTTCTACAGCCAGGTAAGCCCTTCAGTACCAACGGGAGGGGTTGGACAGATTCAGGGGAACCTGCCAGGGGAGGGTCAGGACAGTGGGGAGGTTACTCCCATGTCCTTTGTCCAGTTTCACGCCAGAGCGGGAGTCAACGGCTCCCAGGACTGGTTTGAACTGGACTATGCACAGGGACACCAAGTGTACCCCAGATGCAGACTTTCAGGCACTTTGGAAGTGCTCCCACCCAGCCCCAATACACTAAATCCTGTCTGGTAGGTGGCTACACCTCCCTGTGACAGGATGCCTATTGTCCTGCCTTCCCCTGCTCGAGCTTGGCTCAGCAGCAGGAGGGCAGAAATGTGTCTCTGGTCGGCAGCAACCATTTTGTGCTGCCCGGGTCGAGAAGGCTGGTACCGGGAAGACCAGGGACCCCACGAAGCTCACTTCAGAAGGGTGGAATCATACCTCCCACATCGGTTACCAGTGTGGAGATATGATTCCAAGGTGTTTGATACCAAACACAACATGTTTTGTTGCAGCCGTTTTCGAGATAGCATTTTACGCGAGCATATAATGCACCTCTACCTATATGTCTGGCTGCGTCACCGACAACCTGGGAGAATGGTCTCCGAAGGCTGCAGGGGTGCTCTGCTCATGCAGGGGCACCCTCTCGCGTAAAACCCAGCACCCTGCCTTCAGGATTATCAAGGCCTGCTAGAGGGGTGACTGGTGGGTTTTAAGTGTAGTGACCTATAGATATAGTAAACCTATATCTAAAGTAAGTGGTGCATGCACCATCTTACACAGGCTGCAATGGCGGGCCTGTAGTTCCATTTTGTATGGCCTCTCATGGGTGGCATAATACATGCTTCAGCCCATGGGTGGCCTCTGGGGTACCTATGCCCTGGGTACATGGGTACTATATACTAGGGACTGACAAGGGTACCCCAGTATCCAATCTGGAGTGTACCAAAGTACATGGCATAACATTTTAGGGAGAACGCAGATAGACTGGGGTCCTGATTAGCAGGATCCCAGTCAGACTAGTCAAAAACAGTGTAACATCAAGCAAAAAGTGGGGGTAACCATAAGAAGCAGATCTACTTTCCTACAGTGGATTCCTGTTACCCAATGTACAAGTCGGGGGTACACATGGTACACAGTGTCCACCCACTATTTTCACAGGGTGGACGCCATCCACCCTGAGAAATATGCTGAACTTGTCCCGGTGTAATTTTCAGACACTAGGACACATTCAGTAGCTCCTGCACCCACCTGCACCTTGCCTGCTTTCTTTCGAGCAACAACGTGCAACGTGCAAGGGGCTTTCATATTTCAGACTCCAGTTGGGCCCATAGCAAAGGCCGAAGTTAAGGGGCCATCAGGGCTCCTTTTGATCCACTATTCTGACTGGGAGCTATCTGAGCCTCACACCTAAATGCAAATGCAAGGGAGCGGAAACAAAGACACAGCTGGATACTTCACATATACTGAAGAGAGTCATGCCTTTTACATTGTTAAATCCCTGTTTATAAGAGATATGCATACACTGTAAGAATGTCAGATGCGTTGGTCTGATCCAGTATTCACACAAATAACAATTTAAATGCCACTTCTTTTTTATATAACTACTCCTCCCAATGCAGGGTGTCAGAACGTTTTACATCACACATACACATTATACATTGACAATAAATCCTATAAATGTGTGAATCAATGTACAAGATGTGCTACAAAAGACAGTGAGTGTTACAAGGTGAGGAAGGCGCATGTCCTTCACAGCTTGCTGTGCTATAGTAGAAGGATTACAATTTATGAACTGAAAGTAACAAAAGGATCTCTGTGTTAAAAGCAGTAACTCACTTACCTAACTACATAAAATAAAAATCTGTCATCTGCATGTTAGATGATGTGCTTTGCAGGAGACACATTAACCCGCTACAGAACTTTGATTCACAACTGGGACTAGAGAAAACACAGGTCTCTCCAGCAAATGTGTTACTCTTCAAAGTTATCATACCATTATTATTGTTCCCTGGAATTTACTGGGCACACAAAGATATCTGCAGTTGGTGCCTAAACCTCATAAGATATTTTAAAATGCAGACTTTGCAACCAATGAAGCAGAATATATTTACTGCTATGTTTCTCCTTGTTGCCAACTTGTTTGTGGCAGAGCTGTTACAAAGAAAATGTATCAATTTAGGCCCACATTTTGCGTCAGGTTGCGTCACTTTTTTGGCACAGCCTAGAAGCAAAATCTAATTTGTTAAATCTCATAATGCGCTCATATGTACTCATGATAGACCTGTGAAACGTGTGTGAAGTGTTAAGATCTGATGTCACTTCATGTGCTGTGTTGTTGCGCTGTGATGTCACACACCATGATGTTACTTTTATGCTGCCTAACTTGGTTAGACCCCCACTTCTTTTTTTAGGACTTGTGCCCTGCTGTCACCTTTTGAACTTTGTGCAGTTTCATTGGAACCTAAAAACTTTCCTGTATTGCTAAATTCCTCTCCTGGTTACTTGCTATTAGTATTCCTAGTGCATTGGCATGTTGGGCAAGCACACGCGTTATAAATAATTAATTGAGTAAATAAATGCTCTTCAGATGTTTGCAAAGGTGGGCGGTGAAGAAATTGCCTAAAAAAAGAGAAAGAGCATTTCACAAAGCTGTGAGGCCCTCACCGGTAAATTCTGACCTACATCCACAAAAAGCAAACTAAATTGTATTCCAGTAAATAACAGAAGCGTGAAAAAGTCAATTTTTTTACCCATTATTTTGAAACGCTTTTCTTAGGCTTTACCAGGTTTTGTCTGATCAGAATTACTGCAAGCTTCCCTTACACACAGAAAGAGGTACACCATTGTCATCTGCAGTCCTGTACCTCGGGATTGGAGCGATGCACAATTGGGTTCACCTCTTGATCGTCTCAATTCCGTATGCTATAATAGCACAGAATTTTGATATGATCAAGTGAGGGAAGGATAGTAAGGGAACAGCAGGGAGGGAGATCTGGAAATAGAAGAGCATGCAATTACTATCTTGGATCTATTTAAATACAGCCAATCAATGTTCTCATTCTTTACTCTCTATTCAAAAGAAGGTACCTGAAAAAGAAAATAACAGGAACCTCTCTTCGTGAGATACGATAGTCACAGGAAAAGAGTTGTGAACATCCTTTGTTCTACTTCCAGAAGAATTGCACCGTACAGTGTATCCATGGGATAGATATAGTATTACTCTCAAATGGTTATTCAAAAGGTAACAAACAATCTTAGTTGGTTTCACTACATACCATATGAATTGACTTTACAATCATCACAGGGTGTGGACTTCACTCCTACGAGGCCCCTGTTAATAGCTAGGCATGAAACACATAGATAATAAATGTAATGAGGTCAAGGTTTGACAAGTATATCACGTTAGTATTCGTTGAAATGTACTTCTTTCATTATAATTTCCTTTGATAAGTTTCTCCAGTTTCAAGAGCATTCCAAGTAATAAATGAACTGAGAATGAGCAGGTTTATGAAAGTATTCAAGAAGAAAATAAAGTCTTAGGTAACAGCCTCAAGGTTAGGTAAAAAGAGTATATGCACAGGTTTTGCCACTTCCAATATAACAACAACCACCGATAGATGTCTGTGCCTTTTAGCGTCATCAGCAGAACTCCAAGTAATGAACACAAGCACCAGCGTAAACACACTATACAACACAAGGGTTCCTTCACCCCTATGAACATCCAGCAAAAGACATACACCAAAACCGGCTCTGCAGGTTCCTGCACCCATGCGAACCGAAACGAAATTGCCAAGCAGATCTGACAAGGTTGGTAGAGGAAATAGCGGTGCCAAGGCACCCTTACCCGACCCTTCGAAGAGACGCGTGCAACCGGCGTCTCCCTCCACAACCACGAATAATCTGCAATCAGCAGGTGCGCCGGCTGTCCCTTTGAGCCCGCCCACACCGAAAGCACCTCGCGTGTGTCCTGGAAGTGCTGCGGCATGCTGGGATTAGTAGTCCCAATCGACGCTTCGAGCATCTGACAGCGAGCTGAAAACGGGGATCGTAACATAGACAGCAATGATGCAAGTTTCCTCCATATTCACAAATGAGGAGCAAAATGTGTACCAGCAGTACAACGTTACACACACACACACGCACTCACACACAGACACACACACACATGGGAGACAGTGTTTACAACGCAGTGATCACATCGCAGTTCCTTTACAGAGCGGTCGTTACAACGACAGCGTCGTTAGAACGCGATGCCTTTACAACGCAAGTCATTAGATCGACTTGCTGTAGGAGGCGCTCTAACATAAGGAATAGCATAATTTACTATTCCAACACCTTCCCTACTGTTGCGCAGGCTGGAGTTGGAATAGTAAATTCTACTATTCCTAAGTCCAGCGCGCCCCCTACTGCAAGTCGATCTAATGACTTGCGATGTAAAGGTGTCACGTTCTAACAACGCGGTCGTTGTAACGACCGCGTTGTAAAGGAACGCGATGTGAAAGCATGCGTAGTAACATGCTATATTCACACACACACTCTCACACAGTGAGACAAGCAATGGCAGTATTTTGGACCTTGGAATGAAGGGAGTATGATGGAGCTGGGGGCTCTGAGAATGTGTATTTTATTTAGCTTATACCACTCAGGGTTTCGTGTAGCTCTGAGAACAGTGGGTAAAAGCAGCCAATGAGTCAAGTTTGCTAACCTGTGGAGAGACGTGGAGTACCTGATTGCCTGAGCTGAAGTGCAACATCAATGCAAGTCAGCCATGGTGGATGTAGAGATGAGAGAGAAGTGAGATTCAGAATTTCTCTTTGGCAATGATTTGATTGTGCCTGGTTTAGTACCAGGACCAATGTCTTGGACTGTTTGAGCTGTGTTGACCAGAGCACAAGGTGGCATGTTAATCTTGAGAGGTGACTAGGACCAATCCAGGTTTGCCTAGACCAGAAAAAGGCATTAAACAGATCAGGGCAGATTCTGAGAAGGCACTGGCAGTGACATCCATCACCCCTGCTCCAGACAGAGAGTAGGATGAGACCTGCGAAGTTGAGTAGGTATTGAAGTCTGGGTTACCTGCAAAGATGCAAGGGTTGGTAGGTGCTAGGGAAACTATACGGGAGAATTTGAGCAAAGTACGCATTGAAACCCCTCTCAGTAGACATTGTTGGGTCATTTAAACCCCCTCAGCATCAGACAACAAGGTCATCTTGGTTGTGGTGGCCTAGCTGGCCAGATATCCAGAGGCAGTCACTGTGAGGAGCACAACCACAAAAGTGGCAGCTAGACATCTTTCTGGGATATTTTCTTGGGTTTGGATTTCTAAAGACTGTGTTTTTCTACTGGGGAACCAATTTTATATCCTTATATATGAGAGAGAAGTGGGAACAAGCTGGCGTAACGTATGACTTCTCCAAGCCGTACCATCCACAAACCAAAAGGTTAGCAGAGAGGTTTAACAAGACCCTTAAGAGCATGAAGGGAAGTCTACAAGAGAACACTTGACAAGAACAGACACAGTACCAGAGACTTATCATGGACTCTCATGGACTCTCATGTCTCGCCCCTTTGAGACTGATCTACATCAGAAGACGTATTACACCACTTGGCAGGACACATTGTTGTGGCCGTTAACTGATTGGGAGGGCACTTAACAAGACCTAGAGGAAGAATACTTTGGATCGTTCGGCGACTATTGAAAGCGGGTGGAAACAATATATCCACCACTATTTCACAAATTATTCATGCAAATACTTGATGCACATTTCCACTCGACTTCCCCTCACCACGTCACTGCAAATTTAGCCTTGAAGAAGTCGCTGCGTGATGAAACTCATGTCGGCTATTTCTCCTTGGTCTCAATACATGCTACGATCTACAACCATTTGAATTCTATCGTCTATTTTTTATGAAGAATCATGTGAATATCAAGTTTTAAAACAACTGTTTATAACCATTGTCGAGAGTGCTTTGGTATTGTGATCACTTTAAACTTCTTTTTGGTTCACCACAGCATGGCCTATTCACCTTAATGAGAGAAGTGTGGAAGGAATTTCCGAGTCACCTCACAAGGATCGCCTGTGTAATGGCCTTTAGGAAATGTATGGCACAATACATGGGTCAAACGAAAAAAGACCTTCAGACTAGCCAAGAACTGTGAAGACATTTTTATATTACCAGAAAGTGATGCTGACTGAGTCCCAGGAGGATGAGGAAGTATTTGTGCTATGCCTACTTGTCCTACAGCTTTAGAGGTTAAGTGATGTGGCCCATACATTGTAGTGCAGAGGATTTCTGATGTAAACTACTTGGTAGACAGTGACCCTGAGCACTAAGCATGTTGTAGGGAAGGAGCAGAGTACAGGAGCACTGACACTGACAGAGGATCCCACGACTGAAGCTCCTGAACAGGCCTTCGAGCTGTTCTGCTGTCCTCGGCTAGGGGAAATTTGCCGGCCCCTGCCTCGAAGCAGTATTTGATATGCAGCTCTTGGCGTGCCACGACCTGCCCGCTGTTAGCTGGTTGGGGCTTGCAGCTCGACTGCCTGATGGTTCTCTGGTCCAGCTACTCCCCCACCATTGCTTTGTGGTATCACCTCTCTCAACGTTCTCATGGGGAGGTCCTGTAGGGCCACCAGCAGGTGATCCCTGGGACCAATCATCTTCTGGAGTCTGAAACATGGCTCAAAGTACTTCTATCCCCGGAAAAAGAAGGGACAGGCAACCAGAGGGCTGCTTCACTCTTCGGGCTTCCAAGTCTGAGCGGGTGGTTGTACTCAACCACTGAAAGTGTTAGCCCAGGCCCCCACGGAGGCGGCCTAGCTAGGTCTGGGTGTAGCTTGTGGGGGGTGAGGTGAGCTCCCGCTCAATCTCTAATCCACCCCACCGTGAGGACCTACATGAGGCCCTGCAAGGCCTACATCTATGCTGGCTAGAAGGATAACTGAAAGACCCTGGTGAAAAAAAAGGGTACAACATGAAACAACACCTGTCTAACTGGAAACATTCTACCACATTTGTTATTAACATTCAAAGCCGTCCTGTCCTGCTTCATTCCTCCCGACCTTCCCTCTCAGTCTAGCCTCTCTCATCACTTGGGACACCAGCAGTTGCAACAGAGGAGATTTAAGGAGACATCGGCAGTGGAGACAATGGTGCTAACAGAGGTGATGTGAGGTTAGGGAGAGCGAGGGGCGGCAAGAAGAGGTACAAACTAGAAGTCCCACTGCATCAAGCACACTAGTAAACAGCGCTGGGGAAAAGAGGCCTACAGGTGCCTTCAGTACCACACTATATTCAGCCCTGGGAATTAAATAGCACAGCGGAGAGACTCTAGTTCCCGGGGGGAAGCTGAGAAAAAAGGGCCCCCACCCAACTTAAAGTAAATAGGTCAACATGGCAAAAAGGAAAATCCTATCTTGAAAAAAGCGAATGCAGGCGCACGCCCCTCATCTCCCACTCCATCACTGCCTGCAACCTTCCTCATATCACCTACCCTTGACCTGAGGTGAAAGGGAAACGTCAAACCCAAACACTCATGGATAAAACTTCTGCCTTCAACGGGCCAAAAGGGTTGATAAGAGAGTTATTTTAGAAAATCCTTGTGCATGTAATACAAGTGCCTGCCACTACAGTTACATGGTCCTCAGATAACTTTCACACGATCCCCCATACTGCTTGCCAAAAGACCAGCAGGTCACACTCATGCCTAGGGCTGAACTGGGAGGAACTGAGTACTGAGTAGCTGCCCCAAACTCATCCACCTCTCAGAAATGATGCAAATCATGAATGGTGAAGTGCCCCAGAAGACCCATTATGTCTTGACAACTCACCCTCCTCCAGCCTGATCCTTAAAAGTACCCCAGCGGATGAGGTCTGAAGAACCAAGCAGACAGTAGTCGCCCAAGTACATGGAAGGCTGACCAGGTCTCTGGACCAACTACAGTTACAGCAGCACCGGTCCGCCACCCCCCCCAATAGTAACATCTCCAATACCTTTTCCTATCCGGAAGGCAACGAGGGAAAGCCTAACGTACCAAGATATGGGAAATCTCTTGAATCGCTTCCTCTCCACAATTGAGGCCCAAATTGAAACAAGCATTGGCATAGCCAATAGGTCTTGCTTTTGGGACCTTATAAGTGTTTAGCCAGAGATATTGACTTTGCCTATGTCTTTAAGCTGTGCTGTACAGAAGTCTGCAGCATGCTGAAAAGTTATAATAAAGAAGTGTCAGAAGCATTTTTGTTACCTTATATATAACCAAGAAAGCATTATGTACAACTGAACGACCATATTAAAAAAGTATTAACAATAAATAATGTCTTGAGTTTTTCTTTTGTCCTTTCAATGCTGGCAACTTCTATCTGCCTGTCCCAGTGGTTGCTTGTTATGGTTTTTTTTTGTTATGGGGGGGGCATAATTAACAGGAGAGTGAAGGTTGGGAAATAGTACCTGTATAACAGTCAGTGAGAGAGTCAGTCAGTTAGTCAGTCAGTCAGTGAGAGAGTCAGTTAGTTAGTTAGTCAGTGAGAGAGAGAGTGAGAGAGTCAGTCAGTCAGTCAGAGAGTCAGTCAGAGAGTCAGTCAATCAGTCAGTGAGAGAGTGAGAGAGTCAGTCAGTCAGTCAGTGAGAGAGTTAGTCAGTCAGTGAGAGAGAGAGTGAGAGAGTCAGTCAGTCAGTCAGTGAGAGAGTCAGTCAGTCAGTGAGAGAGAGTGAGAGAGTCAGTCATTGAGAGAGAGTGAGAGAGTCAGTCAGTGAGAGAGAGAGAGTCAGTCAGAGAGATAGAGAGAGTCAGTCAGTGAGAGAGAGAGTCAGAGAGTCAGTCAGTGAGAGAGAGAGAGCCAGACAGTGAGAGAGTGAGAGAGTCAGTCAGTGAGAGAGAGAGTGAGAGAGTCAGTAAGTCAGTGAGAGAGTCAGTCAGTCAGTCAGTGAGTCAGTCAGTGATAGAGTCAGTCAGTCAGTCAGTGAACGAGAGTGGGAGAGTCAGTCAGTTAGTCAGTCAGTCAGTGAGAGAGTGAGAGAGTCAGTCAGTCAGTGAGAGAGTCAGTCAGTCAGTCAGGGAGAGAGAGAGTGAGAGTCAGTCAGTCAGACAGTCAGTGAGAGAGAGAGTGAGAGTCAGTCAGAGAGTCAGTGAGAGTCAGTCAGTCAGTGAGAGAGAGATTGAGGGAGTCAGTCAGACAGTCAGTCAGTGAGAGAGAGAGTGAGAGAGTCAGTCAGTCAGTCAGTGAGAGAGAGAGTGAGAGTCAGTCAGTGAGAGAGTCAGTCAGTCAGTGAGTCAGTCAGTCAGTCAGTGAGAGAGTCAGTCAGTCAGTCAGTGATAGAGTCAGTCAGTCAGTGAGAGAGTGAGAGAGTCAGTCAGTCAGAGAGTCAGTGAGAGTCAGTCAGTCAGTGAGAGAGTGAGAGAGTCAGTCAGTCAGTGAGAGAGAGATTGAGAGAGTCAGTCAGTCAGTCAGTGAGAGAGAGTGAGAGAGTCAGTCAGTCATTTAGTCAGTCTGTCAGTGAGAGAGAGAGTGAGAGAGTCAGTCAGTCAGTGAGAGAGTCAGTCAGTCAGTGAGTCAGTTAGTGAGAGAGTCAGTCAGTGAGTCAGTCAGTGAGAGAGTCTGTCAGTCAGAGAGAGAGTGAGAGAGTCAGTCAGTCAGTCAGTCAGAGAGTCAGTGAGAGAGTCAGTCAGTCTGACTGACTGACTCTCTCACTGACTCTCTGACTGAGTGAGTGAGAGAGTCAGTCAGTCAGTGAGAGAGGGATTGAGAGAGTGAGTCAGTCAGTCAGTCAGTGAGAGAGTCAGTCAGCGAGTCAGTTAATCAGTCAGTGAGAGAGTCAGTCAGTCAGTCAGTGAGAGAGTCAGTCAGTCAGTGAGAGAGAGAGTGAGAGAGTCAGTCAGTCAGTGAGAGAGTCAGTCAGTCAGTGAGAGAGAGTGAGAGAGTCAGTCAGTGAGAGAGAGAGAGTCAGTCAGTGAGAGAGCATGAGAGTCAGTCAGTGAGAGAGAGAGAGTCAGTCAGAGAGATAGAGAGAGTCAGAGAGTCAGTCAGTGAGAGAGAGAGTCAGAGAGTCAGTCAGTGAGAGAGAGAGAGCCAGACAGTGAGAGAGTTAGAGAGTCAGTCAGTGAGAGAGAGTGAGAGAGTCAGTCAGTCAGTCAGTGAGAGAGTCAGTCAGTCAGTCAGTGAGAGAGTCAGTCAGTCAGTCAGTGAGAGAGTCAGTCAGTCAGTCAGTGAAAGAGAGAGTGAGAGAGTCAGTCAGTTAGTCAGTCAGTCAGTGAGAGAGTGAGAGAGTCAGTCAGTCAGTGAGAGAGTCAGTCAGTCAGTGAGAGAGAGTGAGAGTCAGTCAGTCAGACAGTCAGTGAGAGAGAGAGTGAGAGTCAGTCAGTCAGTCAGAGAGTCAGTGAGTCAGTCAGTCAGTGAGAGAGTGAGAGAGTCAGTCAGTCAGTCAGTCAGTCAGTGAGAGAGAGATTGAGGGAGTCAGTCAGACAGTCAGTCAGTGAGAGAGAGAGTGAGAGAGAGAGTGAGAGAGTCAGTCAGTCAGTGAGAGAGTCAGTCAGTCAGTGAGTCAGTCAGTCAGTCAGTGAAAGAGTCAGTCAGTCAGTCAGTGATAGCGTCAGTCAGTCAGTCAATGAGAGTGAGAGAGTCAGTCAGTCAGAGAGTCAGTGAGAGTCAGTCAGTCAGTGAGAGAGTGAGAGAGTCAGTCAGTCAGTGAGAGAGAGATTGAGAGAGTCAGTCAGTCAGTCAGTGAGAGAGAGTGAGAGAGTCAGTCAGTCAGTCAGTGAGAGAGAGAGAGAGTGAGAGAGTCAGTCAGTCATTTAGTCAGTCAGTCAGTGAGAGAGAGAGTGAGAGAGTCAGTCAGTCAGTCAGTGAGAGAGTCAGTCAGTCAGTGAGTCAGTTAGTGAGAGAGTCAGTCAGTGATCAATCAACAAAAAGGGGGACTAAGGGCCTTTGTTATAGAGGTCCAACATAAATGCCCAGTCAGATACTACTATCTAAAGGTATGTAGTTCCTCTTATAGTGGTGCCTAGGAGAAAAAGTAAGCCAAACCACCCTCGTTTGTAGTTACAAACTCGGTGGAGTAAGGTGTGGGAAGGAGAGTGGGGAATTCCTTCTTTTGGAACTAGAGTCCTCACACACCCAGCAAGCTAGATGTCATGCTTCATCATATGGATCTGCTCCTCGTCGGGTCGGCGCTGCAATACCCAACGGGCACCCTTAAAGGGGCTCTTTAGCGGAGATCTTTTGTTCCTTGCCGTATGATGATGTGCAAGTGTGTGTGATGCAGTGCGAGTGTGTGGGCCGAAGCGTGTAGATATTGTGCAGGGGTGATTAAAAGGAAGTAGGATAGTCCAAATAAGACTTTTATTCTGTCTGGCTATCCACTTCGTTAAAAATAAACAGAGTGGCAGCCTATCTAACTCAAAGGTTTAGTTAGGCTATGTTCAACTCTACAGGTCAACATGTTTCTTGCCTAATGGTCAGGTTGATCCGTGGCAATTCTTCAGGACCTACTCAGTGAATCTATCTACACAGTGTGATGGGGTCAAATACTACCTACCACAAGTTCACACTACGAGTCAAATTTACTGTAGTGTATTCCATTAACCTCTCTACAGTGAGGGAGTCACTCCAGTCGGTGTCCGGCGGAGTATGAGGACACCTGTAACATGGTGTCCCTTCCGTCGTTCAGGTGCTGGCGATAGGGGGTAGGTGATTCGGCTCCTCCTGAACGACGGAAGGGACACCATGTTACAGGTGTCCTCATACTCCGCCGGACACCGACTGGAGTGACTCCCTCACTGTAGAGAGGTTAATGGAATACACTACAGTAAATTTGACTCGTAGTGTGAACATGTGGTAGGTAGTATTTGACCCCATCACACTGTGTAGATAGATTCACTGAGTAGGTCCTGAAGAATTGCCACGAATCAACCTGACCATTAGGCAAGAAACATGTTGACCTGTAGAGTTGAACATAGCCTAACTAAACCTTTGAGTTAGATAGGCTGCCACTCTGTTTATTTTTAACGAAGTGGATAGCCAGCCAGAATAAAAGTCTTATTTGGACTATCCTACTTCCTTTTAATCACCCCTGCACAATATCTACATGCTTCGGCCCACACACTCGCACTGCATCACACACACTTGCACTTCATCATACGGCAAGGAACAAAAGATCTCCGCTAAAGAGCCCCTTTAAGGGTGCCCGTTAGGTATTGCAGCGCCGACCCGACGAGGAGCAGGTCCATATGATGAAGCATGACATCTAGCTTGCTGTGTGTGTGAGGACCCTAGTTCCAAAGAAGGAATTTCCACTCTCCTTCCCACACCTTACTCCACCGAGTTTGTAACTACAAACGAGGGTGGTTTGGCTTACTTTTTCTCCTAGGCACCACTATAAGAGGAACTACATACCTTTAGATAGTAGAGTCAGTCAGTGAGTCAGTCAGTCAATGAGAGAGTCAGTCAGTCAGAGAGAGAGTGAGAGAGTCAGTCAGTCAGTCAGTCAGAGAGTCAGTGAGAGAGTCAGTCAGTCTGACTGACTGACTCTCTCACTGACTCTCTGACTGAGTGAGTGAGAGAGTCAGTCATTCAGTCAGTGAGAGAGGGATTGAGAGAGTGAGTGAGTCAGTCAGTCAGTGAGAGAGTCAGTTAGTCAGTCAGTGAGACAGAGTGAGAGAGTCAGTCAGTGAGAGAGAGAGTCAGTCAGTGAGAGAGTCAGTCAGTGAGAGAGAGAGAGTTAGTCAGTGAGAGAGAGAGAGTCAATAAGTGAGAGAGAGAGTCAGAGAGTCAGTCAGTGAGAGAGAGAGAGTAAGACAGTCAGTCAGTCAGTGAGAGAGTCAGAGAGTCAGAGAGTCAGAGAATCAGTGAGAGTCAGTCAGTCAGCCAGTCAGTCAGTGAGAGAGTGAGAGAGTCAGTCAGTGAGTGAGAGATTGAGAGAGTCAGTCAGTCAGTGGAAGAGAGAGTGAGAGAGTCAGTCAGTCAGTGAGAGAGAGAGTGAGAGAGTCAGACAGTCAGTGAGAGAGTCAGTCAGTCAGTGAGTCAGTCAGTCAGTGAGAGAGTCAGTCAGTCAGTGAGAGAGAGTGAGAGAGTCAGTCAGTTAGTCAGTCAGAGAGTCAGTCAGAGTCAGTCAGTCAGTGAGAGAGTGAGAGAGTCAGTCAGTCAGTGAGAGAGAGATTGAGAGAGTCAGTCAGTCAGTGAGAGAGAGAGTGAGAGAGTCAGTCAGTCTGTCAGTCAGTGAGAGAGAGTGAGAGAGTCAGTCAGTCAGTCAGTGAGAGAGTCAGTCAGTCATTTAGTCAGTCAGTCAGTGAGAGAGAGAGAGTCAGTCAGTCAGTAGGTCAGTCAGTGAGAGAGTCAGTCAGTCAGTCAGTGATAGCATCAGTCAGTCAGTCAATGAGAGTGAGAGAGTCAGTCAGTCAGAGAGTCAGTGAGAGTCAGTCAGTCATTGAGAGAGTGAGAGAGTCAGTCAGTCAGTGAGAGAGAGATTGAGAGAGTCAGTCAGTCAGTGAGAGAGAGTGAGAGAGTCAGTCAGTCAGTGAGAGAGAGAGAGAGTGAGAGAGTCAGTCAGTCATTTAGTCAGTGAGAGAGAGAGTGAGTCAGTCAGTCAGTCAGTGAGAGAGTCAGTCAGTCATTTAGGCAGGCAGTCAGTCAGTGAGAGAGAGTCAGTCAGTCAGTAGATCAGTCAGTGAGAGAGTCAGTCAGTCAGTCAGTGAGTCAGTGAGAGAGTCAGTCAGTGAGTCAGTCAGTCAGTGAGAGAGTCAGTCAGTCAGAGAGAGAGAGTGAGAGAGTCAGTCAGTCAGAGAGTCAGTCAGTGAGAGAGAGTGAGAGAGAGAGAGTCAGTCAGTGAGCGAGAGTGAGAGAGTCAGTGAGAGAGAGAGTCAGTCATTGAGAGAGAGAGAGTCAGTCAGTGAGAGAGTCAGTCAGTGAGAGAGAGAGTCAGACAGTCAGTCAGTGAGAGAGTCAGTCAGTCAGTGAGAGAGAGTGAGAGAGTCAGTCAGTCAGTCAGTGAAAGAGAGAGAGTGAGAGAGTCAGTCAGTCATTTAGTCAGTCAGTCAGTGAGAGAGAGCGTGAGAGAGTCTGTCAGTCAGTCAGTGAGAGAGTCAGTCAGTCAGCGAGTCAGTTAGTGAGAGTCAGTCAGTCAGTGAGAGAGTCAGTCAGTCAGTCAGAGAGAGAGGGAGAGAGTCAGTCAGTCAGTCAGAGAGTCAGTCAGTCTCACTGACTGACTGACTCTCTCACTGACTCTCTGACTGAGTGAGTGAGAGAGTCAGTCAGTCAGTGAGAGAGGTATTGAGAGAGTGAGTGAGTCAGTCAGTCAGTGAGAGAGAGAGTGAGTGAGAGAGTCAGTCAGTCAGTCAGTCAGTGAGAGAGTCAGTCAGTCAGTCAGTCAGTGAGACAGAGTGAGAGAGTCAGTCAGTGAGAGAGAAGAGTCAGTCAGTGAGAGAGTCAGTCAGTGAGAGAGAGAGAGTTAGTCAGTGAGAGAGAGAGAGTCAGAGAGTCAGTCAGTGAGAGAGAGAGTCAGTCAGTGAGAGAGAGAGGGTCAGACAGCCAGTCAGTCAGTGAGAGAGAGAGTGAGAGAGTCAGTCAGTCAGAGAGTCAGTGAGTCAGTCAGTCAGTCAGTGAGAGAGTGAGAGAGTCAGTCAGTCAGTCAGTGAGAGAGAGATTGAGAGAGTCAGTCAGTCAGTCAGTGAGAGAGAGAGAGTGAGAGAGTCAGTCAGTCAGTGAGAGAGAGAGTGAGAGAGTCAGTCAGTCAGTGAGAGAGTCAGTCAGTCAGTCAGTGAGAGAGAGAGAGTGAGAGAGTCAGTCAGTTAGTCAGTCAGAGAGTCAGTGAGAGTCAGTCAGTCAGTGAGAGTGAGAGAGTCAGTCAGTCAGTGAGAGAGATTGAGAGAGTCAGTCAGTCAGTCCGTCAGTGAGAGAGAGAGTGAGAGAGTCAGTCAGTCTGTCAGTCAGTGAGAGAGAGTGAGAGAGTCAGTCAGTCAGTCAGTGAGAGAGTCAGTCAGTCATTTAGTCAGTCAGTCAGTGAGAGAGAGAGTCAGTCAGTCAGTAGGTCAGTCAGTGAGAGAGTCAGTCAGAGTCAGTCAGTCAGTCAGTGAGAGAGGGAGAGAGTCAGTCAGTCAGTGAGAGAGAGATTGAGAGAGTCAGTCAGTCAGTCAGTGAGAGAGAGAGTGAGAGAGTCAGTCTGTCTGTCAGTCAGTGAGAGAGAGAGTGAGAGATTCAGTCAGTCAGTCAGTCAGTGAGACAGTCAGTCAGTCATTTAGTCAGGCAGTCAGTCAGTGTGAGAGAGAGTCAGTCAGTCAGTAGATCAGTCAGTGAGAGAGTCAGTCAGTCAGTCAGAGAGAGAGAGTGAGAGAGTCAGTCAGTCAGAGAGTCAGTCAGTGAGAGAGAGTGAGAGAGAGAGTCAGTCAGTGAGCGAGAGTGAGAGAGTCAGTGAGAGAGAGAGTCAGTCATTGAGAGAGAGAGAGAGAGAGAGAGAGTCAGTCAGTGAGAGAGTCAGTCAGTGAGAGAGAGAGTCAGACAGTCAGTCAGTGAGAGAGTCAGTCAGTCAGTGAGAGAGAGTGAGAGAGTCAGTCAGTCAGTCAGTGAAAGAGAGAGAGTGAGAGTGAGAGAGTCAGTCAGTCATTTAGTCAGTCAGTCAGTGAGAGAGAGCGTGAGAGAGTCTGTCAGTCAGTCAGTGAGAGAGTCAGTCAGTCAGTGAGTCAGTTAGTGAGAGTCAGTCAGTCAGTGAGAGAGTCAGTCAGTCAGTCAGAGAGAGAGGGAGAGAGTCAGTCAGTCAGTCAGAGAGTCAGTCAGTCTCACTGACTGACTGACTCTCTCACTGACTCTCTGACTGAGTGAGTGAGAGAGTCAGTCAGTCAGTGAGAGAGGTATTGAGAGAGTGAGTGAGTCAGTCAGTCAGTGAGAGAGAGAGTGAGTGAGAGAGTCAGTCAGTCAGTCAGTCAGTGAGAGAGTCAGTCAGTCAGTCAGTCAGTGAGACAGAGTGAGAGAGTCAGTCAGTGAGAGAGAGAGAGTCAGTCAGTGAGAGAGTCAGTCAGTGAGAGAGAGAGAGTTAGTCAGTGAGAGAGAGAGAGTCAGAGAGTCAGTCAGTGAGAGAGAGAGTCAGTCAGTGAGAGAGAGAGGGTCAGACAGTCAGTCAGTCAGTGAGAGAGAGAGTGAGAGAGTCAGTCAGTCAGAGAGTCAGTGAGTCAGTCAGTCAGTCAGTGAGAGAGTGAGAGAGTCAGTCAGTCAGTCAGTGAGAGAGAGATTGAGAGAGTCAGTCAGTCAGTCAGTGAGAGAGAGAGTGAGAGAGTCAGTCAGTCAGTGAGAGAGAGAGTGAGAGAGTCAGTCAGTCAGTGAGAGAGTCAGTCAGTCAGTCAGTGAGAGAGAGAGAGAGAGAGTCAGTCAGTTAGTCAGTCAGAGAGTCAGTGAGAGTCAGTCAGTCAGTGAGAGAGTGAGAGAGTCAGTCAGTCAGTGAGAGAGATTGAGAGAGTCAGTCAGTCAGTCCGTCAGTGAGAGAGAGAGTGAGAGAGTCAGTCAGTCTGTCAGTCAGTGAGAGAGAGTGAGAGAGTCAGTCAGTCAGTCAGTCAGTGAGAGAGAGAGTGAGAGAGTCAGTCAGTCTGTCAGTCAGTGAGAGAGAGTGAGAGAGTCAGTCAGTCAGTCAGTGAGAGAGTCAGTCAGTCATTTAGTCAGTCAGTCAGTGAGAGAGAGAGTCAGTCAGTCAGTAGGTCAGTCAGTGAGAGAGTCAGTCAGAGTCAGTCAGTCAGTCAGTGAGAGAGTGAGAGAGTCAGTCAGTCAGTGAGAGAGAGATTGAGAGAGTCAGTCAGTCAGTCAGTGAGAGAGAGAGTGAGAGAGTCAGTCTGTCTGTCAGTCAGTGAGAGAGAGAGTGAGAGATTCAGTCAGTCAGTCAGTCAGTGAGACAGTCAGTCAGTCATTTAGTCAGGCAGTCAGTCAGTGTGAGAGAGAGTCAGTCAGTCAGTAGGTCAGTCAGTGAGAGAGTCAGTCAGTCAGTGGGGCAGTTAGTCAGTGAGAGAGTCAGTCAGTGAGTCAGTGAGAGAGTCAGTCAGTCAGTCAGAGAGAGAGAGTGAGAGAGTCAGTCAGTCAGTCAGAGAGTCAGTGAGAGAGTCAGTCAGTCAGTCAGTCAGTGAGAGAGTGAGAGAGTCAGTCAGTCAGTCAGTGAGAGAGAGATTGAGAGAGTGAGTCAGTCAGTCAGTGAGAGAGAGTGAGAGAGTCAGTCAGTGAGTCAGTCAGTCAGTCTGTGAGAGAGTCAGTTAGTGAGAGAGAGAGAGAGAGAGAGAGAGTCAGTCAGTGAGAGAGAGAGAGTCAGTCAGTGAGAGAGAGAGAGTCAGTCAGTGAGCAAGAGTGAGAGAGTCAGTGAGAGAGAGAGAGTCAGTCATTGAGAGAGAGTCAGAGAGTCAGTCAGTGAGAGAGAGAGTCAGTCAGTGAGAGAGAGAGAGTGTCAGACAGTCAGTCAGTCAGTGAGAGAGTCAGTCAGTCAGTCAGTGAGAGAGTGAGAGAGTCAGTCAGTCAGTGAGAGAGTCAGCCAGTCAGTCAGTCAGTGAGAGAGTCAGTCAGTCAGTCAGTGATAGAGTCAGTCAGGCAGTCAGAGTGAGAGAGAGTCAGTCAGTCAGTCAGTGAGAGAGCGAGTGAGAGAGTCAGTCAATGAGAGAGTCAGAGAGTCAGTCAGTGAGAGAGATTGAGAGAGTCAGTCAGTGAGAGAGAGTGAGAGAGTCAGTCAGTCAGTCAGTGAGAGAGAGCGAGTGAGAGAGTCAGTCAGTCATTTAGTCAGTCAGTCAGTGAGAGTGAGAGAGTCAGTCAGTCAGTGAGAGAGTCAGTCAGTCAGTCAGTCAGTGAGAGAGTCAGTCAGTGAGTCAGTCAGTCAGTGAGAGAGTCAGTCAGTCAGAGAGAGAATCAGTCAGTCAGTCAGAGAGTCAGTGAGAGAGTCAGTCAGTCTGACTGACTCTCTCACTGACTCTCTGACTGAAAAATGGACAGCGGACATGGCCACACAGTCAGACCACTTGCTCATTGACTTAGCAAACGCGAACCCACACTGCCAAGAGTCTAGGGCGGTAACACTGAATCCAGCCACAGCAGTGCTTTTTCCCAACAACATTAGACATCAAAATGGTCAATTGTGCAATGGCAGCCAGAAGATCTTGACTATCACTGAATCTCTTTTAGATAACAAAAGACACAGATCAGCTGACACCATGCCCTTAGAAATCCATCTCCTAAGAGACCCAGAGCCCTCTAGTTCCAAACTGGGCAGGCCCCCCAAGACGGTGCCCCAGAGGGTTTTGAGCTGGCCATTATTCCTCATTATTGCCCAAAGGGCTCGTGTGATCGACTTAATCTCCTATAGCTATTCCATCACATCCCCTCACTGAAAGCCCTCACTTCGGATGACGTAGCTTGGGTGAAGTTTGTACACACGTCCAAAGCGGAAACATGGAAGCTACCATGATGACTTGAAAGACAAAGGCCCACAGAGACTCTGTTCTGGATGAAAAGAGGACATTTGAAGACTGATGAATTGAGCTCTAAACCCGCTACCACCCAACTTTCCCATGTGCTATTACCTTGTGTGCAATCCAGAACAAACAAGACCATATTGAGGGGCGCAACCGGTGCCAACTATGATAGGTCATCAAGAGCGCAAATGAAGGCAACCTCCATAATAGTATCTTGCTCGCAAGACCAAAAGAGGGTGAGTTGTGCCAGATCGAGCAACAAGAACAATGATGGGGGATGGATGACTGCCTCCCGCATGGGGTGCCCCAGGGCAGTATACATAACACCATAACAGCAGCTCAGCACCAATCTCAGAAGACAAATACTATGTCCTATCTAGCAATAACACCTTGGAATGTGGCTGACCTTAAGATCATTAGGACAAGTTAGCAAGCGCTAGTCTAGTTGGATAAAAAGGACATCCTTTGTTTGCAAGAGACTTGGGCTCTCAACCCATCAATGATAAAAGGATTCTACTAAATTTTCAAGCTAGCATTCCATCCCAGCCTCTTTGGTCACCCCTGGGGGGCTTGTCCATCTTCATCAAACACACGTGCAAGGTAGAAAATATGTTAATTAAACTAAACTCTCCAGTTTTACAAGCAGTCTCATCATAGGAACAAAAATGCAGCACAAAACAATACTTTTGCTGCCAAGTTTAATGCATCCGCATCTAAAAACTCCCTGAAAGTCTGTTCCTGGAATATCAATGGTCTGGGAGACAAAACCTCGGATCCGGAACTGCAATCTTATCTGCAGAAATTTGATATTATTTCGCTCCAAGAAACATGGTGTGAAGTACCAACTGCACTGTATGGCTTTAATTTGCTCTATGTACCGGCAACAAAAAGCGCCAAATTCGGCCACAATAAGGGAGGCCCTATACCCCATCTGTGGCGTTTTTACGGAGTTCCGAGCTGCTTGTCGAGATCCGACACGTTTAGGACTCTTTTTAATCCAAGTTGTTTTTAACAGCTGATGGGAATGACAGCTCGCCCTCTATGAGCCCTTATTAACAATACTAAGGTATATGCAGAACCCAGCCATACATAATTGAGTATTTTCATCAGGCCATGCTCGATATCTTATTGCCAGCATCACGTTCTGCATTTTATGCCATGGGATTCTATCTATAATTAGGACGTGTCATTATCAAGACCTCGAACTCCGTCTTATGAATATAGTCTCACACTCTGTGAGGTTGGTTACCTGAAATATAACTATTGAAGGTGGTTCTCCTGAGGAAGTCAGCTTTCTGCCGAAACGCGCGTTGAGACATCTTGGACACCACGCTACAATTATATTAATCCATGAGATTGTATTAACCATATGTACTGTAATGTTGTTTGTCAGACAATGAATCAATTTACTATGCTGACAATATGTACAAAATAATAGAGTAAGGTATGTGTGAATGAATGGATGAGTGACAACAGATAGTATGTTGTACACGATTCTTTCATACAACAAAATGTATATGAAATCTAGAAACTTTTTTTAATGAATCTATTTCATAATAAACATTTTTATATTTTTCTATCCCTAGTGTCACTACCATTATTAATATAATCATGTTCTAGCTTTGTTGTTTTTTTATATTTCTTTTTATTAAACAAAAATTAATACAATAATACATTACAGAGGAGTCAACCATTTAAGGGCATGTGGTACCCCGGGGGAGCAAAATCGTGCAACATAAATACATGAAATGAGAAATGTTACGGTGAGGGCGGGTCTGCAATATCAAAACAGCGAGGCGGTGAGCATATTTCTCCGCGATATATATTCCAGGGGCCCCATACCCGGGACCACTTTTGGGGCAACCCCTGGCTAGGTATACCGTTTTTCCCTATACATGCACCAGTCTAGATCCCTCTCCCAGGCTTCTATTGTGGGAGGTTGCTCTACTCCCCACCGCTGCGTAATGTTCCTCTTTGCTATCATGAATCCCAGTGTAGACCATTGTGTCTGGGCGGTGTTCAAGTCAGTAGGTTCCCAGATATTCAGGAGGCAACTTCTCACCTCAGGGTGTAGCGAGATCGAGAGTACTGTGTTGATGACATCATGAACCTTGCGCCAGAAGGGGCTGATGGCTGGGCACTCCCAAAGAATATGTATAAATGTTCCCGTGTGCCCACAGTTCCTCCTACACTCCCCACTTGTCTCCCTTCCCATATGTAGTAGCTGGGGCCCAGTAATGTAGATCCTGTGTAGGATTTTAAGCTGAACTAATCTGAGGCGCGCCGGTATGGCTACCACTCTAGGAGAGGATATCGCCTCCTGCCAATCCTCCTCATCTAGTTCAATCCCGTCCCTTGTCTACTTCTCCCGCAGTGTTTGGAGCAGGTCTTCCCCATTATTGATTAACTTCTTATATATGAGAGAAATGGTTTTCTCAGGTAGTGACCCGTCTAGTATTCTATCTTCCAATGGTGAAGAGTCGGGAGGGATGGCGTCTCGTGACAGGTGCGTATGTAACGAGTGCCGGATTTGTACATAGCGGAAGTGTTCTGTGTCTGCCAATTTATATTCTTTTTGAAGGTCAGAAAAGAGCTTGACCCCGTTTGTTCCCCACATATCTTTGATGTGTGAAATCCCTATAAGGTCCCACCTGTCAAACCCTTTCGTCTTCCACAAACTACCCAACCTCTCTGAGTCCCACAATGGAGTTGCTAGTGTCAATGTATTGCCCCACCCTAGTGAGTTAGTCGCGCTGTGCCAAACTTGAACGGTGTGTGCAGTGGGGCCAGTTAGGGCAAACCGTCTAGGCTTTGAGTATAATGCTCTACCATACGTCCCTCCCGGGAGGAGCCATCTGTCCATAGTATAGGCAGGGTCATCCGGGCGACCGTAAGTGCCGTGGTTAATGGCAGCCAGGTGAGCTGCCCAATAGTATTTTTTAATGTCGGGAAGGCTAATGCCTCCGTCATACCACGCTAAGGTAAGTTTAGTCAAAGCAATGCGGGGTTTCCCTTCCCATAGCAGTGTTCGCTGGAGATTCTCAATCTCTTTGAAGTAGTGAGCTGGGACAGGGTCCAACGTGTTCTGCAGGATATATAGGAATCTAGGGAGGGACATCATTTTAAAAGGGCCGCCCTACCCAAAAGCGAGAGGGGAGTGTTTTCCAACTAGCAATATCCTTCTGGAGTCTGTGAAGGGGTGGAAGGAGATTCCGCTCGTACCGAAGCGTGGCATCTAGGGAAACAAACATGCCCAGGTACTTAAACCCAATGGTGTTTATCTGTATTGGACAGTTCCTAGGGGGAAGAGGTGGGTCACCACTGAGGGCATATAACAGGGACTTACTCCAGTTTACAGTGAAGCCAGAAAATCTGCCAAAGACCTCCAGTATATCCAATACCACCACCAGGGAGTGTTTAGGAGAGGCTAAATAAAGGAGGATGTCGTCCGCATACAAGGAGATGCGGTCCTCCCAGTCCGGGGACCATTTCAGTCCTCTTATCCTAGGGTCACCTCGGATCCACGCTGCAAAAGGTTCAAGGGCCAGGGCGAAGAGGAGGGGCGAGAGCGGACATCCCTGGCGGGTTCCCCTACTAAGTGGGAAGGCTGCGGAAAGTTTGTTATTAACTACTACTTGGGCTAGGGGTTCACTGTATAAAAGACGTACCCATTGGATAAAATTAGGCCCAAAGCCTAGTTTAGCCAAGACTGCCCACAAGTAAGGCCACTCCACAGTATCAAATGCCATGGTGGCGTCTAAGGACACGACCACCGCTGGCTCTTGAATAGTATGTGCTCTACTCACCACTCCATGCATCCTGCGCAGGTTTAGTGCCGTGTTCCTATGGGGCATAAATCCAGATTGGTCCGGATGAACCAAGCCGCTGATTATTTTAGCTAGGCGCGTGGCTAATAACTTGGCCAATATTTTGGGTTCGGCATTTAGAAGGGAGATGGGTCTGTATGATGTGCATTCGGTTTTGGCCTTGCCCTCTTTGTGGATTGTTACTATGATCGCGATCCTCTGCTCCCTGGGCAGCACACCGCCCTCTCTGGCCTCCTCGAACATGGCCTTCAGGTATGGTGCCAGTTTATCTGGCCGAAGTTTGTATAGTTCAATAGGGAGTCCATTAGGACCGAGCGCTTTCCCTGAATTCAAGGCGCGGATTGCTTGCCCAATCTCATCTATTGTCAAGTCGCTGTCCATATATTGACGGTCTTCTAAAGTGAGTCGGGGGAGCCTAATGTCACGTAGTAGTTCCTGAGAGTCTTCTTCGGAGTCTTGTATACAGTGGAGAAGTTAGTGGCAAAGCTATCCACTATGGCTTGTGGCTCCGTAATGGAAGTCTCTTCCGCAACCCTAAGTTCCGGCACCAGTCTGCTCGCATACTCTTTTTTATCGAGCCACGCTATAAGTTTCCCTGTTTTGTCTCCAAGGTCATAGACCCTACCTAGCTGCTCCCTGCTCAGCGCCCTTGCCCCATCCGTCACCAGGGCCTTGTACTCATGTTGTTTCAGGCTCAACAGGTGGAGCTTTTCTGGCGTTGCTCCCAGTTCAGGGTCCCCTCCAGAATACTAATTTCTGACTCAATGGCAACCACTTCTTTGCGATTGTCTTTCTTAACTCCAGAGATCAATGACAGTGCCTGGCCTCGGATTACCGTCTTGAATGCTTCCCACAGTGTCTGGGGTGAGGAAACAGAGCCCTCATTATCTAGGAAGTAGTTATCCATAGCTTTCACTAGGTCATTCCGGATTTTGGGGTTTTTTAGGTACCAGGGGTTAATGGGAGCTAGCCTGCCCACTGTGGAGCGACTAAGGGATATATGTATCCATAGTGGCGAGTGATCTGAAATGCCTCTAGCTAGGTGTTTGATGTCCTGTATGCAGTGGGCCTGTGCTGCCGGAACCAGGCAGTAATCCAAACGGGATAGACTATTGTGCGCACCGGAATGAAAGGTAAATTGCTGCTGATCCGGATGATATGTTCTCCACCCATCTACCAGCCCCATGGAATTGAGGAAGTCAGGCAACCATTGAGCAGAAGGCCCCACTTCTCGCGGGGGATAACGATCCAATGTGCCAGAGACTACTGCATTAAAGTCGCCCCCTATAATCAATTGACCTTCTGGAATGGCGAGCAGGATAGAGCTCATATCTGCAAATGTTGTGTTCTGTATTCCCGGTGAGACGTAGATTGACATAAATGTGGTGGGACGTCCCTCCCACATGCCCGATACCCCAACATATCTGCCCCGGTCGTCCACCCATGTGGCGCTCACAGCTAGGGGGAAGGAGTTTTTCATCATAATGCCCACTCCCCTTGAGCCCGAGGTGAATCCTGCATGGGCCACCATTTTGTATCCCCATCTGTGCATTGCCTTACACCTGTTGCCAATGAGATGTGTTTCCTGTAATAGGACAACATCCGGGGCTTGGCGTTTAATGTATTGAAGGACTACACTACGCTTGATCTTGTCCCCCAGTCCGTTAACATTCCAACTCAATATCCTAATATTTCCCCCCTTGCGTACCCATTAGTTAGCTCAAAAATTACAGGCTCCTCTGTTGTAAAATAAAATTGAAATAACAATGTGAAAACAATACAAACATAAAAATATGAAACCCCCTCCCAACTGCCCCCCACCCTGCTTCCCTGCACTGTGAGCGTAGAACTGCCCATGAAGAACTCTGCAGAGTGCCTGTCGCCCTGAATTAACACTAAAAGTAGAAAACGTGGGGTCATGCCATACCAGTTAGCTGACCTTCCCCACTTAGTAACTATTAAAGTCCCTCAGAGAGTCTCGCACCGCAGTTCTGGGTAGAGACCGAGGGCCGGGGGCCGCTCCGGTGGTATTCGGCCCCCACCCCGCCCGTTACCTGTCTCAGGGCTTCACAGGAAAGCGTCCGCATCACGGAGAGCCCACATCTTCTCTTAGTCCTGTCACACACTCTGCTGAGAGGCCTCCACCTCCGCCGCTCCGCCACCGCCCGTTTCACGATTCGAGTGTAGGTCCAGCCATTCCGCTGCTTCCTCCGGCCGCTCAAAGAACCAGGCCCTTCCCTCTGCCTCCACCCGGAGACGTGCCGGGAACAGCATGGCGTACTTGAAACCACGGTCTCTCAGTGTTCGTTTAACAGGGAGGAAGGACCTCCTTTGTCTCTGCACTCGTTGTGTAAAGTCCGGAAAGAAAGAAATGTCCGCATTCTCGTAGCGGAGGCCGGGTCGAGCCCTGGCATTCTGGAGGATTATATCTCGATCGCGGAAATTCAGAACTCTAGCTAACAACGGGCGCGGCGGAGCCCCCGGCCTGGGGCGGCCTCCGGGAACCCTGTGGGCCCTTTCGATGACGAAGAACTTGCTGAGACCCTTGGGCTGTAGATGTTGCAGGATAAGGTCCTCCACAAAGAGGTCTGGGGACTGCCCCTCCGCTTTTTCCGGCACTCCTAGGATCCGTAGGTTATTGCGACGCAGCCGCCCTTCATAATCATCCAGTTTTAACTCGGTCGCCGTACGGAATGTTCGCATGTCTTGCATCTCCTCTTGGATCTGCGCCACATCTCCCACCAAGCTAGAGGTGGTAATCTCGACCTGCTTGACTTTCTCACTAAGTTTGGACAGATCTGCTCGGATTAAATTAACCTCTATGGCGATTGTGTCCATTTTGTGTTCTAGAGAGGCTTTTACACTGGAGATGGCCTCCATGACATCCCTCAGGGACAGTTCCTGGTCTTCCCCAACTTGTTCACTCGCGGGGCTGTCCCTGGATTGACGGCGTTGAATCACTTCCTTGGGGAGGGTGTAGCGATCTAATTTATTGGACTGCACCCCCTTAGATCCCCTGGCACTTGCCGATTTGCTCTTCTCCATGTCTGCTCAGTGTCACCCTCTGGGCCCCACGATCAGTCCGAGCCTGGCTCCAGCCTGAGCCGCGGCCCGGTCGTGGACACTGTCGCCCTTCACCGCCTGACCACAGAAATCAGCGGTACCCAATCAAGGGAGCGGGAGAAGACGCATTCACCGTGTCCCGATGTCCTGCGGCCGTAGAAAGGGCGGTGGTGCAGCTGCCTCACCCTCAGTTGGGCGCTGTCTATTTGCGGCAAGGGTGTGTCAGCAAGCTGTTGCTTTCAAGGCCACCGGGCTAGCCCTGCGCCCAGGATTTCGCACGTCTCCAGCCGATCCTCGCTTCACCCCTGCATCCACGGATCAATGGGGGAGGGCTGCCACCCAGGGCTCCAGCGAATCTCCCTCGCTATGGGATGTAGAAAGTTCAGAGGGTGGTGATGGCCCATACACCGCTACTGCCCACCACTCCCAGGTGGCCGTCTGTCGCCACACCCTTTCACTCGGTACCTTGGGCCTCCCAATCTGGTGCTCCAGTCTGCGCCGATCCTCCAGCAACACTCAGGACACGGACTCACTACCTTTGGCGCCTCTACTAGGTCCCAGCAACACCACAGTTAGTCCCCGGCCCTGTATTGGCACCAGCAAGCTCGGGTAGAAAAAGGGTGAGGGCGTAATATAGTGTGTCGGCCTGCTTCGTAAATCGAGCTCCTGGCTTTGAAGTGTCTGTAGGCCCTCGTTTCACTGTGCCTGCAGTCTCCTGTTCATGTGGTGTTCAGTCGCCTCCCTCACGCCCCATGCCTTCGTTAGTGGGGCCTCCTGCTACCTCACCTCTCCTTTCAGGCTGTATCAATCTCCGGGTTCAGTCACAGCCAGCGCCCCCCGCAGGTCACAACCGCTTGCGCGATCCGCTTACGGCACTGTGCCGACCCGGCGGCCCCAGATGGCAGAGGCTGAAGTTGTAGTGCGCTGCAGCGGCCTGTCCCGAAAATCGAGCTCCCGGCTTCACGGTGCTCACAGGCCCTCTTCTTACGAAGGTCGCGGTGTCCGTCTCGGGCGGAGTTCGGCCCTCGCACACGGCTCAATGTCCTCCGCTATTGTTCCGGTGCGTTTCCCAACCTTTGGGATCCGGATTTGTGTGGCGGATAGACGTGGGGAGATCAGCTACGACGGAGCTCCCTCTTTAAGCTGCCATCTTGGTTCGGGTCTTGGCCACGCCCCCATGTTCTAGCTTTGTTGTTTGAAGTAGCCCTAGAAAATTTACAGTATGTATTTCCCTGTCTAGGTGTACTTCACATTGGTATCAGGGGGCCCTTTGTCTTTTCAGTAACTTGCGACATACAGCTCCATAAAGAGCATTTACGCAGCAGAACTATTGCCATACAATCTAGCTCCACCGAACGCAATGCAAGCACTCCGAATTACCTTACAGGGGACGACAAAAATAAAGAGTATATAATACTCGTAAATCTTTATCTGCACCCACGCGACAAAATCAGAGGTAGTCAACAATTGAAGGAAGAACTTGTGAAAATAATAACGGAGGAGAAAGCAAACAGCTGGATCATCACAGGGGACTTTAACCTAAATATGCTCAACAACAGAGCTGAGGATAATTATTCAGAAGAGGATCCATTTGCATGGGAGGAAATACCTCAAGATAACAACACAGATGGAAGATCCACAAAAACTTCCCAAAAGCTTCTGGCGTTTTTAGAGCAACTGGGCTTTCGTGCATTAAACGGCAGATTTCCAGGAGATCGCCCACAGACAGCAACATTTTACAATGCAGTAGCAAGGTCCACAATCGACTACACATTCTGCTCTCGCTGCATGTTCTTAAAAGTAAAAGACTATTGCATTGGAAGTTTAGATTATAGCGATCACCTGCCCCAGGAAATCATGGTAGAAGAGCCTTCAACATGCAAATTGCTCCCACAAATACACTCTGCTCGGAATTTACCAATAATGAGAAAAGAGTGAAATGCAGAACAAACGATCCTGAAGGTCTCTTTTCCCTTGCGAAACAACTCCCTGAAGAAGCGGAAGTAGCCGACCCCGACAGAATAGGAAGTTGGGAGGCGTTTACAAAAACCCTACGGAACAGTTACAGAGACATAAAGGGACACTCTCGAAACAGTAGAACAGCTCGCCCTCAAAATCAACAGTTAGGCCTCAATTCCTGGAATAACGCTGAATTAAAAAAGCTAAAAGCATTGATAAATCACACACTACGGAGGCTGAAGAAAGACCCCACGGCACTGCAAGAACTAAGGCAGCTAAAAGCCACCCGTAAAAAACTAACTTGGCGAATTAAAAAAAAGCCGAAGAGTCTCTTTGGGCCAGACTCCTGCACGACATCAAAAATAACAATAGCGCACAATTTTGGCAGAAGATCAACGCTCTGTCTAACCCGCGGGGCCAGGGCATTAATTCACACGTCACAGAAGAGGTATGGACAACCTACCTCGAATCATATTTTAATAAAGAACAGATTCCCCAAACTTGCTTAACTAACCTTGCGCCTACCCCGGAAACTCGATCGCCCCAGTTAAACTTCAATGCAATACTGAGACAGGATCTCATAATCACGAATACACAAATTTGCAAAAGAATCCTTAAAGGCAGACGTGAGGGAGCTCCTGGCCCAAATGGGATCCCGCCCATACTATTCAAACAAGATCCAGAATTCTGGGCTTCAGCCCTAAAACCGATCTTCGATTCAATTTTGCAAACATCAACTCTACCATCATCATGGAGGGGCTCGATTATTTCTCCCATCTACAAAAAAGGCAATAGGAGTGATCCGAAGAGCTATCGGCTGGTAGCTCTTCTGGACAATGAAGCCAAATATTATGCCGGTGTACTTCTCCAAGAATTAACGACATGGGCCACAGAAATCACAGCAATACCTTACAACCAAACCGGTTTCTGCAGGAACATGGGCACTGCTACCAACATTTCAGCCCTTTCACTAATGATAGATGCTGCACTTGTAATAAAACAGCCCCTGTACCTGTGCTTCATCGATTATAGCTCGAGCGTTTGACCATATAAATAGAAATATTTTGTGGCAAAAATTAAAAAGGCTAGGGATTCCAATACTGCTTCTAAAACAACTAATTCTTTTGCATAGTAACACCTGGGTGCAAGTAAAGCTGGGGGCAGGAGACTATTTATCAAAAAAGATAAACACAACCTCAGGATTAAAACAAGGTTGTGTGCTTGCCCCAATACTTTTTAATCTTTTTATGGCCGAGCTTTCAGTCCTACTCAATGAAAGCAACTCACATGCCCCCAAGCTAGGAGGCCGTCTGTTATCCAACCTCCTATATGCAGATGACCTGTTGCTTGTCAGCTGGACACCTATAGGTCTACAACGCTTGCTTGACATCACATCCCAATACTCGGAGACCAACAGACTAAGTATTAATCAAGAAAAAACAAAAGTCATGTGTGTAAACTTCCAGAAAACAAAAACAAAACACAACTGGTTCCTGGCAAAAGTCAAGCTGGAAGTCGTGCAAGACTATAAATACCTGGGGGTTATGATTGATAACAAAGGTAACTACAAAGCACGATGTGAGGCAATAAAAAAGAGGGGACTAATGACGGCAGTGGCATTAAGAAATCTGAAAAATAAGATCGCTGGACCAAGCTTTCTCCCTCTGACCAGGGTGATACAGGCTAAACTAATTCCATCAATCACCTATGGAAGCGAAGCCATGAGAGGGAGAGATGCGGAAACATTGAACGGCACCACTGCAAGAGCCTTGAGAATAATCTACGGGTTGCCAGGATATACATCTCCGGCACAAATGAGGCTCGAATTCGGGATGCAAAGACAAGAGCTGGCCCGCAAAGGAGCTTTCGTTAAAACCTGGTACAAAATCAAAAAAGGGCAGCCAGAAACGCTAAACTCCTACTTGTGGAGGGAACTAGAAGCCTCAGAAACCTGCCCAGCAAGACATTTCTTGGACACTGCACTGGACCAGCTGGGGTTACGACAACTTTGGGAATCATCAGGGTCCATGGCAAGCTTCAAAAAAATAGTAAATAACACTGTCAAAAATGAATCTATCATACAAGACAAAGCCGTCTTGTCAGAACGCGCACACGGCTGGCTCACTGTACAGTCCTACAGCAAAGCGACCCCCCAAGCAGACCTCCAATCTAACTTCTCCAAAATCACAAAAGAGAAGTTCCTGAGATTTCGGTTAGGCTTATTGCCATCTGCGCATCACTTGCCTCCATGGTTACGCCCTCCGAAACCGGCAATTTGCCGTCTCTGTGGGGAACGAGAGGAGGACATAGTGCACATTATAACCATATGCCGGGAATTAATGCAGAAGCGCAGGTCACTACTTAGACCAATCTTTAACAAGAAACAAATACGGTCCTGTAGGCAAGCGGTGCTAGCAAGTTTCTCTGGTGAAGACATTCAACTAAGCTGTTGCCTGGTAAAAATTTTAACTGCTGCTGATGTCAGACTAAAAAAAAAGATACAACCAGATTATCTGAGAAGTGGCATTGGAGCCGGCCCGCTGACCCACTATGCAAAAGTCTCTGACAGCGCCTTATTACATCAAGCACTAAGCACTCTTGCACATCCAAGCCCTGAAGAAAAATATTAACGGGTTAACCTCGGCCACTTTGTACTGAGCCATAAAAGTTGTTGCTGCACCACGCACTTTCAAACGCCCTCCCTCACTTTGCTGCTAAGACTCTGACCAGGGAGGTTATTTTACCTTTTGAACTGCTGCTAAATCTCCGCTTACAAAAGACGAAGAATCTGGACTGTGGCCCACCAAAGCTGGGGGACTGGATCTCTCTGCAATTTTAACTCTGTTCTTAATTGTGGCTATTAGCCTTTTAAATTGAAGTTTTACAGTTTTACAAGAGATGGTTATTTTTGTAAAGGTTTTAACTAACTGTACAATAAATACTTATTACTTATAAAATACTTTTGCTGATATTATACTGCTACCTCATTGGCCCAAAAAATCTGAAGGTGACTACAGTCGATGATCTCTGTGACAGACTGGAAGAGATCTTTATGGAGTTCCCAACCCACAAAATCCTGTTGGTGGGTGACTTTAACATCTGTGGGTTGGTAAACTCAACAAACCTTTGGCTCTTTCCAAGGAACGTGAAAGGATGAAGGACTTCTTGACAACTCACAATCTGACCTCGGCACAACAACAATTTGAGGCACAAGAACCCCATTGTCATCTCCCTCCCACCTTCAAAGGAATTTCAACAATTGATTAGGTCTTCATGTCAGAGCCCGTACTGAGTTGTCTTGCCAACCATAAGATTGTCAACAGACCAGTGAGCGATCATAGCCTCTGAGAGTAACTCTGGAATTAGCATCACCCAAATTGGAAAGATGTAATATCGTCGGCTCCTCAACAGGAGTAGAAACAGTAAAACTAGTAGTGAAAATCAATTGGAGACCTGAAGATACCCCAAAGGTCATTACTTGGTGAGGAAAGCAGGCCATCGATGAGACCAATAATTTCCAATCAAATATACTCAAAGAATGGGACCTCCTCTTAGGAGCTTTAAGAGCCTCCCTGTTAGAGCCCGACACGACGCAGGTGTGATCAGGGAATGATTGGAAGGGGAGATCACACCCTTGAGGAAGTGTAAAAGCTGATCTTGCCTTTGCACAATACACACATACACTTACAGTGAAAAAGAATGAATGTGCACCTTGCACATGTTTGGACAAAGGAGACAGAAACTTAGAAAAGTGATGTCAGGGTCATAAAAGCATGCTTGACATAGGTAGAAACCATAGGATTAATCAATCAGTGGATTTAAGAAGTTTAAGTAACTAAATACTTTATGTTATTAATAAGAAATGTTATGAAAATAATGATAACTTAGCATTGCTCTTTTGACTTCATTGAAGAGTTCTCTAACAAACTCGTTTTCGCTGCAAATCTGAAATGGAATGTAGTAGATGTTTGAAGTTTTCAGTGTAAATACTATATCTAGAAACAAATTAGATATAATGACGTTTAGAGTTAATTTACATGTTGCCACTTTTGGATTGTAGAAGTACACCATAATTAAAGATAAGCGTTTTCATGCAAAGTTTTACTGACAGACATTTCAGAATGCTTTTAAATGATAATGTGACTTATTTTATTTGATTCAAATTTAGATTTCAATATTTATAGTACTAAAAGATGAAATGTTGAATTTAAACATGTTAAGATGTCTTTCTCTTTAGGCTGCATTATTTCACAATGGACTCGATACATTCGCAAATGTTGCATTATTTGTTGTATGATATTTTTCCTTAATACAAAGACAGTTTTCTTTTTGCTTTGTGTGTGAATGGTGGGACAGAGACCTTTCCCATACATCTGTAAACAGTTGCAACTGAATTTGATATGTGACAACTAACCTGTAAGGATCCATGGACATTTGTTTCTCATGAGTTATGTGGGAAATTATGTTGAAGTAACAATCTGTACCTGGACAGACGATCAGACCACTGTGGAGCCATCATTGACGTCATTGATGACAAGTTTGGACTATTTAACCACGATGCACAGGCGAAGGAGAGTTCATTGAGCGGTATGTGGTCTTTCATTTCGCGCCTTTGAGGAGAGCTTACGTCTAAACTCAGGCTGCCCTTTGACATTTTTCCTTGCCTCCTACCTGCCTTCTGAACCATTTCTATTATCCCCCTTTGCCCTTGCTGATGAACTGGCTTACTGGATGATTTGGAGCAGTATGGTGAGATACCAGGCTTGAAGTTTCCTGATTTATGCTCCATTCCTTTACTTTATCTATGGACTTTGCCCCTAGTGGACTTTAACTTCATTTCTTTTACCCATGCTTAGAGAGTCTTAGAGAACCAACGTCTTGCTTTGTTGGTGGAGGAGATCATATTGTATGATTGTATGGGAACCATTCTCTTGTGGATTCTGTTATCTAGGGTTAGATTACCTTTACTAAATGTGTGACGTTATATTCCAAATTGTTAAATATATGACTGAGCTTCTTAAAATGTTACTTATATGAATTGATTTTGGATCTTTAATACAATAACCAAATACCCTTATTGTGTCTAATGTTATTTTACAGAAACTGTGCTAAACTTTAAATGTAAAACAATGATAGTCATAGATTGTTTTCAGAACATCAGGTTCTTTTGCTCTAGTTCTGTGTAGCCACAGCAGAGCTATTAGTTTGCATGGTTCTTGTTAGACTAAACTTCTTCAGGAGGTTCGGTCTACCTGTTGCCATACTTTATGTTTATAGCATGGTATTGAGTGTGAATTACCTGGACCTGATTTGTAATTTATGAGTTGGCTACCAATTAGTGGTTGTCCTCATTGGGTAGCTGACAGTTGGACATCCTGTCTACTCACCCCTACTACGACAGAAAAAGGTCCATTGGAGGACCATTGCCTCTGAGGTGAGACACTGGGGGGCATATGTACAAGCCCCTATCGCCACGGGAACGTCACTTTTTGTGACGTTTCCATGGCGATAGGGGCTTCGCCTTATTTACAAGGCAGCGTTAAGCCACTTAACGTGGCTTAACGCTGCCTTGTACACAAGGCTCCCTTTAATGCTATGCTTAGCGTGAAAGGGGTGGGCAGTGGGTGTTGCGGTGGGCGTTCCACCGCAACACCCATTGATTTTGACGCTACCCCCTATTTACAAGGGCAGCGTAAATAGGAAGCAGCACCAAAATTAAGACCAGGGAAAACCTGGTCTAAAGTTGGTGAAATGAGGATAAATGCTTTATTTCTCCTCGTTTTTGCTTTTTCCATGTGTGCTGCCTTGTGTGGCACACATGGAAAAAGCAAAAAGTCTTGGATTGTTTATGTACAGGAAGGTGACCCTTCCTGCACATAAACAATCTTTTAAAAAATGACATTTTGAGACTTCCATGTGCTCTGCATTAAGCAGCACACATAGAAGTGACAAAATGGCATTTCAAGATTGTTTATGTGCAGGAAGAGGGACCTTCCTGCACATAAACAATCTTCCCCTGCACGCAGACACCCTTGCACTATGGTGCAAGGGTGCCTGCGTTGGCGCTACACTGCTAAGTGTAGCGCCAGCGCAGGGGGAAATGCAAGGCTGCACCATATCGTTGTAAATATGGTGCAGCCTTGCATTTCTGAAGTGGCGGAGTGAGGCGTTAAGCCATGAAGGCTAATGCCTCACTCCCCGACTTCTGTTGTACATATCCCCCTGAGTTAGAGTAAAGATCCTACTCCATGGGCCCAGTAGGAGAGTTGAGGTTAAAAAGCTTCCAGCGCTCACACCTTCAATGCAACATCAACAAAAATTGTTCCTGTGCGAATAGCTCGAAGGAGGTCGCTGCACACCCATAAACTTAACCCCATAGCAAAGACAGCAGCAGCTGTTAAAAAATTGCACAAGATGCATAAAAAATCCAATTGGGAGCTGAAGAACGCCAAAGAGGAAAAGAAATGGGTGAAGATCTTACAAATGCTGCAGGAAAGAAATCAGGCCTGCTTCTGGGAGTACATCAACAAATTAAAAACCACTAAATGCTCTAGAGAAAATGGAGTCTCTGAGAAAGCATGGATAAGACACGTTGAGGAGCTATACACAGAGGACAGATCAGTCCTCACTTTCTGGCCAGGCAGTCACGTTGGGGGTCGCAGATACAAATTGAGGCTGCTTTCAGGAACTAACCGGCTTCACCTGGGTCTGCAGAGCAATCAGGTAAATGAAAAAAGACAGAGCACCCGGCCCAACGGCCTTCCAGCCAGTATATTCAAATGTGCCCCAGAAGAATGGGCAAGGCTGCTAACCCCTATCTTTAATCACGCCTTCCTAGTAGGCGAAGTTCCAGATGCATGGAGGGGTTCTACATTGTGTCCCATATTCAAGAAACGGGCCCGGACAAAACCAACAAACTACTGCCTTATAGATTTTTTGGACCTAAAGGCAAAAGCCTTTGCACGGGCACTACTTAAACACCTAGAGGTTTGGGCAGCTGATCATGAAGTCCTGCCTTTCTATTAGACAGGGTTCCGAGCTGCCGCATCAACAACTGATAGCATCATAGCGCTTGCATCTTTGAGTTATCGAGCAGTGCAGAAAAGACAGGTGCCACTCTTTGCTGCTTTGTAGACTATAGTGCAGTGTTCAATAGGGCTGACTGGCCCACACTATGCAGAAAATTGGAAGCGTGGAGCGTTCCCTCAAAACTATTAGGAGCAATAACTCAATATACACTGGGACCTGGGTCCGGGTAAAAACAGGTCCCATTACCGTTTCCCCTGAAATCCACACCAACTGTAGCCAAAAGCAGGGCTGTGTTCTTGAGCCTCTTCTATTCAACCTATATACAGTGGACTTGGGGAAAACTATGGAGGGTGGCCTCCTCGCTCCCCCAAAACTGGGCCAAACTAAACTACATATCATTCAATATGCGGATGGGTGACATAGTGGTAATGGATCATACGAAAGTGGGCATCCAATGGGCCTTGAATACTCTAAACATTTATCATGAAGCAAACCATCTTAGGGTAAACCAAGGTTCTCATTGTTGGAAGATATAGAAATAAGAAACATGTTGCCTGGCACATTGGCAGTTAAATCATCAATACAGCCAGAACTTACAACACATTGGGAGTCTGGTTTTCATAGAACTCCAAGCCCACTGTTCACTTAAAGTCCCTGAAGAAGAAAGGTGCAGCAATCATCCACGGCATTAACCAACTGAATTCGACATTAAACAGTGCCTTGGCTGGCCCCAGACTTGGGTTATGAAGACTACTCTCCTGCTCGCCCTGCAATATGGCTTCCAGGACTTCCTTGGTGCTTGTGCCTAAACCTTAGAGTGCATCCATTGCACAGGGCACAGGAAAATATACCAACAACCACACTACATCTGCCGCAACAGGCTTCGATTGGAATTCGGATTGGTGAAACAATCGCTCGCCTGGGAATCTGCTGTATTGAAATCCCATCAGCATTTTAAAAGCACCTGAGATCTCGTTAAAGGCCCATTTGAAAAGGACCTTCGAGACTCAGGGCAATCCCTGGCATCAGCAACCGCAAGCCGCTATTACATCTCTACAAATCGAAGAAACAGGGCTTAAGAATGGGATGTCCCCTACACAGCATGGAAAAAGATTATTAACAGACAATCAAAGGTAATCTCGAGGGCCCAGGATTTAACTTCATTAAAGAATTTGACTGTCCTTCTTCGCCTGAACAGTTCTTACTTGGTGGGGAAGCCTCAACCATATCTATCAGAAACTATAAATAGACGGACTTGTTGAGATTCTGTACATGCTACTATTAGGCTTACCAGTGACAGAATGTAATCCAGCATGGGCCTACCAGGGTGTGTGCAGGACCTGCAGACTGTGCAGTTACACACCCGAATCATGGCTGCACCTCCTGTGTTGCTGCCCTAAGTTAGACTCACAAAGGAGGAAACTGCTGAAACCTATCTTTCGGGCACTAGACGCTCACACCTGCCTGGAAGCATCTGCCCTCTACTTCTCTCAAACCATGTGCCCTTTCAAGGTGCGGGAAATTTCATTGGAGAACTTAGGGCCTTGCTGCGCCCTCAAATTATCGGCTCTCACAAGCCCAAGACAACCCAAAAGCTAATAACGGACTAATGTTTCCAAAAGGTCTGATCTGTGCCATCAGGGCGGCTAAGGCGCAAAGACTAGGGAAACCATGGAAAATTAATTTTTATAACTATTAACTGGTGCGGCTGCTAGAGGGGGTAGGATTAGCAACATAATAACCCGTCTATCCCATTGTTTAAACTTTGCCTTATGTTTTCTGCACTTGATAAATCACTTTGATCTTGCACTTTATGCTGCCCTACTCCCTTCAACAAATGAACTTCTCCTTGTACACCTCACCGTGCCATCCTTGCCCCATCACATTGTGCTGCACTTTTTAAAGCATCTGACTTTGTACTTAATGTCATTTTTATTTCACTAACCAACGATGCTTCCCGAATTTTTTATCACATTAATTTTTGCCTCATAATATCGCTCTGTACTTCTAAGTATTTTGTTCTCACTTCTCCCCTTATGAAGGTCCCCCAGGCACAAATTAAGCACGTAGAACTGTACCTTGATACTAGTAGCACCGAGTGATTCAAGCAGGGAATGTGGGGAGGAATGTGTAGCAGGCATTTTATTGCTATATTTGAGATTATGCACAACACTTTTTAAAAATAAAAACATCCAAGAGCAAAGTTATGATTTTTAAGTCCCTGGGTATAGGGTTAGGAAAGATGTGCATTGGTTTTTAGGAAAAGGCAAGTTAGAAGTGGTGAAGTTGTACCCGTATTTGGGTAGAAAGTTTTCTAGTAACTTCTCTAATAGCGACCACATTACTCAGTGCAGAAGTAAGGCAATATCCCAGGCTTCTGAAATTGGAGATTGTATAAATGCTGTGGGCAAAGACACTTTGCCCATGTTTTGGCGGTATATAAGAAATAAAATTCCGCCAGCATTAAGTTACGTCTGTGAATCTATGGATGAGCGGTGCTGGGCCTTCTTTGAGAAGGTGGAAGGGCACATTTGGCGCCAAATATGTAACTTGAATTTTGCAGCTGCTCCACCGGAACTCAGGCTTGAATTTGGGCTCCTCTCCACAAATGTGTTCGCTATGGCTGCCTTCCTAAGGTGGGGGAATAGCTTATTGAATAGTGATCCGGGCTCCATAAGGGCTGCATTAAAACATGACATCTTTTTCTGTTTGAAGGAGAGAAGCGCTGTTTTCTCAAATTAGGTGAAGCATTCGATATGTTTGGAATTGGGCAAAGTGAAGCAGGTCCTCTTCCAAAGCCAATTTTGAAAATATTGATTAAAAAACAATTTATGAAGTTAGTTATTAAAGAGATATTGAACTATGTTCTCGGCACACTAGGAATGATACTATCATGTGAGTAGCACATGTAAAAAAAAAAAACTTATGTTCTATGGAACCTTCCCTATGGTGTGCGTAGAACCATTCTGTAACTAAGGTTGAACTTGCTCCTCCTACGAATTATAACGGGAGCATGGGGGGGGATTTTCCAGGGAAGAGAGGCTGTATGACCATGTTCAAGATTTAAACGATGTGTTATTTGTTTGTCCTTTATTACATTCATTACGACGTTGACTGTTAAGACCGTTGTTCTTAAAGTTTAATATTTCCTCGGCAGTGGAGGCTGTGGCAGTGGAACTGTCTTTTGGCTCCTCCCTCGGCAATAGTTTGTTTTAAATTTTTTACTTTTTTTAGACAATTTTCAAATATTCTTTGATAGGATTATATTATTTATATTTGCTCTTGCATTTGATGAATGTGGCCTTTTAGGGAAGTAAGATTTGCACAGTCTAGGTAAATTTACAGTGTTTGTAAAGCTTATTGCATTGAATTATGTTGAAGTACTGTATTAGACTTGCACTACTCTTCCCGCTACATTGCTTACACCGGATAGGTTTTGCATATTGTCACTCGTGAGATGTGTTTTGTACATTGAATGTTTTGTTATGTACTTTATTCTGCATATTGTCAATCGTGAGATGTGCTTTGTAAATTCTGTGTGTTTTTATATAGACCTCTTTAAGTTCCAAATCATAATAAAAATATTTGATTTTTGAGTAATGAGAGTATCAGCAGCGGCGTAGCCATTACCAGTGGACTTTCTGAGGCAGAGCAGCAAACTTCACTGCTGCAAGCTTCAAAACCATGCCACCATCTTGAAGCGCTATTCAACATACTCTGCATTTAATTTCTTATTGAAGCACATGCCCTCCACATTTAGTTGCATGTTTTTTGCTTTTCTTTTTCTTTAAATATTTTAGCATATACTTGTATCACAAAGAAAACCACCACCTTACTTTTTAAGAGGGAGGTAGGACTTTTTGATGCCATGACTCTTTCCTGCAAAAGTCCACAAAGAGCAGAGTCACAGAGTCTGCAGTGCTGGTCCCAGTGTGGCTGATGGGAGATTAGGTAACCTCAGTGGACATTCAGGCTTCAGTGTAGCTAACTCAACAGCTTTGAATTGCACAAGTGGACTGATTCACCAGATAGTCAACCTTTAACTCCTATGCCACAATCTAGCCAAATTCTGGTCCTTCTTAGTGAGCGGTATACCTATGTGTGAGCATTGTACTTGAGTAAGTGCAGGATAGCCATCATGTTTTGTGACTGTATCAAGATGGGTGTGCCTGTGTGAAGGCAGAATTAACATTGTATTTTGTGAGTGCAGGGTATTTATTTATTTATAAAGTTTTATATAGCGCGAACATGACCCACGCGGGTATCAGAGCGCTTTACAATATACAGTTATTAAACATTAGATGGTTGAGGTAGTATACATACATTCGGTATTCGCCATTCAGTACAAAAGAGGTAGATAAGATAGTAGTATATGGGTAGCATAGGTGACTAGTAGTCAACATTTGAAAGGATTTATATAGCGCTGGCTAGACCCGGAGGTATCAGAACGCTTTACATGAGAATCAGAACATAGTTGCAGGTTACATCGTTACAAAGATTACACAGTTATTAGTGCATAGCTACATAATTACATGTTAGGTCGAGACAAAATAAGGACATATACGTAAGGGAAAAAGCAGGCAAGGGAGAGATACAAGGGGAGAGGGGGTAGGAGCAGGGGGAGTAGACATAGAATGAAGTGGGGAAAGAGGAGGGGGAGGGTGAAAGACACAGCAAGAAAGAAGAGGGGGAGGGTGACGGGGGCACAAACCGGTAAACGCCTAATAGCTGCGTCCAAAGTCCAGTAAACTGTGATCCCAGGGGAAGTGGCATCATTCCCCCATCTCCGTTGCGAGAGGCTCCCTATTAAGCAGTGGACTCTCTCAGAGGGGTCTCTGAGACTCCAAGGTCTACCTACTGGATCCTTCCCCAAAAGGGAGAGGGAGTGCTTTGGCAAGGGGCGCCATACCAAACCTCAACTGTGAGTGGCTCCCTTAGCGCAGTGGACTCTCTCAGGGGAAACACTGAGACTCCAGAGTATAAATATTGGATCTTTCCCCAACAAGGGGAGAAGGAGTGCTTAGTCAAAGGGCACAAGGGACGGGGGCTAGGCGGCGTAGCAGACAGGGGGAGAGATTCAGGGGAGAGGGGATAGGAGCAGAGGAGGAAGACAAAGAATGAAAGAGGGAAAGCGGTGGGGGAGGGTGAGAGACAGAGCATGAAAGAGGAGGGGGAGGGTGAAGGGGGTACAAACCGGTAGACGAGTAAAAGCCGCGTCCAAGGTCCGGTAAGCTGTGCTCCCAGGGGAAGTGGTATCATTCCCACATCTCCGCTGCGTGAGGCTCCCTTTACGCAGATGACTCTCTCAGAGGGGTCTCTGAGACTCCAAGGCCTACCTACTGGATCCTTCCCCAACAAGGGGAGAGGGAGTGCTTTGGTAAGGGGCGCCACACCAAACCTCAACTGTGCGTGGCTCCCTTGACACTGTGGACTCTCTCAGAGGGGGTCCCTGAGACTCCAGAGTATGAATATTGGATCTTTCCCCAACAAGAGGAGAAGGAAGGGTAAGTGGCCTATAGGTTGAAAGTTGTGCCTCTATGAGTGCAGAGTGAGTCATATGCCTGGGTGATGTGAGAGCTTTGTGAGGGTTGTGCCTATGATATGGTAGCAGTGTGAAAGTGGCATCCCTGAATGTTTTTGTGTGCAAGCACTTTAGAAGGGCCAAACCTATTGGCTTTGTTAACGCTTTTTAGAGTTATTGTTTTGACCTGCAGTGCAGGGAGTGTAAATGCAATAATAGTGTGTGTCAGTGCTTAATTTGTAAAAAAAAATGGTCCAAGGGCCCTCGTCAGGAGGACATTGCAGCTTGTGCCACCCATTGCCCCTGCCAGTGCTACTGACACCACTAACACAATTACTAACCATCACACTCCTACATGTGTGACAATTCAGACTATTCCAGGCCCCCAAAGCTATAACAATGGCTTGGGCTGCACATAGTCATTTTAATATATATTGAAGGGCTAAACAACTGTTGTTGTCCTCATCTCTAAATTAGATAGACAGCACCACCATTTGGTAGACTGTCATAAGAGCCGGTGTTGACAATTAAGTGCCGGGGCCGGGCACCGGAAACCACCAGCTCAAATTAAGCACTGTTGTGTGTATGAGAATGGTAGTGAGTTTTGATATGGCAGATGCAGGCTCTGTCTAAGGAGGTTGAGGAGTGTCTGGGCAGCTGACAGACTGAGATGTCACTCTAGTGAGGGGGGTCTAGTTACTTTGCTCGCACTAGGGCCCATGGCTAACTGGTTGTACCACTGCTGTACCTGGCTATATATTGGCCATTTCACTGCAATACAAACTAGACAATGCTGGATTCTCTTTAAACCTAACCTCCGGATCTGTTAAATTGCTCGTATGTCATTTTCCAATTACAGAAAAAGACTGTACACAATGAACCAATCGTAGACCTGTGGATAAAAAGTCTTTATTGTTAAGAGGAAGGGGAAAGACTGGGAGACGGAAATTCATGATTTGCTGACAGAATGCCTATTTACTCTGGCTACAGCAGTCTTGTTTTTCACAGGGCCTGTTTGCTGTTAATTCACGTTTTTTAAAATGTTTTACTGTACTTGGAATTTACCTCTGTCTTTCACAGTCTTTTGATTTCCTTCTTGTTTTTATTATTCCCAGATGTAAATATCCCCCACCTGTCCCTCCCTTCCGGCACCAGCTGTTTCCTTCACAGCAGCTTCTTTGGGGGGAAAAAAGTGAAGTGTTCTGAAAATTAGCTTGCACAGCTGTCAGACAGAAGGGAGACGGGGAAAGAGGGAGGAGGGAGGAGGGAGGAGGGAGGGACTGAGAGAAATGTGTGATCACTCCAGGACTATCCTGCTTGCTTTTGTTGTGGAGTAGTTGGGAGGCTGGAAGAGAAAAGGTACAGTAAAGCGTACTGACATAAGGGTATCAGTATCTTTATGAAGGGCTGCAATGCGAGAGACCTCCCAAAACCACCAAAATAGCCTCTGGTGCCTAAAAAAAGCTGAGCACTCAGGGACGGGCCCAGCTCGGAGCCAGAGGCGCCTCTTGCTGCTTCCCTTGCTCATAAAAGGCTGACTCTGGGCTGTAGGCCCGCTGGAATGTGCGGGGCGGGCCGCGACTCCCTGGGAATTCTGCTTCAGAATGAGGCGTCTGTTGCCTCGCACTGAGCGCGCGCCAGAGCTGCTGAGCGATGGCGCTGACAGACGCAACTACAACGACGGCTTCTGATAAAGCTTACCTTAAAGGGATCCCTTTCTTGGAAAGTACAGAAGCTGTCTTATTAATAGCATCCTCGATTTCACATCTCATATGTGACCCACCTAGCCAATCCTGGCTTTTTAGACAACAGGGGAGAGGATGTGGTCTCACGGCTAGACTGCCGACTTTGGAGCTGGGAAACCAAAGCTCGAGCCTCGGGGTCGACTCCATATCCTGTGATTCTGGGCAAATCAGTTAATCTACCCGTGCCTACCCCAAAATAAAAATAAATAAAAATGAATGTGTCCTTGTGTAACGTAACTGGTGCTCATGTAAAGCGCTCCAATACCTTCGGGTCGAGATCGCGCTATATAAATCTGCAAAAAAAAAACTGTACTTCGCATGCTTGGATTTGGAAGCAAACATTTTTAAGGTGAAAAGCTAGACTACAAGTTCCATAATGCAAAGTGCTGCTCTCTGCAACAGTCAGGGCTGCCTGAATAGGACACAAGCCATCCAGGGGTAGACTAGGGAGCTTCGAGTGGTCCAGGGGAGCTTTCGCTCAAGCAGCCCCCGGCTACATATCCCTTGAGTGGTTGAGTGGCCAGGATTCGATGTCCCTGAAACCGCCTGGTTACATGTCCCTTGAGTAACATGCTCACTGTGCACATGAGTGGTGGAGAAGTGCTTGCGAGGGACAAGTGTTTGTTTACAGGGTGCCTGAGAGCGAGAAGCTGTAGCGCAGAAGGTATCCTCCCCTAAACTCTTTAGAAATGTGGTTTGGACCTATAGAGATGCCAAACGGAGGCATATGACCACCTATAGTGAAGCAGCCCTAGATGACTGGGCTCACACCAGCAGTGGGTGACCCAAAACCTATAATGCAGCCTGGACCAGGCAGCGATCGCAAATTAAATGAATCCATCTGGGGTTTCCTCATCGCGCTGTAATGACATGGCTACCCCGATATAGGGTTTCAATTTAATGTCCACAGGGATGACTATAGATGCAATAAACGACCTAGATGGAAGTCCTCATCACAAGATTTCACCTGAGAGTCTTTAGAGATCGCACCAGAAATGTCTTTCAGCAAATACTGCCACTGGGGCCACTCACTTTCAACCCCCCAAAGCCCTTTTCGGAGGTGTCTCATGTTCAAAGTTGTTGATAGTTCTTAATTTAGAATTCCGTTGCACATGCTGCATGGGGGGACATACCTTAACGTGTTCCCCTTGCATGACCTGTGCCTTTCCTCACCATCTAAAAAAAGAGGCTACGGGAAAGATTTAGGGTAGAGCACCTCCTCCCCTGCACTCGACTATAGCCAGTTTCTTCAACTACATTTGCTTTATTGACTTGGCTTAACTTGCCAGATAAAAAATATATTTCGTTATACTTATGACATTCTTACTTTGAACTTTCCACTAGTTTGTCTGAATTTTAAGGCAAGACAAGGAGTCAGCCACTAAGTGCAGAAAGACTCCTTTATTAATACTTCCAGCAGCAACAAAGTGAATATTGAGAAACATTGCTGCTACTGTCATGACGTCACATGATTTAAGGCCACAGCTCCAGAGCATCAGCTCTCAGCATAGACTCATCAGACAAGTCTGCCTGTCCTTTTTTATGTTTTTTCACCGTCATCTGTTTTTTTGTCCTTTATCTGTCTCTTTCCTTAATCTACTGTCCCTTTAGAGTTTTTGCATGCAGACTGAAAGGGCTCCTTTGTCACCTATGGCTGCTTGTAGTACACAAAAAGAGAGATCTCAATCTTTAATCGTCTGTGCTGAGCCAGGCAGTGGAGCACGAGGCGAGATACATTTTTAGCTGCCATCTGTGATCTCAGCTAAATGTCAGAGCTTCCTCTCCAAATACTGGTTGGGGCAACAGCAGATGATGACTGAGAACAGCATGGATTGGCTGGCATGAGATTAATATATTTTGCTATCATGGTACTGTGTGAACCCGATGGGATGCATGGATTAGAGTGAGGCCCAGCCCTTTGGTCCTGATGAAAGCACAATACGTGTGTAAGGGTACCAAAACATGTTGCATGTTATGTTGAGTAAATGATTTCGCATAACCTTTTCTGTTAACTTCTGGAGGGCTGGAGAAAGAAATCAAAGTTTATTTATGTTGAGGGGGGCGTGGCTTCGAGCCCGGAGAAGATGCATGCCTAAAGTGGGAGCTACGACAGCCGAGGAGACTCCTCTGCCAGCAAGACCGTAATCCGCCGGTATACACCGCCCAAATGACATGATATCACGCCGGGCAGTCCCCTAAGTACTCAGTTGTACTCGTAGTCCCCGTAATTGCTCATTTGACAAAGAGATCCCCAAATCGACACAAGCAGTAATGTGGGGAAAATGGCAGGGGCCACGAGGCCTAACTACAAGAAGACACTCCCTGGGCCTCCAACTATCAACACTGATCCGAGGCATCAAGGTAGGGAGCATACCCCCCACCCCCGCTGTAACCATCACCCTGCTGGCACCTAGCCCCTGTCATCCCCATGAACAAACGACTTTGTGCAGGACCTGTAGATGGCTACTAAGGCCGGAGACCGCCATTTTAATCAGCCTGACGGTGTCTGTCCCTCATCGGTGCTCATCTCTATATGGCGTAATGCACCGCAGAACTAACGATACACAACAACCTCCGGTTTAAACAAAAAGGAGAGGGCTGATTCCCGTTGCACCACCACCTTGCAACCACCAAACTGCTCCTGTCTCTTTTCAAGGCCTGATAAGACCTTTAAGACCAGTTGGTGACACACCATCTTAAACTGCCTGACAGGGCCTATCGCTATGCCACTTGTAACTCTGCAACTTTAAAAAGGCACCGACAACACAATCAAGTCAAGTCAAAGAAACTTTATTCTGCCAATCTAGGCCATAAAAGCAGATAAAACACACAGTACCAAAACTGATCAATACAATACATTAAAAAGGACAGATTCATCATTCATATAACTGTTTCAGACAGAAAGGAAAGTATGTGGACCGGAAGACGCCAAAACTAGAGATTTAAACCGCCCTGTAAAGTGCAAAATAGTGCAGTACATATATATAAAAACCACTGATAAAATACAATAAAACTACTAAAACCACTCAGTGCTAAAAAGCCAATAGATGAGGTGGGGGAACAGATCCAAAAACTAACACACTTAAGCTGTGAGCAGTTTTTTCCTTTGTCTTAATGCACCTGATAAGAAACTGGCAACTCCATGGCAAATCAGAGAGGAAGACAGCATTTGCAAATATATCAGAGCTGGTTTTACTTGTGCAAAGTTACATTGCTTTAACAATGGAAGAATATATTTTTTCTGTAAGTTACCATACAAATCACAGAAGAAAATAAAGTGTAAAAGGTCTTGATTTGAAAAATGATCACAAGGACAAGGCATTAAGACATCCGTCTTGGAAAAGCCCCTAGGGACAGATAGACCCCAGTGAATAAGATTAAACCTAAACCTGGTTAAACGAGAGAGATGATACTGGCCCTTGATATACGTCCAATAAGGATGTCCTAGGGTCCCTGTGCTCACTATTACATATTGCCTTACTGTAGGCTTGGTGAGTTCCCTGTTTTCCCTTTCTACCCTCCTTCTTACTAAGAACAGTGATTTTATATCTCTCAGCTCATTGGGGCACATCGGCCTAGGATTCGTGAACAACTCGGAACGGCCTAGGATCTTCACCTGCTCTAAGACATAACCGAGTCATGGAATATCAAGGGCCCCATCAAGTTTCATACACTCCTCTAGAATAAGATGGTTCAGCGTAAGAGTAGGGTTAGACCAGATTTTCAACCAACGCATTACTGGGGCCATAGCAATAGTTTCAGAAATATAACCCTGCCCAAGTTCCTCATGTACCATAAAGGATGGGGTACAAGGGGGTACTGCTAGGAATCTGCGGAGATGTTTATTCTCAATAGCTTGCAATTCGCTAACATCCTTGTAGCCCCATGCATAACTGGCATAAATGGTCATGGATATACATTTCTCATTGTAAACCTTCAATAGGGCAGGTAGTGGTTTGGCCCCCAATCTCTTGGTAAAGTCCAAGGTGGCTCCAGCTGCTCTGGCCAGTGTGTTTTTTTTGAGTGCCCTCTGAGACCCCCTTTCATCAAACAAGACGCCTAAGTATGGGAATGTAGAAACTTTAGTCAATTCACCTCCCCTACACAAAAGCCTACGTTTGGAAAACTTTGTTCTTCCGATCGTCATTAAATGTGACTTAGAAAAATAAATTGAAAGGTCAAGTGAAACCATAAAATCTATAAAAGTGTTAACAAGACTTTGCAACCCCACAGTCGTTCTGGCAAGTAACACTGCGTCATCTGCATATAGCAGAGCTGGTACGCGTTTACAGCCTGCTTTGGGGATGTCTTTACACGCAGCTGACAGAACTTCCCCAAGTTTAATAATGTATAGAGTAAACAAAACTGGGGCTAAAATGCATCCCTGTCTTCCCCCTGCTTGACCTCCAAGGAAGTTGAGAGTGAGCCGTTTTCATTATATCTAACAGAGGCTCACAGATTTCAATGTGACCAATTAAAAAAAAACACCAAATCGGCATCCATGCCCATCTCTAGAAGCAAAGGCCACAGTTTGGACCTATTAACACGGTCAAATGCAGACGTGAGGTCCATAAAAGCCATATGCAAGTTTCCCTTTTTGGCAATTGTATATTTACCGATCACCAGTAGCAAATTAATACATTGGTCCAAAGTTCCCTCCCTTTCCTGAAACCGTATTGCAGTTCAGAAATACTAGAGGAATCATCTAACCATAACTTTAGGCGGTCCAAAAACACCCTGCCCATAATTTTTACGGCCGAATCAAGTAGGGAGATTGGGCGGTATCAAACTGGGTCGTCCCTCGCTCCCTTTTTAATGATCGGTGAGATAAACTGCAGTAGACCATGAGGTTGGCAGGCCACTCACGGCAGCTGCATTAAAAACCCTGGTCTAGATCTTGGCCCACCTCATAGCATCAGCTTTATAAAGATCCGACGGGACCCCGTCGGGACCCGACGCTTTCGGCTGGCTGTGGCCATAATGGCTTTTTGAACCTCATCTACCCTGAAAATCACAGGACGCGTGTCTGCATTTGGGACCCAAGGGGTATCAGTGTATTCTGTATCCACCCCTCTATAGATCTCTTCAAAATGTTGGACCCATATATCAGCCGGGATGGTACAGTCCACTCTCCACGAGTGTTGATCTTTAAAGAAAGGCCTAAAAATAACTTCCCAAAATTTGGAGCTATTAGATAATACACTGGCCTGGCCTAAATTGTCCCATGCCTGTTCCTTTATGACTTCTTTGTTTAAGTGCTACTTTATAGGCTCTCCTACAAGCCTTAACCTTCCCCACATCCCTAGGTTTTTGTTTTAATGCGGACAACACAATCAGTTTCGTGAAAGGCCAAATTGACTGTAACCACAAATTACCATCCCATAAAAACTGACAGCGGCATCAACACCCGCCGGGACTCGAGTCCCTTGCTTGTGCCCACCTGCCTGCCATACCTCCTTCCGTGCCTCCCCGTAGGCCCGCAACCCACCAGCAGACACTAAGTGTGGAACACACCAAGGCATCATCTGCGTCCGCCGTACTGCTCTCTCGCTGCTCCTCGACACCTCTGTGCTCACCTCATTCTTCAAGCGCCAGTGACCGTAGACCTGTTAACCCATCAAAGGGTGTGAAGAGTGGTACACTGCGAGGTCTGAATCGGGGTCAGCCCTGGAAGCCTTGGCATCCTAGCGTAACCTACCGTGCTCGCTTTAAACTATTGCCACTCTGTTGCTCAATCACCATCTGCCTGCCGTTGCTCCTCTAAAACTCTGCGCTTACCTGAATCTTTAAGCGCCAGAGGCCGTAGGCCAGTTAACCCTCGCAAAGGGAGTGAAGAGCAGAACACGTTGAGGCCGCATCTGCGCCAGTACTGGGATCATCGGACCTCCCGCACAATCGCCCCACAGAGGAGTGCAGTGGGGGCGACGGGCCGCAGTTTCTCTCTCCACATGCACAAAACACATTACATGACCCCCCTAGGCATCGTGCATAGCGCCATAGCTATACACAAATAAAAATCAAACCTTTGCATCTTGCTCAAATTAAGGGTAATTAGAGTGTCTGTTAATTAAATATTATTGAGGCCAATTGAGGCTAATGAAAGAAAACGGTGACTATTGAGGATAATTAAGGACAGCAGCAACACAAGCCTATACAGCATCAGTATCACATACCAAGCAACATGTCTCTTTTGTAAAGCAATGAATTCCGCAAACCCGTGGCATCTCATTCAACAGACCATTTAAAATCGAAAGGGCGCACAGAGTGCCCACCAGACCGATCCTGGGTGCAAAAAATCTGTAACCGCTCAACTTCAGGCCATTTAGATTACAGTAATCAGAATCTATATTTTCACACATGAGAAAAGCAAAAACACTAGTATGGAACGAAAACAAGATTGGAATAGCTCAAGGCTATGCCAAAGGGACGGTCTTCAGGAGGAAAGTCTTTTTAGCCCTGCGAAAGTCACTCACGACCTTGAACATTAACTTCTCCTTCATCAGCCCAGAAAGGTTCAGAATTACTAACCTGGGAAAGACCTTTGTAATCGATGATCCCTCTAAACTCGAATCCTAAATCCAGAAACAGCAACAACAAGAGATGTCCTCTTAATCTTTCTCCATCTATGAACTGTCCATCGACTGTTTCCTTGTACTCATGCCTGAAATAATGCAAAATAGTGCTGAATGACGTTGTTTGTCTCAAATAATACGAAATATTGCTAGAATGATGTTGCATTCGGATATCTCTTCTCCTGATAGTTGAGAATGTTAGGATTTCAGCCCGTTTTCAGTTTATCGCCGATGATCCTCTTACTGCTACACTACTGGTGACCTTTGTTGCATCTTTGTTGATCAATGTTGATACTACTTTGAGTCGAAGCACTAAGTAACAAGATAATTACGTATACTCTACTTTCACCTCAATACTCATCCAACACCCAACTTAGGTCCAACTGCTGACGGCATTATAAACATTAGCCCCTAACTGCCACACATACATATACCCCTTAAGCACCATTTCCTACACTCACATAGCACAAACTCGCCCTCAACGCAGGGATTGTTATCTGAACACATCTAATCTAAACACAACTACTTTAATGCTAACCATCCCATCGCCAACCACTCCCACACTTAAACTACATCAGTCACTCCATTCACATCCGAACACATCACCCACCAACAACACTCAGGAAAACTCTATAATTTGACATATCTGCTCTTGATACTTCGCATGTTGTTAGTCTCATGACTGTACGATATTAACTATTTCTTCCACAGCTCTCCCAAATGTATACCAATGTGGTATTAGACATGTTTCACTACATAATGTTAAGCACGACCTAGAACTGTCCCTTGCTTTCTACCCCTAGACACGATTGCCGACGTTGGGAATTCTGTCTGCCAACTATCACAGCTAGGGCAGCCGAATCCAAATCAAATCCAAAATCCTGATATGTAATGATTCAACTGTATTACATGGAATTCAGATAATACATTTCTTGATATGTGATGTGATATATGTGATGAATGAAATGTAATACCTGGTGGCTTAGTTGATACAGTCACATGATGCATAATGTAGTATTGTAGTACAAACAAAACATGTCATAATGAGATTTTTATGTCGCATAACTGGAAATGTATTGAATCACATGTTCCTCAACTAGTCATTGCTCACTGCCCTATCATTGAAACTATATCACTAGAGAGCTCAAAACCTCACACATGTCATCTTACTAACTCGCAATCAACGGCCGTACACTACCTTCTCCTCTGGCTGTTACATCCCCTCCCTGCATTTTTCTTACTCCCCTCGAGTGAAGCTCTCATCGGGTGGCGACCACTGTCTCCCCATTTCATGTCTTTATGCTCTCATTGGCATTGTTACGCTCCTTAGTTTCTATGCTTTCTTCTATCTCTCCCTCTATACTCTCTATACTCTCTATACCCTCTCACCTCTCCTCTCACCTTCATCTCACCTACCTCCCCCTCACTGCCCCCTCCCCTCTCCATCCCAATGGATATCCCAAACTGACAAGACTAGACCCTCCAACCCATAGGTCCATCACATAAAAATGCGCACCCACACCTCCCCCCTACAGACCAAGCAACTTAAACCGAAACCACTGGCCTCACAATAAATAACATGCCTAGCAACACTCTTAAGATATTATCACTTAACGTTAAAGGCCTCAATCATCCAGTGAAAAGAAGAAAAATAGTAGAATACTAGCACAAACTAAGAAGAGACATCCTCCTGGTTCAAGAGACCAGAATAGATAAGGACATTTCCCAAAATCTCCTACACAACTGGTATTCTGAACTGGCCTGCTCACCTGACTCAGACAAAAAGAATGGTGTCATCACCATCTTTGCCAGATCTACAGGTATTAAAGTAATAAAAAATACAAATGACACAGAAGGTAGATGGGTTATCTCACAAATCATGAAAGACAACCAGGAACTTTTCATCATCAACTTATATGCGCCCACAGCATGTTGCCCCACATTCTGGTCAACCTGAATAAAAGGATACATGCAATCCCAAATGATTCTAGAATCCTAGTAAGAGGGAACTTTAACCTTTCATTGGACCTGATCCTAGATAGGTTGTCACCCTGTAAACTTAGACCGGGGAAATCCCCTACACAAATAAAAAATATAACCACCTCACACAACCTCACGGACATCTGGAAGCTTTTTAACCCGACTGACAGTGAGTTCACTTTCTACTCAAACCCCCATAACTCTCACTCGAGAATAGACTATCTTCTCACCAATTAAAACCTAACTCCCTCCTGCTTGGACTCAAAGATTGAACCTATCATCATTTTCGATCATGCCTGCATCTCAGTGAATATTCCGATTACTAATACCCAAAATCCGGACAGACTCTGATGCCTAAATGACACTTATAAGCAATCCATCCTGCAGGGCAAGAATTACAATCCACAATTATAAACTACTTTAAAGAAAATGCATCTCCAGACATATCCCCTGAATTCCTCTGAGAAGCAATGTAGGCCACTCTCAGGGGCAATATGATTAGTATTATGACCAACAAAAATAAAACTGCCAACAAAACTCTGGAAGAACTTCAACTCAAGGTCAAACAGCTCAAGTGCCTTCTTATTTCAAAACACTCCATAAAAACATTAGGCAAACTCAAAACTCTAAAATACAAGTACAATAAACTAATAAGCGAGAGAGCACACACTTGTGTGAACAACTACAAAGCAAGAATATTGTGTGAGTTTTACAAGGGCAGAACATTTCTTGACAATTATCTGAGAGTGAAAATCCAGAGCATCTCCATTAATGCAATCAAAAACAAAGCAGGTAAAATCGGAACTGATGCCAAAAAAATCTCAAGCTCCTTTCTCCCATAATTATTAAAATGTATGCAATCCGGAACGACAACCAACACCTGCGGATTGTGAGAACTACCTGAGGAACATAAACCACCCCACCAGGGGCGGCTCCTCCATTAGGGCGGAGGAACGTCGCCCCACTGCTTTCTCGCAGTGCGAGAAGCAGAAACATAAAAGGGTATTTTAAATACCATTTTATGTTTCTGCTTCGCGCACTGTGAGAAAGCAGAAGGCAGGGTATGCCTGGTTGGGGGCGGGTGGGAAGGTATGCCTGGTGGGGGCGGGCGGGTGGGGGGGTCGTGGAGGAGTGGCTTGCCCACTGTTGTGGGCCCTGACTGTTTGGTCGGCCCACTGGGGCCGACCAAACCGGTAATGCTCACTCTACATTTTCTCTATGTAGGCTGCATGCAGCCTACATAAAGGAAATGGCCTCCCTACAGGCGCCCGGCTGGGCGCTGTCCGCACCAATCACAACGCTGCAATTCACAAAGCTGCCATTGCAGCGTTGTGATTGGCTTACAGGAGGGGAGGGAGCATGCCTGTTTCTGTTCCTGTTCCTGTTCAGGAAAACGCCAAATGCAGGACCCGGCGCAGGAGCAGAGGTGGCGCGGGACCCGGTCAGGTAAGTTTTTTAATTTTTTTAAATTTTAAACCTGTGCGGACCCACCCCTCTGCCCCCCCCCACCCGCGAGTATTGCGAGCCGCGACTGCTCCCCTCACTTACTGGAAGGGATCAAACCTCTCTTAACATACCATTAGAGACAGAAGAAATAGAAAACGTGATCAAAACATTAAAACTAAAAAAAGCCCTAGTGCCAGATGGCTACAAAAGCCAATTCTACATAACCTTTAAACCCCACTCATACCTCATCTAAAATCCCTCTTTGACTTTTACACCTTAAACGGCAAAACAAGCCCAAACTTCAACAAAGCTATAATCTCTGTAACCCACAAAGATAATAAAAACCCGTTAGACACCAAAAACTACAGACCAATCTCTCTGCTCAACGTAGATTGTAAATTTTATGCAAAATCCTTGCCACCAGATTGGAAAAGCTTCTTCCATCTCTAATTCACCCCGCTCAAACTGGCTTCATTAACGGGAGGGTGGGCTGTGACAACATAGGATTATTTGCACACGTGTTAGAAAAATCTCCCCTCCTCAGCTTCCCAGTGATGGCCATGGCTTTAGACACCGAAAATGCCTTCGATAAGGTCTCCTGGCCTTTTTTAAATCAGAGAACCGGAAATTTAACCTTGGACCCACCTTCGAACAAATGGTGTTCGTACTATATGATAACCCCTCAGTCAAGGTTAGGGTCAATGGCTCCCTCTCTGAAAATGTTGGACTCTCCCAAGGGACTAGGCAAGGATGTCCCCTTTGACCTTTGCTCTTTCTCCTAGCCATAGACCCTGTCCTCTCAGAAATTCGCCACAACCCGTCATCTCAGGCATCCCCTTTGGCTCCACAAACCACAAAGTAGCAGCCTATGTGGACGACGTCCTCATCTTCTCTGAGGATGCAGAAGCAGCTATCCCCGAAATCCTCAAGCTAATTAATACCTACTCCTTTGCCTCCGGCTACACACTAACAAAGAAAAAACTGAAGTATTTCCACTCAACCCCATCTGCACACCCTCAATTATTAAGGACATAGACCTCAAATGGCAAAACCTCCACCTGAAATATTTAGGCCTAGATCTAGGCAAATCCCTCCACGAATCTCACACACATATTGAAAACACACAATTGAAAAAGATCCAGGACCTGATCGATTGTTGGTCCCACAAACACATGACGTCGTGCGGTGGACTAGAGTGCACCAAAATGCTAACTGCTCCACAAGTGAACTTTATCATCAGTATGTTCCCCCTCCAACTATTGGACTCTTTCTTCAAAAGTCTAAACGAGTCCACCACTCAATTAATCTGGCATAATAAAAATCCCAGATTTGCTTTCAAAATCCTATTAGGTAAGAGAAGGGAGGAGTGGGCCTACCCAACTTCAGTACGAGGCAAATGGCATTTCTGCTTAAGCAATCCATACACTGTTTCTGTCCAAACCCCCTACTCCCACCTCCTCTATGGACAGAAATCGAGATAGACCTCCTTCGACCATTCACCCACTGCCATCTATCTTTATGGGCCACATTAAACTGCAACATTCTGTAAAACATTCTTAGAGATACAATGCTTGCCATAAAACACCTGGACAAGAACTGCTCGATCCAAATCAAACATTCCTCATACACATATATCTGGCACAACCCATTAATAAAAATTGACGATAAAGCCCTCCACTGGCATTCCTGGTCATCGCGCAATATTCCATACATCACAGATCTAATCAACGGAGACAACCCCATCCCGCTTTCCCTACTTCAAGCCTCCTCAGTCATTCCCAATAAGGAATTCTATAACTTACTAAAACTCAAAGTAGTGACAAACTGCAACCAACACTTCAGAAACCCTCAACACCCAAGTATTCTTAAGAAACTTGCCCCACTCTCCGCCCATGCTCACCAGGCCTAAAAAATATATAAGAGTCTCCAAGAATCAGCTTCTAACCCAATTCAAAAATATCAAAAGAAGTGGTCAGACTACTGCCTTAGGTAAGGCTATTCCCACCTAACTGATAATGACTGGTCTCTAATTTAGAAACATGCCACCAAACTCAAGATATCTCCGATTATACTCCACTGCAAATATTGGTTACTATACAGAACTTTTTGGACTGCAGCTAAGCTCTGCAAATTAGGCCTTCTTAATTCAGAGAAATGTTGGAACTGCTTCTCATAAGTGGGCGATCTGAACCACATGATTTTTTACTGTCCCTTCCTTCGGTCATACTGGGAAGACATTAAGAAAACTATTAATGACATCTTCCACTGCAGGGTATCGCTGGATCCAGGGTTAATCTCCTTAGACACCTGGGCCCACCCCAATGCACCACTACTCGACACAACAGAACTATTATTTGACTTGTTGCTCACACTGGGTGTCAAAATGATTCTTTGAGACTGGAAAGATTTCAAATCCATCTCTTGTCACACTTGGTGGGCCTGGGTTTACTTTCTGAGGAGGGCAGACAACATCAACCTCAACCAAAATTTTGATCATGATAAGTCAAGACTGCTCTGGTCCCCATTAGACTCTCACATCCGAACAAAACCCACCTGACTAACCACCTTGCCCGAGTTCTGGGATATCCCCCCTCTCCTCTACCCCCCAGCCTGCCAACCCTCTATCCTGACCCACTGAACCCCCCCCCCATTCCTCTCTCTCTTCGCCCCCCTCTTTCTTGTCCTCTCTCTCTCTCCTTCCCTTATTTCCCTTTCTCAACGAGAAGTAAATCTCCTCCTGTCCACAGGAATACTATAGTCAATATTCCAAATTGCTCAATTAGACAATTATACCTCGCTCTGACCTACATTACATTATGGCTCGTACCACCTGAACGGTAGGAATACTTTTCTCTCATGATGGACAGAAACGTGATAACTGAACTTAGTGTGATGTCCTTCACTTCTCCCCTTTCCTATATCTTTGTTTTCTGTATGTATGTTTTATTTTATTGAAATGCCTAACAAAATGTTTAAACAAAAAAAAAAAGTTTATTTATGTTGACCAGCCACACCAGATCAATTTTTTATTGGGTTATTTTTTTTCCGAGCACAGTCAAAAACAATATTTTTCACATTAAGACATAATGTTGTTCAGGAACCTACTAAAAGGCGACAACACAGCTCTATTTAGGAACAGCGGTTGCAAGAGGACACATGAGGGACAGTGATGCTCTTGAGCACGATATGTGTTGCTTTTGGGTTCTGGTTAAAATGGTGCCAATGATGACATTGTAGCAGATCTTGTCCAGGAGTACAAACAATCTCTATCTGCCTGGCCTTGTGAGATACCTTTCTTTTTTTTATGTCTGTTACGTGCATTGTGTTTGGCGGTGCAAGTTGCTCACATGTTGATTTGTAGCTGTATTATTTGGAGACATGTTTTGTTATTGTCTTGTTACTCTTATTTATTTCATATTGATTTAGGATTAGGAGTTAACATATTGATCATAAACATGAGGAGTCCTGTATGTCATATCTAGTCACACAGACTTTTTGGGGAGTGGACCTGCGTTTGCGCAATCCCATCTGGTATTATCCAATAGTTATAATTATTTTGAGGAATGTTTTTTGCTCTGTGTCCCATGTGTTGCCTAGTTGATTCTGACAAGCAAATTGACCTCCAATTACTGGTCTGGGCTCGCTGCTCCTGTTGTTGTCTCGGCTCGAGTGTCACCCCGTCATAAGGGTCTTAAGAGAGGTGAATTCTGGTCCCAGCCACTGGCTTCTGGCTAATCTTGAAGATAACTACCAAACAAAGAACGGTTCAACGCCAGAGGGTCCTAGGGAAATTTAAAGACCTCACAGGATTCAATCCCCAAAACAATATCGCAAAACAGTACAGAATCCTCGGGTCTGTGAAAACCAGAGATCAAAAGGTGTGATAAATCACTACATAATTTGAAAGCATGAAAGTGTAAAATACAGAACCAAATGACTAGGTGCCACAGATCTATCTATGGGCACTTCCCTTTTCAGGACGAAATCCCTCACTCACCATAGGTGACATGCTTCATCATTTGGGATTCTCCTCCCAGAGGAAAAACATAGTTCCTCTGAGGGCTACAACCCCCTCTCTGAGAGGGAGGAGCTCAGGGATGTTTTAAATAACTAATAGGATATTGTAAATCCACATATGAAGAGACAACTGTGTGAATGAGGGCGCAGCGCAACAAAAAATTGATAAATGTGAAAATAGTGAAGTTAAAACTAGCTAGCACCTAGTCATTTGGTTCTGTATTTTACACTTTCATGCTTTCAAATTATGTAGTGATTTATCACACCTTTTGATCTCTGGTTTTCACAGACCCGAGGATTCTGTACTGTTTTGTAATCTTGAAGATATCCACATGTCCTAAAGGCACCAGATCTTAACACACACTGTGGAGAGACACATTAGAGACTTCCCCAGTGCCAGCTTTACAGTTCAGCAAATGTAAAGACACAGAGCATGAAGCAAAAAGCATTGTCAATATAGCACGTGACCACTAACTGAAGGTTCTTCATCCCAGACAATTCCTGTCGGCACATTAACTGATAACAATAAGTTGTCAAGGAGAACTTCTGCCACAATCCCAAGACAAAGTCTGATCTCAGCAGTGCCTCCAAATATGTAGCATCTTATTTCCACTTCTGAATGTCACGCACTATCTTGTATGGGAGAGGAGGAGTATGCCAGTGTCCAGCTCCTGGGATCATTGCAGTTGTTGCATCCTCTCAATATTGCATGCTATCTATCACTTTACAAAAATATTGCATCTATGATTTTGACCTAGTCACTACATTGCAAGCTAAGTCTAGGTGGATGTGGAATTAAGAATAGTAAACCTATATTTACCATGACAATATAGTGGTGGGTGGTGCAGTGGATGCAATATTTTTAGGTCAGTAAGGTCACCTTCAATATAGTGACATACAATACCTCAGTACACTGGCACATGTTTGTCTTCCTAATGCATATTGATAAGTTCCTCTGCACAGCTCAGGAAACACAAATATACCCATATGAATGGTTAACACTCCTTGCAAATTGCTGAGTGAAATACGTCATTCAACATATTCACTGTTACAGAGGATGTCAAATTGATAATCTTGTGGTCTACAGGGATAATTACATGTACGAACACCACAGCCATCCAGAGAGAAAATTGATTCCCTCAACAGCTTAGACCTGGTGGCCTCTAACTGTGAGGAACAAGGGCTAACATTCTGTTTCTTCTGAACCACCAAGGGAGTAGATATTCCCACCCTTCTCGTGAATGCTGAGTGGCCATCTCATATTACCCGCCTTAGTGCCAGACATACATCTAATTTTCCTGGCTACAACATGAGTCCCACAGATACCTAGGCTTTTCAGTGATCCATGTGAGGCAACTCTAGAAACATCCAAACTAGTTACTCTGATATAGTTAACCAGCCTCATCTTTCACTTGCTGATATGTCTCAGGTACCATGCCTGCTGGTGGCTCCGCAGCACGTACCCATTCACTGAATCTTCTCTGCACCACTTTGTCTATAACTAAAACGCATGAGCAGATCATTCTCCATCCAAGCACACACCGTCGCTCAATGGCAGACTCTCTAACAATCAGACTGTGTCAATAATCATGCCACGCTCTGCCCCTCATAGTCCCAAGAATATACTTCCTATCCTATAGAATATAACATTCTGTCACTCTTGTGTGCACCCCCACACACTCAAACTTTGTGACTGTCCTGTCCTGGATCCGATCCTTTCAGGGGAACTGGTCTCAACAAGTCTTTCTCCGTCCTTTCATCTCGGACGTGAAGCCCTTGCTCTGCGGGGTTCCACATGGCTCGGCCTTGAGCCCCCTCCTCTTCAATGCCTACCTCTCACCTCTTGCGGCGTTGGTGGAATCGTGCGGGGTGAGTGTGGTCTCCTACGCTGATGACACCCAACTGGTGTTCTCCTTTGAGGAGCACTCGGAAGATGCCTTTTCCAATTTTAGGAATTGCCTGAGTAACATCTCGACATGGATGTCCTTAAATAGTCTCAAGCTCAACTGGGACAAAACCGAGGTACTTTTTTTCAACAAAAAGTCCCCCCCCCCCCCCTGTGCTCTGGTGGCCATGGGAGATGAATCCTCCTCCCGAGCCTGTTGACTCGGGGAGAAACCTCGGTTTTAGATTCGACACCGAACTCTCCTGCAAAACTCAAATCAAGCAAGTCTCCTCCTCTTGCTTTGGGAAGCTTCGCATGTTGCGGAAATTCCTACACTTCCTTCCCCTGGAATGTAGACGGACTGTTGTCCATGCCTTAATCACATCCCACCTGGACTACGTAAACAGTCTCTATCTGGGTGCTCCAGTCTATCTGACTCGGCGTCTGCAGATAATTCAAAACGCTGCTGCCAGATTGATCTGTAAAATACCTTTCCGCCACTCCATCACCCCCAACCTGCGGACCTTGCACTGGTTACCCATTGTCAAGCGCATTGAATTCAAGGCCCTTACCCTGGCATTTAGGGCTTGCCGGGGACTAGGCCCGGCGTATCTGAGAGCTAGACTCCAACACTACCATCACAACCGGACCTTGCGTTTTAACCACCAGTGTCTCCTTGCCATTCCACGTTTTCAAAAGGCCAGGACGGGTGGCAGAGCCTTTGCAGTCAGAACTTCTAAACTATGGAATGCCTTGCCACTTTCCATCCGCCTATCGGAGTCAGAACCTACTTTTCGGCGTGCCCTGAAAACTTGTTTTTTTACCAGCACCTAGTGTTCTCTTCTCGCCTGTCTGCTGCAGTCTGCCTCAGCGCCGGGACACCCCCGTTGGGGGTAGCAGTGCGCTTTACAAATTCCAAAATAAATAAATAAATAAAGGATCAACATGGCATCAGCCACACTCACAAATCTACCAATAGGGAAAGGGTGCCCACACTACTACTGGAAACTGATACATTAATGACTTGTGCAACACCACTGGCATGTAGAATGCTGGTGCTTAACGTAGCCTTATTCTGATCTGGTATCTATTTTGAAAATTATTTTTAGTCAAGGTTTTTACATTACTTCCAATGTGAATTTTTGGTTTATGCTGTTGTTTGTGGGCAGTGGTTTGTTTAGTCCAAATTGAATAAGGAGTCTTTGCGCTGTATGGAGTTGGAACGTTTTACATCCACAAATGTTGTGAAATATTTCTCAAAACTTGCAAACGCTGCAAAGTTTTCGTTTAAAAAATGTGTGAGAAAAATCTTGCAAAGTCGGTTCTGCAAAGCAAATAAATAAATAAATCCTTGCAAACCCTACTTTTAGTGGATGAATATTCTCACAAAAACAGTTTTGCAAGAATTTTTGCCAACAGCTGAATTTTTGTGAGGTTTACAAAACGTTGAAGCCTTTGAGAAGTACAAGGTTTGTAAACTTCACGAAACTTTGCTGGTAAAATGTAAATTTCACACACTCCTAGATTTGACTGGGAAAGTGCAGATCTGATCATCCTACATTTCACTTGAATATTAAAAGACTATTAACACAATCAGCAATTGATTTGGTCTTTTGTAGATTCATCCTGCCCATCCTTAAGCTTCCAATTTCAACACAGCAAAATAAGTATGTATTTGATAACTAACTACTTTGAAATCTCAAATGGGAGAGTTAAACACAGGGACCAGGTTTTATTTATAAAGGATTATTTGCTATCAAATACTTTTCTCCGTCTATGAAACAATCGGATAATTTAGAGGGGAAGAGATTTTTTGGAAGAGCAAAAGTTGATTCTATAATCTCACGCTGCCACATTCTATGTCACTTCAAATCTTCTGTTTTCAAAGCCCTGATGTACAGCGTGATTTTCCGAAAACTGTGTAATATTCAGAAATCAAGCCTGCGCTTCTCACGATATACTGTAATTTGACCTGAAAGCTAGTAGTAAAAGACAAATGGTTTTCAGCCCGGAGCTCCAGTGGCAACGTGAGATTTAACTATAGTCCTCAGGGCCGGTCCTAGGATATGTGGGGCCCCGGGCAGAATAGGAACATGTGAGGCCCCTAAGCAGAGACGAGGCGGGATTGGATCGGGCCGGCTAAGGAAAGTTATTTTTTTTAATTATTATAATTACCCCCCCTGCGTAACCCCCACCCCCGCGAGTTATGCTGGCTGCGACTGGGTTTTGTCAATGGTTGTTAGCTGTTTAAGCTAAATGAGTAACAACAATAAATTATTTTACTTTCACCTTGTTGTTTTGACCAATATGTAGCTCCTTCACACACATTTGCATAGAATCACAACTGGAATGCAGGACCATTGCGCTTTGTGTTCTGCAGAGAGGCCATATTTTGAATGATCATGTAATCTGAACACCTTTTTGACCCACAGACAGGCACACAGTGTGAAAGTTGTACTGCCTGCATCCTCAACTCCAGAGTGCTCAACTGTAGCCTGTTATAAACACCTGGAGGCGACTCAATACAAAGGGTGCATCATCCAAGAGTAATATGCTGTGAAATGAAATACAGAAACACACATGCTGGAAATAGCTACCACTCTTGATGAATGCAAGATTAAGTAAAGAATGGGAAATATACACAGGAACAAAATCACTGCCATGGATTACCCTAACATCAGGACCACTGGAAGTATGCGGCAGGAGAGGGCTAAATTATGTTGCAGGGTGAGTAAATTACGTGGCAAGAAAAGACAAATTATGCGGCATAATCCAGCACATTTTGAAATAGTATTACTACATTTTTTGCCATTTTTAAACTTGGTAACACTGTTTGGGCACTGGTTGCACCCAATTAGTACCAATTTAACACCCAAATTTAGCAGTGGGAAACAGAAAGTTGCCAATTCCAGCTTTTCAAAGGGCCTTCCCACATGCGGCAAGACGGGTCGCTGCATTTTTTGTAACTTTTGAACTGTTTGAGATAGAAAGGAATTTTGTTGTTAAAATCTGTAGATTATGCAGCAGATGATGGATTATGTGGCAAATGCGTCAAATGCATAATTATGCAGAAATTGCCGCTGCTGCACAATCGCACAATAGCATAATTCCAGTGGCCCTGCCTAACATGCAGCATCAGACTGGGACAGAAAATAGGCCCCTGCACCAAAATAAAAGGGGCCCTCATTAGTGAGTTATTTAGCTAGATAAGGGTCCCATGTTTGCAAACTAGGGCAGTCTAAAACTTGTAAAGACACGCTGTATACGTTTTCGTTTTCGTTTTCGCACCTATCTGCACCCCCCACCCCCCCACACACACACTTTATTCCGTTTGTCTTACCCATTTTATTCGCCTCTCTGCTCCCTTTCCACTTGTCCTAGGGTGAGCAGTTTCCATTGTGATGCGCAGCCATTCTGTCTTTTGCTTTGCGCCCTGCAGGATATTCTGCTCTTCAGGGCGCACATTCACACGTAAGGGCACTGTAAATAACTGTCTAATTGCTGTCATCAACATGCAGATGCAGCCATTAGGCCCACAGAGGCAGGGGAGATTGAGCAAATAAAGAAAAAATATAAACTCTTAGTGGGCCCCCTGGGCCTCGATACTCTGGAATCTTTAAAGGTGCGAGGCCCCACGGCTGCGAGCAGGCGCGGGGCCCTGGGCAGCTGCCCACGCTGCCCATGCCTAGCGCCGGCCCTGAATTAGTCCTCCTGTAGTTTTTAAACGCTTGTTCTGTAATGTAGAGGGAGTTGTAATTGCTTACTCTATTAATTTTAATACCCACACGCCACAGACTTAATGCATTTGCACCGTGCTAGACGTAAATACGTATTCTCCTTACTGTCGCAAACAATGACATTCTAGTCATATGTGTTTGTTAACCTGCATGCCCCATTAGTTCTGTGCGTCAGTGATTCGCCGCAGGGCATTATGGGAAGAGGCAGGGGGGAGACGAAGCTGTACTAGACTGTGCTATTTGACTCGGGTCTCACGCAAACCTAACACCAGCTGTTTGTCATGCCGATGAATGATCGAGTGTCATACACAACGAGGGAACACACCTCTGGGGGCTGGGGCTGAAGGCGGAATAAGATTTCTGGGAGATAGCCAGCCTGGGACATAGCTAGCATTAGTTCACAAGGTGCGGTGGCACAGAGGCCTAGAATCTAGAGGGATCCAATGTACCCCATTTATTTCTGTTTTTACAATCTAACAGGCGATCGGGGGACATTTTCCGTGGATGCGTTGGGGCACGTGGCGGCAGTTTCGTCGCAACCGCCATTTTATAATTGAATCTTGAGCTAAGGTTGGGAGCCCCCCCCCCCCCACCACCCTTCAGAACCTCACGGAACCGCACACCAGCAATGAAGAGCATAGGAGCACCCCCCCCCCCCTTTCTGTTCTAATTGCCCTCTTAAAATTGACCACTCTTTCTCTTTTCTTGTTCAGTCGAATATTGTCCTCATGTTTTTAAATATGTGTTGCTGTTTTCACTTACTCGTTTTACCTATTTTGGTTGATTTCTGCAAAATGTTAACATTGAAAAAGGCAAGCCGGACAGTAGGGTTTGCTATTTTCGTTTATGTAAGATGCTCCAATGTCTTCGGAAGTGCAGCGCTGTTAAACCCTTTTAATAAAGTAATTAATGAGATGTCGCTGCAGTTTTAGTGGTTGATAAAGAAGCTAATAAAACACTTCTGCAAAAACGTTTTAATGACTGCACTGATGCTGTTAGGCATTGCAGATGCTGCGGTCAAACGTAAATACACACCTGACTTTAGAAACATCAATTCCTTTTAAGTTTCCCACATTATACTTCCGTTTGCATCCTTGCTGGCAGCTTTATGAGACAATCTTTAAATGTGTGTTTCACAGAGCAAGACACAGTGCATTTGTGAAGGGTGGCACTTTACTGCCTTAGAATAAACAAGCATTGGCCAAGCCACCAGATCTATTTATCAGTGAAAGTGATTGACGAGTTTGTGTGTGTGATATTGTGGATGGTTGAATGGATGAATGTAAGAATGAGTCGATGAATGAGTAAATGGCTGCATGTGTGCAAAGATAAGTTACAGAGTGCATGCATCAACGGTGTGCCTAAACACACCACTCAATGAAGAACCAGTTTTAGTTATAAGCCAGATGTATTGGTGACTCTTAAACATCACAGTGTTGCTTTCCATCTTAAGCATTTGAGACACACGCACCAAAGTAAATTCTGCAGTGTGAGAGAGCGAAAGGGTAGGGTTGGGAAGCCCTGATAACTAGTCATAGTTCCTACCCTGCCCGCCCTAACTTTCCGCCATTACAGGCACAGTGGGGAACCCTGAGCTGCTGGCTACAGGTCCAGTGCAATTGACTCCACAATGAAAGTGGAAGGATTCCAAATTCCAGATTATAAAAAGTCAGTTATCACACAACACAGGATGACACCACATACACACCGTCACAGCCTTAGGAATGTTTTAAAACAAAAATCCTACATGGCTGCTTCCCATGTTACACCAACAAATTATTAGGACATTTAAGCTTCAACAATGTGACACTGGGGCTCTTAGGAGTATGATTTGTGATGAACAGCTAAATGGTGTCAGTTTCTTCTGCTTCTGAAGGTTGACATTCTGATTTGGCCAGACCGAGCATTAATCTTTGGCACTAGGCTAAACAGCAAAATATGCAGTTAAATCAATGGCCAGTGTTCTCTCACAGTTATCTTCACAGCTGTCATAGTGATCTGTGACATCCATGAATAACGCATCCAGTCTTGTTATTCTATCTACTTTCAAGCTCTTGTGCTATTGTTTCCCCCGTTATGTGTAGCACTACAAATACCAGATGTGGGGGTTCTGTGCTAACTGGCTTGTGACTCGGAGCCATTACCAGTGGCTGAGATTAATTCAAGCAAATCCACCCATCTCTTTTAAGTTTCCTCAGTTTGATGCCCTGGTTGCGCCTGGTGTCCAGACGAGTCCCCGTGGTAACTGTGCAATAGGACTCAAGCTGCACCCTACTGACGAGGATGAAATTGGCCAAAACGGATTTGTGGTTGCTTCTTCTCCCATTCAGAGGGGACATGGCATGGCAGCTCAGGCAGGACTGTTTCTATTGCAGCAGGGGGACGGCTGATTTGCGTATGGCTATTTCTTGTCTGAGGTGGCATGATGGGCAATAAAATGATGGACTTGAATGCGGGCCAGTATAGTTACTATTGGGTGAGATTTATTCAAGCAATCAATCCATCAAATTTTTGTTTTCCTCAGTGCAACACCCTAAGCACGACGGGTATGAGCAGGCATGGGTCCCATGTTCAAAGTGCCATAGGACCAAGGTGTACCTGATTCTGAAGCCCAAGTAGTCCAAAGGCAATCTGGGGTTGCTTGTGTTGATGTTCAGATGGCCTTGGCATGGCAGTTTGGCTGGACTGTTCCTGTTGAAGCAAGCCAAGTCTGGATTCCACATGGCTGGCTCCTATCTTAGGTGGGCATTTAAAAAGGATGGAGTGGATTGCCATCTGAACTAACTACAAGTGGCTGAGATTATTTTAGGCAATCCACCTATCAGATTTGTGTTTTGCTAGTTGCTAAGCGAAGAAAAATAGTAGGAAAGCAGGAAAGCAGTAAAGCTAATAATGCCTAGTTTGAAAGTATCACTTTGCCGATGTTTGAGGTTGGTGTACCTGCCAAATTCACATCACATAAGACTCTCTCAAAGGCAGGTTGCATGAAAATACGGGTAAGGGTTTGTCAAGAACACTCTCACCCAAACAGGTTTATCAAACGGGTATGGGCAAGTTTGCCAAGCAAGCACCCATTCACACAAGCAGATTTTAGAGGTAAACAGAGGTTCAGCTGTCACACACAAAGGCTGGTTGACTACCACAGACCCACACCAGTAGGTTTGGTGGAGCACACCCACACATAAGCATCAATTAGGAAGAATAACACACACACACACATCCACTGCTCAGCATGTGCACACACAAATGCGCACTAGACAGGTGGGGTCCTTCCTGGGAGATTTGAGAGTCGCTCCCTGCGGCAGGTTCAAGAAGCACAAAGGTATGTTAGACACACATACACAAAGACAAGTTTAATGGGCACACACAGGCATGTTAGACAGTCACATACACAGCAACAGGGACTGGTACACAAGAGCTGGACAGCTAGGCACACAGCACCTGTGATGCATTGCTAAGCTCTTCCACGTGCAAGGGCAGCCTGTGGGAAAGAATACCAATCACTGGAGACAGAGCTGATAATCCATAGCAGATTTGGAATTGAAGTCATGGCTACTCATCGTTGCAACGGTGGCCCCCAATGTATACTTTATATTTTCTAACCAATTTTAATCGTTCCTAGGATGGCTTCAAATATGGACACTATTAGTTGACTTACATCTCTGATCCAGTTGCTGCATCCCTTGGTGGAAAACACTGACACTGAGAAATTTGTATGCCCACGACAAATTATAATTTATGAAGTTGTGATACATGTGATGGCAAACTCACAAAGTAGCATCTTGTAAAAATAAGTTTTAATGTTGATGGGCTCTGGTTACTAAAATTAAAGTAGAGATCAGATATATCTTATCTAGGAACTTAAAGAAATTTATACTAGTACATTAAATCAATGCCATGGCAGGAATGGTGCGAAAAGATGTCAGACCATCCTTGTACGTTCATGGGAATTCCTTCACAATTGTGCTAATCAATATAGTAAGGTGTATTAATCTAGATATTGTTTATATCTGGTGTTGGATTTTTTTATATTACTACAAATATATGTATACAAGTTATCTTTATAGGGGCTTTCAACCAGTCCTGTTCATCCATTGGTCTGTTGTTGCATCATTCACATGTTTTCTTCCACCCACTACAACATACAGCATGAGGCAATGAGTCAGTCCATTTGAGGCTTTCGCTAACGTCACTGTGAGTGATGGCATTTCTGCTCATTTGTAAGAAAACTAGGCCTGGGCGGTGAACTCCGCTCCGCTCGCGGAGTTTGCGGAGTTTTCCGCACTCCATGTTACGCGAAGCTCGCGGAGTTCCGAAAAACTCCGCTTCGCGCAGCAGAGCGGAGTTTTTTTCCTTGCTCGCGTTCACCAACGTCAAGTTGGCGAGCGAGGAAAATCAACCTCCCGGTGAGACTTTTCCTCGTTCGCGATCGTCAACATCAAGTTGGCGAGCGTGGAAAATCATCCTCCCGGCGAGATTTCTCAACGCGGGGGGTCAGGTTTCTCATTGCGAGTGGTCGCCTATGCTCGTGACCGCTCGCGTTGAGAAACTGCCCGTTCGCGTTGAGAAAGCTGCAGCTCAAGTAAAAATCTACTCGAGCAGCAGAAAAGGAAAGCCTGCGCTGTGCATGGTGCCGTTCGCAATGATTGTACAGTGCGGACAAGCATCCGGCACTGTGCAATCACCGCGAACAGCATTTTTATATTGAACTCCGCCGCTCGCGGAGCTCCGCGTAGTGCGGCGGAGGTTTTTTTTTCACTTCGCGGAGTTTCGCGTAGCGCAACTCCGCGAACTCCGCCCAGGGTTAAAGAAAACATCCGCACACTAAGTAGTTCACTTCGGTGCTAGGGATTACTATGGCAATATTTGCTTTTTGAGATGAAAAATATATAGTTTTTCTTTCGTTCAATGCTTTTTTTAATATTGGAGAGGGCCCAGCAGCTCCCTCAAGAATAAAGTTTTGCAAAAACCATGACAAAACAAATTAGGCATTGGCAAAATCAAAAGGCCGGCAACCAACCCCAGCCCTATTGGCTTTGCTAATACTTGTTTGTAATGCCTACAATGTCTTGCATCACCACTCACCTACCACTGCCAGCAACACTATCCTATTTATGTTTCCCACCCCCATTCATTTTTTTAGTATGTACTGGTAAACTTGTGCTATGTACAGGATTTTGTGTCAAATGCTCTTGCTATTGTCCTTCTGAATAAATCATAATAATAGTGCTTAGAACACACATGCAATGCTTTGCAAAGTCAATAGGACATCACCCCTGCCTGCAAACAGAAACATTTTATTTTTACCATTCTTTGTTCAAGCACTTGGCGCCATTGAATTTAAAGCACTTGGAGTAAGACCAGGTACCGAGCCGGTGCCCTTGGTTCTGCTATGTAGGCCACACCAGCTTCGAGCTTCTAATCTTGAATTGCTAGTATAAAGACAAACAGTAGTTTCTCTGCCATGTCACTTGCTTTATGTTTGTTTGATAGGTGCCAGAAAGGCAGGTGGAAGCTACACCTGGAAACAATTCCTATTAGTTCCAGTTGAACATTTCAACGGGTTTCTAATGTCAGAACAATTCTATCGCTTTCATCTGGTATTTATGTTTAATCAGTACACTTTGCCTTATTTTTTCTGTTAATCATATGTGGCCCAATGTCCCAAAAAATAGTTTTCTTTGCTTAGGTGTTCATGGAGCAGTAAAATACTGCCCTACAACCACCGTAGACACTCAAGACACTTAAGCATGCAGAAATGCTAAAACAACAGATGTGTTCATACAGTCTCCGTGAACAGAGTGAGACTCACAAATAAAAATATATCCCCTATCTGAGTACATGTGTACTGGGATACATAGAAGTGACCCCTACTGGCCCCCTATCACTCACAATCACCCAGGTTATATAGGTACATTAGCTGGATGGATGAAGGGAGATCATCAGTTGAGGGTAGATGCTAGTATGTAAGTTGTCAGCGCTATATTCATTCTCCCAAAACTGTTGACACTAAATTATTATTCTTAAGCGCTCTTTTTTGGGATAGGGTCCTTGTGTGAGTCCCAAATGATGATGATCCCAGAATAGATATAAACCAAGTCAAATCAAACTTACACTGGACAAGATTCAATGTCAAAGACTTGAAGGATTATTTCAATAAAAAATCATTACAGAAGGCAAACATAGTTAGTTAGTCAGTTCAAATCAAAATGTCAATAAATTCTCTAAATGCAAAACAGTGAAAATGAGCATAGGACTCAGTCTCTATTTACATTAAGTACCCAGACCCAGATACAGTCTAGCACATGGGAAAATAATGCAAACATATTCTAAGAACAGAACCAAAGAGCAAACCGTTAGAGGTCATGCTCGATAGAAGTCTCAGAAAAGTTTGTAGAAATGTATTTTGAAAGTTTTATAAAGTGTGTACACGACCCAGGGGTATGAGAGTGATGTACACACTGAGATAACCTTCATTCCGGTTACAACACTGATAGCAACTTGAAAAATAAGATAACTGGAAGAAGAACAAGCATTAGTAAAAGGAATAGTTTTCACCTATGTGATTAATTATAAGCTGTTTCTGTTGTAAGTTGTAGCTTGGTGAGTAGTTGTGCAAAATAAGTTACTGAAACTCTGTTAAACTGTTATGACTTGTATATTGAGAAAGGCAAATATTGTGCTGTTACTGGTGATATTATAAAGCGGGAGATTAGATAAATGGGGTGTTGGTTGTTCCCTAGGTAGCCCATTGTTGTTGTCCCTATGTTAGCCTCACTGTGCAGGTTGTAGGCTGCTTTTGCTTTGCACACGTTACAAAATATTACGTTTGTTTTTGTGACACATTGTATTTTACAAATAGGCTGCACAATTTTTCGTATTTTGTTCTTCTTCTGAGATTTAGTCGGAACATCTCATGCAAGGTCAAACAACACTGCTCCTTGTTATTCTCCATGGTCAGACACTAGCACCTAGACATAATAGAAAAATCCAGCTGCTGTTTTTGAACACACAAGTTTTATCATATAACCCAGGACATGTCATTTTAAAAAGCACAAAGAGCTCGACTGTCAGGGTCCCAAGAAGGATTCCTGCTAAGTGTCCTATCCTGGCCAGTGTATCAACGAACAAGACTTTAAGGAAGGGACAAGACTCCATGAGAGCAAACAATTGGAGATTGAGCTGGCAGCTCTGGAAATCCAAGATGTCTGCCAGCTCAAACTCTCCTTTAGTGTTCTAGTTCTGACTCTCACTGTAAGCCCAAATGGAATGTCAAGCACGCGCAACATAACGAATGCGCACTTCACCTGTGGAGTTTGAGGAAGAAGCTGCGATATACTAGTCCTCCGTCGTGTTAGTCAGATAAGGTAAGAAATGTTGGGAGCGTCGTTTAGCTCCTTCGGTAATCGATATAATAGTTTGTCTCGTCACTGCGCAAGTCAACTATGACGAGAGATTAGTGTCTCTCTCTCTCTCGAGTCAGAGAAAAATCTGTCGCTGAGGCAAGTGTCTCCTTAACAAGTCTGCGTACAATTCCGTTTGCTGAGGCAAGTGTCTCCCTAACGAGGCAGCATACTATTCCGTTTGCGGAGGCTCCTCTCCGAGTGCTGGCTTCGTGTACATGACTCTCGGTGAACAGTGTCTCAGCTTTTAGTCTGTAAATGATTAAAAGAATACAATGGAACATAAAAAAAACTAGACATTGAAATTAAAGAGAGATAATGAAATTGTGCTTCTCTCTTTTAAAACGGAAAAGGTCTGAAAAAATAAATGCGCATAAGGATTTCAGAGGATTTAACCAAACAATGACTGTTACAGAATATTAGAAATTCCATTACATGTTCCTTGCTAATATAATGCTATCTGTTCTTTTGAGTGAAGACAGTCTTCATAGAAATACGAGACTATCAATCAGAAGTTACTTCACTTCCCTGCTGAGCCTTCCGATTCAGTGAAGAATCTCTCCTGACACGCAAGTACCAAACTAAAGAGAAGAAAATGTTTAAAATCATTAAAGAAGATCAAATGTGATAATGCTACATATTAAAAGAACATAACTGATTAAGAAATAAGCAGGAAAAAACATAGAAAAGGAGCTAAAGCCTAACACAGTGAGGGTATGTGAATAAAACTAGAAATAGAATAAACAAGTGAGATAATATAGTGAGAGAGAGAGTAGGATAACATATTTTCTCACTATTCTTTTGCAGTTAACATTAAAAACAGAAGGAAGATTCCGAGTGAGAAGAAAAGAAGAAATTCCTTCTAGACGAACCACTGTTTTGGCAGTCTCTTCTCTTCCCCATCCTCTTCCCCCTTTTGAACGTAACTGTACCTTGACTAAATATTTCTTAAGGGCAGTGAATTCTTGGATGGGAATTGGGAACAGGCTTCGTTCTGCTCTTGTGCAATTTGGTCATATTCCTGACAGCGACTTACAGACAGAGCAAAGGTCTCAAGACAAGAAGGCTGAGATGTAGAACAGCTATCTATGTATGCCAAGGTATGGGGTTTGCCACTAGTCCCAGAGATCATTAATAAAACACTTTGCTTTAGTAGTGAGGGTGGGCTTAGGCAGATCTGTCAGCTAATATGACCGGACTCTTTATAGTGTATGGTCTTTTAATTATGCTAATCACATTGTTGACCTGCATATATTTTCTAATTGTTGTGCAGTTATTGCATATTAGAGCACAATAGTTTCAATAAATATTGTAATCTTCACACATGTCTCTTTTTCATTTATTGTGGACAGAATGTGTTGAGAGAATGAAAGTTAATGACCTGCTACCGTGATCCCTGAAAGGGTCTTGAGTGTTGTGTTCTGGGGTGCCAAATCACTTGTCTCTCTGGAAAGGTTATGAGGACAAGTGAGGCACTATTAGCTAATCGTATAGGTATTGATGTGGCATGGTGACTAAGTTCCTACATACTGATGTTCTACGGTGCCAGACCTAGTTCTGTTTCTGAACAGAATCCCTGCAACAGGGAGAAGACAAAGAAAAAAAATACATATTCCCGATAAGTACAGTGTGGATACGGATAAGGCCGGGGACCAAGATTAGGCCAGACTGCACCACTTGTTGATGGCTGAGCCTTGCTCTGTCTAGAAAGACATCTTGCAGCGATAAATGCTGAGTCGTGCCATGGGAGTCCCTTCTGTGCCTCTGCACAGAGGACTTAATGTTCATCCCTGTAGTCTGAAGGGAAACAATTTAAAAGACCCAGAGATAAGATTATTGGATGAGAGCGAATTATGTCAAAAAGATGGGAGCTGTATCTGTGGAAACAGATTTAAAAAAATGAGGGTGTAAGCAACGAGGTGTGACCCAGGAGGAGGCTGCAAGACATGGGGAGGAGAGAGGCGGCCTGCAGATGCACTTGTAAGGAGTCCTTCTTAGGAAATGCAAACAAGCAACACAAGTAAATAGGCTAAGTGAGCTTCTGATGGAAATTCTGTGCTCTTGGCTCTGTCCCAGAAAACACACTAAAAAGACAAGAAGAGGATGTGGTCTAGCAGTAACAACTACCGTCTTCAGACGGTTCAAGTCACGGCGTCGGCTCAACATCCTGTGATTCTAGGCAAATCATTTAATATCCCCCCCCACTAAATAAAATGAATGAGCAATATAACTGGTGCTCATGTAAAGCACAAAGTACATTTGACTAAACTGCAAGCATGAGAATTTAACTCATTATAAATGCATAAAAATTACCCCTCCCTCACACGACAAACAACAGAAAATGTGGTGAAATCAAACTACTTGCTGCAAGCTGTAAATTGTGCTTTTTTAAGCAACGACAGGCTGTTTGTGGAGTTTTGCAGCTGTATCTCTTGGTTTTTAGCACTGTGTAACAGATTGGGTGGACTGGGCACACAGTAAACAGTTTGAAAGAGGTGTGATTTGGTTCGAAGGAGTGCTGCATAATAAAGGTGTAAAGTAGACTTCGTTAGCACTCGCATCAAGATCTTGCTGCTGCTGAAAGCAAATCTGCCAAAAGGGTTGAGTTCCATTTTGAAAGGAGGGGGAGTGGTGGCCATGGAGGGGTAAGAGTGAGAGGAGTGCAAGCACCAATGATGAGAAAGCAAACACGACGGGGAAGCAAGGAGAAAAAGCCCTTGCAGATGGATGCTGCTCGCACACAGTGCATTTCAAAAGGGGACAAAGTTGTAAACTAATTTTCCCAAATTCACATGACGACAAAACACCAATTTGTTTTCAAGTTCTAAAAGTCACCAGCTGTAGCCATTGTAGAAGTCTTGTTGTGGAGATAGATGTTATAAATGTGTTAGAATTATTGAATATAAAATAATGTTTACTTGTTAGCAATTAGCTTGGCAATTTGCAAATCCACTGAAATGAATGGGCGTCCTATGATGCAGTCGAACGGAGTGTATTTAGGGCATATGACATCCTTGTTACTCCTCTGCTTGATTTGCTTATTGCTTCCTCCATTCAGACAGCTGAAAAAAGCAAGGCTCAGAGAGAGAGGGGAGAGCTGGGGCGTTTTGGCCAGAGCTGCCGACTTTAGAGCAGGGGAACCAGATTCAAGTCTCAGCATTGGCTCCACATCCTGTAAGCAAATCACTTAATCTTCCCATGCCTAAAAATATGCGAAGAACTCGCCCGAAAATAAAAGAATGTTAAATTTATATTCCATAAGAAGCACAGTCACTAAGAAGTAGGTCGAAAAAACAGGTGCTGGAGGTAGGGCCTAATCAAAAAATGTTTTCCAGTGCAACGATCGTTATAGTTGCATGAGAGGTAAAGGGAGAAAACTATCACTGCTTAACATCTCATTACAGTGTAACCAATGTGGTCACGCAATAATCCACTCAACAACTTAATCTGAGTTTAGTAGGGTTTAATTATAAATTTAGAAACAAATCAATGTAGACCAACCTCAACATGATCCTATAGAAATACAGAAAGACCAAAAAAAGTCCAAATCTCCTGAAGAGCTTTACTCTGTATAATAAAAAATAGACGACTAACTCTATGATGACGATACAGATGATCAGGAAAAAGAATTGAGTATTAAGTTTGTTCAGATGATTTTCCAAAGTAAGTTGAGCAAGCTATCTCTCCCTACACTACCTTACAAGGGCAACCCTAAACTAAGAAGCATTTAGTAAAAGTGAAATCAGAAATTTGTCAGCTGCCAGAGTCTTCAGTAGAAAGCACTCCAACCATAGGTCAGGTAGCTTAAAGCCACACAAGCAGAAGCAATAGGTCTGCTCTCCGTGAAATCCTAAGATGACTCACCCTGTCCCTCACAACGTTCAGCATAAAATATCAATTGCAATCAGGAGAGATAATCCCATGTGATCCTGGCTAGTGAATTTCCATAGCTCCGGCACAACTGTATACTTGCACCACCTTTCCCACATCAATAAGTTGCAACGTCGTTCGACCTTGGTCATTCCTCTCCTCTTCCATGAGAACTCACTTCCATGCTTGTTACCACGCTTCTTCTTGCCAACTTCACCTTCTCATACCTTGCTATCTAATGAAAACAAGACCCTTCTATACTAACTGATGAGGCCTTGTCCATACCTGCAGTGGAAACAAAATAGAAGCAAATGCAGCCTGCATTGAAGGTTAAATGCGAATTACATGTTAGATTTTAAACGTGAGCATGAACTGAACTGCTTTCTCGAGGCCCACTCTAGTCAACTTTAACAGTGCCCAGAGTTACAGAATATGTGCACATTTCTACACACACAATAAATGCAGCTTCTTAAGACACGTATAAGTTGTAAACGGTTACGATGATGTCCTTGTAAATGCACCTGCATGGAAATAGTTCTTGTCAAACGGATAAATGTTTAAACATTAGTTTACACATACACATTCTATTTTATTAACCTCACAAAGGCACACATATTGTTAACATCTGTCACATAAATATATAAATGTTACATAGACCTTAATTAATCACGTTCTATACACAAATTCTCCAGGTGGAGTACTTTAAATATGCAATACTCCACTCTGCTTAGCAACACACAGAATATATTTGAGGTCTGACTACTCATGATTATGATGCACTCCTACGGTATCTCAGATGGGATCAAGATTACACTTCCCGGGGGGCGTGGCCTGCAGCCGAGGAAAATGGCCGCATACTAGGTTAGCTGCGACAGCAGATAGGGTAACATCACCCCTAAATCCGTCACAATCCGGCCATTGGGGAACGCGACCAGCGGAGCTGACCGGCGGCGAGCCGCTCGCGGGTGAAATCGCGGCGGCAGCAGGGACGAGGAAGGCTTCCAGCCCGGAGGGGCGAAAACGCGGAACTCAGCGCCCGTGCGGGCGAAAATGGCGCCGATGGAGGGCGAGCGCTCGGCCTAGAGCGGACAGTCCAGAGACACGTCCAGGAGCCGGACCTGAGAGCGAGGGGTGCTCGGACTGCAGCGGCGCCCGGGAGAGGAGCGCACACAGCGGCTGCGAGGCGGCCTGAGGAGACCGACGGCCGACACAGAGGTGGGTGCGGAGGTGCCCTGGGAGCGTCGCTCGGCCGGCTGGGGGCCTGGAGGTGAGCTTGCAGCGCAGGCACGCAGAAGCCACGAGTGGAACCGCTGTCGCGGCGGATAGCTGCGTTGGGTGTGCGCTACTGACAGCGCGGAGCCCCGGAGCCCAGGGAGGTGGCGCAGTGAGCCCGAGATCGGGGGACTTGGCCGCACTGGTGGGGCCCGCGGAAGCGAGCTGGGCCTGCTGAGCGTTGCTGTCTCCCACCGGAGCGCCGCGTCTGAACAACTCCGGGGTCTGGGGCCCGAGCGCTCTGAGGCTCATCCATGGTAGTGGGAGGCCTGGACCAGTACTGAGTGGCCTGAGAGGCGCTGGGGGTGAAAACTCGTCTGCCTGCCCCTGGAAGCCTGCTGAGTGACCGTTGGCGAGGTGGCCTGCTAAACCGGTCGGCGTGCGACCTGAGCGGGGGTGAGCGTTGGTGTCCCTCACGGCTGAAGTGGCGGAGGACCGGGGGTGGACTGGACGGTCCCTCCGGCCTGCGGTTGGACGACTGCGACAGGGACAAGGGGCCAGACGTGGGAGCCCTCCCGCCACGGCTTCATCTACGGCAATGGGCCGGCATAAGCCGCCCCTTCCGAACCAAGCCAACCAGATCGATAAATACACAGTGGCTATGGGGAAGGGAGAGGGCCTCCGCGATGGGGGACAACAGGGTGACGACGCGGACGGAGGATCGGACCCGTCACTCAGAGACATAATGCAGGCCATCAGAGACATGCGTGGCACAATGGAGCCCAAACTGGACTCGGTCACAGAAGAGGTTAACCTCTTCCGGGCCGACTTTCGGTCTATGTCGGGCAGGGTGGCCGAGACGGAGAGTGGCATTGGAAATTTGCAGGGCAGAACGAAGAAGCTGGAGGAGCAGGTCGCCACGCTGGTGAAGGCCCAGGGTGACGTCGTAGCCCGCCTGGAGGATCAGGAAGGCCGGGCGCGACGCAACAACGTCCGCATCGTAGGGGTGCCGGAGGGACTGGAAGGGCCGTCCATGGATTGTTTTGTTGAGGATCTGATACTGCAACACCTTAAGCCCAAGCGTCTCTCAAAATTCTTCTCTGTCGAAAGGGCCCATCGCGCAATGGGGGAGGCCTAAGCCTGGGGCTCCTCCGCGCACCATCATTGCCCGGTTCCTGAACTACCGGGACCGGGATGCCATCCTGCAGGCTTCACGTACCACCGGGGACCTACGACTGGAGAACGCAACGATCCGGTTTTCCCGGACTTCACTCTGCAGGTCCAGCGCCAGCGCAGGTCCTTTGAAGGCGTCAAGCGAGCCCTTAGGAACCAGGGGTGCGGTACATGATGCTCTTTCCAGCACGGCTCAAGATCCTGGATGGGGAAAAGGTGTACTTTTTGATTCTCCGGCGGAGGCGAGAGACTGGATGGAGGGATGGCGGACCGTGGGCCGCCAGGGTGCGGCACGGCGCCGGACCTCCAACGACAACTCTCGTGAGGCTGAGAGAGCTGCAGCACCGGCCCAAGGGAGTCAGGAGCGTGAACGTCCGCCACCGGAGGACTGATGGAGACACAAGCCGCACTGAGGGCTCTACATGGGGGAGGCGGGCAATGGCGCACGTCTCTTGGGCCCTGATGGGCTGGGGGCCACTAGTCAGGCTGCATAAAGATTTTGAACGTCTCCGTGACTGTGAGTGACCGCGCTGGCTGACGTGGATTGCTCGCCCAAAGGGCTCTAGGCGTTGGCCCGCTGGGGTTTGGGAGAGGGGGGAGGGTGGGGGCTAATTTCTTGTTTAAAGGGGTGGAAATCCGACAGTCAGTTGTGCCAGTTTCTGCGAGTTGTGGGCTTACGTTCCCTCAGTTAGTTGTAATGGGATTACTTGGGCGACAGGCACTCTGCAAGTTTTTAAGGTGGGGGTTGGGGGCCCACTTAGCAGGGAGGCAGGGAGGGGGGACAGACTGGGGGAGTGGGATGGGGTTGATGGGAAGTTTAAGTTTAGCTCATGTCAATATATTTATGTTAATGATGTGGTACTGTGGGGGCGCTGCGCAGTGGCAGGGTGGAAATCCGTTGAGGATGTGGATTCACAGTGGGGATGGGGGATCAGGCTAAGATTAAAATATGGACATGGAATGTCAATGGGATGGGCAACAAGATCAAGAGAACTCTAGTACTGCAGCACCTGAAACGCCACTCTCCAGATGTGGTGCTCCTGCAGGAAACCCACCTCCGGGGTAATAATTGCAGGGCCTTAGATAGATTCGGGTATAAGATGGTAGCCCACTCCGGATTCACGTCCGGCTCGAGGGGGTGGGGATACTGGTCCGTAGGAGTTTGCCAATAACTGTCTTAAATTCCTGGATGGAAGACGCTGGGTGCTTCGTGGCGGTGGCGGTGAGATGGGAAGGGCGTACGGTGCTCCTGTGCTCCTGTTACATCCCGCCCGGCCTGCATGCTACACTCTACAAGAAACTGGGGACACATTTGGCGAACCTCCCCAACGGCACTCTGATCCTGGGGGCGACACCAACGCGGTAATGGACGTCGAACTAGACCGGTCAGGCGACAGACGAGCCAGTGGAGGGGAGGCGGGCCTGCGGGGCTTCACGGCTGCAATGGGCCTATGCGACATATGGCGAACTCGGTTCCCAGCCCGCAGACTCTACACCTTTTATTCGGCCAGACATGGCTCCTTTTCGAGGTTGGACTATATTTTCACGCGGGGGATCAGTTGGGAGATTTTGTAGACCCGAGCATTATGGCGCGCGGCATATCGGACCACTCTCCGGTGGGTGTTACCCTTCGGGGACGGTGGTGGACAGGGCCGCATTCCCGCGAATAGATCCGTGGCGGTTAACTGACACTTCGATCACGGATAAGCTTCGGGAGGGCTCCGCGAACTATTTCTCCGACAATCAGGGGTCGGTTACCTCCCAGCTAACGTTGTGGGAGGCATACAAGACGGTCCTGAGGGGACAGGCCCAGGCCTTGATCGGTGCCCAAAAAAAGAGGAATCGCTGCAGATTCAGCAGCTGGAGCGCGAAATCGAGTCTCTGGAGCGAGAGGCAAGTGCATCGCCCTCGCCGGAGCGCAATCATGCTTTGGCCCTGAAGCACAGGGAACTTCGCTCGCTAGCGGAGGGTGAGGCACGTGCCTACTCCCTTGCCACGCAGCATCGGATATATGATGCAGGTGACAAGAGTATGAAGCTTCTCGCGTGGCTGGAGCGCCGGGACAGGGAACGTTCCTGGGTTACGGAGGTGCGGGATGGTTCCGGGGCCCTGGCCTCCACGAGTGCGGCCATAGCGGAGGCTTTTGCGTCCTACTATGAAGGAGTGTATACCCCAGTGTGTACCAGAACCGAGAGAGACTGTGAAGAATTCCTGCAAGACTTTGCGTTGCCTATGCTATCCCAGGAACAAACGGAGTGTCTGGATGCAGACCTCACAAGAGCAGAGCTGGGAGAAGCCCTTAATGCCCTTCAGTCCGGCAAGGCGCAGGGACCCAACGGACTCCCGGTCGAAATCTATAAGAAACAGGCGAGTGTGGTACTGGAGCCCATGCGACGTATGTTCCTTGAGGCACGGGAGGTAGGCGTGCTTCCGCCTGACCAGAGAGAGGCCACAATTGTGGTTATTCATAAAGCCGGGAAACCGGCGGACTGCTGCTCATCCTATCGGCCTATCTCCCTCCTGAACGTGGAGGCGAAGGTCTTGGCCAAGGTCTTGGCGACAAGACTGCTATCTGTACTTCCCGACCTCGTGCATGTAGACCAGTCGGGTTTTATGCCCCACAGGAGCACTAGGCACAACCTGCGGAGGCTCTATGGTATTCTGCACATGACTAAAGACGTGGGACATACGCAGACGGCATTGATGGCGCTGGACGCCTCAATGGCCTTTGATAGCATCGAATGGCCATACCTATTTATGGTACTGAATAGACTGGGATTGGGCCCCGTGTTCAGTAGCTGGGTGAGACTCCTGTACACGCAGCCGATGGCAAGGGTGAGGGTCAATGGGGCTACGTCCCGTGCTTTTGCCCTGTATAGGGGCACTAGGCAGGGCTGCCCCCTGTCACCGCTCCTGTTTGCCCTCGCCCTGGAGCCGCTCGCGCATTGGATCAGAAGAGATAGGGCCTTTTGGGGCCTGGCACTCACGGATGAATGGGAGGAGCGTATTTCTCTATACGCTGACGATATTGTCCTGTACATGGCCCGACCTTACCAGTCCATGGCGCGGGCCCTCCACCTTTTCGCCCTTTTCGGTAGCTACTCTGGCTACTCGATTAATTGGACCAAATCGGTGGTTTACCCTCTGTCGGGTCCACCTCCTCGCATACCGCGGGATTGCCCGGCATCGCTGGAACCTGCTGGATTCAGGTATTTGGGAGTGTACGTCACCAGGGACGCGGGGAGTTCTTCGCCTGAAATTTGGAGCCTCAACTGATGAGGCTGGGGGTGGACATTGGACACTGGAGGTCCTTGCCCTTGTCCTTGATGGGCGCGCGGCGCTCTTTAAAATGCTGGCGCTGCCACGACTCTTATATATCCTCCAAAACACACCGTACCTGGTCCCGACGGCGACATTTAAGCGTATCTCCCGGGAGCTGCGGACGTTACTTTGGGACGGCGGCAACCCGAGAATTGCGTTGCAGAAGCTTACGCGGGGGTGTACGACGGGGGCTGGCCCTCCCGGACGTGCGACTCTATTATTGGGCAGCTCAGTTGCAGGTGGTCAATGCCTGGATCTATACGCCGGCCTCGGAGCCAGCTTACAGAATGGATAGGCACGCAATGGTTGGAGGAACCTGTGAGCCGTATCTCTACTCCCGCGGGCGGGGTCGTAATCTACCCGCGCATACTGGGGTGGTATTCCACTGTTGGAGGGAGGCCAACAAGTTCTTGGGCTGGACGAACACCCTAACGGGACAGACCCCGCTTTGGACGGGCGATCGGCTAAAGGAGGTGACGGGACTATCCGGCTACAGGGGGTGGAAACTGATCGGCATTGAGCATCTCGGGGATGTGTGGAAGGGGGGCCCCGGTTCCCTTTGCGGCTCTGAAAAAGAGTATCAACTCCATGATTCCCAGCACTACCATTACCTGCGCCTCATACATGCCTTGCGGGCCCACATCCGTGCTGGCACTTCCATCCCGGAATACTCCCCTATGGAGGACAGGCTCCTTCTCGACCCCATTCTAACGAAGCCCACGTCAACGATTTACCGAAAACTTATTAATAACATGCCGGACCCCTTGGGACCCCTGCGGGCGGGATGGGAGGGAGACATTGGAGCACTAGATGACGATGACTGGCAAGACGCCCTGCAGAGCCCCCGCGAGGTAGCGATCCGGCCACGATTCCGCCTTGTGCAGTTAAAAATACTCCACAGGGTCTACTATCCCCGCACCCACCTGTTCTCCTGGGGTAGGACTCTGTCACCCTTGTGTGTGAGGGGCTGTCAAGGGAGGCTCCTTTTACCACATTCTATGGGATTGCCCATTCATAATTCCGTTTTGGACCAGGGTGACGCAAACGATGGAGGCGGTAGTGCGGGCCCCGGTCCCACTGGAGCCCAAGTGGCTCTTGCTCATGATCAAAGGTGCCACGGACTGGACACGTCATAATGAGATTTGGTTGGGGCTGGCAGCAGGGGTGGCTAAACGCAATATTGCCAGGTACTGGGGTGCGCAGGCGCCCCCCTCGTGGGATCAGTGGCTCTGTGACCTGGATTGGTGCCAGAGGGCGGAGGAAACGGTCTACAGGTCCCGGGGATCTGTGAATAAATGGAGGAAGGTGTGGGGTCCCTGGCAACGGTTTCGAGCTGTACAGGAGGGGATGGGATAGAGGACTGTTGCAATCCTTTCTCGGCATTTCCATGCATGTTAAAAAAAAAAAAAAAAAAAAAATGTGATGAACTGTGATCCCTGTGAATATACTACGAACTACCGCTGTGTAACCCACTTGAACATGAGCAATGTTAATAAAAAGAATTTAAAAAAAAAAAAAAAAAAAAGATTACACTTCCCCAGAGGCTTGCTCACTCGCAATTAAAATAACAAAGAATTTCAAGCAATGGAAATAAGTACTTCAGCCTCGGGACACTGATAAGAAGAAGACATGGAGAACAACAGGAAATGGTATGCTACAACCAATAGAGAAGGAGGAAAAATAAGTGGCAAGCACACGAATAAATAAAAAGGAGCGGGGATGTAAGCCCCTTTTAAGATTTATATTAAATACAATAGATTTTACAAGCACAGCGCAAGCGCTGTGCAGGGGAAACCTAAAAAGAAACTATCTGTACACTGTCCCAAGCCACTTTGGGCAAGGAGACATGGCTTGCGTTTCTCTGTTTGTATATAGTGCATGTGGTTTCCTTGGTCGACCCTTCCTGGGTCTCCTGTGACCGATTGGTTAGGTCTGATCCCGACAGACGATCTTATGAAAAAATCTATAAGTACTGCATCAAAAAGCAGACCAATGTAGAGACTCCTCTGCTAAGTAAAGGGAAAACCTTCTGACAAACATAACAAAAGCAGCCTGCTATATAGCTTTTCAAACAGAGAAATCGCACTGTCGACATGGTGTGAAACTAATGCTACACACAATGTCTAATGGTAAAACAGAAAACATATCCCATGGAAAACGAATTTGGCTCTAATACAAATGAATAATACTGTATTATGCATCAAAGGGAAGACAAAGACATATTTAAAATTATATACACATCCTCTGCTAGCCAGAGGTAGTGACCTTGTAAAGATACAGTTGAGCTCCTTCCTCCAGGAACATCAGGAACACGAAGAGGAATACATTTTAAAGATACAACAAAATCAAAATAGGACCCTAAAACCAGTGCTTAATTTGCGCCAGTGATTGCCAGTTGTGGCCACCGGCACTTATTTTTTGGGGACCAGCACTTATTTTTCCACATCATATATTTTCCTAGAGGGAGACAGGGAAAAACACACAAATTGGAAAGACGGAGAAGACAAAAACGGAGAAACCATTACAAACGGAAAAAGCAGAAACATGCAAGAGTGAAGTAAAGGTGCAGAAATGAATTAAAGAGGCATAAAGTGGATTCTTGACGTGCATGAGTACCAACGTTTAATTGTACTGGGACATGAACCTCTGAGCTGGAGCTTCGAGCACCTGCACTCTTTATTTGACAAATTAAGCCCTGCCTAAAGCTACTTGAATTAAGGGTATTTTTCAAATTGCTGAAGGATACAAGAAACCATGTTCATTTTAAAATGTGCAAAGTACAACAAACAAAAGTGAAATTGCGACCTAATCTGGTCAACTTCTAAAGCTCTGCAATTTTATATACAGTTCTATTATATTATTTATGTCCTACTTATGTTAACTAATCAAACTTTATTTGTTAATTTTAAAATCACTTTGACAAGGTCACTTCCTGAAGAGACCTTGAGGAGAAAATCGCAAGAACTTTGTAAATTAGGCTTCAAATGCAACAACGTTGTGACTACTATTTTACGGGCCTTCTGTGCTTACAAATGCACCATTTGCTGCAACATTTATACTAAACCTATGTGGCCAAGGTCTGGCAGATACCCAACCCATCTCAACTTGACTACAAAACAGTGGCGGCCGCTAGCAAGGGAAATTGGTGAGTCAGCACGGGGGAAAAATAAAGAAAAACAAAATTGACCTGCAGCCTGACGTCCGCCGCCTCGCCGCCTCTTCTGCTCCAACAATGTTCTCACAGGCTCCCAGAGTCCCCTGGGCCAGTCCAGACGCTACTTTCATGCTGGTATTACCCAGCATAAGAGAAGCATAGGGACTTGTGGAAGCAGGCTGCTTCCACGCTCCAGCAGGGACTGGGAGCATGTGCTCCTGAGCCCTGCTGATATCTCACAGCCACAGCCTGGAGCTATCCAAGTGCACATGTCAGTTTGGCCGGCCGTGGACGGCTTGCCAAACCGACATGCGCACTGGTAGTGCCCTGAGCCCACCACTCCTCCTGCTGGCCCCGCCCTCAAGAATCGGCTGCAGCTCGGCTCCGGAGTAAAATAAAATGATAATAAAGCAGTTTTATTTACTACTTTATTATCATTTTATTTTACATGCATCTGCTGGTTCCAGCAGTGGGGCGACACTCCTCCACCATAACGAAGGAGCCTTTAAGAAATGCTAACTGGCTTCCTACATCTGGGCCATGGTGACCTAATGACAGATAATGACAGATACGCTTCGTCTGCATATCGGTCTCCCCATCCTCCCTTCCTTTCCTCTTTTCTCCATATCTCCATCCTGCTCGCTTCTCATCCTGTTCCCATTCAGTCGTTCTCCTCCCTAGCCCCTTTCAGTCTCTCTCTGCACCCACCTCTCATTTCTTATCTTCTTATCATTCTCACTTATTCTCACCTTTATCCTTTCCCCCTTCAGCTCTTTCTCTAGTTCTTTCACACTATCCTCTCTATTCTATCTACGCCCTATCCTTTCTCCCAAATCTATGTTTAATCTCTCTGCACCTCTAACCCATTCACCTCTATATCTTGTCTTTTCTTCTCTCTCACACTTTCATCTCCTTCCTCTCGTTTATCCCAGAACCTTTATGTTCGCCCCTTTCTTTCCCCTTCCTATCTACGTTTCCATGTTCGTAAAGCCTTTCTTTCTCTTTCGTCCTTCCTTCCCCTACTCTGACTCTTTCCTCTCTGTTATTTTCTGCCTCTCCTTTTCCCCTCTATTTTCCTCTTTGTTGTCCATGTCGCCTGTTTTTCTCCTCTCCCCCTTTCTTCTTCCTTCTTCCTTCTTCCCTCTTCCCTTTTTCTCAACTGCATAACTGGTTTTCTTTTCTTCTTCTCTTTTTTTATCTGCCCTTACAATTCTACCCTCCCTTTCTCTCTGTATACACGATCTAGCCTCTCTCATTCTCTCTCCTCAATAACTTTCTGCCTCTTTACGCCAACTCTTTCTTTTCCTATCTTTTATCATTTCCTCTCTCATCTTCACCTCTTTACCATTTCCCTCTTCCTGATTCACCCTTTTCTCTGCTACGCCAGCCACCCCACATAGCCCCTTACTTCACACTCCCTTGAAGAGTAAACATTGCCAGTAGGCAGTTAACACAAGCATTGGCAAAATCAATAGATCCGACCTATACAAATTTTTTGCTAAGGCAGAGGAGCGTCGCCCCTCTGCTTTAAAAGCAGTGCAGAGGAAAAATAAAATGATAATAACGGAATGTAATTATAATTTTATTTTTCCATTACTAGGTGCAGGGAGTGGCGAGGCTGGCCAGAGCAGGGGCTAGGGGGAGAAGTGGTGAGCACACTCAAAGTGCCCATGACTGTTTGCCGGTCCGTCTTGTGCCGGCCAAACAGTCATGCACACTTTGCATGTTCCCCATCAGGCTGCATTACACAGCCTGGTGGGGAACATGCACAGGCTACCTGTCCCCATCTGAGCGCCGAACCACGGCGCTCAGACCAATCACAACGCTGCATTTCAGCGTTGTCATTGGCTTAGGGGAACCAAGTTGTCATTGGCTTAGGGAGCCTTTCTGTGGTGGTGCTTCCTGCGACAGCGAAGAGGCAGCGGCTGGTGACGCAACCAGCAGGTAAGATTTCTTTCTTTTTTCATTTTCTACCCCCCTCCACATTCCCCCTCCACCGTCCCCTACCAGCCGCCACTGTGGCTTTGCCACTGTTGTTTAGCCATGCTGATCTGCTCTGTGGGTGCTGTGCAATATAGTTAAAAAATAAAATAGACGTGATACGTTCAACATGCATGCATGTGCCTACAAAAGGACACAGGCTGTCTTTTATTTAACAATACCAGATGGATTAGTAAATTTACAAAAGTAGCGCAAAAGTGCTTTAAAAAAAGGATGAGTGGGTTGCAGATTGCTGCTTGTGGAGGGGGTGGACAGGTTAATGCAGCACGGCGGGTGGGTTGAACAACACAAGGGAGAAAGAGCAACATGAGAACTGGGGAGCAAAGCACACAGGCAAAAGAGACAAAAAGCAATTCCAGTATAGGTGGGCGAGAGAAGCACACAGGCAAAAGAAAGAGCAATGTGGAAGGAGCAGGAAAGCCAACGAGGGAGACATATGGAAAACACACACAGTCTCAAGGAGAGCTTAAACAAAGGAAAAACAAGCACTGGCTAAGCCAATGGGGCTTGCCTATGTGAGAACTATTGGCTTTGCCAATGTCTTTTAGCCATGTTGTAGAGCAGCATGGCTGTTGTACAGCATGGCTAAAGTAAAAGAAAAAAGGACTATAAAAGTTATTAAAAAGCGATATGATGTAGGAGGATAAAAAAAGTGCAATGACGCGTCATAGTGTTTTTTTTTCTTATGGCAAGTGGGTGTGGGCAACACAGACAACGGGAGGGTGGGCATCGGAGGGAAGAGGCAACATGGACATTGGGAGGGTGGGGAATGGGAGGAAAGAGGCAACATGGACAACGTGGCTGTGAGAGATAAGAGGCAACACGAACAATGAGGTGGAGGGGAAGTGGCAACACAGACAACGGGAGGGTTGGGTGGTGGAAGGAAAGAAGCAACATGGAGGACAGGAGGGTGGGAGGAAAGAAGCAACTCGGACAATGGGAGGTTGTGGGGTGGGGAGAAGAAGCAACGTGGACAAGGTAGGGGCTAAAGCTGGGGATGGAAGAAACAACACGGATACAGGTGGTTGGGAGGTAAGAAGCAATCCAAATCAACATTACGGGAAGATGAAAAGTAAAAAAAAAAAATCAACACAGCGGGAATAAAAAAGAAAAATAGTACCTCAATCACAGCTGCAGTGTGAAAGAACCCTAATCAAGATGAAGCAATCAGTCCTTGGTCCATGCTCAGGACAAAAGAAGAGGAAGTGAAGGAGGCATCAAGGGTGGGCTCCAAGTGCCTTGTAAAATAACAATATTCCTCGCAAGCGACAGTGCATGTGCTATCGCAGACAACACCTAACTAGTTTCCTGAATGCGAGCAGATGTAGCATAAAAGCCAGCCAATCAAAGAGATAGCAAAGAGGCTGCGCACCAGGGGAGGGGCAAACACAAGATTGACAGGCTGAAACAAGGAAAGTCATGCAATTGAAAGCAAGCAAATAAGAGAGGCAGTAAAGCCAATTAATGGTAAGCAATGGGCGGGCTGCAAGTCCTGTCTATTCTTAGTAAGCCCACAATATGTTTTTCGCAACCAGGCAGTGCTTGACCTAAAAAACGAACGAGTCTATTACAAAAACTGGGTCTATTAAAGGTACACTGGAGACCCACAAACCTGTGTATCCCGGTGCCATTGTACCGACTACACCACTGGAAACTACGTCCTTGATATGTTCCCATCTATCCAGAGTATACTTGACATCTGTCTTTGTTTGAGGCTGTTAAAGAAAATTTCCTTCACTCCCAGTGCAGCCTCTGCTACGGTAGCCCTGTCCTGTCACGGATGGTGTAAAATAATATTGACTATCATGTTGTATGGAGAAAAGAAAAAAATGAAACTTTGAAGTTTGATTTTTTAGTAGGCAGTGGTCCTTGCTCTTTAAAAATATTTATTCAAAATTTTAAAGGGGAAGGGGTCCCATTTGCAAATGGGTTACCACCACTTTTAAAATGGTGATAAAGTATTACTCTTTTGCAACCAGATTTTGGTCGCAAAACAGTAATACATATCAATACCAATTCGGTATTTGGAAGGAACACCCAAAACACGCCCCGTCCAAATACCGAATTGCAAATGCAAATTGTGATTCGTTTGTACATTTGAAAAAGCATTTTTCTTGTCACAAACAGTCTGATTCTGCTTAAACGGCCTGTTTGCGACTGGAAAAATGTTTTGTACATCTGGCCCCATGACTGTTGTAGTTCCAGCTCAGACATCTGGGGCCAAATTTACTAAGCCCTTGCATTGCCCTTGCATTGCCCTCGCATCACGTAAGGCAATGCAAGGGCTTAGGTGAGATATACTAAGCCACTTTGCGTGGCCTAGATGTACTAACTATTCGAAAGTGTATAATTTTGATGGATTTCAAAGGTTTACAAGTCTTTATACACCTAGAAAAGCACTACAATTCATAGTTGGATGCATTGGAATGCCCATGTTCCACCCATGGAACGCCTTCCCAACTAAAAGACTTGTAAACCTGGGAATGCGCCCAAATAGTACATCTTCGAACAGAGGCCTAATGAGGAGAAATATATGTATTTCTCCTGATTATTTCCTCTTCCTACATGTGCATGTACATTCTGCAGCACACATAGAAAGAGGAAAATGGCTCAAATGATTACTTTTGTGCAGGAGGTTGTCTTTTCTTGCACAAAAACAATCCTGCCTGTAACACAGGAGCCCATGCACCATGGCGCAAGGGTGCCTGCATTGGTGCTAGGTAGCACTTGGTGCGCCAGTGCAGGGAGAGAGCAGGAATGCATCATATCTTAGTAGATATGTTGCATTCCTGTTCTCTCCTTGTCAGCTGTGCAGTGCAGCAAGTTGTCTTCCTGCGTTGCATTACATTTTGATAAATCTGGCCCCTGATAACTTGCAAAATCCGAAAATGCAATAGTCAGGTAAATGATTTTGCTCAAACCTTCCTGATTTTGAGAAAACCCTTGGACTGAGTTCTCTATGAATATTCCTAGCACAATGCCACCATTTTAGATGACAGCTTAATTTCTCCCTTTCTGTTTGCTCGATGAGTAAATGATTAAGGAGTTCTTACCCCCAAAAGAGAACTTTGAGCATTACATTTGAACATATTTATTATGTAGCCAAATGGTTTGACGTACATTTATTCTTCAAATGATGTTTCTCAATTTTTCTTTTTTTTAAAAAACACACTTTATTGGTTTTTTTCGGTTTCTCAAGTCATACATAGTGTTAGGTACTTTGTATACACGATTATGATAGAATGCCATGCATTATATCATGTACAAACATCAGTAATTAACTATTGGCAAGCAACACGTACCATTTTGTGCAATATACATTACATAAGCATTCCTTGGTTGGCATCAAGAAAATAACTAGACATGCTTGCAAGTGCATTAACATAACTCCTAAACTTCTAAACTTCCCAACCCCCCGCCCACCTCTACTGGCTCTACTCTGGCTAGCATCAGTATTCTCCATTTTATACTTAAACCTGGTTTGGACTTTTGATTATTATTTTGGGTACAGGAATCCCCCCTGCTTGGTAAGCAGGCGTGTAACCTATTCTGATTGCCCGACGGCATATGAATCTGGTATCCTAACTTTGGCTCTTGAATTATGCTAGCGTATGGGTGTAGACTAGAGACCTAGGCCTCTCTGACAAAGCAAGGTTCAGGACCTGTCCTGTGGCCTCGGCTAATGCACCAAGTATGCCCTGGTGTGAGGCAATAGACCCCTGCCCTATACACTTTATTTAACATGATTGGTGCAGTGTAAGATGTTTTGTGAGTTTATAGTGTGGCCAGACCTTTTTCTTTTTGTCAGTGAGAGCATGGTCTACTGACCACACTCGTGTAAATTTGCTTAGTTATGTGAAACCCAAAGCCTTGAACTAACATTGTGTGTGTATGTCAAGTGTGTGTATGTGCACTGCATATGTAGTACAGATATAGTGGTAGGACTCTGTTGTATGAGTCTGACTTGTGGGGCAGGTGGGATCCATTTTGTATGTGCCTGTTTTAGCATGGCACAAGATGGAGGATCGAGAAAGCTTTCCCGGACAGTGGAAGTATATTGGCTGCATTCTTGTGGCTAGAGGATGAAGATCGAGACACTGAAGTGAGGGGATTGGAGACGGGGCTACCTTTAGAAATTCCATGAAAACTCTGGGCATGTACAAAACATTTGCCCGCCCGATCGGGCCGTTTCCGACTACAAAAGTGCTTTTCATATGTACAAATGCCAAATACGATTCTCTAACTTGTTACCGAATTGCATTTTGGTTTAGCAATTTGGTATTTGGAAGGAGCTTGTTTAGGGTGTCCCAAATACCGAATTGCAGTGCTATGTATGAAGGTTTTATAACTGAATTTTGGTTGCACAACATTCATTTTTTACCAACTACTAAAAGATAGTGGTAACCATTCGCAAATGGGAAGGGGCCCCCATAAAGACTGAATCATGCCTTTTACACCACCATTCATAAAAACTTGTACAAACGAGTGAACTGATTGTACGTTTGACTTACGGGGAAGAAAAACCTGCATGTGAGCATAATTGATGGGGGTCACATTCAGCTAGGGTCACTTGAGTTAGAGAGAGCATATGGGAGTAAGGGGTGCAGAGCCCAGATGATCATTACCTTGGGCCTACTCTTTGGATATCACAACCCGATTTGCAGCATACTATGCCTCGCTCTATACAGTGGAGTCTGCGCTACCCCAAGTAGAGATGCTTCTGGATCCACTGTGTGTTCCTTCGCTCAATAATGAGGGACAGGCTCTATTAGAGGGCGCATTCATTGAAAAAAAAATAGCTGAGACAATCTCAGTGCTCCCAACGTGTAAATCCCCAGGGGGAAGATGGCTACCCCGGAGAATTCTACAAGCCTCTTCTGACCCCTCTTCTGCTGAAAGCCTTCCAAGAGGCGGTCACGGCAGGCTCGTTGGAGGCCTTGTCTAATAAGGCTACATCACCCTTCTCTCAAAATACAGTAAAGACCCCTGGAGTGCATGGGCTACCGGCCCATTTCTTTAATCAATGTAGACCTCAGAATTATGGCAAAGATAATGGCCACACTATTGAAAAAGATCATACCCAATTGATTAACCAGACACAGGTGGGGTTTGTACTGGCACAACTATTACGCTAATGATTCTAACCCTTAAACCATCATAGGGTTTGAGTACAGGGCCACCTCATTACCTCCTGCCCCAGAGGATTAAGAAACCCATACAAACTGGTTAAAATGACATGGTGTGGCGACAAGGATGCTTATGTGATGCTTGATGTTGTGATGTTTTAAAAAAAAAATCCGGTATACAAAAAATCCGGTGCATAATACATTTGGAGGGTTTTGGCACCAGTTGGGCACAAATAATTGTTAAAAATCAATGGAATATACGATAACGTACAATATTCAGTTTTCTGTACACTCTCGCCTCCTGATTACAAGAGGATGAGCTGATGCATGCTCCAGGAGATTATACATTGCATCATATGAGTACTCTCTGAATGAATGGCATGGTGTGAACATGACAGTTCCATTTTCACAAGTGAACAACAGGCATGGGTTTAGTGCATGCCATGACTGGAATAAATCACAGGATGACAAATGATTCGGTTGGAGGCACACACTAGGCCTCACAAAAAAACATGTAGTCATGACCACAACAGTCAAACATAACCTTAAAAATGCTACTTTATTGTTACAGGTCGTATCAAAAGAATGGGGCAAGTATATTTACTGCCTATGCATGCATGAACAGAGCAGAGCAAATAGCTGAAAAACTGGGGAGGTGAGTTGTATCACCCTGATGAAAGTCCCGGACCTGTTAAGGCCTTTTAGAGTTGGGCTGAAGCATGTTGGACATTAAAGGGTCATAGGACAATTGTATCCTAACTACCCCTTCCTATTTAGTTTTAACATCCCCAACCATTCCGCGAACAAAGGGATACCTTGGTGCAATCGAGTGATTTTTAATCTATAGTTATGCCCCCTAGTACTTTTTCTTTTAAGAGCTCCCTGGAATATGGTTGAGCCCACCCTGACCTTTAGGAGTCAGGGTGAACCCTATGAAGAAGCATGACACTACTAGAGTGTTTGAGGGTTATTTAAAGAAAAGAAATTCTTTCCTTTCCCACGCCTAGTGACGCAGAGTCTAGTTATGGCGAGCACTCCCCATCATGCCACGTTGCTGTGACATTAGGTGGGATACCTGTGAGTTTTTCTGTATGTAGTTTGGGAGGCCCTATTCCCCCCTCTCTCCTTCCCAAAAGAGGAAAGGACCTCTCCACTCTCCAGTACTGGGTAGTGGTTCCCCAGCCCTCCCAGTTTCTAGTTTGTAAGGGGTTTGTACTGGTCCGTAGCTCCAGTAACCACTGGCGGACCTTGGCCCATGTGCTGTGGCAGGCTAGAGATGATCCTGAGTAGAAGATTGCCTTGCCCCTGGATGCAGAGAAGGCATTTCCTGGGTCATGGGATGGATGGGCTTAGGAGAGGACGTTATTAAAAAAGAACGCCTTCTCTATGACTCCCCTTTGGCTGACATCAATTGTGGAGGCTTTCTGTCACACTTCTTCTGGATCCATTGTGGCACTAGGCAGGGATGCCTGCTGTCACCGCTCTTCTTTTGGCTGGCTTTGGAGCCCTTGGCTGCAAACATACACCGCTCACCTATGATAGGAGGTTTCCAGGTGGGGGGTAATGAAGTGAAGGCTTTGCTATATGTGGATGATACAAAAGGGGATGGACTGTTCCCATGAGGCACAGGGTCAGACTGATTTGCATATGGCCATGTCTGAACTGGGGTGGTGGAGTGAGCTAAAGAATGATGATGGATTAAACCCAGATCAGTTGACTGGGGGTGAGTGTTTGATTTGCTCTAACGCTCCGTCCATCATCCCCTTTGGTATCGCTTTGTTCGCCCTAAGTTGGCAGGGTATGCCCAGACGTGGGTCCCTTGCTCACTTTACCACTGGATTCAAGATAGCCTGGCTGATGAGGGTTTTGAACTCGAAACCGGTCCCAGGATGCTTGTTTCCGGTCCAGGGAAGACATGGCTTGGCAGTTCGGGCTGGACTGTTCCCATGAGGCACAGGGTCAGACTGATTTGCATATGGCCATGTCTGAACTGGGGTGGTGGAGTGAGCTAAAGAATGATGATGGATTAAACCCAGATCAGTTGACTGGGGGTGAGTGTTTGATTTGCTCTAACGCTCCGTCCATCATCCCCTTTGGTATCGCTTTGTTCGCCCTAAGTTGGCAGGGTATGCCCAGACGTGGGTCCCTTGCTCACTTTGCCACTGGATTCAAGATAGCCTGGCTGATGAGGGTTTTGAACCCGAAACCGGTCCCAGGATGCTTGTTTCCGGTCCAGGGAAGACATGGCTTGGCAGTTCGGGCTGGACTGTTCCCATGAGGCACAGGGTCAGACTGATTTGCATATGGCCATGTCTGAACTGGGGTGGTGGAGTGAGCTAAAGAATGATGATGGATTAAACCCAGATCAGTTGACTGGGGGTGAGTGTTTGATTTGCTCTAACGCTCCGTCCATCATCCCCTTTGGTATCGCTTTGTTCGCCCTAAGTTGGCAGGGTATGCCCAGACGTGGGTCCCTTGCTCACTTTGCCACTGGATTCAAGATAGCCTGGCTGATGAGGGTTTTGAACCCGAAACCGGTCCCAGGATGCTTGTTTCCGGTCCAGGGAAGACATGGCTTGGCAGTTCGGGCTGGACTGTTCCCATGAGGCACAGGGTCAGACTGATTTGCATATGGCCATGTCTGAACTGGGGTGGTGGAGTGAGCTAAAGAATGATGATGGATTAAACCCAGATCAGTTGACTGGGGGTGAGTGTTTGATTTGCTCTAACGCTCCGTCCATCATCCCCTTTGAGTATCGCTTTGTTCGCCCTAAGTTGGCAGGGTATGCCCAGACGTGGGTCCCTTGCTCACTTTGCCACTGGATTCAAGATAGCCTGGCTGATGAGGGTTTTGAACCCGAAACCGGTCCCAGGATGCTTGTTTCCGGTCCAGGGAAGACATGGCTTGGCAGTTCGGGCTGGACTGTTCCCATGAGGCACAGGGTCAGACTGATTTGCATATGGCCATGTCTGAACTCGGGTGGTGGAGTGAGCTAAAGAATGATGATGGATTAAACCCAGATCAGTTGACTGGGGGTGAGTGTTTGATTTGCTCTAACGCTCCGTCCATCATCCCCTTTGGTATCGCTTTGTTCGCCCTAAGTTGGCAGGGTATGCCCAGACGTGGGTCCCTTGCTCACTTTGCCACTGGATTCAAGATAGCCTGGCTGATGAGGGTTTTGAACCCGAAACGGGTCCCAGGATGCTTGTTTCCGGTCCAGGGAAGACATGGCTTGGCAGTTCGGGCTGGACTGTTCCCATGAGGCACAGGGTCAGACTGATTTGCATATGGCCATGTCTGAACTGGGGTGGTGGAGTGAGCTAAAGAATGATGATGGATTAAACCCAGATCAGTTGACTGGGGGTGAGTGTTTGATTTGCTCTAACGCTCCGTCCATCATCCCCTTTGGTATCGCTTTGTTCGCCCTAAGTTGGCAGGGTATGCCCAGACGTGGGTCCCTTGCTCACTTTGCCACTGGATTCAAGATAGCCTGGCTGATGAGGGTTTTGAACCCGAAACCGGTCCCAGGATGCTTGTTTCCGGTCCAGGGAAGACATGGCTTGGCAGTTCGGGCTGGACTGTTCCCATGAGGCACAGGGTCAGACTGATTTGCATATGGCCATGTCTGAACTGGGGTGGTGGAGTGAGCTAAAGAATGATGATGGATTAAACCCAGATCAGTTGACTGGGGGTGAGTGTTTGATTTGCTCTAATGCTCCGTCCATCATCCCCTTTGGTATCGCTTTGTTCGCCCTAAGTTGGCAGGGTATGCCCAGACGTGGGTCCCTTGCTCACTTTGCCACTGGATTCAAGATAGCCTGGCTGATGAGGGTTTTGAACCCGAAACCGGTCCCAGGATGCTTGTTTCCGGTCCAGGGAAGACATGGCTTGGCAGTTCGGGCTGGACTGTTCCCATGAGGCACAGGGTCAGACTGATTTGCATATGGCCATGTCTGAACTGGGGTGGTGGAGTGAGCTAAAGAATGATGATGGATTAAACCCAGATCAGTTGACTGGGGGTGAGTGTTTGATTTGCTCCTAACGCTCCGTCCATCATCCCCTTTGGTATCGCTTTGTTCGCCCTAAGTTGGCAGGGTATGCCCAGACGTGGGTCCCTTGCTCACTTTGCCACTGGATTCAAGATAGCCTGGCTGATGAGGGTTTTGAACCCGAAACCGGTCCCAAGATGCTTGTTTCCGGTCCAGGGAAGACATGGCTTGGCAGTTCGGGCTGGACTGTTCCCATGAGGCACAGGGTCAGACTGATTTGCATATGGCCATGTCTGAACTGGGGTGGTGGAGTGAGCTAAAGAATGATGATGGATTAAACCCAGATCAGTTGACTGGGGGTGAGTGTTTGATTTGCTCTAACGCTCCGTCCATCATCCCCTTTGGTATCGCTTTGCTATATGTGGATGACATCTTACTTCTGCTGTCCTGCCACGTTCTATCTTTAGATGCCGTTATGTCTTTAATTAACACATTCTCCTCCCTCTCTGGGTACAAGATCGACAAAATGTGAAGCATTACCCACATCCTGAATTACCTGGAGAGCCTGCGTATGGTACTATAACATGACCTGGGTACCTAAGGGTCTGCGCTATTTGGTCATTCACGTTAATGGAGGACTCGGTCATATGGTGGAGGATAACCTTCTCCCTCTGATAGAGCGCTTATGGCAAGACTTTCTCAAATGGCACCCCTTGAATCTCTGACTTTGAGGGAGGGTGCAGTCGATCAAAATGATGGTGGCCTCCAGATGCAATTATGTCTTGGGGATGCTACGGATACCCTGTATACTACTGCTGTAGATTGAGGCTGTCATATGTTCCTACATGTGAAATGGATGAAGACCTCGGCTATGAGCCCCTTGCCTGTAAGCAAAAACTGCATCTGGGGACCTTCGTTTACCACACATGGCATTGTACTGTTTGGCATTCCACTTTTAGCAATTGGCTACTAACTTCAGCAAACAAAGGAGATGCCGCTATGGGTTCACATAGAACGCCACCTACTGGGTTGCCACTCCCTATCTCTCTCAGTATATCTTGCACCTGACAGGGTACCCTTGCCATGAACCCGATTATCTCTGCGACTACACTTGCATGGTGCACAGCGCATAAGCTAATGGGCATCACTACACTCCTTCATGGTAAGGCCGCAATATGGTATAATACATTACTGCTCATAGGGGATCAACCGTTTAACTGGCCCTCTTGGTCTAGAAAGGGGATTAAGCACATTGACCAAATGATTCTGGGAGATCCCCTCAAATCATTCCCAACTCTTTGAGAGGAATTTGGTTTTCCCCAATCGGACAGTGAAAGTATCACCAGCTTTCCCACTGCCTCAACTATACTTGGTGACCACTCCATAGAGCTGCCAACGTCCCCCATTCTCCACTACATGCAGACATGGAATCGATACAGAGGAATGTTCTCAGGGCTTTATGGAATCCTTAATAAGGGTCTGCGCCCATGCCCCACGCTGACAATGCCTAGGCTGACGTGGCAGATGCTTCTGGTGAAGTAATACATCCCAGAGCACTGTGAAGCTTTATTCTTTGACAACAACAGGGTCTTTAAGGAATCCAAGCTAAATGTTTGATACTTTAAGTCCCTACGTGATTGGTACTGGGCCCACGGAAGGTGAGATGTGCTTATTTGTCGCCGCATGACAGCTGCTGAAGGTGTTCTGTGGCTTCATGTAACCTGTACAATGCCCTCTGGCCCTGCTAAACTCTACAGTCCTACTTGACAGAAGTGTGGCAGCATGTGTGCTGCTGCGATCCCTTTGGTGGTCCCCTGTTAGCCCCGCTGGTGCTTCGCCACAACACTGCAGACTTGGAAGCCCTGGATGTTTACTCACATCGATGGCTGGCCACGTCACTAGTGGCGGCTAATTTTCAAAAATGTTATTTACTTTCTCATTTAATTTTCATTCTTTATAAAACACTACCATCATCCCCAAAGGGATACCCCGGCACTAGGATCGAGGAATACCTGTAGCCTGTTAGAATTATTACTGAGGAAATAGCCGAGATAAGTTGGAGAGCAAGAGGCAAAGAATTCCAATGGATTGCAACCAAATGGCTGAAAAGAGCATTCTCCTATTCTCGCTGTTTTAATGTGCTTGGCCCTCAACATAGCTAGATTAGCGGAGCGAAGCACACGTGTAGGTTTGTAAAAAGTGTCTCACTCCCCTGAAAAAGATTGGCCCAGTTTTACAGAGGGCTCTATGAACATGATATAATAACTTAAAGTTGGCCCTTTTACATACAGGGAGCCAATGCAGTGAATTCAAACAGGCATAAGCAGAGCTTTTTCGTGTACTGTTGCAGATAAGTCTAGCTGCTCTATTCTGGATTGATTGTAAGCGGGTAAATAGGAAATCAGCCATTCCCAGTTACAAAGCATTCCCATAATCCAGCCTACTCATAAAAATGGCCTGATTGACTGTCCTTCGCCAATCTGCTGGGATCCAAAGAGCTTAAGCAGCAATTGGAGAAGACCGAAGCATTTACCACATGTTGTTTTAACCTGGTCTTGCATAGATAGAGTATCATCTATTAAGAACCCATGGTTCTTGGCTACTCGCTTTGGTCTGGGCACATAGCCCAGGAGCGATGGCTACCAAGAGTCATCCTAGATTATGCTTGCCCCCCCAAAGAGCAGTATTTATTTTTTTCCTGCATTAAGATTCATGCAGTGGGACTGCATCCATGTGGCAACTTCAGAGAGACAGCCAATAAGATTGTCCCATGTCTCTCTGTGTTTCTAAACTATGGAAATGATAAACTGAGTATCGTCAGCATAGGAGAGGATTTCAAAGCCCCAAGCTTTGACAATACCCGCTAAAGAACACACATAGATATTGAACAAGGAGGTGCTGATTAAAGAGCCCTGAGGGACCCCTCATTTGGACATGCAATGAATGAATGTGAAAGGGGGCAGCTGGACTTATTGGGATCTGTAGCTCAAAAAGGATCCGAACCACTCCAAAGCTTTCTAATGTAGACCGATTTCATGAAGTCTCTGCATCAAAATGTTATGTGAGACCGTGTCAAAAGGGAGAGGAAAGCAAGATGGCGATCGGCTAAGGCGATCGCTTGCAGCACTCTGACCAGCTGAGACCCTGACAAAACCCTTGCACCGAACATGCTGGCTGATATACTTATTGCCCTACAGACGCTGCTCACTCAGAAAACCACTATCTGCACACCCAAATTTAAGATTGCTACAGGCCAGCAGGAACTACTACTTGCCAGTAAAAAGCTCTGCAATGCCTTGGACCATTCTGATTGCTGCCGCACCGCGCTTCTTTCAGCCGCTATGATGAAACCGAAGACTGCCTCCCGCAAGGCTAGAGGAAGTGTGAATGCGGCTCCCCTCACCAGCAGTGCTATTGCCGCAGATGCCGCACCCTCAGCGGGGGGGCGAACCGCTCTCCAGAGGATGTGGACACCGGGGTGGGAAGCTGCTCCACAGCAGCCTGGGCGCCGACTGCAGATGACAGCAACCCGGACGGAGAATCTCCCAGAGAGGAAGACATCTGAGACAACTGAGAGTAAAAGCTTACCTGACACCAGTGGGATGGATTCGGCCGCTACCCTGCGCAAAGCAAGATCAAAGAAAAGGATCTAAATTGGGACTACTCACCATCAAATCAGCTTGTTGGGACCACCAGAGACACAGCTCGAGACTCTCAGGGCAGTGCTACTTCAACTTTAGATACTATCCTACAGTGCATCATGTCACACCGCAAGGAAACACGGCAGGATAGCCGCTGCTCCCAATCAGCAATACGTAAGGTACAATGCACTGTAAGGAAAGTCGCCAAGGTATGCAGTGATATTAGTGAGCGGCTATCAGACCTGGAGACCAGAATCGGATCCCTGGAGGCAGGTATCGCGGGTGCGCATGGCCAGACGGAGTCACATGAGTCTAGACTGGTGGACATCCAGTGGAAACTGGAAGACCAGGAAAACGGACAACGGCGGAATAACCTGCGATTTTTAGGCATTTCAGAGAACAAGGAGGGCACAGATATATGTGTCTTTATGGCTGACTTACTGAGAAGGGCATTTTCCGATCTGGAAGGCTGGAACTGGGCTCAGGAGGTTCAGCACGCCAATCGGGTTCCTCTTTTCTTAAAACAACCAGCCGGACCAGACACAAAGCCTAGGGCTGTTTTAGTCTATTTTGGAGATTATCTTCTTAGGCAGAACATCTCTGAGTCGGCTAAACCAGAAGCCAAACGCACTGTGGATGATATCTCATTTTTTGCCCCGCCTGACTTTTGCCACGTAACTGTAGAGAGACGCTGGCAACTATGGCAGATGATCAATCTATTTCAGGCAAAGGGGGCTCATGCTCTTTTGATGAACCCAGCAAAGCTGAAAGTGATCTCCGGTGATCGAACATGATTTTTTACATCTGATATTAAAGCACAGGAATTTTTGTCTGAACTCAGGGGCTAGGGTAGCTACAGCCTAAATAGGGTAACAGGCTAAGAGCTAAGGATCAGTAGTTAATTTATTATCTGAGATAGGGTGGTGGGGGGGGTTTGCAGTCATGTAGATTTTTTTTCTCATGGTTTAGGGGGAAAACTGGTTTGGGATATTAATTAATGAATTGCAGGTTGTTAGGTGTTCGGGTTAAACTGTGTTTGCTTGAGTGGGGTCTCACTGGTCTAGATGAAGTGCTGCTTCATCTTTCACACAGACCGAGCGGTCTGGCAGCTGTCACGTGTGGGGGGAGACGCAGGGAGGGGAGGCAAGGGTGATTGGGGGGGAATGCCCATGGCGGAGGGATGGGGGGCATGGGGGTGCCTGGGGGGTCAGAATAAAAAACGAGCATTGCATAGCCAATAGGTCTCGCCTTTGGGACCTTATAAGTGTTTAGCCATGCAACAGTTGATGTTGTTGCACCAAGGATATTGTGCTGCACAACTAAATACTTATACGGTCCCAAAAGCGAGACCTATTGGGAATGCCAATGCTTGTTATATTGAGCAAACGGGACCAAATTAGAGCTCTTTACACGAGCACCAGATTACATTACATAAGTCAGATTCCTGTTTTTAAGTCACGGGGAGAATAATTGATTGCCCAGAATCACAGGACGTGGAGCCGACGCCAGGACTCGAAGTTGGTTCCATCTGTTTCAAAATCGACGCCTCTGCAGAGTAAATACCCCGGCTCGAATCAAAACAAGCGCGTTTAGTTCGATCTTAAGTCATATCTTCTTCGTGGGTAATCTCTCTAAATTTATAAATGGTAGTATATCTCTGCGTATGTGCTTAATCCCGCAGCACATTTTAAGTGTACGTTCTCAAACTTTAAAGCAAATTAACAGAGACAACATGCCAGTCGGGGGCACAATTTTCAGCTATTTATGTTAAATCTTAAGCCAGTTAGTGAAATCTGCCATAATATAGTACATTTGACTGAAAACACTGCCCTAACAGTGTTTAGGTCAAGTCAGATTCCTGTTTTTAAGTCACGGGGAGAATAATTGATTGCCCAGAATCACAGGACGTGGAGCCGACGCCGGGACTCGAAGCTGGTTCCATCTGTTTCAAAATCGACGCCTCTGCAGAGTAAATACCCCGGCTCGAATCTAAACAAGCGCGTTTAGTTCGATCTTAAGTCATATCTTCTTCGTGGGTAATCTCTCTAAATTTATAAATGGTAGTATATCTCTGCGTATGTGCTTAATCCCGCAGCACATTTTAAGTGTACGTTCTCAAACTTTAAAGCAAATTAACGGAGACAACATGCCAGTCGGGGGCACCATTTTCAGCTATTTATGTTAAATCTTAAGCCAGTTAGTGAAATCTGCCATAATATAGTACATTTGACTGAAAACACTGCCCTAACAGTGTTTAGGTCAAGTCAGATGCCTGTTTATAAGTCACGGGGAGAATTATTGATTGCCCAGAATCACAGGACGTGGAGCCGATGCCGGGACTCGAAGCTGGTTCCATCTGTTTCAAAATCGACGCCTCTGCAGAGTAAATACCCCGGCTCAAATCTAAAAAACACAGTGAGGGTCTAATTAGCAAAAGCACATTTTTGAGAGCCACAGAAGGGACGTTATACACGTAGCACAGCTACTACTTAACAAGCGCGGCCGCGAAAGTGAAAGTGACCGCGCTGTGTTAATTAGTAACATGATCCACAACAACAACAAGGGAGGAATGAAGCTGCGCGCTGCTGCTCGCTCCCGAAACCCAAACGCCATGGGAGTGAACGTTTAGAGACAAGGCGGGACATGCACCCGTCTTTGGCCATTTGCGTGCTTTCATTATTGAAAGCCACACGCAAAGGCCAATGGAATGTGTGGGAGTTGCCAGATCCACACGGAGAAGTCTCGGGGAAGTTTGGAGTGCTCACAAGAAGCCTCCCACAGACCACCGCATGCGCGCTGCGCTAGACTCGACCTAAAAACAGAAAGGAAGAGCAAATGTTGACGGTTGGTTAAGGAATGTTAGAGTGGCAATGCTCAGGTGGTTGATCCTCTTATATAACCATGGCTAAAATGAGGATTTGCTTGGTGAATGTTGGAGGGCTGAATGACAAGACTAAAAGGGCAAAAGTTCATGAGATATTAAAAGCTATCAATCCAGATATAATCTGTCATCAAGAGACTCACATCCCATGGAGTAAAAAGGACCTCCTCCAGATTAGGGGGTAAGAGATAGTAACTTGTTCAACTCAGACCTCTATGATAAGGGGGGGGGTAGCTATACATATCAAACATAATACAGGAGAAGTAAAGCGAGCACTAGCACTAGCGTGGAGAAGTGTGGCTCACTGGTTAGAGCGGCAGACCCTGATGCAGAGATCTGGCCCGGGACCAGGGTTCAATTCCCGCCTCGGCGGGTCTTGGGCTCAATTTCCTCGGACCTGAAAATTCTCTCGCCTCGGTGCCTATTCTAATCATGGGTCCCACTCTGCAACTCTGGGCAATAGCTTGCTTAATCTCCACAACGGCCCCAACAGCGCTGGGATGCCTGGCTTCACCCTGGGGGTGCCCAGGAGTGGACATTTCACAGGGAAAAGCCAGGAAGGGTTCCACAGCGGTATGCGTACAGCGCCTGGACACCCCTTTGGGGGTATGGGTGCGCTTTACAAGTACAAATTTCATTCATAAGGGGGGGCGATGGGCACTAGTTTCTTTATCCACCGGATTGACAATAGGAACCATATATGGGTCTAAAAAAACAAAAGGGGGAGTGAAGAGGTTCTGCTCGACACGAGCAGTGGAGGTGGATACGTCCTCCTTTGGTCCATAGGTACAAAACAAAAAGATTCACCCTCAGATAGATGTAAAAGCCATGTTCTCCCAGATTGGATGTGTTTCCTACAGTGGTGGAAAAACACATAGTTTGTTTAAATACCCCTCACACACCAAAAGGGCCCTTGGTGTCATGCTTCATCATAGGGGTCTTCCCGCCCCTCTACGGGATGGGGCGTGCTGCGACCTATGGCTACGCGGGAGCACTGTAGTTGTGAGACGACTATGTGTCATGTAGGAGTGTGAGTGGAAGGGTCAGGAGTGAATGGGAAACTTAAAAAATACCTGGCTCGCTGGACTAAAAAACTTTAATATTCCTTTGAGCTAGTATTGTTAAAAATTGGGGAAGGAGGTATGTTGCCTCAATGAGCAATGCCTCCTATGTCTGCCAACATGTTTCGAAGCCCTCCCCTGGCTTCTTCTTCAGGACCAAAAGGATCCCTTCTACACTCACTTACTAATGTGGTGCGTAGTTGTAAGATCTATCTACGATACGTGTATGTACAATTAATGACTATGTGAAGTGCGTGCTAATTAACCATGCACATTATACAGTACCTAAATAGGTATCTGACTTCGTTATCTGGAAGAAAAACGGCATAGTATTAAAATGCAAGACATTAGCATCATCCATCATGACAAGTGGTGACCAGCAAGAAAAGAGTGATACGTGACAATGTATTCCTTATCCGTAATCAGAGTGAAAAAATGATGGTGATGTGTCCAGCTGTTAAAAAAGAAAATGACATTTACAAAGACAAACACACACTGAACATAAAGCACACACTCTATATCAACGGACTTGTTCCTGGTAGCCCCAAAAAAATTATTGCGTTTCTTAATATACTGGGTATCGATATATGTCAAGTTCTACAAGAGAGAGGTACGTCTAGGTACCCGGAATAGTCAACCTACTTGATTGTCAATGAGAAAATGCCCCATGAGCCTTTTACGGGTGGGAGGGGTGCCTGTAGTTACAATCTAGAAATTTAAGAAAAAACGAAGAGGTAATTGGTTTTTAGCGTAATCATGTCGGTCAGAGACCTAGCTTGCTCCTCGGCTGTGCCGTACTTACTACTCCTGGGACACTGCCCCGCTGTGTCTGGCCTCCCAGCGGCTCCGCTGAACAATGGAGCTGAATGGGGAGTGCCCTTAAGTAGTCGATTTAATTGTTGTTCCCGCCATCAGTTGCGGGTGTAAAGTGTTACACCTGTTGTCAACCGGAAGTGAACCATAGAGGCCCCCTAGTCGTTGTGGGCTGGTGCGCCAACTTCAGGCGCGTTGCCCCCGTGACTAACGTCACATAATGTATCTTAGCGTTTCTGCTGAAGGGGGTTGACCCCGAAGTGGTTAGAAAGATGCGTGGTTAGCGTCGTGATCTTATTAAGCTAGACCGTCAACCTTCGTTGAGTATCACGTGCTGCGGCCATATAGGAAACTGAAAGTCAAATGCCTTGTGCTGGGACCCCAAAACCCTCGATTAATGAGAAACGGACATGGTTCCGAAAAAGGGGTGCGATCAGCCTCATGCTTCCCTTAGCCGGGCTGCCAACCGTGTTGATATATCGGAATGGTGGCCGTTCTAGAGGGAGGTATTCTGCCTGGACCCCTTAAGCCTATGTTATTGATTACAGGTTTTTTTTTAATAGTTAGTTTTCCGGTACAATGGGGGCCGATAGTGATGGCCAAACAAAGCCCTTCTGGGTTACGTGATCTTCTAAAAAGAGGTCACGTGCATTCTGCCAGGACCCTTGATATTGATCACAGGGGTTGTTGGATAGTTAAATCCCAGGTACACAGGGCGCCGTTTTTTGATGGGCAACCACACAGCCTGTGTGGGTTACAGAACATTGCAACGTGATCCAATTGGTCACATGTAGAAAAATCCCCTTTGTGTGTAAACGGGTAGATATCCCTTGTGTTAACGTAAGTCTCCACTCGGTCTATACTACCCTGCATATATATTCTAGCAAAAAAGGTTGGTTGATCTCAGATCGGATAAAATAGATTCATGATTACCATAGGTTTGTCCTAGGTACCTTCTGCGAGAAAAGTACTGTTGGTCCGTGAACCACGTGATCCTTAAGGTGTGTTCAAGCTCACGTGGCGGTACACGTCTACCTACAGGTTATACGGGGAGCTCCATTAGGAGAACTGGTTCCAGGGTATATCGTCATTGAGGCCATTGGTGTGTGTCCCAAGACGGAACACCCACCGTCGTTCTTTTTCGAATAGGCCGCTCTCGCCATTCAGTTGTTCAATTGCGGTCCATTTCAAATCCTCCACCCCGTGTTGGGTGGTCAGGTAGTGGGTCGACATCTTGGTCATGCTCTTTCCGCAGCGAATGTTGCTCCTGTGCTCCCCAATGCGAACCTTGACGGGTCTGGTGGTCATTCCTATATACTCCAGGCGGCACGGGCAGGTGATCATATATACAACATTCTTGCTGTTGCAATTCGTGAAACCCAGGACCCTGGGTCTAACCAGGACTATCCCAAAGTATGGGAAGATCTAGAATTGGAGCTAGCTTCCTGGCCAGACCCTCTGATTATATATGGGGACTTAAATATACACATGGAAGTTGATAATACTAGATCCCAAAGGTATAGTGGGAGGAAACCTCAAGTATAGGGCACTGACCTCCTTTAAGGATAGTCACGGCTTAGCTGATGCTTGGGTAGCTAAGAACTCTCCCGACCCTGGCTATACTTATTTCCCCCACCCCCATAAAAAGTATGTTCGCTTGGATTACTTTTTGGTTTCCACTAGCTTGATAAATAAAACCGAGATTGAAAAGCTTTCCAGGCTATTCTCGGACCATAACCCGCTACTCCTGGAAATAACAGGACTAGGAGCAGATGCGAGGCAGAACAAGTGGTCCTTTGACAGAAAGATGTTAACCAATGAAGAGTTTATTGTATACCTTAGGCACTGGGTAACAGAATTTTTGTATACAAATCGATATAGTGCTTCACGCAGGGTAGTTTGGAAGCTTTTAAAGCAGGGTTGAGGGGGAGGTCATTAGCTATTTGGGCCAGAGATGGAAGCAGCAGAGGGCTGAGGTTAGTTTACTGATAGAAAGGTTGGCACATCTAGAGACAAAACATCTAAAGTTGATTAGTAAGGGGGCGGGAGGATGAACAAAGAGAGTTCACACTGAAATTTGCTATAATAAAAGCAGAGATTAATAGTTATCTTATGGAGAAAGTGGCCCAAACCTTCCAAGCACATAAGAAAGAGATGTATGAATACAGGGAGTCAGTGGAAAGGCTGCTGGCCCTATGCACAAGACAAAAAGCCAGAATAAATAATATTATTAAAATTAAAAAGAGTGTTGGCCAATACGAGACTAAGACTGCTGAGATTGTGGGCGTCTTTCAGAGATTTTATAAAGATCTCTATCAGGCTGACCCTCCCAGTGCTAAGGCAGTGGCTGAGGGCGAGAGAAGGGAGAAATTAAAAGGCATTGACGAAGTAGTATATCAGGAGATGGAGGAAGAGTTTGCATTAAAAGAGATTACAGATGCTTTAGGCTCCTTGCCCTCGGGGAAGGTGGCTGGCACAGACTAAATTACCCTCGAGCTATATAAGCTACTCCAACATGAGCTAGCTCCTATAATGCATTATCTTTTTTTTAGATGTGCAGCATAATGGGACTCCTCCTCCCTCGTGGCAGGGCACGGATATAATTATATTTGCAAAAAAGGGGAAGCCAGCGGAACTACCTGCCTCTTACCGCCCTATTTCTTTGATAAACTCCGATGCTAAACTATATTCAAAAGTCTTAGCTAATCAGCTAGGGAGGATTATAGCCACATTGGCCTCACCGTGGCAGCATGGCTTTATACTGGGCAGGGCGACCACAGACCATATTAGGCAAGTTAGCTCGCTGCTGGATGTAGCTGAAGTTACGGAAGGTGAGATGGCTGTGATCCTCCTAGATGCAGAGAAAGCCTTTGACCGGGTCTCGTGGCGATATCTGTGGAGGGTCTTGACAGAGAGAGGGTTTGGCCCCCACCTTATCACCTCCATTCGAGCAATGTATTATAAACCCTTCGCTCGGCTACAAATGATGGGTTATACATCAGAGAAAATAGAGGTGGCCAGAGGGATGAGGCAGGGTTGCCCCTGCTCCCAAATTCTCTTTGCTATGTATATAGACCCATTTATCAACCAGATCTTACAAAATCAAGCAATAAAACCGGTAACAACTAACGGGTATGATACCAAAATCTTGGCTTACGTGGATGATATCGCTATTATTACAGCAGACCCCGGGAAGACAATTAAAGAGGTTGAATGCGTGGCAGGGGAATTTGGGAGGGAATCTGGGTACCTCCTTAACATAGGAAAGACACAGATAATCTGCTCCAAGATCCTCGAAAAGTTGAATCTGCTACCTACCTGGAGGTCAAGATAAGTAATACCCTGGATGCTATTTGGCCCACTAATATAGATCCGCTACTTGCCAGTATAAGCACTGAATTAAGACGCTTACTAAGACGCTTATATAAGCTACATTTAACAATTATAGGGAGATCCAACATACTAAAAACGATAGTTTTTCCTATACTGCTGTATCTATTTCGCTCTATCCCCCTTGAGGTAGCAGATGATGTAACCATTAAAAAGCTGAAATCTATGTTTACAAATTTTATATAGCATTATCAGAAAACCCGTAGGGCGCTAAAAACTCTGACGCTCCCTCAGGAAAGAGGTGGTTGGTCTGTTCCAAATTTGCTTTTATACTACTAGGCTGCTGCACTACAACAGATGGGAATCTTGCTTACAGCTAATAGATTGACTACTAGTGACTTATATCTTCCCTCCATCTACCAGCTGGCTATTGGAAACGAGGCACCTGGGGTTCTCCTTAGACAACTTGAACGCGCTTCAAGTGCATAAGGGTGGATTGGAAGATCTGGATGAAGGTTGGTAGATTACTAAAAAATTCAAGCTATAGTAGGTACACGCCTTTGTGGCACTCATCGCTCTTTCCGGCTGCACTCTATGATGTAATGGGTAGGAACAGGGAACAAGCCGGGATTGACAGGATAGCAGATCTACATAATGCCGCAGAGGTCTCCTCATTTACAGACTTAGTACAATGCTACGGGATAGATAATAGAACACAATTCAAGTATATACAGATTAAGGAATGTCTCATGCGATTACCTACTGGGTCTTTTAATCTAGATAAAATCCCAATTTTGGAAATAATCAGGCGAGAGGACTGTAGGATCAGAGGTATCTATAAAATCTTAATTGAAACCATCCCAGATGACTCAGAAAAAATGGAAGCGAAATCGGAAGTGAAGGTAGGGGATGGTGATGTAGACCTATATATGTCAATCGCAATGGGGATGAAGATCTTCCGATCTGCCAACCTGAAAGTACAGCACTTCAAAACAATCTTTAATTTATACTATGCACCTGCGAAGCTATATGACTGGGGGAAGAGGGAAAATGATAACTGCCCTAGGTGCCAAGAAGGGCCTGCTGGAAGTATTCATATGTTCTTTTAATGTAGCAAACTGCTGCCTCTAAGAACAGGCATAGAGGCCTTCTGGCAACAAATAATTAACAAGGCAATTTCTATTAGCCCACTCTTGATGCTACTGGGATATGATGGCCAGGCTGACCTTGATGTGACACAAAGGAATTTTATATTTATTTCAGTTGCCGTGGCCCGTTTATTGATTGCTACAGCATGGAAAGACACAGATCCCCCTTCTTATCAGGCTTGGATTAACCGCCTCTTGAGTAATTATGCGCAAAAAACATCTTTGTACAAAGGCTGACGGGCAAGGAATAGGGGCCGAAAGATCTGGGCACCCCTGATGACATGGCTTAAAAATAGGCCTGGATAAAAGGGGTAGCTATGAGTTAGAATATTAAGGGATTTAGAGCCTTAGTATGTGGTTTGCGGTGGGAACCCAGCTCTCTCCCTTTATGCTCTGTGCCTAAGCAGTATCTATGAAATGTGGTGCGGCAGGCCCCATCCAATATGGACACACAGCGACTTAGCTAGTTGGACTTGGAAGTTTATGAGCTGAGCGAGAGAGCTCCGGAGGGCATTGAGCTGTTTAACCGACCATATGTTTCCACAAGGTTTCCCACTCCCTACTCTTGTCTTTATTACTTACTCAGGGGATCAATGAAGCCACGTAGCTAAGTATTAATGTATGAAATATGCAACCTATTTACTATTGAAATAGCTACGTATGTAATCTATTTTTTGTATCTTTCTCGGGGAAAAGAATTTAAAATAAAAAGAGACCGTGTCAAAAGCTGCAGACAAATCTAACAGGATCAGGGTGGCAGCCTTGCCTTATCAACCTCTGATCGAATGCTATCTATAGCAGCTAAGCTATGTACTCTGCAGTTGGTGGCAAGCTGAGATTCCTGTGGTTCACAAATGGCTTAAGGAGATGCACAGAATGGCACTCAAGCAGACCACGTACACATTGAATGATGTGCTTGAAAAGTATGAACAGGTTTGGGGCCATTCTTGCCGCTGGAAGGTGATAACTGCTCATGGTGCTGTGTGGCGTCTGATGGCTGCACCTCCTTTTCTCCTTTTGTTTTGTTGTGATGTTTAGAGGCTGAGTTGACCACCTGAGTAGGCATCTGACTCTGCTGGAGGCTCTGCAGGAGATACCAAGTGTCAATAAAACTGTGTAGGATGGTTGCTCCACAAAAAACAGATACCATGTTGCTGTTATTTATTATGTAATTTGGGAGTACGCCGAAGGACCTACTTGAGTATACTTGACCCGCATTGCCATTGTCAGTGTTGTGGTGCCCCTTTATTTATGCCCATAATCCTAGTTTCCTCTTCCCTCCCCCTTCCTCTCTACCCACCTCCTTGCTGGTAAATTTCTAGGGCTACCAATCCTTCTGTTTGGAATAAGTCCCTGGCAGGGCAAAGGTGATACAAGTCAGGGTTGGGGGATGTTGATGGGAAGATGTTTGTCCTGTTCTTCTTTCCCTTATTTGCTGCCACTTGTGTTGATGGCTTCTGGTTGGCTTGTACCCTGCTGCCTGTTCATGCAAGGGGCAGATTTTTTTGATGTGCTTAACTACATGTATCTTCTGTTTGTACCAAATGAAAACTAATGAACAAATGTTATGAACTTATGGACTGAATTCTTATCTGCTACACCACCATTTGTAAGAACTTGTGCAAACAAGTTAACTGATTGATACAATTGACTAATGGGGAACCAAAATCTGCACTTGAACATAATTGATGGGGGTCGCATTCAGCTAGGGTCAACTGAGGCAGAGAGAGCATGGGGGGGAGGGGCGGTAAAGGTTGTAGAGCCCAGATGATCACTACCTTGTATACTCTATTGAGTACTGCTGTGAAATTAAATAGTACTTTCTTTTCTAAAAGACAAAAGACTGGGTTGGACATTGAAGTTAACATGTTCGTTGGTTAATTGTTGAGGTCTGAGCATATGCCTCCCACAATACCTCTCTGAGAAGCCTATAGCTGCTTGCCCACTCTACCCTGAGGCTGAGAGTGAAGTGGAGACAGTGGCGGCTGGCATAGGTAAGAGTGGTGGGTTGGTCAGTAAGGCGGAGCGGGGAGGGGTGGGGTGGAAGGGAAGTTAACAGATGACGGGATAGGTAAAATGAAATTAAAAAAATTATAAAACCACTTACCTTGCTCTCGCCGAATCACCGACTAATGGTGTGGCAAGCGCAAGGCAAGTGGTTTTATTAATTTTTTTATTTCATTTTACCTATCCCGTCGTCTCTCGACTTCCCCCCCACCCCTCCCCGCCTCACCTCTCTTACCTGTGCCGGCTGCTACTAAGGGGCCGATTCCGATTCGGGTCGGACAGCTCAAAAAGAGCCGTCCGGACGCTTACCTCCCGACCGACTCGTCCCGGGAGCCGGTCAGTCCTGCCGATCAAGTACGATGCGTGCATGTGCCGAAAACTCGACCGACACGAACTCGCCAAATAAATACTCAATTCTCCCTACGACCCGGTCCCGTAAACGCAGAATTGACTCGCACGGGGGCTATGTCAGAGCTGTTTCCGGCCGGACAAGTACGATGCGCACTTCCTATGCGCCGAGCGAGTCGACACGTACGGCACGTCACAGCATCCGGAGAAGCTGCATGAAAGGAACGATTCGCGCCACAACACGATCCCCGGACACGAGACGTACAAGCCTACAACTGGGACGAAACGAACCAACGACCAGTGCAGACGAGACGGTGTCGACATGAATCCCATCGCACAGGTCATACCGATCCTCTACATCCATGGACTGATCCGGAACAGACGCCAACGACGGAGACGGTAAGAGACACCCCCCCCCAAACAAACAGCCGACACGTACCAGTAAACCTGTGACAAACACCCAGGCCCCCCCTTGCCCATCACCCCCACCCATAGGGGGCCTCTTGCCTGTCACCACTCACACCCCCACCCATAGGGGGCCTCTTAGCTGGGACTACTCTCACCCCCACCCATAGTGGGCCTCTTGGCTGGGACTACTCACACCCCCACCCATAGGGGGCCTCTTGCCTGTCACCACTCACACCCCCACCCATAGGGGGCCTCTTGGCTGGGACTACTCTCACCCCCACCCATAGTGGGCCTCTTGGCTGGGACTACTCACACCCCCACCCATAGGGGGCCTCTTGCCTGTCACCACTCACACCCCCACCCATAGGGGGCCTCTTGGCTGGGACTACTCTCACCCCCACCCATAGGGGGCCTCTTGCCTGTCACCACTCACACCCCCACCCATAGTGGGCCTCTTGGCTGGGACTACTCACACCCCCACCCATAGGGGGCCTCTTGCCTGTCACCACTCACACGCCCACCCATAGGGGCCTCTTGGCTGGGACTACTCTCACCCCCACCCATAGGGGGCCTCTTGCCTGTCACCACTCACACCCCCACCCATAGTGGGCCTCTTGGCTGGGACTACTCTCACCCCCACCCATAGGGGGCCTCTTGCCTGTCACCACTCACACCCCCACCCATAGTGGGCCTCTTGGCTGGGACTACTCTCACCCCCACCCATAGGGGGCCTCTTGCCTGTCACCACTCACACCCCCACCCATAGGGGGCCTCTTGGCTGGGACTACTCTCACCCCCACCCATAGGGGGCCTCTTGCCTGTCACCACTCACACCCCCACCCATAGTGGGCCTCTTGGCTGGGACTACTCACACCCCCACCCATAGGGGGCCTCTTGCCTGTCACCACTCACACCCCCACCCATAGGGGGCCTCTTGGCTGGGACTACTCTCACCCCCACCCATAGGGGGCCTCTTGCCTGTCACCACTCACACCCCCACCCATAGGGGGCCTCTTGCCTGTCACCACCACCAATAGTGAACTGTGTGAGTACCACTACCAATGCCCACACACATAGGATGGGTGATGTGTCACACATACCCCATACCCCAACATAAGGACTACAAACCAAAGGATATCCACAACAACCTCATGACCACAACATGTAGTCTGTGTACAATACCCACCACAGTGAACATGACCATGTACACACAATGTAACTCACAACACGTGTCTGCAATACCATAGTGTGGCTAACACAAGCCAAGCCTCACATGAGCACTGCAGTAATGGCCTCAACACCCATCACTTGAGTGTACAAAAGGTAACTGTGTGGTACTAAACAGCACCATATGTAGAGCACTGTGCCAATGGGGTCTCAACCCCCATCAGCACAGTGACATGAAGGTAAGTGTGGGGATCACATATGCAGCATATGTAGAGCACTGTGCTAATGGGGTCTCAACCCCCATCAGCACAGTGACATGAAGGTAAGTGTGGGGATCACACATGCAGCATATGTAGAGCACTGTGCTAATGGGGTCTCAACCCCCATCAGCACAGTGACATGAAGGTAAGTGTGGGGATCACACATGCAGCATATGTAGAGCACTGTGCTAATGGGGTCTCAACCCCCATCAGCACAGTGACATGAAGGTAAGTGTGGGGATCACACATGCAGCATATGTAGAGCACTGTGCAAATGGGGTCTCAACCCCCATCAGCACAGTGACATGAGGGGACTCCACTCCTGTGGAAGGAAAGCTGTGCCATATGTTGTCCATGCAGGCCACCAGCATGTCAGCAGTATACTTTGTCACACAGCTAACATATACCACACATTGGTGGCCCTGGTAACAGCAGCCTGGGCACGGGAGGGTCCCCTGAGTCAACTGCACAGAGTCAACACACATGTAGATGAAGTAGCACTGAGGACACAGATGAGTCCATCCACATAGATGCATACACTTGCATGTCCATTGGAGATGGCCACACAGTCAGTGAAATGGCCCAATTGAACCATGCCAAGGCCAACAGGTGTGCATGTGTGTAAGACACTGATGAGACATTGCTAACAAAAGATAGATAACACATTTCCAAAGACCATAATCATGACCCCGTCAGATTGCTGCAAAGGATGACATGGATACACACCCCAACATGACATACCCCCCATGGCCCACATGGTCTCCAGCACAGTGACACTACATTTCCCAGCCATGGAATACACCATCACTGGAGCAAGGGCATGTCAAGTATCAACAACATCATGTACATCTGAAGCAAAACCACTAGTGAACAAAAAGGAGCTTTTATTCAGCCGAGTTATTTGTGAAATGGAAAATCAAGAAGAAAAACATGAAGGCCTATGGCCAGTCCATAAACAGACCCAACAGGGTCAAGTGTCCAAATGCCACATTTGGCTTGCCTGCACTGCCAACGGAAGGGGACATACCCCTGGGAGGGGCATACATAGAGGCCAGCCAGGCACCGCAGGTACAGGATCATGGGTCTACAGAAACAGGCAGGGAAGGGCTGGTGGGTGCAGGAGCGGCAGCTGCAGCGGAGGAGTCTGACAGGGTGGGTGCCGGCACGACTGGGGGCACAAGTGAGGAGCAGTGGGTGCCGGCACAACTGGGGGGCACAAGTCAGGATCAGTGGGTGCCGGCACAACTGCAGTGGGCAGGTCAGAGGGAGTGGACACGGAACCCACTGCAGTGCCCAAGTCAGACCGGGAGGGCAGAGACTCCACTGCAGTGCCCATCCCCAGGGGAGCAGGAAGTGGATCCGGTGATGTGGGCAGGACGGAGGGGAGGGCACGCCCTCCACAGCAGTGCCACACACAGGCTGAGTGGGGTGTGGGGTGCTGGAAGAGCAAGAGGCAGGGGGGAAGGCCTGAGCATCTTGGGGATGCGGTAGCGGTGGGTGGGTGAACCTGGGGCAGGGTGTGGTGGTGGGACCTGTGGAGTGGGAGCCTGGGGGATGGCGGGTGGAGACTGTCTGGTGGAGTGTTGGGCCGGTGGTGGGGTCTTGCTCTTCCGGGTGCGGGGGACCTGCGGCGTGGGGTCTCAGCCTGCCTGCGCCTGGGGGAGGGTGTCTGGGGGCGAGGGACACCCCCTCTGTGTGGCCGGACCCCTCTTCCCCTTGTGTGCTGGTGTGGATGGATCAGTGGGGAAGAGTCCGAGGTCGACCAGGAAGAGCCTCTTTGCAGCTGGGGATGCAGTTGAGGCAGTGGAAGGGGCCGTGGAAGGGGCTGTGGAGGGTGAGGCATCGGAGGACTGCGGAGTGCCTGTGGATGCATGTGTGTGTGTGTCTGACCCATCCCCGGTGAGTGTATGTTCAGTCCCCTGAGTATGCGTGCGTGCATGTTTAGACTTTGGCTTGGGTGTGTGTGTAGTGCCTGGGTCTGTTGTGTGCAATGATGGGTCAGGTGTGTGTGTGAGTTGGACAGGTAGGGTGCTGGGAGTAGGGGATGGGGCAGGGGCAGGAGGGGGAGGGACTGCTGGAGGAGGGACACTGCAGCCGTCAGTGAGGAGGCCATGCCCTGACTGGTCCTCTGTAGGGCAGACATGGATGATGACATGCCCTCCATGTACGACACCAGCTGGTTCAACAGACCCGTGTGCACATGGAAGACACGCAGCATGGATGACTGCCCCACATGGATCTGCCGCAGCAGGTCGACAGACTCCTCACTCAGGGCTGCAGGGGACACAGGGGTAGGGGTGCGGTGCCTGACTGGAAGGAGACATGCCCATGAACACGGGCGCCTCCACGGACCTTAGATGTGGGAGCCATGGGGAGGGCAGTGATGGTGGGGCGGGGACAACCTCAACAGGTGTTGGATGGTGGCTGCTGCCACCCGCCTCCACAAGGAAGTCCTCGTCACTGCTGCTGTGGTCCTCAGCTGCGGTGGTGTTTGCCGAGGAGCCCACAGACCCACTCCCCTCGCCCTCCGTGCCACTGGGTCCCTCCGACTCCTCAAATTCCGACCCAGTCTGGCTCTCTGGCTCCCCCTGGTCCGTGGAGCGGTCTCCCTCTGTGTCCGTGTCTGTATCTGCACAGGGAAAATAGAATGAAAACACATTAGTCATCTGCACTGACCACACACACCACAGAAAGTACAGCACATCAGTGGCCAAGTGCGGGCATCAATCAGTTGAACTTTGCTAGGAGTGCTCACACAGATTTGCATAGGCCAATGGTTAGTCTGAGAGTCGAGCATGGCATTCACATCCCTCCTGCCGTTGCATCCATCTGTCTTGCGCATGTAGGATCCCTACACCCCACTGCAGACACATGCACCACCTACCCATTACTTGACAAGACCTGAAAATACGTAGTGGTCTGTCAACATGCACACATCACATCTGCTGACAATGGACCTGTACATTTGCCTGGATGTAGGGATGGCCAGTGTTGCATCTGAGAGGCTGGGGCTGAGTACATGCACCAGACATCCTGATCCCCGCAAGTCCTGCATACCTTGGCACAATGGAGTGCATGTTGCACATGACACACTCCTGCTGGATCACCCCTAGGTAGTGTAGTCCCATGGCTCAGCCATGCCTGTGAGATCATACATCACAGTCTCCAGTCACAGGGGGCAGGGCAGCCCCACAACAACTGTCACCACTGTGTCACATTCCCAGGACATGGGGCCTGCAAACTCTGTAGCTGACAACTACACATGACCATCCACAGTAACAACATCGTCTGTATTCTGATGTGCCCACCCCAGACCCATTGGACGCATGAGAGACATGGGACAGGGCACTCTGAAGCTGAGCAACTCGCACTCTGCTGTGAATGACACCCAGCTGCTGGAACTACCCAGTTGCAGGCACCATTGTGCACGGTCAAGTCATCACATCCATACATGTCACAGAGGTATTGTCTCACATGGGTACATCTCAGATTGCATGCTGACCCCAAACCCATGTACACACCAGTGGGCCTGACAACGGTGCCACAGCACAATGACACAGGGGCAGACACCTGAGGGAACTGGTCACCTGGCACAAAGTGCCAACCGAGACACAGGAGTGGGAGTACAGACTGTAGCATGCCCTGGACTAGCCATGACTGTCCTGCTCCACGTGGAACAGGTGATAGCCATGGACAGTAGGCAGGTGGCTGTGCATGTGTGACACACTTGAGGTACATGCTCCAGAGGCCCCAACAGTTTACCCAACCAGCAGCATGTGTGTGTGCCGAATGCCCCAGGCACATGTGGTGAGCCCGAGCTGTCAATTGGCCACATGACAGGAGTACATGCAGATAAATACCAGGACCCTGGCATGTACTGTACAATGGTCCCACCCTTGAAGCACAACACTGAGTCCCCTGAAGCAATGCTGGCCCACATCCCATGCACCTTCACATGTAAGGGCACAGTTTCCACGTGACACTATGCCCAGACAGAAAAAGCAACACCTGGCAAACAGATGAGAAGGGGGCAAGTCACCAGAGAGGGACATGGGTCCTGGATCAACTGAACAATGTACTGTTGAGGTGTTACCAGGCCAGAGGGGGCACATAGCATGTCAGACACAGCACACAGTGCAGTCATGTACTCACCCCCTCCTTGCTGCTGTCTGGCCTTCAGCTGCCCATCCAGGTCCGGGAAGACCACCGCCAGGATCCGGAGCATGTGGGGGTCAGGGTCCGGTGTCCGCCCCTCCTGCGTGGAGGCGACAGCTTCAGCTGGACCCGTGCGATCCTCCGGGTCCAGCCCCGAAGGTCCTGCCACCTCTTTTGGCAGTTGCGGATCCTGCGCCTGTAGACCCCCACGGATCTCACCGCCCGGACGATGCTCATCCAGATCTCATGCTTCTTCTGGGCAGCAACCTGTGAGGATGACAAAGTGCAGAGGACATTACTACACTGGCAACATATTAGTGCAACACACAGGCAGTCACACATGTGGGCATCAGCAAGGCTAATGAGGTACACAGGTGGTGCAACTATGGTTGAGGGACCGGTGTCCAGCACTCACAACTTTGAGACATGGCCTGGGAAGGGAACCTAGTGACAATCCACCTTGCACTGCACTGCAACTGTGCAGTACACGTGGGTGCCCCATTTGTGGCAAGAGCAGTAGTCAGTGGGCAACCAAGCCACTGGTGTACACACTAATGCTGCTGCTGGTCAGACCAGTAGCACAATTAGCAAAGCAGTGGACAGCACACTCACCTGCTCCCCTGGTTTCCCATAGAGCTTGGTGTACTGCGGCAGGAGCCCGTCCAGCAGGGCCTGGTTCTCCTCCTCACTGAAGGCTGGGGCCCTCTCCACAGTACGTGCCATCATTGAAGCCAGAGGAAGCAGAGACAGCAGCAGTGATGAACTTGATGTGCTCCAGTAGCATGTGGTGCAGGCAAGTGGGTTCTCTGGGGGCCAGGCAGCCTTATATCTGTGCTGTGGAGGCATGTCTGCCCTGGGGTACAAAGGGATAGGTCCAAAAAGCTTGCATCCTATGAATTTGGCCAATCCATGGGATAGCACGACTCGTACACGCCTTCAGCATCATTTAAAACATCACCTCCATGACACACTGGCAATTGCAACAATGTTGTACGACTCCAACTGAATTTCCTGCACACGCCTCGTTCAAATCCGCGTCCATCACCATGACAGCTCATGGCCAATGAGGGTGGAGGGCCCGGCAAATGACTGTACTACGCGGATTTTGAATGGCAACACACACCCGTCTCCATCAGATTCAATGGGCAAGACGTGCGCGCGGCTCGGTCCATACACGACCGACGCGTCACACGCGTCGGTCGCCATTGTATTGTATGGCCCAGACATGCGCGCGGCTCGGTCCATACACGACCGACGCGTCACACGCGTCCGTCGCCATTGTATTGTATGGCCCAGACATGCGCGCGGATCGGTCCATACACGACCGACGCGTCACACGCGTCCGTCGCCATTGTATTGTATGGCCCAGACATGCGCGCGGCTCGGTCCATACACGACCGACGCGTCACACCAGTCCGTCGCCATTTTAATGTATGGCCCAGACGTGCGCACGGCTCGGTCCAAACAAGTTATTTGGGTTTTGGGGACATTGAACGTGTCGGTCAGCCTTGCTCTCAATTCCTGACATATGCCATCCTCTGTCACTAGCTAGGGACTATGGGGCACACCAATGGCACCACTGCCTGTGCCACAGTGTGTCCCCAGTCATGTATGGCTGCCTCTTATGTGTGTGTCTGGGGGCACAGGATGTGTTTGGTCGTGTGCCACTTGTTGACAAGCACTCCCAGGCTGGACCCGGATGTGGGTGGACACATACATGTGTGGTGTGCCCATTGCCACAGGGGGTGCAGCAATGCAGTACAGGACATTGGCAATGGACACAGTCCCAGCCAGGATGTGCGTGTGTGTCGTGTCAGATGTACCCTGTCTCATCAGTGTTAGTAGCTTCAAAGCAGGGTGAACCAGTGTCGACATTGTGATGTCCATACACTATCTGTGTGCATGTGGTGTGATCTGTCAGTGATCCAATGTGAGCTGATCCACACATCACATTGGTTTGTACATGCACAGTGTTGTTGTGTGGGGGTGGCACAGACACCTACATATGTCCTCTTGTGGCGACAGGGCACATGGACTGTGGCTAACATGCTTGTTGTGTGTAATGTCAACGATACGTCACATCATGCCTGTGTAACTGTCAGTCAGGGAGCTGTGATGTGGAGAAAATATCTGTCCTCACTAGTCACTGTGGGCTTTGTGTGGTAGGTGGCAACAGGGCAGATGTACTGTGCTAGGGCCCATTGCTTTGTCATGGCACAACAGGGGCCCTGTCTTGTGCACATCTTGGGCTTCAATGTGCGTTGATGCCATGTATGGGACATTAGTGTCTGCAACCTGTGGCAACCACCTCAGCTCATTGTGTTATGTGTTTGTTTATGATGGGCTGTGTTGCTGTGGCTTTGTGACATTGCTGGAGGGTGTGCCTTCATCCTTTGTTTCTGTCTGTACTGCAGGGCCCCAAATGTACCTAGGCCATTCCCGGACCTGGCAACGATGGTGGAACGTGAGTCCATTAGAAAGTACCGTTTCACCAGGGCAGTGATTGAGGAGTTGGCAGGGCAGTTGGGCCCACACCTGCAACCTGGCCGGCCATACCCGGCGGCACTGACCCCCAAGGTGAAGGTGATGGCAGCCCTTCATTTCTTTGCGACGGGTACCTTCCAGTACACTGTGTCTTCTGGTGGAGGGATGTCACAGACAATGTTCAGTCGGGTGCTTCGGGATGTGTTGGAGGCCATGTTACATTTCCTGGACCTGTACATCTATTTCCCCACACCCCAACGACTTGCAGACATAAAGGGTGACTTCTATGCCCTGGGGAGGATGCCAAATGTCATTGGCTCCATTGACGGGACACATGTGGCTTTGGTGCCACCACAGGCACATGAGCTGCCATACAGGAACCGCAAGCATTTCCACTCCATCAATGCTCTGGTGGTTTGTTTGGCGGACATGACAATCTCCCATGTGTGTGCCCGTTTCCCTGGGTCTGCGCATGATGCCTATGTGATGAGGAGTAGTCGTGTCCCTAGACTGATGTCACGGATGCAGAATCTACGTGCCTGGCTTGTTGGTGTGTACTGACTTTTCCTCACTGTGTGTGCCTGCCAATTGTTTGCTACCTGTTTTTCTCCAACTCCTCTAATGTGCATGTGTCTGTATGTAGGTGACTCTGGATATCCCAACATGCCATGGTTGCTGACACCCCTGAGGAACCCTGTGACACCAGCCGAGATGCGCTACAACCAGGCACATGGTCGTACCAGGAGGGTGATAGAGCGGACATTTGGACTCCTGAAGAGCCGCTTCAGGTGTTTAGACAAGACAGGAAGTGCCCTCCCGTATGCCCCTGCTAAGGTGTGCCGGATCATCATCGTAGCATGCATGCTGCACAATCTGGCAGTGCGAAGGGAGTTGGCCCTCATCCAGGATGACAATGACCAACACCCGCCACCTGTGGAGGATCCTGGCCTGGGCCAGGATGACAGTAGCGATGATGAGGCTGCGGATGATGTCCGCACACAGCTCATCAACAACTTCTTCTCCTGAATGTGAGTATACAGTGATGTGTTGTAAATGTGTTGTGTGTGCATGTTTTGTGTGTGTGGTGCACCTTGCGTGTGGCTGTGTGCTCCTTGTGTGGATGCCTGCAGTGATGTGTCCATCCAGTTTACCTGTACTCCCCACCAGTTGTGTGATGATTAGTATTTTGGGGTGGTGTAGTCTGTGATTTGTGTTTGCCATGTGTGTTGCAGTTGTATGGCGTCATGCAGTGTTAACAATTGTGTTTCTGTCTGTCCTTCACAGGGTACTGTGGCTGTTGTTTGATGTACAGAGACCCCTGATGCCCATGCTCCACTGCCAGGATGGAGTCGTTAGTGTCCCGACGAGTGATGTGCCAGGCACCCCAGGACTTCCGTAGTTATCCACTTGGTGACCGTGTGCCCACTGTCAGGTGTTGCTAGCTTGCATGTGTGTAATAAGGGACATGTGGCAATTGCCTGACAATAAACTGTGCTGCACCTTCTGATGTGTGTTGCTTGTGCCTACACATCAGACTGACATTGACGTACTGCACTTGTGGGCCTGTCACCACTGATTCAGGTTGGGTGTGTAGTTTGTGCATACCACAGGCTTGCTTGTCAACATTGATGTTGGCAATGAATTGGTTGGACGTGGTGAGCATGTGTAAAGTAGACCTGGTGGTGTGTCTCCCACATATGTGGCACATTGGCCTGACTGACATGACAGTGTACTCATCACAGTACAGGTTTGCATGCACAGTGTTCTTCAGCACATCCAGATGTACATGCCACTGGCAACCTCTCAATAACCACAGAGTCACGTCTTGTGTTTAGGTGAATTTATTGGCACATAAGTGGGGATGGTGCTCAGGATTGGGAGTGTTGTCAGTTGGCTTTAGAATCCAAAGTTCACAGATAACAAGTTAGGAGTGTTGGTAGATGAAATCTCTAGAGTACAGTCCACAGTCGTTAAGCACATTGTTCCAACTCAGACCCTCCATGTCATGTGGGGAGTACGATGTCGTACAACAAGGTGAACGGTTTGCACACAAAGGTCACTGTCCAGAACAGGTGTTGGTTTCCTGGGGGATGTGCATGGGCATCTTCGTCTCACTTGTTCCTCACCGGACGACCCCTCTTCTTCTTCTCAGGGGAGCCTCACCTGCAGGCTGCTGCCGTGCACGGGGCCTCCACCAGACCCCCCTCACTCTCTGTGGTGGTGGCAGATGTTGTTGCCCGAGATGTAGTCGTCGCACAGGGAGGTGGGCTCAAGTTGGTGCTGATCTGGCGGAGGCAGGTCAACATTTCCCGGTGCACCACTGCTATATCTTCCATGGTATCCCACTTGGACTCCATATTTGACAGGTGTGTTTCAACACGGGACATGTGGGAGTCCAAGCGGGCATGGTGGGCAGCCTGCTGTTCTTTGATGTCCGTGAGGATCCCCACTACCTGGCTGAACCCTCCGGTGCTCTCCTGGTACGCATCCATGATGCGTTCCAGGTGGGTGTCATCCTGCAGCCCCGCACCCTCAGTGGAGCCTCTGCTCGGCCTCCCACCCCTCCCACCACCCCTCGCCACACGGCCAGCACCTGTGGTGTCCCGCACAGGTGTCACAGGGGGATCTTGGATGTTGTTGCTGTTGTCAGGTGCCCTGGTGCCCTGTGACCCTGTGCCGTCTGATGGTTCGGTAGGTCTGTCCGTGTTGGCAGGGGTGGCTTGCGGTGTATCAGCAGTTGCAGGGGTGGTTGCAAGGGGGCAGGTGAATGTTGCCGAGGGGCTGCATGAGGGCCGAGACCGGAGGGGCCAGCTTGGGTGTCGTCCGACGAGCAGTGAGACTGTGCGCCACCGGAGCCAGGTGGGTCCACCGGAGCCTGGGACTGGGACTCTTCCTCGTCTGTGGTTGAGTCCACATCTGCCCCTGTGTTTGGAAGGAAGACACAATGTTAGTGATGTATTCATGGACATCAATGGTTCATACACATGACATTGGCCACTGTGGTTGGTGTTGCATGCCTGTCCATTGCATCATCCTACTTTGTCACTGACGGAGATTTCCATTAGTGTGGTGCATTCACCTGACACCCTGAGGCACTTTGGTTGTCATGTCTAGCTGTCTGCCTGCCTGGCATCTTAATTGCACGCTGGACTGTACTGTGCCATTCCTACACTGGTGCTGACACATGCCTGACACAGGTGTTTCATCCCTGTCAACATTTGTGCTTTGACGCTGGCATCCTTGCAAAGGCACCTAGTTTGGGATCTCTGTTTGGGGCATGTGTAATGGCAGTTTGTGTCAGTCAATGTGCATCACATTAGTGTGTCTGCTCAACCTGGTCACAGTCCAGCATGCCCGGGTTGTCCTGATGTTCTCTTCTGTGTTGTCTGTGTCCCCAGTCCACATCCCATTTCACACAGGTGATGGTGTCACTGTTGCTAATGGAGTTGTGTCTGAATTTTGTGGTTGCACACATGCTTTGTGATGTCAATGTCCTCCATGGTGGTATGGACTGTTCGCTGCGGCTGTCTTTCTTTACTAGAGTCGTGACCAGAGGTGTGTGTTCGGTTGCTTCAGCTGTGAGTTGCATGCCTGCTCCAGTGCAGCCCATGTTAGTCCTTGTGTCCACAGTGTCCATGTCAGTGAGTGCTGTGTGGTGTGGATGATGCCTACAATACTGGACAATGGCTGCGTATCATGTGGCTGACAACGGGGTTTGAGTGTATGTCAGCATGCTACAGTGTGAGGGATGTTGGTGGGTCCATTGTAGTCAGTCAGGTGTCCCCTGTCACTGCTGTGTATGTGAGTTGCTGTGTGTTTGGATCTCTGTGGTATGTCTGCATTTCTGCACTTGTCAACTACAATCCGCGCCTACCCGTCCAGGCCAGAGGGGGTCCCTGGGACACTGCATCCCCGGAAGTTGAGTGCAAAGGTACATTTGCAATAGCTGGCAGTGTGACTGTGATTGGGTTGGTCGATGTGTGTGTGTGACTAGCAGCCTACTCATATATTGTATCCATGTGTCAGCCATCTTGCCCTGCTCTTTGGTTTGGCAGTGTGTGTTCCCAGGGCTGCTGTTAGTTTTTGCTGGAAAGATGTGATTTGCAGCTGCCTCAATGGTTTTCAGTGTCATTGCAGTACCTCCTCCTCCCCCAGGGGCCAGGCAATTCACACAGAGACATGCTTCAATGTCGGTGAGTGTGGGTTGATGTTGAGGTTGTGAGTCAGTGGTTTAGTGGTGGTTGTACACAAGTAGCAACAGTCCCTGTACGTCACACAGCAGTAGCCAGTATGGTGGGTCTTGGGTGTTGTTTGCATGAAGTGTGGGTAAATGCCTTCTCCCAGGTGAGTTGTGTGGAGTTTGTGTTGAGGGGTGTGTGACAGCACATGGTGGTGGGCATGGTCAGAGCTGGCAGTGTTTCTCCCTCCATGGCCAGATGGGCCACTATTGTGTATGCTTCCCTTGCAGGGAGTGGCAGTTGACTTTCAGGATGTCAGGCATCAGGGTCCTGCATTTGGTATGTGCACATAGCCCATCAGGGCCTTGTGCTCCCCACAGCAGGACCCAATGTCAGCCATCTTGAGGGTACATTTCCACTGCCTGTGAGGTGCGCATGGTTAGAAGTGGTGTTGTTGGTCCATTTGTGAGGGGGACTATTGGCTGTGACTACAACTCCCATCATGCTTTTGGCTACACTGACTTCCCCAACATCCCCGAGCTTCCTTCCTGTGGGTCAGGTTCCCTGTGAGGTGGTGTGACAGTGGTGGCAGACTGTGTGGCAGTGTCTGTTGGGGTTTTGTGGCACTGAGTTGCTCTGATTTTTGCTAGGTTTGTACACGTGATGACATAGTTCAATGTTGGTATGAGATAGCAGGTGTTGTGTTGCTGTGCCAGGCATATGGCTGTAGGGATGACTTTGTTTGTGTTACTGTGGCTTTGTTGACGGAAGTTGTTTTGCCTGTCCCCTTGACGGTGACATGTGTACATGGCCCCACAATCTTGAGTCTCTTATTTGTGTACTCACCAGGCTCTGGGATGTCAGTCAGACCATGTATGCTCTCCGGTGGTAAGATGGCCTGCACCTTCTCCTCCCAGGACCGGAAGTAAACGGGTTTGGCAGGAGGGCCGCTGCCGGTGTGCTTGCTGAGCTGATGGTCCTTCTCCAGCAGCTTCTTGACCCTCCTGCGCACGTCATACCACCTGTTCTGGCAGTCGTCCTTTGTGCGCAAACAAGGTGCTTGTGCGTTCACCTTGTTGACGATTCTCTCCCACATCTTGGCCTTCTGGGACATGGGGGTCTTCTGTACCAATGTGCCAAACAAATGTGGCTCTACTCTGATGATTTCATCTACCAACACTGTCAACTCACTATCTGTGAACTTTGGATTCTTCTTGGGGGGCATGGTGGTGGGGGTGGTGGTGTCGAGGGTGGTGGGTTGGTGGTGGTGGTGAGGGGGTGGATGGGGGAGTTGTGGTTGTGGTGTTGGGGGTGGTGGTGGTGGTGGTTGTAGTGGTGAGGGGGGTGGATGGGGGAGTTGTGGTTGTGGTGTTGGGGGGTGGAGGGGGTTGGTGGTGGTAGTGGTGAGGGGTGGTGGATGGGGGGTTGGGGTACTGGTGTTGGGGGTGTGTGGTAGTGGTGAGGGGTGAGTGGATGGGGGGTTTGGGGTAGTGGGGGGTGGTGTTGGTGGTGAGGGTGGGGTGGATGGGGGGGGTTTGGGGTCGTGGTGGGGTGGTGGTGGTGGTGATTGGTGTGTGTGTGTGTGAGGGTGCAAGTGAGGTTTGTGGGTGTGGGTGTGTGAATGCTGTTGGTGAGATGGCAATGGTGTGTGTCAGCAGAGTTGTGTGTGTGGAGGTTCTCAGGAAATGGCAATGGCTCATGGGAGTGATTGGTGGCCTTTAAATATGTTGAGTTGTGGGTGTGTCTCTCTTAATTGATTATAATTTTTTTATATATTTCCGTTGTCAGTGCTTGTTTGGTCCTTTTTTTGTGTTTGGTCAGCTGTTGTTTGTGTGTGTGTACGAGATGTTCTTCTGACCGTGCCGGACGCTGCTGGTGAGTCGTACAGGCTTCTCCGAGCCTTTCACGCTGTTGTTATGCTGTGTTGTGTATGTCGTGTGCGACTCGGTCAATGGGCGTTCGACTCGGTCGTGGGCGTTCGTTTCGCTCGCGGGAGTTCGAGTCGGTCGCGGGCGGAGTCCGTTGGTTTGAGTGTTTGTATCGTGTGCGTGTCGGTCGTGCGGCTTGTGCTCCATGCGAGTCGTTCATGTTTCCCGCGTATGGCATCGTACTTTGCAACTCGTACGTCACGGGTACGTGTCGCTCGGCTCCGTTCCGGGTACGTGTCGGACGGTACTGCTCGAGGGCTTTTTCCGGCCGGAAGCCATTTTTCCGTACGGCTCGGTCGTCCGGTTCATATTCGGCTGAGTCGGTTGGTATTCACAGGCTTTCCATCGTACTGCGCGGGTCGTACGGCGGCGAGACGTGTCGGTCGGTACTTTATCCCGGGACGTGTCGGTCGGTTCACTTTACAAACGGAATCGGAATCGACCCCTAAGTGTTGAAGGGGTTGTATTGGCCCAGCGTGCAAAGCCATAATAAGAAGGACCCCAGGATTCCAGTGGCAAACGACCTCAACCACCACGGTTGGCGCCCAGTAGCCCCTGTCTGCCCCGTGGTCTGGCCCACATGAATTCAGCAACCCTGACTTAAAAGATGACCATTTAACCTTTGCAAAGGGTTTGCCAGTGGTTGGCACCAGGCGTGGAGCTTTTTCTTTGGCAACTTTTGATCAGTATGAGTTAAGAACATTTTGTGTTGAAATCTGCAAGTTATGAAGCATATGGCTTATTATGTTGCAGTGGTGATACATCCATAATTATGCAGAAAATGTCACGCCGCAGAATCAGATAATTCCTGTGTCCCTGCCATGGATACTATCTGCACTGTTATTAGAATACTTGAAAAAGGACTGTAGTGGAGTGTTTTCGTATGTTAGCTGAAAAATATCACAAAAAGCTTTTTTTCTTGGGCAGTGGAATGGTTTTAATGATGAGCGTTAATGTGACTGATGCCCTCCCGTCAACTACCCAGTTGACGCAATGCATCTCACATTTAGGAGTGCCCAGGCTTCAGATTACCAGAGGGGCATTCTTCACCGGTGACGGCTGTCTCTCCTTCTGTCTATTTCTGAACACACTCCCCACGGTAGGGGACTGGCCGTCTGCCACAACCGTGACCTCTAATCGCAGATACCAGACCCTGCTTGTGCGTCTCCCTATCTGTGTTTGTCCACTGGAGCCAAGCTTGTTACAGTGGTGTGGGCGGAACATTATCAGCTTCGAATTAAAATCAAAATGATAAACAGGATAGGAAGGGGGTTCATGTTCCCTCCTGACATATTTCTGTATTATTTTCGGAATGTAATTCGTTTTAAGTCTTCCCAATGCTTTGTGTTATTGTACAGAAGCAATCATCTGCATATTGGCCAAGAAAATATTTTCATTTCTCCCACTGTACACTTTTGACTTTTAAAAGTTTGTCTTATATCAACAGACACAACTATGCTAAAAAAAAAACAGCAAATCACTACAGATTTTTCATACATTACAGTTAATTTGTAAGTAAACAGTTCATGTTCAGTAAATGTACCTTTTGATATTGACAACATGTTTACACAATTAAACACTTCATTGGGGAATGTGCTTATAAGGTCACATTAAACAGTTTGCAACTTGGGTGCCTAATATAACAACCGACTTGTGCTGTTTTTTTGACGGTGTCAATGTTTTGTAGCACTATGACTAAAAAGTGATACTGTAACCAAAGTATTGGTACTTATTTTTTTTTTTTTACTGTGTAAGTATAACTGAAAAGGTAGATAGGCCCTGCCATAATTTGAAACTGGGATCGGCAATGATTAACAAAAACACTTTGACGGATTTGCAAAGATTGCATTGGTGAAATTTACACTCACATTTGCAATTCTTGGGGAGTACAAAATTTCGTTTCCACTAAACAGCCAGTGCATGAATATCCAATTGCATTAGTGAGTCAGTGCAAATGTTGCTGAAAAGTTGCAATAGTACTACCCATTTCATTCGTAATTGTCAGTGCAAAACTGATCTAGCATCAGTGCAAATAGGTAATCCATCCACTCGCTTACTTTGCTGTGCTGGCTCACCACACTGACTTATCTCAATTGAGTGGAACCAGATTTCACCCCCTGTCTCTGCCGCTCTTCAAACGAGCCTCTTGGCGCACTGCTGGTGGGGGATGATGTCCCCTTGCCTTCTGAGGGTCTCATGACGAAAGTAGACGTCTTCCCCCAACCAGTAGTGCGCCAGGTGATGTGTTTGCAGAGTGGTGGGGAAAGGGGGCGTGGTCTCTAATGACCTCTCAGCAATCCAGCTGTGTGGGTCTCACTGGAGGTAACAGGAGGGGTAGTTGGTCCCCAAAGGACCTTCAAGAGCCAAGGGGACTTCATCCCCCAACTAGTAGTGTGCCAGAAGGCACGTTTGCAAAGTGGTGGAGAAAGGGGGCGTGGCCACCGAAAACCTCTCAGCAAACCCACTGTATGGGACTTACTGGAGGTAACAGGAGGAGTAGCTGGCCTCCAAGGACCCTCAATAGCCAAGGGGACTTCATCCCCCACCTAGTAGAGTGCCAGGAGGTGTGTTTGCAGGAAGGTGGAGAAGGGGATGTGGCCACCGAAAATCCCTCAACAATCCCGCAGTGTGGGACTTACTGGAGGTAACAGGAGGGGTAGTTGGCCCCCAAGGACGTCCTTGGGGGCCAACTACCCCTCCTGTTACCGCTAGTAAGTCCCACACAGCAGGTTTGCTAACAGGTCTACGGAGACCATTCCCCCTTTCTCCACCACTCTGCAAACACGGCTTCTGGCACAATACTGGTTGGGGGATGAAGTTCACCTTACTCCTGAGAGACCTTGGGGGCCAAGAAGCCCTCCTGGTACTTCCTGTTAGTCCTACATAGCGGGATTCCTGAGAGCTGGTTGGAAGCCCTGCCCCCTTTCTCCACCACTCTGCAAATGCAGCTACTACTTAAAAAAACATAGAAATTCATTGAAAAAAAGGTTACAGGGACAGTATAGTTAGGAAATGGAATTTTAAAAAAACTTAGAAATTCCCAGAAAATAACAAAAGTTACATGGAAGTTATAGTTAGGCTGAGGTTTCACTCATATAAAACCAGTGAAATTCATCAGTTATAGTTAGTAGGCTAACTATAACTCGCACCCCCCAATACACTGCTTATGACCTCACATATTAAATCACTCGTGACCTGGTCAGTGACATCACTGTTGACATCACAGATAATATCTCAAATGACATCACTGATGACATCATTCATAGAATCTCTGACTCACCCACTCACACCCCATATAATCTTTCATACACCCACTCAGCTTCCACACTACCATTCTCAAACCCATTCACACACCCATACCAGTACTTACACAGCCACTCAGTGATTCATAGATCAACACACACATCGACTCTCTCACCCGTACAGCCACTCATACTCCCACTCACTCACTAATACAGCCACTGACATATCCACTCATGCACCCATACAGCCACTCATAGACTGAGTCAGTCACACATAGAGCTACTCACACACCTATTCACTCACCCAGTCAATCACACAGCCACTTACCCATACAGTTACACACACACACTCACTTACTTAATCCTACAGATACTAGCACTTACTCACTCACTCATACAGTCACTGACACTAGGACACACTCACCCATATAGCCACTCTCACATTCACTCACTCACCCATACAGTCACTCACATACCCCATCACTCACCTATACTGCCTTTCACATATCCAGTTACTCACCCATATACCACTGACACATGCACTCACTCACCGACACAGCCATACACACACTCACTCACTCACCCATACAGCCCCTCACACATGCACTCACTAACTTTTAAATGCTAATTCCTAACTATAACGTCCCTGTAACCTTTGTTTTTTTTTCAGTGAATATATATATATATATATTTTTCAGTTTATATCTATATATATATTGGGTTTTTTCCCACTAAAACACCAAAGGTTACAGGGATGTTATAGTTAGATTCAGATTTTGCACACACAAAACCATAGAAATTCAGCAGTTATAGTTAAAATTATCTCAAGAAACTATAACTCGTGCCTTAAAGTAACTATAACTTGCGTCCCTGCCTTGCATTCTTTTCTCATCAATAAAAGTTGCAGTGATATTATTAATTATTACATAGGAGATGTCATCAGTGATGTAATATCTAGGCCTGGGCGGTGAACTTCGCTCCGTTCACGGAGTTTGCGGAGTTTTCTGCACTCCGCACTCCGCGGAGCTCGCAGAGTGCAGAAAACTCCGCTTCGCGATGTGCAGCAGAGTTTTTTCCCCACTCGCGATCGCGAGCTACCCGAGACGCAGGAATACCAGCACAAACTGCAGTTCGCACTGCACTCCGCCACTCGTGGAACTTCACTGAGTTTTTTTGTAACTTTGCAGAGTTCCACGTAGCAAAACTCTGCGAACTACGCCCAGGCCTGGTAATATCTGGGGTGATTAGCTGTGCATGGCGAGGGGGCAAGTTATAATTACCTTAGTTTTGTGCATGTAAAATCTAAGCCTAACTATAACGTCATTTGTAGGGAATTTCTAAAGTTTTTTAAATTCTGTATCCTAACTATAATGCCCCTGTAACCTTTGGTTTTGTCAGTGAATTTCTAGTTTTTGTAAAACACTAAGTAATATTTAATTACCTTACATTAATCCAACCCCCACCGTGCATGGCTTTTGGCTGTAGACTGTTGGTACCCCGGAGGTAGTTTTAACCTTTCACTTTCACAGTATCCACTACTCGCATAAACGAAACATGACCACAAAAAAACAGCTCCGCTGTAATCAGGCGTCGAAGCATACCTAGGAGGCACTCAGCTTCTTGTGTGGGAACCCAATGATGAAGCATGCCACCAACTAGGTTTTTTTCCAATGACCCTGATGATTGGGTTATCTAGAGCTTAGCTCTAAGCTCGTTCTCTTTGATTGTATAATCCAAGATTAGGGGAGACAAACGAGCACCTTTGCTCCCTCCTCTCTCTCTCTTTTGTTAATTGATGTAGGGTGTTGGCCCCAGGGCCTGCAGCCAACCCCCTGCAGGCACCCAACCACGCACAGTGCACAGCCTTTGAGCGTGCGAGGCAGGGAGTCAGCCGCAGGGCAAGGCCTGCTGCCAAGCCCTGCGGCCAAACCATTGCAGACATGCAACTCCGCACCATGCACAGCCTTTGATCATGCATGGAGGGGGGCCAGGCCCTAAGGCCAACCCCCTGCAGATACCCAACACCCTGCAGACACACAACCCTGCATCACGCACAGCCTTTTGCTGTGTGGGCAATCCTCTGCAGACACACAACCTTGTGCTGCGTATGGGCTTTGGCCGAGCTCAGCGGGGGGTTAGCCACAGGGCCTGGACTGTGGTAAAGCCCTGTGACCAACCCCACACATGCAGGCAACCTCGGAGGGAGGCACTCAGCCCCCCTCCCCGGGCCGATCACAGCTCCACCCAGGGCACTCTGTGTCTTTTGTTGGGGCCACAAATGCTGATCCCTGAGTGTGGGAACGATTTTTTCATGTTTCCCTGCCCGTATCACAGTGGGAAGGGATGCATATGAAAAGTCGCTCCCAGCAGGTGGGAGCATTTTTCCTGCTCACGCCCGCTGGGGGCAGACTTACTGTTTGCTCTCACTTGGCAGGAGCTTTAAATTGCTTCTGCCAAGCAAGGAGCAAACAGAGGTTTCCCTAACCGCACTAGAGCGGGCAGGGAAACTACTTAGTCCCGGGGTTGGGCACCCTAAGACATAGCAGGATCCCAGCCCTGGGGGATGGGGTCACCAGGGCCATTAATGGCTCTGGGAGGGGGCGCTGTGCGACTCCCCTCCCTTCCAATCAATCAGGATGTGTACAGCGTGGCTGCATCACCCGTGAGGGTCTCGAGGTGCTGGGAGGGCTAGCTGTCTGTTCTCCAATTGGTTGAGCATCCAGGTCTTGAGGTCCTTCCTGAACTGCTGGAGCGATGGTGAGGCTCTGAGATGTAGGGGGAGGTTGTTCCAGGTCTTAGCCGCCAGGTGGGAGAAAGAGCAGCCTCTACTGTTTGTCCGATGGATGAGTCAGGTGGACGCTAGGGAAAAGGATTAGGAGCGGAGTTTCCTGGTAGGTTGGTGGAAGTTCAATCGATTGTTGAGGTATGCCAGTCCTTCATTGTGTAGTGCCTTGTATGTGTGGGTGAGCAGTTTGAACTGGCATCACTTCGTGACTGGTAGTCAGTGGAGTTTCCTGAGGTGTGGGGTGATGTGAGTCCGTCTGGAGAGGTCAAGGATGAGTATAGCTGCTGTGTTATGGATAGTCTGGAGTTTTGTCATGAGTTGGGTGGTTATTCCTACATAGATGGAGTTCCCATAGTCTAGTCTGCTGGTGACAAGTGCTTGCGTGACTGTTCGCTTGGTGTTGGGTGGGAGCCATCTGAAGACCTTCTATAGCATTCGGAGGGTGAGGAAGCAAGTGGAGGAGATGTTGCTGGCCTGCCTCTTCATGGATAGCTGGCTGTCAAAGATGATACCGAGGTTGCAGGCATGTTCGATGGATTTGGGGGTTGGACCCAGCTCAGGTGCCCACCATGCGTTTTTCCAGAGGGTGTCCTTTTCTTTCCCAAAGATGAGTACTTCTGTCCTGTCGGTGTTGAGTTTGAGACAGTTGTTGTTCATCCAGGCAGCCACATCATTCATGCATCTTTGAAACTTGTCCTTGGTGATTGGTGGGTTATTAGTCAGGGAAAGGATTACACACATGCATTACATGGTCAGGCCCTGGGGGATGGGGTCCCCGGGGCTGATTGCGGCCCCCCTTCTCCATTGTTTCTAATGCCCAGGCCTCGGGGATGGGGTCCACAGGGCTGAAATAGGCCTTGAGAGGGGGTCCACGCACACCGCCCTCCTCCAATTCCATTAATAATTACACCCCCTGGGACCTGGCCCACTGGGGGGCAAATTAAAAAACAAGCGTGGGAGACCGTACTAGTGATTTGTTTTTTAAAAATTGCCATGGATCCTCTGCAAATTTGCAGCAAATATTTTTTTAAAAAATGTTTTTTAGTCATGGCGGGCATCCCGGTGGGATCCCGCCACTAGGACTAGGGGGACAGGGTATTCCTACCCTCGCCCCTTCTGTATTTTTTTAAACTTTTTTCTTGGGACTCAACTGAGCCCGAGTCCCAAGAAGACTTCCTGGTTGAAGTTGTTGACAGCCAATTAGATCTCAGCATGAGATCTATTGGATCCACGGAGGATGCATCTCCCTAGATATGTATGAATCTTTTTTCTTTGATAACTCCAAAACTACTGAATTACAAAAAGGGCTTTTTCTGGACCAAGAGCTAGCTTTCTGCCAAATTCGGTGTAATTCTGTTCAGCGGTTCGGTCTGTAGTTGTACCTAGAATCTCTATGGGAAATTGCATGAGGAAAATGTGTTTTGGGACCCCACCCTTTTTCTCAACCCCCACTTGATGGATCATCCCAAAACATTTCAGACAGCAGCTGAAGGGAGTTGTACACTAGTTTAGAAAGTTTTGTGAAGATTCGTCAAACGGCACCAAAGTTATTAGCAAAACAAAAAACACTTTGTCTATGGAAATTAGGTCCTAACTATAACTACCTACTGGCGGCTGCCAGTAGGATATATATGTATATATATATCCAATGCAATCCTTACTCCACACATGAAGAAGGCACGCACACGAAGACTGCAGGATCAAGGCTTCTTTATTTAAAAGGGCCTCCTTCGACCCAGCGACTGAAGAGACGCGTTTCGGCTGACTCCGCAGCCTTTATCAATCTAATAGGCGCCATCTTATTTCAACTTATATAGCCAGTCCCCATTAACAGACATAGAAAAAATCCTAATCACCCAATGTGAAAATGTAAAATACTTAAAATACATATATATACATTAACCATGTAATACAATCAATACAAAAGTACATAATGAAAATTGCAATAAATGAAAATGATCTTTAATATGCAAATTGCATTGAGGTATGCTGTATGTCTGCCTAATGCATAAGCAATTCACTATTGATTGTACACAATTGAACGATTAGCATGAGAAATGTAACACCATGTCTTCCGATGTTGTGGGAACATCCGCTATTAAAACATATCCTTTCATATAGCGCCAACCCCCTCAGGTAGCATATTTAGAAAACATATAAACAGTGCTGCTTGAAAATACGTCATGCATGGGAGACTTAAATGAACTGCTTCTTTAGCTCTTTTTTTGGGAGCCTGACAGCCCATAAGACTTTATCAAAACAAGCATCCAAGCGCTGCAATTTGGTATTGGACTCCTAAATTAACGTCCCGAGCTGAATTCCAAGTACACCAAAGCACCGCCTATCAGTATTGCTGTGAAATACTTGACAAACAATAAATGACTCATTCCCAATATATAACAAACGCTTAAGTGCGTGTTTCGTCAACCTCGGCATAGTTGATTGTTCTTATCGGCACGGACTGCAAGTCCTATAATGCCCCATCGTGGTGCTGTGCACTAATGAATGGCACCGATAATTGATATCACGCCAGGACTGACCCAACAGGCGTGCTTGGAAAAATGTACTGACACTCTCGGTGACATTTGAAAAGGGTCCGATCTCAGAAGAGATAAAAACAGTAAGTAATCGCAGCGCTTAATTTCCTAACTTCAAACAGAAGCTCCGTCTCCACATGTAATGCAGCACATGTTTTAAAAATCTTAACGCAGGGTCGGAGGAGACCAGTTCATTAAAAATCATTAGGCCTAATCAGTCCTCACCGCTTCCGCGTAAGCTTCCACGGTGCCCAGTCACCAGAGGCACGCCGGTCTTCAGAGTGAGGCATTTCAAGTCAGGGGAAAACATGAATCCCGTGCTGGCAGTCAGCAGACCGCCACACTACGTAATCACACTCTCCCAATACTGCTGTCATCCTGTGATCCTCATCCCGGCGAGTTCTCTGGGGGCTCATCGACGTAGCACTTGCCATGCTGCTCCAAACAGGTTGCGGTCGAAAGTGAAAAGCCCTTACGACTGGTGATGCGTGAACAGTGCCCGCCGCCAGCGCTGAATAACATCCAAAGCAATCCTTACTCCACACATGAAGTAGGCACGCACACGAAGACTGCAGGATCAAGGCTTCTTTATTTTAAAGGGCCTCCTTCGACCCAGCGACTGAAGAGATGCGTTTCGGCTGACTCCGCAGCCTTTATCAATCTAATAGGCACCATCTTATTTCAACTTATATAGCCAGTCCCCATTAACCGACATAGAAAAAAATCCTAATCACCCAATGTGAAAATGTAAAATACTTAAAATACATATATATACATTAACCATGTAATACAATCAATACAAAAGTACATAATGAAAATTGCAATAAATGAAAATGATCTTTAAAATGCAAATTGCATTGAGGTATGCTGTATGTCTGCCTAATGCATAAGCAATTCACTATTGATTGTACACAATTAAACGATTAGCATGAGAAATGTAACACCATGTCTTCCGATGTTGTGGGAACAATGGTTGTGATCAAGGCAGCTGGACTGCCGAAACGCGTCACGTATAGATTTATGATGCAATAAATCTATTTTGTATCATCATTGCCTGGCTGTTTCCTGAGTGCGCGCTTACGTGTGGTAAATTGTATTGGTAAATACTGTAATATGTGTGGATATATGTGTTTTACACTTTATGGAAAAGGCGCGATCGTCGTGGCTAACAACGTCATGGTGCAATCCTGAATAACAGTGAAAACGGAAAATAGGTCTGAAAGATGGATTTTAAACAAACTTAGTACAAAAATATGAGTTTAAACGTGTTTTAAAGAAATATGTATATAGGAATATGTGTAGGGTAATGTTCAGAATGGATTTTTATACATATTATTTTTGGATGTGTTGGTGGTCATTGAACGTCTGCTTTTCTTTTCTGTTTTCGGGACGTGTCCGCAGGGATCGCGACATCATCGTGAAGATCCCAAAAAACTAAAGAAACAAAAACCCTTTAGAAAAAAATGTCATAATATTTCAGATACTAGGGTGGATCTGACAGGAGCCGTTGCTTGTATATGGTTGCTATACATAAGACCGGATGCAGAGTTTCAGGTTACTTAGAAACACTGTTGGCGTTGTCGCAAATATAAAAAATGTAAAGTAAAAAAAACAACGCTTATTAATCCACTAAAGAAAATAAAAGCTAATAAAAATACCTCTTATAGAGCCATTTTAGATTTAAAATACAATTTAAAAACCTTAAAAATTCAAAGAAAAAATCATAGGTTAAATGGACGTTATAGTTGGGAAATAGAATTTGAAAAACCTTAGAAATTCACTGAAAAAATAAAGGTTACAGGGACGTTATAGTTAGGCTGACATTTCACTCGTACAAAAACAGAGAAATTCAGCCTTTATAGTTAGCTGAGCAAACTATAACTCACGCCCCCGCAATGCACTGCTTATGACCTCACATATTACATCACTCATGACATGGTTAGTGACATCACTGATGACATCTCAAATTACATCACTGATGACATCATCTTGTGACTGTGTTTCTAAAAAGTTTATGAGTGTTAAATAAATATGCACCAAGGTGTATTGATGAATCAGTGAGTGTATGAGTGCCTGTTTGGAGGAATTAGTGGGTGCGTGACTCCTTCAGTTGCTGTCACCGGGTTTCATCCCACGCCCTTCTCGCCTGGTGCAGAGTTGTCTTATAGCGCTTCCTGGTAGCTTTGATTAGAGCGCTATCTTTGGCCTTAATTGCCGATGCTAGCTTTAAGCGCTCCCGTCTACAGTCCCTTGTGTACCACGAGGATTCCCCTGATGGGGTGCTAGATCTTCGGTCTGATCTTGGGGCTGTGAAGTGAGAACTAAGATGATCGAAAATACGTGAATGGGCGGTGACTACTTCAGCCGCACCATCAGTGCTTACAGCCACGTACTGGAGGTCAAGTGTACCCTCTACCAGAGCGTACTGCAGAGCTATCTTCCGCCATTTTAGTGTACGCCTGTTATTAGATGGATAAATCTCCTTGGCAATACTCAGGGGTAGATTGCCCAGGGGGTTGGGAGGGGCATCCCACAGGGGCCTTAGGATATATATATATATACATATATATATATATATATATATATATATACAAACAGCAACTCTCCCTTTGCGAAAAATATATATATATGTGTGTGTAGATAGATAGATAGATAGATAGATAGATAGATAGATAGATAGATAGATAGATAGATAGATAGATAGATAGAGGTTTGAATTTGCTAGGGGAAGAATTGGAAGGTGGGGTCTTTCCCGAACCCGATTGCTACGAAGCGCAATAAAGATTACACCACTCAGAATTGCAATTCCGGCAGATCAGGTGTTTGCACTGGATCATAATTTAATGAAGCAAATTAAATTATGCCCTAGAAGTCAACAACTCATTGCCCTAGAAGTCATCAACCTGGGCTGTAAATAGGGTAAACTTATGGAATTCTGAACAGAAAGTCTGTCACTCATAGTATGTCTCTTTTCTTGTGTTATTCTATTTTAATTCGTCACCCTTAGCATCTGCTTCTCTTAGTCATGTTTCCCTGAATGAGTCTTTCTGTGTGCCTGGATATGTGGGAACCCTCCCCTTCCCTGCGTGCGTTTTTATGTTTACATTGTTGTACATGCATATTGATGTTTCTGTACGACTCCATGTGCTTGTGAAAGCTAAGTGTCGGCGATATTTATGGCTGTGTGCTGATTAAAGTATAACATCCTCTTAAAAGACAGTCCCAGCACCCGATAAAAGCAGCTATTGAGGTAGCTTGAGGACAATAGAGGTTATGTATTGCACAGGTCTGTAACAGCACTTAGATTGGGATCGACCTTTAAGACAGTATTTCACAAATACATTGACCTTTAAGGGTTGAAGGGCAGGTGTCTGGCCTTCCTGCCAGGGAGCCATGTTCCTCTTCTGATTGATTGCACCATGTCATTGATGAAGGAAGGCTCTCACCTCTGCAGATTTAAAGCATGCCTTGCTGCAGACAGAGCATGGAGGGAGGGTGTACTTGAAGCATTCCTGATGTATAGCATGGAATGTTATCCTGGAAGCTCGCATGGCAGGATTGCATGCCCCCATCATGCTTTATTTCATATGGCAAACAAAGAAAGCAATTGAAGCCTGCCTCAGCAAAAAGGCTATTTGAGCAGTGTTCAGCGTCTGCCTTTCAATACAAGTGGGACATAAGCAAGGAAGGTGACTCGCACAGTTGGACACAGGAGCGGCCCGTGCAGGTAAGAGCGGTGGAGCCGGGTTGGGGGGGATTCGACAGGCGATCACAAGGGGAAATTAAATAAATAATTCATTTTCCTTCGTCTTCGTCTGTCGATGCCCCCCCCCCCCTGCACCTAGCCCCACAGCCCTACCGCTCTTACCTGCACGGGCCACTGCTGGTTGGACACGCAGTATGCAAACAGTAGAAATTCGCGTAATTGTCTTTTGCATAATTCTGTGAAATTTCTGAAAAATTATGTGTAACACAGACCTGGCATTTTGCAATATATTTTATTCTGAAATACATCCTGATGTCAATTTTGGACACGAGGACGCACTTCATGCTTAAAAACAGTGCAAAAAACACCAATGCTGCATTCAAGGACTGCTCGTGTTTCTTCAGCTCGTGTTGTTCTGATACTCCCACATTAGGATTTTTATTCGAGCAACCCCCAATTATGCCAAATGTATAATGGCATAATTTTGCTACATTTTGTGTAAAAAGTATAATGCAAAATGCGAGAAATAACACAAATTATGCTAGAATAATTTTTCCTTGCATAGTAATTTCGGGATGATATTTTGCTGTCTCTGCAAGCCAGGGGGTCATTAGGTGTTGCCTGCAAAATCTCTTGTAAATAAAAAAAATCTTTAAAAGGGCTTAGAGCCGCCCATCACTTACCATTACTTACCCTTGGTTGGCTCCCACGTCACACTCGTTTCCTTGCTTCTCATTGATCAGAGCCTCCTCCTTGCCTGTTTTCAACATGCACTCTTAGAGAGTGCAAGTGTCTGCAGTCCCTCTCTTTCACCCCTGCCCTCCTCCCACTCTCCGTCTTGCGCTGCTGAGCTACAAGTAAAAGAACGTTAACAAAGCCAATAGATTTTGCATAGGGGAAACCTATTGGCTTTGCCAATGCTTGTTTTTAACTGGCTCAGAGTCAGAGCTGGACTATTCATGAATAGTTCCTGCATAGTTGTCTACCTTTTGAGCCTTCAAGGTGAGTGAGATTGAGTGGGTCCCGAAGGTGAGCCCAATGAAATTAATGGAAACTAAACATGTTTTTGGTGGGTGAAGAACATTTTCAGGGCAGGTGATCCCACTGGAGTCTACTGGAGGCATTTCAATTTTTGAAGGATGAAGATAAGCACAGGGAGGGAGACACCCTCCAAATGACAGTAAGAGGAGGGATATACTCCTGAACTTTTATATTTCTCATGCACCCATGGCCAGGAAGGAAACATTCTGTAGATGAGCAAGACTGTCAGCTTACCCACTCTCCCCAGAAAAAAACACAGTTATCTTTATGGAAAACCTTTAGGTAGCACTTAATAACAGAACTTCTTAAATTTCAATAGGACTGTTATAAATAGCATTGTCCCGACATGGAAATGTAAATTATTTATCAAACAGCCCTAAAAGAATTATTTATATTTGCAGAGGTTAAGGGAATATTTACATGAAATGTGAGATAAGTATTGCTCAAGCTTACAACTGCATTTCACAGTTAGTTGTAATCAAGCATGAATGCTTCATCGTTATGACTCACTTGCAAGAACTGCAAAACTTTGGTCTGCAATTAAAACTTGTGATTGTGCTCAAGTATCGAGTCTACCCTGAAACACCATGCTTTCACCAAAAGTGCCTCCTCTTACTGACGCGGCTGGAACAGTTTCAGTGAAAATGAATGCATGTGGGACGCCATATCTTGGTGACCTGTTTCTATATTTTTATTTCAGAAACAAACCCTCTAACCAGGGATTTACATCTAAAATAAAAAAATACAATGGCCCTAACAGCACACAGGGAATATTATCCCTGTATATGCCTCCAGTATTTGAAATCAAGTTGTTCTCCACCTCTAGATGAGGCAGAACTACAGATTCACACATTCACCTCTACTCACTAATACAACATCAAAATTCATCATAATGCCGATGACACACAGCTCTATTTGAAAGTGTCTTCTGCTGCAAACATACAACACCTCAGACTCTGTCTCCACCCCATCCAGACCTGAATCCTGTGAACCCACTTGATGCTGAAGTTCACCAAAACAGAACACCTACCATTCACTAGCAACTTAGAAACAACTAGTCAAAACATGACTATTGATGTATTAGAACCCCAACTTTCACCCAGTGCCAAGTCACTTGGATTCACCCTGGTGACCATTCACTAACCTTTCTCTCAAAGAACACATTGCTCAGAAAACCAAGACAACCTGGTACCAGCCTTCTTTATTAAAGAAAATAAAAATGGAAAGAAACTTTAGAAATATGGTTCAAGCTCCCATTCTTTTGAATGTAGATGGTGGAAATGCCCTGCAACAAGACCTCTCAGACACCGCGCTAACCCACTTAAGAGCATTCAGTATGCCACAGCACACCATATCAATAACATGAAGAAATAGCACACATGACTCCGATCCACTGACTGCCATTATTGGGACCACCTCAAAACTTGCTGCATTAGCTACAAAGTCACCATAACCAGCGGCGTCTGGTTAAGAAACTCACCGTCTCCTGTGGGATATGGGTCTTCAATATGAACTCCTACATATTGAGGGACCTTAGCAAATGGGTTCCGTTCATTTATGTCACTGTGACTACCCATTTTTTTTTACCATTACTGTGAGTGAATCTCACTACCTGAGTCTCGCTCACGATAAATTCACAGTAATTGGACTGAGCTTGCTAACTGCCAGTGTCTGCTTTTTAGGATAAACTTGTGCACATGTGTATTGACAATCTGAATGTGAACAATGAATGCTTAAACACAAGAAAAGCCACCCAAGAAATAGATTACCTGTTCTTTTTATAAGTGATTGACCACCCCAAGCCTATCTCTGGACGCACACAAAAATCTGACGGGATGTCCTCACACACCCCCAGGTGTCATGCTTCATCATAGGACTCCCCACACTCTTCAAAACCCCAATCGGACAGGCGCTTACTGGGACATAAAAAATCCGACTTATACCTCTCGCTCCTAATCACAGAGAGGAAGGAGCAAGCAGCACTAGGTGATCCAAGAAGGACACACCTTGGAGTAGTAGGTGGGTAGTGGGGGGAGACAGGTCTTTCTCACTACAGCCCCTTGTTTAACTTTGTAATAAGGAGGCTACAATGATGATGATTATTGTGATTCCCCCCCTACACAGTGTGTGATTAAAGGGGTTCCAGATCCATTCCTCCATGGGGCCCAGATGGCCCACATTTAGGGTAAGAGGGATGTGAGCTGGTCTCACATCATTACAGTTTGGCACGTGTGATAACAGGTGCACTGTCACATTCACAAATTTTGCATGCGAAAGTGCATGCTTTTGTTTGTCTGTCGCTTTCAGCATTTCTATTTTAAAATTGTGTGTGTTTAATATTTTTTAGGTACCTAGGGACCTAGGAATTGTGAGGGATGACAAAGGTCAGCCCTGATTTATAGTGGCACTGACAGGAGTGTATGCCACAAAATGATCCTGTGTTCCGTCCTGACGAATGCCACTGTCTCTTTTGAGCCAAGAGGCAGAAACATGTTGACGGTGTGAGTGGTGATGGGGTATTGGATCCCCTAGTCTCCACATTGATTTTTAATACCAAGTGATATCTCACTTAAATTAAAAGATAGCTTGATTTATCACATTGGTTTTTAGCTTATTTATTTCACAGGTTCAAGAGTTAGGTAGCAGTGCCTCCTTAACTATAAACTGTAGGCCCGCTCTTCATTAAATGGGATTTTTAAAGAGTAAGGGGAGTCCCATGTTGAAGCATGACATCTAGTGGTGTGTGAGGACATCCCGTCATCATTTTTGTGTGTGTCCAGAGGTAGGCTTGGGTGGAAACTCACTTATAATAAGAACAGGTAAACAATTCCTCCTGTGGCTTTTTTGTGTTTAACCTTTGTGATTGGAGACCAGCTCACCCTAGAGACCCCATTGCCTCTGGTTCCCTACCCTGGAGAATTTCCAAGGTTTTTGTGGTTTGAACAATGAATGCTTATCATTAAAATTAATGCTTATGACTGGTAATACAGTTTTCATTGATTACATTGTGTTTAAGGTCTTAAACATGGCATGTGGTTGACTTTATTAATGTGGTAACACCCTGACAGAGCCAGCAGGTTTGCTTATATATGTTGATACCCCTTATAATGTGTTAACTTGACAAAGAGTAACGTGTTGATTGTTATTAAGTTGGTGACCACTTGAAAATGCCAGCCTTATTTAAAATGGAGTGTTGTGATTATTGTGTGCAGGACCCACTTGGAGTGAACTGTGATATGAGAATGTCACCAAATGTATTTACTTCTACCTGTATGTATATATTTGTAATTTAATGCGTAGTATGTAGTACTGTTTGTGTAATAAATGTATTTCTTCTTTTAAAAGAATAAGCCCTGACTGGTCAATAATTTAGTGAGTATTGTTGTTGTGTGTTGAGAGAGTTAAGTGATACAATGGGGTACTTTGTTCCAAGTAAAGAGATAATTGTAAACCTATCATTTGTGAAGGTCTCACATCCTTCACAACTAGTACATCAATTTCTTACAGACCCTAATATTGGGGTCAGAATATTGTGACTAAAAATTTCAAAGGAGCAACTATGGATGGTACGTATATTTTTTTGGGTGTTTTTTACAATAATATTGTTATTTGAAGTGTTGTATTTTGTTAATTTTATAAAATTATTTTGTTTAGAAATATAAATTGAATTAATGTTTGTATGTTACAATTTTGTACACATGTGGTTTTACAAGTTGTAGGGTTTATTGAATTATTTTGGGGGTAATAGTTGTTTAAAAAATATGTTATTTGAGATTGATTGTTTATTGATTAATTTGAGATGTTAAATTATTTATTGCTAGTTGATTATTTAAATCTTTAACTAATTTTAGTTATCTTATTCATTTATTTATGGTTTTAGGCTTTGTTGGGGAATTATGTGGGTAATAAATTATATACAAAGTATGTTAACTAATATGAAATGTTTAATAATAATTAGATTTTTTAAATTTGATTAATATATTAAGTTTTGTTTTTAAAGAAAATTAAATTAAATATAGGGGTTGATGCATCTGTTTTTTTAAATATCTAAAAATGTGTTGTATTTGCATCAAATGTGTAGTCACATTATTATTTATTAAGAATGCAACTTTTTTATTATTGCTTTTTATTATATTTTATTATGTTGCTTTGTTTTTATTTACTTTTGTTATTACAAATTAAATATTTAATAAATATGTATATATTTAAAAATCAAATTAAAAATTATAATTGAGGTTCAACTATATTTGTAAATTTCTGAAACTAACCCAAATGTAATGTAAGGTACTTGTGATACAATCCAAATGAAATGTCAGGAACTTGTAATTGCATAAGTAGCCAGCAGAAGTTTACTTCAGGTGATTGCTCTTGGAGCCCTTACCACTCTCTAACTTCAAGTTCTTTTGTAGTTGATGGTGCTGGGTAAAAGGGAATGAGAAGAGAAACAAAAATAGAGCTTCTTTCTGGCCTTCTATGCTCTTTTTGTAAAGTCAGTCTTTTACTGGTCTGCGCCATTCATAGGTCCAACTTCACCTCCTTCGTCCTATAGGATTAATATAATATATTAATTAGTACATTAATGAGTCTTTACTTGAAGTAGAATATATAATTTATTGTCTTTAGTTTCTTATCGCCATCTTACCTTAGAGGCCTCAGAAAGAGGTTTCTCCTTGGGATCATATATGCTAATCCATGACATTTCTCTGGAGCTGTCTGCAAATATTAATATTGCTAAACTCTATTTAAATGAATGATTTTGTTATTTTTCTTTGGCAGAAAATGGGTTTAAAACTTTCATTAAAATGTAATCCTGATAATAGTTCCTAAATAACCTAGTAAATAACGTACTTCATTATGTTAAATTATGCTTTGCCAATAACTACATTTCTATCTGCAAATTTTTAAGATGTGCATGCCTTCAAACCATGCCTTCCAACGCTGAGGAGTATGCACAATGTCTTTCAGTTAGCTCGGTTAACTCTCCCCCAACCAATGCACTAGTTGGGTCTTCCGCGTAACTACTTCTACCACCTGTCAAAAATTAGCTTGAGATTTGAAGACTAAAACTCCTCAGATACTAGTCTTTTTTTTTTAAACTGCAATGTTGTCAGGCACTTTGTTCCAATCTGGAACATCTGAGAAACAAATTAGTATACCAGCATGTGATTACCGAACATTAGACCGCACACCCAGCAAACTATTGTGCAATGCACTTGACCAATCATCCAATGAGAGTGTGCAGTGCACCTTAGCGCTACTGACATTAACTCTGAACTTGCGCTTCCTTACATGTAGTAATTTTATATTATGTTTCTCAAATTGGTGGTAGAATAGAAAGTCTGATCCCCGAATGTATGCACTTTCCCCAATGTGTATGGAACTGGAGTTAGTATAGTAAATCTGATCTCTCATGTCTACACACTTTTCCAAAATGTTTGTAGGACTGGAGTTAGAATAGTAAATCTGACCCCTCTGGTATTATCAGTTGCCACAATGTTTGTAAGACTGAAGTTAGAATAGGAAATCTGACTCCCACCCTGCCAAATATATGCACTTTCCTAATGTTTATGGGACTGGAGTTAGAATAGTAAATGTGACACCCCCAAATATATGTATTTTACCCACTGTTAGTGCGGCTGGAGTTAGAATAGAAATTCTGCTTCTCCCACCAAATATATGCACCATTTTCCAATGTTTGTGGGACTGGACTTAGAATAGTTATTCTGACAACCATAAAAATATGTACTTTCTCTAATGTTTGTGGGACTGGATATTAAATCTGATCCAGCCTTAACCCCTAATATATGTATTGTCACCAGTGTTGTTTACTGGAGTTAGAATAGTAGATCTGAGCCCTTACCAAATATATCCCCATTTCCCAGTGTTTGTGGGACTTGAGTTAGAATAGTAAATCTGACCACACTCCCGAGCCACCCACATATATGTACTGTCCACGATGTTACTGCGGCTGGAGTTAGAATAGTAAGTCTGACATTCCCTAAATGTATGCAGTTTCCCAAATATTTTTGGGACTGGAGTTGTATTAGTAAATGTATTAAATATGACCCTCCTAAGTAAATGTATTCTCCCCAATGTTTGTTGTCTTTGAGTTATATTAACAAATACTATTGCCACATCCAATTTGATTTTTTATGTTTTCAGAAATGTTATTGTAGAGGTTTTAAACTTGATTTCATATTGTTTTATTGCTATTTAAATAATTAACTTTGATATAGTTATTTTTACTTGTTATATCATTTATATTGGAGAGATAATACATTTGTTGTAAAAATAAGTACATTTAAAAAATGTAAATGTAATTTTTCAAAATATTAAATTATTTTTTATTTTAACAGATACAGTTTTTAGTTTTGTTTTGAAAAGTTTATGGATATTGCAGCACTGTATTTGTAAGTAGATAGTTTACTGTCTATTGTTTAATTTAACATGCTACTTTTTTTTCATTTCTGGAGTCGATATCTTGGACATTTTCTTTTTATGCATAGAAATTCTATATTTTGGTCATAGATATTTTGACCTCAATATTTGTGTAGGCAAATGTTTTTGCAATCAATATTTAGTACTACTGCCTCCTTGAGGCCCTCAGCAATCCCCTGCTGGTCACCATCAGACTGTAGACGATGAAGTGCAAAAAACAAAAAAACAAGGCAAGAGGCCTTCTCTGTCCAACCACGCTGGAACAAAATCCCTGTTCCCATCACAACTGCCCCAATAATGCTCAATATTAGGAAAGAGCTGAAGATACAATCTTTATAGAACACTTCATCACTACAAGGTAAAGGTTCACCTCTACTCTCAGAACCCAACAACCCCTCTAATTGCTTATTGACTGTGCTTCTACCTTCGACCTGTACAGCTCTCTATTGCTTTTCAGCTAGGTTTGTACTACACAGATATCCCTTATATTCATACATAAAACAGACAGACAGTGTCATGTTGTGTGGTTTGGTATGGTGATATATTTTGATGGGTGATGTGGAATGGTGAAGATACCTTGTGATGTTGTGAGCATTGTGTTCTATTGTGTGATGCAGAATCCTATGGGGTGGCATGTTGTGGTATGTTGTTGATGATTAGAGTAGGGTGTGATGCTGTGGGGTATGTTGGTGTACATTGTGGCAGAGTGTGATGTAAGGATGACAAAATAAATGTGGTGACTTATGGTGCTCTATGGTTTGGCATGTTGTGTTATGATGTGGTACTGTGTGATATTATGTCATTTGGTATGGTGCTTGCATGAAATAAACACTTAGGATGTTGAGGTATTTTTTGTTATATTGTGGAGCAGAGAAGTAGGAAGGCGTTGGTGGCTATATTGTTGATGACATGGTAGGGTGTCCTGTATTGATGGATGGTGTGTTATGGTACAGGTTATTTGGAGTGCTGTTGGTTTGGTGTGATGTGCTGATGGGTATTGTGGAGGGTGTAGTATGATGTGGTGGTATGCGTTATGCTGCAGTCTGATGTAGTCAGAAGTGGTGTGGTATGCTATGGTATGTCGTGACCAAGTATGGTATGGTGTGTCTTAGTTTTGTTGTTGTATAGTATTACAAGGTGTGATGTGAACTATGCATTATTTTCTATATTTGACCCTAGAATTAATAAGTCTAACTAACGAGTGTCATCAAAATACTTAAATAATTATTGTATTGTTTACATAATATTAAAGTATTTCCCAAGGTCTAAACACTGGATAGACCTAGATAAGTCAATAGAAAAAGCAACCAACAATGCAACTAAGTCAACTGAATACTCTCAATTTTAGCGATGATCGGGCTTGTAATAACCTGTATCCGTTTCTACTCCGTCTACCCTCATCTAACTATAGTTGCTCATTCCGACTGTCACTCTAGCATTCTAGAGTACAAAGTTTGAAGTTTGAAATGACTCATATGTACATTGTATGTTAAATTGACCGCAGCTTCAAGCTGTAACCTCTGGAAAATAAAAGGTTTGATTCTTTACTCTAAAAGGGCTCACAGGTTCTGGAACATATTTTTCATTTTTTCATTTGCCCAAAATACCATTTAGTTGTTTTGGATCACTGCATTGCATTTGGTATAGTTGTATATGTTTACTAATATGTGCTATTGACTTATATATCCATATTACTATTTTGTAAAGTCTCTTAAATTGGTGGTACCTAGAGATTTCAAATATATGAACTTAGGTGTTAATACTCGTTTTTGCTCAATGCCTGGTTTTAATAACGGTAAATTACATTAATGATGTCAACTTTTCTTTTTCTTTTTGAATCAAGATGCTGCACACCATATGCACAAGCATTTACATAAGGATTCTTTTACATGAACCTGTTTATTCAGAATTTAAATAGCAGCTCAGTCGGCCCTCATATTGAATTTCATGCAACTCTCAGAATCTCTGGACAAATTAAGTAGTAGCAACAATAGAATTACAGAGATACTTTGACGGCGGACTGTTATTTCTGCACCTCACATCAGTTTCAATTTTATCATGTCCCTTACGCAACACGCCCTTGCACCAGCCATCCGGTGATGCCTCTGTGAGTCAGATCATAAGCAAGATAGAAGGGTTGGGCGTGCGTCAGGTGATGAAGTCCCGGAAGCCAGAATTTTAGTTTTTCAAATGAATCTTTATTTTCAATCAAATTCTCACAGGGTAGGTGATTGTACGATCAGCCAACGCGTTTTATTTTACGGAAGGCGATCCTTCAGTCAAGTTGCTGTTCCAGGATAATCTGCTGGAAACAGTATGAGCTCATTCTGGCAGGAGAAATCTGGAAGTAAGATAACATATTAAAGCCGACTGAGGCACTTCGATTTCATACTGTTTCCAGCAGATTATCCTGAAACAGCAACTTGACTGAAGGATCGCCTTCCGTAAAATAGAAATAAAAGCCCTGACGAAGTTCTCACCATGAGAACGAAACGCGTTGGCTGATCGTACAATCACCTACCCTGTGAGAATTTGATTGAAAATAAAGATTCATTTGAAAAACTAAAATTCTGGCTTCCGGGACTTCATCACCAGTAGCAACAATACACTACTTTGCTGTGCCCTCTTTCTTGGAGAGAGGTATGTTTCTGTGGCTGTCCAGCTTTGCTTTCTACAACTATGCCTTTGAATGCAGCATTTTAAGATTTTTACTTGGAATGATGCAAACAAAATTGTGGCCATCTTTCAGTGTCAAGCGGAGAAAGTGTCGCAAGGAGGAAGACTGAACAGTGCCCATTTTTAGTAAATGTATATTTTCTACTTTCCTTCCTTTGCAGTGCACACCATTCAATCAATCAATCAATCACGGCATTTATAGAGCGCGCTACTCACCCAGGAGGGTCTCAAGGCGCTGGGGGAGGGGGTAAGTTACTGCTCGAACAGCCAGGTCTTGAGCTGCTTCCTGAAGGAGAGATGGTCCTGGGTTCGCCGAAGGTGAGTGGGGAGGGAGTTCCAGGTCTTGGCTGCCAGGTAGGAGAAGGATCTTCCTCCGGCGGTGGTTCTACATATAAGAGCAGTTATTGTAAAATGTTATCACATGTTCAGGTACTCATTTACACACCTAGGGAGTCACAAAATATGAATATGTAAGAAAGAAAAATCAAAAGAACTTGAGCCCTGATATATTTATAGTGTGGCTGTGCAAGAATGTTAAAAATGGCAAGCCTTGACGAATTGTTGGCGTTACAGAATTACCTTTGCAGCTCCCTTTGTCATAGTAAAGTAAATACTTCCCTTGTTCACACTCCTATATTCCACAACCACTTGCCCATGCATACACCAAGCTGACAACCTTAGCAGAACAAAGCTAGTACCACTTAAGTGTCAGAATACAAAGAGTTATAATGAAGTGCTTGCCAGCACTGTGTCAAATTTATAAATCATGTAACACACTAACCCTAGCAGATACCGGGGGGGAAGTAGAGGCGCGGGGCTCGTGGAGTCAGCTAGCCTCCAACCTAACATGAAAACACAACAGAAGCTGCTCCAAGTACAGTGACTGAAACCTAGACAGAACTAAGTTAAAGGGGGTGATGGCATCTCGCAGTCCTTCGTTTTTTGGGAGATGCCATCACCCCCTTTAACTTAGTTCTGTCTAGGTTTCGGTCACTGTACTTGGAGCAGCTTCTGTTGTGTTTTCAAATGTATAAATCACACATAAAAGTCTATGTCAATATTACATTGAAAATCCTCTTAACATAGGAAAAGCTAAAAACATCTCACTTGACATATATTCAAAGCATAAAATAACCTAACAATGCGGCACAAAGAAAAAGAGAAAATAGAAAACTTATAAAACAATTAAAACATAAATGAAGAGGGAGAAACAAATAAAACAACACACGTCTTTCCAATGATACTAATCCGTTATGATCACTGTCCAAGATACATTATGTTTCTGAAGAACCGGAATAACCCACTCACTGGGTCTCGGCGGCGGGGGAATTGCCGAAGTCTTCCATACCCTTCATACGTAGTAAAAGGAGACACAGGAGCCTTCGTCTGCAGGAGGAACCCAGATTTATTCAAATAGCCCGGGCTATGGAACAGAGTCCCAAGCTCGTTAGAAACAAGACAGAGGAGGCTGCTGCTTTACTCCGCAGCTTACAAGCCTTTTATACTTTTTCATTCCAGTCTTTTGGCTGTTAGTCCATTGTTCAATCAGGGCAGTGTTTGCAGTTGATAACCAGATCCAGACGGTGTTTGTAGTTGGTGACCTGATCAAGGCTTGGTACTCAAATTATTGTTCACTCAGCTTGATCAAAGCACGGTCATTCAGGTCATTGTTCGATCAGCTTGATCAAAGCTCGGTCATTCAAACCATTGTCCAATCACCCTGATCAAGGCCCAGCAGTCAGACCATTGTCCAGATAACCTGATCACGGTGTCAAGGATGTTTACCAGGCAGGGAGCAGGAGATGGGAAACAAATCATTTACACAGGGCGTGAGTGTCTCATGGTTTTCTGTCGAACTGCAAAGAACAGGGGGTTGGGTGTGCGACAGTTCCTGGGCAGAAATGCAGGCTGCAAAATGGTTTTTTTGTCGTGTTAGTTAGAATTTCCTCAGGCATCAGCAGAAACGACCAGGTGGGTCGTGTGGAAGTGTTTGACACGAAATGGCAATGAAAAAACAATGGAGTCCTGGTACAAATGATACCGATCAGAAGAACACTTTTCCTCAGACCCTCCTTTTGCCATTGAGTGGCAAATACTTTAAGAAATGTCAATGTTCATAAGGCCATCGGTTTCTTGTTGGAGCATCATCATCATATTGGTGTTGTGAATGTTGGAGGGTAGAGGCTGGATGGTCTGGACACACATTGTACAGAGCATTGGCAGGCACTGAAAGCACAAACAGCAGGAGACCAGGACAGTTATTCCCAAGGCAAGGAAGATGAGGACCCTCCACCCCCACTGGGAAAGGAGGCCCCAGATCCAGCCTGTGAGGGACCAGTTGCCTTTATCCAGATGAATTTCGGAAGAAAGGCGATGCAGACGTTGGATGGCATAGTACACTGAAGGTGCGTTGTCTGGGATGTACACGCAGCAGCTGGAGCCGATCAATTTACACACACCACCGCGATCAGCAAGGAGGACGTCTAGGACCTTGCGGTTCTGCAGTGTTATAAGGCGGTCCGCCTGTAGTTCTGCAGTGATGTTGGAGAGGGCACCAGCTGTTACTGTGATGGTGGCTTCAAGGACCCTGGTCAGTCCTCGTACAGCCCGACTGTTTGCCATGGGGCCCCAGAATGGAAGGAAACCTTTAAGGAAGTCCCCGGTTTCCTGGCCTGCTGTATCCTCGGCTGATATGACGCCCCTATGTGAGCGACGCAGAGCGCCCTTCATCAACAGGTGGTAACTCCCATGGGTAGAATACGTTGGCGGAAGGAGGAAGGCCAGATAGCAGGTACCAGACCAGTTACGGGGGAGCCAAGTGTAGGCGGCAGTGCCACAGATAAAATAGGTGTTGGGGGATGCCACCAGCTTCGGAGGAGATGTAGAGTTTAAAGATTTTGTGATATTACAAGTACTGGTACCAACTTTCTTAGTCCCTAGGCCTTGGATGCAGACACGGCCTTGCACATTTATGACATTCACAGTGTCTCGTTCATCGGGCAGTATCCTTCTTGTGCGGAATCTGGAAAATGTTCGTCGAGTGGTTGAGTTGAATACTACCATCTCACCGAGTTCATCTGGTGATAGTAGCGATGTGGATGAGCTGGTCGGGCAAAAGGAGCATTGGCATGGCCAGATCTGTTCCGCCAGAAGTCATCCTGAAATGTTCCAAGGGCAGAATTGGCAGTACCATTGACAGTGTAGGCCTCCTGTATCAACATCCACCATGCAAGACAAGACCCAGAGATGGAAAAGGGGTAGGGAAAGAATGGGACAGGGTGTATCATGGAATGCGGCATCAGTCCGCAAACCCAGCAGTTGGAAGTGTTCATGATCAGCTGATGTTGATGCAACATTTGGATGAAGGTGTTATTGAAGAATTCTGCACGGCGGGGTAACTCGTGGGCTGGTAGCGTGTAATACTGGTGCTCTGTAGGAGTTGGGGTAGGGGTTGGTGAGGTAACAGGATGGTAGATTAGTAACAGCCAACCAAGAATAGACAGGATGAGGGAGACAAACAGCGTCACCACGGTGGCCATGAAGCATTTACTATGTCGGAGACTGACATATTGTTTCTGGATTCGAGTGTTTTGGACGGCAGCCATTGTGCTAAGCCAGGGACCTCTAGTGGCTGTCTGTGATTGGTGGTTGCTTCACTGGGCGCAGGTGCCAAGAGCCCTATGGCGTACCTTAGTCTGACACACCAGCACTACTCTCGGCCGGGGAGATCACAGCCCTACAGCCTATAGGCACTTGGCGAAGTCAAAGGCAAGCCTTCCCTCGGGGGCGTAAGTTATATCGGTCGGAAGTAGGGTCAGTATGGTCGGGAAACAATTGTTCTGGACGTTGAGCAGAGTTAAGGGAGGGTTCCACCCTTCCTTTCAGTATGCTGTCACTCTCTGCTTCCGTAGATGTAAAATGCAGTCTGGCATCGCTGAATGGGACAAACGTCGGGACTGTTTCTGTTTCTGAGTCTCCTTGTCCTTCCCTCACCCACTGATCGTAGGGGAGGGGCAGAGGCACACGCCTACAGTGGGACGAATGCACCCAATTCTTCCGACCTTCTACTTTCACGGCGGTGCGGGTGGCCAGCAACACCTGACGGGGCTGTGTCCAGCGGGGTTCAAGGCTCTTAGTCCGTTGAAAATTTCTCACTAAGACCCAATCACCAGGTTGGATAACGTGTCCTGGGCCCTCGCTTTTGTCAGGTATGGCCTCATGCACCTGGTGATAAAGAGTACGAAAGGTATTAGTTAGACTGTACAGGTAATCAGTTAATACAGGGTATTCAACATCAGACAGTTTCTTAGGCCACGGGACACCCCATACATTGGCAGGCCTCCCGAACACAATCTCATGGGGGATAGCCCTATCCTGGTGTGGGCTGTTGTTCTTGTAGACAATAGGGCCAAGGGCAGAGCATCAACCCAAGTGACACCTGTCTCAGCTACTATTTTGGCCATTTTAGTTTTTAGGATGCCATTGTACACCTCCACTAGACCTGCTGACTGGGGGTGGTTAGCTGCATGAAATTTTTGTTTTATACCCAATGCTGTACAGATATATTCCATAATTTGAGCCGTAAAGTGTGTCCCGTTGTCACTCCAGACCAAGCGGGGCAAACCGAATCGTGGGAGGTACTCTTTTAATAGCATTTTGGCGGTAGTGATAGCGGTGCAGTCTTTGACGGGGTAGGCCTCCACCCATCGGCTGAAGGTACAGACCACCACTAGGACATATTTTAAATTGTTACATCAGTCCATCTGGATGTAATCTATTTGGAGGACTTCAAAAGGGAAGGTAGGAGGAGAGAATCCTCCCTTAGGAGTAACTGTGCCTTTTCCTGGGTTATACATTAGGCAAATCATGCATGTTTTAACCAGCTTTTCAGCATATGTTGGTATCTTAGAGTTGTACCATGTAGGTTCCAACAGTTTACATATCCCTTTTGCACTAATGTGAGCAGGACCATGGGCCATCGTAACTACTGGTAGCACATGACTGTCAGGTAACATCCATTGTCTTTCCATAGTCGTGCGGACCCAGCAACCATCAATTCCCTCCTTTGCTAATTGCTCCTTCCACACCCGTAGTTCCTCAGGAGTAGTATGGGACTGAATATCGATCACACTCTGTACTGTGTTTTCAACCATGCCCTCGTCTGCCACCCACCTAGCGGGACCTCCTACATACATTCCTTCCCTTTTTCTAAGAGCTGTTTGTCTGGCCGTCTGGTCAGCCAGGGCATTGCCTTTCCCAACATCATCTGTCACTTTCTTATGGGCCTTACATTTTATAATGGCCACCTTTCTGGGGAGTGTCAGGGAGTCTAACAATCAGTGAATTAGGGGGCCATGTTGAATCTTGGTCCCATGGGAAGTAAGGAAATTCCTTTCTTTCCATAACCTCCCGAAGTTGTGGGCCACCCCGAAGGAATATTGGCTGTCAGTATAAATATTTACCGTCATCCCTTTGCTTAACTCACAGGCTCTAGTGAGGGCCACTAATTCTGCTGCTTGAGCAGAGCACTGCGGAATCTGAGCTGTTTCTACTACTTGTCCTAATGTCGTGAGGGCATAGGCGGCTGAGGTGTTACCATCTGGCCCTCTGAGACATGATCCGTCCACATATAGTGTACCTTCTGGTTCTGCTATCGGGGTATCCTGTAAGTCAACCCGTCCCTTCGTCTCCTCCTCTGTCCTTAATATGCAGTCATGTGGGTCTAAGCGGGCATCCTGAGTATCCAGTGGGAGTAATGTTGCGGGGTTCAGTACAGTGCATCTCTTGATGTTAATGTGGCTGGAAAAGAGTGTCAGTTCATATCCTGTGAGTCATGCGCTAGTGAGGTACTGTGTCTTGGTGTTATTAAGGAGGGTATCTACAGAATGGGGGACCATCAGAGTCAGGGGAGTTCATGACGATCCCCGCACTCTGACGGACCATGAGGGCGGCCGCAGCGGTCGCCCGTAGGCATCCTGGGAGAGCCCTTGCAACAGGATCTAAGATGGCTGAAAAATAGGCACATGGCCGATGGTGACCTCCGAACATCTGGGTCAAGACAGCGCATGCACAGCCGTCTGTCTCATGTACAAAAAGAAAAAATTGCTTGCTATAATCAGGAGTACCGAGGACTGGAGCAGTACACAGAGCCCTCTTTAAATCTTGGAAGGCCTGCGCATGCTCTCTAGTCCATGGAAAGGAACTGTCTGATATGTCTTTAGTGGTGAGGGCAAGAAGAGGTTTGACCATGGCCGAAAAGTTGGAAATCCACTGTCTACAGTATGAGGTTAGGCCTATGAAGGCTCGCACCTGCTTTTGTGTTCGTGGGGCCGTCATAGCATTGATAATGGCTACACGATCAGCGGTAAGCTGTCTTCCCTCCTTCGAGAGGAGATGACCTAAATAGGTCACCTTCTCTTGACAAAACTGAAGCTTTTTTAAAGAGACTTTGTGATTATGGAGGGCAAGGTGGCGTAACAAACAGAGAGTAGCTTCTTTACATGATGGGGCAGAATTTGCAGCAATGAGGAGGTCATCTACATATTGTAATAGTGTGGAGTTATCAGGGAGTTCCAAGGAATCTAGTTGACTTTTGAGGGCTTGACAATAGATACTGGGGCTCGCGGTGAAACCTTGAGGGGCGCGGCAGAATCTAAAGCTTCGCCCACCAAGGGAGAAACCAAAAAAATGTCTGCTGTCAGGATGTATAGGAATGCTGAAAAAAGCATTCTTCAGGTCTATGACAGAAAAGTGCGTTGCGTCAGAAGGGACCATCGTTAAGAGGGCTGTAATGTCGGGGACAACAGGATATTGGGAGATTGTTATTTTGTTAAGGGCTCTCAGGTCAATCACGAATCTGTATATTTTAGGGAGAGAGCATCTCCATTGGTCTTTTTAAGAACGGGAATAATGGGACTGTTACAGATATTGCCACGTGTTTCCTCCACTACGCCCTTGTCCATTAATTCAGATATTATTGTTAAAAGGGCCATTTCTCCTTCCGCGGGTAGTCGATACTGCCGGAGGCGGGGGAGAAGTGCACCTGGCTCGATGCGTACCACATGAGGGGATATGTTGAGACACCCTACATCAGTGTCTGATGATGCCCAGAGGGAGGAAGGTAAAAACTGCAATTCTGGTGGGAGGGGACCAGACAGATACATATAGGAAGCTGCGGTGGGAGAAATTGTTAGGGATACACCTTGGGGACTGCATGATATGGTCGCATACAGAGCTTTCAGTAAATCCATGCCTAACAAGTTTTCACTGTAACCTGTAGTAAGGACCAAGGGAGCGTCAACATGTGCAGGGCCAATATCGAGAGGGAGGGGTTCAGAGACAGGGCTCGTCACAGGTGTTCCTGCAAAACCCAAGGAGACATTTATTTTGCCAGAAAGGGGTGCCTCCGGGACTGACAGACGTGCAATAGAAGACCTGGTGGCCCCAGTATCCAAAAGAAAATTCTGATCGTTCCCCACAACTGACATTTGAACATACGGGCCCCTTTGATCCACTGGAATTTGCACTCTGGTAATACCCCTTTCCTGGCTGTCCTATGCTTGGTAGGACCCTATCTCATCTACTTCGTCATAATCATCATTGTAATAAGTGCGTGTTGCTTCGTACCCATCAAACCTATTGGCCGGGCGCGGCCGGACGGGAACGCGATCCCTGGGCCTACGTTCTTTATCCTGTGGATGGGGCGGGCCATGGTCCCTAGTCGGCCTTCCCTCCCTGGGAGCGCGAGGCCGAGTCTTCCCTGTTCGGATGTTTTCAGCTAACACGGGACACTCATCTATCCAATGGCCGTACCCCTTACAATAAGCACACTGATCTGTTTGGAGGGCTCCCCTATGTTGAGGGCTGGAGGGGGTAGACTGGCGAGTCCTCGGAGGGTGTTGGGGTTGAGGTCTGAAATTCCCGCGGGCATCGGGCCCTCGGGAAGGGTAAGCCTGCTGCAGAAGTGCTTTAGTCTTAAGATCCCTAACCTTCTTACTTTCCTTGTCTCTATCTTCATTCTCCCTATTCTCATGATATTGTGCCATAGCCAAGATACCAGTGATAGTTTGGGCAGACCACGTACTTTCAACTTTCTTAAGCCTGGTGGAAATCTCAGGAAGCAAGTTGCTGACAAACTTATCGACAAACACTGGGCCAGAACCTGGGGTCCGGGGATCCAAACCACTATGTCCCTTGTATTCTGTCTCAAAACGGGTAGAGAAGTCCGCCACATTCTCATCTTTTCGCTGCCTACAGGCGTTTATTTTATCCCAGTTAATGACAGTTTCCGGCAAAAGTGTTTTCATAAACGTTATTATTTTACCGGGCAAAGTCAGGATGGCAGCTTCTGGTTTAGTCCCTCCTACCCTTGCTTCTTCCATAGCCTCTAGGTCAGCCCATTTACCTCCCAACGCCACTTCATGATCAGTATGTCGAATCTTGTCCCAAATTTCAGTGGGAACAACCGTACCAAAAGTAAATCTATATCCTCAAGAACGAGAGTACCTGCAGATATAATCTGACCTAATTCTCTGTAAAAGGCAGCCGGATTCTTCCGGGGATCTGGTAATTGTTCTTTTAACTGCATTACTTCTGACCTTTTCCAAGGAACATGAACCCAAAGCCTGCGCCAGTGTGCCTCAACAGCCCCTCGGCCATTATTTTGGGCATCGGTAAGTGCGTTAACAAAGACAGGGGCCGCCTCTCTCATTGGCATAGCTGTCTCTAGAGGGGTGTTGGAAAAGCGGTCATATCACGGTAAGCCATTAAAGCAGACACAGCACCAAACATCCCCTCTCCCTGAACATCGCCTCTTCTTATTTGTGACCTAAGGTCCATTAATCCAGTGGGTATCTGCATAAGCGCATTCTCAAATTTTTGCATGACCAGCGTACACATGTATTCAGCCCAGGTGGTCTGTTCCATAATCGTCCACTGGGAAAAGGTGGACCATATGTCTTTAAAGGCATAAATATTCCCGTTCTTTATCCAACATTCACACTGTTGCTTCTGTAGGTCATTTTCTCGAAGGGACGAAAAGCTGACTGCAGAGCGCAAGGAGGCCAGTCGGGGGGAATTGAACATTTGTATAAATCCTGCTTAACTGTAGACCACGGGGAAGTAGGAAAAGGGCGGGTAGGGGTAAAGACGCAGGGGTTGGGCGGATGGAGACTTGTTGTCATTCCCGCAGTGAGGACAGGGTTAGCGGGCGTGGTCGGTGTCATAGGAAAAATCGGGAGGGTTGGTGTGACAGGAAGAACAGTAGGAGGGGCAGTGGGGGCTGGTGTGGGGGGTGGGGGGGGGACATGTGGGGTGTGAGGCGTCAGGGCAGGGTACATTGGGGCATATGCAGGAGGGCTTTCTAGCATGGTATCAAGCAAGGAATCACCTTCTTCTCCCCCATCCATATGGCCCTTTCTTTTCTCCTCACGAGCTGGATAGCATTTTTGTACCCGGGCCCCATGCTCCCTGTTGGCTATTTCTACCGATTTTGTCATTTGATTTTGTAAATTTACTCTGGCGTGGTCGGCCATTGACATGCGTTCCTGTTTTCTTTCTTGAGCCTTCTGCTTTCTAGCTCTCTGCTCTATCTCTTTCCTCCAAAATCGGACAGATTCAAACATAGACGGGCGCGTTTTTCTTTTCATTAATTGTTCCTCTAAATTGGCGAGAACTTGGGAATTAAAGGAGCCGAAAAGTGGCCACTGTAATTCCGCGTTACTTTGTTTCGTATATTTTACCCAGAATGAGGAAAACATTATGGCAGAAGGGCCATGTTTAACATACATCGTATGGCCAGGGGTCCCTTCTGGAGGAAGCGGACAAGCCGCCTCCAGCTGGGAGTCCTGTGTACACATACAACAACATAATTTCTTGAACTTACTACTGACTGGCATGCTTGTAAATAGGTAACAGACACCGGCGGGTTTTAAAATTCACCTCGCCTGCTTGGCTTTTGCAAAGGTCAATAACAGCAGAATCATACAGACTTGGTGGGTGATCAGTCCACCCTTACCTTACAGGGGTAGTTCTCTTCTGCAGACGTAGGGCTGTGTCCTGCTCCAGAAATTATTTGCTAGGGGACTCCAGCGAGGACGCGGTCATGTGGCCCAGACCGGGTGGGGAGGAACAGCGGGCGAGTCGTTCGGCTTACCGGATTGCAAGAATCCCTCGGGTAGGGCGCCTCCGTCGGAGTCTCTCCGTGCACCTCCTCACATCCACCGGGCCTGACCTTCGTACTCGTGGAGTCCCTGTTCGGGCGCCATTTGAAGAACCGGAATAACCCACTCACTGGGTCTCGGCGGCGGGGGAATTGCCCAAGTCTTCCATACCCTTCATACGTAGTAAAAGGAGACACAGGAGCCTTCGTCTGCAGGAGGAACCCAGATTTATTCAAATAGCCCGGGCTATGGAACAGAGTCCCAAGCTCGTTAGAAACAAGACAGAGGAGGCTGCTGCTTTACTCCGCAGCTTACAAGCCTTTTATACTTTTTCATTCCAGTCTTTTGGCTGTTAGTCCATTGTTCAATCAGGGCAGTGTTTGCAGTTGATAACCAGATCCAGACGGTGTTTGTAGTTGGTGACCTGATCAAGGCTTGGTACTCAAATTATTGTTCACTCAGCTTGATCAAAGCACGGTCATTCAGGTCATTGTTCGATCAGCTTGATCAAAGCTCGGTCATTCAAACCATTGTCCAATCACCCTGATCAAGGCCCAGCAGTCAGACCATTGTCCAGATAACCTGATCACGGTGTCAAGGATGTTTACCAGGCAGGGAGCAGGAGATGGGAAACAAATCATTTACACAGGGCGTGAGTGTCTCATGGTTTTCTGTCGAACTGCAAAGAACAGGGGGTTGGGTGTGCGACAGTTCCTGGGCAGAAATGCAGGCTGCAAGATGGTTTTTTGTCGTGTTAGTTAGAATTTCCTCAGGCATCAGCAGAAACGACCAGGTGGGTCGGTGTGGAAGTGTTTGACACGAAATGGCAATGAAAAACAATGGAGTCCTGGTACAAATGATACCGATCAGAAGAACACTTTTCCTCATTTCCAAGTGGTGGTCATCTATAGTATCACAATGTTGAACAGATTTAGTACACACAATATACGTCAACACGTTTTGGTGTAATATGTAGATCGTTGCTACCTTCTTCAGGACAAAACATCAAATAATCTCTCCTACCAATGTTCAGAAAAGAAAAATAATTATAAACCAATTCCTATGGTGGGGAGTTCCTAAACAGGACCCATATGAATCCATTTGAATCTAGTAAGGACTGAACCTTATTAATTATTAGGTGGCACAGGTAGAAAGGCCACTCACATTAATTTTGCCTTGGGTATGGTCAATTCGAATGCTCAGTTGTGATTTCAATCCAAGGGAATATAATCCTCCTTGATTGTTCAAATAGTTGAATGAAACGTCTCTTGAGTGAGGTACACCAAGGATTTTAGTAAAGGCCTCTTTATTGCCAAAGTGGCATTGTATCGTCCCTTTTTGCCCTCCTTTGAATTTTTCACTGACACCAATATGCATTTCAATGAGCAAAACTCCCTTTGTAATGCCAGTGTCTGCCAGCAACCCTTTTTGTAGTTGCACACACGTCAATAGTTGGTAAAAATAGTGCCACCTCAGAGGGAACTTTGGCAGGATTTTGTGGGGAGCATAATGGTTAGATAGACTCTGGGGAACCTGCAAATGACGGGGTACAAATAGACTCTAGTTGCTTTGGTGAAGCTATGGAGATTAAGTTCACTAAGGGCCTAGAATTTGGTTTAGGGGACAATGCGAAGTGAGCTTTGCATAGTACCCTGGTGTGATTTTTTGCTCTGAACATCAGCATTTCTTTTCTGAAAGTACCTGCGGGTGCTGTGACATCAGCAATACATTTGTTAATGAGGTGAGACTTAGGATTCTTGAATGTGTTGCAGTGCATGTGTTATATTGATGAAATCAATGTCTTAGGTAACCCATGCTTTTTGTCTCACCCAGCAAAACTAATGGAAGAGCCCAAGAAGACAACACTATTACTCTTTATAAGGCTATACAGGCCCTACCTCACTAAAGAGCAGACTTAACTTTGAACCCCTCGGAGGAGGACTGTTCAGTCCTGATGCTAAATATTAAGGTGACTATTCAAACAGATTCCTCATAGACATTAAGGAAGCAAAATTTTCAAACTCACCCTTTTGGACTTTCACCTAGTTATTACAGATATTAAGCTGTGGAAACACAGATTGAGGTTAATTATGAGTAAACATGGCTAATCTGAACAGTGAAACAACAAAGAAAAAGACAAGTATTGGCAAAATCATTCGGTCTTGTTTGCTTATGTTCAGTGAGCAATGTAGTGCACTTTGCCAATTCCTGAAATAAAAACATTGCTTTCTACGCTTTCAAGATTGTCATCCCATTGCGTCAGATGCAAAATGAAGCAGGCACCTGGACTCCTAGCTTGCCACTTGCCTGTGGCCTCCAGTTCCTGCTTGTTCCAGACTGATCCAGTGACACCGCAGCTACCTTTGTTGTCCCGCTGGGGTTTTCCTGACCGGGTTTTCCCACTCACATTCTTCCCACCAACAGAAGCTCCCCCACCCCAGGACCAACTTAATGCACGCAACAGAGTGACCCCCCAGCGGGTGCACCAAAGGCAAGCCCATCCGTGCCAGGACCACGCCCAGGGCCATGACCCCTGGCCCTCCCACCCCCCGAAGATACACCATCGCTGAGCTCTACACCCTCGACCCCGGACGCCGCAACAAACACTACCAAGCGCTGAACCACGCTCCATGGTAGGACCTTTCACCTGCTCCCACTGCCACTTTGCCTGCCAGTGCACACACACCAGCCCACTGAACAGCCCCACCCCAAACACACCACAGACACCACCTGAACAAAAACACCAACTTGCATGCGCCCTTCTCAACACATGCTCAGTATGCAAGCATTCCACTGAATGATGGGACCTCATCTCCACCCTCGCACCTGACATCATCTTTGTGAGAAGTTGGCCTGGTATATGCTGTTCACTAATTAAAGTGGACACCTTGCACCAGGGCAAATCGACTCTTATGGTAGATAGGTTTAAGACAACCTTTTAAAGAAAGCTATCCTAGTGGTAGCTGTGGAGAGCAGCCTTCAGGCTAAGTCTCGGAGGAATGTAAAGCAGCTTGTTTTACCATATAATCTCTTGAATCACCAAATGAAAAGACACCACACAGGTATATATATCAAATATATATGTATTTATTTCTAAATAACTCTCTACTAATCTCTTTATGAGATTAGAAGACAAACATATGCACAAATCAACGTTTCACAATAAGTTAAGCACAAAATATGGCTGGGGCCCTAGGGGCGTACCAGACCATATACTAAGTAAGAGACTTAGAAACAACGACTTGCAAGGAGACAAGGCCTAGGGCCTTCAGAAGTGCTGGGGCCTCACGAAACCACCCAAGGCAGGTAAGTAAAGGACCCACGGGGGACGCGTGCAGTGTGGATACACAGGCGCGAATCGCCGTTAACTTCAATGGGGCAAGTCGCGGTTGGAAATAAAGAGTTTTAGGATACTTCGGGAGAACCTACAAGCAAGTCACTTACAGGGTAAGTAGTTCTAGGGCCCACACCCACAGGAGCACCGTAGTGCTGGAGTTACCTCACCCAGGGAAGCCGGGTGCACAGGTGTCCTTTGGTGTCGGGTCGCGGCGTCGTTTTCAATGGCGAACAAAGAAGACTTGCTGCTTGCGGGAGCTGAAGAAGTGTCCGGTGGAATCCAAGCCTGGATTCTGAAGAAGGATGACCTGAAAGCAGAGGGGACAGTGTTCAAAGTCACTTGGCAGTGACCCGGGGCAAGGAAGATGGATGCCCACCGTCGTCGGTCGCTTCAGGTCGGTTGCAGGTGCCTTGACTCTTCAGCCACGTGGTCCAGGAGGCGTCGACGACGACCAGGAGCTGGATTCGGTGTGTCCCTCGACGTCTGCAGCTGACTGCGGTGTCGGCAACTCGATCGGAGCCAACAAGCCTTGGCAGCCGCAAGTCTCGGGGAGATGAAGAAAAGTCGATGGCGCAGACCAGCAAGGTCTGTGGAACTCACCCAGCGAGGGTAAGTCAGGGCAGGCCTGGAGCAACCAGGGGAGCCCTTTGGTTTCTTTAAGAAGTCTTCTGGGGACCCACAAGCCAGCGGGCAAGGGATCGCGAAGACACCTCGGGCGGAATCACTCAACAGGGGCCCACGGTCACTCGGGACGGTGTAGGCCTCTGATCTTCGGAGGGATTCCTGTTGGAGGTCGGGACCACACGTGGTCCAAAGCACAGGTTCGTAGAACGTTGTGAAGGGGTTGCACTCGACAATAGTGCACGGTACCCAGGGGTCGCGGTTCCTCGTTACTCGTGGGGTCCACTTGCCTCAGCTTCGCTGGGGACTCACGATGGCCTGGGAGAGGTCAGGAAATCCACTTTCTGGGCTGCAGGGACTTCGGACTCCGGCGGGAGCGGCGTAGTTTGCGACCGTCGTTGTCGTTTTTGGTGCCTGCCAAGCAGGGGAGTCACTCCTTGACTCCAAGGGAGATTCTTCTGTCTTCCAAAGGTAGTGGAACGTCGAAGGGCCAGGATTCTTCTGTAGAGCGTCGTCCAGGGGTTATCTGCTTTGCAATGGCAAGGTTCCCCCTCTTATACTAAAAAGAGGGGATGGACTAGCTCTATGACCCCACCTATGGGAGGGTCAAGGGAGGGGGTGGCTACACCCACTTCCCTTTGTCCAGTTTCGCGCCAGAGCAGGGGCAGGTAGCCCCTGAGCTGGTTTGAACTGGCATATGCACAGAGGAGCCTTCTGCTCCCCCAGTGCAGGACTTCAAAGCACTCTAAGAGTGCACCCACCCAGCCCCAATACACTAAACCCTGTCTGGGAGGTGGTTACACCTCCCTGTGACAGGATGCCTATTGTTGGGCTTCCTCCACTGTGAGTTTCGGTCATCAGCAGGAGGGCAGCCCAGTGTCTGTGACTGGTGGCATCCATTTTGTGATGCCAGGGCTCTTTAGGATTCTACCGCGTTTCCACAGCAGGTACATGTCTTCTCCCTCTAGAAGGGTGGAATGCTACCCCCGCCGCCAAGATTGGCGGGGGGGTAGTATTCCAAGATGTTTGACACCAAACACGACATGTTTTGATGCAGCCATTCCAAAGTTAGCATTTACCGCGAGGATATAATGCACTTAAATAGTATATGGTTTAACCGCATCCACAAACAGCACCAGAGAATGGACTCTGAGAACTGCAGAGGGGCCCTGCTCATGCAGAGGCACCCCCTCACATAGAAGCCAAGCACCCTGCCCTCAGGATTGATAGGGCCTGCCTTAGGGGTGACTGATAGGTTTATATGTGTGTGCAGGAGAGATATAGGAAACCTATATCTCAGGGAGGGGTGCTAGCACCACCTCACCCAGGCTGCAGTAGCAGGCCTGTGGTGTCAGATTTAGACTGCTTCCCAGGGGTGGCATAACACCTGCTGCAGCCCCTGGGAGGCCTGTGAAGTACCTATGCCCTTGGCACCTAAGGTACCATATACTAGGGACTCATAAGGCACCACAGTATCCAATCACTAGTGCACCTAGAGTGCACTCCATGTCGTTTAGAGAGAGCAGATAGACTGGGGCCCTGAATAGCAGGGTCCCAGTCCAACTAAGTCATAAACCAGCAAAACACCAGGAAAAAAGTGGGGGCAACCATATAGTCAGATTCCACCTTCCTACATAACCCCCCCCAAACGAAAGGAGATAAGGCTAACCTTGACCAGTTGAGCCTATATTGACTAAGTGGCCATATAAGGAAGCACCTGCACTAGCATGGTTGCCCCCTATGTTATGGTCCACTAAGCAATCCCTCGCCCTAAGGGTATGAGAGGGTCTCCACCATGGGGAATCACTACCTCTGGTGTGCTTAGGTAAAGTACAAGGCCGGTGAGGTGTCTGAGTAGGGAAGTGAGGCCCTAGGAATGTTGGCCTCAGCTTCCTCAGATCACTGGTCACCATGTATGCCTGTCTTTCCATGACTGAGTTGCACTTTGCTCTAAGGGTCAACCTTTGGCTGCCTACAGCTGGGGGTTGGGTCCCTTTGGATGGAACACTGGAGGGACATGGCAGGTTTGGAACCTTCTGGTCCCAGGTTTGCCCTTGCCTACCAGAGTCCTTCTGGGGGAGGTCCCTACATAAAGGTATGGGGGATCCCTCAGTGTGTAGAGGAATTTTCACCTGGCTAGGGCTACTAGACTGGGTGCCCCTAATCTGCTGATGGGGGCTTCCTCTGGACAGGGGGCCCGGGGGGTCCACTGACCTCCCTGACCTCTGCAGCCCTGGGCTGACTGAGGCAGGGTAGAGAGGGGCAGGTTACCTGCTCCAGACTGGGTACCACCTTGGAAGGGTCCTCTGCCATCAGGGGTGTGGCCAGGCCAGGCCTGACTACCTCTGTGGCAGTTCCTTCACTAGGGGTAGGGTCAGTTCCCTGAGGAGGCTGACCCTTACCTACTGTCTGGGGGAAGAAGACTTTTCTTCAACCCTTGTGCTCTCTTTCGGGGGAGAGTGGGCCATTCTTTCAGGCTCCATCTCTCCAAATTCTTGGGCTGGGGCTGTGGCCATCACAGCCCCACTAACCTTGCAGGGACGCCCAACATCCTAAGATGGGTTTGGTGTTCAACTTCAGCCCAGGCTGAAATTTCCAAATCATTGCCCATCAGGCAATCTACAGGTAGGGTTGGGGACACTGCCACTCTTTTTGGGCCTGTGACCCCCTCCCAGCTGAGATTGACTATGGCCATGGGGTGATCTGTTCTGACACCATCAATGTTGGTCACCTGGTATTTAAACTCAGGTAAAAGCTGGTGAGGGGGACTAGTTTCCCTGCCACCATGGTGACACTAGCCCCTGTGTCCCTAAATGCCACAGCTTTCTGACCATTAATCATTGGCTCCAGTCTGTACCTGCCCAATGCTATGGGACCCATGGTAAAGGTGGCATATCCTACACCACCATCAGAATCTGAGGAGTCTGTTGAGGGGGTCCTGTCTAAACTAGGGCCCACCTCTGTTCCTCTTGCAAAAGCACCTAACTTTTTGGGTGCACTACTCCCAACTGGAGGATTACTACTGGTAGTACCAGGAGGGGTGGTAGTAGTTGTTGGAGGAACATTTTCTTTATTGCCATTCCTGGGACAACTGGGATCAGATTTCCAGTGCCCAGGCTTTTTACAGACATGGCAATAGGGTTTCTTTTCAGGAGAGGAAGGAGTTTGGGACCCACCCCCAGAAGAGGAATTTTGGGGCCCTGTAGTGGACTTATCCTTGGATTTATCCCCACCTTTCTCTTGGGACTTGGTAGAATCTTTCTTGTGGTCACCACCCTGATTCTTAGGCCTTACTCTGGTTCTGACCCATTTGTCTGCCTTCTTTCCCAATTCTTGGGGAGAGGTCAGATCAGAGTCCACCAGGTACTGGTGTAAAAGCTGGTTTTGACAATTATTAAGGATCTGTTCTCTCATCATTAGATTATAAAATCCTTTGAAATCAGTAACCCTACTGCCAACCAGCCAACCCTCCAGAGCCTTGGATGCACAATCTACAAAGTCTGTCCAGTCCTGAGTCTGTGCCTTCTGGGTATCTCTGAACTTCAACCTGTACTCTTCAGTGGTTAAGCCAAACCCATCTATCAGTGCACTCTTCAGGACCTCATAATTATCAGCATCCTCTTCTCTAACAGTGAGGAGCTTGTCTCTACCTTTATCTGAAAAGGAGAGCCACAAGATTGCTGCCCACTGCTTTTGGGGGACCTGCTGTACTCTACAGGCCCTCTCCATAGCAGTTATCCACTTGTGGATATCATCCCCACTCTGGTAGGGAGGAACAACCTTGCTCAGGTTCCTATGGTCAGGGACATATTCTCTGCCTCTAGGGACACTGTTGCTGCCACCAGGGGTTCTAAACCCTCCCTTCTGGAAGCTCTCTGGATCTCCAGGGCTTCTCTATCCAGTGCCAACTGCTTGGTTCTGAGGGCCACTTTGGCTTCCTCATACTGGAGCAGTTTGCACCTTCTCTCAGAGGAGGTCTCTCTTAAGTTAAAGTATGAGCTCCTCTCTTGGACAAATTCTCTGCCAGAGTGATAAGAGTGCTCAGATTCCCTGGAAGGGGATCTGTGCCTCTCATCCACTCTGCCAGTTCTCTTAGGGAGAACTCCTCTGTCCTGTTCAGGCTCCTTGAAGCCTGGCCCTTCAACCACAGAGTCTTGGTCATTCGGATTGTCCTCATCTGACCCAGATACTATGATTGACCCACCCACTGATTCAGACCCCTTAGCTCCTAGAGCCAATCTAAGGTCATCTGCTGTCAGCAGATCTATCAGGTGTAGTGTTGAGGGACTCTGTCCTAGTCTCAGGTGTCTGTCAACACACATGGCTCTCAAGTCAGAGAAAGCCATGTCCTTATACTGAGGCTGAGTGGATCCACTGGGTCCACCCTTTAAGGACATTCTAGTGTTGTGCAGTGTTGTACTACCTACACTAGTTTGTGGCCTACTGATCCTAGCTTGAGCTGTGGAAAGGGTGTGCTATCCCTTGGCACACAGCTCTAAGTTCAGTAGAACTTATTGATACTAAGCTTGACTTTATATGTACCTTGAGTACCTATAATGGTTTTCAGTTAGTAATTCAAATAGAGATTTTCTGGTAAAACAATGGCAAGCTGGAATCCCACACGCTGCCCACCAATGTGAGAAGTTGGCCTGGTATATGCTGTTCACTAATTAAAGTGGACACCTTGCACCAGGGCAAATCGACTCTTATGGTAGATAGGTTTAAGACAACCTTTTAAAGAAAGCTATCCTAGTGGTAGCTGTGGAGAGCAGCCTTCAGGCTAAGTCTCGGAGGAATGTAAAGCAGCTTGTTTTACCATATAATCTCTTGAATCACCAAATGAAAAGACACCACACAGGTATATATATCAAATATATATGTATTTATTTCTAAATAACTCTCTACTAATCTCTTTATGAGATTAGAAGACAAACATATGCACAAATCAACGTTTCACAATAAGTTAAGCACAAAATATGGCTGGGGCCCTAGGGGCGTACCAGACCATATACTAAGTAAGAGACTTAGAAACAACGACTTGCAAGGAGACAAGGCCTAAGGCCTTCAGAAGTGCTGGGGCCTCACGAAACCACCCAAGGCAGGTAAGTAAAGGACCCACGGGGGACGCGTGCAGTGTGGATACACAGGCGCGAATCGCCGTTAACTTCAATGGGGCAAGTCGCGGTTGGAAATAAAGAGTTTTAGGATACTTCGGGAGAACCTACAAGCAAGTCACTTACAGGGTAAGTAGTTCTAGGGCCCACACCCACAGGAGCACCGTAGTGCTGGAGTTACCTCACCCAGGGAAGCCGGGTGCACAGGTGTCCTTTGGTGTCGGGTCGCGGCGTCGTTTTCAATGGCGAACAAAGAAGACTTGCTGCTTGCGGGAGCTGAAGAAGTGTCCGGTGGAATCCAAGCCTGGATTCTGAAGAAGGATGACCTGAAAGCAGAGGGGACAGTGTTCAAAGTCACTTGGCAGTGACCCGGGGCAAGGAAGATGGATGCCCACCGTCGTCGGTCGCTTCAGGTCGGTTGCAGGTGCCTTGACTCTTCAGCCACGTGGGCCAGGAGGCGTCGACGACGACCATGAGCTGGATTCGGTGTGTCCCTCGACGTCTGCAGCTGACTGCGGTGTCGGCAACTCGATCGGAGCCAACAAGCCTTGGCAGCTGCAAGTCTCGGGGAGATGAAGAAAAGTCGATGGCGCAGACCAGCAAGGTCTGTGGAACTCACCCAGCGAGGGTAAGTCAGGGCAGGCCTGGAGCAACCAGGGGAGCCCTTTGGTTTCTTTAAGAAGTCTTCTGGGGACCCACAAGCCAGCGGGCAAGGGATCGCGAAGACACCTCGGGCGGAATCACTCAACAGGGGCCCACGGTCACTCGGGACGGTGTAGGCCTCTGATCTTCGGAGGGATTCCTGTTGGAGGTCGGGACCACACGTGGTCCAAAGCACAGGTTCGTAGAACGTTGTGAAGGGGTTGCACTCGACAATAGTGCACGGTACCCAGGGGTCGCGGTTCCTCGTTACTCGTGGGGTCCACTTGCCTCAGCTTCGCTGGGGACTCACGATGGCCTGGGAGAGGTCAGGAAATCCACTTTCTGGGCTGCAGGGACTTCGGACTCCGGCGGGAGCGGCGTAGTTTGCGACCGTCGTTGTCGTTTTTGGTGCCTGCCAAGCAGGGGAGTCACTCCTTGACTCCAAGGGAGATTCTTCTGTCTTCCAAAGGTAGTGGAACGTCGAAGGGCCAGGATTCTTCTGTAGAGCGTCGTCCAGGGGTTATCTGCTTTGCAATGGCAAGGTTCCCCCTCTTATACTAAAAAGAGGGGATGGACTAGCTCTATGACCCCACCTATGGGAGGGTCAAGGGAGGGGGTGGCTACACCCACTTCCCTTTGTCCAGTTTCGCGCCAGAGCAGGGGCAGGTAGCCCCTGAGCTGGTTTGAACTGGCATATGCACAGAGGAGCCTTCTGCTCCCCCAGTGCAGGACTTCAAAGCACTCTAAGAGTGCACCCACCCAGCCCCAATACACTAAACCCTGTCTGGGAGGTGGTTACACCTCCCTGTGACAGGATGCCTATTGTTGGGCTTCCTCCACTGTGAGTTTCGGTCATCAGCAGGAGGGCAGCCCAGTGTCTGTGACTGGTGGCATCCATTTTGTGATGCCAGGGCTCTTTAGGATTCTACCGCGTTTCCACAGCAGGTACATGTCTTCTCCCTCTAGAAGGGTGGAATGCTACCCCCGCCGCCAAGATTGGCGGGGGGTAGTATTCCAAGATGTTTGACACCAAACACGACATGTTTTGATGCAGCCATTCCAAAGTTAGCATTTACCGCGAGGATATAATGCACTTAAATAGTATATGGTTTAACCGCATCCACAAACAGCACCAGAGAATGGACTCTGAGAACTGCAGAGGGGCCCTGCTCATGCAGAGGCACCCCCTCACATAGAAGCCAAGCACCCTGCCCTCAGGATTGATAGGGCCTGCCTTAGGGGTGACTGATAGGTTTATATGTGTGTGCAGGAGAGATATAGGAAACCTATATCTCAGGGAGGGGTGCTAGCACCACCTCACCCAGGCTGCAGTAGCAGGCCTGTGGTGTCAGATTTAGACTGCTTCCCAGGGGTGGCATAACACCTGCTGCAGCCCCTGGGAGGCCTGTGAAGTACCTATGCCCTTGGCACCTAAGGTACCATATACTAGGGACTCATAAGGCACCACAGTATCCAATCACTAGTGCACCTAGAGTGCACTCCATGTCGTTTAGAGAGAGCAGATAGACTGGGGCCCTGAATAGCAGGGTCCCAGTCCAACTAAGTCATAAACCAGCAAAACACCAGGAAAAAAGTGGGGGCAACCATATAGTCAGATTCCACCTTCCTACAATCTTCCTCACTGAGACCTGGCTCAACCCCACATCCACCCCAGACATTGCCTGATGGATATAAAATCACTCACCAGGACTGCACCAACAAGCCGGGAGGGGGAACAGCCATCATCCACAAAGAGACCATACAGTGTACTACCACCGCCACCCCCATGGAACATCTCAACTTCAAGCTCCACACAGACAACAAGACAACCCCTTGTATTTCGACCTCCAGGTTCGTGCTCCAACTTTTTTTTATACCATTGCAGACTTCATTGCCCCCCTAGCCATAGACTCCAAGGACTACATCTTCCTCAGTGACCTAAATTTCCACATCGATGACCTCAGCGATAAAAACACTGCACACCTCCTCAACATTATGATTTAGCCAGTTTGTCCACGACCCTACACACACCACAGGACACACACTGCACTCACTTTTTACCTCCAGCAACCGTGTCAAATACAGCGCTCACATGGACAGATCACTCCATTGTCCACTTTTGCATCTCCAGCCCCGCACCGCCAGCCCCAAGATGACCAATGCCTCCACCGGAGGTGGAACAAAGTCTCAGAGACCAGCTGGGTGAACGCCCTCAACCCCTTCAACCCTGCTACTGCCACCAACCTCGAACAGGAAGTGAAAAACTTCAAAGCCTGGATCAACAATTGTGCAGACAGCATTGTCCCCATCAAGAGCAACATCCAGAAAAAACCCTCCAAAAAGGCCAGCAGGTACACCCAAGACTCAGAACAGCGATACGGGACAGCAAACAGTTGGAGAGGAGATGGCACGCCAGCAAGGACACCTCCGCCAGGACAGTCTTCAAGACCTCCCTCAACCTCTACCACCACCTGCTGAGGGCAACAAAGAAGACAGCCCTTGCTGCACACATCGAAACCAGCGCCAACAACACCAAGGAACTTTTCAACATTGTTATGGAATTCTCCAACATGGCGGCCAGCGAAAACAACATCATACCCTCACAGTGCGACAACCTTGCCCACTTCTTCCACACAAGATTGCAAGCATATACAGAAACTTTGAACCCCAGCCAACACCTACAGACTTCCTCGAGAGATATGCCACCACTGTAACAGACACGAACCACACACTGACCACCTGGAACATCCTCTTCACCCAAAACACCACCTCCACAATGAAATCCATCCACTTGGAAGCTCCCACAGACCCATGCCCGCACCACATCTTTAACTTTGGAAATCAAAGGATCGGTCAGGAACTCCCCACCATACTCAACACCTCTATCACCACCGCAACATTTCCCGAAGCTTGGAATCACGCCGAAGTAAGACCACTACTCAAAAAACCCTCTGCCGACACCAGCGAACTCAAAAACTACCGTCCAATCTCCCTGCTCCCATTCCTAGTTGAGGTACTGGAAAAGATCATCAACAATTAATTCGTGACACACCTGGAGCCGATCCTAAAGGGGACAAAGGACAAAGGGGAGTAGGTCAGAGAAAAGGAGCCACTACAAGGGGAGGAGTTTCTTTTTGGAAATGGGGCCCTCACACACCCTTGCGGGTGTCATGCTTCATCTCCGATAAAGAGCCCCCTTGAGAGGGCCCGTCAGGCTTTGCAGCGCCGGCCCGACAAGGAGCAAGTCCGATGATGAAGCATGACACCCGCAAGGGTGTGTGAGGGCCCCATTTCCAAAAAGGAACTACTCCCCTTGTAGTGGCTCCTTTTCTCTGACCTACTCCCCTTTGTCCTTTGTCCCCTTCAGGAACAGCATACCTTTTTCTTTTGAGAATTAACAGTGGAGCATGTATGCCGGACCTTTATGCACTCTAAGTCCCCAATTTTTTGTGATGGACACCTGGAGCAGAAGCAGCTACTCAACACCTACCAATCCGGCTTCCACAGAAATCACAGCACCCAAACTGCCCTGATCGCAGCCACCGACAAAATCCAAACCCTCCTTGATCAAGGAGAAACAGCAGCTTTGATCCTCCTCGACCTCTAAGCAGCCTTCGACACCGTATTCCACCACACGCTGATCGAAAGGCTCCATCACATTGGTTTTCAAGGGGGCATGCTCAGATGGATCACCTCCTTCCCCACCGGAAGAAACCCAGAGGATCCACCTCCCACCTTTCACCTCTGAACCCAAGGAAATCACCTGCGGTGTCCCCCAGGGCTCATACCTCAGCTTCATGCTCTTCAACGCATATATGACCCCGCTGGTCAATATCGTCAGATCTCATGGTCTCAACATAATTTCATACGCAGATGAGATGGAACTCATCCTCTCACTGACTGACTACCCCACCACCACCAGAACCAACTTCCACAGATTCAAGACAAACATCGCCAACTGAATGATGAACAACTGCCTGTAGCTGAACACAGACAAGATGGAAGTACTGATCTTTGGCAACAGCAGCAACACATGGAACGACTCCGGGTGGCCATCAGACCTAGGACCCGCACCCACTCCCACCGAACACCACCAGAAACCTCAGAATCATCATTGACAACAAGCTCACCTATTAATCACAGATCAACGCCATGTCCTCTGCCTGCTTCCTCACTCTGCACATGCTACATAAGATCTTCGAGTGGCTACCCCGACACACAAGACGCACTGTGACACAGGCTCTCATCACCAGCCGACTGGACAACGACAACGTCTTCTACGTAGGAATCGCCGCACAACTACTACAGAGATTTCAGACCATACAGAACACTGCAGCCGGACTCATCATTGGCCTTCCCTGATGAACCTACATCACACCCCACCTCAGGTATGTCCACTGGCTCCCCATACAGAAGAGATGCCAATTCAAGCTGCTGACCCACGCACACATGGCTCTACACAACCAAGGACCCACATACATTAACTGCCACCTGAACTTCCACCAACCATCAAGAAGACTACGCTCTGCCTCCCTTTCACTTGCCCACACTCCCCACACCTACCGAAGCAGAGCTAGATTCAGAATTGAACTCATACACGGATTATTTAATCAAGAGAAAAACGGAAAAACTTTAAAAAGATATAAGGTTCTTCAGTAAGGAGAACACATATCCTTATTTATCTGATACTTACTATACGCAGTTAGATGTACATGAACAACAGTCCTATCAACAATCTTACCAACAACCATATAGATCATACAATAGAAAAGTGACCACTTTTTCAGATACATCAGATTCTGACAATGAAGGGCCATCCACTCCCCATGAAAATAGAGGTAGAGGTTATACATCTCGATACTAAAAGGCTTTCTATTGTAGGAGCCCCCTTAGAACTATTATCAAATGTAATACTAGAGTTCTTTAGGGTAGCTAACAGTACATTTCTCATACCATATACTTTTTTGAATTTTGGTCTGGATCTTATATTCTTTTTCAATTATCTATCTCTTTTATTTTGTTTTATTATTATTCTTAGGACTTCACCCTATCTAGTTCTTTCATCTTTGGCCCTACTAAGCTCTCTATATTCTTTTTCTAATGTTTAGTTTTAGTTGCAATGATTTAGTGGCCACTAGTTCTACAGAAAAGTAATTAAAAAGTATTTCAAAATGTATTACATTACAGCATATATTAATCACATTGAAGAATGTATATACATATTTGGTTTTGCATTGTAAATTTATATACGTTGATTGTCCGTCTTTGATTTCATCTTTTGCATTGAATTATATATAATAATGAGAGGTATCGCCAAATTCTAGGTTTTGAGCATGTTTGTACATAGTTGTATATAAAATTAGCATTTGGTATATATATTTTGTAATTGTTCTATGTTTTTCACAGTTTTGTTTGCAATAGATGGTTTCCTGACGAAGGCAGAAGTGCCGAAACGCGCGTAGTTGTCATCTACCACTAGCCTTCATCTAATCTGCAAAAGTTTTTTAAGAAAGATATAATTATTGACCGTATGATTTGGACTGACTTTTTTCTTTTCATGTATTTATTATGTGTTCATCCTTTCTGTATATATGTATATTTACACTATTGATTTAGAATGGAAAATATTTCCAAGAAAAAGAGACTAAGGGGCCGATTCCGATCTCGGCCGGTAGTGCTCCGAATCGGATTCGGATTCACCGGATCCGATTCGGAGCCCTGTTTCCCGACCGAATCGTACGCGGGTCCGGCTGAGCGAGTACGATGCAGGCACCCGCGAAATCTCCGACCGACTCGAACGCGGCTTCAACATGCTCCGACCGACTCGCATGGACACGACTCGCACGGCGCTATGGAGACGTATCCCGGCCGGGTAAGTACGATGCGCGCCGCGAGCAGTCCGATCGACTCACGCCGTCTGGCTCGAAAAAGCTGTCGGAGCCGGAATTTGGGGGTCCGCGTCGGACCCCCCTGTACGCGTAGGTGCGCGAGTCGCACACAGGGGGACCCATGGGTCCCCCTACCTGTGCATGTACGCCGCCATGCGCATCGACGCGTACCTGCTGTAGGGGCGCCCTTGTCCGCCTCGCACCCATTGAGTCAATGGGAGCCCGCGTACGCGTTGTACGACCGGCTCCCATTGACTTCAATGGGAGTCCGACCGACTCGAGTCCGATGGCATGCGTGCGCATCGTACTCGTTCGGTCGGACTGCCAGAGTCCGATTCGGTCGGAAATCTCTCCGGGTCCGGCTCGGTCGGAGAGATTTCCGGCCGAATCGGAATCGGCCCCTTAATAACTAAATAAAATATTTTTATAAACAGAAATAAGATTTTGTTCTCAGTTAATAGTCGGTTCATTGTGTGGTTATATCTGTTTACATGATACCTAGAATGTTTTAACTCCAGATTTAATTGAAAGCTTGCTATTATCTCTTTACCTAAGAGCCTTTTTCCCTGCGATTAGCAAACACATTGTATTTGTAGGGGTCCCCCCTCTTTTCAAAAATATAGTTCTCATAGCCTGTCTATGAGGGGACTGTTGTTACTGAAGTAAATTCTTGTGCATTACGTTTTTGACGGCAATTTATAGTTTTAAAAAGAATTTGGTATCTTCATAAAAATTATTTCCTTAGATTAAATCACTAGTGGTCTCTATAATCACTTTGGTCTTTCCTTTCTGTCCTAACTTACTCATCTATGCCTCTTGGGCCCTTCATTATATGCTACATATCTTTTTTTTATATACTTTTTATTATATTTTTTTCATTGTAATATAAGGTAATTCCAGATCACCACATTAATTTTATAATAATTGCACACAAATGGTAAATTACCTCTATATATATAAAGATTGAATTATTTCTAATACTAATTATGGCCACCCTTCCAACGTTTGGCTTTTCTGATGATGACTTTGCATCTATGGTGGGAGCATCAATGAATTTTGAGAATAGAGCAGCAACTAATTCTGACAAAAATTAGGACCTTAATAAACTGATGTCACTCAAGAAAAAGACTAAAAGAATCGAACTACACGGGCAATTCATGCTTGAAAACCTACGTGCTGGCATTATTCCACAAGGGCTAAGAGTCAAAAATATTCCCGGGTTATTTGTACAATTGAAAGAGTTTCTAGAAAAGTGGTCAATGATAGCGAACAGATGTTCCAGGGATCTGATGATGCTGATAGTTGAAACAGCGAAAGAAATGCTACAGCAGTTAGTAAGTGAAATTCTAGAATTGGAAAATAAAATCAAAAACTCATTAGCTGTGGAGGAGGCTAAGAAAAAACTTGAAGAGCTAGATTCAGAATTGAACTCATACACGGATTATTTAATCAAGAGAAAAACGGAAAAACTTAAAAAAGATATAAGGTTCTTCAGTAAGGAGAACACATATCCTTATTTATCTGATACTTACTATACGCAGTTAGATGTACATAAACAACAGTCCTATCAACAATCTTACCAACAACCATATAGATCATACAATAGAAAAGTGACCACTTTTTCAGATACATCAGATTCTGACAATGAAGGGCCATCCACTCCCCATGAAAATAGAGGTAGAGGTTATACATCTCGTTACTAAAAGGCTTTCTATTGTAGGAGCCCCCTTAGAACTATTGTCAAATGTAATACTAGAGTTCTTTAGGGTATCTAACAGTACATTTCTCATACCATATACTTTTTTGAATTTTGGTCTGGATCTTATATTCTATTTCTATTAACTATCTCTTTTATTTTGTTTTATTATTATTCTTAGGACTTCACCATATCTAGTTCTTTCATCTTTGGCCCTATTAAGCGCTCTATATTCTTTTTCTAATGTTTAGTTTTAGTTGCAATGATTTAGTGGCCACTAGTTCTACAGAAAAGTAATTAAAAAGTATTTCAAAATGTATTACATTACAGCATATATTAATCACATTGAAGAATGTATATACATATTTGGTTTTGCATTGTAAATTTATATACTTTGATTGTCCGTCTTTGATTTCATCTTTTGCATTGAATTATATATAATAATGAGAGGTATCGCCAAATTCTAGGTTTTGAGCATGTTTGTACATAGTTGTATATAAAATTAGCATTTGGTATATATATTTTGTAATTGTTCAATGTTTTTCACAGTTTTGTTTGCAATAGACGGTTTCCTGACGAAGGCAGAAGTGCCGAAACGCGCGTAGTTGTCATCTACCGCTAGCCTTCATCTAATCTGCAAAAGTTTTTTAAGAAAGATATAATTATTGACCGTATGATTTGGACTGACTTTTTCTTTTCATGTATTTATTATGTGTTCATCCTTTCTGTATATATGTATATTTACACTATTGATTAAGAATGGAAAATATTTCCAAGAAAAAGAGACTAAATAACTAAATAAAATATTTTTATAAACAGAAATAAGATTTTGTTCTCAGTTAATAGTCGGTTCATTGTGTGGTTATATCTGTTTACATGATACCTAAAATGTTTTAACTCCAGATTTAATTGAAAGCTTGCTATTATCTCTTTACCTAAGAGCCTTTTCCCCTGCAATTAGCAAGCACATTGTATTTGTAGGGGTCCCCCTCTTTTCAAAAATATAGTTCTCATAGCCTTTCTATGAGGGGACTGTTGTTACTGAAGTAAATTCTTGTGCATTACGTTTTTGACGGCAATTTATAGTTTTAAAAAGAATTTGGTATCTTCATAAAAATTATTTCCTTAGATTAAATCACTTGTGGTCTCTATAATCACTTTGGTCTTTCCTTTCTGTCCTAACTTACTCATCTATGCCTCTTGGGCCCTTCATTATATGCTACATATCTTTTTTATATATACTTTTTATTATATTTTTTTCATTGTAATATAAGGTAATTCCAGATCACCACATTAATTTTATAATAATTGCACACAAATAGTAAATTACCTCTATATATATAAAGGTTGAATTATTTCTAATACTAATTATGGCCACCCTTCCAACGTTTGGCTTTTCTGATGATGACTTCGCATCTATGGTGGGAGCATCAATGAATTTTGAGAATAGAGCAGCAACTAATTCTGACAAAAATGAGGACCTTAATAAACTGATGTCACTCAAGAAAAAGACTAAAAGAATCGAACTACACGGGCAATTCATGCTTGAATACCCACGTGCTGGCATTATTCCACAAGGGCTAAGAGTCAAAAATATTCCCGGGTTATTTGTACAATTGAAAGAGTTTCTAGAAAAGTGGTCAATGATAGCGAACACATGTTCCAGGGATCTGATGATGCTGATATTTGAAACAGCGAAAGAAATGCTACAGGCAGTTAGTAAGTGAAATTCTAGAATTGGAAAATAAAATCAAAAACTCATTAGCTGTGGAGGAGGCTAAGAAAAAACTTGAAGAGCTAGAGTCAGAATTGAACTCATACACGGATTATTTAATCAAGAGAAAAACGGAAAAACTTAAAAAAGATATAAGGTTCTTCAGTAAGGAGAACACATATCCTTATTTATCTGATACTTACTATACGCAGTTAGATGTACATGAACAACAGTCCTATCAACAATCTTACCAACAACCATATAGATCATACAATAGAAAAGTGACCACTTTTTCAGATACATCAGATTCTGACAATGAAGGGCCATCCACTCCCCATGAAAATAGAGGTAGAGGTTATACATCTCGATACTAAAAGGCTTTCTATTGTAGGAGCCCCTTAGAACTATTGTCAAATGTAATACTAGAGTTCTTTAAGGTAGCTAACAGTACATTTCTCATACCATATACGTTTTTGAATTTTGGTCTGGATCTTATATTCTTTTTCTATTAACTATCTCTTTTATTTTGTTTTATTATTATTCTTAGGACTTCACCATATCTAGTTCTTTCATCTTTGGCCCTACTAAGCTCTCTATATTCTTTTTCTAATGTTTAGTTTTAGTTGCAATGATTTAGTGGCCACTAGTTCTACAGAAAAGTAATTAAAAAGTATTTCAAAATGTATTACATTACAGCATATATTAATCACATTGAAGAATGTATATACATATTTGGTTTTGCATTGTAAATTTATATACGTTGATTGTCCGTCTTTGATTTCATCTTTTGCATTGAATTATATATAATAATGAGAGGTATCGCCAAATTCTAGGTTTTGAGCATGTTTGTACATAGTTGTATATAAAATTAGCATTTGGTATATATATTTTGTAATTGTTCTATGTTTTTCCCAGTTTTGTTTGCAATAGACGGTTTCCTGACGTAGGCAGAAGTGCCGAAACGCACGTAGTTGTCATCTACCGCTAGCCTTCATCTAATCTGCAAAAGTTTTTTAAGAAAGATATAATAATTGACTGTATGATTTGGACTGTCCTTTTTCTTTTCATGTATTTATTATGTGTTCATCCTTTCTGTATATATGTATATTTACACTATTGATTAAGAATGGAAAATATTTCCAAGAAAAAGAGACTAAATAACTAAATAAAATATTTTTATAAACAGAAATAAGATTTTGTTTTCAGTTAATAGTCGGTTCATTGTGTGGTTATATCTGTTTACATGATACCTAGAATGTTTTAACTCCAGATTTAATTGAAAGCTTGCTATTATCTCTTTACCTAAGAGCCTTTTCCCTGCAATTAGCAAGCACATTGTATTTGTAGGGGTCCCCCTCTTTTCAAAAATATAGTTCTCATAGCCTGTCTATGAGGGGACTGTTGTTACTGAAGTAAATTCTTGTGCATTACGTTTTTGACGGCAATTTATAGTTTTAAAAAGAATTTGGTATCTTCATAAAACTTATTTCCTTAGATTAAATCACTAGTGGTCTCTATAATCACTTTGGTCTTTCCTTTCTGTCCTAACTTACTCATCTATGCCTCTTGGGCCCTTCATTATATGCTACATATCTTTTTTATATATACTTTTTATTATATTTTTTTCATTGTAATATAAGGTAATTCCAGATCACCACATTAATTTTATAATAATTGCACACAAATAGTAAATTACCTCTATATATATAAAGGTTGAATTATTTCTAATACTAATTATGGCCACCCTTCCAACGTTTGGCTTTTCTGATGATGACTTTGCATCTATGGTGGGAGCATCAATGAATTTTGAGAATAGAGCAGCAACTAATTCTGACAAAAATGAGGACCTTAATAAACTGATGTCACTCAAGAAAAAGACTAAAAGAATCGAACTACACAGGCAATTCATGCTTGAATACCTACGTGCTGGCATTATTCCACAAGGGCTAAGAGTCAAAAATATTCCCGGGTTATTTGTACAATTGAAAGAGTTTCTAGAAAAGTGGTCAATGATAGCGAACAGATGTTCCAGGGATCTGATGATGCTGATAGTTGAAACAGCGAAAGAAATGCTACAGCAGTTAGTAAGTGAAATTCTAGAATTGGAAAATAAAATCAAAAACTCATTAGCTGTGGAGGAGGCTAAGAAAAACTTGAAGAGCTAGATTCAGAATTGAACTCATACACGGATTATTTAATCAAGAGAAAAACGGAAAAACTTAAAAAGATATAAGGTTCTTCAGTAAGGAGAACACATATCCTTATTTATCTGATACTTACTATACGCAGTTAGATGTACCTGAACAACAGTCCTATCAACAATCTTACCAACAACCATATAGATCATACAATAGAAAAGTGACCACTTTTTCAGATACATCAGATTCTGACAATGAAGGGCCATCCACTCCCCATGAAAATAGAGGTAGAGGTTATACATCTCGATACTAAAAGGCTTTCTATTGTAGGAGCCCCTTAGAACTATTGTCAAATGTAATACTAGAGTTCTTTAGGGTATCTAACAGTACATTTCTCATACCATATACTTTTTTGAATTTTGGTCTGGATCTTATATTCTATTTCTATTAACTATCTCTTTTATTTTGTTTTATTATTATTCTTAGGACTTCACCATATCTAGTTCTTTCATCTTTGGCCCTATTAAGCTCTCTACATTCTTTTTCTAATGTTTAGTTTTAGTTGCAATGATTTAGTGGCCACTAGTTCTACAGAAAAGTAATTAAAAAAGTATTTCAAAATGTATTACATTACAGCATATATTAATCACATTGAAGAATGTATATACATATTTGGTTTTGCATTGTAAATTTATATACGTTGATTGTCCGTCTTTGATTTCATCTTTTGCATTGAATTATATATAATAATGAGAGGTATGGCCAAATTCTAGGTTTTGAGCATGTTTGTACATAGTTGTATATAAAATTAGCATTTGGTACATATATTTTGTAATTGTTCTATGTTTTTCACAGTTTTGTTTGCAATAGACGGTTTCCTGACGAAGGCAGAAGTGCCGAAACGCGCGTAGTTGTCATCTACCGCTAGCCTTCATCTAATCTGCAAAAGTTTTTTAAGAAAGATATAATTATTGACCGTATGATTTGGACTGACTTTTTTCTTTTCATGTATTTATTATGTGTTCATCCTTTCTGTATATATGTATATTTACACTATTGATTAAGAATGGAAAATATTTCCAAGAAAAAGAGACTAAATAACTAAATAAAATATTTTTATAAACAGAAATAAGATTTTGTTTTCAGTTAATAGTCGGTTCATTGTGTGGTTATATCTGTTTACATGATACCTAGAATGTTTTAACTCCAGATTTAATTGAAAGCTGGCTATTATCTCTTTACCTAAGAGCCTTTTTCCCTGCGATTAGCAAGCACATTGTATTTGTAGGGGTCCACCCTCTTTTCAAAAATATAGTTCTCATAGCCTGTCTATGAGGGGACTGTTGTTACTGAAGTAAATTCTTGTGCATTACGTTTTTGACTGCAATTTATAGTTTTAAAAAGAATTTGGTATCTTCATAAAAATTATTTCCTTAGATTAAATCACTAGTGGTCTCTATAATCACTTTGGTCTTTCCTTTCTGTCCTAACTTACTCATCTATGCCTCTTGGGCCCTTCATTATATGCTACATATCTTTTTTTTATATACTTTTTATTATATTTTTTTCATTGTAATATAAGGTAATTCCAGATCACAAATTAATTTTATAATAATTGCACACAAATAGTAAATTACCTCTATATATATAAAGGTTGAATTATTTCTAATACTAATTATGGCCACCCTTCCAACGTTTGGCTTTTCTGATGATGACTTTGCATCTATGGTGGGAGCATCAATGAATTTTGAGAATAGAGCAGCAACTAATTCTGACAAAAATGAGGACCTTAATAAACTGATGTCACTCAAGAAAAAGACTAAAAGAATCGAACTACACGGGCAATTCATGCTTGAATACCTACGTAGGTGCTGGCATTATTCCACAAGGGCTAAGAGTCAAAAATATTCCCGGGTTATTTGTACAATTGAAAGTGTTTCTAGAAAAGTGGTCAATGATAGCGAACAGATGTTCCAGGGATCTGATGATGCTGATAGTTGAAACAGCGAAAGAAATGCTACAGCAGTTAGTAAGTGAAATTCTAGAATTGGAAAATAAAATCAAAAACTCATTAGCTGTGGAGGAGGCTAAGAAAAACTTGAAGAGCTAGATTCAGAATTGAACTCATACACGGATTATTTAATCAAGAGAAAAACGGAAAAACTTAAAAAAGATATAAGGTTCTTCAGTAAGGAGAACACATATCCTTATTTATCTGATACTTACTATACGCAGTTAGATGTACATGAACAACAGTCCTATCAACAATCTTACCAACAACCATATAGATCATACAATAGAAAAGTGACCACTTTTTCAGATACATCAGATTCTGACAATGAAGGGCCATCCACTCCCCATGAAAATAGAGGTAGAGGTTATACATCTCGATACTAAAAGGCTTTCTATTGCAGGAGCCCCCTTAGAACTATTGTCAAATGTAATACTAGAGTTCTTTAGGGTATCTAACAGTACATTTCTCATACCATATACTTTTTTGAATTTTGGTCTGGATCTTATATTCTATTTCTATTAACTATCTCTTTTATTTTGTTTTATTATTATTCTTAGGACTTCACCATATTTAGTTCTTTCATCTTTGGCCCTATTAAGCTCTCTATATTCTTTTTCTAAGGTTTAGTTTTAGTTGCAATGATTTAGTGGCCACTAGTTCTACAGAAAAGTAATTAAAAAGTATTTCAAAATGTATTACATTACAGCATATATTAATCACATTGAAGAATGTATATACATATTTGGTTTTGCATTGTAAATTTATATACGTTGATTGTCCGTCTTTGATTTCATCTTTTGCATTGAATTATATATAATAATGAGAGGTATCGCCAAATTCTAGGTTTTGAGCATGTTTGTACATAGTTGTATATAAAATTAGCATTTGGTATATATATTTTGTAATTGTTCTATGTTTTTCACAGTTTTGTTTGCATCAGATGGTTTCCTGACGAAGGCAGAAGTGCCGAAACGCGCGTAGTTGTCATCTACCGCTAGCCTTCATCTAATCTGCAAAAGTTTTTTAAGAAAGATATAATTATTGACCGTATGATTTGGACTGACTTTTTTCTTTTCATGTATTTATTATGTGTTCATCCTTTCTGTATATATGTATATTTACACTATTGATTAAGAATGGAAAATATTTCCAAGAAAAAGAGACTAAATAACTAAATAAAATATTTTTATAAACAGAAATAAGATTTTGTTCTCAGTTAATAGTCGGTTCATTGTGTGGTTATATCTGTTTACATGATACCTAAAATGTTTTAACTCCAGATTTAATTGAAAGCTTGCTATTATCTCTTTACCTAAGAGCCTTTTCCCCTGCAATTAGCAAGCACATTGTATTTGTAGGGGTCCCCCTCTTTTCAAAAATATAGTTCTCATAGCCTTTCTATGAGGGGACTGTTGTTACTGAAGTAAATTCTTGTGCATTACGTTTTTGACGGCAATTTATAGTTTTAAAAAGAATTTGGTATCTTCATAAAAATTATTTCCTTAGATTAAATCACTAGTGGTCTCTATAATCACTTTGGTCTTTCCTTTCTGTCCTAACTTACTCATCTATGACTCTTGGGCCCTTCATTATATGCTACATATCTTTTTTATATATACTTTTTATTATATTTTTTTCATTGTAATATAAGGTAATTCCAGATCACCACATTAATTTTATAATAATTGCACACAAATAGTAAATTACCTCTATATATATAAAGGTTGAATTATTTCTAATACTAATTATGGCCACCCTTCCAACGTTTGGCTTTTCTGATGATGACTTCGCATCTATGGTGGGAGCATCAATGAATTTTGAGAATAGAGCAGCAACTAATTCTGACAAAAATGAGGACCTTAATAAACTGATGTCACTCAAGAAAAAGACTAAAAGAATCGAACTACACGGGCAATTCATGCTTGAATACCCACGTGCTGGCATTATTCCACAAGGGCTAAGAGTCAAAAATATTCCCGGGTTATTTGTACAATTGAAAGAGTTTCTAGAAAAGTGGTCAATGATAGCGAACAGATGTTCCAGGGATCTGATGATGCTGATAGTTGAAACAGCGAAAGAAATGCTACAGCAGTTAGTAAGTGAAATTCTAGAATTGGAAAATAAAATCAAAAACTCAGTAGCTGTGGAGGAGGCTAAGAAAAACTTGAAGAGCTAGATTCAGAATTGAACTCATACACGGATTATTTAATCAAGAGAAAAACGGAAAAACTTAAAAAAGATATAAGGTTCTTCAGTAAGGAGAACACATATCCTTATTTATCTGATACTTACTATACGCAGTTAGATGTACATGAACAACAGTCCTATCAACAATCTTACCAACAACCATATAGATCATACAATAGAAAAGTGACCACTTTTTCAGATACATCAGATTCTGACAATGAAGGGCCATCCACTCCCCATGAAAATAGAGGTAGAGGTTATACATCTCGATACTAAAAGGCTTTCTATTGTAGGAGCCCCCTTAGAACTATTGTCAAATGTAATACTAGAGTTCTTTAAGGTAGCTAACAGTACATTTCTCATACCATATACGTTTTTGAATTTTGGTCTGGATCTTATATTCTTTTTCTATTAACTATCTCTTTTATTTTGTTTTATTATTATTCTTAGGACTTCACCATATCTAGTTCTTTCATCTTTGGCCCTACTAAGCTCTCTATATTCTTTTTCTAATGTTTAGTTTTAGTTGCAATGATTTAGTGGCCACTAGTTCTACAGAAAAGTAATTAAAAAAGTATTTCAAAATGTATTACATTACAGCATATATTAATCACATTGAAGAATGTATATACATATTTGGTTTTGCATTGTAAATTTATATACGTTGATTGTCCGTCTTTGATTTCATCTTTTGCATTGAATTATATATAATAATGAGAGGTATCGCCAAATTCTAGGTTTTGAGCATGTTTGTACATAGTTGTATATAAAATTAGCATTTGGTATATATATTTTGTAATTGTTCTATGTTTTTCCCAGTTTTGTTTGCAATAGACGGTTTCCTGACGTAGGCAGAAGTGCCAAAATGCACGTAGTTGTCATCTACCGCTAGCCTTCATCTAATCTGCAAAAGTTTTTTAAGAAAGATATAATAATTGACTGTATGATTTGGACTGTCCTTTTTCTTTTCATGTATTTATTATGTGTTCATCCTTTCTGTATATATGTATATTTACACTATTGATTAAGAATGGAAAATATTTCCAAGAAAAAGAGACTAAATAACTAAATAAAATATTTTTATAAACAGAAATAAGATTTTGTTTTCAGTTAATAGTCGGTTCATTGTGTGGTTATATCTGTTTACATGATACCTAGAATGTTTTAACTCCAGATTTAATTGAAAGCTTGCTATTATCTCTTTACCTAAGAGCCTTTTCCCCTGCAATTAGCAAGCACATTGTATTTGTAGGGGTCCCCCCTCTTTTCAAAAATATAGTTCTCATAGCCTGTCTATGAGGGGACTGTTGTTACTGAAGTAAATTCTTGCGCATTACGTTTTTAACGGCAATTTATAGTTTTAAAAAGAATTTGGTATCTTCATAAAAATTATTTCCTTAGATTAAATCACTAGTGGTCTCTATAATCACTTTGGTCTTTCCTTTCTGTCCTAACTTACTCATCTATGCCTCTTGGGCCCTTCATTATATGCTACATATCTTTTTTATATATACTTTTTATTATATTTTTTTCATTGTAATATAAGGTAATTCCAGATCACCACATTAATTTTATAATAATTGCACACAAATAGTAAATTACCTCTATATATATAAAGGTTGAATTATTTCTAATACTAATTATGGCCACCCTTCCAACGTTTGGCTTTTCTGATGATGACTTTGCATCTATGGTGGGAGCATCAATGAATTTTGAGAATAGAGCAGCAACTAATTCTGACAAAAATGAGGACCTTAATAAACTGATGTCACTCAAGAAAAAGACTAAAAGAATCGAACTACACAGGCAATTCATGCTTGAATACCTACGTGCTGGCATTATTCCACAAGGGCTAAGAGTCAAAAATATTCCCGGGTTATTTGTACAATTGAAAGAGTTTCTAGAAAAGTGGTCAATGATAGCGAACAGATGTTCCAGGGATCTGATGATGCTGATAGTTGAAACAGCGAAAGAAATGCTACAGCAGTTAGTAAGTGAAATTCTAGAATTGGAAAATAAAATCAAAAACTCATTAGCTGTGGAGGAGGCTAAGAAAAACTTGAAGAGCTAGATTCAGAATTGAACTCATACACGGATTATTTAATCAAGAGAAAAACGGAAAAACTTAAAAAGATATAAGGTTCTTCAGTAAGGAGAACACATATCCTTATTTATCTGATACTTACTATACGCAGTTAGATGTACCTGAACAACAGTCCTATCAACAATCTTACCAACAACCATATAGATCATACAATAGAAAAGTGACCACTTTTTCAGATACATCAGATTCTGACAATGAAGGGCCATCCACTCCCCATGAAAATAGAGGTAGAGGTTATACATCTCGATACTAAAAGGCTTTCTATTGTAGGAGCCCCCTTAGAACTATTGTCAAATGTAATACTAGAGTTCTTTAGGGTATCTAACAGTACATTTCTCATACCATATACTTTTTTGAATTTTGGTCTGGATCTTATATTCTATTTCTATTAACTATCTCTTTTATTTTGTTTTATTATTATTCTTAGGACTTCACCATATCTAGTTCTTTCATCTTTGGCCCTATTAAGCTCTCTACATTCTTTTTCTAATGTTTAGTTTTAGTTGCAATGATTTAGTGGCCACTAGTTCTACAGAAAAGTAATTAAAAAAGTATTTCAAAATGTATTACATTACAGCATATATTAATCACATTGAAGAATGTATATACATATTTGGTTTTGCATTGTAAATTTATATACGTTGATTGTCCGTCTTTGATTTCATCTTTTGCATTGAATTATATATAATAATGAGAGGTATCGCCAAATTCTAGGTTTTGAGCATGTTTGTACATAGTTGTATATAAAATTAGCATTTGGTACATATATTTTGTAATTGTTCTATGTTTTTCACAGTTTTGTTTGCAATAGACGGTTTCCTGACGAAGGCAGAAGTGCCGAAACGCGCGTAGTTGTCATCTACCGCTAGCCTTCATCTAATCTGCAAAAGTTTTTTAAGAAAGATATAATTATTGACCGTATGATTTGGACTGACTTTTTTCTTTTCATGTATTTATTATGTGTTCATCCTTTCTGTATATATGTATATTTACACTATTGATTAAGAATGGAAAATATTTCCAAGAAAAAGAGACTAAATAACTAAATAAAATATTTTTATAAACAGAAATAAGATTTTGTTCTCAGTTAATAGTCGGTTCATTGTGTGGTTATATCTGTTTACATGATACCTAGAATGTTTTAACTCCAGATTTAATTGAAAGCTTGCTATTATCTCTTTACCTAAGAGCCTTTTTCCCTGCAATTAGCAAGCACATTGTATTTGTAGGGGTCCCCCTCTTTTCAAAAATATAGTTCTCATAGCCTGTCTATGAGGGGACTGTTGTTACTGAAGTAAATTCTTGCGCATTACGTTTTTAACGGCAATTTATAGTTTTAAAAAGAATTTGGTATCTTCATAAAAATTATTTCCTTAGATTAAATCACTAGTGGTCTCTATAATCACTTTGGTCTTTCCTTTCTGTCCTAACTTACTCATCTATGCCTCTTGGGCCCTTCATTATATGCTACATATCTTTTTTATATATACTTTTTATTATATTTTTTTCATTGTAATATAAGGTAATTCCAGATCACCACATTAATTTTATAATAATTGCACACAAATAGTAAATTACCTCTATATATATAAAGGTTGAATTATTTCTAATACTAATTATGGCCACCCTTCCAACGTTTGGCTTTTCTGATGATGACTTTGCATCTATGGTGGGAGCATCAATGAATTTTGAGAATAGAGCAGCAACTAATTCTGACAAAAATGAGGACCTTAATAAACTGATGTCACTCAAGAAAAAGACTAAAAGAATCGAACTACACGGGCAATTCATGCTTGAATACCTACGTGCTGGCATTATTCCACAAGGGCTAAGAGTCAAAAATATTCCCGGGTTATTTGTACAATTGAAAGAGTTTCTAGAAAAGTGGTCAATGATAGCGAACAGATGTTCCAGGGATCTGATGATGCTGATAGTTGAAACAGCGAAAGAAATGCTACAGCAGTTAGTAAGTGAAATTCTAGAATTGGAAAATAAAATCAAAAACTCATTAGCTGTGGAGGAGGCTAAGAAAAAACTTGAAGAGCTAGATTCAGAATTGAACTCATACACGGATTATTTAATCAAGAGAAAAACTGAAAAACTTAAAAAGATATAAGGTTCTTCAGTAAGGAGAACACATATCCTTATTTATCTGATACTTACTATACGCAGTTAGATGTACATGAACAACAGTCCTATCAACAATCTTACCAACAACCATATAGATCATACAATAGAAAAGTGACCACTTTTTCAGATACATCAGATTCTGACAATGAAGGGCCATCCACTAGCCATGAAAATAGAGGTAGAGGTTATACATCTCGATACTAAAAGGCTTTCTATTGTAGGAGCCCCCTTAGAACTATTGTCAAATGTAATACTAGAGTTATTTAGGGTAGCTAACAGTACATTTCTCATACCATATACTTTTTTGAATTTTGGTCTGGATCTTATATTCTTTTTCTATTAACTATCTCTTTTATTTTGTTTTATTATTATTCTTAGGACTTCACCATATCTAGTTCTTTCATCTTTGGCCCTACTAAGCTCTCTATATTCTTTTTCTAATGTTTAGTTTTAGTTGCAATGATTTAGTGGCCACTAGTTCTACAGAAAAGTAATTAAAAAGTATTTCAAAATGTATTACATTACAGCATATATTAATCACATTGAAGAATGTATATACATATTTGGTTTTGCATTGTAAATTTATATACGTTGATTGTCCGTCTTTGATTTCATCTTTTGCATTGAATTATATATAATAATGAGAGGTATCGCCAAATTCTAGGTTTTGAGCATGTTTGTACATAGTTGTATATAAAATTAGCATTTGGTATATATATTTTGTAATTGTTCTATGTTTTTCCCAGTTTTGTTTGCAATAGACGGTTTCCTAACGAAGGCAGAAGTGCCGAAACGCGCGTAGTTGTCATCTACCGCTAGCCTTCATCTAATCTGCAAAAGTTTTTTAAGAAAGATATAATTATTGACCGTATGATTTGGACTGACTTTTTTCTTTTCATGTATTTATTATGTGTTCATCCTTTCTGTATATATGTATATTTACACTATTGATTAAGAATGGAAAATATTTCCAAGAAAAAGAGACTAAATAACTAAATAAAATATTTTTATAAACAGAAATAAGATTTTGTTCTCAGTTAATAGTCGGTTCATTGTGTGGTTATATCTGTTTACATGATACCTAGAATGTTTTAACTCCAGATTTAATTGAAAGCTTGCTATTATCTCTTTACCTAAGGGACACTCCTTCTCCCACATCGTAGCAAAAACCTGGAACAGCCGCGCCACGCCCTCCGGACCTTCACCTGACCTCCGGAATTCCGAATTGTCCTCCTTATTCGACCTGGCTGTTTAAATAAGCCTCCAGGACCTGCAAGCGCCTGAATACCCTATCGGGTGATTAGCCGCGCTTTATAAATCCTGATTGATTGATTGATTGGTTGATTGATTGATTGAAGCAACATTGATATTGACTCTATTATTCCTCAGATAGCACTTGACTTGTTGCTTTCCCTTAAATGGTGTTTCAGAGTCTTACTCATGTAAATAAAGTAATAAAGTGGAAATCTCTTGCTAGTTTTCTTGTTTACTATTTTAGAAAAATTACTTTGCTGAGTTGTGAGAGGCGGGACATTCTATGTTAACCCTTTCATATTAAGGTTTGTAATTGAAGGAACAAACTGACAAACTAATGGAAAGAAAACTTCTGTCACCATTGTAACCAGTGTTTCACACCCTTGTGTGTTGCATGAGAACTGCACAAACTCCATAATGACAAATTTAAGGAAACAGGCCTTTTTGCAGGTTTCCCCCCACTTTCTGCCCCATTTGGACTATTAGCTGCTGGTTTGAAACTGAGAAGGCACGGAGACCTGCTAACCAGACCTCATTAGCAGTATTCTGACCCATTGCCAAAGTTATGTCGAATTGGCTATACCCAATTGGTAAATGTTGACTTACTTATAAGTCCCTAGTATATGGTACCCAGGGTACCAAGGGCATGTAAGGCAGAGTGTCCACACAGGGCTGCAGCACTGTTTGTGCCACTCTGAGTGTGACATACGGCAAAATGGCTACCAGCCTGCCACTGCAGACTGGAAGAGCAGTGTGTTCATTGCTAGTTCGACTTTGCCACTAAACCCAATTGCAAAGCCACCCTTCTCTTAACAGTATATGTAAGTCTCCCCTAAGGAAGGCATATAGAGCTCTATGGCAGGGAGCTGTATATTGTTAAGCTAGATATATAGGTTTATATATGTCTTAGCAGCAAAACCCTTGAAAGATGTTGTTTTGGTGAGGGACGTTAGTAGCCCTATTGGCTAATACAGGGTTGCAGGTTGACACTCCAGCCTGGCTAATTTCTGAATGGGACTATCTAACTGGGTACTGTAGGGTATCAAATTCATTGTGGCATTAAATCTGACTTGATGCCCAAGTCGAGATTCATGCCACTTTTAAGGTCAAGCAACTTTTAGAAACTTGCCACTCCATGCCCCAGCTAGTCCAGTGGCTTCACAAAGGCCCTGACACACAGACAGCTTTCTGTCCATCTGAGGAGACGTGTGAATGACTCCACGGCTCAGGAACAAAGGCAGTTACTGCAGAGTGAGGTGTGATCTCCTCTCCCAGGAAGGCTGCAAGGGGTGTTAGCCCAAAATGCAAGCTTCAAATAGGGACGTCTTCTTTGAAGGTCCATCTGTGACAACACACACAAGCAGGATGCCTTTTGTTCCTGTAGACAAGTTAGAGACAGGGTCAGAGAGGGAAAACCCATCCCCAAATCGGTTTTCCCGTGGGCGTGTAGCCCTTAGGTAGCCACGCCTCTGGGGTGTGCTACCAAGCTCCTCACAGTCAAGGAAGAGTTCAGACATCTTGAGAGTGGAGAGAATATTGCCATAATTGGGTCACCAAAGAGGAAGGAACCTACTAGCCCATTGGCTTGTGACCGCATTGTCCACTTAGTGCACTTTCCCAGGATGTAATGGGCAACTCTAACCTAAACTTCAATACACTATGGATTTGGAGAGAAGGCCAAGAGAGGAGTGTTCTGCTGCCTTTGCAGCTGCACAAAGAGAGGCTGCACCATCGGAAGGACTGCACCTGCTGCACTTTGGGCTAGTGAGATTGGATTGTGCCTGTTGTTCCTGGTTCAAGGAAAAGTTGATTCCTGGCCCCAAATCGAAGCAGTGGCACCAAGGATCAGTCGTCTGGCCCCCTGTAACAGCACCAGGGGCACCAAAGCTGAGGAAGCCCAAACCGACAAAGCAGTAACCACTCCAGAGGGATCGCCGCTGGCCATTGCCGGGCACACCAAGAGACAAATCCGAGATAGCCAAAAGTTGCACCTTTGTCTGTCGGACCCAGGAGTGCTATCAGAGAGCGGATTCTTTGCCCAAGAGGGACACTAGCCCCCACCAAGGATATTCGGTGTGACTGCTGTGTCATGAGATCAGAAGCCCCTTCTAATATCGCGGAGAGAACGTCATGGGACCCCAAGTGCCGTGGTCAAAGTCGCCTCAACCCACCCGTGGCCCTAGAGATCAACCACACTTTACTCCCGTAGACTGCACAGCGATAGGGGTATCACTGAGCATCTTTTCTGCCTGTATCCCCAGCTTCAGGACCACTCCATTGTCGTCTATGGCGGTAGTTTCCAAAAGGCTCGAACTTGACTGGAAAAGGGTCTGCCATATCATATAATGCACCAAAACCCTCACACAAATTAAATAACAACAGAACATACCATGCTTAGTGTAATAGTACTTCATAATACATCATGCCACATACTCCACACCTGCCTATCTGGCTGACAAACTGAAACTTTCTGGAGGCTACAGGGGTGGAGCAGATGAGTTCGGTGGGGCAGTGTAGACGGAGGGGTAGGTCGAAGAATACAGTTTCTTTCCTCATTTAGGCTCACACATTCAAATCTGAGTGGTCTATGAAGTAGTCCTTTTCCAGAAGTGCAACACAGATCTGGAGTTCACTCCCTTCTACTTTACGCACATCCCCTTGTCCTGCTATCTTTAAAAACAACAAAGATAGACTGGTACCACCTCTCTCTTCTAAAGAAAGTGATACCATTCGTTCAGAAAGCGACTTCAGAACTGTGGTTCAAGTCCTCGTACTTTCGCATCTGGATGGTGGTAAGGCCCGCTTCATGTCCTCCCAGACTCCACGCTGGCAACCCTTAAGGGTACCCTACACACAGCAGCACGTCTCATCCAGTGCTGGAAAAAATATGATCATATAACCCCAATACTGATGAATCTCAATTGACTACTGATGCTGGCCCGCACATTTTGAAAACCAGCTGCATCATTTACAAAAACAGTACGGTCAGCAACCCTGCTTATCTTGCTGTCAAGTTCAATATGTCTGGTGGTTCTCAGAATACCAAAAGCCAGAACACCATTAGACTGCAAACTAACGAACGGGTTACCAGTGGGTCCGAAAAGAAGGTACTAGTTATTGCACCTCATGAACAACGATACCTCGGGGTATGTTATTTATTGGGTGCAATAAATAGTGCCAATTACGAGTTTTCGGGGTTAGCAATGGCATGCAGATTTTGGTGTCTAACGCCCCAAATTCTGCATGGTACGGTAAAAACCATACACATTTCCCCTGTTAAATTTCGGCAGGTTTGACTTTCCGAAATTGATAAATAACTCCCAACTTGTAATTCCTACCCGTGCGCTAACAGGGATTTACACACAGGTCGGAATATATCAAATACTCCTAATCAAGCCCAAAGACGTGTAAAAACAAGCAATGGCATAGTCAATCGGTCTCGTTTTTGGGACCTTATAAGTGTTTAGTCATGCAGTCAAGGTATCCCGTTTATAGATTGGCACACATGAAGTAATGGTGCCTCGTTGCATAGATTGTGCTATGCAAACAAATGATGCACGGAATGCTGAATAAATCATACATTCACCCCAGTCAAGAAATCTGGGTTAAATCAATAATTCTTTTGCTCACCATGCCACCCCAGTTTAGACCCAGCCATATGCAAATCAGTCTTGACCCTGTTCCTTATGGGAACAGTCCAGCCCGAACTGCGAAGCCAGGTCCTCCCTGAACTGGAAAGAAGCATCCTGGGACCGGTTTCAGGTTATTACTCCTCATCAGCCAGGCTAGATTGAATCCAGTGGCACAATGAGCAAGGGCCCCATGTCTGGGCATACCCTCCCCACTTAGGGCGGTAAGTGCTATGCAAACAAATGATGGCCGGAATGCTGAATAAATCCTACATTCACCCCCAGTCAAGAGATCTGGGTTAAATCCATTGTTCTTTTGCTCACCATGCCACCCAAGTTTAGACCCAGCCATATGCAAATCAGTCTTGATATATAAACACAGAGAGAAAAAGGGGGGTATGGGGCAATAATCACTGCACCTATCAGCTATCGGGTAATAGTCAGTATTTATTATATATTAAGGGTGCAAAGGACCTGAGGCTCAATACCCCTAAGCCTCCTTGGGACACTCCCACAATTCAGACAAAAACACAGTGATCCAGCACTCCACTAAATAGTAAAACAGAACTATTTAAAAAATAAATCAAATCCATTCAGCAGGCCTTGTATAGGTTTTCTTTATTCATATTCTTCTTTAAAACACACGACCGTAGCCCATCGCGTTTCGTCCCTAAGGACTTCTTCAGGGCAAAAAGTGTCAAGAAAGCATTTGTGGCGTTCATCTATGTCATACAGAGGGATTTTTAATCCCTCCCAATGCTACCACCTGTATCATTTCCTAAATTAATTATATTCTTAGAGTCACCGTTCCTATGTTAAGGGGTCCAATTATCTTGTTCAGTCAGTAAGCTGGATTGCGGTATAAACCAGTCTTCATTCGAAAACGGCGTCAGTCTGCCCCCATCGCGTGGTCCCACGGAAGGACCACGCGATGGGGGCAGACTGACGCCGTTTTCGAATAAAGACTGGTTCAATCAATCAATCAATCATGTCACTTATAAAGCGCACTACATACCCGCGAGGGTCTCAAGGCGCTGGGGGAAGAGGGGGGTGGTGCTGCTACTGATCGAAGAGCCAGGTCTTGAGGAGTCTTCTGAAGGCCAGTAGGTCTTGGGTCTGTCGGAGGTTGGTGGGGAGGGTGTTCCAGGTCTTGGCGGCGAGGTGGGAGAAGGATCTGCCGCCGGCGGTCGTTTTCCGGATGCGGGGGACTGTGGCGAGGGCGAGGCTGGTCGAGCGGAGCTGGCGGGTGGGGGTGTAGAAGCTGAGTCGTCTGTTGAGGTAGGCTGGTCCGGAGTTGTGGAGTGCTTTGTGTGCGTGGGTGAGGAGCTTGAAGGTTATCCTCTTGTTGACAGGGAGCCAGTGCAGGTCTCTCAGGTGGGGTGTGATGTGGCTGCGTCGGGGGATGTCGAGGATAAGACGTGCAGAGGCGTTCTGGATGCGTTGCAGCCATCTCAGGAGCTTAGCCGTCGTTCCTGCGTAGAGGGCGTTTCCGTAGTCCAGCCTGCTGGTGACGAGGGCCTGGGTGACTGTTTTTCTTGTTTCGGTGGGGATCCACTTGAAGATCCTGCGGAGCATTCGGAGGATGTTGAAGCAGGATGAGGAAACGGCGTTGACCTGCTTAGTCATGGAGAGGGTGGGGTCGAGGATGACCCCTAGGTTGCGTACGTGGTCGGTGGGTGGCGGGGCTGTTCCCAGTGATGTTGGCCACCAGGAGTCGTCCCAGGCTGAAGGGTTGGAACCAAGGATGAGGACCTCCGTCTTGTCCGAGTTCAGCTTCAGGCGGCTGGTCCTCATCCATTCGGCGACGGCCTTCATTCCTTCGTGGAGGTGGGCTTTGGCGGTGTGAGGGTCTTTGGTGAGGGAGAGGATCAGCTGGGTGTCGTCGGCATAGGAGATGATGTTGAGGTTGTGCTGTCGGGCGACGTGGGCGAGGGGTGCCATGTAGATGTTGAACAGCGTTGGGCTGAGGGAGGAGCCTTGGGGTACGCCGCAGATGATCTTGGTGGCCTTGGATCGGAAGGGGCGAGGCGGACGCTTTGTGTTCTGCCGGAAAGGAAGGATGTGGTCCAGTCCAGGGCCTTCTCTTGGATCCCGGCGTCGTGAAGGCGTGTTCGTAGTGTGTGGTGGCAGACCGTGTCGAAGGCGGCTGATAGGTCCAGGAGGATGAGGGCTGCTGTTTCTCCGTTGTCTAGCAGGGTCCTGATGTCATCGGTGGCGGCGATGAGGGCGGTTTCGGTGCTGTGGTTGCTGCGGAAGCCGGACTGGGAAGGGTCCAGGATGTTGTTCTCCTCGAGGTAGCGGGTCAGTTGTTTGTTGACGATTTTCTCGGTGACCTTCGCGGGGAACGGGAGCAGAGAGATGGGTCGGAAGTTCTTGAGGTCCTTGGGGTCTGCCTTGGGTTTCTTGAGTAAGGCGGTGATCTCGGCGTGCTTCCAGCTTTCCGGGAAGGTTGCTGTCTCGAAGGAGATGTTGATTATTTTCCGGAGATGGGGCGCGATGGCTGTACTGGCTTTGTTGAAGATGTGGTGAGGGCACGGGTCTAGCGGTGAACCGGAGTGGATGGTGTTCATGATCTCGCTGGTGTCCTCGTTGTTGATGTTGGTCCAGGAGAGCAGGCGGTTGGTGGTTGTGGGGGCAGTGGTCTCGGTGGTTGCCGGGGCGGTCGTGGTGTTGAAGCTGTCGTGGATGTCGGCGATTTTGCGGTGGAAGAAGGTGGCCAGTGAGTCGCACAGGTATCGCGACGGCTGGATGTCGTTGGTGTTGGAGCTGGGGTTGGAGAGTTCCTTCACGATGTTGAAGAGCTCTTTGCTGTTGTGTGCGTTGTTGTCTAGGCGGTCTTTGAGTGAGGCCCTTTTGGCAGATCTGATGAGGTGATGGTGACTGCGGGTGGCGCTCTTGTGGGCGGCGTAGCTGTCCGCTGTCCGTTCGTGGAGCCAGATCTTCTCCAGTTTTCGGCATGTTCGTTTGGAGGCCTGGAGGTCTTCGGTGAACCAGGTGGCTTTCTTGCTGGTGTGGCTGTTGGGCGGATTCTTGAGCGGGGCGAGGGTGTTGGCGCAGTCGTCGATCCACTGTCTGAGGTTGCGGGCGGCGGTGTCGGGGTCGGAGGGTTCGGCGGGTGGGCTCAGGGCGAGGGTTGTGGTTAGCTGGTCTTCCGTGACTCTGCTCCAGCAGCGGCGAGGCATTTGTTCGGTGCGGTGGTGTGTGGTGGGGTTCCTGTAGGTGAAGTGGATGCAGTGGTGGTCAGTCCAGTGGGGTTCGGAGGTGTGGTTGAAGGAGACGTGTGGGCTTGCGGAAAAGATGGAGTCTAGCGTGTGGCCGGCGGCGTGGGTGGGTGTAGTCACGAGCTGTCTGAGTCCGAGGGTGGCGAGGTTGTCGATCAGGGTGGTGGAGTTGGTGTCCTTGTTGTTCTCGAGGTGGAAGTTCAGGTCCCCGAGGAGGATGTAGTCCGTGGAGGCCATGGCGTGTGTGCTGACGAAGTCAGCGATGGAATCGCTGAACTGTGGTCGGGGTCCGGGGGTCTGTAGATGAGGGTTCCTCTGAGGGTGGTGTTGGGATCGGTGTGGATCTGGAAGTGCATGTGTTCGGCGGTGCTGAGGGTGTCGTCGGTGTTGGTTGAGACTCTGAGGGTGTTCCTGTGGACGATGGCGATGCCTCCTCCGACTCCGTTGGTGCGGTCCCTGCGGGTGATCTTGTATCCGTCCGGGATGGCAATGGCGATGTCGGGGGCTGAAGCGGGATTCAGCCAGGTCTCCGTCAGGAATGCGACGTCTGGGGAGGTTGAGTCGAGAAGGTCCCAGAGTTCGATGGCGTGTTTGCGGGCGGAGCGGGTGTTGAGGAGGATGCATCTGAGGTAGTTGGGTTCTTTCCTGGGCGGTGGTTTGGCGGGGCGGGTGCTGGCGAAGCTGCAGTTCCGGCAGGTGAAGGGCCCTTGGGTGCGCTTCGGGGTGGCCTGGTAGCAGGCGTGATCTTTTCCGGGGTTGAGTGCGTGGAGGGTGCTGGCGTCGTATCGGCGTCTGTTGATGTGGCGGGCGCGGGGGATGCCCGGACCAGGGGGTCTGGCACTGGGCGCGGTCATGGCGCGGACTGGCGCAGACGGGCTTGCCTTAGGCGCGCCTTCGGCGCGCCAGCGGCGCGGCCGCGCAGCGGCCGCCATAAATGGGGAGGTGGGAGGGAGGAGCAGGGAATGGGGCAGCGAATGGGCAGTGAGGGGGCAGGGGCGCAGCGGCGGGAAACAGGCACAGAAGGGAAAACGAGCACAATCAGGGGCAGCAAGGGGGCACAGAAAGGAAAAACGAGCACAATCAGGGGCATCAAGGGGGCACAGAAAGGAAAAGAAAACGAGCACAATCAGGGGCAGCAAGGGGGCACAGAAAGGAAAAAGCAGAGCACAATCAGGGGCAGCAAGGGGGCACAGAAAGGAAAAACGAGCACAATCAGGGGCAGCAAGGGGGGCACAGAAAGGAAAAAACGAGCACAATCAGGGGCAGCAAGGGGGGCACAGAAAGGAAAAACGAGCACAATCAGGGGCAGCAAGGGGGCACAGAAAGGAAAAAACGAGCACAATCAGGGGCAGCAAGGGGGGCACAGAAAGGAAAAAACGAGCACAATCAGGGGCAGCAAGGGGGGCACAGAAAGGAAAAACGAGGCACAATCAGGGGCAGCAAGGGGGCACAGAAAGGAAAAACGAGCACAATCAGGGGCAGCAAGGGGGGCACAGAAAGGAAAAAACGAGCACAATCAGGGGCAGCAAGGGGGCACAGAAAGGAAAAACGAGCACAATCAGGGGCAGCAAGGGGGCACAGAAAGGAAAAAACGAGCACAATCAGGGGCATCAAGGGGGCACAGACAGGAAAAAACGAGCACAATCAGGGGCAGCAAGGGGGGCACAGAAAGGAAAAACGAGCACAATCAGGGGCAGCAAGGGGGCACAGAAAGGAAAAACGAGCACAATCAGGGGCAGCAGCAGGGCACACAGATGGAGCTGTGTGGTGGGGGAGCGACCTACCAGTCAAGGTCAGGGGTCGCATATACCGACCGCAATAAATAAATATGGATTTATACCGCAATCCAGCTTACTGACTGAACAAGATAATTGGACCCCTTAACATAGGAACGGTGACTCTAAGAATATAATTAATTTAGGAAATGATACAGGTGGTAGCATTGGGAGGGATTAAAAATCCCTCTGTATGACATAGATGAACGCCACGAATGCTTTCTTGACACTTTTTGCCCTGAAGAAGTCCTTAGGGACGAAACGCGTTGGCTACGGTCGTGTGTTTTAAAGAAGAATATGAATAAAGAAAACCTATACAAGACCTGCTGAATGGATTTGATTTTTTTTTAAATAGTTCTGTTTTACTATTTAGTGGAGTGCTGGATCACTGTGTTTTTGGCAAATCAGTCTTGACCCTGTTCCTTATGGGAACAGTCCAGCCCGAACTATGAAGCCAGGTCCTCCCTGGACTGGTAACAAGCATCCTGGGACTGGTTTCTGGGCATCACCCCTCATCAGCCAGGCTAGCTTGAATCCAGTGGTGTAGTGAGCAAGGGACCCACATCTGGGCATACCCTTCCCACTTAGGGCGATAAATGCAAAAGAAACAATTGATGGACGGAATGCTGGACAATGCAAACATTCACCCCCAGTCACAAGGATCTGGGTTTAATCCATCATTCTTTTGCTCACCACACCACCCCAGTTTGGACCCAGCCATATGCAAATCAGCCTTGACCCTGTTCCTTATGGGAACAGTCCAGCCCGAACTGCCACTGAGGGTCGACAGCATGAAAAAGTATTTCTAGCTGCACAGTAATTAGTGTGGGCAGAGGTAGAACATGCAGAAATGATGTTGTAGAGTGCTCTGCAATGAGGACGGGTAGGCAATTGGACTGGAGAGGGGTGCGGGTGGGTGCAGCCATAGCGAGCCGGAGACAGCAAGAGGGGAGTAGGGTTTTTTTGCAATATGGAGAGGGCAGGAAAGTGGATAGCTGTGAATGCAAAAAAATTTGTAGTGGTGGTGAGAAAAGGAAGGACGTAAAAGGGGAAGGGATTTCAGCGAGTTGGTGATAGCACAGAAAAGGGCGGGGAGAATGTATAAGGGGAGAGCAGAATAAAAGAGGTGAAGCTGGCGGAAGATAAGGATGGAGAGGGGTGAAGGAGAATAGGGGGGTGCGAATGAAAAGAGAGACTTTAGAGCGGGAGTATACAGAAAAGACGTGAATTTGGAGTAAAAGGGGATTGAAAGTAAATCAAAATAACTAGTGTAAATGATTCCAGATGGGCGGGAGGTGGCGCAATCATAGAACAATGGCATGGCAACACTGAAAACAAGCATCAATGGGAGGGAGGCGGCAGGGATGGCACGGGGAGATTAAGGGCCATATGTATCAAAAAGAGTTTTGCGATTCTCAAATTGCGATTTTTAGCGAATAGCAATTAGAGAATCGCAAATTGAGAATGCAATTTCAGGGTTGCAAGGGTGCCAAAAGGACACCCTATTGCACCCCTGAAATATGCATGTGTGCACATTTTGCGCACATACATGCCCTAAGGGCATGTATATTCGACATATGGCACTTTTAAAAAATCAAAAAAGTGCTTTTTTTAAGAAAATCGCAAATTACCACCAACTTGAAGTTGGTGGTAATTTGCAATTCCTTAAGGCCAAATAGCAAATTTCTGGTGCTTCCAGAATTGCATTTAAGGAATTGCAATTTGCAATTCCTTAATTGCATTCGCAAAATAGAGAATCGCAAATTTTGCAATTCTCTATTTTGCGATGGCCTTTTGGGATGATACATCCCAAAAGGCTTTTTCAATTCGCAAACGGGCCGATTCTGAGAATCTGCCCGTTTGCAAACGGGAAAAAGGCTTGATACATATGGCCCTCAGTGAACTAACACTTACCGAAGACCCATGCAGCTGGGAGCAGCAACATGCGAAGCTGAACAAATGCCATGCAGTGTACTCTTAAAAGCAAAAAATAACTTAAATCAAAAAAACAAACAGAACTATAAGTGGACGGCTTGTACACACCTCTTATTAGAATCGTTCTTCTGTAATTATCAACCATTCTTCAGCTTTAGAAGTCTCTCTTGATCCAGCCCAGGCAAGAGGAGAGAATAAAACTGATGCTCGCGCCACTGTGAAATATTATTCCGAATGCCGTTCCTAATGGCTTATGGAGGAACGAGTGCTATTCGCACGTCACAGGTACATGTGCAAATGCATTGCATTGCTCATGCTTGTTTCTCCAATTCAATCCAAAATTCTTTATTTCAGCCTTTATGGCCATAAAAGCACAGAGAAGAAAATACAGCACAGTTTATACATATAAATCTTACAGTATGCAGTATTTAAAAAAAGAATTCTGAATATGGGTATAAAAAAGGTACTACTTAGGAATACACATGCTTGTTTCTAAAAGCGCCCATGCGGCGCTTTCACTTTAATGTCGGCTGTGCCCCTTTCCATAGACCAGTTACGTCTAAGGAAAGGGGTGCGGCTGCCAACAAAGTGAAAGCACAGTATGGGGTGCTTTTACAAAAAAAAGCATTTGTTTGGCAAGTTGACAAACAAATGTTTTGTTTTGTAAAAGTGCCCCATACCACGGTTTCACTTTGATGGCGGCTGTGCCCCTTTCCTTAGATGCAGCTCGTCTAAGGGAAAGGGTGTGGCCGCCATTAAAGTGAAAGTGCGCATGGGGCAGTTTAAAAAAAAAAGTTAATAAATAGTCCAAAAAAAACATGCGCCCGCATTTGGCGCCGCAAATAAACCAAAGGCGCAGCCGCCACTATCAGCGTGGCGTGCCGTTCTATGGAAAAAATACAAAATAAAGCGTTGCACGAGAGCGTGTCAGGCAGGAAAAAAACATTTAACAAAATAGTGCTCGGAGGCTGTAATTAAATCCTACCGAGTAACAACACATCTAATAGGGAGTGTCCTCATGGGAGGTTACAAAATGAGACAAGGCGGTACTAAGGAGGGACTACTGCGCCTATTGACCAATGAAAAGCCACAGTTTTCAAAGGACAATGACACAAGCCAATGAAAAATATGGGCGGAGAGTGGGCGGAGCTTGAAGTCCATACCTGAATACAGCATGCCTCGCAGACCAGCACATGCGCTGCCCAGGCTCGACCTACAAAACGTACAAGGCAGCAGGCCGTTTCCTTCTATACTGCCAGGATGTGGAACAACATACACGTATCCATCAGGAGCGCCCCAATGCTGCCCCTATTTAGGAAAGAGTTGAAGACGCACCTGTTTAAAGAGTACATCACAATGCATTCCTCGTTGCGTCCTATTGTCTGTATAGAAGTTGTGCTTTTTGTTCTTTTTAATGTCTGATTGTCTTCTGTTACCAACTGCCATTCTCTTGTAAAGTGCTCGTACGCTTTATAAAACTGCAAAAATAAAAAATAAAAACTTTTTTTTTTTAAATCAGAAAACATTAGCTGGAAATAGCAATGTCACACAAGCACACAGGAAAAGGGCCTGAAAACAAGTATGTTCAGCCAAGGAATAGGCAGGCCATCTTCCTGAGCCCATGTGGAAAAAGGATCTAAGCAATTCTGATGACGAACACATGCAATTCGGTTCCTATTGGTAGCGCCCCTGGGAACAGTGACGGGAACTGCACAGATGGACGTACCAGGTGTTCAGAATGCACGTTCTCTGTGAAAACATCCTGCTTTGTCTGTTATGTAACAATGGACGCCTCCGCTGGCAAGGAGCTATCGCTTTAGCCCTTCGCAGCACGTTTCCGTTTTTTTAGTGTTTTAACTCTGGTGTTTTAATTTCTCTCTCCCCTCATCTCTTCAGAATATACGGAGTAGAATGCACCCCACCACCGAAAGTGCTTCTATGCCTGGTCAGGTCGGCGGGTGTGGGAAGCGCTATGCAAATGCAATTGTAAAATCCCTTTGTCTCTTACCCCAGTCCTCGGTTCCCTGCTACCAGAGAGTGCTTTATGCCAGTTTTCCCATGAGGTGAATCTTAGTATCGAGGCATATCAAGTTCCCCCGATTTTCTAAATGATCTTGCTATTTTTTCCCAAATGTGGCTTCAAGGTCGAACTGAGACCGAAAGTAGGCCCGGACATCAAAATAAAAGCGCCCCTGGCCCCTTTAACGAACCAGATAGCAAAAAAAAAAAGACTCATTCTGCAAATAGGGTACAGTTTTGAACTTGTCTAGACACCTGTGTGAAGCCTGTCTCTGGCTCAGCTCGAGGTACTGTTGGAACCTCGAGCCACTCAGCTCGAGGTCCTGTTGAAACCTCGAGCCACAGAGGGAGCCGAGCTTTCAAGTGCCTTGAGGATTCCTCCCCTCCTCGTGGCTGGGTGTTTCGTTGGGGCCAACCCTGCGGACTTCGGACCTAGGGAGCCAGGTTTGATGCTCGGCGTCTGCTCAGCATTCTGTGATTCTGGGCAAATCACTGAACCTTCTATAAACAAATAATGGAGGCCTTGTGTACCGGTATTTTTATCACGATGTATTATTGTAAAACACCGCTGTAGTTAGCATGTGCAGAACATTCATGTCAATCTTTCACAAATCCAGCAGCCCCGGAACGCTTGCTGTGAGCGCATTTTGCAAACGGTTCGAGTGATCCTTGATACGTAGTGCGCCTTCTTTAAAACTTTTCAGATCTATGCTAAACATAGTTCTTACGCGAGGTTCCAGTTTTACTTCCAGTTGAAACGTTATGCCAGGAAGAATGTGTTTATGTTATATGCTGTTGTTGCTAGGTGCGTGGATACCTTAACCCGGAATGGGAGCAGCGCCCTCGGCAGTAAAATGACGGCACTACCACCCACAACACGAAACAGCAGATGCAGCCACCAGAAGCATCACTTCCTTCTAATTTTACTGCATATGCCAGCGAGGAGTTCTTTGACGTCATCGTCTCCACTATCCAGACGGTCACTTTTGGGGAAATAAGAGGCGATGCAGGGGTAAAATTTGTGAGGATGGGGAACAGAAATGGAAGTTGGGAAAGTGAATGAAGGAAGGACAGGAAGAAAGAAAGAACAAGCATTGGCAAATCCAGTATGTCTCACATTTGGACCAACCATAGCTATTGGCTTTGCCCGTTCTGTTTGCCAATGCTGTAAAGCACTGGACGAAATAGAAAAAGAAAAGAAAAAGAAGGCATGCAGATGCGGCTGCTGGCAGCTTCATTTTGTATGTGGGTGCATCAGGGCCGGGTTGGTATGGCGGGCACTCGGGCAATGGGCCGGTATCTGAGTAACAGATTGATTCTACAGGAAAACAAACGTCAACATATCTCTCCCCTTCTGAAGAAACTACATTGGCTCCCTATAACACAGAGATGCGCATTCAAGATGGGATGTATTATCTTTAAATCCTTGAATGGAAAAAACCCCAAATTTATTGATGGCATGATTAACAGATACAATCCAACTCGCAATCTGAGATCCGCCCACATGCACCTCCTGGCAACCCCCTCCTTTAAACAGAAACGATTTGGTGGATCCAGGTTTTCTACACTGGGTCCAAGATACTGGAACTCTATGCCCCTAGAGATTAGATCCTGTACCGACTTCATAACATTTCGTAAACTTCAAAAAACATGGCTATTTAAACAGGCTTTCGCGTAACTCGTGGATTTCGTATATCATCTGAACAAACCTGCATCCATCACCTTCCTGAGGAGCGCCAAGAAACCAATCTGGTGTACGAGCGCTATACAAATTAGATATAACATAACATAACATAACATAACAGCTGTGGACTGCATTTCTGGGCAGCATGGTAGCCGTTTTGGGCTGTGTCTGTGCTGTTCAGATGCTGCCAGCGGCCCAGTGGGGGCCTGAGCAGGGGCGGTTTCTCTTCGTGGGAAGAAGAGCGACGCACCACTTGCTGCGAGCGCAGTGGTAAACACAGAATAATAGAATGGTTAGTACCATTTTATTATTCTGAGTGCCGCAGGCCGTAGCGAGTGGATGGTGGGGGCGGGGCAGATTCCTGCACATTGCAGGATGCCAGTATAGGTGCTCAAGTACGCATGTCGGATTGGCCGGCTGCCTACAGCCGGTCAATCTGACATGCGCACTTCAAAGCCAGAAATCCCAGCACTGTGAAACAGCCGAGGGATTGCAGGCACAGGCTCCCAGCCTCAAAATGAGCGCTGTGTTAGCGTGCTTCAACCAGAGCAGCTCCAGGATTGATTGGATTCACGGTGCACAAGGAAGGAAGTCCTTCCCTTTCCTTCCTGCTCCTTGTCACCCCCAGGATCAGTTTGGGGAGAGAAACATCTATTTGGAGTGCCTGGCGGCCAGGAGCATTTACGGTGAGTGCCTCACCATTAATTAATGTTGCCAGCCACCACTGGGTCTGAGAGGCTTTCCCCAGGCAGATGGTCCTCTACTTACCCTTTTATCAACGGGACAGAGGTGTCATTCCCAATCTCTCGCTGGGCCGGCACATTAATGTATGAAGATTGAGCAGGGGGCCTGAGTAGAAGTGGCCTCACTTATATTCAGATGTGGTTCACCATTGTGAACTAATCCGTGCACAAAGAGTCCTGGCAACATTTTTTTTATCTCAGCGAAGTTAAGAAACCATGCATCTTTTCGAGAAACTCCCCTCCTTCTTTTCATAATACCAAAAACACTGAAGCAGTGTTTTGGTAAAAGGCGCAATCTGCAAATGTGGGTCACTTTTCTTTAGGGTGCCCGGGCCTATTTTGCATCCCAATCCAACCCTGGCATGCATGCATTACCATGCGTGTGTGTGCCTAAGTAATTATCTGGACACAATTATTTTTATTTACAGATTTGAGTGAATCTCAATAAATAAAAAAAATTATTGTAATTAGCGCAAACATGTTTTTCTAAAGTGGAGGGACTGGCAGCAATTTGGGCCCTAGCCCTGCCAAAATATATATATATATATATTAAAATAAAGAACTGCGGGGGTAGGCCGGCACCGAAGGAGTGGGTGGGGTGAACGTGTGTGAATAAGCAAAAGGGAAAAGGGATAAAATAAAAATAAATTAAAAGCCGTTTGGTGGAGGCGGGGGAAAGCAGCACATGAGGAGGGAGCGACACAGGGCGAAGCACAAGAGGGACAGAGCAGCGCGGTGGAGTTTGGAAAGGAGAAGCGCGAGTAAGAGAGAGTGAGCAGCACACGAGGGAGAGAGCAGCATCTAGCATGGGGAGGATATATAGCAGGGGAGGAGCACAGTAGGGAGAGGCATAGAAAGCACATGCACTCTAATGGAGTGCTTAGCCAAAAAGAAGAACGTGCTGTGGAAGGATACAAGTCAGCCAATCAAAACAATGGTACAAAGGTTGTTCTTTAGGGGCGGGACAAACAAGAACAGGAAGGCAAGCCATTGAATAGGAAACTAGGAAATGAGAGTGGCAATAAAGCTAACCAATGGCAAGCACTGGGCGGGCTGTAAGTCCACTGTAAGCTCTTGGTAAGTCCACAATAGGTATGTCTAACAAGACATGTTGCACAGCCTGGTAGGTGCAGCCCAAGAAAGAAAGCGAGAGAAACATGTATAACTTAAAATTAAACTGGAGACGAGAGCAAAAATAATGTTAGTGTGAAAGGAGCACAGAGTGAGACGAAGATAGCAACTCTAAAAAAAAAAAAGTTTCCATCCCTGCTGGTGCCTGTCTGTCACTAGTTAAGTGGTGCTGTGTTTGAGGCACTTGTATAATTCATTTTTAGGGCCTACACTGTCAGCCTTTCCGGCTCGCCTCCTTCTGAAGAAAAAAAGAAACTGGCGTCCAGCAGGCAGAACTCGAGTCCAGCCTCACAGATCTTATTCCTACACAGCAGCACCGAGACATGCCCCCATCCCGCGCACACAGCAGCGTTTATTTGAAACAACAAGCCGCAAATTAAACCAGCGGGAACAGGGAGCGTTAAACGCGACAGCTGGATAAACAGGCTTTATTGACACAATGCAGCATAAATGTTTTTTGCTACGTGTGCCAACACTTAGCGAGACACAATTAAGCCGGCTTCTAAATATTTCTCACCAGAAAAAAACCCTTCGTGCCCGTGTTAGTGCTCCCCAGCACATTCCAGGTTGGAGTCTCCTTACATTCTCACATATCATTGGTCGACGCGCAGCAAATCACGGGGACTCAGCATCTACCGACAAACACAGAAATCGCTGCCAGGTCAGGATGCGATTACACTGCCTGTTTGCACGGATGTTCACGTCAGGAGAGGAGAGAGGCAGGCTGCTTCCATGTCACTGCTTGATTTAGGTCTCACGCCTTCCTCGTACCGGTTCCTTACGCAGTTCACTTTCCATCCGACTGCTGGATCCGATGAAGTTTTGGGACATATGTGGATGAGTGAGCTAGTATTCACACAACCTGAGTGCCTAATTTATAAATTTAACTAGTTCTGGGGCCCAAAGTGTTTATACTGGAGCGGCCCAGTGCTTAAGTTGTAAAAACAAAATAAGTGCTAGGGCTCTAGTCAGGAGGCCTCTGCAGCTTGTACCACACATTGCCACTGCCAGTGTTGCCAATGACAGTACCTACACAACTGCTAAGCAGCACACTGCTACAATTGTGACAATTTAGCCTATTCCAGGCCCCTACAACTATAAAAATAGCTTGGGCGGCAGGTATTAGTTGTTTTCAATGCATACTGAATTAATAAACTATTGCTGTTCAGCTCATCTCTGAATTATACAAACAGGGCCACCATGTGGCAGCTGTCATAAGTGCCTGTGTTGACAATTAAGTGCCAGTGCCTTTCCAGCACTGGAAAGCACCGGCTCAAATTAAGCACTGCTGGAGCTCCTGTTGGCGCTGGCAGGGTTGGATTGGGATTAAAAATCGGCCCGGGCAAGCTAAAAAGAAGTGGCCCACATTTGCATATTTCCTTTCCGCAAAACACTGCTTCGGCAAAGTTTTATAAAAAGAAGGGAGGGGGTCTCTTACAGAGGTATTTTTTCTTAACTTTACTTAGATAAAAAAAAATGCATGGATTAGTTCACACTGGTGAAACACACCTGAAAACAAATGAGGCCACTTCTGCTCAGGCCCCCTGCCCCCGCTCAATATGCATACATTAATGGGCCGTCCCAGTGAGAGAAAGGGAGTGACACCTCTGCCCGTTGATAAAAGGGAGGCAATGGACACCCATCTGCCTTCAGAAAGGCCACTCAGGCACCCACTGGGCCGCTGGTAGCATCCTAACAACACAGACACCGCCCAAATCGGCCCCCAGGCTGCCCAAAAAAGCAGCCCACAGCTGAAACTCGGATACCGGCCCCTGGCCATTGCCTGAGTGCCCAACTTACCAATCCAACCCTGGGCGCTGGTGGATACCAAGGCAGTCTAGTCTTGTTCCCAGTTCATGCCTCTTTTCTTCCACCAATCGACACTGTCTTTTTTTTTTTTGTCTCAGTTTTATATAGCGGGAACTCCACCCGAAGGTATTGAAGCGCTTTACATGAGCACCAGTTATGTTACACAAGAAAACATTCATTTTTGGTAGTCGCGAGGAGATTAAGTGATTTGTCTAGAATCACAGGATGTTGAGCCGACGCTGAGACTGAACCTGGTTCGCCAGCTCCAAAGTCGGCAGCTCTTGCACGTTTTTCATCACTGATTCCTCTCTTGTCACTATGTCCCTTGTCTTTCTCCTCCTTCTTCCTTTTATAAGTGCTCACCACCTGCAACCATCTGAGCTTTTAAGCAGTGAGTCAAAAACTGCAGCTAGTGCTTTAACTTGGAAGAACAACTTGTGTCTCCCTTGTGGTAGGACATGAAGGATGAGTAGAGCCCTTAGAGCATAAGGGTGGAAAGCCTTCTTCTGAGGGCCTGTTGGTTTTCTAATGAGCTTATTTTGGTGCAGAGAATCTTCCAAAGTTGATAGGATACAGTCCAAGTTCGCCAACAGGCCACCCTGGCTGTGTCTGCAAGTCCATTAATGTGCTTGTTCTCATAAGACAAGCCACTGGTCGACAGATTGCTCACTCATGGCTGCACATTACCGCAACAGATGGAACGGAGAAGGCCAGTGATGGACAGATGAACATAGCGGTTGGACAGAATGAAACACTCTAGACTAACTCGGTTAACTGTCAACAGCTTGTCCCTGCCTACCCGTACCTGTATCAAATTTCATGACTCTCTAAGAAAAATCTACAATTTTTCGGGTATAGGTCAGAAAAGTTGCCTTCTCTAAGAGGAACACGCTTTGTCTTGAAACTTTCAGAAATAGACCATCCACTCCATGACAATCAAGAATGTCAAGTCTGCAAACCCAACAGATGAGAGATTTCAACACTGCAGCATACACAAACTAATTGAGTCATCTGTTAGCCTTGTGGAGACCAGAGACAGCATTTCGTCACTCATCAATCGCTGTTAATTAACTGGGCGCCAAGGAAAATACAAACGACTTTTCAAAATAAACGAACTTGGCTGTGCTCAAATTTGACATGGAAAATGTGGAGTCTTGTGTGGAAGTGGACCTCACATGCATTAGCCTCTTATGGTTTCAGTAAGATCTAGGATCCAATTTCATAAAAAATTACATTTCAGTATCAAAGGCCAGTGATACAACCTGCTATGAAAATTGTACGAGTGACAGAGGAATACCCTGGTGCTATACATTACCCAGGCTAGCCTAGAGGGAATGACTACTTTAAGGAGGATCGGCACTAGGCTTGGGCAGAATTTCGATTATACTGGAGTAATCAGAGTAATTTTCATACTTCCGCATTACTCTTTAGCACAGAATTATGGTTAATTATGCAATACCTCCTGCTCGCATAACTAAGAGTAATTTGGGGGAGAAAATCCTACCACAAGAGCATGTTCAGCAGGTGCGGGCAGCCGCCTCCTGGCTTGCTATTATGGTCCTGCTGCATTTAGCGCAGTTTCTTAGTGCCAAATGCACCTCGTGTCCATTTTGGATTCAAGGGTGTATTTTATGCTAAGAATATAGCACTAAATGTCGATAGTAAATTGGGGTCAAATCCTGACCCAAAAGCACATTTTGTGAGTGCGTGCAGCTGCTCGCGCTCGCTGTTCATGTTCTGTTGCAATTAGCTCTATTTCTTAGCGCAATATGCATCCTCGTGTCCATTTTCGATGCAAAGGGGCATTTTTGCACGACGAAATACCTCTAAACGCAAAATTACCCTTATCTCGTAATTCAAGCGTAATCTTGAAAATTCTTAGTGAATTCAGCGTGATTACGCTACAAGCAATTACGCAAGTTACACCAACCACATGATCGTCACACTGCTGACTTTCAGCAAAAGCACCAGATTTAATGTCGTTTTCTGCTCAGGGAAAGAAGCATTGCAAAAATAATAATGTATTCAGAACCTTAAATAAGAATTGAATAGATAAAGTAGACTGGTATCTACCTACCATTAAACTATTTTATTACCAGTGTACTGCTATTGCATGGGGAATGCTTCTAAAGAGCTGAGGTGGCCCTACAGGGCCCTATGCTGAGCGGAGAGCGGAGAGTACTGAACACATACACTTTGCTGTTTTTCAACTCAACAATTTCTCGACCCTGCTTGCCACATTTCGTTCATGTGAACTGAGTGCCTGTTTATTGCGAGTAAAGCAGCTCTTGAAGAGTCATTGTTCAACATGGTAAGGCAAAAGATTCCTTACAAATACAACAAGCACTGACAATGCCAATATTTCTTGCTTTGTAGACCGATTGGCTATTCTATTGCTTTTTCCAATGTTATGCCTCATTGACAAAAGGCAATTTTTTTTCACCAATGCTGTGCAAAATTTGCGAAAAAAAGTGTGATTACGTGGACGCTGTTGCTTGTCACATCATTTTCTAGGCACGCAAATGCATTATGTCATCTGCTCGCGCATGCGTCACCACGTAGGTGTGTACCTATGGAATAACGTAAGCGCCATTTAATTTTTTTTTATTGACCTACCTAAGATGGCAAACGTTATTTAGATCAGTAAAAAAAATAATTAAAATTAAATAGTAAGTGCGTGAAAGCAGTTTTTGTGTAGCGGAGCGCCCAGCAGAAAATGGTAGCTGCCTGTTACTCCGAAAAATTAAAGCAAAAAAAATGTAAATGCCCGTGAGGGGTGAGGGAGCAATGGAGGAGTGGTTGGAGGCTGTCAGGCAGGGGGATAAAACATTAAAGCCGGCTAGGGGGACGGGAAAACAGTCCACAAGGGAAAGAGCAACATGTAGTGCGGGGTGGGGGGAGGGGGGCAGGGGTGCAACACTTCAAGTAGGTGGGCGAGGCTAAACATCAAGCAAGGGGTGGCTCTAACACTTCAATCAATAGGGCAGAGTTACCTCAGAGCCAATATGGCAAAATGGAGTAATAAACTGTGCTTTGTAAACATGGAGGACAAAACTGATAAGATTGCAACAAATCTGTTTTTTGTGTGGAATTAACACCATATAGGCTACTATCAGTGATCTTTGAAAGGGGATTTAGTGCATTTAAAACTAAGAAGTGCCCTCTACCAATTTTATTATGAAGTAAATTAGAACCGTTTTTTGCAAAGTTATTTCAAGAAGATAACACTTTTTGCCAATTCTCGCACACTTATTTCTGTGGCAGGACAAGTTCTTGTGAAATATTTATAATCGCAGACGGGCCCAGGAAGGCGCTCCTTCCTTATTGTTGACCGAAGGCATGTTTTCAGTCTGTCTATAAGGACATTCAGCACTTCTGTTTGACGCTACACAAATGTGTGCATGTATCGAAATATTGAGCTTAATGGTTTAACGCACATGATGTTGGGACCTGGGGGGCTGTGACTTGCAAATTAACAGTTTGATTTTTAACACACCTTTCCATCCTTCTGAGATTGAGTGAGTGCCAAATTGTTGTCTATGTTACTGCTTGTTAATTACTCTGCCAGGAATCTGCGCTGTACTACATAAAAACAAAACAGTTGTTATAAGTACCTCACCATAAGAAGTTCTCACTTACCTGTGATACTCATCCTCAAGACATCTGCCTCAACCTTCAAATAAGCTCAATAAGGGGTTTCCTGGTTGTTCCAAACAGGAAGGAAAACCTTCCTTTCTGGCAAAAACATGACTTTCCTGACTATGCCAGCAATGGCTCTGACTGGCCAATTGAATTGAAGGTCAGATGCAGCATTTCATGGCCAGCTGTGAAAATCTACTTCAGACTCTTGAGTTCTTGAGGGAATGAGCAACAGGTATATAATCAAGTTATCTAGTAATACTACAGATTTTGGACCATACAAACTCCATGACCACATTCTCATTCCAAATGACTGGCATGCTTCAAGTCGTCTGTTTCAAGTTACAAAAGCAAGCAATCGTTCATGTACCAAGAGAGGAACACAGGACTGGAGACTACTAAATAGATTTTCTGGTTCCTAAGTCAACAGGGGGATTCCAGATGATCATCATTATCAGGGAAGTCAATCTATGGGTACAGAAGTTTCCCTTAAAAGTGAAGACCCTACAGAGAAAAATTCCGAAGGGAGGATTCATGGGAATGATCAATCTCCTGGATGCCTACCTTCATATTCCATAGCTATATGTCACCAAAAAGACTGGGTATTGCCATTTGGACTTTGCTCTGTTTCAAGTGCCTTTGTTAAGATGGTGGCTCTCATTGCTGCTCATTCCCATCTTCAGAGTTGGAATATGTTCCTTTATCTGGAGGTCTGGCTTCTAAATGCTTCTTCTCCCGAAATGACTTTGAAAGGAATTGCTCATGTCTGATGCTGCAAGGATTATTCTTGAATCTGTCAAAATGTTAGACAGAGCCATCACGAAACAGAACTTTTCTTTGGAGCCCATTTCTGCAGAGACCTAGATATGTTTAATCTGCCTGCAGAAAGATTAAGGACCACAATAACCGCTTTACTGTCTTTCAGTCAAGCTTCAGCCAGACTATTCTTGAAAGTTCAGGGACACATGGTCTCATGCATATTTACAGACTCTTGGGTACATTTGCATCTTCACCCTCTTCAACTTCATATTCTACATCATTGGAATCCCGAGCTTCAGAACTACGATCTGTTGACTCCTGGGGTCAGTTCAGTACATCTTCTGCACTGGTAGCTGATCCCAGAATCCTTAATGAGAGGTTTTCCACTGCATGTAGGTTTTCTGATGGTGCCAACAAAGGAAGTCAATTTCTTAGGATGAGGTGCCACCTTGGATACACTGTCAGCTCAAAGATGGTGGTCATTGACAGACCGCAGGCACTTTTCAAACTGGAGGGAAATGTCTGCAGTCTATCGATCTCCGTCACTTCCAGCATCAAATGAAGGACAAAACGTTCTAGAACAGGCAATACAGTGAATGTGCTTATTTGAACTAACAAGTAGGACCTCAATCAAGTTCTCTCTGTCTAGTAGCCCTAGAGTAAGAGGTTTGGGCATAATCACTTCTTCTCCCCTTAAAGGCTTCTCACATCAGGGTCAGACAGATGAAGAGATTAAGCAGGATATTTCCACCTCTCAAGACCCATGCATATGTCCATCAATGTTCATGTGATTATGCTGAGGTTTTAGGGGACTTTTGTAGATCTGTGTGCCTCCCTTAAAAATGACAAACTGCCCATGTATTGCTCCTACTATCCCACACCCATGTCTTGGAACATGGGTGTTTCTGGTTTTCCTTTGGCTTCATCATTTACGCTGTGCCTTTTCTCCTTTACCGTTAATCCCTCAGATACTTCTTTGGAATCGAGATGAAGCATTGGATGTTGTCTGGTGCTTCCATTCTGGCTACGCAGGTCCCAGGCCCCCTTTTGTGTCCCTGTCCAACCTTTCAGTTTGGAAACTCCCTCTGTTTCCCTTTTTCCTCAGCTTCCAGGTGTGTTTTTGAGTAGGGTGTCTGCCTCTCTTTCTGAGTGTGGATGTTCAAAGAATTGGTTTGCAGAACAGCAGACTCACATAACATCTTAACAGGGCCATTACAATCAGAAATCTAGATGCCCCCACCTTATAATTCTATTCTAGGTACTGGAAATCTTTCCAACATTGGTGTACTACTCACTTTCTCTCCTCTATTTAATGTAAACTCCTTTCTGTATTACTGTTTTGCTTGGAGGGTTTTCATGAGAATCTTGCGGTCCCCACCCTAAGAACACAATGTGCAGCAATAAGACCATGTCAAGATCCTTAGGTCAGTTTGGGTGAAGAGGAGGTTCTGGTTTCCCAAGTCTTGAAAGATTTTTCATCTCCTGTTCTATGTCTAGGCTTTTTTCTTCATCATGGTCTTGCATTTGGCTTTAGAATCACATCGGGAGTCCCCTTTTGAACCTTTATCTTCTGTTGATCTTAAATTTCCGAACAATGAAGTTTGTTTTTCTGAATTTTAATCTCTTCAGCTTGTCGGAATTGGTGAGCTCAGGTTTGTTTATTGCTCAAGCTTCCCTTCCTGAAAATCCTTAAGGATGGTATTGTGCTTTGTCCAGTTCTCCCCAAGGTAGCAACCTTAGCTTATATAGAAACAGAGATCGTTTTGTTTGTCTTTTTCCCTTCCCCCTTCGTCTCTGGATGGGGAAGCCTTACATTCAACTGATGTAAACAGGGCAATTTTGATTTATTTGGAATGTTCTAAAAGTGTTTATCTGATCACTTTTTAATAACTTTTATAGGAGCTTGGAAGGGGTGAAGGGATTCTTCATTAGCCATTATTCCTTGGATTAGTTCCACAGTTGCTTTAGCCTTCTCCTTGGCTTGTACTTCCTTCCCCTGAGCATCTCCAGGATAGATACACAAGGGGTGCGGCTACGTCCTTGGTGGAACTCCAGGGTTTTCCGTAATCTGAAATTTGAAGAGCGGCTACTTTGGTCTCTTCCCACACCTTTGTACAACAGTGCAGGTTACAAAATCTATTGTCTGAAGATTGCTCTTTTGGACTGGGCGTACATAGATCTGTCCTGCCTTACATTGTGTATGTCACCAATAAAATATTCATTGGGTGTTTCATTAGTAAGTAACATACTGTGTGTAAATTATCTCATGTTATAGGTTGAAAGCTGTTTTTGCCCTTGGTTTACTCAGGTATTAACATGGGTGAGGGATGTAGAGGTAATGTTTCGATTACTTACCAGTACCCTTCATTACTCCTATTCCTACTCATCCTCATCATGAAGATTATTGGGAATCAATCAGGGTATTAGTAATGCTGCCGTAATATACTGATATGTGCAAATGCTAAAATAATTGCCATGTAGACTACAAGCCCTATGAAAACCTGTGCAGCTTGGATTGGTCAGACTCAACATTTCTGTTGGAGTTCCGGAAATTGTATTTGTGATGTTATGCAGTCTTTCACTGTGGTCTTCTTATTTCTGATTAACATTTAATTGTCCTCTAGCTAAAGACGTGCATAATTATTTGGCTGCCACAGAGTAATCAGTGGCAGCTTCGTATCAGAAACAAATTAGCTGCATTTCCACAGTGTGAAAATAGAATCTACTGCACACTGGCATCCTGGTCCAGGTTCGGAAACATAGGTGGGACTGACGGAAGAAAAGTAAAAACACCTTTAACTGTGAGATGTTATGCATGTTCCATTTGCGTAGTGTAGTTGCACCATTTGTATGGCCTAGTAGTACTTTCAAATTCTAATGTGTGAATATGTGTACATAAACGTCTGTGAACTGCTGACTGCAACATTGTAAAGGTTTTAAATCCAAGGGTGGTGGAACTTCAGTCCTGGTTCTCTCTTGCTGACCTCTATTTGATGCCTCTGAACTACATCCATGCTGCCCTGCTCACTAAAAACCCTCCTTTGCTCATCATATAATTTATTGCTGAGAGGGCAGATTAAGAAGGACCAGGAAATTCAGGAAAGGAGCAGTGTGCAGAAACAATATGTGCTGTACACAAGTCCGCAGCACTCATAATGTACATTCCTCATGCCCACAATTACTGCGTAGGCCCATTCACTGGTGTTCAGTGGAGAAGACGAATTGGGAGTGCTGGGGCACTGCAGGTTAACAAGCTGTATGCCCTTTGAGAGGCTTATCTGAAGATGGCACATAGGAGGAACTGAGGATGGGGTTGAGAAAAGGTGGAAGAGGCAGAATCAATTAAAACCCAGCAAGGCAGTCAGCTACAAGGCCCAAGAGTCCACCAAATCACCCCAAAACAGGCTCTGTAAAAATAAAAAAGCACATGCACGGAACAGTACAACAGGACCCAAAACACACATTCCTTAAGCCAGTGTTCACATGGGATTGGTATAAGAGGAGCACTCCGGCTGAGAAGAATGCAGCATTTATTAGAATCAGCAATGGAATTTAGGGCCAAATTTACAATTATTTCATGCAATGCAGCAATCACAGTTACTGCGCTGTGTTGCGTGAAAGGGATAGAGCAGGACAGCGCCATAGCTACAAAGATGTGGCACTGATGCTGTCTTACCAATCACTGGTACACAATCAGGCTGCTTAGTGCCAAGCACATAGCTTTGCACCATAGTACAAAGGTAAAAGTGTAAGTCTAGCATAGGTTTTGTATTGAAAAGATGCCCTTCCGGTACTAAACACTATGCCCCAGATTAACTACATTTTCATGCAGCAAGGGAACTTACCGTGTTGCGTCGTGTGATAGAGAGAGAACAGAAATGCGCCATATTTAGTAATAAATGGCGCATTTCTGCTCTCTGTTGCGATGGGGCACTTGTGGCAGTCAATGCAGACACCTTTGTGCCACGATGCCGGGGTGCCTATGTTTTGGTCAGAATACTTTTTGTGCAGGAAGTTATACCTTCCTGCACAAAATGTATACTTAAACATTCAAAGAGAAGTAACAAGGACACGACCGCACAAATCAAGACTGTCACTGCACCCTGCATCCACATTCTGAAGTTACAGACGAAGATCTTCAAATGGCTCCCAAACAACACCAGAAAAACAATCACTGACGCCCTACTAGTCACCACCATGTTGGACTACGAGAACATTCTCGTTGCCATGATAAACAAGCAACTCACCAGAAGACTACAAACCATCCAGAACGTGGCAGCCAAACTCATTCCCAACCTCCCACACAAAACTCAAATCGCACCACTCCTCACGGAGCTCCACTGGCTCCCGAGACACAGACGCTCTCATTTCAAACTCCTCACACACACATTCAAGGCACTACACAACTCATACCCCACCTATCTGAACAGCCGTAACTCCTTCCATCAACCACCCAGACACCTCCACTCTGCAGGTCTCCATGCATTGAAAGAACCTGATCAGGAGAACAGATATTCTCTTACATCGCCCCTAAAGCATGGAACAACTTGCCACTCCACATCAAAGCCAGGGTCGGATTGGTATGGCGGGCACTCGGGCAATGGCCGAGGGGCCTGTATCCGAGTTCCAGCTGTGGGCTGCTTTTTTGGGCAGCCTGTGGGGGGGCGATTTGGGCTGTGTCTGGTCTGTTCATATGCCGCCAGCGGCCCAGTGGGTGCCTGAGTGGCCTTTCTGGAGGCAGATGGGCGTCCATTACCTCCCTTTTATCAACGGGCAGAGGTGTCACTCCCTTTCTCTCCTATGCATATTGAGCGGGGGCAGGGGGCCTGAGCAGAAGTGGCCTCCGTTTTCAGGTGTCTTTCACCAGTGTGAACTAATCCGTGAATTTAAAAAAAATCTAATTAAAGTTAAGAAAACATGCCTCTGTCAGGAACACCCCCCCCCCTTCTTTTTTTTATAAAACTTCGCCAAAGCAGTGTTTTGTGGAAAGGCAATATGCAAATGTGGGCCACTTTTTTTTAGCATGCCCTGGCCGATTTTTAATCCCAATCCAACCCTGATCAAAGCCTCCTACTTGCTTCTTGAATACCGCAAGAAGCTGAAGACCTGGCTTTTCAATTAACTAACCTATCCTTGGCAGGGCTAGGCATACACCCGCTCAGCGCCAGGATACCTTCGCAGTGATAGTGTGCTTTACAAACACACAGTGGCATCATGAACCCCCCCCCCCCACACACACACTTTAACAGCTAAAGAGGGAGTTGCCACTGGACCTGATGTCCTGGGACAACGACCCAATAGAATGTTTAATATCTTTGTTTTGGATTCTACCATCAAATGCTCATAAAAGCGTATTAAGGAAATACTAGGTCAACACTGAGATGGGGGACAAGGGTTGCTAAGTGAGACAAGTTCATTTATAGAGACAGAGAAAATAGAGAGGCAGCAAACAGAACAAAAGAAGAAAGAAAGGGAAGAGGGAAAAATAGGATGATGAAAGATTGGAGGTAGAAAGTGGAAAGTATGCATGGGAAAAGGGAAAAAGAAAGGGTGGAAGGAAGGAAGGATGAAGGAATTAATTGATGGACTGAAGGGTATTTGATAGATTGGTGGATGGATGAGTGAAAGGACGGATACATGTGTATAGAATGGTGACAGGATGGATGGAAGTGTGAAATGATGGAAGAATGGAAAGGTGTAAGGATGCATGAATGGGTGGATGGAACTATTCCAGCAAGGGTCTCTTTTCTCACTCTGTGTCATTAGAGGTTTAATTCTAGGTGGTGGGGTATTTTAATGTTCAGGCTACTCCCTTGCAAACACATATAACAATGCTTTCAACGATGGAAGTGTTGCTTCAGCCCCCCTCTTCGATCAACCTATTGTGTTCTACATATTATATGTCAGCGCCTGTCACCATTATAACCGGGAGTGTCTTTCCGAAAAATGCAGGAGCCGGGCAGGTATAAATATAGTGCCGCTGGTGGAGAGAGGGCTATTGACTGCACACCTCGAGCAAGATAAGGGCTCGCATGGCTGCCCACATCCAGCAAGGAGCGAGGAGGCACCGACGCCAACACCCCCCCCCCCCCCTTCCCCACACCGCCCTTTACTTGTCTCACAGACACCAATTACGTCGGGCGAGGAACGCCTGGAATGTGCTTGGGTTTCCTTCCAGTCAGCACTGGTCTCTTCAGGTCACCAGCGAGTCGTCACCTCCGCCCCCAGCTTTGGAAAAATCTTCTCACCCCGAGATCGTTAGCCGGTGAGGTCACCCAGAAGCGCTTCAGGGGGTTCCAGGGACTGTCACTGCCCTGGGGGTCTCTAGAAAGTGTTTTCTCACCTCTGCTTCTTGTAAAGCGCCCTGATGCCTTCGGGCCACGTCCGTGCTAAATAAAATTGCAAAAATTAAATTAAATAAAAATCCCTGCCTTTTGCCGCCGTCACTCGGAGATTCTACCCCCACCATTGTACATCAAATCCATTGCCACCGTGACCTTCTGTGAACTTTTCATCCAAACATGTGCCAAAACTCCAGACCAACCTAACAAACCCCTTATCAGAGGTATCTCTTAATTACACTCACGTACACTTCATGTAGGCCTCTCAGGGCCCCACTGGCATGTTGTATATCAATAATACCATAGTTCTGTGTAACATGACACATAAAACAAGGGCTATGCCATCATGTAAAACTTTCTGACTTAACAGGGTGCACATCAGTTCCATGGTCGCACCCATCTATAAATCTTGCATGTCCCAATATGTCATCAGTTGTGTGCCTCTTTGCCCTGCCGTGTCGTACATAATAGTAAGCATATCAGGGCCTAGCTAGCGTGCGCTTTAAATCCTAAATTTAAGGACATAACAATAACCAACCTGTGAGCATGTCAAAGTATATGCTTAACAGTGGACTTCTAATTTGCTGGCACATTATAAAACCATAAATGAAGTTACATGACGCCCTAGTCCATCGACTTTCAGATTACACACTGGCACCCCTTAATGCCATCCTACATGCCACCCCTTAAAGCAATCCTGCACCCCGAAGCACGTCTCATCCATGGTCTGACGAAATATGATCACATCACCCCCATCCTTTTTATTTATTTATTTATTTTATTTGCAGAGTTTTATATAGCGCTGGCTAGACCCGGAGGTATCAGAACGCTTTACATGAGGCTCAGCGAGTTACAAGTTACAAAATTACATCAGTTACAGGAGCCAAGTATAACATAGGAGAAAAACAGTGAATACACAATAACATAGGTGATTAGCGCATAGCATAGCCAAGACACACGTCAAATGGGGCATGGAAGGTAGGGGGGAATGGTAAAAAGGGGTAAGGAATGCATAATCGGGTCAGGCAGACAGGCAAGAGGGCAAGTACTTCCAAAACAGTCACAGTAAAAGACATACAAACCGGCTGGGGATCAACAATCATAAACATCCAGTGAATCGGTGATAGTATAAGATGGGAGGGGAGTAGGAGACCAAAGGGGAGGGGACGACTTGAGGAAAAGAACAGACAGGCGAACAAGGAGCAGTCCAGCAACAATGAGGATAGGTCGAAACCGCCAAGATGGAGGACCCAGGCCATGGGCCTGATGGAACTCCATTGGCTTCCATTGCTGGCCCTCATCTTCAAAGCCAGCTGTGTCATTTACAACGCCATGACGACCAGGAGGGCACCGTCGGACTGCAGACTAATAAGTCTGAGTGAGAAGAAACAAGACAGCAGGCCTTTTCCGTCTATGCACCCAGGATCTGGACCAACATCCCCGCATTCATGAGAACACCCCAAACGCTGCTCCTAACTTTCAAACTTCAGGCTCGACGACTTGGGTGAATTTCACAAACATTGCACAATTTGCCACTTTTGCATAGTTGTCCAGCTATGCCCAACTCTACCCGTGAGAGCTATATGATGCAAAAAAAAAAGGCAAGAGAATTTTTTTGCAAAGCTTTGGGCCTTATTTACAAGATTTTGCCGTAGGGCAGCGCCTCAGGCCTTCCTGCTGTTCTGCCCTACGGCAAAAGAAAAAGGAAGGAGTGCACCGTATCTATCAGGTACGGCGCATTCCTGTCCTTTTCCCCTGCACTGGAAAACTATGGTCTGCCATGCCCTAACGGAGGCACTTAGTGCCACAGTGCAAGGGTGCCTGCATTACAGGGATGATTGTTTTTATGCAGGAAGGAAAACCTTCCTGCACAAAAACAGTCACGAGAGGCTTTTTCCTCTTCCTATGTGTGTTGCAGAATGCTGCATGCAGAGAAAGAGTAAAAACGAGGCGAAATAAAGGTATTTCTCCTCGTTGCGCCTTCCTGACGCCTCCCCCGGGGAGGCGTACGTTTTTGGCGCTGCCTCAGAGTTATGTTTCCTTGTAAATCTGGGGCAGTGTCAAAAAGCCACAGGTGTTGCTGGGAACGGCCACAGCAACACCCATTGGACGCCCCTTTAACGCAAAAAACTGCTTTAAAGGGAACGATATTTACAAGGCCGCATTAAGCCATGCAAAGTGGCTTAGTGCTGCCTGGTAAATATGGAGCAGACCCCTGCGCCACCAGAGCATCGCAAAAAGTGGCGATCTGGTGGCGCAGCCTCATTGTATATGAGGCCCTTTATTTCTTGCAATTTTTTTGCAATGGTGTATGAAATATATACTGTTTCCTTTGCTCGTTAAGAATGAGCAGGAGAATCAAGGATCTTGAAAGCTTTTCAATGTCTCCCCAGTTTTCACACAGGTCTTGAGTGCAATAGGATGTCAATTATGAGCTTTTAGGGTTTTTGGCTTTGTAGGTTTCTCCCACCTCCCAACATTGACATTGACAATTCCTTGCACTTGAAGACTAATACATTAATACCCTTTATATGCAAAATGGTGTGAGGGACACTAGTTGTTTAGATGGCAAAGATTGAAGAGATGTCATTTTAAAAGTGACATTTCCAAATACTTTTATTTTGCTTAAGATTTCCCAGTTAACAGTGGCGGCTCGCCGAGGAGTGCCGCGGGCGGTGAGGCGGGGCGGGGGAGGGGCAGCGTGGGGGCTAGTGGACTCGGACTTACAACGAACAGAACTCCCTCTGAGTTCTGTCCGTCATATGTCCGAGTCCACTACCCCCCACCCTGCCCCTCCCCCGCCCGGCCCCCCGCGGCACTCCCTTGGCGAGCCGCCACTGCCAGTTAAAAAGGTACATACAAGTTAGAGAGGGAACTGAACCAGCAATTCATCTGTCCACTCTATTCAGACTGGATTGTGGCAAGACAAGTATTTCGCACTGGAACATTACTTTTAATGGAAGGTCATCTTAATTAGCCTATGGCATATGAATGCCGAAAGCAGCATTTGTAAAGCCACCCCAACAAGTATTGTCAAAGACAATAGCTCTGGCCTTGGCAAGAGTATATTTTTTAAAATGTATTTTGGGAAAATATATGCAGTATGAATAATTACATACATGCAAAGATAAAGGAGTGGCCAGCAGCTCAGAAACTCCAGTCCTGGCACTGAGGTGTACTCCTTTTCAGCGTCTGGGGATATGTTGGGCAAAATGCTGTCTCTCACAGTTCAAGATAGCCAGTTGTTGAAGTGAGCTCACCCTTTGCCCTATGCTGTGGTGGGAGGAAACAAAATGTAAATGAACACAGCAATAGAGGAAGATGGCTGTCAGAAAGCCCCTGTATGAATATAAGTATATAGCTATGTATTTTAATTAAGATTTTTTTGTAATCTGTACCTAGAAAGACCTAGGGAGATACAGCTAAAGCTGCACCTAGAGCAGAATTTATAAGCATTGGCAAAGCATGTAGGTCTCGTCCAGGAGAACTGTTGCCATTTTTTTAGCCAAGTTGTACAGGAGCACAGCAGCTGTGCAGAATGCCTGAGAGTAAAAAAAAAGTGCTATGACGTGGACAGTGCTGGCCGTGTCATATTGCTTTTTTTTATTTGCTGGCGGGGAGGGATCGCAGATCCTGAGGCAAGGGTGAGTGAGGGCCTGTCGGGGGGCAGCAGGGACAAAACGTTTTAGAAACAAGCACTTGCAATGCATTCGGTCTCGCCTTTGGGACCTTATATGTATTTAGCTATGCAGCATATTAGCCTGGGCGCTGAAACATCTACTGTTCTTTAACATTAAGGGAAAGTAAGCACCAAACTGCGTGACACGCCAGGTATGGGAACACATGGAGAGAAATATTGCCTTTCAGCGGGAAATAGTATAGTCCAAAGCACTGTTTTTAATATAAAAGCAGTGCCTTCGGTGGTCATATCACTGAAAATACAAGATTTGAAAAAAATATTATTGCCTACGGGTGCTCGTGGAAGACAATTTCTATGGACTGGAATCTAGAGAATGCTAAAGTGATTCTGGTATTTTACTAACCTCTGCTGGTCGTTTTCTATCAAGAAAGTTAAATAGAGGCAGTTGCCAGAAAATTTTTAAAAAACGAAGGTCCCTCAGCAGAAAGCAATTCTGGTAATTTACTGACCTCTGCTGGTCATTTTCTATCAAGACAGTTAAATAGAGGCAGTTGAACAGAAAAAAAAGTCCCTAATCGGAAGCAGACAAGTCCTAGGGCTGATCTCCAGAGCCCACAAAGTACATACACATGTAAGTATATACTAAAGTATATACAAGAGGTCTTGAATGCTCGACCTAAACAAGCATTTGCAATGCAATCGGTCTCGCCTTTGGGATCTTATAAGCATTTTCAGTTGGGCAATAGCAGTGCTTTCCACCAAGCAGTAATGCAGCACTTTCAATGGGGCAATAGCAGTGCTTTCCACCCAGCAGTAATGCAGCACTTTCAATGGGGCAATAGCAGTGCTTTCCACCCAGCGGTACACTATCAGTGGGCCAATAGCAGTGCTTTCCACCCAGCAGGAATGCAGCACTTTCAGGGGTCAATAGCAGTGCTTTCCACCCAGCAGTTATGCAGCACTTTCAGGGGTCAATAGCAGTGCTTTCCACCCAGCAGTAGTGCAGCACTTTCAATGGGGCAATAGCAGTGCTTTCCACCCAGCGATACACTATCAGTGGGCCAATAGCAGTGCTTTCCACCCAGCAGTAATGCAGCACTTTCAGGGGTCAATAGCAGTGCTTTCCACCCAGCAGTAATGCAGCACTTTCAGGGGTCAACAGCAGTGCTTTACACCCAGCAGTAATGCAGCACTTTCAGGGGTCAACAGCAGTGCTTTACACCCAGCAGTAATGCAGCACTTTCAGGGGTCGACAGCAGTGCTCTCCATCGAGCTAGAACGCAGCACTTTTAGTGTGAAAAGAGCAGCTGCAGCACTTCCCACCCAGAGGGACCGCAGAACTTCTGGACAGTGATGGCATTTCTTAACTGGAATGTGATACTTGTTATGGGGCAGTGCTGACACTTCTGTGCAGAATTGCAGTGCTGTGCACTGTACAGTCCGACCACATCTTGTCAGAAGAACTGTGCACTGGGAAAGGACAGCCATTTGTCAGCATTCATTCAATATCGAGGCGCTCTGCTTTTCAGTGGGGTAGGACATCCCTTGTGAACAGCACCAACGTTCTTTTAATGGGACAGGAGTGGCACTTCTTACAAGGACTGCTGTACACTGGGGCAGGACAGGCGTCTCTTAGAAGGGCTGCAGTACTGAAGCAGTGCGAGGTCTTCTGCTAGTCTCAGAGCCCTCGGTACTTTTAATTGGATGGTAAACATAATTATCAGCAGGGCTGCAATGTGTTCAGTGGGCCAGAACCAACATTCCCCAGTAGACCAGTACCTTTAATGCAGGTGTACTGTTACTCCCTATCCGGACCATTCCAAGAGTGAATTCATTTTAATCGGGCTTTAAATGTGTTTTAGGAGGACTGCATTACTTTGAACCGGGTGGTGCGCACACGTCCAAACAGGACTACGCCCTTGATTTGGACAGTACACCTCAGAAGGCGGTATTTTGTGGAGTTAAGATAGCACATCACGTGCCCACAGGACTAGAGCACTTTAAACAGGACCACCAAACACCTCTCGGCTGGACTGCAACTGTATTGTATTGCAGTATTTGTACAGCGCTTACTGTTTCTATGGGGGTGTTGGAATGCTATGCGTGTGCTAGGACACCACAGATTCCATTTTAGAAACTGCCGCACTTTAAATAGAAGTACACCCACACCTCTGAGCAAGACTGTGCACTTGGGGCAGTAAAGACCTCTCTGGGCATGACTGCAGTACTTTGAACGGGATAGTACATACATTTCAGAGCACGATTGTAGCGCTTCGAAACGGACATTACAGACACTTATGAGCAGGACTGCAGCACGTTAGAGAGGACCATGGACACACCTCTCTCAGCAGGACTGCTTTGGCTTTACTAGGAGAGCAGATATACCTCTGGGGAACAGCAGCACTTCAAGCAGAACAGCGCGGCTTCTCTGGGAAGGACTGTTCGCTTAGAATAGGACAGTGCAAACACTTCTGGGCACAACGGAAGCCCCGACGGAAGGCCTTTAACTCGTATGCGCGCGATGTAAGGCATCGCGCGCATATGAGATGCGCATCACGGAGCGGTTCGCATGTAAACCTTAAACCCACTTCCTGGTTATCTCCGGGATCTCCCGGATGTCAGCGCACAGCAGCAGAACTGTCCGGGTGAGAGAAGACCTACCTGGAAAGGTTCTACCGCATCTGTCCGGCAGTAGCACGCTGCAGGCTGCCGGCAGAACTGCCCCCTTATGGAAAGAGAAAGAGGACAGGCTGCGGTCAGCTAAGTGTCAACGGAATGCGTCGCCATGGATGCCATCTTACAGAGGGAACCCTTTCCTTTCGAACAAAGGGCCCGCGAGCAGGAAACGTAACTGTATGTTTCACACGTACGTGACGCATTTTTTCAAATAAAATCTGGACAGATAGAGTCAGATACATAGGAGGAGGAGGCTCGTGAAAAAATATAACATAAAGGGGGCCGGGCTGGCTGTGGGAGGAGAGGCGGCCACTGCGCATGCGTAAGATAAAAGAGTGCGAATTCCCCCAGCCAATCCGATGAAAAAACAAGCATTTATAAATGCAATAGGACTCGTATTACGAGAGACCTATTGCATTATAAACAAACGTGCGGGCGTCCAAGAAGGCATGATCGGGAGTGGGGGGGGGGGAGTGGTGGTGGGCAGAGAAGTTACGGACTGCAGGAGGGAAGGGGGGGCAGAGGAACAAAAGAGTTTGTAAAGTAAAGGGGCCGATAGCAATGGAAGGAGAAAAATGACAACATGGCCGTGAGGAGGAGGGACAAACAAGCCGAAAACAAATCAGAATGCAGCATTTCCGATTTAAGCCAATGAAAAACATGGACGGAAAGTGGGCGGAGCTTCCCCCCACTATACTGTATACTGCATGCCTCGCAAAGCAATCAGCGCATTGCGCTGCAACGCTATGCGAGACCTAAAAAGTGCTGTGACATGACCTGGGCTAGCCGCATCATAGCGCTTTTTTTTAGTGGAGGCAGGAAGGGAGGGCAGCCAGGAGGCAAGATGTAGGGAGGGCGCTTGGCGGGGCAACACGGACAAAAAGTTAAAAAAAGTGTTATAACAAGGTGAAAAAGCGCTATAAGGAGGCCATTGGTGGCGGTGTTATAACCAGTGTTCCCTCGAACCTGCGCGCGAGCGCGCGCGCGCACCTCTTTCACCCCGAGCGCGCATTGTCCTATGTGAAGCGCGCACATAGCCATCCTTCGAGCAGCTTGCAGCAGGGGGCTGATTCACTCAGCTCGATCTGGGCTGTCAACAAATGTAACATTCACTCTGCGACACCCCGTCGTGGCACTTTCAAATTCACTAGCACCGACGTGACAGTCAATTAACCTGCCTAATATGATGGCCTAACGTCGTTCATCTCAGTCATCCCCACAAAGACCACCCACTCAGCTGTCCATCTCCTAAGCGTAGCACATCCACCATTGCGACCTCTGGCGCCCCCGCAGAAATGTCTGAATCTGCGCTGACCATACAATATAACTCACCCGTGGGAGGGCTCCATCCGGACCATCTGGTGTTCACCTGAAGATGACCATTTGATATCTTGATAGAAGGCGCCAGGGCACTCCAGACAGGTTTGTTCATGGGGCGTGCAAACGCGCACACATTCAGTCTTTCAGTGCCCCCTCAAATACAGATGTCCGTGCGCCCATGCACCAGGTAGGCCGTAAGAAACAGGGTCGCCTGGCAGTGCAGGCGCGCAACGCCCTTAGGGCTCAAAGGGCTACAGCCCCCCCGTCGTGTGTGTCAGCCCGGGCTGAGACAGCTTCCCGGGCACACACACAGACAGTCTTTCAGCTGCCAGCCGCACCCGAGTACTTCACAGGTCTTTAAAAGACCATTCACTTGTTAACGAGGCTTTGTCTCACCCCTTTTCAGAGCCCCTACATCTCCACTTAGCATATTGCTGGAAGAATTATCCCCCTCCCCGAAATTTTAATCAACCCCCTCTCCTCGAAATTTGGCTCTAGTTGCGCCTCTGCCTTGCACATTACAGTGTAAAGCAGTGCACTCGCTCTGCAGAGAAGCACACAACAGCAAGCGAGCACAGCTACTGACTGGGATCATGTCATGTGGACTCCCTAGCCAGTACTGGCTTTTAAGTAACCTAACAGCGCTTTGAAAGCGCATACCACTGACTGAACCCACACATCCAACCTTAATAGCGAAACTGCAACTCCCTGACTGTACTTTTCAAACTTCTTCTTCTCTCGGCCTGGCTTTCCCCTTTCTGCCTGTCTTATCTCTGACTCTCGCGCTCCTCAGCCAGAACTTAATTCATTCAACCGTTCTTTATTGCTCTCTTTCGTGCTCTTTCTGGCTTTTTTTCCTTTCTTTTTTACTGCTTTTCTTCTTTTTTTGTTCATTCTATCCCTCCATTTCTCGTTTCGTCCCGTTCCCCTCCTTCTACTCTGCACGTCTTTTTCGCGGTACATTTCAGAACGTGCCATGGGTGGCCTCTTGGGAAGGGGTCGGAGATAATTTCAGCTCCTATCTAAGTGGGCAAGCACAGGGCTGTGATTTGAGGTTTTGTCTTAAAACTACTGAACCTTAAGATATCGGCGTATGACCTTTTAAGCAAACATCTGATGGAAAATGTCAAAAACACATGGAGTCCAGTGGCTCAGACTGGTTTGTGTGTCAGGAACGGCAGTCAGAGGGGGAGAGGACATTCAGGAAGGGCTTTCACTGTCAAATATGGGGACAGCCAGATGTGGAGATATTTTACGGGGTTTCATGAAATATAAGAGCAGGTAAGGGGCGAGGAAATAATATATAGATGTTTACTCTGGTAGGAGCCAGAGTGCTAGAGAACCCTATAGCTTGGATGTTCACTTTGCAAATGTAAAAGAAGCTGAGCTGTCCCAGTGACTTATGTTATTTGAGATTTTATTATGTTAACACGTGACTTAAGAGGGAACAGCAAAAATCTGTAAATAATGTAACAGATTCTCTCTCCTCTGACATGCCGACACTCCAAATGTAGACATCTGCCAGTGGAGACTCCTGCTCTGCCATCATAGAGCTGTTATCCCATAGCCAAGGCCACACTTGTAGTCCCAGTCAGATGTATACACAAACCCATATAAAAGAACACAAGGGCACAAATAGAGACAACACCTTGTTGTTGGAGAAACATTGGCATAATTGTATTTAAACTTAGGCACAAGTAATGTGTTATCTTGCCACCAATCCAAGGGTAGCTGGTGATGGTAGGAACTAAGCTGCTTGCCCGCCTGATTATCCACTGAGCTCCAGACTTATCCTTCATCGTGTGCTTAGACCTTCTGAGTCAGCTTAGGTGCAGTGGTCAAAAGAGGTGTAAAATCATGTAGGATGTGAGTAGGTGGGGCGACGCTCCTCCGCCCTTTAATAAAAGGAACCGCCCGGGGGTCATATTAGATACAGTGCCCTGGAGGCCCAACTGGCGCTTTTGCACATTTTCTTCACACAGCGCCGTATCATTTTAGGCCAAGCGCCTGTTTGTTTTTAGTTCGAGCCTGGGCAGCGCATGTGCTGCTCTGCGAGGCATGCTATATTGAGGTATGGCATAGAAGCTCTGCCTATTTCCCACCCATCTTTTTAATTGGCTCCTGTTACTGTCCTTTTGAAATCGTTGCTTTTCATTTGTGAATAGACTTAGTAGTCCCTCCTTGGTACCGCCTTGTCTGCATTTGTATCCTCTCATAACGACTGGACTTTTTACTTGTGTTGTTTCACGGTCTGCTTTATCTAGTGGGTGAGCACTTTTTCTTTAATGATCTTCCCTATTCCACCCACGACGTTGCAGCACGCCGCCACCTTTTATATCATGTCATTTACTCATGTATTTTTTCATTTCCAGCGCAGTCCGCTTTAACTACAGTGGCCGCGCTTATTTATTTAATTTACGGCGTGGTACGCTTTCACTTGAGCAGCTGCGCTTATTTATTTATTTAATTTACAGAGCGACCGCTTTCACTTTAGTGGCTGCGCTACAAAAGCTTTTTTCTTTCTTTCTTTATTTTTATTCCACTTTGTGTAAAAGAGCCCCATAGGCACTTTCACTTTAATGTTGGCCGCGCCCCTTTCTTTAGATGCTGCACCCACACACGCGGTCTGGTTCCTGGCGCACATAACCTTGGCTACAGCGCACAGAGACCTTACACTGCCGCACACAGAGGAAAAAAATTAGAGGGAACATTGGTTATAACCCCCTTTTTAAACTTTTTTTTTGTGTTAGCCCAACACGCCCTCCCTCCATCTTGCCTTTTTGTTTGTATTGCACGGCAGGAAACAACACAGATGGAGGGAGGGGCAGGAGGCCACGAGCATAGAGGGGATGTATGGGGCAATCAATTGGAAGGATGTGGCACGGAGGGGTGGATGGGAACAAGCAAGACAAAGAATGAGCCCTTGGGAGAGACAAAGAAAAGAGCACAAAGAGAACAGTCATGCAGGGGGCGGATGGGGGCAAGCAACAGGCAGAACAAGGCCTTGGGGAGAGAAATAAAGCTAAGAATACAAAGGAAGCAGGCATGGAGAAGACAAATACAGGCAAGCAATAGGAACGAAGCATATACAGGCATGTAGTGGATGAGGGCAAGGAACATAAAGGCAGAAGCACACTGGCAAGAGACAGCAAAATGAGCACTTGTAGGATACAAAAGCTTACTGGTGAGAGAGGCTGACACGGAATGCGGGGGAGCATATGAGATAGCCTTCTCATTAACACATGCACTGGCATACACACCTGCTCAGCACCAGGATACCCTCACGGGTAATAGTGCGCTTTACAAATACACATAACATAACACTCATGCCGAGTGCTTTGACAAAATGAAAAAAAGGACCTCCCACAATGCTAGCAGTGGAAAGACTCAAGTACTTTGGCCATGCTCCTGGTTCAGGGTCAAATACAAGAGGAGCATGTGAAGCTCGAGCTCTTAACGAATCAGAAGCAAACAGTGACAATAAAGTCTCCTAAAGGAAAGCAATGGGTGGGCTCTAAGCGCATTGTAAGCTAAAAAAATGTCTTGCAAGCAACACCGCATGCGCTGTCTCAGGCGAGACCTAAAAATGACTGTCCTCTCCTCCCTCTTCACAAGGCTTCAAAGAATTTTTTTAATTTTTTTTTTAACAGAGTTTTATATAGCGCAAACTTGACCCGAAGGTATTGGGTATCAGAACGCTTTACACGAGCACCAGTTGCGTTACATGAGGACACATTCATTTTTTTTAGGCACGGGGAGATTAAGTGTTTTGCCCAGAATCACAGGATGTTGCGCGTCCTTGCCGAGACTTGGACACGGTTCCCCAGATTTGAGGTCGACCGACCTAGCCATTAGGCCAATTGACTGCAAACCATACTAACGTGTTCTAGACTGATTTAAAGAGGAATTGTTTTCTTTAACTTGTGCTGTTAGTAGTAGCCTTCCTAAATAATAAGTTATTTTTAAACTGTTTCATATGACATCGCTGCGCTTCAGTCTTCTGCCCCAAATGGCATTTCCATTTCCTTTCTCTAGGGTCACCTCTCTAAACGCAATATTGCTTTTGCTGTAATGCCATCAATCAACTACTGATCCACTCCATTCACATAATACACAGGAAGACTTTTCCACTTATGTCTAAATCACCCTTGTGGAGCTTCCAGAGAGTGAATGAAGGAGAAGTGTATGACAGTGCATCGGGATATAAAAAGCGTTATTATTTCTCTCCTGTGGTTGGATGACTGTTGGCTGCCGGCCTGTCACTCCTGGGTAAATGGAAGCCTTTGACTGGTAAGGGTTGATTTGCACGCTCCCACGTGCAGTGCGCGCGCTTGCTTTCTGCCAGTTGAATTATAATTAAAGTTGAGAGTTGGGAGTCCTTTGTCATCTGAGAACGGACTTAGCAGTTGTTTTCTCGTTCCTGTACCATCTCGTGTACAATTCACTCCTGTCTGAGACATGGTGCGTCGTGGAACGTTACAGGCCAATGCTATAGGGAACAGATGTCACTGCCTCCTCACTGATGGAAGGGATGTGTTTATACAGCTAACAAGGCTGAACAGAAAGCTTCAGTTCTCAGGAATTGGCTACATTGTAAGAAAGTAGGGGTACAGAATGTGTTTCTTTCTTTACTACCACCAACTGTGTACTAGGCCTTCACGTTTACAGGATAGAAACACGCATGTGACAGGAAGAGACATTCCTGTGTGAAAAATTGATGGAATTCCGCTTTTGTCCATGATGTATTTGTAAGCTGAAAAATCAACATGCGTTGTACATCTCAGAGAAGACTGCGTTTGTATGGGCAGATGTATTGTGTGTGTGTCCCATAATACACCAGCTGTCTCAATTTTCATAACACAACCAGATGCAGACAGCATGCGCCAATTGGAAAATTTGTTTGAGATTTCAAAAGGGTGCCCCTACTAGAGGCAGAAGTAACCACCTGAGCTATTTTGTTTTAAAAACTCGAGAGAGAATGAGCTTGGTATAGGCCTCTGTGTGAGACCTGGCTATGAGCATGGTCAGATAGGATAGGCGTGGGGAACCAGAAGCGCCCCTTGTAAAAATGCTCCAACTAGCACTGCTTTTTTAAATATTTTTGCATTTTATATAGCGCGAACTCAACCCGAATGCTCGAGCACCAGCTCTATTATTCATTCATTTTTAATTGTTTCAGGCACTGGGAGATTAAGCAATTTGCCCAGAATCACAAGATGTTGAGCCGACGCTGAGACTCGAACATGGTTCCCCAGTTCCAAAGTGGGCCTGTTCTGGCTGTTGCTACACTCTATTCTTTCTCTCTTTCTCTCCTTGCACATTCTCTCTCTTTCCTTCATTCAATTAACTCTCCCTCTCTCTAAATTGTAAGTTATTCCAATCACGGTAAAATGTAATTTTTCTATGTATTGCCTTTTATGTCCAATATTACACTCCTGCTAGTATCCTATAACAGTCGTTTCCACCTGTTTTGAAAATAGAATGAATATTACTTTACCTGTTACGGTTTCTTTAAATAAAGAAATAGTGAGATACGAACTTGATTTCCCCCACCACCACCACACTAAACCCCCCATTATAAAGATCTTTGCCCTGCTATGTACCAGAACAAATTAAAAAAGACAGAGACGGATCAACCCTAACCCTAGAGGCACCCAGACTCAGAAACATCCTCAACTAATCCATAAAAGGTTAACCCAAGTATCTGCTCTTCAGAAAACTGAAGTTCTGAAAGAAACATGTAATTAAGAACTCAAATCAGGCACAGTAAAGTAACGCTGGTGTGTGTGGATCCATTATTTGCCGTAGTTATTTGACCCTCTCCAGCACTGTCTTCACTGGTAACTTTCCTCATCAGAACTGCACCATAATCTTCTTCCAATCTCCAAACCGAGGTAATTATACCAACGCCTTCCTGCACTGACCCTCCCTGGCTGCCGTACATCGACCACAGAGGTAGCCATGTTCATGAGCACAACTGTTATTACTACAAATGACCTCTAGATGGCCTCGAGGAGGCCTGTTTAACCCTCGAAAAACTCTAGGAAAACTATAAGCTACATGCTTTCGACTAGCCCAAAAGAAATAGTTTAGTCAGGGAAATACCAGCATCAACACTTGGCAGAAGCCCGGCCAGCTGCCTCTGGCTCTTTTCTGAGGTATTTGTTTCAAGTCGTCTCCCACATTCACAAATATTTAATTTCAGCGTTTCTCAGGCTGATCTCAGTGTAGCAGTGTTGAAGGATAGTTCCCATGAAAATGGCCGTGATTCGTTGCAAGAGGATGGACACCAGAGCTCGGCTCCCAGGCTAGCCGACACCGCCTCAACAGTTCCCACGACCTTGGCTCATTTATCTGAACATGTATGCCAAGATGGACCTGAAGATGGATTAGAGTGCTGGCCCGGTCAACCCCTGCCTGGACAACTGATTTCAAAATATCATGGGAGAGGAGCGCCTTGCCCCAAACACCACTTGACGGCTAATTCAGCATTTGTCAAGGAGATTTCATGATAGCTCTGTTCATTTTAAGAGGGTTTCTGATAAACTTTACATTACAGTTTTTGATTTGATCTATATCTATTGAAGCCGTCTCACATCTTAGGTCTACGGTGCTAAACAATTCTGGTGCATTGATAGATATTCCACTCTGACAGGTGCAGGCATCTGGTCTGCGGGGATAATTTGTGCCTCTCTGTGTGGGTGCACGCCAGAATTTTGTGGGAAAAATATTGTTATACAAAAAAAATTGTAGCCTAAATATTGACTACAAGAATAATGTGACGCTAAGTATATATAATTACATATTGATTTACTACTCTTAACTCCACCTCTATTTACCATGGTCAAGGTACATATATGTGGAGTTAATTATAGTAAACCTACACTTACCTATATATACTTACATGAACAATAATTTTGTAGTTGATATTTAGGCCTCAATATTGTTGTCTAACAATATTCTGCTATCGATATTCTGACATAAACCTCCATCCGTGCTGCACAAGATGGTGGCTCTTCTTCGAGAAGGTTGATTCTGTCCATGATAGCCATGCCACACTGCACATATTCATTTTCAGATACCACTAGCTGGAAGTTCCTCTACCTGGTTCGTGGTGAGAGGCTGACAGTCACCCCCTTTATTAGAAAAGATTTCCCAGTAAGTTCCCTTTTCCTTTTGTTTCCCAGATGACAGGAATAGATGTTGCCATCTGACTCCCCTGCAAATAATAAAAACATTGTGACCAATCCAAACTGACCTGTGACTTGGTTTCTGAGCCCAGGGACTACTTGGACAACAAAACGAAGATCTACTTCTCCAGAATGAGAAGTGTTTCAATTTTGGAATGCAACAGACCTATGGGTGACTCTGGCTTATCACCTTGGCCATCGAAGAAGGGGAAATAGTACTCCCTTTGAGCCAGTATTGAGTAGATTGTTTAGGTATGGAGGAGGCTTCATGCCACTGTTGAAAAAAAAAGACATCTCACCAGGAGTGGGACTACAGCTGGGTCACCACTGTGCTTCTATACTTGCCCAGATTAATACAGAATGTTCCTGATGGAAGTATCAGTGTACCAAGGGTTCTCAGGAACCCAGCTTGCCAAGAAAAGTAAGAATCAAAGAGCTCAAACATCTGGGTAATGAGCTTCCACGTCAACTGTCTTCAAATAGCTTCTAGTCCTGCAGCGTCTGAATCCCATTTGTATTCCCATAGTGTATCTAAATTTCCCCTTTCCTCTGCCAGAATGATCAAGAGACAGTCCATGTCACACCCTTGGCATGGGATCCATTTCTTTTGGGAGAGGAGGTCAACCTAATTCTGGAAGGGCCCAAACCACCTTTTTAGTCTGTTGGTTCTGGAGATATTGACTTTTGAAGTTGAACTTGACCCTTAACCCTACGTCTGATTGCCGGTGGAATTTTAGCACCAGAGTATGTAGTGTGGATTGTGGCCTCATTGTCGACATTGCTAAGTTAGCTTAGGCCTAGCTGCCATGATGCCTTCTTTGCACACGTTACTCTGTGACTTTGTTTTTCCAGACTCTGCTTGTGCCCATTCAGCATTAGAACTGTCTGTCTTTTTGCCTTTCACCTTTTCTCATGTCCTCTGTGGGGTTCGTCTGCACACAATGTACAAGGTCGAAAAACAACGTCCCTTGTTATTGCTGTTCTGGTCAGCCCCTCGCACTTAGACATAACATGGAATACAGCTGCACAGGGAGAAATTCATGTGCTTTTAATATTGTGATCTCCCTGTTTGTGGGACTTGGAGAAAAACCTTTCCAGGGAGAAGAGCTGTGCTTGTCTGATGATGTAAACCTTGCATCTAGATCTTGAGGTATGGGGGTCCCCCGGACAAAGCCCAGAGGTCTTCTATTTTTATAATAAACTAGTTCCTAGCACGGGGAGGGTGGCAAGGCCTTTTAGTCCTATATCCACTCTCTTTATAAAATGCTGTCCCCGTTTGTATTCTATGGAATTGTAACCATGCTTACTGTTTTATCTTTATGCATTATGCTGCTAGTACTGGCACGTGTACTGTGTCTTAGAGCACGTTAGTTGAAATAAACATTTTAAACTATACTGTGTCTCTTAATACGCACGTTGTGGACAAGTATGAGTGAATAATGAAAGAGTGTTCTTGCTCCCGCGATTCCTAAAAGAGTCAGTGTTCTGGGATGTCTAATCATTGGTAGCTTCGCTGTAGTAGGGAGAACGAATGTGACACTATAGCTAATCGGATTGGGATTTTGGGTACTAAGGTATATGGTTGGTACACCACTATACACCGAGGTCCTGTTTTCCTGCGCATAGTTCTGTATATGTGCAGAATCCCCGCAACATGGCGCCCAAAATTGGGCTTCTTATCTGCGAGACGCTTGAGTAGTACTTGTGCTTGTCCACAATTCCCTTCACTTATGTTTCCGGAAACATTTGTGAGGGTGTAACCTCCTATATTGATGTTTTTATAGGTTCTTTCCAGCTTGAAGTTATTAAAAGGTGTTCTCTTTAATGTTAACCCTATATTGCGCTGCCACGCACTAGGTTGTTTTTCATTCTTGGTCTTAATGGCTGTGAATATAAATATCCCAGCACATAGCCGCGCTGCGCTCCGTGCTCATTTGACAGCGTATGGAGTGCCTGATGCGGGTGTCGCCCTCATCTTTGTGGTCCAAGCTGATCCGGCTTACCATTTTGAGGTGTTTTACTCATGGGTCACTTTTCCGGTGGTGGAAGGAGCTGACAATTTGTTCCACGTTTACGCTCCCACCGCCCTTCCTAATGTTTATCGGCCTTATCAGGCTCTTGAAGTACCGCTCACGGCGTGGCAACACCGTGTTTGGTTTAATGACGCCCTCCCACATCCGGTCACCCCGATTTGTTTAGGCCCCTTATCGATAGATGGGGCCACTTGGCCTGTTTTGGCCGGGTATACCCCTCATCCACGTCATTTAGCGGTTCCGGTAGATGAACTGCGCGTGTTGCATGCGTCTTTAATCCGTGTGCATAGAGCTTTAGTACAATATGTTACAGGCAATGTCCAGATGGCCCCTCCAAGAGTTGCGGCGCATCCAGCTGGACATGGCGGTGTGACCATAAGTCCTGTCATGGTTAATTCGGTGATGGGCAAGCGCCCACAGAATAAGGATGATTTGCCTTATTGGCTTGCAGAACAATTTGACCAGCTGGAGGCGGTGTTTCCAAATGCCTCTCCTGTGGAAAAACACAGGATTTTGACTATTAGCTTGCCAAAAGACTTAATTCCCGAGTTGACAGAATGCAACAACTGGGGCAAGGTATTCGCAGCAGTGTATGCGAAGTGTTTCGACACTCCGTCCATGATGGTCCTCCCCACCGTGATTAAGCGTGTACAAGATGAACATGGCCCTGAAGCGGCTGTGGAACTGGGGATGAGACTGGTGGGAGTGTTCGATGTAGTGGCGACCTAATCCTTGCGAACGTCAAGGGTGATGCGGTCAACTTTCAAGTCGCTAATGCTTTGGCTTTAGTCCCACAGCCGGACAAGCCTCGCGAATTACCAAAAATTATTGCACAGGCTTATAAAACCATTGGTCGCAATAGTTTGGGGGTTAAGCCTTTTGCTAAAACGCAAGCTCAAACACAACCACAACAAAAATCTCAGTCTGATAAAGACGAGAAACCGTTCTTTTCTAAAAAGACCTGGAAGTTGAAGAAACAGGGAAAGCAACAACCAAAGCCAGGGTCGCGTGCTGCGTCACCGGTTTTCGGGTCTTCTGAACGCACTTATGATTTGCGCGACCGAGCGAGAATTAAGTCTCCTGATAGATTTCAGGTTCCTGATCAGCGTTCTCCTCGTTCTTTGCAGGCACCATCGACCTCACAGGCTGGTGGAGGAGATCGCCAGGAAAGAGGCAGGGGTCGTGACGCCCCACAGGGACGAGACCAACCTCGGCAACCTGGCAGAGGGAAACAAGAAGATTTTCCCCGTCCTCGCCCGCAGTTTCAGAAGAAAAAAGTTGCCGCTTTAACAGCGAGATATGCCACAGACGGTGAGAACGAGACTCCTGAATTGGACGTGGGCAGTGACGCTGCTAGACAGCGCAGCGGAAGTTACCATAGTGCGGGAGGCACTACGTCCTCATGTGGAGGCGACAGCAACTGACACTTACATTACTGTCGAGACAGCTGACACCTGAGTGGCACCCCCTGACAGACTATTTAATATTGTCCTGCAAATTGAAGGTGACATTGAGAGTTTTATTAAAGGGATTTTTTGGGAAAATCTGACCTCTTCTTATGACATTTTGTTGGCGGAGGCAGATTGGCCGCCCCCATTCGTACTTGCTGCTCATAGAGGGGAGGAGGTAGTCCTTCCGAGCTTTTCTCGTCATGTCCCCACAGACGAAGCGGAGGCTCTCGCAGCTGAATGGGCTGTGGCCTAGGCCCCGGCACTGTACCGTAATCACGTGGGCTGGGATGAGGATTCTCCTCCCCATGATATACCATTGCGGTCTTTGCCACAGCCTCAAGCCCAATATCCCCTCCGGCGGGACGCTAAGGGTCTCGTTTCCGACATTCTGACACAGTTAGAATATCAAGGAGTAATTGAAACATGCGTGTCACCAATGAATAATCCCCTTTTCGCGGTTTCTAAACCCGATGGGTCTTACCGCTTGGTATTGGACTACCGGCATTCGAACTCCCATTGTCGAACCTTTGCGGTACAGAATACCCATAGTTCTGCGCTCGTAGACAGTCTTGTTCGTAAAAAATATAAAACGACTCTTGACCTTTCCAATGGTTTTTACACTCACAATTTATCCCCGGACTGCGGCCAATGGACCGCGTTCACTTCCGGTGGAAAACAATTAAAATTCCGGCGTTTGCCAATGGGCTACAAGAACAGCCCTGGGGTCTTCGCCGCCCGTGTTGTCTCTTTGTTGGACAGCATAGACCCAGATGCGTATTCGTACGTGGATGATATATATCTGACAGATGACGAACTATGGCCGCATCTTTCTCGAGTAGACCGCATTATTCTTGAGTTCGCGGTCTTAGGATACAAATTTAATTTTGCCAAATCTCGCATCGCAGAATATACTGTGTTGTTTTTGGGCTATGAGCTCAACAATGAAGGTAGGGGCTTAGCTCCCCACTTCCTCCAACGACCCTGAAAAAACTTCAGTCTTACCTGGGATTTTTGAGCTTTGGGCGTTCTTACATTCCCGGATATGCCCAGCGTATCAAGCCTCTTTATACCTTGATACTACCGACCTTTTCGAAGTCGTGCTGGCTGCCGGAACACTCCACTATACTGCAATCTTTGCAGTCTGATCTACTTGAATCTAAGTTCTTGTTGACTCGTGATAACCATACGAACCTGGTGATTCGAATTGTGCCAGGCGCGGTAGGTTTCACGTACTTGACGTTTAACGAAGGTGACACAGTACCTATTGCCTACAAGTCACATCTTTACACTTCTGCCGAGTTGCGCTTTTCCACTGTGGAGTACATTTTGACTGCAGTGCAAATGGCGATTCTTAAAGAACGCGCACTGGCACAGGTAAAACGCATCTTGGTTGTCACCCCCTATCCTGCCCTTGAGGCAGTGACAAAGGCAAGTGTACCAAACTCTACGGCTTTGCACCCCCGTTGGATACAATGGGCTACTTCTTTGACATCTCCGGATGTCACTTTTATCTTTGATTCCTCTCTTCAGACACAGGAGTTCTTACAGTATGAATTTGTTCATCCTCCTCCTCTGTCTTTGCTGCCGCTTGAGGAGTACAAATGTATCATTTACACTGATGGTTCGGCACAACCGGCCACGGGTTCTAAGCATGCGTACTCAGCAGCATGTGCTATTATGGCAGGTCACATGGTGAACGGTGAGTTCAAATCGAGTGTTGTGCACACGCAGGCACTGGGAGACAGTACCGCACAATTGGCCGAGCTGCGTGCTTTGGTGCTCGCCCTTGAGTTTGCAGACCCGAGGGTGACTACGCTTATTGTATGCGATTCTTACTACTGTGTCCAGGCTTTTAATGACAACTTATTCTTTTGGTCGCAAAACGACTATAGAGATTCTAAAGGCAGCACAATTTGGCATAAAATGCTTGGGGTTCGAGTGGCGGATCTTAAACAACGTCTGCCTCTCACACAGGTGATTCACACTCTTGGCCACCAGCGTGTGGGCGCACACGCGGTCGGTAACAGTTTGGCAGATGAAGCTGCCAAATCAGCAGTAGCCACGTGCTCAGTAGCAGCCGTTACAAGATCCATGACAAAGATAGATAATGAGATTTTGGCAGCTATTGCTGTAACAAAGGAAGGTACTAATTACCCACAGGGTTTCCCTTCCAAGTACTCTTATCACTTAAGTCCCGACCAGGTTCCTTATGTAAGAATTCCAGATGTTGGTGATCGGCTGATTCCCAACGCGGACCGCAGAAATTCTTTGATCACAGCCACACACGAAGGCTTGGCTTCGGCCCATGCGGGTGTGTCTGCAACTGTTTCAATCTTGCAGCAGCGTTACTGGCGGCGTGGTTTATATAAACAAACCCGTACTTATGTTCTTTCTTGTGACATTTGCCAACAGATTAAGCCCTCTACGGTTAAACGTCCGCCACAATGGTCGCTTTGCCAGATCGCCTGCTCAACCTCCCGGCTTCCTCCTGCAACGAGGAAACCGAGTATGCATACCCCGCAAGTGAGTCAGTGGCTCATTTGCCTACAACACCACTGAGCCCAACTCGTTTTTCTTTTGATTCGTCTTCCACCTCATCACTTATCCCGACCAAATTCAGTATTTTTGTATCCTGGTTCAGAGACAATTTTTGGTCCCTCCATGGACATACCTCTGGTTGGTGCTATTCCTGAATTTCCTGTTCATGTCCATTGGCTTTGTGACAGTTTTTTCTTGCTCATCAATGGTCACTACTTGCCGGAACGCTCTGTGGTGAACTCTGTTGCTGGAACTTTGGCTCTGCATTCTTCTTCACACATCATGAAGCGTGACCACACATTTGTGAACATTTCCGCCTTTCCAGTTGCAGATGGCATCGTGTGGGATGCAGTGAATTTCCAAATCCATGGACCGACAGAGATTATTAATGTACCAAATGTGCTTCGTGTTTCCATGGGTGATGTGGTACAAAGGAATATTCATTCGGATGATTGGGATGTGCATGCCATTGAATCGTTATTTTCTGATTTAAAATATTATGCTGCTTTTAATGCTGAGGATTTGTACTTAAATTCTGCTAATTATGCCGATTTATATTGTTACCAGCATTACGGTAACCATTTTCTGCATAAACCATGTACACTTCGAGGTAGTTTCAATTATACCCAGTGGGAACATTGCCCGACCCCACTGCAAGGTAGCTCCCACACACTTAAATATAAATTTACTTACTTTACGGACTTTGATAGATCAAACCCAGGGTCCTATTATTTTAAATTGAACGTTTCTTCGAATCAAAAAGTTATGTTGACCCACACCAAATTGCTGTATTCCAGTTCCTTTATGGACGCGTTAGCTGTGGGTGGCTATGAGCACTGGAAGAACACCATTGACTTAAAATCTATTTGGGGCACTAAATCTTGGCAGGTACGCGGTATGGAAGCTTTGCACCGTGCTTGCCTTATCCCCACCCAAATATTATTTTTAAATAGTACTATATATCAAACAACTTGTTTGGGTTTGGCTACTTCCAAACAATTGAATGCACCTTCCATTCCTGTGTTGTCTTCCTGGCCTAACAGGAGCTTGCATTTAAATATTTCCCTAGAAAGTTTGCAAACTTTGTTTAAAAATAATTCCTTTAATGTCTGTGCAATTGATCAGTCAGCCTGGTTGGCGTGGCCCATAGCATCTAACGCCTGCCAACTGTGTTTTCATAACTCTGCTCCTGGTTACAAACAGGATAGGCCAGATCCAAGGTTTTCTGACTCGCGTACAGTTACAACATATTCTGTTGGTAAATTATGTAAACAGTGGTTGCAGCACTCTACATTAGATTCCGTAAAACAACATTTATCCCTCCTATCAGGCAACATTGATCTGTCCGACTTTGTTCTAGGGCCTCGCGGTCCAAGACCTAAAAGATTTGTTTGTGCGACCTACAATGATATCTGGAAGCTTTCACAACTTGAAGCTGCTTCCCGTTTACGGGAAATAGATGAAGCAAATCTAGAAAAAGTGCTCGCTGTTGTCGATAATAGTATTAACACCCTATCTTCCCGCATTTACACACTAGAGAATATTGTTTTATCTGTTGTTGATATTGTACACGATGATGTGTCTGTGTTATATCATGGTCAGAATCAATTGCGTTCAGTGATGCAGTTTGCATGGACTTTGCAAACACTGAAAATGGGGAAGGTTCCATGGCATTTTTTAAACACATCTGCCTTGTTCTTGCCGTTTAATTTGACTGAGAAACAGCAATTCATGTCCATGAAAGATGCAACATACACTCTCCTACATATCGAAAAGATAGAGCTGTTGCCATTCTCTGTGGCGGAAACTGACTCTGCAGTGTGGCTGGTTCACGGGGTTATTACTTTGCCTTTTTCTTTATTTGAATTCAGTTCATGCATGAAACATTATCCTGCAGGCCGTTTTCAGCCTTTAGGCAGTGCCTTTTTACATGAACTTTGGTCCCTACCTTTAACATTCAGATGCCTTAGGGATGACAAGGAGGTATTTCTCACAGGGGAGTCTTGCGATTCTACAGTGGGTCATTCCCTAATTTGTAAAAACATTAAATTGCACGGCTCTTGTAATGTTTCTGCCCCGAATCTTGCTTGTATTTTAAAGGGCGTTCCAGCTCCTGTTATATCATCTTCTTTCACTGTGCTTGCTAATGGTAGCTATCTGCTTTTAAATAATCAGGACTGCTGTGGGATGCAGGCAGGCATCCCCTACATTGTAACAGTTTCCCACCGCAAAAATGTGCTTTTTCCAGCCCCGCGTGGGATGGTAGATAGTTCCGTTTGGCCTTACATACCTACTTTGAAGGCGGATTTCAATAAATTGAGCAGAATAAAGGCGCTATTATTAAACCAGGAGGTTATGCTCACTTCCGCACGGGAGACCTTCGTACTCCAGGTGGCTAGTACCCACAGTGAGATACAGGCCCTTTTGAACACAAACCTCCCCCAACATTTCGGTGAACTGATTCACCGTATATTTAATGCATCTAATACCGAAGGTCTTGTGCACTTTTTTAGAGTTGTGGGCTCCGGCCTTTTGACCTCCTTTCAGACAATATTTGGTGTAATTCCGGCTTTTATTCATTCTATTTTTTCCAGCGTCTTTGGAGGCTTCCCGTTGATCCTAGCCTTAGCTGCTGGAATATTGCTTATATTTTGCTTGTTGCGCAATGGCTGCACTTCCTGGGGGTCTATACGACCCAGCGCGGCTACGGATGCTCCGTGAACGCATGATTGACAGCTTCGGCATCCTACCACTGGCGACACTCAGCGTGTCTTATGGACTTTCTTATCGCTTTGCGTATTTCACTTGCGTGCAACCTGTGATGTCCTGTTTACGGTGTCCATTCTCTTGGTCCTTGGATATTTGCCTCTCCAATTCGTCTTGTTCGGACCCGGATTTTGACCAGCTGATGGGCCCCTTAGTGGCCCATGAACGGGAATGTTCCGGGGCTGGATTAATGGCACGGGCGGCTGCACTTGGGGTCTTGGCGCAATGGGATATCTGGGCGGCTTCTCAGCATCTCCTACAACGAAGTTATATTGAGTATCACGCAAGTTGTCCCGCAATGCTGATCGCTGCTCCCTATTGTGAGGAACATGAATGCAGTTTTGATTTGTTGAATTGGATGGCCTCTCTTTTTTCAAACGATGACAATGATGTCTTTCTGGAAGGTGTTGCAGTTTTCTGCGCATACACTCTTATGGATTAGTGACATTGACTTTCAACGAACTGCATTGCTGGATTTTTTTATTCTCTTAGAGTGCCCTCTTTTCTGGCCCTATCTAGAATTTTTTTATCCCACACATTTTTTTTCCAATTCCCTAGCCTTCGAAGGGACATTTCCCACAAATAGACGTTTACATTCTGCTCCATCTGTTCGAATTCTGTTTTCGTCCTATGTCTTGCCCTATGGACTGACCAGGGGAGGGTGTAGTGTGGATTGTGGCCTCATTGTCGACATTGCTAAGTTAGCTTAGGCCTAGCTGCCATGATGCCTTCTTTGCACACGTTACTCTGTGACTTTGTTTTTCCAGACTCTGCTTGTGCCCATTCAGCATTAGAACTGCCTGTCTTTTTGCCTTTCACCTTTTCTCATGTCCTCTGTGGGGTTCGTCTGCACACAATGTACAAGGTCAAAAAACAACGTCCCTTGTTATTGCTGTTCTGGTCAGCCCCTCGCACTTAGACATAACATGGAATACAGCTGCACAGGGAGAAATTCATGTGCTTTTAATGTTGTGATCTCCCTGTTTGTGGGACTTGGAGAAACACCTTTCCAGGGAGAAGAGCTGTGCTTGTCTGATGATGTAAACCTTGCATCTAGATCTTGAGGTATGGGGGTCCCCCGGACAAAGCCCAGAGGTCTTCTATTTTTATAATAAACTAGTTCAAGCACGGGGAGGGTGGCAAGGCCTTTTAGTCCTATATCCACTGTCTTTATAAAATGCTGTCCCCGTTTGTATTCTATGGAATTGTAACCATGCTTACTGTTTTATCTTTATGCATTATGCTGCTAGTACTGGCACGTGTACTGTGTCTTAGTGCACGTTAGTTGAAATAAACATTTTAAACTATACTGTGTCTCTTAATATGCACGTTGTGGACAAGTATGAGTGAATAATGAAAGAGTGTTCTTGCTCCCGCGATTCCTGAAAGAGTCCGTGTTCTGGGATGTCTAATCATTGGTAGCTTCGCTGTAGTACGGAGAACGAATGTGACACTATAGCTAGTCGGATTGGGATTTTGGGTACTAAGGTGTATGGTTGGTACACCACTATACAATGAGGTCCTGTTTTCCTGCGCATAGTTCTGTATATGTGCAGAATCCCCGCAACAAGTAAACATCTGAGTTAGTGAGTGTTTTTTTACTGTGTTATACTGTATCTACATTTTAACCCCCACCACAATGCAAGTCTTGACTGCTCCCCTTCTCTACCTAGAGAGAGCCAAATGCCCAGAGGTAGTAACTTGGTTTTCCAATTAGAGTGCAATGGTACAGTAGCTCTGGAACACCTGTGGTCAAAGACAGATTCATACAGGGCACCGCCCAGTAACCTTGCAATGACCCAGGACCAAAAAGAGACCTCACACACCCCTTTGGCGTTCTGGCCCATTCCAAGATGTCATTCAGCAGGTCACACACATTAGCACATGGTGTGTGTATGCTGATGTTCACGTATGTCAGATTACACACACACCAACAAGGCCATACACATAAATGCAAAGGCTAGCCAAGGATCATCCTTTCTACTCAAGCAAGTAACAAAGGCACATGAAATCAGGAATGTCAAAGGAGGTTTTTGAGGCAAGTCAGAGTCGTTGGATATGTTCGTCTAGCGTCTAGCGCCAACTATTGTGAAATGGTTGATGAACGCTGTAAATATTAAGCAGAGGCAAAAGATAATGAGGCAACACATAATGCATGAAAGATTAGTACAGATAATGTGGCAATTCCGGAATACTGCAGTGTTGTCTGACCAAGCCTTAGAGTAGGTGAAACCACCTATAGAAACTTCACAGAAGAAAAAGGCTATGGGGAGATTGTATGATTAGTATCATACAAGTACACTGCTACCTGCTTTTGCCCAAATCACTTGGCCAAGTGGATGTTCAATACCCTTGATAGCAAAGGGTTTGCAGTCTGGACTCCGAAAGGAAGTTGGATAAGGCATATCCCAGAGGTGATTCTGGTTTCCACTATAGACAAACCTAAAATTGGGATCATGATGACGTGGCAGGACAGCTACTATTGGACCTTTCAACTGCATTTCACATGGTCAAATATGATATCCTCATAAGCTGTATACGGGCAGTTATACAGGTTGGACCTTCACTCAAATGATTTAAGTCTTTGTGGTCAGACCCAACCAGTGCCATCTTGTTCTGATGAACAGCCCAGGTGTTATGAAATGCTGCAAGGGTCACACTCTCCCGTCACTATTTAACATTTATGTCCAGCTACTGGGAGAACGATTTAAATAATTAGCATGAAAGCCCCCTCCTAACCGGATGATGCCCAACTCCTGGTGAGCGTTGATCACCAGTCCTCAGCATTGGACATTCAGATATGTGCCTTATCGCCATCCAGGATTGGATGGCTGTGAACTTTCTAAAGCTGAACGATAATACAATTGAGATGCTGATCATGGCTTAAGGTCTCTTAGTTTGGACTGAGATGCCCTAGGTTTAACATTTTGACAAATCATCCCACTTCTCTCTGTAAGGCCAACCACCTGAGCCTTTGGTTTTTATCAAGGTTTTAATCTTAACACCTAGATTGGGAAGGCCTGGTCCTTGTGCTGTGTGCTGCTATCCCAGGAGTGAGCGCTCAGCTTACTAAGCCATGCTGACAGTACAAAAGTGTATATTGATGTATATCTAAAGTACAAATGAAAGTGCAAATGTTCCAAGAAGTGACATCATGGCAAACAACCACCAGCATGTCAACATTTCACCTGCCTGTAGTTAACACAGCCACCAATGTTAGCATCATTCCATTGTCATATAAACAAATACATGTAACAAAAGAGAGGACATTAGTTAAATGGCAGCCCACTTAAGTGAACTCCTTGGCTGGCAAGTATAATAAAGCACCAAATTTGCCTCTAACTGTGGGGATTCAGTGGTCATTGTTTTCCTTAATAGTAGCCGATATACACGGGCAATGCTAGCATGAGTTGCTTGTCACTGAGGGCACTCAGAGACGTTTTAAGGCATGGGAAAAGTGGGCAATTGCAAAGACTCCCATCTTCCAAGGAGCCCCTTGGAAAGTGAACTTGTTGTTTATCTTACTTCTATCAATTGCTCTATCGCAACTTAGCATATTCAACAAACTCAATATTGTTTTGTATCATGTGTCTTGAATTTGCAGAATCCACACCCTACTAAGCACCCCTTCCCCTTTTCAGCCACTTCTGCTGTCCTATTCAGCACACTGTGGACCATTCCCCAGCTTTTTGGACTTTTACCATTTCATACAAATCGTATCCTTACTTCTCACTACTTCCTCAACCTGCTGGTCTGCATCAACTACACACCCTTCTGTCTCTTATTTCACATGCGACTGCATACTACTCATTGAAGAATGCACCTCACCCTAGGACTATTGTAAATAATGATTTGGAATATGCCCTAAGCTGTGTCCTCAAACAATTTTTTTGTTATGTCAGTGCTAGTATTTTATTTTTACTTTGGTATTCTGTAAGCTTCTTCTCCCTTTCTTTGCTGTCATTTTCATGTAGTAATCTCTCGGGCCAGTACCTATCAGAGTCCTGAGATTGATGATATATTAGTAGGGTTAAAAATGCCATCGACAGGTAACACAGGACCTGTCTAATCGATACTAATGTGTAATATACGGGTTGTGTATATACATGATGATACAAATATCCTGTAATTTGCGCACTTGTATCACAATAGCTCGAGCATATCTCTCGCCTCACTGATAATTATTATTATCTATTGGTTTGTTTCCTATCATTTAAAACATTATTCCTAAAGCATTGTTTATAAATACAATTATATTTAAAACAAATTCTTAGGCAATTGAGGTAACCATAGGGACCACTGTGCCTTATACATCACAATAATGTTTTGCAGAAATACTTAAAGCTTTGTCAATGAATTACAGTTTACTGATATGTTGATTTTATAGCGAAGTTTGTGTTTGCATGCTGAGCTCACTTCTAAGTGTAGATGAAACATTTATATTTCTCCCCTCCACACATTATGGGTTCCTATTAGGCACTTAGGGCCTCATTTATGAGGAATTGGTATAAGGCAGTGCCGCAAGTCTTCTTGTGCGCTGCCCTACGCAGATGTGAAAGGGCAGGAATGTACCGTTTTTATGAACTACGGTGCACTCCTGTCCTTCCCCCCTTCGCTGGGGCACAATTTGCTGCCTAGCGCCAACGTAGGTGCAAGGGCGCCTCCGTTGCAGCCAGGGTTGTTTTCGTGCAGGAAGGGACATCTTCCTGCACAAAAACAATCCTGAGAGGCATTTTCCTCGTTCTATGTGTGCTGCAGAATGCTTCACACATGGAAAGAGGAAAAAAAAAGCAGAAATGAAAATATTTTTTCTCGTTATCCCTGCTCTGGGGAGGCGTAAGGTTTTGGCGCTGTGCTAAGTTTACGTGATTAACTAAGTCTGGAGCAGCGTCAAAATCCATGGGTGTTGCGTGGGAAAACCCACTGCAACGCCAATGGAACGCCTCCCTGAAGCAGAGTAACGTAAGGCAGCGACTTGTGCTGCCAAGCCTTACGCCATATCTATGAGGCCCTGCACAGCCACGCAACGCAGGGTGGCTTTGCGTCGCCTCATAGATATGATTGTGAGGCTTACGCCCCCGGAGCGTAAAAAAAAGTAACACTCCGGCGGCGCAAGCCTCTCTTAAATAAGCCCCCGTAATTTATGGACTACTTTTTGCTGAAAGCTTCTACAATGCATAATGAGCATTTTAGTGAAGGGTCAAAGATAAAATCTCTTTTTATGTACTGGAGGATAGTTTAAAGTGTATTCCCTACTTCTGCAGAGTTATGTGATTTACATGGAAAAAGATGTAATCTGACAGAGCTGTAAGAATTTATGACTTTTTTCCACAGAAAAGTAGATACCTTCCAACTTTACTTTCTCCACTGAAGCAACATGCCTTCCACAGAAAAGCCCATGCACGCTTTTTCCATGTTATGTTATGTTATGCTATGTTATGTTAAGAATACTTGTAGAGCGCACAACTCACCCGGGAGGGTATCCTGGTGTTGCTAAGTGTGGCTGCGCTGGCCATCTCTGAGGTCTAGGTAAAAAGCCATCACATTGTTCTCCGTCGACAACCAGCCTATTCCAACCATGTGCTTCTTTCCCCACCTCCGCAGAAATAAATTTTAATGCTTTGTCGCGTCTCACTAGACAGTCAGGTGCTGATATAATCATTTGTTACCAAATATCTCATGAAATGACATTGGGCCTAGTTCAGCGGTGTGTGGAAACATCAGAACAAAATTGGTGAATGTCCCTTCCTGCCCTCAGGTTATCCTTTAGAGATTGGCGGACAAGCAGCATACGGCTGGAATAGCTGAGGCATTGCCTTTGCCAACCAAACTGAGTCTGGCTCATAAAATCTAGAGTTTGCAGCCTGGCGTCTTTTATTCCCCCAAAGTTGTCCCCAGCTCCAGGGCAAAAGCAGCGTTGGGTGTAAAAACACAGTGGTGTCAGATCCGTCATTCCGTGGCAGCGTGTTGGATCTGTGGTCACTTTTCAGTGTTCTCAAGGCAGACCCCCAAAGCGGGGAAAAACAAAACTAATGCCTTCTCATGCTGGGAGGTTTTACCTGATTAATGCAACTTTTCTACATGGAGCCACCACAGCTGACATGAAGCTCCTGGGCAGGAAAGACACCAGCAGGAATGGGGAACAGACGAATATGGAGGCCCCTCCAACATCATTTTCACCAGCAGCACATCTCAGCAATGACTTTCCCATCAGATGAGCTGCCAACGGATATGCCAACAGCGACACCGCATTCTCTTATCCTCTAAATGACATGAGAGAATCGAGAGGTGGGTGGATGGATGAATAGTGGAAGTGTTGTCACAGAATGTGAGTATAGGAAATGCCCCCTCCAGGAGAAGACATTTCTAGTACCCACTTGAAAAGTGTCCATGATGTTCTGGGAGATCTGTCTTAGCAAGTCAGCAACACCTTGTAAATAACCATCATGGTTTACACAGAGGTTTTATCACAAATGCACACAGGCAGCACACGTGAAAATTGTGACTGATCGGTAAAACCTAAATTGGATAGTAGTCCACTACTTTCGTTGCTGGTTCTTCACCCACCGACATGACATTTCGAATGGTGGAACCAATGATGACTCCAACCTAGCAAAGGCTGGCATGCCCCACTTTCTAAATAGGCTAGGGAATGTATAGGTGGGTGAACTGGACATCCACTGTTTTATTAACATGTCCTGTTACCATTCGCTTCTGAATCAGGATCAAAAAGGCATGTAGCTTGCATCCATCAGTCCGCATATCTCTCCCTTTGTCTGAATGCAACCATTGGCATTTTTATAAATCTGGCTGCATGCAGTGGTGGCTGCCACCGAGTAATTCAGGTGGGGCGGGGAGGGGGAGGGAGATTGAAAAATAAAATAAACTTACCTTGCTGCCGACCACCAGCCCGCTGCCTCCCCTGGCCTCGCGTCGCGTCATCCTCTGAAGCACGAAGTACAGGCTCCCTCCCCAAAGCCAATCACAATGCTGCAATGCAGCATTGTGATTGGTCTGAGCGCCGCTGATTGGTGCTCAGACAGGGAATGGGAGCCTGTACATGTTCCTCACCAGGCTGCGTAATGCAGCCTGGTGAAGAACATGCAAAGTGCGTAGGACTGTTTGGCTGGCCCAAGAGGGCCGACCAAACAGTCATGCTCACTTATGTGCCCACCATCTCTCCCCTTGCTGGCTGTGATGACAGCCAAGCCTCGCCCCATAAAGCTGCATTACAAAGGGAAAATAAAATGATAATAACATAGTGTTATTATCATTTTATTTTTCATTTTTCCACTGCAATAAATGCAGTGGGGCAGCGCTCCGCCGCCACTGGCTGCATGTAAGTTGTACAGGACTGAAAATGTGTCTGTGTGTGCCTCTATATTTTGATCTGTGTGCATGGATACCTGTATGTCTGTTAGTCTGCATGCAGAAGAAATAGCTTGTCTGTATGTCTCGATCGTCTGTGGCCATAATTCTACCCATGGCAAGTCATCTGTTTTAGACAGATGCCCCATAAAGCTTGCCGATAAATCACACTCAGTGTGCAAGAAGCATGTATTCATTTGTCTGCCTACTTGTCTCTTTGCTAAGAAGCCTATGCCTTGCACTATTGAAAGTCAGGGTACTGAACACCAAGGCTGCATAGTCTTGATTCCACCTCATGCCTCTTTAATCCACCACCAAACACTCCTTGCCCCTTTATTTTACTCTTGCAGGTTTTTCTTTCTACCTTTGTCACAGTTTTCCTTCTTTGACCTCCTTCTTTCTCCCTTGTGTATTCTACTGTCTCTTGCTTTGGGTCAAAGTCTGATGAGGAAAAAAAGTGCTGGTCTCCATAAATGTGTACTGTGGCCCCAACCTGCAACCACTGGCTCAAATTAAACACTGGCTGTCCCTAACACTGAACTTTTATGTAAGGTTGCTTGTATGGCTTCCGATTGCATGTATGTTGCGTGAAATTTAAATATGCCTATGTGTTCTTTCTGTGTGTAAACTCCATGTTTTTAGGTCTTGTCTGAGACAGCGCATGCTCTGTTGTTTGCATATCATTTAGTTTACCTGCAGGGGGCTTAGAACCCACCCATTGCTTACCACTGGTTTGCTTCATCATGACTCCCATTTCCTTGCATCTTTTTAGTCAGCGCCTCCCGGCTTCACTTCCTCTTCCTGTTTTTGTCCTTCCCATGTAGCATGGCCCAAGTACTTCTTCCTTGACCTGTGTCCTTACATTGCTCGCACTTAAAGATGTACATTTTTCTTTTACTTGCAGCACTTCATCAGGGTGCATGTGTTCGCTGGCCATCTCACCCCGTTCCCTGTGCTTGCCTCTCCCATGTTGTTGCTTGGCCCCTCCCACATTGTTGCCTCCACCGCCTTACTCCCATGTTATTGCTTGCCCCTTCATTGTTACTTGCGCCGTCCCTCCTAACCCTCTTCCAAGTTGTTGCTTGCTTTGTCCCTCCTTTTCCCTCCTGTGTTTGCCCTATCGTTGCTTGCCCCATTGTTGCGTGCCTATCCCTTCCGCCACTCGCCTGCGTTGTTGCTTGCCTCATCCCTTCTGCCCCCTGCATTGTTGCTTGCTCCATCCCACTTGCCCACGTAGTTGCCCACGTAGTTGTTTTTCCCGTCCCTCCCATGTTGCTGCTTCCCCCATCCCTCCCACCTCTCCTCTCTTGTTGTTGCTTGCCTCATCACTAACGCTCCCTCTTGCATTGTTGATTGGCCTCTCCTGCATTGGTGCTTGCCCCCTCCCACAATGTTGCTTGCACCAGACCCCTCCCACATTGTTGCATGCTCTGACGTTGTTGCTTGCCCAGTCCTTCCCATTCCTACCACCCCATACCTGAATTGTTGCTTGACCCGTTCCTCCCACCCCCCTCCCACATTATTGCTTGCCCTCTCATAGTGCTTTCCCCATCCCTTCCACATGCCTTTGGTGTTGTTGCTTGCCCTATCCCTCCTGCCCCACTCGCGTTGTTGCTTGTATCTGCCTCTCCTGCCCCTCCCATGTTTTTGCTTGTCCCATCCCTCCTGCCATACTGCTGCGTTGTTCCTTTCCTCCTCGTTGTTACTTGCCGCGTCCCTCCCATGCCCTTCCCACGTTGTTCCTTGCTTAGTCCCTCGCACCCACCTCCTGCATTATTGTTTGGCCCATTCTTCCTGCTCTCTCTTGTATTGTTGCTTGCCCCATCCTTCCCACCGCCTTCCTGCATTTTTGCTTTCCCCATCGTTGTCACTTGCCACGCCTCTTCCATCCCCTTCCCATCCCACCCATTGCATGCGTCATTGTTTGCTCCATTCTTCCTGCTCTCTCGCACGTTTTTTTCTCTATTGTTACTTGACCAATCATTATTGCTTGCTCCATGCCTCGTGCCCCTTCTCGTATTGTTGCTTGCCCCATCGTTGTTGCTTTGCCCCACCCTACTTTGTTTCTTGCCCATTCTCCACAGCTCTCCTCCCACGTTATTACTTGCCACATCCCCCTCCAGTGTTGTTGCGTGACCTCTCCCATTTTGCTAGAAAAAAAGCACTATGATGCGGCCAGCACTGGCTAGATCCTAGTGTGATTTATTTTATTATTTTCAGCCATGATGCACAGCGGACACGCTTTTATACAATATGGCTAAAAGACATTGACTAAGCCAATAGCTCTCGCATACGCGAGACCTATTGGCTTTGCCAATGCTCGTTGGTTTTGTGCCTGCCTGTCTGTTATTCTGTGTGCACTGGTGACTGCATTTTTGTGATCTGTTTGCATGGCTATGTTTAGGTCTGTGTGTATGAGTATTGTAAGACTCGTGTTATGTGTCTATGGTTGAAATGGCCTGCATGTGTATCGATGTCTGTGGGTATTTCACTCTATGAAATTGGAAATTCAGTGTGAAATTCTATTTGATCAATATGTCTCTGTGCCAGAATCTCCAAAACATAATTCCTCCTCTTTCGGAATTGGGCTCACAATGCCGTTCAAATGTGACTGTATTTGCCAAACATATGGCCTGATTTAGAGTTTGGAGTACGAAATGTATTCTGTCAGGGCAACAAAGTAAAATACTCCTTTGCCTTGTACCTCAAAATTTAGAGATGTCCACCGAACCAGCGTACATCTCTAGTCATTGACAGGAACCACCATCAAAGCAGTTCCTGTTAATGAATTAAAAGTGTGACGGTCAGCTCCATCCGTTCGTCAAACTTTGAGTTTATTTTGGTTTCTTCAAAAACAAAATCCCAAAAGCTGGATATGTATGTTTTTGAAAAAACAAAACTTACCAAACCCACACTATGGGAGATTCTACCATGGTGTGATGGTCATTTCAAATTTTTTACCATCCCTTACCTCCAGGATTTTCACAGCAGTAAGGAATAGTAAAAGCTGGCTATTCGAACACCCACTCTAAATCGGGCCGGTGGTGAATTGCCACACCTTCAATGGAGTTTACTCCATTGGGCTGTCGGTGGAGAATGTGAGTAAAGGATTGGGAATATGCTCCGTCACGGACAAACCCAAGGTCGGCCCAACTGTACATCAGGCGTTTGGCCCTTCAGCTTGACAGAGAGGGTATTCCGTATACCCTCTCCACCAATCTCAGAATCAATCCTTAAGCATTTTAACTATGTGACTCAAAATTTGTATGCAGAACTGCAACAATTTATACGAATTAAACACAGACAAATTCATGGTTCCAAACTGTGCTCAATTTAGCTCACAACAAATAAGCCTCACCTCTCCAGTGTGGCCTGGCAGAATGGCCGTATGGCCGGGCGGGTATTGGGTGTTTCCCTGGGAGGCTGGAAGGGTGGGGGCTGGTTTGTTACTGGGGGCTATTTTTGTAGCAGTTCAGCAGTTTTGCAAGCACCTGCTGCAGTGTTCCTTGTATATCCAGTTGTTTTAAGGCAACAATAAAAGTGTCAACATAACTCTGGTGATTAATGTACCTGCCTAGGAGAGATTGGAGTTTTGTCTAGTGGCAGTTTTGACTCATCTAAGGTAGCGCAGAGTGTAATTATGCCTGCTGCAAAGAAAGTGTACCATGCAGATCACAGAACAGTATTTTGTGGGCATAGCTTAGTGTGGTACTGCTTTTGTCACATAGACCCTTTTGTTACTGTGCAGTTAATAAGTTACAATCATAATCTAGAACAGTGAGCTATGAGGTGCCATCAAAGAGCTACATGCAAACTTCATAGTACAGGTTAGAAAGTTATGTTTTTTTGCGAGTCTTATCCTAATGTTGCTAAAAAGGGTTTGTTTGTGTAGAAATAAATTCTTATTATTATAGTTGACCGTAAACACTGCGAACTTTCTGAATCCTGAGTGTGTGCTTCTCCAGGCCAAACACTCTTAAAAAATGCCTACCAATATGGATGACATGAATCCTACATCTTGTTGTCCCTTTTCCTTTTTAGGTCTCGCTTGAGCCAGCACATGCGCTGCTCTGGCGAGACATTTAGTGAGTGGGCTTTTAAAAGTCCGACCACATTTTTGTGTGGCATACAGTGTGCGGTTACGCGCACAGGCACGAGCAGAGGCGCCATCTGGCTTTCCTCTCGCTCGCCCAAGCGCGCGCGCGCCTCGCTTCAATGCCCCTCCCCCACCACAGAGCGCGTCTCGCAGCTTGTTTTTCCTTCAGCGCGAGGCGCACGCCTTTCTCGTCACCCTGACCCCACCGCCCTTAGAGGCGTCCGCTTCCTTCCCCTCTCTCACCTTCATCTCCAACTCTGAAGGTTTTCCCTTAACACCTTTCTATCTACTTCTGCCCCCCGCTTCTTTGCTATCCTCTATCTCATTCTCTGCTTCTTTGTCTCCTTTAATATAATACAGACGCTGTACATCCAATTGAAGAGACTTGCGGTGGTGTTTTAATGGCAAACTGCTGTTTTGATAGTTAAGTTCATACCTTCGTTTGTTAGTCCTGTGAGTATATTTGGATGTGGCATTTGACAGTTTTTTTGTTCGATGTGAAGTGTACATATCTTAATTGTGGGAAACGTTCATTGAAACATAAGGCTGGCTACTGCTTTCAAATCGTTGCTGATAACAAATGATTTTACATCTTCTCGATTGTTTTGGTAAATCCGTTTTGCTTATAACTGCACGCTCTTTTCTTGATTTAATGGAGAGAATCTGAGGTAATCTTGCTGTACATTACCCACGGGGAATGGGGACTCTCATTCTGCCAGTCCATTCATGTGTGCCCTTCCCAACCAGCAATGTGTGATTTAAAAGTGGTGTTTGCATCAATCAGCGGGTATTTTGCATGTCAGTCACAATTCTTGTGTTCCCTGCATGTTAGGTTAACGTCCTCCCGATGGTCCTGGTATGTATGTTCTTGACTTTCATTTTCAAATACATCTTTGAGGTGACCCTCTCTGGGTCAGAGAGCCCATTGTTCCTTAATACTGCCCTATAGATTCTGAACAGTTATTGTACTATTTTAGTGTCAAAGGCCAAAGAAGGGGTCTTGAGGGAAAGAGAAAAAATAGTATCTGAGGGAAGGAAGGGATTTCATGGATTGATTCTTCATTCGGATGTCAGCAGTTTGTATGCACAGTAATCCCCCACTGGTGCTTCATTTTACAGTCCTGTAAAAAGTGCAGTTTTTAATACTATGAACCAAAAGATCAAAATAATGTAAGGACTGGATGACATTTTGTCCGAGTCTTTGTAAATAGCTGCATAACAAACATAACGATAATGCAAATATTAAGTTGTGGCTATTTTCTGTGCCCCATCGCACCAGCAAATGAGTTCATCCTGATTTGTGTCGTGACTTCAGTTTGTTGTTCAATGTGAAGTTCAAGGAAGGCGTGACATGGAAAGAGAGAAATATTAAAATTAGCCATATTTGTCCAACCCTCAGATTTCTTCCTGTGTATTCATTCTATGATTTGAACCTTCAAATCTCCATTTCACTATATAGATTTCTACAACTTGTGTTCTTAAGTGTGATTAATTGGAGGCATAGGAAGTATGTAAGCATAACTCTCATTTTAATTCACATTCAGAACATTGCTACATAGTTAGAAGCCAGAAATGTTCCAGCACTCGGCTGAAGTTCAAGTTATTTCAGGTGCTCAGTTTAATGACGTTTAGCATGTTTTAAACATCTCAACGTCAGGATGAAGTGCCAAGTGAACAAATTAATTTTGAGTTAAGAAGAAAGAGTAACGGATGTGAAGTCCGCTGGCTGATAGAAAACAAGCATTGGCATAGCCAATAGGTCTCGCCTTTGGGACCTTATAAGTGTTTAGCCATGCAACAGTTGATGTTGTTGCACCAAGGATATTGTGCTGCACAACTAAATACTTATAAGGTCCCAAAAGCGAGACCTATTGGCTATGCCAATGCTTGTTTCTTATGTAACATTTTCTATACACTGATTTACACACGTATAATTCATTCTCTCTGTATTTGTGTGTGATGCAAAGTGCTCCGGCACCCTACACTGGCATGAGAGGCGCTGTAAAAACAAATGAAGTGCATGCGAGAGAGGGGCTATGGACAGATGTGTGGGCACTGTTGGAAGGTTATAGTGAGGGAATCACAGAAGAGCCCCAACAAAGGTTGTTGAATCCTGGTGCCCTCAAAGGTCATCATTTACTATGCTTTAAAAGCGAATACAATTGAATATATAATGAAATATGTGTTGCAGAATGCGCCATTTTGCCCACATTTTCTTGGGGGAGAACCCCATCAAGGCATCAACCCCTGCATGTAGTAGCCAGGCTCGTTCGCTGCACTCATGCACGGTATGGGGGCTGCTCTGACAAAATTTGCCAGGGCTGCTTTTGGTTCCCACTCCGGCCCTGCCTCTCAGCCTCTGGCCTGAATGCAGCTACATAAAGTTGTAAATACTTCACATGCGCTCCTATGTAAACAATAGGTTTCTAGGAAAAGAGGGTGCACAAAAGAATGTCACTGTCTCGTCATGGCCACGTTTCTCGGAAATGAAGACGGCTGATTAAGCAAAGGTCATGCAGACTAGCGTGGCTTTCTTTATTGCACCTGAAGGCGCTCTCTGTCACCAATCTGGCTTGAGTAATACGCGCGCATGGAAACAGCGGTGGTGTTTGCGTAGCCCAGTGGTTCCCAAACTTTTTTGACCCAGGGCTCCCTTGACCAATTGACTGTTGGCTGCGGCTCCCCATTACATTACTTACTTTTGGCGGGGATGTAAGCGCGATATCGGGAGTACTTGCATTTTAATCCCTCAAAATAACTGGGATGAATGTAAGGAGAATAGTGAGTGCAATGCAAGGATATGTCTACTATCACTTTTCACAATATTTGTGCGCCCTCTGGCCATGCGTGACTGCATCTGTTTGCTGTTAGTGAGCGCTCAGCCTGGAGTTGGACAGATCTAGCCTAAACCAGCCAGGGGCACCGGGGAGCTATGGCGCACTGTTTGGAAACCACTGCAATACGTGCTCCACTTTCCATAGTCTTCCTATGCCTTATTTGTCCCTTTTTATACCCACTCACATCATCTCTCTCTCTTACAGTTCCTCAATAAGCACTACTATATAGCATTTCCGTACTCACTGAATTGTAAGCTCTCATCTTCACTTTTGCTTTAGTCCTCTCTAAAGGACTTTGATTCATCTTCTTCAATTCTTAGGAACAATAGTCTCATACCAATGGCACTCATTTGGTGACTTTCTTCCCTGTTCTTCTATTTGTCCCTCTACTAGTGCCTTCCTTCTTTACCATCCTTTTGATTGGATGATTTGCAACCTTCCACTGCTGACAGAGACAATTATTTCAATTGCCGTTTAGCATCCCATGGGGGGACATGGCTTTCTTCTCTTCCTCCCCAACATCTCTGTGCGTTCAACACCACCCTAATTCATTGCTCCATAGTTCATCCCAATCCGCTTTATTTTTTGTAAATACTCTGTAGGTAGGCCAGCAGCTTTGCACTGCTACCAGGTATTCACTTCTCTGCTCATCACTGCTACCAGTTCATGCTTGCTTTATACTTTTTTAAAACTTTGTTAGTGAATGCCCTTGGACTACAACCTTACTATTACCAGAGTAAGATATCAAACAATGACTAAGTGTTTCTGCATCGATACATACACTGCTATTAACACTTGCTTTTAGGAATTGCAAATTATCAACAAATAACCAAAACAATACTGGAAATGAAATTCAGGCCAAAACAACATTGTAATGGGTACCAGCAGTTTTTGCAGCTACAAGGTGAGAAGTATCGAAAGGCATGGCATGTAATAGGATCTGGTACGCTCTAAGGAAGCATCCAATTGCAAAGACCACACACACACACACACACACTCACACACACACACACACACACACACACACACACACGGCAGTAAGGCAGTTCCAGCTTGGCAGCACCCTGCCTGTTTGATAAACATCTCTCTTATCTAGATCTAGTAAATTACATTTCCTGTACTTTTCGGTGTGAACATTTTTAATTACCTCCTCTGGATTAAAAGAGGAAGCAAGAGCGGGTTCTCCGGACGCTGTGAGACCACCTGGTACAGCACAGACGCCATTCTCTCTTTTGTAAAGCTGAACATACGCATATTTTTCACAAAATGACATGCTACCTGCATCCTGTAGCCGTCTGTACATTTCTGCTTCGGACTTTTCTCTGGTGGTGACCAGTTGATCAGTGCATGTTTGTATCCAGAAAGTACCCTTAGCGGTGATATGCACCGATGGCTGAGAGACTGGCTCTTCTGCAGGACAACGCACTAACAGACAGCGCTGCCTCTTGTGGTGAAAGGGAAAGTTACTGAAGCATAACAGAATGGAAAGTTGCCTGCTTTAATGCCTCCTTCGTGCAACTGTGTCACTAAGTGCCAGCAAGTGGGCGCCAGACGAAGCGCACTCGGCCTGCAATTCATAATGTGCTCTGCTCAGCTACTGTGACCGCGGCGCCCCTGGCTAGTTTTTGTGGCGCACAGGGGTGCCGCGGCGCACAGTTTGGGAAGTACTGGCTGAAAGGGAAATGGCGGCAGCGCGCTCGTGCCTCAGACTCAACGGGAGACATTGTTGTTCCAAGGTGTGAGGACGCCGGAGGATGTGTTAGGTTGTCCTGACATAAAGATACAAGCGCCAGTTTTCAACAAGTGACGCACTGCATCTCTGGTTAAAGGGAAGGTGTATGACAGGCCCGGCTGCTCAGATTCCCTTATCCCCGATATGTCAGTGAGAGAATTCTCACTTGACTGTCTGTGGAATGTTCCCTGGCACTCAGTCCCTCTCTTCATCTGGCTGTCATGTCTCTCAGCCGTTGTGACTTCCAATTACTGCTGGCTGAGATGCCCTTCGCGTTCACATCCCAATCCGCTCCATTCTTCACTCCCGCTGTGCCATTCGTTCAGAGAGCCCCCGACCACTTTACACACACCAATTACAGATGTTTTACAATGCGATACCGCACATCAGAATCCATGTAAAACATCAAAATGACAACAAACACTCTCGGGAGGAGGAGAGGCCCTTGGAAGGAGCAGGAGCAAAAGTGAGAGTTGTTATTTGGAAATGTCTAAAAGAGCCAGAATTGTAACATGATATATCGAGTGATGTTACATCTCTGTACGTCACCTAAATAATTCTCTTTTTGTTTTTTAAAATTAGCTATAGTAAGAAACCAAACCTTTTCATTTGCTGGGCTAGGAGCAGACATAGAGGAGTTGGGATCGGAAAAGTATGAAAGCTTGGTCAGAATTATAGTATTTATTTTAGTTACGTTCTCCACTGAACACCATTAGCATGAATAAGGGACCTAAGTCTCTGTTAATGCGGTGCAGTGGCGTCATAGCAGTGAAACCCCTCAAGAGAACTGAAGGAGATGGTCTCCAGAGCAGAAATATTAGTGAAGCAGTGGAATGGCAGATGACTCTGAGACTACAACCTCTGAACCTTTTTTCAACCTCCCAGGGATCTCTAGAGCGCCACCGAAGACTGTAGGTCTCAGTCATTCTCTGCAGCAGCCTCTCCTACCACAGCTGATGCTCATACTCGAGGTGGTGAGTGAACACCCCTTTGGGATGGGCAGTGCGAACGGATACCAGGTACAATTATTATATATGGGAAGTGGGGATTAATGAGGGGAAAGTGTTGGCCTCGGGCATTTTTTAAGGAAGGAGGGAAGGCAGAGGGAAGTGGAGGAGGGTGTCAATTACACAGGTATGTTTTTAATGGGTCGTACAGGGAAGGATGCTGAAGAAAGGTGGGGGTGGGTGAGGAAAGTCACATTGCGCAAGGCTTCACATGACTGCTTCCTCCATTCACAGCTGACCCCTGGTATCAGCTCACAGTGGGTGTCCATTAAGCTGGGAGCATATGCAAATAAATGTAGATGAGAAGAGGTGCGTCATGAGGAGGGCCCTAGGGCCCTACAGCATGGAATCCTCACATGGAAACAGTCAAGCTATGGGACACCACCTGCCCGGGAAATGTGGGGAGAATCTGAGGTTGCAGAGTAGGACAGCAGAGGCGCAGCAGATCCGGAGACAAACTCCCCCAGTAGTAGATAATAATTTGTAAAGAGTGTGTGAGTGCCTCCTCCTCCATTTCTCAGTTTTTTTAGATAAAGAAATGCATCAAGATTCCAGGTTGTGATTTTGAGTATATTTATTTTGCTGTCCGGTATTCATAGAAAGGTAAAGCACAATTAGGAACTCTCAAACAGCCGACACATGTTTCGCCCTTACATGGTCATCCGGACCAGGGCTTCCTCAAGGCTGTAATGAAATTAAACGAGAGATCTGTGATACTTTATTCCAGTGGTTATGCATAGCCACCACCAGGTGCTATGTGACAGGGAATAAGTTGTGATAGTGAACTATCTGCCATGCATTACAATCTGCATGTGCGTGGAGTGGCATGACTAGAGGAACAGAGTCTAACATATTGTGAAAGAGATGTGAGTAGAGAGTGAGATTAGGAACGTTACAAGTAGAAACTTCATGAATTTGCACATGGTTAGCTATGGTGCTTGCATTCCATATTAGACAAATAGTCATGTATAGTAGAGTGTTGGTCACTCATGCTTGTCTTGTTATGGATGCATTTTCTATGGACTTGACGCCATAGTAGTCATTTGTTAACGTCGTGTGTTATTCATTATTGAGTGTGTCATATCTATAGGTGATTGCAAGCAGGGCACTCATTATCACGAGCTAGAATAGACCTTATGTTGTGTTATTGGTGTTTGAAATAAGCAAGTTAGTGCTATTAGTCCAAACACCTGAGCAGAAGTATTTGCGTAAGTCATATATACCTTTCCTAAGAATAAGTGTCAATTCTTATAGTTCCAATTAGGAATAAATATTTCTTGTGGCTCAAAAATCGTTCAACATTGATAATCTAAAACATAAGAAGGCATATCTATGTATTTTCATCCAATTGAAACATTCATAAGAAAACAGTAGTTCAAAATATGGTTTCATTAACATTCATTTTGGTAGGTGCAATCTGGCAGCTCAGTACCACATCATCTCGAGTTAGAGGGCAGTATGGTTGCTAGCAATAGGTGCAGGCATTAAACTAAGGTGCGATGGGTGTACTGGGATGTTACGTCCTGATTCTGTTATGGCTTAATTTGTTAGACACTGGTTGTGGATGTAACTAAAAAGAGGTCAATACTTGGTTTATAGTGCGGTATTTCTCATAGGACCGGGTCCTTACTACCTGTTTGTGACTTCTGCTAGAGTGGGCAATAGATTTATGCTCATTTCTAGCAGTGGCTATGGTGGCAATCATGTGTATTAGATGGTTCGCCAGGCTTACTGACTTGCTCGTTGTCAGCATTACAGTCTCAAGCTTTAACAGGTTACAATGGTGACCCGCATTGCGGAAACCTGGTCTCGACGGTGGTTAGCCAAATTTGCAGGAACCCTCATTATACTGGTTAGAAATGCAGGCGTCAGTAGTCATTAAGATGCCCCACTATGCCAGTGATTATTTCCGCGTCTCACTGAGTTGGAGTCGCGTTTGACACGATCGGGCACGTTAGGGTCCGTGAATGCGCCTCCCGGGGGCATTAATTAACTGTGGGCAAGGTGAAGGGGGAGCTAGACAGACCGTGTGATAGTGTACACGTCTCACTGGGTCGGAATCGCGTATGACACGATCGGACACGTTAAGGTCCGTAAATGCGCCTCCCGGGGGCATTAAATAACTGTGGGCAATATGAGAGGGGAGCTAGACGGACCGTGTTATGAGCTGGACTTACCAGTTTGTGGTCTGTCAGCGGCGTTCGTCATGGTCAGTTCCCCAAATAAAGTTTACACGCGACGTGTGGACGTCATTTTTTATATAGGAAGTACTTAAAGGGGGTGTGTGTATGCACTCGGAAAGGAGCCACCATCTTAGAGTGGTGAGTGGGCGAGAGTGATTAAATGGGTGAGTTAGTATATAAATGTTTGCGGCCAGAATATATGAGCCATAAGTTGTTCCGTATGGGGATCATAATTTGGCCTGGGTGAGAAATTTTGCTCAGTTTGCGGCATTTGCAGAGCTCTTCCCACTCCACGCTCCGCGTAGTGCGTGGAGTTTCGAAAAACTCCGCGGAGTGGAGCAGAGCAGAGTTTTTTCCTTGCTCGCCAATGTTAAGTTGGCGAGCAGGAGTGAGGAAAATCTTACTCCAGACCACCTCCCAATGAAATTTCTCAACGTGGGCGGTCGCGGATGGTCACTACCACTCGCATTGAGAAGCCTTCTGTTCGCGTTGAGGAAGCTGCCGCTCGAGTAGAACATCTACTCTAATGGCAGAAAGAAGCAGCACCCTTTTGCACTGCACGTGGTGCTGTTCGCACTGATTTTACAGCATGGGACAAACACCTGGCTATAAAAATCAGCGTGAACCGCGCAACATAACGCACTTCTCCGCTTATGGCTCCCCGCGTAGCACGGCAGAGTTTTTTGGTCACTTGCCAAGGCCTAGTAATAATTTAAAAGAGATTGTGATAGAGAGTGCACAGATAATAAACATAGCCTAGCTTATGTATCTTTTACTTCTTTCTGACCTATGTACAGACAGCAGCTACGATACCATTAGCAGTGACTCAACTGGTTACAAAGATGGGATCCCTGAATCCAGGTGTTGTTCTAGAATTTTTATTATTTCTCAGGATGATCATGATTGTGGATCCTGCCTCCAGTGAGGTGCCAATTGCAGCTGGCACAAATACTTTGCAGGAAATGGGTAGAATTGCCCTAAGGCAATTGATTCTGGTGATCCATATGAGTGTGAGATTAAATGGCTGTGACAGCTGGCACTTCAGGTCCTGTGTCAGCAAGCACCAAGTCTGGCTAGTGTGAGCATGACTCAGCCACATGCCTCGCAGGCAGCAGCTGGGCGTGCTTGGGTGAGACACTCAACTACCAACAAGTCTGAAGTTGGCACCACAGCAGTGGAAAGGGCCTCAGCAGGGCCCTTCAGAAGCAAAATCTGGCAGCAGAGTGGTACAAACAGCACCCCCACACTCAAATGTACTGCACATGGGGAGTTGTGCAGCAACGAGGTGGAGAAGAGCCAGTGAAGTGGAGAGTGCAGGTAAGTGCCACCACAGAATCAGGTGGCCTCCCACATATGAAAGCATTGGCATGCCAAAGCTTGCATAAGTTGGATGGCCTTACGGTCAGACAGGACACCTTGTAGCAGTTGAGACGACCATCTTAGAATCAGGTTGTCCCATTACCAGCTATAATGGCCGATTGAGGTGACCATTTTAAGGTCAGGGTCAAGTACGAGCCCTTACTTAAACAGTTGAAATTGTACATAAATAGACTGTGACAGGAGTGAACAGCATACCCGAGATTCAAAGACTGAAACACAGTCAAACAAAGGCAAAAGCAAAGTCTGCAGTGGACAATACTTAAAAGTAAACAAATAAATGAAGAACTCTATAAAGAGTTATGAAGCACTGCTACAACACAAGCTTTAAACATACCACTAATAACAGAAAAGAAACTGGTAAAGAATTAGATTTAGCATACATGTTTCTTGTGGTGTACGTGCCTATGATACAGTAGGCAGGTGTTTACAGCTCTGGATTTCAAGTGACACCTACACAACTCGAGCTTTTCTCTTGTTGTGAAAGATGTGACTTTGAATCCTTCAATGGATAATAACCTTGTTATTGATTTCCTCCTTACCCAGGTCTCCAGAGACCTAAGGGATGCATTGGACATGCAGGCACTGATCCATCTCCTCTCCCGGGCCTTCAAAGACAAGAAAGAAGTGGTGGAATGGCAGCTGGTGATCCATCATCTCCCCCTGCCTCACTCAGGTCTTCTTTCCACACAATGAGGGGAGCAGGGGAATGACGGATGATGCTGAGAGGCGGTGACCGCCTGCCCTCTCCTCTCACTCCTTGTAGTCTGTACAGATCTACAGGAAGCAGCAGGTCTTTGGTGTCCTCACCAGCAGCTCCTACTGAGCCTTTAACTACTCTTTCTAAAAAAAAAAAGGCTGGCAAACCTAGCCCTCGAGGATAGCAGAGGAGGGAAGCCCTATATAAATAGAGGATAGTGGAAGAAAGCCAGGGACTTACTATGGACAGAGAGGATTCAGGCATCTGTTGTGACTGCTGAGATATCACATGGACTATAGCTGGTGGCCCATGCCTTCCTGTAGTTTCACCAGACATCAGCACAGTTTTCAAAGACTGCTGCCAGCATCTTCTCCTATTCCCCAAGCTTCTACAAACCCAAAGAACTTGGATAAGGGAAGCACTGCAGCGGTGCTTCCTGTCAGCTTCCTTTGCCTGCTCCAGTTCCAGCAGCCCTGAGGGAAGGAAATGAGAGTCCAGTGTTGCTTCACCAAGTACTTTCTAGTTCCTGTACCTCACCTAGGCTTGTGGAAACCCCAGAGAAGCAGGAAACATGTTCTCCCACTCTGACTGTAGAATGGTTGCTAATCCAGCTATCTCAGAAGGATATGGTTCAGGGTGACAGGAGGCCAGCAATATTTTCTAAAGAGTGAATGTGATCATAAAGGCCCCTGAGAGGAATGAGGAGGGTGGCAAGGTGACAGGTAAATCGATGGATATTTCTGTAGATATAGGGCCTTCACTGAGAGGTAGGCAGGAAGTCATGTGCACAATTTTAGGTGCCAACACAGAGGGAGGTTGGGAGGGAGTAGAAGCCCAGTTGTAGGAAGCTGGTTCTCTATATAGTGTACTAAAAAGAAGACCACTGTGCAGAGATTCCAATGGGTCCCCAATTGGTTAGCAGAGGCTAAAGTAGACAATACTAACGCTCTCTTTTGTGGTAGTGTGGGCGAGCAGTTAGGCTTATCAGAGGGTAGTGCTAAGTATTTGTTTTACTCACAGAGGGAATAAATGAGACACACACACAAAGAATAAATCCAAGACCAAATTAGAAAAGCATACTTCTTTTTATATATATTTCAAACTCAAGAACTTCATTCAAAGGTAAGTACAGTTTTCGATAGAAATATTCACATGTAAGTAAAATGTTTAAACCTGTGCGCTTTTATGCAGAATGCGATCCTATGGGAGGAAAAGTCAAAGATGCATAAAGGTAGGTACAGCCAGTTTCAGGGGTTCACCTTCTGGGATCAGAATAGTAGTGGCCCAAGGTTCAAAGTACTACCAGCAGTTCTTTGGGAACCACCCGGGTTCTACCGGAAACAGGGTTCTGGTGAGGCTGGTAGCTGGTGCGCTACGGAGAAGGGGGACCACCTGAGGGCAAGTCTGAGGGCCCCCATACGGGGGCTCAGGTCGCAAGGGGTCTTAGAAAATGGGGGCACAGCCGGTTCATCGGGACCCAGGCCGGGGGGCTCTGGTGCAGAGTGGTTAGGTCGGCTGGGCTGGGTGCGCAAAGATGCACCTTGCGGTCAGTGACAAACAGCTGGCAGGGGCAAAATCAAGGCAGCTGGGCCACTCTCGATGTGGGTGTCAGTGATGCCATTAGGGACCCTTTTTAGTTCCAAGGCATGCTAGGTACCAGAGATACCACTTACTAGGGACATACAGGGATCCTAAGGGGGGGTGCAATTGTGGAACAATCATACAGTTTTGGGAAGAAACACTGGTACTGAGGACTTGGTTAGTAGGAATCCAGTACACTCTCAGTCACAGTTGCACCAGACACCAGGCAAAAAGTCAAAAGGGGCATTTTCCTACACCAGTTGTTTAACTTTAAAATATATTTAGTTTAAAATAGAGAGGAGTGAGGAAAATGGCAAGGTATTGTCAATCGACAGCATCAGTAGTGTATCCAAATGGGTTTCCCATGACACCTGCACCCCCATACCCTCCCAAAAAATAATTGTGAGAAACTTCGTTTGCAGGTAAAGTTGTTCAAAGCACACACATTTTGCAGCTACACAAAGGTAATCAGTTGTGAATTTCACTCAGTTTGACCAGTGAAATCTTAATTCATGAATTGAACTACCGTGCATTGATGTAGGCAGTGAAGATCCAATTAGGTCGCCATGGCCTTCACTGGGTTCAGCAGATAGGGTCACATAGGCACCCATCTAAATCATTCTCCATCAATGCTGCACCCGCAAGGATGCATTCTATGAAGTGCAATTCACAATTTGTGATCCATCTGGTCTGCGCTTTCTTACATTGTTTCCAATTTCACTCCATGATTCAACAGTTGAGCACCCATCCCTCCATCATATGCTATGTACTGCAAGTTATCTCACTTCTTGTATCGTCCACTGACATGTGAGGCATCCCAAATACACCAAGCTGGTGCTCACAAACACCCTTAAATCAATGCAAATATATTTAAAGATGACTTTGTTGTCATTTTGGGGAGGATATTTCATAATTTTTTTAAATGGCACGAATTGAGCTTGGAAAACTCACCATTCATATAGCATTTAACTGAGGATTTAGCAACCAACACTGTCAGGCTATAATAATGCACAAGTCTAAATCATTGAAATAGTATTTTCACAATCATTTGTCACTTGAGAAGTTGAAATAATTCTGCTGTTTTAGCTGTACATTAATTAGCTCCACACATCACAAAGAAGAAAACTATGGGGCATATTAGCAAGACCCACGTTAAAATTATCGCCGTTTTAGCGGCAGGAAACTGCCGCTAAAACGGCGATAATGGGCTTGCTAATATGCGTTATAGAATTCCAATAGAAGCCCAGGTTAGATGTGCAGGACATCTAACCTGGGTTTCTATTGGAATTCCAATACGCATATTAGCAAGCCCATTATCGCCGTTTTAGCGGCAGTTTCCTGCCGCTAAAACGGCGATAATTTTAACGTGGGTCTTGCTAATATGCCCCTATATTTGATATTAAGGCTTAAGCGCTTTAGTCATCTTCCGGGGTTGAAAAATAAAGCACTGAGGTACAGGGATTAACTCCCTGTGCGTTGGCGGAGCTTTTTTCCCCTTCTTTTTCAGAAACAACCCCCCCACTTTGTTTTTATTTTCTGAAAAAGAAAACAGACTGTGCAGTGACTCTGAAGAATTATGCCTTTTAGCGATGCTGTAAGCATCAGAAAGGTGCTGTGTAGTATGGGCAAAAGGGGAAAAAAAAGTATGGTGACACAGCCACAACGGCAGAACCATTTTATAGGTGCATGCATGCATCATTACGCATGTGCGCCTACAAAATGATGCAGGTGTTACAACACGAGGAAAACAGCAACACATAGCATGGGGAGCAGTTACTTGGCAGATGGGGGGAGAAGCACACAAGGGAGTGGCCTGGAAAATACATGCACTCTCATCGAGTGAGCAAAAAGAAAAAAGAATCTTCCTAAAAGTGAGCAGTGGGAGGATAGAAGCCAGCCAATCAGAGAGAGAAGGTAAAGAGGCTCTGGAGGGAGGGACAACACAAGATGGACTAGCTGGGACAATGAAAGCCATCAAATATGAAACAAGCAAATGAGAGTGACAATAAAGCCAATTAATGGTAAGCAATGGACGGGCAGTAAGCCCTTGTAAATTCTTTGTAAGCCCACAATAGTCTTTTGCAAGCAGACAGCTTATGCTGTCTGATAGACTTGACCTAAAATGGGTCATTAGCATGCGCATAACATTCTGCACACTCAAGCCCGTATTTTTTATGCAATAAAGTATAATTCAGAGTGCTTGTAAAGATGCATACATTCAATATCAAGGATGATGTTAAAAACAGTACAGTTATGTTATACATCCATTTTGCCATAGTAACTTTGGACATGAGATTCCATAGGCCATATCATGCACTGATATAGAGCACAGTTGTGTATGTCTTTATTAAGAAATTGGACTATCTAAAGCGATATACTAAACTGAGAAATTCAGAGTTTATGGATTATCTATACCCAGTAAATCTCGAAAACATAGAAAATGAGTTGGATTTCCCTGTTCTCGAGATGCGCTTTAAGCAACTCATATATTAACTCAGAGAATCCTGTTCTGGGATAAGTGTATGTGGCTTAGAAAGACCAACATTTAAAAAATGGCACACGCACCATCGCAAACGTTCATTTGTTTTTTAAAACAGATTTTATTGAGTTTCATCGTCAGTACAGCGAAATTATGGCAACAGTTAGAGTCGTATTGTACATTTCAAGCTCTCCCGTAAGAGACAATGTTTCTGCTATGTTGTCATTACAGTCTAATGGTGCATCTCAAACTTGTAACTATCAACTCCCCTCCCCATCCCTCGCGAGTCATCGTTGTGGTAACATATGTATTGTGTGCATAAGTAGCATGTTAATCGTCAGTGTCAGGTATATTTATGGGGCAGCGCAATATTAAGTTAGTACAATACTCTGCTGGTTGCAGTTCATGGGGGCTATGTGAAAGGCCTGCCTAGTAGCTGGACGCACGTCCCAGAGGGCACTCATTCAGGTTCCGCAGGCGTCCCCTCCGGGGTCTCCGGGTCAAGGTGTGTTAGGTCATGCAATGGAGCTTCCCAGGATCTGGCCACCTCCATATTTCTCATCCTTCTCTTAGCTTCTCTTAGCGGTATTCGTCCCTCGTCCCTCGCACCCCGCCCATTTCAGGAGTTTCTTTTTCCAGGTGGTCAATCTAGGGGCCCCTGTTGATTTCCAGTTCCTGGTTACTTTGTGCTTAGCTAGAACGAATACCAGGTCCTGAAATGTACTGGTGACTTTGGTCTTGGATGTGTGGGGGAACCATCCTAACAGGCAGTGGGTTGGGGTGCAAGGGAGCTCCTTGTCAATGACCTCTCATACCAGATGTAGAACCCCCTCCCAATACTTGCATAGCCTCGGGCAGGTCCAGAACATGTGTACGATATGTGCTCTTTCTTCGCTGCTTCGCAGGCAGGCCACCCCTTCTATTTGGAAATCTCTACCTATGCGTTCGAGGGTCAACCATCGCAAATGTTCATGATACAACACTTGTCTAAATAGCGTTCTAGTCGGACTGGTGTCCCCTCTGAATATCGATGATGGAATATCGTGGTATAAGAATATCAAGGACAAAATATTGAAACCAAAATATTAAAAGGTAAGTATAGATCTTCTATACCCAATTCCACACATATGTACCATGACAATATATATATATATGTATGTATGTATATATATATATATTCATGGTGTGTAGATATGGAGTTAGGAATAGTAAATCTATACTTCCTATATATGTACCTACATTTCAATATTTTGATCTTCAATACTTTGTCCACGATATTTTTGTATCACAATATTCAGATCCTCGCTATTCAGTAGTACAAGCGTCGGACGCACACTGAGGCAAGACAAGACTGGAAGATATCTTTACAAGCACAAGCCATAACACTACCACCACTAAGGTCCCTTCACTCTGGATCGACCAGAGGGCTATCAACTCCCCCTAAGTCGCAATCAAATGGCAGTTCTCAATGCCCAACACCTTTATCGTCAAGTTAAGAGATTGGAAGTTGGTGGGTTGACATTGGGCCCTGCAAACTCTGTGGTGACATTTGCCCTCATTTCTCCCTCCAAAGCCCTCAGTGATTCCGTGGTGGTTCCCTCCAGCCTGCCATGCATATGCAGTAGCTTAGGTGCAGGGAGGGCTCACTGAGCTAGGATCCTTAGGATCACCTTCTCTTGTGTGCACAACTACCCCCAGCCAAAAGGGGAATTTCAGCATGTCCCTCACCAGTAGTGCCCATGTGTGCCTGTGCATGGCAGTGCTAGAGATAGCTTGAGGGTTTCTGCATGTCATGATAGCAGACCACCTCAACGCGGTATCTGCCAGATAAGAGTTCTGCCAGATAGGGATTTAGTGCCACCAAGTGGAACAAGAATATCAGCATGATATGCTTGCAATCCATGCTGAATTCCGCCAATACCTGCCAGTGTCCTGCCATTACTTGTCTGCCCCTGTAATTAACAGCAAACAGGGCTGATCAAAAGACTTGTGCTGTATGGCATTTTTAGACCAAAGTGTGGTAAGTACTTCCTGCTATGTCTAAATGAGGGCCATATATTACATGTTTGGTTCAATAATTAAACATGTTTAATTAGGGGAATGCAAAATCGAGGCAATAGGCGTTTTACATGTTTGAGGAAATTCATTGAAAACCTTAGAAAATGCTATAAGAATTCATGAAAATTTTAAAGTTGTTTCAAAGCTATTGAAACAAAAATGATTTAAAAATGAGACAATCTGAGAGCTAAAACCCACAAGCTAGCTTTTTGTAGATCGTATTTATAGTAAAAGTACATCAATTATTTATCTTGCTGTAAAAAGGCCAGGAAATTGACATTTTGGTGATTTTTCCTGCAAAAAAACTTACCATGAGGCTCAATTAAACATTTCGAGCCAAGACAACCAACAATCTCAATATATGCACCGCGGGAACTCAATCATACAAGTATGACATAGTTTAGTAGTAACCATTAAGGTGCTGGATGGGCTTAGGGCAAGGGGGTAGCGTTGGCCCCGGAAGCCCCGGCAGCATGGGGGTGGGGGCCAGCCCTTCAGGGGCCCCTAACAAATAAGGGGCCCCCATTCTGCCGAATGCTACTCCATATCTGTGAGATATGGTAGACTCAGGGGCCCTCTTTATATTCTGCAGGGGGGGCCGAATAGGTTGTGTAAAGCCACTGGTTGCCTGCAGACAGAACCCCCATAGCGCCCTGAGACCCTTACGGGTGAGTAGTCGCACTCTACAAAATCCTGATTGATTGATTGGTTTAGAGGGGGCTGGTTGCTTCGATTCTTAAGTCTGTAGGATGTGAATCCTAGAAAAGCAATCAGTGAGTGACCACATGCACACTTGCTATCTCACAGGGTGTATCCTTCCACTATTAACAAACATTTGAAAGAGAAGGAAAAAGTGTCAGTTCACAGTTGTGTGATCACCATATTCTTCTTGAGCCTTTTATTCACAGTACAACAAGTCACAAGCTTCAGGCCTTGCTTTCATTTGTAGTCAATTGAAACAATCATAATTTAGCAAATCCAGGAAATGCAAAGTTATGAATTTCCAGTGGCGGCTGGTAGGGAACGGTGGCAGGGAGGAGGGGGGGGGGTTTAAGAAGATTCACCTTCTCCATCCTCGCTGTTCTCCTGGCTCCCAGCAGCTCCCAGGCTCCCCTAAGCCAATTACGATGCTGCTGTCACTATGACAGCAGCGCTGTGATTGGTCTGAGTGCCATGGTTCGGTGCTCAGACGGGCACTGGGAGACTGTGCATGTTCTCCACCCAGACTGTACAATACGTTTGGTGGAGAACATGCTAAGTGCGCATAACGGTTTGGCCGGCCCAAGAAGGCCGGCTAAACCGTCTTGCGCACTTGGTGCAGCAGCAACCACTCCTCCTCCCTCTCCCTGTGACAAGCCCAGCCCCGCCACAACCAGGCTCGCCCCTTACAGAAAAAGAAAATGTTATTAATGTTGCATTATCATTTTCTTTTTACCCTTAGTGGGGAGACACTCCTCGCCTTAAGGAGCCGCCCCTGTGAATTTCACTTTTATATATTGCTGTTCAAAAGTGGACTTGCAGCCCAGACAAACCCTTTGTCCATCACAGTTCAACTTAGATGCGGAAATAGCTTTGTAAATTAGAAGCTCAGTCTGTGGCAAGAATTTCAAATGGTTTTCTTCAATAGGCATTCATTGAAAGGGAGAAACTCACACTTTTATGAGCAGGTAAATTGGGATATTAAAATATAACTTTTAAAAATCAGGTAATTAACCTGGTTATTCTGAGAGGTGTTTTTGTAGGATACCTGCTGCACGTGGCAGTTTGTTGCTTAGTCAGATGACGAGACATAAGCGTTAAAGTGCTATATAAGTTCAAAAAGCTACCTAAAATACGATGAAGTTAGTGCTCAACTTGGTAAAATTATCTGAAACTTTTTTTTAAAACATATTTTATTAAGTTTTCAAACTAAAGTTAAGAGAGGAACAATCCGACATCTCACACATGAGACAGTAGCTAGGTTCTGAAAAGGAGCATGCAATTGAACATAATACCTTCATTAATTATGCACAAGCATGTAATTAAACATCTTTTTTTTCCTTTCTATCCCCCAAATTATACAAAATGTAATGGGATTCACAAAATACATGCAAAAATGGAGTGCAAGGAGTCTTGAGATTTCTTATTTTCAATTATTCTTTATTTGTAGTCAAATGCATCAGCCCAGCCAACACATTTCGTCCAACATGGACTTCATCAGGGTTGGAATTGTCTTTTTGAAGATCACCAAGATGTTTCTCGATTATAACCACTGTGATCCGCTGAGTGTATAACATGCTAGCAATGATCTAAGGCAATTATCCTTTTAAGATTTTATTGAACGGACGCAACGGTGATCACCAGCGCATTGACAATACATCTGGCAATAAATTAAGCTTCTGGGTGATCATCAATACGATAATCTCAATATGAATCGAAGGCATTAATTCCTTCAAAGTCTTTATCTAACAGACGCTACGGTGGTTATAATAGAGAAACATCTGTGGTAACTCCCTCTTCCGACTATTTGGTCAGATTTCTGGTATTGACTATTCTGGACGGTGTAAGGATCTCCAGCAGAGGAATGGTAGGAGCATAGGGAGGCAGGCTATTAGTGTAGTGGATAGCTTTCTTCCAGTAGGCAACAGCCACTTTTAGTAGCGGCGGTGCTGTCCGTAAGGGCTTTCCTTTGGGTAACAGCAGGGCATGTAGTGTGCCACTTTCCCATGTTTTCTGTGAAATTCCTATTTCCTGCAAGTGTCGTCCTGCTATCCAGTATGATTGCCATTGGAGTTGGCACGCATAGCAATATGCCTTAACGTCGGGGACCCCCAGTACCCCCCGATCTGTGGCCAGCTGGAGTTTCGCCAGCCCCACCCTCTTACGTCCTCTGCCCCATATTAGTTCCAATAAAAGCGAGTTTAGTGATTCAAAAATGTGTGACGGGATAAATATCGGTAAATTTGTAAAAAAATAAAGCAGTCTCGGGAGCATAACCATTTTTGAAATAGCCACTCTCCCCTCCACCGAGAGTGGGAGTGATGTCCAAAAAGCAATTTGGGTTTTTAGCGCTTTCATGGTACGGCCCAGGTTATCGTCCAGTAGATCCTGTGCCTCTCTGTATATTTGTATCCCTAAGTATTTAAATGTTACGGGCGCTATTGGAAATGTCCAGTGGCCAAAGTGAATGGGTTCAACTCGCGCAGTGTCCTTGAAATAATAAGTGTACAATTTTGTTTCATTTATTGCTAAACCTGAGAGTGCTTGAAATTGTTGAAACACCGTGGGTAGTGGGTCATGGGCACCTTGTAGGTTATTTAGATATAGTATTATGTCATCCACATAGGCGGAAAAATATGCGTGTGTCGCGAGGCGGGTGGTCCGAGGGACGCACTGACACGGACTACGGCTTGGTGGGAGGTACATCCTGACTGCTCACCTTCTCTTCCCACGCAGTGTGATGAATGGATGACAGCAGCTCCGGAGGAATACAGAAACGCGGACGAGGCGGGCTGTTATACCTTTAACTGGCCCAGCCTGGGCCGTGACGCCACCCCTCTTGCTGACGTAGCCTACAGCGCCGCTACAAGCGACGACGGATCCAGGAAGGAGGTGTGCTGGTTCACCGGAGGTCGAGAGGAGCTGGAAAAAGGAAGTATCGTGGAGAGCAGAGGACGAGAAGGAGAGGAAGCGGACGGAGAGCGAAGAAGGGCGCAAGCATCATCTGGCGGGGGAGAGACAGACCGGAACCCGAAGGCATCAGGAGGATCGAGGGACTGCGGGGACCGCTCTTCGCCCAGCCACGCTTCAGGAGGAGCGTGGCTGACACAGGTACGCAAACAGTTTGCGGGCTGGGTAGGGAGGCGGGAGAAGCCGGCCGTAGCAGACCTACCACCCTGTACCTAAATACCGAGAGCCAACCCTATTCCCTCACAACCACGAGTCACTCCCCCTCAACTACTGTTTTCGTCACTGGTGTGGAGGTGCTCCCTCACTACCCCTTCCCTCAATCACAGCGTAATACACGTTGCTCACATTCCCTTTTCTGTGTCCCCCTTATATCTGCTGTCACGAGTATCCAGTGCTGACGACCAGGCTAGGAGGCTAAGAAGACCCGAGGGACCCCGTGAGGAGCAGGGAGAAAGGGACAGAACCCGGGAGACCTGACCATCAATCAACCGGCCGCAGCATATTGACTGACCCCTATCCTGGCAGGCAGACTGAAACGTGGACTCCGCACAATAAAACCCTCTATACCCACTAAAGGAGTACGGCCTATTATTCCCGACCCGCTAACACTGGTGGAGAATACAGGCATAAGCCAACCCATCTGCACAACAGAGATGGACGTCCTTATCCAACACCTGGTGAAAGGACAGGAACGACTCGAATGGGCAGTAGAGCGTCAAATGAAATCGGCTGAGGCCGACCGGAGCGTATTCAAAGATACCATCACGGCCCAGATAGAGGGGCTCCAGAAGATGGCGACCGAGAGGTCACCAACGGGTACGCCGCGAAGGTCAACCCCCACCCCATCGGGCCTCTCCCTGCAGAAGTACGTGCCCGGAGAGGATCCGGATGCCTTCTTATTGAATTTTGAGAGGGCCGCACGGGCATGCGGATGGCCCGTTGAGAGGTGGCCGTTCTTCTTAGCCCCCCTCTTGACCGGAGAAGCACAGGCCGCGTATCAGGTCGCTAACGCTGGAGGGGATACGCCATACGCGGAAGTTAAAAACATAATACTGGACCATTTGAGACTTGACGCAGAGGCCTACCGGGTTCGTTTCCATAAGGAGAAGGGTGCCCCCGGTGAGAACCCGAAAACCCTGTTCTTTCGGCTAAAGATGGCGGCTGAGAAATGGCTAACACCGACGCACAGTACAAAGGAAGAGATTATGGATAAGATATATCTGGAGCAGTACCTAGAGGCCCTCCCCTTCGGCACACAGAAATGGTTGCGACAACATACGCATCTCACGGTGGAGCAAGCCATAGAGATGGCTACCACCTACTCTCGTGCCCAACCCAGGCTGCCGGGAGGGGACATAGAAAAACCAAACCGTTATCCTACCCCTAAATATGACCGTAAGCCCAAAACCATGCCAGAAGGAGCGAGACACCGTGTTCTAAGACCTGAACCACCGAGCCTCAAAGGACCACAGTGCTACGACTGTGGTGACTGGGGACATATCGCCCGTCTCTGCCCCAGAAGGAAGTCCACAGAGGAGCCGATGGAAGTGGGGTATATCCCTAAATCCGTCCTGTACACCGCGGAGCTGGGGAGTGCTTTCCATGTAAGCGTCTGGGTGAATGGGAGACACACAAGGGCCCTCTTAGATTCCGGGTGCAGACAATCAGTGGTCCAGGGGGCCCTGATACGTCCCAGCCAGATCCTGCCAGACACCACCGTACACATCAGGTGCGTACACGGGGATGTAAGACCCTATCCGCTAGCAGCTATAAACATTACCCCTGACAACGGAGAAACATACCATATCAAAGTGGGGGTATTGAATAGCCTTCCTGAAGAACTGATCATAGGAACAGATAATCCCCGGTTTTTAGATCTCTTTCTCAAGGTGGTGAGGGGGCGGGACAGGAAGATAGGGTCAGGGAGATTCCCTGACAGTCATCTCTCTGCTTTAACGACCCCGGAACCATGGCTACAGGATAGGAGTTTCAGATTCGCACAGGCAAATGATACAACGCTGTTTAACGCCTGGGAACAAGCACACGCCTCCAAAGACCAGGGGGTCTCTACATACCCTCGATTCCTTATTCAGGAGGGACTACTGTATAGACAGGGCTCCCAAAACGACCCTCCCCAACTCCTGGTCCCCCAGTCTTTCCGTGATCAACTTTTGTTTTTCTCCCATTCCCACCTCACGGCGGGGCACACAGGGGCAGAAAAAACTACACAAAACATACTCAGACACTTTTATTGGCCCGGGGTGTATAAAGATACAAAAGTATACTGCCAGTCTTGTGAGGTATGCCAAAAATCGAACACCCACAGACCCCCAGCGGTCCCTTTGCAACCATTACCGATTATAGGTCTCCCTTTTGAGAGGGTAGGGATGGACCTAATTGGGCCCCTCCCCCGCACAAAGAGGGGAAATCGGTACGCCCTAGTAATAGTAGATTATGCTACCAGATACCCGGAAGCCTTCCCACTACGTGCTCCCACCACCCGCAACATCTCGGAATCTTTCCTAGAACTCTTCTCCCGAGTTGGATTCCCCAAAGAAATTTTAACCGATCAAGGCACCCCATTTGTGTCCCGCATGATGAAGGAGGTCTATCAGACGTTGGGTCTACGACACATCAAGACCTCGGTATATCACCCCCAGACCGACGGTCTTGTTGAACAATACAACGGAACGCTGAAGACCACCTTGAAGAAGATGTTAAGCACAAACGGGAAGGAGTGGGACCAACTATTACCGCTGGCATTATACGTCATATGGGGTCAAAGGCAAAGTTCTCTTGGCTGCTCTTCGTTTGAGATGCTCTATGGAAGGCAACCTCGGAGCCTACTGGAGATGACGAGAGACGCTTGGGAGAAAGAAGATGCAGTAGACACTCGAAACATGCTGGAGTACACACAACACCTCAAAGCCCGGATAGGGAAACTACGTGACTTGGCGTTCACCCACTTGGAGGAGAAACAACAACGCCAAAAAGCCACATACGACAAAGGGAAGAAGTGGAGAAGGCTGTGTCTGGGGGATTGGGCTTTGGTCCTCCTACCGACGACCACAAAAAAGTTTCAAGCGGAATGGAAAGGGCCTTATAAAGTAGTGAAGGTACTCGGGAACACTACGTATAGATTACGCTTATCAGCGAATCGTAGCCAGACGTACCATATAAACCTGCTTAAAAAGTGGATAGGCCCGTTGCCCTCAAACGCACACCTCACCCTTTCGACCCCGACAGATGACAAGAGCTCTCTGGAACATCTAGTCGTGAATGAGGACCTCTGTCCCGAAGACAGAACTTCGCTCCTGTCGACTCTGGCCCGATACGAGGCTATCTTTTCCGATAAACCAGGGAAAACCCATTTAGCCGAACATCGGATCGACACCCCACCAGGAAAAACAATAAACAAACGACCATATAGGGTTCCGGCCGCCAGGAGAAGAGCTATACAAAGGGAGGTACAGGACATGTTAAAACTAGGAGTCATCCAACCGTCGAGAAGCGACTGGTCGTCACCTATTGTGAGGTTCCCAAGCCGGATGGAAGCACGCGTTTTTGTATGGACTTCCGAAGCCTCAACGAGATCTCCGCTTTTGATGCCTACCCCATCCCCCGCATAGATGAACTGATAGAGAAGTTAGGTGACGCCAGCTATATAACCACCCTCGATCTAACCAAGGGATACTGGCAGGTCCCTTTGCGTAAGGAAGATCAGAGAAAGACCGCCTTCTCTACCCCTGACGGACTCTATGAGTTCACGGTGCTCCCCTTTGGGTTGCATGGGGCACCTGCAACATTCCAAAGGCTGATGAACACGGTTTTACAGGGTTTTCATGAGTTTTCTTCAGCCTACCTCGACGATATAGTGGTGTTCAGCCCTGACTGGAATACGCACTTACAACACCTCCAAACGATCCTCAAAGCCCTACAGGATGCAGGACTACATATAAACGCCCGAAAATCCAGAGCAGGATACCAGAAGGTAAAATACTTGGGGTATGTGCTAGGGCACGGAGTGATCGCACCCCAAGAAGAAAAGGTCCGCGCCATCTCCGAGACCCCATTTCCGACCAACAAACGAGAAATGAGAGCCTTCCTGGGGTTAATAGGATATTACAGGCGCTTTATCCCTCTATTTTCAGAAACGGCGACTCCCTTAACCGATACCCTTCGCAAAGATGTGAAACCCCAAACCCTACTCCACCCCACGGGTCCGATGCTGGAGGCCTTCCACACCCTGAAACGTGCTATAACCTCATCACCCGTGTTGATCTCCCCTGACTTTTCGAAGCCCTTCATTCTTCACACTGACGCCTCCGATCACGGGATTGGGGCAGTATTGTCCCAACTCTCCGGGGACGGAGCTGACCATCCGATTGTGTATATCAGTAGAAAGTTGTTTCCCAGGGAGAAGAGGTATCCCACCATTGAGAGGGAGTGTCTGGCAGTGAAGTGGGCCATTGATAGTCTGCGCTACTACCTGGAGGGTCACCCATTCACCCTTTTCACAGACCATGCACCCCTCCAATGGATGAGCCGCAATTACTCCCTGAACCCCCGTGTGCTACGTTGGTTCCTGTCTCTCCAGCCCTATCGATTTACTGTGAAACACCGCAAGGGAGTGGAGAACGGCAGCGCCGACTACCTGTCCAGAACCTTTCCTCTCCCCGATCGGGAGATACCAGGGGAGGAGGTGTGTCGCGAGGCGGGTGGTCCGAGGGACGCACTGACACGGACTACGGCTTGGTGGGAGGTACATCCTGACTGCTCACCTTCTCTTCCCACGCAGTGTGATGAATGGATGACAGCAGCTCCGGAGGAATACAGAAACGCGGACGAGGCGGGCTGTTATACCTTTAACTGGCCCAGCCTGGGCCGTGACGCCACCCCTCTTGCTGACGTAGCCTACAGCGCCGCTACAAGAGACGACGGATCCAGGAAGGAGGTGTGCTGGTTCACCGGAGGTCGAGAGGAGCTGGAAAAAGGAAGTATCGTGGAGAGCAGAGGACGAGAAGGAGAGGAAGCGGACGGAGAGCGAAGAAGGGCGCAAGCATCATCTGGCGGGGGAGAGACAGACCGGAACCCGAAGGCATCAGGAGGATCGAGGGACTGCGGGGACCGCTCTTCGCCCAGCCACGCTTCAGGAGGAGCGTGGCTGACACAGGTACGCAAACAGTTTGCGGGCTGGGTAGGGAGGCGGGAGAAGCCGGCCGTAGCAGACCTACCACCCTGTACCTAAATACCGAGAGCCAACCCTATTCCCTCACAACCACGAGTCACTCCCCCCTCAACTACTGTTTTCGTCACTGGTGTGGAGGTGCTCCCTCACTACCCCTTCCCTCAATCACAGCGTAATACACGTTGCTCACATTCCCTTTTCTGTGTCCCCCTTATATCTGCTGTCACGAGTATCCAGTGCTGACGACCAGGCTAGGAGGCTAAGAAGACCCGAGGGGCCCCGTGAGGAGCAGGGAGAAAGGGACAGAACCCGGGAGACCTGACCATCAATCAACCGGCCGCAGCATATTGACTGACCCCTATCCTGGCAGGCAGACTGAAACGTGGACTCCGCACAATAAAACCCTCTATACCCACTAAAGGAGTACGGCATATTATTCCCGACCCGCTAACAGCGTGGTGGTCCCAGTCTTAATACCCCTGTCCGCTGCCACAGCACATATTTTGGCGGCTAATGGTTCAAGCGCTAACAAAAACAACAGAGGGGACAAAGGGCACCCCTGCCTCGTGCCTCTAGCTATCGAATAGGGCTGCGAGATGTGTGCCCCGGTGTGGGCCCTTGCTGTGGGATCCGTATATAATACTCTAACCCACTTTATGTATTCGTTGGTTATTTCAAACTTCGGGAGGGCCCGCATCATGTAGCTCCAGTGTAGAGTATCAAATGCCTGTCTCAGGTCTAGTGAAATACAGCCTGCAGTATCGTCTTCTTCTGCCACACTTGTTAATACCTGGTACAGGTGTCTAGTATTGAGAGAGGTACTCCTACCCGGGACAAATCCACACTGGTCTATGTGTACCAGCTGTGGTAAATAGTTAAGTAGTCTATGTGCCAATATTTTGCTCAGGATCTTATAATCAGTATTTAATAATGAAAGGGGGCGGTATCCCGACATATCCTTAGGGTCCCTGCCAGGTTTCGGGAGGGATGTAACCAATGCTTGCCGTGTAGTGGGGGGGGGGGTAAAAACCCTGTTTCTAGTGCCGCGTGATATCATTTTTCTAGTTGGGGGATCAATTGTGTTGCAAATGTCTCGTAGAACTCAACAGGTAAACCGTCAAGTCCCAGAGTTTTATTACATGGGAGGCCCTTTATCGCCGATCGTATTTCAGTTTTGGTAATGGGTGCTGCCAGTTCTTTTTTCTGTGCATCCGAGAGCTGTGGGAACCTTAGACCGTCGAGGAAGGCCATATATTCCTCCTCTTGAAGCTCAGCTGGAGCCGCGTATAGTGCTTCATAATATTTCCTAAAGGCCGTATTGATGTCTACTTGTGTGTTCACTATATTCCCCTCTATCGTGATGACCTCATGTATTGGAACAGTGGCCGGTTTGTCCCGTATAATCCTTGCTAGTAGGGCACCTGCTCTGTCTGCCTCTGCCTGCTGTCGTTTGGTGTAAGTGCGGTAGTCTATGGTTCGCAACTGTTCTAAGAGTTCCGCATCCTTATTCGTGTCATCAGACACTGCAGTCTGTTCTAGCCTTCCCAATCTATCTTCCAACTCACGTAATTCTCTATCTAATGTTACGCGGGGTCCCACTTTGGTGCTGATAGCCACCCCACGGATGACCGTCTTAAAGGCCTCCCACTCCACCTGTCTCGAGCTTGCAGTATCCTCGTTTTCTATGAAATAATTAGTTATGGCAGTGGAGAGGGCGGAGCGGAACACCGGGTCCTCCAATGTTATAGGCTGCATTCGCCATGTGGGTACTGGCGCAGGAATTCTCCCCCATGCGAGAGTCACTTCTAGAGGATTATGGTCCAACAACGTTTTTCCCAGATAAGTAGTGTGTGTAATATGTGCTATTAGGGACAGAGAACAAAACACCCTGTCAATTCTTGTGTGTTAAATGTGCGGTGGGGAATAAAACGAGTACTCTCGGCTCGTCGGATTGCGTATACGCCAGGCGTCCCCCAATGACCATCCCTCAGCCCATCCCCTCAATGCCTCGGCTTGCTTCTTACCGCTAGTCCCTATTAGTGGCGAGTGTGAGCGGTCCAAGTCGATGTTCAGGACAGCATTGTAGTCCCCACCTATACACCAGGTATATCCCTCCCAGTCCGCTAATATCGTGTTGAGTGCTCCCCGAAATTTGTCCTTTTCTATATTTGGGGCATATATACACTACCAAGTACTAGCTGTTCCCCATCCAGCGTGCCGTGGAGTAGCACATACCTACCATTAATGTCTATTCTCTGTTCTAGGACCACAAAAGGGGTACCATTTCTAATCCATATAGCTGCCCCCGTGCAAATGCAGAGTATGATGTACAGAATAGCTGTCCTCTCCATTTTTTCTTTAGCTTAAGGGCTTCCGCATTAGTGAGGTGCGTTTCCTGCATTAACGCGATGTGGGTTTTCCTTCTGCTTAGTTGTGCAAAATTCTATGCCTCTTGTGCACAGCCCCCATCCCCTTAACATTCCATGTCATGATTGTGTACTTCCCGGTCGTGTCCATGGAGTAGTGTGTGATGTTGTGTCATGCCTATACCCATGAGTTCCTGAGTGACTAGTACTAAAGTTCCAGTGAGTGAGTCTATCTGAACTTTCCCCACAACAAATCCCAATAAAAGGTTCCCCCACAAAATGGCAGAGGACCAAACCATGTTAATTAGTAAAAATCTTAACAACTGATATAAAAGTGCAGTTGCAATTGGGGTGATGGAAACCAACATCTGTTGTAATTCTAGAGGCTAAATATACCGAACCAGTACCACAGCCGGCCGCGCCCTGGCCCTTACTTGACACATATACCAGCAATGCTAGGACAATATATGTAGTACGAGATGAATTGTGTACCTGCAACTAGCTTCCCCATTCCCTGTGTATACAGACCAGGTACATCAGCCCAGGTAGTCATTCACTATTTGTGGCGTGATAGAAGGGAAGAGAGCCAGACTATTTTCAGAGTATCCGAATGCAGGGTAGCGTCCTCTGAAGAATCAAGGGAGCCAACCGTCAAAGCTCTATCCTGTTCATCCAACGCTGCAGCTGCTAGTATTGCCGATTTTTGACCTTCAAGTATTTGCTCCGGAGTTGGGCTCGTCATGGCATCTGTGCGAGGCGGCGTTTTATGGTGATTCTTCTCTCCTCCAGTCTTCAGAGGTTTGCGCAGTTTCTGTTTTGGAGCTTGAGATGTCCTCTGTGACGGGTCCGGCGACAACGTAACCTCCATCCATTCCGCAACCTCTTCTGGACTGTCGAAAAAAGTAGGATTTCTGCTCGTGTATTACTTTTAATCTGGCTGGGAATAGAAGAGCATATTTCAGGTTGTAGCTTCTGAGCTGCTTTTTGACTTCCTGGAACGACGCTCTCAATTTTTGTACTGCCAGCGTAAAGTCCGGGTATAACGAGATTCTCTTGTTCTCAAATTGAATCGGTGCTTTTTCTCTGGCGGCTCTTAATAGGGTATCTTGATCCTTAAAGTTCAGAATGCGCGCTATTATCGGTCTGGGCGGTGCACCAGGGGGCGGGGGTCGCGACAGTATTCTGTGCGCTCTTTCCACACTATAATGTTCGGTAAGTCCTTCTGGCGCAATCGTATCCCTTAGCCATTGCTCTTTATACTGTGTGGGATTCAACCCTTCACTGCGCTCCGGCATTCCCACTATCCGAACGTTGTTGCGCCGAGCCCTTCCTTCTGCGTCATCAACTCTATCTTGTAGCCCCACGAGCTGGCGTCTTAGTTGTTCAATTTGCGCTAACTGAGCTTTGTGCTGTGGCAAGATCTCTTCTAATTGCACTTTGTTGGATTTAACAGTTTCTGCCAGTTTGCCATGGTCAGCTTTTAATAGCGTAAAGCCTGTGGAAAGGGCGCCCACTTGTTGCTCAATCGCCTTTCTTGATTCGCGCACTTCCTGTAATATTAAATCCAACTTATCTTTTTGGCTTTCTAGTGCTGTCGGTAGAACACAATCTGGGTCTGAGGCATTCATTGCGTCGTCCTGTACAGTGTGGGCAGACCCCCTTGCCACGAGTGCCTCCGGTTGCTTCCCCCTTGTGCGCCCCATTTCACGCAGTGAGCGTATTCTGTGTAGCGTGGATTAAGCAGTTCCTGCACTCACAAGCCCTTCACAGGTTGCGGTGCCCTTCACAGGTTGCGGTACACTCTTCCTAGTTTCCCTGTGTCTTTTCAACACAATACCCAATTAATTGTCCCAAAGCAGTTCCCAACTATACTCAGAGTGCCTGTACTCTGTCCTGGTCACTAGCCTTGTTCAGTCCAGTGTGCCGTTTTACAAGGAACCAGGTGGCTGCTGGTGCACACACTACTCTTTGCATGCAGGCCTCTCAGGAAATCTGACCCAATGTTAGAGGTCGTATTATATCTGTTCCTCCAGGTTATTCACACAGACCCCAGGGCAATGTCCACCATTTCACCGTCTCTGTTACTGTACACTGTGTGGCCTCACGCTATGATCAGGGCAGACCCCATGTCCCCTGCACACCCAGTTGCTTTCTGTCCTCATTTGTAACGTCTCCGGAGTTAGGGGGGGAGCGCCGCGACTTACACACCGTTTTTCATCTCCCTTCGGGTGTCCGCTCGTGCCGATCCGGGCCGCTGCTGCCGCTTACTCCCTACATACCCTCAGGCAGGGCTGCCGAGTCCTCCGGCCTCCGTCAATCGGCTCCCCTGCGCAGCCGCCGGTAGGGCTCCCCAGACGGAGATGCAAGTATCCGCAGTGCGCAACATTTAAATCAGCCCGCCCGCTTCAGTGTGCTGCTGGGTTCCTGCACGGCGATTTCTTTGCGGCTCTCTTATTCCCTGGGGACTGCGTTACATCGTCCCGGCCGGACTTGTTGCTGCCGCTTACTCCTTACTTTCAGTCTGGCGAGGCCGCTCGGTCATGCGGCCTCCGTCAAACGGCCCTCCTCCACAGCCAACAGGGCCCTCCGGACAGAGACGCAGGTTTTCGCAGCGCGCACCTCGCAGAACAGCTCGCCCGATCTGGCGTACTGCTGGCCTTCTACGCGGCAGTTTGTTTCGGCTCCCTTGCTCTTCAGGAAGTGCATCACGCCATCTCGGCTGATCTCGTTTCTGGGCCGCAGCTTTGGCTTCACTGTCAAGGCTCTTTATGTTCGGCCCTCAACGTACTGCTTTTGCTCCCCCCGTGTCACTAAGGGGAGTTCGGGGGCCCAGCAGGCAGCGCAGCGAGTCGGATATTCAGTCAATCCTGCAGTAATTACCAGGATTTAGGGCCCCGGCCCGGAGCTCAGCTACAACACGTCCGCCATGCTTGGCAGTTAGCCGCGCCCCAAATTATCTGAAACTTAAGTGTTAAAGTGCTATATAAATCCGAAAATTGAAGCGAAATGACAGTCTGGCTGTTTCAGTCATCTGCAGGTATAGATAGATGGCGGACACATAACAGTTCACATATTGAGCATTAGTCCCCTGAAGTATATATATCTACTGTGCCGTTGAAAATAAATGAGACTCAATATCAAGCTAAGTGCTCATAAACAACATTTTACACATGTATTACTACAGTACAGCTCTGGTCAGAGACCTGCTCTCCCCCCGCAGCTCCGCTCCTAAGTGCCTTTCACTGCTCAGGTAGGTGTTGAGGCCCTCCTCCACCTGCAGGCTCCTGCCTGCGCCTCATCCCTGGTGGTCCAGTGGGAGAGCCTTGCTCTTCTGCTGGCTGCTGCTGTCTGTGTCTGTCTTTGGGTAATTTTTTTGCCTCTGTGCCTGTGTCTGTCTTTGTGCCATTTCTTCATCTTTCTGTCTCTGTGCCCTTGTCTGTCTTTGTGCCATTTTCTGTCTTTCTTCTTTCTTGCCTGTTTTCTATCTTCTTCTTCTTTTCTGCCAGTAATTGTGTCCTTTGTGCCGTTTCTGTCCCCGTGTCCCGTGCCCTCCGTTTTCCCGCCGCTGCTGCCCTGTGGCCCCTCCCCCCCTGCTGGTTTCCCGCCTCCCGCTTCCCGCCTCCCAGCTGCGCTTCCCTCCCCCCCTACTTAATGGCTGCCGCTGCGAGGGAGTGCGAGTAAGACCCCTGACCTCCTGGTCAGAGACCTGCTCTTCCCCCGCAGTTCCGCTCCTAAGTGCCTTTCACTGCTCAGGTAGGTGTTGAAGCCCTCCTCCACCCACAGGCTCCTGCCTGCGCCTCATCCCTGGTGGTCCAGTGGGAGAGTCTTGCTCTTCTGCTGTCTGTGTCTGTCTTTGGGTAATTTTTCTGCCTCTGCGCCCGTGTCTGTCTTTGTGCCATTTCTCCGTCTTTCTGTCTCTGTGCCCGTGTCTGTCTTTGTGCCATTTCCAGTCTTTCTTCTGTCTGTGCCCGTTTTCTATCTTCTTCTTCTTTTCTGCCAGTAATTGTGCCCTCTGTGCCGTTTCTGTCCCCGTGCCCCCTGCTCTCCATTTTCCCGTCGCTGCTGCCCCCGCGGCCCCTCCCCCCCGCCGGTTTCCTGCCTCTCGCTTCCCACCTCCCAGCTGTGCTTCCCTCCCCCTCCCCTACTTAATGGCGGCCGCTGCGAGGGAGTGCGAGCAAGACCCCTGACCTCCTGGTCAGAGACCTGCTCTCCCCCCGCAGCTCCGCTCCTAAATGCCTTTCACTGCTCAGGTAGGTGTTGAGGCCCTCCTCCACCCGCAGGCTCCTGCCTGCGCCTCATCACTGGTGGTCCAGTGGGAGTACCTTGCTCTTCTGCTGGCCGCTGCTGCCTGTGTCTGTCTTTGGGTAATTTTTCTGCCTCTGTGCCCGTGTCTGTCTTTGTGCCATTTCTCCGTCTTTCTGTCTCTGTGCCCGTGTCTGTCTTTGTGCCATTTCCTGTCTTTCTTCTTTCTGTGCCCGTTTTCTATCTTCTTCTTCTTTTCTGCCAGTAATTGTGTCCTCTGTGCCGTTTCTGTCCCCGTGCCCCCTGCCCTCCATTTTCCCACTGCTGCTGCCCCCCAGACCCCCCGCTGGTTTACCGCCTCCCACTTCCCGCCTCCCAGCTGCGCTTCCCTCCCCCTCCCCTACTTAATGGCGGCCGCTGCGTGGCCACGCAGCAGATGCGCCGCTGGCAAGCCAAAGGCAAGCCCGTCTGCGCCCGTCTGTGCCCGTCCGTGACCCGACCGCAGCCAGCGCCAGGGACCCTGGTTCTCCGTCCATCCGCTGCTACGATTCAGCTGCCCTCCTCGCACTCAACCCCGGAAGAAACAACACCTGCCACAGATCAACGCCGAACACCACCTACTGGCATTTCTCCTGCCGACACTGCCGACAAGCCTTCACCATCAACAGCCCCCCCACGACCACGGAACCCACAACGGGCACCTGCACCACCGAAGCCCGGACTTGCATACTCCTCAATGTGCGCTCCCTCCACAGACACACCACGGAGATCTCGGACCTGCTCGACACCCTCTCGCCAGACGTCACCTTCTTCACGGAAACATGGACCAACGCCACCTCCGCCCCCGCCATCGCCACCACCAACCCTTACAGATACAAGATCCAAAGAAAGGACCGCCCCCACCGCCCAGGAGGAGGACTCGCAATCGCACACAAGAGCTCCTTCCGACTCTCCACCTCCAGCACTAGCGACCCACTCTCCAACACAGAGCACCTCCACTTCCAGATCCAAACCAGCCCCAGAACCATGCTGCGCGGGACCCTCATCTACAGACCCCCCGGCCTCGCACCTCTTCCGCCACCACCATTGCCGACCTCATCGCACCTCACGCCATCGCCTCCACGGACTACATCCTCATCAGAGACCTGAACTTCCACCTCGAAAACCGCAGCGACCCCGACTCCACCACCCTCCTTGACAACCTCGCCAACCTCGGAATGAAGCAGCTCGTCACCACCCCCACCCACAGAGCTGGACACACCCTCAACCCCATCTTCGCAGGAGGGACAAACATCCACTTCAGCCACACCACACAGCCCCTCTGGACAGACCACCACTGCGTTCACTTCACCTTCAACACCATCACCGCACCCAAACCCGCCCCGCGCCCGCCCCGAAGGAACTGGAGCAAGATCACAGAGGAACACCTCAACACCACCCTCCTCCACGACCCCCCCTCTGCCACGACCGACGCCAACTCCGCAGCCAAAGAACTACACCGCTGGATCTCCAGCTGCGCTGACAAGCTCGCACCCCTCCGCTACCCCGTCAATCAACGCCCCCTGAAGGCCGCCTGGTTCACCACCGACCTCCAAGAAGCCAGGCGCTCCTGCAGACGCCTCGAGAAACTCTGGCGGAACAAGAAAACCACAGAAGACCAGAACAACTACAGAAACGCCATGAATGAATACCACCAGCGCATAAGAGCCACCAAGAGGACCTTTATCAAAAACAAAATCCACTCCAACGCAAGTAACGCAAAGGAACTCTTCAACGTCATACAGCCGTTCACCAAACCCCCCAACGAAGCCTCGGACATCACTCCTTCCCAGGACCACAGCAACAAGCTCAGCTCCTACTTCCACTTGAAAATCAAGACCCTCTACGACAACTTCAGCGAACAGACTCCTGACACCACCCCCCTCTCCACCACCGACAACCAGCCGACCTCCCACCTGGAAACCTGCTACCACTGAAGATACCACCAAGACCATGAAAAACACCCACTCAGGAGCCCCCACAGACCCCTGCTCACCGCACATCTACCACAGAGCCGCCGCCGCCATATCTCCCGAACTCGGCCGGACCATCAATGCCTCCCTCGAATACGACATCTTCCCCGACGACTGGAAGCGGGCAGAAGTAAAGCCCCTCCTCAAGAAACCCTCGGCCGACCCGACGGACCTGAAAAACTACCGACCCATCTCCCTCCTTCCCTTCGCAGCCAAAGTCACCGAGAGATTCATCAACGCCCAGCTGACCACCTTCATCGAAGAGAACGCCATCCTCAACTCCTCCCAGTCTGGATTTCGCAGCAACCACAGCATCGAGACCGCCCTCCTCGCCGCCACTGATGACATCCGGATGCTACTCGACCAGGGCCACACTGCAGCCCTCATCCTACTAGACCTCTCCGCGGCCTTCGACACCGTCTCACACCGCACTCTCGGAGCCAGACTCCACAACGCCGGTATACGAGGAACCGCCCTCGACTGGATCTGCTCCTTTCTCTCCGGCAGAAGCCAAAGGATCAGACTCCCTCCCTTCCTCTCTGAACCTACAGAGATCAACTGTGGAGTACCCCAAGGATCCTCGCTCAGCCCCACGCTTTTCAACATCTACATGGCCCCCCTCGCCGCCATCGTCAGACAGCATGGGCTCAGCATAATATCTTACGCCGACGACACCCAGCTCATCCTCTCTCTCTCACGAAGAACCCCGAAGACACCAGACTCAGCTTTCAAGAAGGAATGAAAGACGTCGCAGCCTGGATGAGCGACAGCTGCCTAAAACTGAACTCGGAGAAGACTGAGGTCCTCGTCCTTGGACCCTCCCCCACGGCATGGGACAGCTCCTGGTGGCCCCCTGCCCTCGGAAACCCACCCACCCCGATGGACCACGCCCGAAACCTCGGCATCATTCTAGATTCCTCTCTCACCATGACCCGCCAGATCAACGCCATCGCCTCAACATGCTTCAACTCCCTCTGCATCCTCCGCAAGACCTTCAAGTGGATCCCCCACGAATGCAGAAAGACCGTCACCCACGCACTCGTAACTAGCAGGCTGGACTACGGTAACACCCTCTAAACCGGAATCAACAAAACCCTGCTACACACGCTCCAAACAATCCAGAACACCGCAGCCAGACTCTTTCTCGGAACGCCACGACACGAGCACATGACCCCGCACCTACGAGACTTCCACTGGCTCCCCATCGAGAAGAGAGTAACCTTCAAGCTACTCACCCACGCCTACAAATCCCTCCACAACATCGGACCCAAATACCTCAACGAAAGAGTCTCCTTCCACGTACCCAAAAGGAACCTCCGCTCCGCCGACCTCGCCCTGGCGCAGACCCTACGCATCCGCAGAACCACAGCAGGCGGAAGAGCCTTCTCCTACGTTGCAGCAAGCTCCCAGTCAACATCAGACACTCCCCCACTCTGCACACCTTGAGGATAAGCCTCAAGACCTGGCTCTTCAACTGACCCGGAGCTGCACCCCCCCCCCCAGCGCCTTTGGACCCTCACGGGTGAGTAGCGCGCTTTATAAACCCCCTGATTGATTGATTGATTGATTGATAACTACGCTCTGCCTCCCTTTCACTTGCCCATACACCCCGCATCTACCAAAGCAGAAGTGGAGGGCGCTCCTTCTCCCACATCGCAGTAAAGGCCTGGAAAAGCCTCCCCACGCACCTCCGGACCATCACCTCACTTCCATAATTCTGAAAGGCCCTCAAGACCTGGCTGTTGGAATAAGCCTCCGGGGTCTGCAAGCGCCTGAATACCCTATCAGGTTATTAGCCACGCTTTATAAATCCTGATTGATTGACTGATTGGATTGAAAAACAGTGCTTAATGCCACAAAAAATTAAATTGTAGAATCACAGTAGACTCACAGAACAAAAGAAAACAATATGAGACATACTCACTAGGCCCATGTACTGTGATTCTATCCAATGAGTGGATATAACCCCTTGTGCTCTTGTTATGGTTAAATATTCTCTTCATAACTACTACCAGTGGTTGAACTGGAATGTACGAAGTGTAGGTACTCACTGTCCTGGAGTACCTGTGTACTACTGAGTGCTGGTACTTCTCCAGTATAAGTACTGATCCCCGCTGATAATTGTAGGTACTCTCCCTTTGAAAATTATAGAACTGCAGGTACTCAGTACCTGTGAGTACCTGCCAATATAAAGCACTGTGTACTTCACATGAAAACACAACTTGGCATAATACCCTACAGGCAGTGTGACATACTATCTATTAGCATTGCCGAAGGAGGAATGGTGCATCAACATCCTCTCGAGGGGTTGCCTCTAATTGGTCAAGGCCCCTTCTCACACTCAATAATGGTAATAATTTGCATACTACACTAAAAACAGCATAATATATACTATACATATCTGCATTGTATACTTAGCATTGTTTGAAAGCTTTACAAGATTGATGCTATTACATTATTTGTCAATATTTTTGGATACCTTGTAATACTAATGAATTATGAGATACAGAACTATTATTTGTACGCAAGCAACACCACCTATGTAATATTATAATGAGAATGTCACTCTTGAGGAGAAGGGAGGTACTCTTCTTCTGCAAATGGGGTCAGCATATGCAGAAGTGGATTACTCTAGAGCAGGGTTCTCCAAAGTCGCTCCTGGGGGTCCGGATCCATGCCAGATTTTTAGAATATCCTCATTTAGATAAATGTAGTTATCTTAAAAATCTGGCATGGATCTGGCCCTCCAGGACTAACTTTGGAGAACCCCGATCTAGACTGAGTATGGTGCAGGCTTTTGAGAAACTCCTCGCCCTTGAAGCAGTAAACTACACTTATAATTGACTCTATTGCTCATCTCACCTTGGAACCTCTGTTCCTTATATGTAAAATGGCCGACAATTCCACGCGGCAGCTGCCTTCTGTATGGTCCTGAAATCACTAGTTTGAGTAGGTGGCCCAAACTGCAACTAAAGTTGTAAATCAGCGAATACCCAGTATCCTGGCCACGAAAGCTCCCAGGCAGGAGGACTATTTGACGACAACTATTAATGTGGTCAACAACTGTAAAAACTGTGACATTCCTAAAACTTTCCATTGAAACTGTGAAACCGTCCGGCATCTCTTTGATGTGGTTGGTCGACCTGGGAAAGGTCAGGCATTCCACGACCATGCAACAGTTGTTTTTACAGGCCGGACTGATTCACTGTAGCTTGTGATTGAAAAGGGCTGGACAGGTGGCAGAACCACTCTTACATGGACCTGTGACCGGAGACAACAAGGCTCCCACATGGCATCAGAGACAGGGAAGTCACCAGGTCATGCCTGTTGGCAGACAGAAGTAACATCAGGAAAGTGTCTTCATGTTACAGTAACTTTCTAACTCATGCCCCGGAAGAGGTTCGTTCACTGTTCACAATTTTGTTTCTCCATTTCCAAGGCAAATGGTAGATACTGTGAATCAATGGCATTTTCACGCCCAGCCCCTAAAGCAGCCGCGGTCCATGAAGGTAACAGCGGTGGGCCCCGTTGGGGGGGATTTCGAAGGACGATGCAGAGGGAAAACAAATTATTTATTTAATTTTCCCTCGGCATTGTCCCTCGAAATCCCCCCCAACGCGGCCCCACCGCTGTTACCTGCACAGACCGCGGCTGCCCTAAAGCAAGCCTGAAGAGTAGAATGCAAATGTCCAAGAGGCATAAACTGCGACAACTAGCTGAAAAGAAAGAAGGGTAAGCCGGGACGTTCCATAAAAACCCTGGCGTTTTCAGACAACAGGTTTTCCAAGCCAATTAAAGTGAATTAACTACTCCATAAATATGGCGGCGAGGCAGTAAATTCTCAACTGGGTCGGCTATTGCAGAATGTGCCCATGGTGACCATGGTGGTGGGTGCGTGTAGTGACGTCTGTATACAAATATTTAAACATTTTCAAGGAGTTTTTGGTTCTTCCTCAAACATAGGGGGATATTCACAATGAAGTGTCGGTGAGAGGCGTTAGCCTCCTTGGCTTAACGCCTCTCACCGCCACTTCGGAAACGCGAGGCTGCACCCTATTCTCAAGAATGTGGTGCAGCCTGGCGTTTCCCCCTGCGATGGCGCTAAGTTTCACAACTTAGCGCCAACGCAGGCACCCTTGCACCAGAGTGCAAGGGTGTCTGTGTGCAGGGGAGGGTTGTTTATGTACAGGAAGGTGCCCCTTCCTGCACATAAACAATCCCAAAATACCATTTTGTAACTTTCATGTGTGCTGCTTCGTGCAGCACACATGAAAGTTACAAAATGGCATTTTTAAAAAGGTTTGTTCATGTACAGGAAGGGACACCTTCCTGTACATGAACAAACCATGGCATTTTGCTTTTTCCATGTGTGCTGCACAAGGCAGCACACATGGAAAAAGCAAAAACGAGGAGAAATAAAGCATTTCTCCTCGTTTCGCCACCTTAAGACCAGGATTTTTCTGGTCTTAAGTTCGGCGCTGCCACCTATTATCGCCGCCCTTGATAATAGGTGGCAGCGTCGATCACAATGGGTGTTGCGGTGGAACGCCCACCGCAACACCCACTGCACGCCCCTTTCACGCTAAATTTAGCGTGAAAGGGGCCTTATTCAAAAGGCAGCGTTAAGCCACTTAACGTGGCTTAAAGCCACGTTAAGTGGGTTAACGCTGCCTTGAGAATAAGGCGCTGACCCTATCGCCACGGAAACGTCAGAAAAAGTGACGTTCCCGTGGCGATAGGGGCTTTAGAATATGCCCCATCATTTTATACAATTGAGTGGCAAAGAGACATTTTAAAAACACACTAGATTAGTGACTTGTTAAAAGTCGATACGATTTAATTACTTTCATAGGGAGCTGGGAGGCTCTCCCAGAAAGAATTTGCAGAGAATGTTATGCGCAAAAAGAAAATTTTAAAATGCATTCGCCAGCAAACATTGTCCCTACTGGGGATAATTTAATATTCACTTTGTAGAGCGTTTACCTGCAAACATGAACAGCAGATGGGCAATTTTGATGCACTGGTCTTGGTTGCTCAAAAATACGGCTCCACCAAGGAACATGCATAGAATAAAATGACAAATGTTTTTTGTTTTTATAGAGCACCCTGGGAAATGAAGTTGGTGAAAATATGACAGCCTCCAAAATCAATTCGCAGGCTGTATGGACAGCCAGTCTTTATTACAGAACAGTCAGCAGGTCTCTAAGCCGAGCACTTGGGATCCAGACTTTCTTTAGGGCAGTTTAACAGCTCCCTGGTCACATTCTTGCAGTAGCCCACTAAGTACGTTCTCACGCCCACACAGTGGCGGCTCCTCGAGGGAGTGCTGCGGGGCGGTGGGGCAGGGGAGGGTCTAGGTGGGGGTAGTAAACTCCGGCATACGGCCGAACGGAGTTAAGTACATAAATAAATAAATAAAACGAATTACATTGCATGCGCCGCATCGCCGATTTGGCGTTGCAGCGCGCAATGTAATTCGTTTTATTTATTTATTTATTTATGTACTTAACTCCGTTCGGCCGTATGCCGGAGTTTACTACCCCCCACCCAGCCCCTCCCCCGCCCCGCCCACCGCCCTGCAGCACTCCCTCGAGGAGCCGCCACTGCCCCCACACTATTACGAGTTCACTGGGTGCGGATGTGCACCCGGTTCCTCCACTTGTGTTTCTGCTCACAAATTCCACCTGCTTAAAGCAGGTGCAATTTATTTGCGGAAACAGATCCAGATTTGTTTGTGGGAAAGGGCTGAGTAATTCCTGGACCCCATATTATTCCCCATTCTGGTCCTGAAAACCCATACCTGAAGTTGAAAGAGGTTGGAGAAACTATCTTGAAATGGTTATTATGGGCTCAGTATTCTGCCTCGCCTGTACTGTCTAGCAGGTAATCAGGTCCCAAGCACTGTGTCAACCTATGCTTCTGTCTGCTGTGCGAACAATTTGGGGCGCTAATGGTAGCCAGGATGGGCACATGTTGGATTTAAAGCGCCCACAACATAACATAGCGTAGCACATTTAGGTCCCTTTGCCTATGGTCTATTCAACTAACCTCTCTATCTACTAATGAAGAAAGTGCACCTTCTATGAAATCCATCCCGCTCCTAGATTCACCCTCATAGGTGTTCCCACTTTCCCTTTTTTTGTAGGCTTTAAGTGAGTGTGGGATTCGATTTTCATCTCAATTTTTACCATGGAAATGATATCATGCTTTAAATATATAAGATAAAGATTTGCAATCTTTGTTTTTGTACTAAATCCTCATTTCTGCTGTATACATTATGGGCCTGATTCACAGAACTAACTTACGTCAAAATCCTAAACTTACAACAATTTTGGTATTCACAGAATGAACTTACACATTTGGGTATTCACAGAATGAACTTACACATTTGGGTATTCACAGAATGAACTTAAACATTTGGGTATTGTACAGAAACAATCATTGATGACATTTTCCTCTTTCTATGCATGCTGCAGAAGCAGCACGCATAGAAAGAGGAAAAAATGTGGGGAAATAAAAGTATTTCTCCTCGTTGCGCCATTCCCCTGGGGAGGCATAGGGTTGTGACGCATTCCAAGTTTTACAAAATGTTGTAAATCTGGAATTGCATCAAGTTCCAGGGATGTTGCGTGGGAACACCCACAGCAACACCCGTGGAACGCCCCTTTCACGTAGAGTAATGAGTGAAAGGGACTCATATTTACAAATCCATGAAAAGTCATGCAGGGTGACTTTATGTTGTCTTGTAAATATGGGCAAGCCCATTGCACTGCTGGTGTGTCAAAATAATTTGGCGCGCTGGCAACGCAATGGGCTTGTAAATAAGCTGCATAATATTTTTGTCAGTAGATAATCCACTATCGTGAATGACGTAGGGCAACTCCTACCAGGGCCACTACAACAACTACCGATGCGTGGGGTAGTCGGTGGATACTTACAACAGTAGCATCCTGGAACAGTTGCTAATGCACTTGCCCAATGACTGCATCACTTGCACACTGAAAGACCACACTTGCACCTTTATCCTCCTACTGAAATGCAGGGAACTCTGGGAACATAGGCTAATGCAATAAATGGTAGGCACGTGTGTGTCTCTTTTTATGTAACTGTTGTATGTGATTTCATAGAATACCAGTTCTGAGAAACCGTATTGCCTAAACTGTCTAAAATACATTTTCAGGACAAATGGCACACTATTTAATGGAACCATTTTCAGAGAATGTCTGCTTTTTTTTTTTCAAAACTGCTTTTTACTTGCTTCTTTTAAGGTGTAAATACCATTAATTTTGAAAATGGGTTCTCTCTGTTGCCTTTTTGCAAGATTTGTATAGATCCTTTTCCTTTCACATAATTTCTCTTTCGATGTCCTATGACTGCAAGCAAAGGGTTTTGTTTGTACATTGTTATTCCGGGTGCTATTCTGTTGCTTTTAATCTCCTCCATGTTCCTTCCCACTCATCATCGTCCTCCTCCCTCACTACCACCCTGGGAACTTTTTTGGAGGGCACCTCACCAACCGTATTCATTCAGTCATTTTTAGGTTTCACCTGCACAGCACTTTCGCTGAGCTTGCGAAGTCTTTTGTATTTATAAACAAAGGGCCTCATGTACAAGGCCATTGCGCTGCTGGTGTGTCACTTTTTTGGGTGCACCGGCAGCACAGTGTGCCTGCCCATATTTACGAGGCCACGTAAAGTCACCCTACGTGACTTTTTATGGCCTTGTAAAATGGGCCCCTTTCACGCATTAATCTGCGTGAAAGGGCCGTTCCATGGGTGTTGCTGTGGGTGTTCCCACGCAACATCCATGGAACCTGACTCATTCCCAGATTTACAAAGTTTTGTAAAGCTGGGAATGCGTCAGAATCTTATGCCTCCCCGTGGGAGGCGTTGAAGTGGCTCAGCGAGGAGAAATTCTTTTATTTCTCCTCGTTTTTTCCTCTTTCAATGTGTGCTGCATTCTGCAGCATGCACAGAAAGAGGAAAATGCCATCAATGATTGTTTTTGTGCAGGATGGTGACACTGCCTAAACACAAGCATCCCCGCAATGCAGGCACGCTTGCTAAATGACGCAAGGGTGCCTGGGCTGGTGCATGGCAGCCAATTGTGCAACAGTGCAGGGGAAAGCACACATTCGTCATATTGTTGTGAATACAATGCATCCCTGTGCTTTTAAAATGATGCAGCTCAGCAAAATGGCATGCAGAGACGCGCTGCGTAATTGTTTTGTAAATGAGGCCCAAAATCTTAAAAGGGGCTTACAGCCTGCCCTTACTTTCCATTTGGTCATATGCTTGTCACTCTGTTTTCCTTGCTTGCTGTTGGTTGCAGCTTGCTATTTCCTGTTGTGTTCGTCTTTCTCTTTGTTGTTTTCTTATCAGTGGAGCTTGGACCAAGTACTCCCTTTGTACTTTTCCTCCTTCTTTTATGGCACAACTTTTTTCTTTGTGATTAAGCGTGTTTGGCGATTTCACCACGCGAAGGTGTGGGAGCGTTTTACATTAGCACTAGTTCTTTTGCACAAGGACACATTCATTTTGTAGGCGTGGGGCGATTAAGTGATTTGCCCAGAATCAAGGATGTTAAGCCGACGCCAAAACCCAAACCCAGTTTCCCAGCTCCATAGTCAGCAGCTCTGGCCCTTATGCTGCAACCTCTCCCAAGAGGACACCACATCGTCTCCCTAGCCTCGGCCTCAGTTGCACATTTTGTTATTACGGGCAAATCACATAATCTCCCCATGCCTGCCCGCATATGCTGTTGATTGCCCGTCCAGCTCCCGCCCATCGCTGCTTGCCCCCACTGAACTCTGCTGCACAGATCCCCTTCTCCGCCAACTCTGTTTTTCACATTTGTTTGTGCAGTTTTTTGTAGCACTAACACCACCCAAAGGTATTGGAGCCATTTACATAAGCACCAGTTACTTTTTTTGTGCAATTGTATATAGCGCCAACACCTCCAAAAGGTATTGGAGCGCTTTACATTAGCACCAGTTAATTTTTTTGGGCAGTTTTGTATAGCGCCAAAACCACCTGAAGGTACTGGAGCGCTTTACATTAGCACCAGTTTCTTTACACAAGGACACATTCATTTTTGTAGGCATGGCGAGATTAAGTGATTTGCCCAAAATTAAGGATGTTAAGCTGACATGAAACTCAAACCCAGTTTACCAGCTCCATAGTCGGCAGCTCTGGCCTTTACGCCACATCCTCTCCTGAAAGGACTCCTTATCATCTCCCTACCCTCGGCCTCAGTTCCACATTTTGTGAATAGGGATAAATCACTTAATCTCCCCGTGTCTAAACACAACAAGCATTGGCAAAGCCAGTAGGTTTCGCCTGTGCAAACTCTATTGTTTTTAGGTCTCGGCTACACAGTGCATGTGCTGCTCGGCTAGACCGGATGTGCTGTCTCGTAGAGACATGTTGTGTTCTATTTGTTGTCTTCCAGGCTGCCGTTCTCCTACCATTGGTAAACTTCAGCGGTATTTTTTTACCCCTTCATCCCACAGTCTCCCGTCGTTGCTTGCCCTTCTCACCATCCCCTCCTGCTTACCTGTTTGACCCGTTCCCCCACTACCTCCCTCGTCACTGCTGCTTTTATTTTTAAATTATTTTGTACAATCGAATGGCAATCCGTCCTCCGTCTTGCCATAGTCTCCCATGTACACATACACACATTCCACTAAAATGCATGCATGTGTACATAAACAAATGCATTTCTTAAAAAGTTGTTAAAACATGAACGTCACTTGTTTATTTTCTTTGCACGATCCGATGGTATTGGAGCGCTCACTCTGTCCTCAGTCTTACCATAGCGCGAACACGAGCCAATGGTACTGGAGCGCTTTAAGTGCTCACCAGTTACATTCCACAGTGATACATTTATTTTTGTCGCTGATCCTGCTTCAATTACGGTATTTTTCCCCTTTCATTTGCTTCCTCCCAGCCTCTCCCATTGTTGCTTGCCCATCTCCCCATCCCCTCCTGCTTCCCTGCTTGATCCGCCCCCCCACTCCTCCGTCATCGCTGCTGCTTTAATTTATTATTAATATTATTATTTTTTGCACTATCCGATGGTATTGGAGCGCTTGTTCTGTCCTCCATCTTGCCATAGTGCTAACACCAGCCGAGGGTATATGGAGTGCTTTAAGTGCTCACCAGTTACATTACACAATGACACATTCATTGTTGGATGCATGGGGAAGCGTAAGTGATCTACCCAGAATCAAAACTGTTCAGCTGATCCCAAGATTCAAACCTGGTACCCCAGGCAGCTCTGCCCGTTGCACCACATCCTCGCTTCACTTCAAAGCTCCTCAACTGTTTCTCACTATCACTTCCACATTTGTTCAAAAAGACCCCGTCAACACTGAACAAGCATCGGCAAAGCCAATAGGTCTCGGCAATGCCCGAGCTATTGGCTTTGTCAATGTGAATGTTTTTTAGCCATGTTGCCTAGCAGCACATCTGCTGTTCAGCATGACTGAAAGTCACTGACAAAAGCGCTTTTTTGTGATAGGAAGGCAGGACAGTAAACTCAACATGGGGGGCGAATAGACTCGGCGTCGACTCAACATCTTATGATTCTGGGCTTTCAGTGAATTTCAGCCAATAGCTCGGGCATTACAGAGACCTATTGGCTTTGCCAATGCTTGACATAAAAACAAGTCAGCATCCTCTACTAAAATCTTTGGGTTATGTAAATAATTTTATAGGCCTTGCCAATTTAAATGTGAGTCTGTCAACAAAATTATACATCTCTCAAAGAAATGTATTAATGAGTGACACATTTCACCCTATTCATTTTTTGTCTTTGGGATGTGATTGGTATTTGTTGAGAGTAGCTTGATTGGATGGAAGCAAATAGTAAACCACCTCCATGCCACAGTGAGTAAAAACAAGCATTGGCAAAGCCAGTAGGTTTCGCCGATTGTGCGTGTCATGGTGCTTTTTTTTACTTTAAATTCTATTGCATTGCAGCTCAACTGCTATGCAATATGTTAAAAAAAAATCTTGACAAAATCAATAGAATTCCATTGGCAAAACCTATTGGCTTTGCCAGTGCTTGTTTAAAATTAGTTTATTTTCACCTTGCCATTTTTTCAGTTTCTTTTTACGAATACACCCTTCTGTACTCGCATTTCTCCCCTAAACCCTTTCCCTACACTGTTCTCTTAATCTTTTGTTCTTTATTTGTTATTTTATGATTTAATATTATAACAAAGAACAAATTAGTTGAGAAACTGATGAACCTCCAGCTGGACCAATTCATTCATGACAATGACTTGCTTGATTCCTCTCAATTTGGATTTCGTCCTGAACATAGCACGGAGACTGCATTAATCAAGGCCACAAGGAGATTAGGATAGTGATGGACAAAGGCCTGGCTGCTGCCCTAATTCTCCTCTATTTATCAGCAGCGTTTGACACTGTGTAGACCATAATCTGCTGAAACTGCGCCTAAAAAAACTGGGCATAAAAGATTCTGCACTCTCCCTGCTATCTTCTTTCTTGTCGGATAGAACTCAATCAGTTGCACTTGACCATTTTAAACCGGCGCCTTATGTGCTGTGTTGTGGGGTTCCACAGGGTTCCTCTCTTAGTCCGTCACTTTTTAACATCTATGTGTCGGAACTAGCTCCCCTGATTCAACAATTCGGGTTTAGTTTGACATCTTACGCTGACAACACACAAATTGTGGTCACAACCTAAAAATGAACCCTCTTCCTCATATAGGTTTCAACAGTGCATGCGAGAAATCAACATCTGGATGAGCAAGCATTGTATAAACCTCAATTCTGATATAACCGAGATAGTGATCTTCGGCAACCTCCAACCAATATGGGATGCCTCATGGTGGCCAGCAGAGCTAGGGGATTCACCCAAAAAGTACGACAACACTTGAAAACCAGAGTTTATCTAATGCTTCTTTAATCTACATATACTTACTTCCTTTATGCATCAATATACCTTCCACGTACTTGGATCTATATATTTATTACTTTTCTCCTAAAAAAGCATATTCAATGCACTACCCAATTTCTCATCCTATACCTCTATCAATATCTTTAATGTACATATACTTACCTCCTTTATGCATCTATATACTTTCCGTGTACGTATGGATCTATATATTTATTACTTTCTTCTAATTCAGCATATCCAATGCACTACCCTATTTCTCACCCTATACATCTATCAATATCTTTAATCTACATATACTTACCTCCTTTATGCATCTATATACTTTCCGTGTATGTATAGATCTATATATTTATTACTTTCTTCTAATTCAGCATATCCAATGCACTACCCTATTTCTCACCCTATACCTCTCTCAATATATCTTCTACCCCAACTCTCTGACTCATCTCAAACTTATTTCTACTACTCTTTCCAATGCACTACCCTATTTCTCACACTATACGTCTATCAATATATCCTATACATCCACTCTCTCATTCATCCCAAACCCCATACCACTACTATGATCCCCAAAATAACCCTTTCTAGACTCTCCCCTACTCTACCCCACCTTGCATCATTTGACACCTCTTTTACTATACCGATCCCCCAAAACAAGCCTTTCTAAACTCTTCCCTCTGACTCTTCCCCTCCACATCCCTTTACTAATCCCAAGCCTCCTCCTACTGCTATGACCTCAAAAACAGACAAAAAAAAGTCTAAATCCTTCACTCTTCTATCCCTCCGCTATCCTTTTCAATCAAAATAACAGACTAACATGTCCACTTCTCAAATTTCATATTTTACTATACTAATTCACCACTAATCCTTTATGGGTTCCAGAGTAGCGTGGTACTCGCCGAAAAAGCGCTTCAACACCTCATCAGAGGTAGCAAGCACTATATAATGCAAACCTTTTTCCCTCCGCTACCCTTCTCTATCCAAATAACTGTATAACATATCCACCACTCAAATTACTTTCATATTTCACTATACTAATTCACCACTAATCCTTTATGGGTTCCGGAGTAGCGTGCTACTCGCCAAAAAAGTGCTTCAACACCCCATCAGGGGTAACAAGCGCTATATAAATACAAACCATTTTTTTCCTCTTCTATCCTTCCACTATCCTTCTGAATCCAAATAACTGACTAACCTATCCACCACTCAAATTACTTTCATATTTCACAATACTAATTCAACACTAATCCTTTATGGGTTCCGGAGTAGCGTGCTACTCGCCGAAAAAGCGATTCGACGCCTCGTCAGGGGTAGTAAGCGCTATACAAATGCAATTACAATGCAGACCTGTGTTAAAAGCTAAAAACCTAGGAGTTGTTCTTGATAATAAACAGTCCTACTCATATCAAATAAATGCCATTGTCTCTTCCTCCTTTTTCTTAATTAGGAAAAGAATGAAAATCCTTCTTTACATCCCGACTAACTCTAGAAGGACGGTTGTGACTGCACTTGTATTATCTAAGCTGGATTACTGAAATGGTCTGTATCAAAAGATACAAAGTCAACACCTAAAAAAGTTGCAGATGATACAAAATGCAGCCGCAAGAGTCCTATTGAATCTGCCCAAATATCAATCAGTTTCCAAAGAAATTCGGAAGCTGCTTTGGCTTCCGGTGGCAAGTCGCATTAAGTTCAAGACCTTGCGCTTAGCTTACAAAGCACTGAATAACACAGGACCCATTTTTTAAAGAAATCTTTTCAAGTGGTACCACTCCTGTAGACAACTTCGTTCCACTGAAGCTAGGTTCATGACTGAGCCCAGGTTTGGTACTTTTAATTGGGGTGGTCGCAGCCTGAGTTACGGAACTGCAAAACTTTGGAACTCTCTCCCGTTGCACATTAGATCCGCAAATTCTTTATCATCTTTTAGAAAGCGTCTTAAAACCTGGCTTTTCCAGAGTTACGCTATGATTCAGTTGTGTTTGCATTTAACTTCAGCGCCAAGACACCCCAGGGTATTTGTGCGCTTAGTAAGTTTAAATAACATAACATAACAATAATCAGATTCTCAAGGGCTTCCAATTTTTTATACTTTAAACAGATGTTTTTAGTAAATTAATATTAACTGTTCCGGTATTGTCTTTATTATTTTGCAACTAACCAGTATTTCTGTAAAATTATTTTTCTATTTAATGAGTTTTCCATTAGTTGGCTTCTCAGAAATGGGTTTACATTTTTTGTTTTCTGTAAATCCACATACAACATCGTGTATCAGGATCAGCACAGCTTCCTCACTTGGTCCATCAACTGCATGCACCACAAAGACAAGAGGGTATACAAAAAGCAAATGTTATAACTAAATCACCCCTCTGACCTGCAGGTATATTATTACTGGTCGGTGAATGGGAGATGCTTTCCAGTAAATGTGGAGAGAACCATTGGTTTCTAACCACAGACTGGCCATTATTATTGCCCTTACTATCCCTTTAAGGAAGTAGAGAAACCTGGGCAGTTCCAAAGTTGTAGGTGGAGAGCAGCTCCTTTATATTAAGCACTCTACAACAACACGGACACTTTAAATCTGCTGACCTCAAATATCTGTTTTTCTAGCAGAGTTTTTTAGCATGGGATTAGCACAGTGCCGTCCACACCAAGCTAGAAATGTGACAACTCCTTTTGCTATTTTTACAGTTGCATTTTCTGCCCCTCACTTCAGGGGGCTTTTCCTCTGCTACTCTTTGTCAGTCACATAGCTCCCATTATTGGGTTGTGACTGCACTCATTAATTACTATGTTGATCTGTATGGCATCAGACTGAACTACAGCTTACCCCTTGCACTACAGACCACAAGGGAGCCCCACCAGACACTATATTGTCATCCGTCTATTCCCCGCTTGTACCTGTACTTGAGTCCTTATATGCCTGTGGTCTGCCCCCTGATGGTGTGTAAGGGGTATCTGTCTCTACCTCATCACTTGTCTGACTTGCACCATGCAAAATGGCTACAGCCCTTTATCCACATCTCTGAATCATTGCTCCCATGCCCTGAACCCATACACCACAACAATAAAGAGTTGGTTGTGGCTATCCTTGTGATCCCTGCCCTCTCTTCCATGTTGAGTTCTGTGACCACACAGTTTTTCAATTCTCTACAGTTATTAGAGGCCCGGGGAGCTGTCCCAGCGTGTGCGTTGCAAGTACATCTCTTAACCTAGTGCATCTTCACTGGCTACACCATCTATTAGTACTTAGGTGTTCCACCATTTTCTATGTGGCACTGAGGTCCAGAATTGGTGCAGATATTGCTAAATATGGTTTGCTGGAGGGTAGAGTAGCTTCACATGTGACAATGTTCTATCTATTTTGACCTGTGTGCGCCAACACAGTGTTTGTGGTCAAACTTTTCTCAACTGTGGGTGCAATTGAGCGTAGTGACAAGTCACTATGGGAGTAAGCTGTCATGTCTGAAGGTAGTTGGTGATGTTGTTGGGATCAGAGAGTCAGAGGACCAACCAAGACTCTTATTAAACAAGCATTGACAAAGTCAATAGGTCTCATCTATGACAGCTATTTGCTTTGGCAATGTTTTGTGGCCATGCTGTACAGCAGTGCAGATGCTTTGCAGTGTGGCTAAAGTTAATTTTAAAAAGCGCTGTAATGCTGCCAGGGCTAATGCACCTTTTTTTTGTAAGTGCATTAGCGCTGGATGCATCATAGTTCTTTTTTATTATTATTATTTGTACCCTTGCTGTACTGAAGCCACACTGCTATACAGCATGGCTACAAATCATTGCCAAGGTCGGCAGTGCCCATGCTGTTCCACATGAACAAAAGGCAATGGCAGAGTCAATAGTGTCAAAGGCGACCCCTACTGGCTTTGGCAATGTTTCTTAGGTCTCAGCACAAAACTCCTGTGATTCTGTGCAAATCAGTTAATCACCCCATGAGTAAAAAAGAAAGAATATATGATATGTGGTAAAAATCCTATTACATAAAGAAAGCCTATGTCCATGTCTTAGCGAAAATATATTTGGAAGCACATAACATCTGCTTTCACAATAAGAGCAGATCAAGGGCGTAGTTAACCACCCGCTATAGCAGCTTAAACGGGATGATGGAGGAGCAGATTAAATTGGTTTATGGCCTTTCTTAACTTTTATGTCGGGCTCGCAGGTCATCACAAGTTAGGAAAAGTAATTCCGCAAGAATAAACTACATTAACACAGCTGCGGGGTGGGGACCAAAAGAAAACCTAAACGAGGACTAAAACGGTGACAGAGAGAAAGAAAAATTTAAATGGCACAGAAAACGTTAGTTACAGGCAAATGGAATGAGACAGCATAAAGGAAAGACATTAAAATACAAATAATGAAGGAAGGAAAAAGAAGAATGAAGGAAAGAGAGCACAAAAGAACACAGGAAATAAGACAAAGATGTGAAAGAAGAGACAGGAAGGAGGAAAAGAAAGAAGGATGGAAAAAAGAAAAGGAAGGAACAAAGAAATAAATAAGAAAAGTTGAAGGAGAGGAAGAAGGACAGCAGAAAATTAGATTGAAATGAAGAAGAAATGTGAGATGAAAGGATGGGCGACTGAATGAAAGAAGAGAAAAAGAAATAACGAACTGACAGAATATAAAAAGAAAAAAGGTTCGAAGGAATGGCATGAGTATGATAAGAATAAAGGGATACGAAGAAGGATAGAATCCTAGGAATAGGTCAGATGGAATGAGAGAAGAATAGACAGAAGGAAAGAAAGCTGGAAAGACATTATGAAATATGCATAAAAACAAAGGGAAGATAATGGAAAGAAGGAAGGGAAGAAGCATAAAAAGAAAGCAAAAAGATGGAAAGGATGAATTAGAAAAATAAGCCAGTACTGGTAAATGTGTCGTTTTTTGCCAGATTCCTTTAAAATCTTTCTGTAATATTTATAATTTTGCACCATTTTCTGCAAATTTTCCCTAGAGGTACAATTCCCATGGCACTTCATAATAAGCGCAGGGTTCACTCACTGTACTTGTATATTTATTGCTATAAATGGGTCAAAGTGCAGGGTATTTCATTTTTCTGGCTACTCCCTTGGAGCAGATAACATCTGATGTAACAATAAACATCCATTTCAAAGGAGGAAAGGGCTTCTTTGAAGTGTGTGTGGCATGGTAAAACATAGTTACAAACGGCAAGAGGTTCAACAAAGACAACGGGGTAGAAGAAAAAATAAAATTAGCACCTCACTCACAGTGCAATCAGCGGCAGGACAGCAATCAAGCTGAAGCAATCAGTGATTTGTCCATGCTCCAGCTGAAAGAATAGGACATGAAGCCAGCACGCACTGGCCAATCAGATGTCAGCAAATAAGAGTGACTGTGAAGCCCTCAAATATTGAGCAAAGGGTGGGCTGCAAACCCCTTATTTTATGCAATAATTGTCGCAAGCGAGAGTGCACAAGAGTGACAGTGAAGCCAATGAATGTTAAGCAAAGGGTGCGTTGCAAGCCCCTTGATGCATACAATATCTCTTGCAAATGAGAGCGCATGCAGCGCATGCACTGTTGCAGGCGAGATTTAAAAAGGAGGAGAAATTTTGGTCTACCCTGTGCCCCCTCTATATGTGGGGGCCACAGTACTAAAAATAAAATGTAAAAAGGGCTGTGAAGCAGGGAATTAGCCACTGATGTACAGTTTGAAACTGTGGAATTCCCATGCTGAATTCATCTAAAATCAAGGCATATAATTCTTGCAAAAGAGGAAAATGCCACAATAGACTCTCTTCTCTGAGAGGTTTGTTCAAATTCATTGTGGCCTCTTCAAAAAGGTATTTTGGAATACAAAAGGTTGTTCTCCTTTAGTACTCTTTTGCATACTCTCAAATGGCTTTCTGAATTGGCCCCGTAATTTCTAAAATAGCAATATTTGGGGAATATTCATATAATATTAGTTGCGTTAACTATTTTTTTGAGCATGTGATTACCAATAAGGCTACCTGGTGCTGTTGACTGCTTACAGTAGTTAGTACAAGTAGTGAGGACTGTGCCCTCTTTGCTCTTTTCCTGATATGGAGTTGAACGTTTTGGGGTAGTTTCATACAGGTATGAAAGAGTATGTAAAAGAATACTCCTGTAGTAATGCTTTACATTCACGCAAATGCTTATGTGTATCTGCCTATTGTCTCGTGTTGATGGTTGTATCTGAGTTCAGTGTAGAAATCCCTGCGACATGCTGCTATGTGAAGGTAGCGACAAGCGTTTAATGGGCTGTGCGCTGTTGGTCGCGGACATTTGGAGTATTCTAACATAAACCATAGTTCTTTCTCTAATATTAATTATCAATATCTCATTGTGGAGGCTAATGTTATGCTCAGTTTGTAACAAAATGTACTTCTGTTGAGCAACCAGTAAACCCGCATGATCAGGGTGCCAAAAGCATAATGTCTGCAAACTCTTATCAAACGAAAATGGCAAATCATTAGATTTTATTCCAATAACTCTATACAAAAATGGAGGACTAATTGAATCTCTGACTGCAATGTTAAGGCCCATAGCAACCCACCGCACACTTCTCTCACAAATACTCCTGGAGATAGGCTGTGATCTCCAGAGCACACTGTGCTCTATCAATAAATGGCAAGTTTAATAAAAGCATCTTTTGTGTTGCCCTTGATAGGATTGAATGTGCGTTGAAGTTGTACTGGATGACAGCTAGGTGGGTGACAGGAGAGATTTTACACTTTGGCAATGTGAATCATAGAGGAACACGTTACAGAACTGTGGATAGAACATGCAATTCTCTGTGTGGGCACCAAGACCCTACAAACTACTGCATCTGAAATCTATCATGGGGTTAGTCCTTAAAAACGTGTCCAGATCTCATAACACTAATGTATGCTTTGCAGGTCCACGCATATTGTGAAAAATAATCTGCCCCACTCACCCACTCACAGGGCAAGACTGGGAATCCAAAGTAGCCCTGGCAATTCTGTCGAAAGACCGGGGGACTGGTGTGGGGCGCAAGTGTGAAGCACTGCTGCTTTTGTTAATGGGGTCTGATATTGCAGCTCTGCTGCAAAACCAGCACCCAGTAACAAAACCAGCCACCACCTCTGCAAAACCGGCCCCCAACCTTCCAGTCTCCTGGGGAAATGGCCGATGCCCGCTATGTCCAGTCCGGCCCTGCCCACTCACCACAAAAGACACTCATTGTTTAGAAACTAGCTACACAACAGTGTTGCTGCTTGCTTCATGAATAAGCATGAGTTGGGCATCCGCCTTGGTCCTGCAGGCCTTTAATCTCAAGGCTGCACAGCAAGAATTCTGAAGACTGGTCACATAGGGTCCACCCGGTGCATTTTAACACATCCCAATGACAATGAGGAAGAAATAAATATAGCATAGCAGAGGGTTAGAAAAGAGTGGACTCACGGCCAGCTTTAGAGCTGTTGGCGTCCAGTGCGGCAATCATTTTTGGCACCCTCCCCCCATGACCGCCTCCTCGGATTCCCTCACGACCACCCGGCAAAAGTGCCCCTCATCTCTCCATAGCCCCTCACTCACATACTTTTCATTTGTTTTAAAGCACTGGTAAAGGCTGACTTTACTAATAAGAATGTATATCTGCCAAAACAAACACTTTTCAGCAACATTAGGAATAGATCATGAAAGACTGGGGGGAAAAACTGAACAGCTTAACCTATTTTATGCAGTTTGCATGCAGCTCTTTCATGACAATTCATAACTGTCACTGTTCTATATTAGTGTTGTATCCTATGAACTGCGATAACAAGAGGATCTCCGTGACAAAAGCAGTAAACCACTCAGCTACCCACATGAAATAAGGATCTGTGATCTGCTCGGTATGCGTTCTTTGCAGCAGGCATATTAACCCTCTGCGCTCATTTATGGCGAGTCAAAACTGCCCCTAGACAAAACTCTGATCACTCTCTCTAGCAGGAACATTATTCATAAGAGTTAATGCTGCCTGAAAACTGGACACACAAGGAACTCTGCTGAAGGTGCTTTGTAAGTTATTATTAAACACAGCAGCCCCCCTGAAGTCAGCGCCCCATCCCTAGGTCAGTGCCCAGTGCAGACGCACCAGTCGCACAGCCCTAAAGCCAGCCCCAAGAGGACTGTACCACACAACAAGACAGCAGCTGGCACACGATACAAGTTTGACCCATGGGTGATTTGCCCTTAGACTTGCACTGAGTCTTTCCAGGGACAAGGGAAAGTTTGATGTAAGGATTCACAAATGCAGTGAATCCTTTTGCGCATGTGTTTTTATCATGACCGAACACTATCAAACACAAAATGTTTCCTGCAAATGTGCAATTGTTGCAATCTCAATACTACTGGATGAACATTTCAATTTGGGCCAACAAATTTTCAGGTTTTAAAATGCACTTTTTCACAAGTTCACATTTACAGTCCATGCAAACCACACGCATGCAGCTGTGGTTGTTTCATGTGCCCAAAGTATTTAGATGGAATTCGTATAAAAATCCCAACTGAAAATGAACCAGGTCGGCTCAACATCCTGTGATTCTGCTAGATCACTTCATCTCCCTGTGTCTAAAAAATGAGTGTGTCCTTGCACTGCAATACTTTCGGGTTGGGTGTTGGTCACACTTTGTAAAGATGCCAAAAAAAGAAGAAATAGTGCCTCAATCACAGTGTGAGCAGCGCAAGGAATACTAATTAAGTGAAATCAATCTGTACTTGGTCTATGTGCCTCACAAAGAAAAGCAAGTTGGGCAGGAAGTGACGATTCACACGCACTGCCGGAATAGAAGGCAGCAAAGAAGAGTGATAGGGATGGTAATGAATGTTAAGTTATGGGGGGCGGCTAAAAGCCCTTTTGTGGAGTTTTTTTTTTAAAGATACAGTAGGTCGTTGCCATTGCAACAGAGCAGGCGATCGACCTAAAAACGGTCCACAAAATAGAAGCACGGTTGCCCTCTGCAGCTTTTAGCAGAGATTCATTTGTGCAATTTGGACCCTAGTTTGCACAAAATTACCATATAGTGAAAGGGTTTGCAACAAATGCTTACTCACACTGTGTTCAGTTCAATCATGTGCTAATATATAGCGAAAAGATGTATATATAAAATTAGTTCTAGCAGTAAGTGGTGGACCCACTTCACTCCACTAATGGAGCACACAAGAAAATTAAGTATATTTAACAGCTGTTTAGCACACTTATTAAAAGTAATAAATATTTTCACTCGATAATAGATTTCTGAAGTGTACTTTTGGAAGAACATTTCCAAAGAGCTCAGAACGGCAACAGGGGGAGAAGCTGCATTATACTCCTTTAAGATAAATCCCAAGCACAGTTCATCTATTTTTTTCAGATTTAATATTTTGAATCAAACATACCTCCTAGTGATACACATACATCATAAATTTGAAACATGCTATAATGTTTTCCATTTCTTTAGGTCGAGCCTAGCACCAGCGCACATGCGCTGCTCTGCGAGACTTGTTGTAGTGGAGTAGGGAATAGAAGCCCCGCCCACTCTCCGCCCATATTTGCAATTGGCTTGTGTCATTGTCCGTCCTAAATGCTGGCTTCTGATTCGTAAATAGGCTTGTTAGTCCCTCCTTAGTACCGCCTCCCCTTCATTTGTCACCTCCCATGGCGACTGGCCCCTTTACTTCGGTTGTTACACGGTACCTGTTATTTAGGGGTCGATTCCGATTCGGGCCGGAAATTTCTCCGACCGAGCCGGACCCGGAGAGATTTCCGACCGAATCGGACCTGTGCAGTCCGACCGAACGAGTACGATGCGTCCGTATGTTATCGGACTCGAGTCGGTCGGACTCCCATTGAAGTCAATGGGAGCCGGTCGTACAACGCGTACGCGGGCTCCCATTGACTCAATGGGTGCGAGTCGGACAAGGGCGCCCCCTACAGCGGGTACGCGGCGAAGCGATTCGCGCCGTACACACATAGGTAGGGGGGACCCATGGGTCCCCCCTGTGTGCGACTCGCGCGGCTACGCGTACAGGGGGGTCTGACACGGACCCCCAAAGTACGGCTCCGACAGCTCTTACGAGCCGGAGTGCGCGGCTCGGTCGGACTGCTCGCGGCGCGCATCGTACTTACCCGGCCGGGAAACGTCTCCATTGCGCGGTGCGAGTCGAGTCCGAGCGAGTCGGTCGGAGCGGTTCGAGCCGGGAGCGAGTCGGTCGGAGCGGTCGGGACGCCCGGACGAGTCGGTCGGCGATTTCGCATCGTACTCGCTCGGCCGGACCCGCGTACGGTTCGGTCGGGAAACAGGGCTCCGAATCGGATCCGGTAAAGCCGAATCCGATTCGGAGCACTACCGGCCGAGATCGGAATCGGCCCCTTAGTCTTTAAGCACTATTTTCTTTATCCAGTGTCTCTTACTGCAGGCTTGACGTGCTTTGGTGACTTCTTTACAACCCTGCCCTCCCTCCCGTTGTCCGTGCCTTCTTTACCCCAACCGCCCTCCCTGCCGTTGTCATGCCTTCTTTACCTTCCCGCCCTCCCTTCCGTTGTCCGTGCCTCCGCACCCGAACCTTCCCTCCCGTTGTCCGTGATGTCTACCATTTGCAATGCACTAGGTCTCGCATTTACGTGAGTTTGAGCTATTGGCGTTGTAAGTCTTTTATTTATGTTTTGGTTTTTAAAACATAAATAAAACGCATTGTCATTTACAATGCCAATAGCTTAAACTCGCGTAAATGCGGGACCTATTGCATTGCAAATGGTTGTTTTGTTTATGGAACAAGGTCTTTCCAGAGGTCCTGGGCCCTGTAAAATTTAAACTGCAGACAAGTTTTAAAACAGAACTGGGATACACTGAATAAACAAGACACATCTTTTATTACAAGAAGTATGTACAAGTATGTTTTCCCACACAGTGGTGAATGGTATAACAGGGAGAGGCTAAAGTATTCCCATTGAGAAAAATACAAAACATAGTCATCTCTTTTGAAGGCCCAATGTCTTGATTTCGAAAGTACCTATTAATTAGACACACACATCATAGTTATGGAATGTACTGCAGGTCCTTCCTAATGGTTCTGCAAAGCTTTCTTTTAATGGAAAGAGATGCTCTCACAGCATTGTGGCAGGAGCACAGATAAACCTTTAACTGAATACAACAGAATGACGGAATGTGGCGTTAAGCTAAGCTTGCTAACGCCACCCTCCGCCATTCTGAAAACGCGGGGATGCGTCGTATTTACAAAGATATGGCACACCCCTGCGTTTCACCTAGCGGTGGCGCTAAATCAAGCTGCCTAGTGCCAACACAGGCACCCCTGCACCACAGTGCAAGGGTGCCTGCATTGGGGGGAAAGATTGTTTATGTGCAGGAAGGGACACCTTTCCTCTCATAAACAATCACAAATGGCGATGCGTAACTTCTATGTGTGTGCATTGTGCAGCACACATAGAAGTTGCAAATCGACACCTTCCTGCACATAAACAATCATTCATGGTGTTTTGCTGTTTCTATGTGTGCTGCAGAATGCAGAATTAAACATTTCTCCTCGTTTCGCCATGTTAAGAACCTGGTCTTAATTTTGGTGCTGCCCTATATTTACACCACCCTTGTAAATATGGGGCAGCGTCAAAGTCAATGGGTGTTACTGCGGAACGCCCACCGCAACACCCATTGCCCACCCCTTTCACGCTAAGTATAGCGTGAAAGGGTGCCTTATTTACAAGGCGGCGTTAAGCGGCTTAACACTGCCTTGTTAATAAGGCGAAGCCCCTATTGCCACCGGAACGTCGTTAAAAGTGACGTTCCTGTGGCGATAGGGGCTTGTAAATATGCCCCTTATTCTTTTAAAATAAAAAGTGCACATTTTCCCCAGGGCCATCAAGTTCGGTCTGTGATTTGACCGAGGGCTGCATCGATGCCAGCAGGGTGGCAATCCAGGGGTGGGGAGAGGGCGGTAAGGTGATATAGAGGAAGTGAAGCATATCTTCTAGTGGCTGAATTGCACAATGTGAAACCAGAAAACCTAGGATTAATCCCAGCTTCCCCACTTTGCCAAATTGTGTGATCCTAAGCAATTGTTATATTTCACTTTCCCTCCTTTTTCTTTTATTATCACAATCAAGATGACGTCAAAATATATGACTTCAGGATGTGCGCTGTACAAAACCTTCTCCTGTGCTTGATTTAATAAACTATAATCATGTTCATGTATAATAGGAACCTAGGCCACCCTAAGAGTACACATAACAACTGACTTGCCTTTTAGTTCAATAGTGGCATTGTTGTCAGTGTGGGGGGAAGAATGAATATTTCTAAGTTCACATTTGAAAACTATCACTTAAAAAAATACTCCTCAATGCACTGATATAATCTATTATACTAAGGTGAAATGATTTGCATGTTAATGAGATACACTTTTTGAATAGCCCTTATCATATTTACACTTTTGCTGAAAATAAAGGCATTCCTAAAGTTAAGTGGTGTGGACTCCCTAGGTCATCCTTTCTTTAACTTCAATTAACCTTTAAATAAAGGCTTGCCTTTATATTTAACATCTTTTTAATGTTAGTGCTGAGTTCAGTGAACAGCAGCCCAGTGCTGCTGTGGATCAGGGGGATGCAAGTAAAGGTCATGAGGGCGGCATGCGGCCCTCGGGCCGTACTTTAAGAATCACCGCTTTACACAAACAACAAATTGACTCACTAAGAAGATGAGTTTGCAATGGATTATGGGTATATCAGTCTCCCCTGGTCGATTATGATCTGAAGTCATAGTCTTTTGTAAAGGTCTCTACAGGTACTTCTTTTTCATTTACTTCATGCACTCTAATAAGAGTGTATGCATCTGCAGTTTGCCCCTCCCTCACTGTGTTTTTGCTTGCTCCCTTCTATTTCACTCCCATTGTCTGTGCTCTTGCCCCAACTTTCCTTCCCTGCCCTTCACCCACTGTTGTTGTGTTGCTGCTCCCTCCCTCCTCCCACCGTCCACGCTCTTTGTTTATTTTTGCAGTTTTATGTATCGCCAACTCGACTCAAAGGTATTGAGCGCTTTTACAGGAGCACCATTTACATCACACAAGGTCAGATTCCTTCTTTTTTTTTTTTTTGATTTTGTCTGCAATCCCTTGTTTAGGCATGGGGAGATAAGGTGATTTTCCTAGAATCACTGGATGATGAGCCTTTGCCGAGAGTTGAAGCTGGTTCCCCAGTTGTCGCAGTTCTCAATCAATCAATCACGGCATTTATAGAGCGCGCTACTCACCCGGGAGGGTCTCAAGGCGCTGGGGGAGGGGGTAAGTTACTGCTCGAACAGCCAGGTCTTGAGCTGCTTCCTGAAGGAGAGATGGTCCTGGGTTCGCCGAAGGTGAGTGGGGAGGGAGTTCCAGGTCTTGGCTGCCAGGTAGGAGAAGGATCTTCCTCCGGCGGTGGTTCTGCGGATGCGTGGTACGGTGGCGAGGGCGTGGCTGGTTGATCGTAGCTGGCGTGTGGGCGTGTAGAAGGTCACGCGGTCGTTGAGGTACTTTGGGCCCAGGTCGTGGAGGGCCTTGTGTGCGTGGGTGAGGAGTCTGAACGTGATTCTCTTGCTGACGGGGAGCCAGTGCAGGTCTTTCAGGTGTCCGGTGATGTGGCTGTGTCGGGGGATGTCCAGGATGAGTCGTGCGGAGGCGTTCTGGATGCGCTGGAGTCTTTTTGAAGTTTGGCTGTGGTTCCGGCGTAGAGGGTGTTCCCATAGTCCAGTCGGCTGGTGACGAGTGCCTGGGTGACGGTCTTCCTGGTTTCAGTGGGGATCCATCTGAAGATCTTGCGGAGCATGCGCAGGGTGTTGAAGCATGAAGATGAGACGGCGTTGACTTGTCTGGTCATCGACAGGGAGGAGTCCAGGATGAAGCCCAGGTTGCGTGCGTGGTCCGTTGGCTTGGGCGCGGTGCCCAGGGCCGGGGGCCACCAGGAGTCGTCCCAGGCGGAGGGTGATGAGCCCAGGATGAGGACTTCCGTCTTGTCTGAGTTCAGTTTAAGGCGGCTGTTCCTCATCCAGTCGGCGACATCTCTCATCCCGTCGTGTAGGTTGGCTCTGGCGGTGGTGGGGTCGTTGGTGAGGGAGAGGATCAGCTGGGTGTCGTCGGCGTAGGAGATGATGTTGAGGTTGTGTTGGCGTGCGATGGCTGCGAGGGGGCTCATGTAGACGTTGAAGAGGGTTGGGCTGAGTGAAGATCCTTGTGGAACGCCGCAGATGACTTCGGTGGCTTCGGATCTGAACGGGGGAGGCGGACTCTCTGGGTTCTACCGGCGAGGAACGAGATGATCCATTCCAGTGCTTTCTCTCGGATTCCGATGTTGCTGAGGCGCTTCACTAGGGTGCGGTGGCAGACGGTGTCGAACGCCGCGGAGAGGTCCAAGAGGATGAGGGCAGCTGTTTCCCCGTTGTCGGTTAGGGTTCTGATGTCGTCGGTGGCTGCGATAAGGGCGGTCTCGGTGCTGTGGTTGGCCCGAAACCCGGACTGCGAGGGGTCGAGGGATCCATTCGTCTCGAGGAAGGCGGCAAGCTGTCTGTTGGCGGTCTTCTCGATGACTTTGGCCGGAAACGGAAGGAGCGAGATGGGACGGTAGTTCTTGAGGTCGGTGGGGTCCGCCGTTGGTTTCTTCAGGAGGGCGGTAAGCTCGGCGTGCTTCCAGCTCTCCGGGAAGGTGGCGGTGTGGAAGGAGGAGTTGATGATGTCCCGGAGATGGGGTGCGATGGTGGCGTCGGCTTTGTTGAAGACGTGGTGTGGGCAGGGGTCGGTTGGTGATCCGGAGTGGATGGAGTTCATCGTGCGGGTGGTGTCTTCGGTGCTGATCGGGGTCCAGTTGCAGAGGGTGGTGGTGGCGGGCGTTGGTTCGGCGGTAGGGTGCGTGGTTTGTGCGTCGAAGCTGTTATGTATGTCGGTGATCTTGCGGTGGAAGAACGCGGAGAGTGAGTTGCAGAGGTCTTGCGAGGGGGTGATGTCGTTGTTTCCGGCGCTGGGGTTGGAGAACTCTTTGACGATGCTGAAAAGTTCCTTGCTGTCATGGGCGTTGTTGTCCAGTCGTTCTTTGAGTGCCGACTTCTTGGTGGCACGGATCAGCTGGTGGTGTTTGCGGGTGGCGTGTTTGAGGGCGGTCCTGTTGTCTGTGGTCTGGTCGAGTCGCCAGGTTTTCTCGAGAGTGCGGCAGTTCTTCTTGGATTCCTTGAGTTCGTTGGTGAACCAAGGGGTTTTCTTGCTTCCGGGTCTGCTGGGAGGGTTTTTTAGTGGTGCGAGGTCGTCGGCGCAGGCGGTCAGCCACTTGGCGAGGTTGCTGGCTGCTTCGTTTGGGTCCGTTGTGTTGGTGGGTGTGTTCTGGCTGAGGGAGGCGGTGAGCTGCTCGGTGGTGATCTTGCTCCAGCTCCGGCGGGGAGCCTGTTGCGGGTGGTGGTGGGTCGCAGTCTTTCTGAAGCTGAAGTGGACGCAGCTGTGGTCGGTCCAGTGGAGTCCGGTGGCGTGGCTGAAGGAGATGTGCTTGCTGGACGAGAAGACGGGGTCAAGCGTGTGGCCGGCGTAGTGGGTGGGCGTGTTCACCAGTTGCTTGAGTCCGAGGTTGGCGAGGTTGTCCAGCAGGGCGGTGGTGTTTCTGTCGTTGTTGTTCTCCAGGTGGAAGTTGAGGTCCCCTAGGAGGATGTAGTCGGCGGAGGGCATGGCGTGCGGGCTGATGAAGTCTGCGATGTCTTCGCTGAATAGTGTGCGTGGTCCCGGGGGTCTGTAGATGAGGGTGCCTCGGAGGGTGGTCTTGGGGTCAGTGTGTATCTGGAAGTGTAGGTGTTCGGCGGCGGTGAAGGTCTCGTCGGAGTTAGTCGAGATGCGGATGGTGCTCTTGTGTACGATGGCGATGCCTCCTCCCGTCTGGTTGACGCGGTCCCTCCGGGTGATCTTGTATCCGTCCGGGATGGCTATGGCGATGTCGGGCGCTGAGGAGGCGTTCATCCAGGTTTCGGTGAGGAAGGCGATGTCCGGTGCTGTTGCGTCGAGCAGGTCCCAGAGTTCCACGGCGTGCCTGTGGACGGAGCGGGTGTTCAGCAGGATGCATTTCAGGTGGTTGCTGCTGGTGCTCGACTTGGCGGAGGTGGTGCACGTCCGGGGGCAGGTGAATCGGCAGGTTTGGCAGGTGAAGGGTCCGTGGGTGCGTCTCGGTGAGGCTCGGTAGCAGGCAGGGTTCCGGCCGGCATTGAGTGCGGTGAGGGTGGCGGCGTCGTAGGTCCGTCGAGTAGTGTTGCGTTGGTGGGATCCAGGGGTTCTGGCGCTGGGCGCGGTCCAGTCGCGGACGGGCGCAGACGGGCTTGCCTTAGGCGCGCCTTCGGCGCGCCAGCGGCGCGCCCGCTGCGCACGTCCGCTGCGCGGCCGCGCAGCGGCCGCCATTTATGGGGAGGTGGGAGGGAGGAGCAGCTGGGAGGCGGGAGGCAGGGGCAGCGAATGGGCAGTCAGGGGGGCGGGGCCGCAGGGGATGCAGCGGCGGGAATGGCGAGAGGCAGCGGGGGCACAGAAAGGAAAAAGGGGAGACAAAATCACGGGCACAATGACAATGGGGCAGCGAGGGGCACAGAAGGAAAAAGGGAGACAAAATCACGGGCACAACGACAATGGGGCAGCGAGGGGCACAGAAGGAAAAAGGGGAGACAAAATCACGGGCACAACGACAATGGGGCAGCGAGGGGCACAGAAGGAAAAAGGGGAGACAAAATCACGGGCACAACGACAATGGGGCAGCGAGGGGCACAGAAGGAAAAAGGGGAGACAAAATCACGGGCACAACGACAATGGGGCAGCGAGGGGCACAGAAGGAAAAAGGGGAGACAAAATCACGGGCACAACGACAATGGGGCAGCGAGGGGCACAGAAGGAAAAAAGGGGAGACAAAATCACGGGCACAACGACAATGGGGCAGCGAGGGGCACAGAAGGAAAAAGGGGAGACAAAATCACGGGCACAACGACAATGGGGCAGCGAGGGGCACAGAAGGAAAAAGGGGAGACAAAATCACGGGCACAACGACAATGGGGCAGCGAGGGGCACAGAAGGAAAAAGGGGAGACAAAATCACGGGCACAACGACAATGGGGCAGCGAGGGGCACAGAAGGAAAAAGGGGAGACAAAATCACGGGCACAACGACAATGGGGCAGCGAGGGGCACAGAAGGAAAAAGGGGAGACAAGCAGAAAATGCGGGCACCGGGGCCACAAGCGGAGGGCGATCTTACCTGCAGGAGCAGCGGGCAGACAACACAGGCGGAGCTGTGTGGTGGGGGAGCGACCTACCTGGCAAGGTCAAGGGTCGCTCTCCTCACGCGCAGCGGCCGCCATTTATGGGGAGGTGGGAGGGAGGAGCAGCTGGGAGGCGGGAGGCAGGGGCAGCGAATGGGCAGTCAGGGGGCGGGGCCGCAGGGATGCAGCGGCGGGAATGGCGAGAGGCAGCGGGGGCACAGAAAGGAAAAAGGGGAGACAAAATCACGGGCACAATGACAATGGGGCAGCGAGGGGCACAGAAGGAAAAAGGGGAGACAAAATCACGGGCACAACGACAATGGGGCAGCGAGGGGCACAGAAGGAAAAAGGGGAGACAAAATCACGGGCACAACGACAATGGGGCAGCGAGGGGCACAGAAGGAAAAAGGGGAGACAAAATCACGGGCACAACGACAATGGGGCAGCGAGGGGCACAGAAGGAAAAAGGGGAGACAAAATCACGGGCACAACGACAATGGGGCAGCGAGGGGCACAGAAGGAAAAAGGGGAGACAAAATCACGGGCACAACGACAATGGGGCAGCGAGGGGCACAGAAGGAAAAAGGGGAGACAAAATCACGGGCACAACGACAATGGGGCAGCGAGGGGCACAGAAGGAAAAAAGGGGAGACAAAATCACGGGCACAACGACAATGGGGCAGCGAGGGGCACAGAAGGAAAAAGGGGAGACAAAATCACGGGCACAACGACAATGGGGCAGCGAGGGGCACAGAAGGAAAAAGGGGAGACAAAATCACGGGCACAATGACAATGGGGCAGCGAGGGGCACAGAAGGAAAAAGGGGAGACAAAATCACGGGCACAACGACAATGGGGCAGCGAGGGGCACAGAAGGAAAAAGGGGAGACAAAATCACGGGCACAACGACAATGGGGCAGCGAGGGGCACAGAAGGAAAAAGGGGAGACAAAATCACGGGCACAACGACAATGGGGCAGCGAGGGGCACAGAAGGAAAAAGGGGAGACAAAATCACGGGCACAACGACAATGGGGCAGCGAGGGGCACAGAAGGAAAAAGGGGAGACAAAATCACGGGCACAATGACAATGGGGCAGCGAGGGGCACAGAAGGAAAAAGGGGAGACAAAATCACGGGCACAACGACAATGGGGGAGCGAGGGGCACAGAAGGAAAAAGGGGAGACAAGCAGAAAATGCGGGCACCGGGGCCACAAGCGGAGGGCGATCTTACCTGCAGGAGCAGCGGGCAGACAACACAGGCGGAGCTGTGTGGTGGGGGAGCGACCTACCTGGCAAGGTCAAGGGTCGCTCTCCTCACCGCGCAGCGGCCGCCATTTATGGGGAGGTGGGAGGGAGGAGCAGCTGGGAGGCGGGAGGCAGGGGCAGCGAATGGGCAGTCAGGGGGCGGGGCCGCAGGGGATGCAGCGGCGGGAATGGCGAGAGGCAGCGGGGGCACAGAAAGGAAAAAGGGGAGACAAAATCACGGGCACAATGACAATGGGGCAGCGAGGGGCACAGAAGGAAAAAGGGGAGACAAAATCACGGGCACAACGACAATGGGGCAGCGAGGGGCACAGAAGGAAAAAGGGGAGACAAAATCACGGGCACAACGACAATGGGGCAGCGAGGGGCACAGAAGGAAAAAGGGGAGACAAAATCACGGGCACAACGACAATGGGGCAGCGAGGGGCACAGAAGGAAAAAGGGGAGACAAAATCACGGGCACAACGACAATGGGGCAGCGAGGGGCACAGAAGGAAAAAGGGGAGACAAAATCACGGGCACAACGACAATGGGGCAGCGAGGGGCACAGAAGGAAAAAGGGGAGACAAAATCACGGGCACAACGACAATGGGGCAGCGAGGGGCACAGAAGGAAAAAGGGGAGACAAAATCACGGGCACAACGTTCTGGTGGTAACACCACATCCTCTTGCCAGGGCTGGACTGGGAACAGAAACCGGCCCTGGCAAACTGCTCAGCCGGCCCCCCCTGGGGTGAGGGGGAGTGCAGCCGAGCAGTTTGCGAGGGCCGGTTTCGGCCGATTTTGTTACCGGGGGCCGATATTGAGGACCCCCGGTAATAAAAACGGCCCCCCAGGGGTCCAAAACCGGCCCCCACCCTAGCGGCCTACCGGGGAAACGCCTGGTGCCCGCTATGGCCAGTCCAACCCTGCCTCTTGCACCGACCTGTCTCCCTCATGTTGCTTGTCCCTCCCGCTGTTTGTTATGTTGCAGCCCCCCCCCATATCCCACTCCTTCTGTCCTGTACAAAAACCAACAACAAAGCTGTCGTGTCCTGGTAATGACCCACGCCGAGACGGGTAGGTGACTATGTGTTTCTTTATTTCTTATCTGTCAGCTGTGCCCAAATGCACGTCCATTCCCTCTGCCCTCGTGTCCAGCAATGCCCTCCCCGCTCCCTGACCGGAAGTGGTGTCCGGTTCCTGTCCCCTCCCCATGGTCGGGTGCAGGGTCCTAGTGCCCCCTGACCCAGGTCACTACATCTCCCCCTTTGTCACAAGAAAGACATGACGAGAGAAGAAAAGAAAAGAGAGAGAGAGGTATATAGGTGTAGAGAAGGAAAAGAAAAGAGAGAGAGAAAAGAGAAAAATGGAGAGACATTCATCCCCATCACTACATTTCTTCAATCAGTCTTTTTGGCCTTTTGCTCACTCTTCTTGGACAAGTCCCTTCCTTTTCTTTCTGTGATCCCTCTTCTTGTCCTTCAATCTTGTCCGTTATTCTTCCCATGTTATTCATCGCTCCATTCCTCTCCTGTGAGTCGATGTTCTCTGTTGCAGTGTCCTCTCCGTCTTCATCCATGGTCTTCAGTCCTTTGAAGTGAGAACTGTTTCTTGTTATTCGGTAGGGGCCTGACTCCGCCGTTATCATTGGCCCCTTGACATTTGTTATTGTTAGCGGGTCCTTTGAGAACGGACTGTCAGACTTTCTCCGTTGTCGCTGACGCACCACCACTGAGTCCCCTTGCTTGAGGTGCGACGGAGTGGCATGTCGTCTGGCGTCTGCGTACGGCTTCATCTTCTCCTTTGCCTCCTGGTCTCTGACAGCAATGCTGCTGTGCTCTGGTGGCATCTTTGCTTTTAGCTGTGGTAACCTCGTCCTGCTTGTCCTCCCCAGCACTAATTCAGCGGGACATCGTCCTGTGGAGCTGTGGGGGGTGTTTCTATAATCTCGTAGTACTTGACAGAGTGCTTGTCCTATGGAAATCTGTGCCAGTTTTGCTCTTTGGACAGCCTTCTTTATGTTGCCCATGAACCTCTCCACCATGCCATTCGCTTGTGGCCACAGAGGCGTTATCTTCCTGTGATGAATGCCTAGGTAGGTCATGAATTTGCGGAACTCCTCCCCTGAGAACGGAGGACCGTTGTCTGTCTTTAATGTCTCTGGGGAGCCCCAGGCCGCAAATATGTCATCCAGTATTGGCAGTGTCGCGGTTGCTGATGTAGATGAGATGTGGCGCACTATGGGAAATCTTGAGTATTCATCAATGATCACGAGCAAGTAGTTGCCCGTGTCCAAAGGCCCATAGAAGTCTGCTGCCAACATTGTCCACACTGCCCTTGGAAGTTCCGACATTTGTAATGGTTCAGGCTTTGCTGGCTGCCCTGTTTGGCAGATGTGACAATTTAGGATGGTGTCCTCCACCATTCTATCTAGGCCAGGGAACCATACTTTCTCCCGTAACATTTTTTTTGTTGCGACCATGCCTCTGTGAGACTCATGTGCCAAATTAACAGTCTGTCGACGTAGTACACTTGGCATTATTATCCTTATTCCTCGCATTATTATTCCGTTTTCAGTCTCTGATAGTTCTTCATGTATTTTTTTGAATGCTAACATTTCCTCCTTGTTTACTCCTTCTCACATGGTGCAGTTGTTGTTGATGTGTCTCCATCTCTGCTGTCTTGTCGTTACTTTCGCCGCTTGCATCGTGGCATCCCTCGCTGTCTCCTGCTCTAGTTCCGCTATTGTTATTTTCGCCGGAGTGTTCTGTCTTAGCACAAAGTTGAGATATTCTTCTGCCATTGATGTCTTCTCTGGTGCCTGCGGTAAGGGGTGCCGTGACATGTAGTCAGCCGGGTTGTGTTCTTTGCCCGGCTTGTGCACGATCTTGAAGTCGTAGTCCATCAGTCTTATACCCCATCGCTCAATGCGAGGCGGCATCTTTGCTTTCGGATTGCTATATATTGTCACCAGGGCCTGATGGTCAGTTACGATGGTGAATGGTTTCCCGTAGATGAACATGTGATAGTGTTCACACGCCCATACCACTGCTAGGCTTTCCTTTTCTGGTTGAGAGTATGCCCTTTCAATGTCAGACAGGCTTTTGCTTGCATATGCAATAATTTTTCTTGGTGAGTCTCTACCCGGCAGGTGTTGTGCTAGGATTGCTCCTAGTCCGACCGGACTGGCGTCCACGGTCAGCTCAGTGCATAGCAATGGATCGAAATAGGCAAGATGATTCACAGCCATCACGGCATGTCTGATGGCCTCAAATGCCCAACTGCACTCCTGTGACCAGATGAACTTCTGACCCTGCTTTGTTAGGTCCCGAAGCGGTGTGCTCACCGTGGCGAAGTCTTTTATGTAGCGAGCACAGTAGCTGGCAAGACCAAGAAATGACCTCACTTCTGCAACATCTGTTGGAGGACTAGCCTTTTTCAACGTCTCCACCTTGCTGGGGTCCGGCCTCATTCCTTTCTTGGAGAAGATGTGCCCGAAGAATATCAGTTAATTTCTCCCCAGCTCACACTTGTCTGCGTTCAGTGTTAGTCCTGCTTGTTCCAGCTGCAGGCATACTTCACGCAGGGCACTGTCATGTTCTTCATCTGACCGACCAAACACCAGGATGTCATCGCTGTAGTTTAAACTGTTCTTGACTGGCCTTATTACCTGCCTTATGGTCTCCTGAAATATCTCCGCAGCCGATGATATGCCAAAACTCAGTCGCTTGTAGCGAAACAGGCCCATGTGCGTGGAGAACGTGGTAATGTACCTTGACTGCTGGTCAAGCTCCAGTTGATGGTACCCTTTGCACAGGTCCAGCTTCGAGAATCGGCATGCGCCAGTGAGACAGCTGATCATGTCATTGAGGTGTGGCCCAGGGTGTCTTTCCCTCTCAATTACTGTATTTGGTACCCTCATGTCCACGCATATGCAAATCTTTGAGGTGTTCTTTTTCGGAACCGCCACTATTGGAGACACCCAGGGAGTCAGCCCTTCTGCAAGGCTCAATGATGTCCTGTGCCAGTAGACTTTGTATTTCCTCTTCGACCTGTGGTTGTAGGTGTATGGGCACTCGTCGGTAATGCTGAGCCACAGGTTTGATCGCCTCGTTGATGTGCAGTGTGATTTGTTTTCCTTTTAGTTTGCCTAGGCCTTGTAGTATGGCCGGATGTTCTTGTAAAATGTTCCGCTTCTCTGACATGTGGTATGTCATTGCTAGGAGGCCCATCACCTGCGCCGTGACATTGCTTAGCAGGCATGGTGCTGGGATGTCTCCCTGTAGCACATGTATCTCCTCTTTGCATGACCTGTCCTTGTACGTTAATGTCTCTGTGAACTTCCCCATGTTTTCCACTGGCTTCTTCGAGCCCCAGGTGAACACATCAACAGTGGATGGTGATAGTGGCGGTCTGATTTTCATCTTCTCATACTCCGACATGCACATTGTGTTGCATGTGCCCCACTATCAAGCACAAAACTTGTATTGTGTCTTCCTACTTCAATGTCCACTGTTGCTGTTTTCTTGATCTGATGCTTCTCCACGAGATGAATGTGCTCTGGCCTTCGGTCTTCCGTAGGCGCATCTGACATCAGATACAGTCGTTCCACACTCTCTGGCGCAACTGTTCCGTCTGATTCATTTGCGGAGCTGAGATTTGCCGTTTCTATGTGCCTGGCATATCTGCTCGTTACCGTCCGTGGTCTTGCCGGTCTTCCTCGCTCACTTTTAAACTGTCTACTCATGCAGGCGCTTGCAAAGTGGTTGTCTCTGTTGCATTTCCTGCACTTCTGGCCCATTGCCGGGCACGCACCAACGTGTGGAAATTCGAATCCGCACCGATAGCACGTTCTTTCGTGCTTCTTTATTGGCGGTGGCGGTGTACTGTCTTTCTTCTTGCTGTTTCCAGTTACACAGTTCGCTTGCTCCGCCCTTCTTTCTTTTCCCAGCTCCATCTGTTTGGCATGTGTCGTTGCTCTCGCTTCCGCTCGGGCCATGGTCAGTATTTTCTCCAGCGTCGTTGGTTCCTTTAGAATACGTGCGCGGAACTCCACAGACTGGCAGCCTTCAATGATGCGCAGTCGTATCGCTTGTTCATTGTCAAACTTGTCGAACTCGCAATATGTGACCAGTTTTCGCAGTCTTGTTGAGAAATCGTCAAGGGACTACTCTGCTCGTTGACACGCGGTGTTAAATGTGTACCTCTCGAAGTCTATGTTTTTTTGCGGGTCGAATTTATCTGTGAGGCACTTTATCAGTCCCTTGTACGTTGCTGTTTGATCACTGGGAAATGTTATGAGCAGGTCCTCCACTTCATCCCCTATGAAATTTAGAAAGAGATCAATGTGTTTGGCCTCTGTGATGTCTGTGGCGCGCATGTATCGTTCAAATTGCCGAAACCATCGTTCCCACCTGATGCCTGTCTGTGGTTCCGATAGGCTGAATGGTAGTGGTCTGCGAAATATGGCCTGTGCACTGTTCTTGTCACTTGCAGGGTCAGTCATTTTCTTGACGTGCAGGTCTTGTGCAGGTCTTTTCGTGCGTACTTTCTTTTTCCTTGTAATTTCTTCTTTTCCTCAATTATTCCTTTATGTCCTTTATTTCCACCTTTATTTGGTGTTACTTCCTTTTATTCCATTGTATTTTCCTTTTATTACTTCCCTTTTCTTCTTCTTTTTTTCTTCCTACTTTTTTGGGCCTTTTCGGTATTTGCCTGACCTCAAAATGGCCTCTTCCTATTCCTGGCTCCTCATTGGCTCCCCCGCCTGACCTTAAGATGGCCGCTGAGATTTTGGTGGGCGACATTTGCTATACTTTGTATTGCCTGACTTCAAAATGGCCGCAGGGTCTTCTTTGGCGTCTCATTGGCTGTCCCGCCTGACTCCAAGATGGCCGCCGAGCTCTCGCGAGATTTCAGCTTGAAATCTACACGCGGGAAGCTCGAGGCTCTCCAGGCAGTCGGCGGTCAGTTTCTTCACGGTTGGGTGCCCTCAGCCTCCCTCACCTCACCTTCTAGGATGCGGCCGGGGTGGGCTCCCGATGTCGCTGCAGGCAGGCACACGCGGACCAGGGTGGGCTCCTGGCTCCATTTTTCTCGCGATCGGGTGGGCTCCCGACTTCGCGTTTTTGTTAATTTTCTTTTCTCTGGACCCGACGGACCGGGGTAGGCTCCTGGTTTCGTTGCTTGCAGTCCAGCGCGAACTCCCGACAGCGCTGGTTGTTTCTTGCTGGTTGTTTCTTGGTGGTCGGCGGACCAGGGTGGGTTCCTGGCTCCGTTTTGGACGTTGCAGGAGGACGCTTCTCACACGCTTCTGGTGGTGATTCTTGACCCACCTCCTCGTCGCCAGTTGTCGTGTCCTGGTAATGACCCACGCCGAGACGTGTAGGTGTCTATGTGTTTCGTTATTTCTTATCTGTCAGCTGTGCCCACATGCACGTCCATTCCCTCTGCCCTCGTGTCCAGCAATGCCCTCCCCACTCCCTGACTGGAAGTGGTGTCCGGTTCCTGTCCCCTCCCCATAGTCGGGGGCAGGGTCCTAGTGCCCCCTGACCCAGGTCACTACAAAAGCCAAATAACTCTTGCATATGCAAGAACTATTTGGCTTTGCTAATGTTTAATGTTAGATATGTTGTTCAGCAGCGCAGGCTGCTCTGCAGCATGGCTTAAAGTAAAAAAAAAATGCTATGACATGGTTAACACTGGCTGCGTCATAGTGTTTAGTTTTTCTTCAAATGCTATTTGGCTTGGTCAATGTTTTTTCGACATGTTGCACAACAACTGTCGGCTGTTGTGCAATATGGCTTAAAGTAAAGAAAAACTAAGCGATATGATGTGATGAACGCTGGCCGCATCATAGTGCTTTGTTTTCTTTACTATAAGCCATATTGCACAGCAGCAAATGCTGCTGTGCAACAAACTTAAATTATCATTGACAAAGCCAATAGATCTCGCATAGCTGAAACCTATTGGCTTTATCAATGCTTCTTTCAAAGGTGATCTTACATTTTCATGTCAACCAAGCCATACACCAACAAGTTTATTTCCAGCAGCCAAAATCTCAGGCTTGACGGGCCCTTCCCATACTGGCCTTCAGATGGGAAGTCCTGTATTACCACAGGAAACAGACAATCAGTAAGGGAAATCAAATTTTCATCTCCTAATGATCCTGCGTCCAAAGGCTTGCCAGCTGCTAAAGGGACTATCATAAGATTGTTAGTACAAACAATACAAAAATGTTACAAGACAGTAGGAGTGCCACTGGAAGCAAAATCATGAGGAAAAAGGAATGACGCTTACTTTCATTGCTAATGTGTCCATGAATGATATCTGCATGACAGCCACATCGTCTTCAGTGCACATCTTCTAAGCAATTCTGTGTGGGCATCTGAGCCAACAAAGAGACACAGGTGGGACAAAAAGTACTCAGATACCTGTTTGCAAATACACACCTGTTTTCAACCCAAACTCCCTGGGGAGCAGAAAGTCACAACTGAATCAGTGCTCAGCATGAGAATGCAGAATTATTCACACTGCAAAACGAAAAGGTTACTTACCTGTAGGAGTAGTTTTGCAGCTGAAGAATTTTCTGGCTCCGTATGTGACCTGCTCGGCTCGCCAGGAAAGAACATGTATTTGTAACCAGGGGAGGTACATCAGTGTACAGAACAAAAGGAAGCCAAAACTACAAATAGGTTGCCAAAGGGAAAAAAGAATCTGAAGATGTCATCCACACTGAGGTTCTTCCAGGGCGCATGTCTAACATTATCCCAGGAGAGGCAGAGCACTGAATGGTTAACGATTTGATTAGGCCTACAAAAAAAAAAGAGAAAAGACTAAAAGAAATGCTTCTGGACGCAAACAATATATGGCGGAATAATGCACAGCATGTGAATCCAAATCCAGAACATTTTTGAAGCTCAAAACTACTCCTGCAGGTAAATAACCATTTTGTTCCAAAGACTCAAGCAAGACCAATGATGATGTTGGTTCCAAGGCTGAGTAAACCTGCTGATTGCTGAAAAGAAGTATATAGAGCCCCAGAATCTGATCCCCTCTGTCTGAAAGTCCGGCAATGGATTCTATTGTGGTGTCTGAGGTGAGAAAGCACTACAATGACTAAAAAGCCTCATCTGCACCCTCAGAAAAGGGAAGCGAAAGAACTGAGTCCTCAGAAAAAGATTTGCTCCACCTCCTCCAAACATCTGGAGGTTGCCAGGTTCACAGCTCTACTAAGCCAAATCAACAGGCAGCTATTTAATTCAAAGGGCTGATTATTGGGGAAACTTCCTACAGGAGACAGAAGACTTCAAGAACACACTTCATGAAGACGTGATTACTTCTGATCAAACCATTGCTGTGGCCAAAGATTCAGCAGATTTGGCAGCAAGAGATGTTTGTCCTTGTCCAGGAATTCACCAAGCCCCCCAGCGAAACCACGGGCATCAACCCATCCCAGGACCACCGCACCAAACTCGGCGCCTACTTACACCTGAAAATCAAGGGCCTTTATGACAACTTCAACGACCAGACACCTGACTTCAAAACCACCTCCCTCTCCAGCAACGCCAGCTTACCCACCATCTCCACCTGGACCCCAGTCACCACCGAAGACACCATTTTGACCATGAGAGGCACCCACTCAGGGGCCCCCACGGACCCCTGCCCGCCACATATCTTCCACAGAGCCGCTACCGCCATCGTTCCAGAACTACGACGCACAATCAATGCCACCTTCAAGACCGGCGATACCAAAGGGGATGATGGACGGAGCGTTTGAGCTAATCAAACACTCACCCCCAGCCAACTGATCTGGGTTTAATCCATCATCATTCTTTAGCTCACTCCACCACCCCAGTTCAGACATGGCCATATGCAAATCAGTCTGACCCTGTGCCTCATGGGAACAGTCCAGCCCGAACTGCCAAGCCATGTCTTCCCTGGACCGGAAACAAGCATCCTGGGACCGGTTTCTGGCTATTCAGCCGTCATCAGCCAGGCTAGCTTGAATCCAGTGGCAAAGTGAGCAAGGGACCCACGTCTGGGCATACCCTGCCAACTTAGGGCGAACAAAGCGATACCAAAGGGGATGATGGACGGAGCGTTTGAGCTAATCAAACACTCACCCCCAGTCAACTGATCTGGGTTTAATCCATCATCATTCTTTAGCTCACTCCACCACCCCAGTTCAGACATGGCCATATGCAAATCAGTCTGACCCTGTGCCTCATGGGAACAGTCCAGCCCGAACTGCCAAGCCATGTCTTCCCTGGACCGGAAACAAGCATCCTGGGACCGGTTTCTGGCTATTCAGCCGTCATCAGCCAGGCTAGCTTGAATCCAGTGGCAAAGTGAGCAAGGGACCCACGTCTGGGCATACCCTGCCAACTTAGGGCGAACAAAGCGATACCAAAGGGGATGATGGACGGAGCGTTTGAGCTAATCAAACACTCACCCCCACTCAACTGATTTGGGTTTAATCCATCATCATTCTTTAGCTCACTCCACCACCCCAGTTCAGACATGGCCATATGCAAATCAGTCTGACCCTGTGCCTCATGGGAACAGTCCAGCCCGAACTGCCAAGCCATGTCTTCCCTGGACCGGAAACAAGCATCCTGGGACCGGTTTCTGGCTATTCAGCCGTCATCAGCCAGGCTAGCTTGAATCCAGTGGCAAAGTGAGCAAGGGACCCACGTCTGGGCATACCCTGCCAACTTAGGGCGAACAAAGCGATACCAAAGGGGATGATGGACGGAGCGTTTGAGCTAATCAAACACTCACCCCCAGTCAACTGATCTGGGTTTAATCCATCATCATTCTTTAGCTCACTCCACCACCCCAGTTCAGACATGGCCATATGCAAATCAGTCTGACCCTGTGCCTCATGGGAACAGTCCAGCCCGAACTGCCAAGCCATGCCTTCCCTGGACCAGAAACAAGCATCCTGGGACCGGTTTCTGGCTATTCAGCCGTCATCAGCCAGGCTAGCTTGAATCCAGTGGCAAAGTGAGCAAGGGACCCACGTCTGGGCATACCCTGCCAACTTAGGGCGAACAAAGCGATACCAAAGGGTATGATGGACGGAGCGTTTGAGCTAATCAAACACTCACCCCCAGTCAACTGATCTGGGTTTAATCCATCATCATTCTTTAGCTCACTCCACCACCCCAGTTCAGACATGGCCATATGCAAATCAGTCTGACCCTGTGCCTCATGGGAACAGTCCAGCCCGAACTGCCAAGCCATGTCTTCCCTGGACCGGAAACAAGCATCCTGGGACCGGTTTCTGGCATCTGTCCTGATGACTGGAAACACGCAGAAGTCAGACCCCTGCTCAAGAAGCCCACAGCAGATCCCACAAATCTCAAGAACTACCGCCCCATCTCCCTCCTCCCCTTCGCGGCCAAAGTCACAGAGAGGACCGTCACTGCGCAACTAACAAAATTCATCGAAGAAAACTCCATCCTTGACCCCTCCCAATCCGGATTCCGCACCAACCACAGCACTGAGACCGCCTTACTTGCTGCCACAGATGACATCCGCACCCTCCTCGACCAAGGACACACCGCGGCCCTGATCCTACTCGACCTCTCGGCAGCTTTCGACACCGTCTCCCACCGCACACTCACCACCAGACTCCACGACGCCGGCATACAAGGAACCGCCCTCGACTGGATCCGATCGTTCCTCACCGGAAGAACCCAAAGAATCAGACTACCACCCTTCCTCTCTGAACCCATGGAAATCAACTGCGGAGTACCCCAAGGTTCGTCGCTCAGCCCTACGCTCTTCAACATTTAAATGGCCCCTCTCGCCGGCATCGTCAAACAGCACGGACTCAGCATAGTATCCTATGCAGACAACATCCAGCTCATCCTCTCCCTCACCAAGGACCCCATCACCACCAAAATCAACTTCCAGGAAGGAATGAGGGACGTCGCTTCCTGGATGAGCAGCAGCTGCCTGAAGCTTAACTCGGAGAAGACCGAGGTCCTCGTCCTTGGACCCTCCCCATCTGCATGGGACATCACCTGGTGGCCCACCGCCCTCGGCAGTCCTCCCACCCCCACAGACCACGCCCGGAACCTCAGCATCATACTCGACTCCTGCCTCTCCATGACCCGACAGGTCAACGCCGTTGCTTCCAGCTGTTTCAACACCCTCCGCATCCTCCGGAAGACCTTCAAATGGTCCCCCCCGAATCAAGAAAGACAGTCACCCACGCTCTCATAACCAGTCGACTCGACTACGGAAATGCCCTCTACGCCGGGATCAACAAGTCTCTGCTCCTCAAACTCCAGTCCATACAGAACACTGCAGCCAGACTCGTACTCAACATCCCACGACACGAACACATCACCCAACACCTACAAGACCTCCACTGGCTCCCCGTCGAGAAGAGAGTTACTTTCAAGATACTCACCCACGCCTACAAATGCCTCCATAACACCGGACCCCAATACCTCAATGAAAGAATCTCCTTCCACCTACCCAAGAGACACCTACGATCCGCTGACCTCGCCAAAACCCCACGCATCCGCAGAGCAAGAACAGGCGGAAGGGCCTTCTCCTACATCGCGGCCAAGACCTGGAACGAGCTCCCGCTTGACATCAGACGCGCCCCCTCCCTGAACATCTTCAGGAAGACACTCAAGACCTGGCTTTTCAACTGACGAAGCTGCTTACCCCCCACCCCCAGCGCCTTGAGACCCTCACGGGTGAGTAGCGCACTTACCATTCCCCTGATTGATTGAGTCTTTATCAGATCTAGTTTTTGACTTAGGCTCACCGCATTCTCTTCTCAAGCTCAGCAGAAAAGTTGGAACATGCCTTTCACTGGAAATTCTTCATTCGACTCACATGCAGATGACGAGTTCCAACAAATGATAACTGAATAAGAGACGCTCAAATCAGTGGGATTGGAAAAGAAAAAGGATTTCCCTAAAGCCTGGATTAAACGTTATGGTAAAGGTCAACCGCATTCCCATATTCCATTTTGGATGAGGCAGCAACAACTTCAACTGAAAGAACAGTGGCCACAACAAATGTAAAAAACATAAAAGCTCAAAATAATGGGTTCTGAACAAGCTCCTGTCACTATAGGTAAAGCCCCCTCAAGCAAAGCAATGCCTGCCTCACTCTTCTACAATCGGTGAACACTCCAGTGGGAGGGGGTGTTATCAATCAATTTCCCTTATGACAGAAAAAACAAGCCCCAATTATGTGCTGAGTATTGCCAAATGGGGTTATAAAAAAGCAAATTCCATTCTTTAGTGCCTTCCATACCACTGAAGGTAACCAAACATCCACTCTTGCAATGTCTGACCTTGGTGTAAAGACTCTTTCAAACAAAAGTGGAATTGAAAAAGTCTCCAAGTTTCAGAGAACCAAAGGGAAGGGATGTATTCCTGTTACTTCTTGGTTCAGAAATGAAGTCAAAAACTGAAATTCCCTCCAACACACGATCTTGAGCCTTTCAACAACTGAATGAACAGGCATGTGTTTTGAATGCTGGATCTGCGCCAGAAGCTTCCTCGTCTTCACAAAGCTGACTGGTTGACATCAGTAGACCTCCAGTATGCCTACTTTCATATACCAATCTTCAAGATGCCTTGGAAATTCATCCAATTCTAAGTGGGTAACTGACTTCCACTTTCAAGTCATGCCCTTCGGTCCAAAGTCAGCACCATGAGTATTCTCAAAAACGCATGACAGTTCTAGTGGCCATTCTGGGAATGGGGGGAATGTCTGTCTACCCTTACTTGGACAACTGGGTGGTGAAATTGAACAATGCTTCCAAATTGAATCAAGACATAGTGAACATTCTATCACTACTTCACGATTTACGTTTTCAAATAACTTCATCCAAATCAATCCTCCAAGCGGTTCAGACAATAGGATATTTAGGCGCCATAATCACAAAGTCGTGACAAGAGTGTATCGTTCGGCAGAAAGACTGTCATCCTTTTGTATGAAGATTGCTTTTTTTAAAGTAACAGGAGCTCCCATCGTTAGGCATGTGTTACACAAATGGTTGCTATATGACATCTTTTGTGTCAAGCATGGTCATACCCAGAGATTAAATGGACAGGATCTATTCCTTATGCTCGTTTAATTTTACAAAACCAGTTCCCATACTTTTGCTAAAAAAATAAATAAAAAAAAGAACAACCGCACATGGGGGCATATTCTCAAGAACGTGCGATAATCATTGCCAAAATAGGTTAACGCAATTTTACATATCGCCGCCTATCGCGGGAAAATAACTCTGTGTTAACGTCGTATTCTCAACACGGCGGTAACATGCGATAGTTCCCCGATAACGCGGTAAATGTCCGCGATAAAATTACCCGGACGGCGATAAAAATCTAAACCCGAACGTGAAAAAAGTTGCGATGGGCCCAACTGCGATAAAAAATACAGCGATAAGCAGCGCCAGGCCTGCAAGTCCCACAAGTCAGGCGGGAAAAATCACCATAAAAGCGGCAACAAAAAACACAAACAAAAGACAAACAACTGCTAAGCACCATGGAGGTAGCCGGAGCAAGTACAGAGGACAACCAGAACCCCACAAGCCCCACGGAGGACCAGCCTGGGACCTCGGGGTCAGGGAAGGGCAAGGAGAAGAAGAAGAGGAACCCGCGTTTCAGTACGCAGGAAAACCAGATCCTCATAACGGAGGTGATAGAACACCACCACCAACTGTTCATCACCACCACTGTGTCATTGGCAACTAAAAATGCAATATGGCAGTCCACCTTGGCCAAGGTGAATGCAGTTGGAGTGAAGAGAAGGGAAGTGGACGACTGCAAGAAGCGATGGACTGATGTGAAGCGCAAAACTAAGCTGAAACTCGCAGCCAACCTGAAAGCGGCAATGCAGACTGGAGGTGGGAGTCCAGCGACACACCAGGAGCTGGATGAGATGGAGGAAATGGTGTCCCGAGTCATCATTGGGGAGACGGTGGCAGGAGTTGGGGGACCGGACACTGCACAACATGACCTGAGCCAACAGCAACAGGGTGAGTAACGACCAGGGACTGGGGAGACGGGGGGAGATGGGCACAATGGCACACATGCACAATTAAGTATGGCACATCTGCGGACCAAGAACCCAATATACCCAAGTCTGCAACATCTCAGCACTGTATAAGCACAGAAGTGAAAGGCACACCGCCTGACTGGGATATGGGCCAGCCAAATCAGAGCTGAAGGGGCAACCCACCCACAATGCAGCACACACACATAAGAATCAGAGCACCTCAACATTGACAACAATGTGGTACAAACTGCAACACTTTCACAACAGAACAGAGGACACAACTGCTGCCGCTTGTGTGTAGAAAATGGCCATTCGCATTTGGCATAGCAGGAAACTGTGAGATGATAATGTACAAGTACAACCTCACATCCCTGATGGTGTAGAAATGTCAACTGTCCCGCATCAAATAGGCATCTCCTCACAAACAGCCACAATGTACATTGCCATGCAGGATGTTAGTAAACTTGTACAATGCATGAACATACATGTGAACACAATGTCAATCTGCATCTCCCCTTCACATTGCAGAGGGAGAATCAACACCTCCTGCAGAGCAGACCCAACAACTCAGCACTGAGGATGAAGAAGACCTCCCCAACATCGACACCGACGCCCTCCAACAGCTCATGGACAGCTTCGGCACCCCACCTCCAGGACCAGGGCAGCCCAGCTGCATCGAGGAGACCCCACCCCTTGCACAGACCACACAGCAGGAAGCACCCACCACCACAGCTGTCTCCCAGGACCCCCACTACCAACACATGGCATTCCAACGCCGTGTGTTAGGGTGCCAGGAGAAGAAGGCTGATCAGCTGCAGGTGGGGTTCGACCTCATGGCAGCCAAACTAGATGCCATACGTGGGTGCCTAAGTCCCATCAGGGACCACTTACAGTCCCTAACGGACACCCACTGTCCGCTCCATGCTCTCCAACAATCCATGGCTGACATCGCTGGAGTTTGGACTCTGAGCCAAGAACAATTGTCTAGTCAGAGTGGCTCCAGCGATGTCAGCTGGGAGTTGGGACAAATAAGGAGAATGATGGAGAGCTTGGAGCGGATGCAGGCGGAAAGAATGTTTGCCACGGCTGCACACCAGCGAGATGTAGCTGTGATCTTCCATGCCCTGCAGATCCTCGTCATGGCACTGCCGCCACAAGGCCTGGCGCGGATGAATGCTGCTGCTACTACTCCATCCACATCTCCGCCCCCTGAAGTGTCAGGGCCACACAGTGTGGCAGACATTCCACCTCCGGCCCCTGATGTGTCAGTGCCACACAGTGATGCAGACTGTACACCACCACCCACATGTGAGGCACCTGACACATCAGAGGATGAAGATGATGATGAATCTGGCTTTGTGGCAAGAATGAAGTGGTAGCATTCATCTCCGCCATATGGCCTGTTTCAGCTTGGTTCTGCCCTCTGCATCATGCCCCGGAATAACACCTTCCACTGTCCCCCTATACACTCAGCGACACTCACCTTGGACCTCGACATGGCCTGCCATATTTTGTTTGGTTACCAATGACACAGCAATCACACTGCGGACTGAAGTCTTCCTCTTCGGATGAACTTGTCAATCCCTAAAGGATTCTGGCTGGCCCTCCACGGGGCAACAACGTAAAGTGGGGTTTGCATGGCCCTGTACTGCTCCAGCTTCAACACTCCACTGAATGCGAATAAAACATTCTAATTCACACAGATGTGTCATGGCTATGATCAACCAAGTATGAAAGTATGGATGAATGTAGGGACAGTGATTCCACAAAAAGGTACTCCCTGGGTAATGCTATCAATGCGCATGTATGGCCGTGACCCAGATAGGCAGTGAGACACACATTGTCATTCAAATCAGCACTCATCACAGTTGAATACAAGTGAAGGTGTGTAGACTTTATTAGCATATGCGTGTCAGTACGGGCAAGATTAGTGCCAAAACATGCAGACCAATGCAGCAGTATGTTAGAATGAGGAACGTTGCCAAGCGCCGCTGTCCACTCCGGGGGAGTGCCTCACCTTTCACAGGTGTGTGTTAACCCTTGCTGTTGTCCGCTCATGTATTCGGAGTCCAGGCGAATGCAGCCATGTCCACTGTTGTCGTGGGATATGTGACCAGATCTCAAAGATGCAACAAGGTGTTGGGACATGTGCAATGGGTTCCAATCTGTTGTGGCTGCAGGTACGTAGTTACTCGTCCATGAAAGCGATTGCAGCTTCGTAGGCTATCATTTCCAACATGAGGTCGTTGTCGACTTCATCAAACAGGACGGCGAGGCGATCCATTAGCAGGTCCGGACAGATGTGCTGCGTCCACCCCCTTCCACCAATTAGCACTACAGCCCAATAGGGGAGCGGTTCAATGTGGTCACTGCACACAAGGAGTTGTGCAATATCCCAGGTCCAGCTGCCAGCATGTATGCCAAGTATCAAGGCATCCCATAAACAGGTATCACGGTGACACTCCTGGTCGTGGGCCAACAGTGGGTGCACACACATGTCAAAATCCAGTTCAGCTACCGTCCTGTTGGATAGGCAGACATCCATGGACCACTCGAATATGCACGATCGACAATGCAACACAGGCTGAATGCAAGTGACGTTGGCAAGGCGGAAGCTTAGCTGGTAACTGATCCGCAGCACTGCCAATGGCAGTGCCCCCAGTAAATGCAGCATACTTGCACGGTAAGTTCCACGTGACAGGGGTTGTGCATGTGTCCGGGATGTTCTGCCATTGCGTTAGTGGCTCTGGTTGAAGCGGCACTGTTCTGACCTGCGCCAGTTCTGTGGATGAAATGCCACAGCTCGGATCAATGAGTTGTTATAGTGTGCAACGATTGTACGCATGGGATGGTGTGGGAGTAAGTGTGAAGGCCATTCCATGCAAGATAACTTCGAGCAAGGACTTCTGTGTGTGGGGTGTGTATATGTTGGTCTTTCGTCGGGCTGTGCGTAGTGTGGGAGTCGTCATCAGCTGCTATAGTATCTGTCAGGTGGTGCCGGGCACATGCAATTCCGAGGTTGAGGTGCAGATGTGCTTCCGCCTGATAGTTCAGACAAAGGAGCTTTCATCCCTAATGTTAGTTTGTCATCTGCTTGCATTCAGGAAATGTGATGTGGCTTGTTGGGGATGGGGTGGGGTGTGTGCGACTTTGGGATTCATGTTTGACATGTCTTGCATATGGCAAATGAGCGGCATCACTGTGTGTTACGTTGCCTCACAGCTGCTCCTCCCTCCCCCGAGCCTACTTACTTGTGTGCGCTGCGCGGTTGCATCACTTGCACTCCTACGGCACACCATTGTCATGCCTGTCTGCGCATGTCCACAAGCCTGACAACGACACTGTGATGTTGGCCGTTGAAGGTGGGCGGCCACGTGAGTGTAGGCCTATGGTAAGGATAGGGCAGACACAGATGTAGAGTTCATGCCTAGCTGAACTCGCGCTGCGATTAAGGCTAGGCCTTTGGCTCATGCTGCGGCAATACAGATACACACAACACTTGGCATGTATGAGCCAAGACCCCGAGCGGTCTTGCGCTCCTTCATTTCTCTGTTCGTGCGAGACCGCCCTCCGGGTGCATGCTACATTGCAACATTGTCGATTGCGGGCCTGGTGGCGCCGACACTACAACACAGACACACGCATTAGTTACTTCCTTGTCCAGGCCAGAACTGAACCACGCCCAGAGCCCCGGGCAAATTCTTCACACCCCTACGCTGGACTGGCGTACGCCGGCCCAGCCCACTCTGCTTACGCTTACAGGGGTGGGCGACAAAGCTACGTGTCCAAGTTCTTTCCCACTGCCTGAGGTGACATGGCTGCATCTGCTGTCCACAGCACAATGTAATGTGGTAGGGCCCGGGGCCATCATGCATACATAAAGACCACACAGACACACTTAGATAGATAGTGGAACTGGCTACGGGCACGTGCGCCCGGCCCCTTTTTATTACCAGGGTCACATGTCCAGTGACGCCTGTGCTGGATGGGTGTGGGGTGAGTGTAAGCCAGCCCTCAGGGAGTGGTTGGTGCTGGCAACAACTAGGACAGTGATCATCGGATCACACACACAGATTCAATCACCGGATGCACGGCCGGCACGGACCTACCGACACATGGCGATGACTTGAGCTGCACTGAGGTAGGGGCACCAGAGCTGAGCGTGCTCATGTGAAGAAATTGTTAATGAGTTGGTCCCTTCGGGATATTCCTGCTGCAGCTGCAGTGGGGTGTGGTACACCTGCCTCATCTTCATCATCATCGTCCCAGGTCTTCCCCACTGCCTGAGGTGACATTGTTGCATCCGCTGTCCACAGCACAAAACTCAATCATGAAGGGTCCATGAGTTGTGGTGCACTGAGTTAGTGGCACCTGAATAGCTGAGCAGGGTATCAAACTGATGATGGCATCCAAGACAGGTGTGAGCAACTTTGATAGGCTGGCTGTAAGACTCCTCCGACTCTGGCAGTTGTTGGTTGGAGGTGGTCCTGGCAGTGGTGGCGGGTGTGCAGCCAGCGATGATGGCGTGTCCTTGCAGGTCAGGATTGGATTTGATTTGTGAGCCCTGCTGACCGCAGTGTAGGCCGGAGGCAGCAGTCAGCAAGGGCACACAGCCACGTGGCGTTGACTTGAGCTGCACAGAGTTAGTGGCACCTGAAGCGCGCAGCGGGTGTGCAGCCAGCGATGATGGCGTGTCCTTGCAGGTCAGGATTGGATTTGATTTGTGAGCCCTGCTGACCGCAGTGTAGGCCGGAGGCAGCGGTCAGCAAGGGCACACAGCCACGTGGCGTTGATTTGAGCTGCACAGAGTTAGTGGCACCTGAAGTGCTCAGCGGGTGTACAGCCAGCGATGATGGCGTGTCCTTGCAGGTCAAGATTGGATTTGATTTGTGAGCCCTGCTGACCGCAGTGTACGCCGGAGGCAGCGGTCAGCAAGGGCACACAGCCACGTGGCGTTGACTTGAGCTGCACAGAGTTAGTGGCACCTGAAGCGCTCAGCGGGTGCGCAGCCTGCGATGATGCGTCGTCCGGGCGTGCCGCACTGGAAGCAATGTCTGTTGCCTACTGGACTGCGCCATAAAAAAATCAAGACTCAATTTGAATTGGGGGACCTGCTGACCGCAGTGTAGGCCAAAGGCAGTAGTCAGCACACACATGACTCCACGGTGCTGTGCCGCTGGGTGCGCTAGGGGCCTGTGTCGCGGAAGCCAGCGATCGGCTGAGGAGGCTGGCGATCACGGTGGCGGACTCGTGGCAGGGTGAGGGGCGCCGCCCTGGCAGACGCGTTGGCCATCCGGGAAGTGAACCACGCCCAGAGCCCCGGCCTATTTATTCACACTCCTACGCTGGACTGGTGTACGCCGGACAAGCCCACTCCGCTTACGCTTACAGGGGGGGACGACACAGCTACATGACCGAGGTCTTCCCCACTGCCTGAGGTGACATGGTTGCGTCCACTGTCCACAACACTACACACACCAGCAGTATATGTCCACATAGACATGTCTGTGCTCTGCATACTGAAGTCTGTCCAGCACATCACCGCCACACTTGGCATTGTGTACATTCTTATTGATGGGTCACTTGCCTCCTTCGCACATACTTGGTTCCCACCTCTCCCCACATTCTGCAATTGTGTGGCTGAGGGGCCATGCCGTTTTTGGAAGGTCAGCTGTCTTGTTCTGCGCTGCCTCAGTGGTAGTTCGGGGGTATGGGGGGAGGGGCCTGGGGGTGGTGGCGGTGGGTGTTGTGGACCTCTTGGGTCTCCGAGCTGCATGGTCAGTAGCTCCATGACATGTGTTGGTCTTCAGAAGTGGCTCTGGGCTGGGCTCCCTTTCATGCTGCATGTTGTCATCCTGCTTTACACCAGTAAAAGGCAGGTGTTAAATCCTTGCTGCTAACGCGCCTTATCGCCTATTTTTGGATTGCATCGCAGATCTGGCTGGTCGTTGAGAATATCGCGAAGTGGTGTTTTCGTGTGTTTTTGCACGGGAACTCCTACTCTGCATATCATTAGTGTTAGTTGTCGCTCTCATCCGTGGTGATGTTTTTTGCGGCAGCTATCGCTGGAAAACTGGCGATATCGGCAGTTTGCACCAGCTTGAGAATAGGGCGATAAATCTATCGCCACTTTTGCGGTGCTAACGTGCTGATAAATCGGCGATAAGTCCTTGAGAATATGCCCCATGGATGGTTAAAGCTGACCTTCAGGTGCCTCCTACTGAACATAATGAGAGGGGCGGGATTTTCTGGCTGTGAAGCCAGGGGAGAGAGTGGTGGGGATCAAGGTGGATAGAGGCACAACAGCATTGGCCGTGATGGGTGGTGAGACCAAAGTAGTGGGAAAGAATTTCCTTTTATCTGTTCTCCCTACTGACACCTGTAGAATTGGGGCTAACTTCCAATACTGGAACTTTGGGAAGTAAAAGGGACATATAATTTTGTAATTTTAGAAAGCACATGTTCCCACAACTGTTAGTTTTAAAAGGTGAATCTTACCAAATTAGGAACTTTAGGAGTGGAGATGGCTCTGTCATAGGGACTATTATAATTTCTATAACTGGAACCCTTAAACATTGAATATTATTTAAGTAAGAACTCCAACAGGTTGAGCATTTATCCCTCCAACCTATTCCTGCTCAGGAACATAAACTTTCAACAAAATATCTTGGAATGGACAATACAGTGCGGTAACCAGCTAAGTGGACTATCATCATAAGAAATAGCCTAAAGGGGCATGCAGAGCTGTCAAAACTGCCAGCTTACTGAGAACCGTAAACTATGCGCCTATCCCTCACGCTTCTTCATACAACACACTGCTAAGCATTGCATCCCATTACACAGTAACTGCGCCTTGGTGGTCATCACGCACAGCATGGAAACACAGGGCAAGCTGCAACCGTACCTGGCGCTGACCTTGGGGGCACCGTGTTTAGAAATAACATAAATCTAAAAAGCACCTGCTGCAGAGTTCCTTGTGTGTCCAGCAGTTTTCAGGCAACAATAAACATGTTAAGATAAATCTGGTGATTAATGTACCTGCGGAGGAAGATCTTTTGTCTAGAGGCAGTTTCCACTCATGATAAAGTAACTCAGAGGATTAATATGACTGCTGCAAAGAACCTGTACTACAGCTATCAGGGATCGCTCAGGAGGTTACTGCTTTTGTCACTGAGATCCTTTTGTTACTTGCAGTTCACAAGTTACAACCAGTGGCGGCCGGCGTGACTCGTGGGTGGGGGGGGTGGGCGCGGGGGGACTTGAGGGGGGGACGTGGGGGCTCGGGGGTGTCGCTGATGGTGTAGTGCGGGGGGCGAAATAAAAAAAAGACAAGAGAAAAAATATAAACTTACCTTGAGGCCGGTCCAGCGTCACTGCTCTTGCTCTCCTGTCTCCGAATACAGGAACAGGAAACAGGCAGCCAGGCTCCCTCCCCTAAGCCAATCACAATGCTGCAATGCAGCGTTGTGATGGTCTGAGCCCCGTGACACGGCGCTCAGCCAGGGGCTGGAGAGTGGGCATGTTCCCCATGCAGGCTGCAATGCATCCTGCATGGAGAAAGGGAAAGTGTGCATGACTGATTTGGGCGGCCCGAGAGTCATTGCGCACTCAGGAGTGGGCAAACCCCTCCTCCCCTGCTCCCTAAGCAGAGCAGCCCCGCCTGCCTGCCCGCAAAGCAAACATAAAATGGTAATAACTAAAAGTTATTACCATTTTATGTTTTTGCTTCTCGCACAGAGAAAACAGTGGGGCGACGCTCCTCCGCCATAGCAGAGGAGCCGCCTATATAGCACAGTGAGGTATGAGCTGTCATCAGAGAGCTGCATGCAAACAGCAGGGTATAGGTTAGAATGTTATGTTTTTTCTCCAGTCTTTCCTTATACTAGCGTTGCTAAAAAGGGTTAATTTGGGTAGAAATACATTCTTATTAGTAAAGCCAACCACTGTGATATGTTTAAAATCCGGAGTTTGTGCATCTCCAGACCAAACACTCTTAAAATATACTGCCTTCTAGTATTGGGTACATGTGACTCCTACAACTTGTAATCCTCATTGTTTTAGGTAATCTTTCCTATAGACTGATTTACGCATGCATGATTCATTGACTCTGTATAAAGTGGGTGTGACCTAAAGTGGTCTGACACCCTACACTAATTTGAGAAGCGCCTAAAAATAAATGAAATGCATGTGAAAGGGGGCCATGGAGAGATGTGGGGCACTGGTGGAGCGTGATAGTGAGGGAATTCATGAAGAAGGAGGTTTTTTGAGGGGGCAAAAAAGATTGCCCCAGTGGGCGCCACCAGCAATAAAGTTGGCCCTGTGAAAACAATCCCCACATAAGCTCAAAACAAAGACAACACAATTCCAACCAGTACTTAATTTGAGCCAGTGGTTTCCGGTGCTTGACACTGGCACTTCTTTGTTAACACTGGCACTTATGACAGCTGCCACCTGGTGGCACTGTTTGTGTAATTTAGAAATGAGCAAAACAATAGTTATTTATTCAATATACATTAAAAACAACAAATAACTGCTGCCCAACCCATTAATATAGCTTTGTGGGCCTCGAATAGTGTGAATTGTCACACATGTAGTAGTGTGATGGTTATTAGTTGCGTTAGTACTGTCATTGGCAGCACTGGCATTGGCAAGGGGTAGTGCAAGCTGTAGTTGCCTCCTGACGAGGGCCCTGGCACTTATTTTGTTTTACAAATTAAGCACTGCTCCCAACCAACCACCCTACATGATGTAGCATGCTTCACTTGTAGCTTCAGAGTCCCCATATAGGGGTAGCGAGTCCAATATAAATGTTACAGTACAATACAATACATTGTTTTGTACTCAATGAATGATATACCATTCAGTGCCGCCCAATGTGTGGAACGTGCCTTGCAGACAGTGGCGTAGCTAGACGGTGTGCCGCCTGTGGCCGTCACTGAGTTTGCCGCCCGGCAACCCCATGTAAGAGCGGGGGGGTTGCTGGCGAGTCCCGCAACGGCCACCCTGCACGGCTGCAGGTAAGAGCGAGGGGGGAGGTCGCCGCCCCCAAAACTCATGCCGCCTGGGGTGGACCGACCCCCCGCCCCCGCCTTGCTATGCCACTGCTTGAAGATAGAGTAAAATGTGTTTACTCTATGAAAATATATATGTCCAGTAATGTGTGTTATGCGTGAATGACCTGTACAATTTTATTATTTGCTCATGTTTGGGTGGCAAAGCCCATATATGGAAAAAGTTATGGGCGTGGTGTTGGGTGTAATTTAGTTTGATTGGTGCTTTTGTGCAGTAGCGGTCGGTGGTGGGAGAGCCGCCGGGCGCTGACGTGGGGCGGGGGAGGGGCAGGGTGGGGGGTAGTAAACTACGGATTACGGGCGATTACAGGTAAGTACACATATAAATAAATAAAACGAATTTCGTTTCTCGCGCTGCATCACATTTGGCGATGCAGCGCGAGAAACGAAATTCGTTTTATTTATTTATATGTGTACTTACCTGTAATCGCCCGTAATCCGTAATTTACTACCCCCCACCCTGCCCCTCCCCCGCCCCACGTCAGCGCCCGGCGGCACTCCCACCACCGACCGCTACTGCTTTTGTGGACGTGTCATTGTGCCATCTTCACCATGGAATTTGTTTTGCTTTATGGATTTGGCTTGCTAATATGCTTTTTTCCTCTTGTGTAACGGGATGTAGCAAACAGGTCGTGCTCCAGAGCTGAATTACAGTACATGACGTTTTGCAAGAGGGAAAATTATTGGTGAAAATAACGTCTGCTGTTCATATTAAAGGGCTGTAAATGGAGCAAATTTAGAGGGAATTACTTTGCTCCATTTTTGTCCTCATGCAAAATCTTTTACATAATATGAAGGGAAGTGAAATCTGATTAATTTCCTATTACAGTGATAAAAATGTTTGACAATATAAACTTTGCATAATATGGCTCACTGCCGCCCATTCTCACCTCTTCGTCACTCGGTTTAATTATGTTAGCGCTAATTTACAGTCAGATGATTTTAATTCCTGTAGCAATTTATTTCCTCGAAACCAATAATTTACATAACCATTTTAGCTTATTTTTCCAGGAAATGGTCAGAGTTCTCGCATTACATGCTTTTCTGCACGCGGCGTTTTCGTTTTCTACGAAAGCTTTTAAAATGAGGTGAAAACCACCATGAAAACAAACATTAAAAAAAATCACGAATGAAAATTTAATACCAGACCGAGCTTAGGCTAGTTTGCTATTGGGCTTTGAATCTAAATCTTTTTATTCAAGTATGTGCTTTGGGTGGTCAGTTGGTAAACCGGAAGTACTAATATCTACCATTAAACAAGCATTTGCAATGAAATAGGTCCCGCATTTGTAAGAGTTCGAGCTATTGGCGGTGTAAATGACAATGTCAATTATCCAGGTGTTTTGCTTTGGAGTGGGGTAGATGTATGTGGTGAGGAGTGGAATTATGTGGGCTGGATTGGAATTGTTAGTTATGGAATTGTGTGGTGTGGACTGGATTATGTAGTGAAATTATGTGGCATGGTGAATAGATGGGGTGAGAGCTGCACAGAATAGATAGACAAATAATGTGGTGTGGAGTGGATTTGTGTAGTGGAATTATGGGACATGGTGTGCAGTGGAATTATGTGGATAGTAAATATGTGGTATTTAGTGTGGAGTGTAAATATGTGGATTGGTATTTTGTGTTGTGGAGTGGTATGTAGTGGAGTTTAATTATGTGGTGTGCCGTTGCATTTTGTGGCATAATGTGGAATTCTGTGGTATGGTTTGGATGTATCTGGTGTGTTGTGTAATTGTGTTGCTGTGTTGAATTATGTGGTTTGTTGTTGAATTATGTGGTGTAGAATGGAAATGTGTGATAAAGTAAAGAATGAAAGTTAATAACAAACACATGGTACCTGTCACTGTTTATGCAAATGTAGCATAGCTGAAGGTGTAACGAGGCACAGCAGCAATTTTGAGATTTGCTTTTCCAAGGTTTACAATTCGTTACAGGTGTACAAGAAATACTACTGTTGACATTTAGAGAGAAACACACCGGCTCCGGCAGCTGTTTTAGAGAGCCAAAACGTACTGTCATTTTTTTTCAATGGAGAAGATATTATGTACAACTGACCGACTTTATTGAAAAAAGAATAAACGTAAATATTCTTTTTCACACAGCTAAGTGCGTTGTTGTCGTAAAACGTAAATTAAATAAAGTCCTAAAACATGCCACGGGGAATGAAAACGAAAGAAACATACCTTCTGTTGTGAAAGTATAAATGCCACGACTGAAGCACGAAAGCCCAAAATAAATACAGTGTACAAGTGCCGCATAACACAAACGAAATACATCTACCGCTTAAAACCTACCTCATACCATGTATTTATAAAGTAGAAAGCCCTCAAGATAAGCGCATTTTTTTCAGACAACCAACATTAAATTAAAACAAGCATTTGCAATGCAATAGGTCTCGCATTAACAAGAGTTTAAGCTATTGGCAATGCAATAGCTTAAACTCTTGCCAATGCGAGACCTATTGCATTGCAAATATTTGTTTTACTAGCACCCATGCGGCGCTTTCACATTCATGAAGACCACGCCCCTTTCTTTAGACAAGCCGCGTCTAAAGAAAGGGGCGTGTCCGACATTAAAGTGAAACCGCGGCATGGGGGCTTTGACAAAAAAAAGCATCTGTTTGTCAAGTTGACAAACAGATGTTCTTTTTTTGGTAAAAGCACCCATGCAGCGCTTTCACTTTAATATCGGCTGTATACCTTTCTTTAGACGCGGTTTGTGTAAAAAAAGGGGTGCGGCCTCTATGAATGTGAAAGCGCAGCTTGGGCACAAGTAAACAAAATAGTAAAAAGTAAAAAGTAAGCTGCTAAAATAAATAAATTAAAAAACGCTGCCGCTATACTTAAATCAGACCGCCAATAGTAAAAATAAAAGCGGGCGGGGTGGACGCCCTTAGTAAAAATAAAAGCGGGTGGCGTGCTGGGAGGTAGTGGGTAGAATAGGGGAACAGCATTAAATCAAATAGTGCTCACCCACTAGATAAAGCAGACCATGTAACAACACCAGTAAAAGCTCCAGTTGTTATGGGAGGTAACAAATGCAGACAAGGCGGTACCAAGGAGGGACTAACAAGCCTAATAACGACGTGGAAGCCAGCGTTTACGAAGGACAATGACACAAGCCAATTAAAAATATGGGCGGGGCTTCAAAGCAATACTCCACTACTGCATGCCTCGCAGCACAGGATGCGCTGCCCAGGCTCGACCTAAAAATCTCGTCCCAATTCACCTATTTAGCATCCATTTCCTGACGGGCACCCACTTCATTGACACACCAGCAACTTAATGCTAGTAGTTGGTTTTCACATAACTCTCCTGCCACATTGCATTGTATACAGCTGGGTGCAAGTCAGGGCAACTCATAACTGAACCCAAGCAGAATAAATCGGAAAATATGCGAGCGCTTAGTAGCCAGTTTCAACTGTTGTGGATCCTTGCCCAGTTACAGCCAACAAAGGACATGGCACATGAGTGGTGGGCAGGTTAGACACTCTGGTTAGCAACAGGCTCAGAAGCCCTCATGATAACCCCCATCACGTACGGCTATACCTCCTATTACCCATCTCTTAAACAAAGATATACATAGACTTTTTAAAAGACATCTTGGTACATTAACTGAATGCAAAATTCAAGTATTGTAAACATACAAAGCGAAAGGACCTCTTTGCCCGACTCAGTCTGGTCACACTGAACAACAGTGTAAATAAATAATAAACAGATATGCTGTCATATAGTTTAAAGCTACAGCACAACAAACTTAACTATTCAAACTTGAATGGGCATTAAAAATCGCCTTCACAGATTAGAAATATCGCTCAGCAGGTTAATGACTTGCTGATGAGGTCTGTATGCAGGCTGCAGGTCACAGGTTAGAATCTCTACGAGTTTTTTTTTAGGTCTGGCCTAGAAGTAGAGGGCTTCATTTATGCAGCACACATAGAATGCAGCACACATAGAAAGAGGAAAAAGCCTCTTGTGATTGTTTTTGTGCAGGAAGGTTTTCCTTCCTGCACAAAAATAATCATCCCTGCAATGCAGGCACCCTTGCACCATGGTGCAAAGGTGCCTGCGTTGGTGCACAGCAGCCCATTGTGCGCCGGTGCAGGGGTAAAGGACAGGAATGCTCCATAGCTAATAGATACAGCGCATTTCTGCCCTTTTCTTTTGCTGTAGGGCAGCGCAGGAGCAAGGCTTGCTGCGCTGCTGATCCAGCGCTAACAATAAAAATTATTCTCCTATATGCTTCAATCATCCAGGTGCAACTATTCCTCCAACACACAAACTATATCCATATGACGGTGGGGCCCATAACACCGCACATACATTCACTTACTCATTTATTCCCTGGATTTCCTCCGTCCTTAACCTAGGAGAAAAACGATTCGCTGGAAGGAGACGGGATACCTCTTTTAACATGACATAATGCTTCTCATTTACTTTAAGGTATTCCGCTCATTGGTCGATGGACCAACTAGTAGGAATCAGTTGATGGTGATTAAGGCCAGCTCAATCACAATAAACTTTTTATCAATTTACCTTAATCATTGAGCTAAAGAATCACTGAGTCATTTGTTTAAAGAATAATAAAGTTTATATAAAGTTTCGAAGCAAGAAATGAGGTTAAGCTTATTATTCAGATTATTACATTTATCATCAATATAAAAATAAATTGAAATTGCAATGCATATCTATTAGACGGAAAAATAAGGTTATCATAGTAAGAACTCTAAAAGATCAATCTATCTGTCTTGGGAAAAATCTAACAGTTCTAAATGAAAAATCTATCAGGAATAAAAAGGTTCTCCTAAAGCAGCATCTTATACTCAACTGGAAAAGAAAAATTGCAGCAGCATCAGCTCGTCAGCATCAGCAACCGCAACTTCACCCCTCTACAGCATCTAACTTCTCCTGCATCTAACTCTCCAGCATCTCCGTCAACAGCAACTCCGTCAACAGCATCTACTCAACAGCATTCCAACCCCTCCCACCAAGAGTAGGTCTTCTTATACCCTAATTCTAGCTTACTGAATAAAAATGTTGCATCTTCATGGCGTGATTCTTTCTCATTGGTTCACTCAGGCCCATATACATTTTAATCAAACTTTCTTGTCTTAACCAGTTCCTTGTGGAATGTCCATGCTTGCATCGTTTCCCACAGTTCATGACATTGCTCATCCGTTTCGATCAGTCCAATTTGTATCTTTTTCTGCTACTTTTTAGATTCAATAGTTCCGTCCATTTATTCAGTTTGACTTCTCAGGCTTCTTGCTGATCATCTTGGCACACATCTGCTCAGAAAGGTCACAATAGCCTTGACCATACTTCCGTCTTAGCCTCTCAGCACGATCACGTGATCATCCTTTTCCACAGCCTCTCTCCTCTATCACATGGTTCCCTGCTCATGCGTACTCTAGCAAATTGCGGCCATTTTATATCGCTGCTCAACAGGCCTAAGCGCACTATTTTCAAAGATAAACAAAATATTGTTAAAATAAAGAATATAAACCCTTTCGTTTCCCTCCCGTCTTTCTACGTACCCCAATTAGGTATTACCTAGCAGAAAGCAACATATAAAGCCGTCCCTTACTTACCATCGCTTTATTTTGCAACCACACGTTTTATTTAAAAAGCACAGATCATGCATTTATTATTTTATTAGTACGCAAATATTATGTTATGTTAAACACGTAAACAATTATAAGTTGATTATCTTGCACACAAAATAGCGTGTTACCTTTAACCCTTTACATGTAACATACATTGTTGGTTAATTACTTAAACGAACATGTTTATTAATTATTTTACGAAAAATATTAGGAGGTTAAAAATTTTTCATTTACCCTGCTCCATCAACTCCCCCCTTTGGTGATTTTTAATATCACCACAAAACCCAAGTTATACAATTCTTTCAGACACCATATATCTTTTATCCATTTGCTTTTGTTAGTTTACACAACTGTATCCCTTTCAACTTGTCTCTTCGTCTTCTTGTACATGTTCTCTTTTATTTCTTCTAACTCTATTTCACCCATTTCTCTCTCTCTCTCCCTGTTTATCATGTTTTCTTTTTCTATTTTATTTTGTCTTCTCCTTCTCTTTATACATGTTATTACAAGCTTCAGTACTAAAATTATTAATATTATCATGGTTGCTATTATTATAACTTTCCCTATTATTAATCCACTCATTCTTGTTAACCAATTTATTACTGAAGAAAACCCTTTACCAAGTTTTCCCCATGCACTTTCAACCTCCAGTGGAACAAGTTCTTTGTGCAAACTTGTAATATTTGTTATATACTTCTGTATATTTTCACTTTTATCTGGAATGTAAGTGCAACAATGTTGGACTTTCAGCATTCCACAGACTCCGCCCTCTTTTGCCAAAAGAATGTCAAGGGCAAGTCGATTTTGCATCACCATAGCTCTCATGGCAACCATCTCGGTATTTACCATCAAGAACCCTCCAGCAGTATCTGTAGATAAACGATCTACCACTGTGGATAATTTCCGAATTCTGAATGCATTCAAAGATATTCCCACTGCTGGTATCAATGCGCCAAAAATATCACCTACTATTTCTGAAAAACTTTCCCTTTTTCTACGTGTAAAGGTATTTATCATTTTGTGTGTTCCTTTTTCTTTTCTATCCATATGAAAAATCTTTGGAAAGACCAGGCCTAAGTAACATGACCCATACCAATGGTCCGGCAACCTATAATAAGCCCTATTTCCGCAAACATAATAGATCCCTGGAAATATTGGATCTTTTCCCCCTTTGAATCCCCATCCACCTATAATTTGATAATTGTCATGGCAAATACTGGAACCCACAAAATAATTGTCATATCTTGTCTTATTTCTTCTAATGCACAACCTTCCTTGTTGGGGCCAATCCAGAGTCATAGCTGCATTTGTCTTTTTCTTGTCATGATTGTCTTCCTCAAACGCCCAAAGAGGTGTTTTTGTCTCTTCTATCACTTTTCTTTGAAATTTCACTCTTCTCTCTTCAACCATCTCTAAAAATACTTTTTCTTCCTTCTTTAACTCACAGGTAAGGTTGTATTTTACTATATTATCTAATGTTAAAATCTTATCTTCTAAAAAATATTCACCAAACGTTTTTCCCTCTTTTATTTTGTTTAGCTCGGGAACTACAGAAACTTTCGCAAAAATCTTATCTATGTCAGTGTAATAATATTCTAATCTACCTGTTTTATAAAATAAACTTGCTAAAACACTACATGTTATTCCATACGTCAAAGGGAGGTGATGATAAGTCACACCCTCTGCTACAGATGCAGGCAACTGCATACAAACATAGCAATCTCTTACATCCATTGTTTCGACATACTCATATAATAATTTATTAAAAACATTCTTAGAAAAATCTGTTATTGATTTGTCCTTGTGTAATTCTGCACTACTTTTTAATATAACTGGTTCTTGAGTGTTAGCTCCTTTTTCTTTCTCGGTGTTATTAGAAGTTTCTACTACAGCTAAACTAATTGGAATAGTGATTGCTAAAACCACCCATACTGTCATTAATAATCCTGTACAAAAGCAGCACATCTTACACCATCTACTTAAAAACTCACATTTACATCTTCTATCACTAGTATTCTCCATTTTGTTTTATAACCTTATTTATTTTTCAGAAAATTGTGTCACTACACCTCAGGAATGACTTATTTGCCACTCTGTACTCCAATGTTTTGTCTTTGCTTGGTACTTTCTTTTAATTCTTTTTCAGAATCCTTTCTTTGTCATATCCGGTAGAAATTTGTCAGATCCAGTGTTTTTGTCAAGTCCGGTAGAAACTGTTTAAACTTCTTCAGGTTTGTTGCACCTCACCTTCACCCATTAGGTTTCTTTGTTCTGGGTTCTCGTGAGTGTTCTTTTCTTCTTTGATATCAGTCAAAGCTAGATACAACCATTCAGGCGATCTATACTTCGGATTTACCTTCTTTACTCTTTTCGTTTTCTGCAAGTGTTTTCCACCTTGTTTTTCTTGCTCTCTCTGACTTGTTATTTCATTCACTTGTTCAGCACTTTTCCCATCTAACCTTATGATTCTGTATCTTAATTTTCTTACTTCGTTGGGCCAATTGTCTCCTTTTCTTGGCCTTTTTGCCTCACTTCCTTTTTCCTCTCTTTCTGTTTTCCAATTTCTTTTTCTGGATTCTAGTTTTTGGTTTCTTTCTTCTCCACTTTCTTCAGACTCTGTTTCAATTCTTTCGTTATTGCCTCTTATTTTGAAACTTATAATTTCATTTTCTTCCTCTACTTGTGGTTCTTTTCTTATCTTCCTGAGTTCACCTATTTCTGTCCCTCCTCGAGGTTCTTCCGAATTTGTGTCAGTCTCTCTATCTGCTTCTAATTTTCCCTGTTCTTTTGTTTGACTATTTGTCCCTATTGCTCCTCGGGGATCTTCCGAATTTTCTAATTTTCTGTTTGAAACTCTCCCTTCTTCATCTATTAATATTATCTCCGAAGGATTTTACCACAACTTGTACTTGGTTGCTCACTGTTACTATCTTCTGGCTCAGTTTCTTCAATTATGCTTTCAAATTTCCAATTTCTTTTCTGAATTTCTTCACAATCCGAATGATCTGTATCAGATTCTGAACTGGTATCTGATATTTCCAGATGTCGACTTACAGGTCGATCTTCAAGTTCTGGAACTTCAGCTATTTCCTCTACTTCTTCTGTCGTTGCACTTGTAGTTGGGTCTTCCAGATGTCGACTTACAGGTCGATCTTCAGGTTCTGGCACCCTGTTTGTTTCTTCTTCTGCTTCTGATGCTGAACTGTTATCTAATACTTCCAGATGTCGACTCACATGTCGATCTTCAGGTTCTGGAACTCTGATGGTGTGACTGGCATGCACCCAATGTTTCACTCCTGCACACTTGACTGCAGTGGTTGTCACCAGGATCACTTGTCGTGGTTCGTCCCAGCGAGGAACCAAACAGTTTCTTCTCCTGTGGACTTTTATGCGGACCCAATCTCCTGGATTCAAGTCGTGAGCTGGTTTTCTTTCAAGAGTGGTCGCATCCGGTCCAACCTGATGAAACACAGAACGCACCACATCAGCCAATCCTTTGCAATAATCCAGCACTAGATCATCAGTTATAGTCAGTAGTTTGTTGACAGGTACTTGTGCTTGTCTCATTGCTCGTCCCATAATTATTTCATGGGGACTGAGTCCAGTTTTCCTTTCCGGAATACTTCTGATTGTCATTAAAACTAATGGCAAGGCATCTGGCCATTTGAGTCCTGTAGCTTGACACATTTTTCCTAACCTGTTCTTAATTGTTCCATTCACTTGCTCTACTATTCCAGAAGCCTCTGGTCTGTATGCACAATGCAGTTTCTGTTTAATACTAAGTGCTTCACAAATCAGTTTAACTAATTCATTTTGGAAATGTGTTCCTCTATCTGTTTCAATCGTGACTGGAAAACCATACCTCGGAATGAATTCTCGCAGCATAAGTTTTGCTACCGTTATTCCATCATTCCTTCTGGTTGGGTATGCTTCCACCCAATGGGAAAACAAACAGACGACCACTAGGACATACCTTAGTCTGTTGCAAGGTGGCATTTCAATAAAATCCATTTGCATTCTAGTGAACGGACCTCCTTCTCGTCCTATTGTTCCTAGACTCACTACTGTCTTCCTTCCTGGATTTAACTGTTGACAAATAAGACATCTCTGACAAAGACTCTCAGCTATGGCTCTGAATTTTGGATTATACCATGTTTGTCTAAAAAGTCTGATCATTGAATCTCTCCCAATATGGGCTTGTCCATGGTACATCCGTGCCATGTCAGAAATCATGCTATCAGGCATAACTGGTCTTTCATCTCTGTAAACCCAAACATCATTTTCTTCATGTTTTCTACATCCTGCTTTTATCCATGTATCTTTTTCCTCATCATCTGCAGCTTCCTGTAACTGTCTCACCTCATCCCATGTCTCAACAGGGTTAGTAAAAAGCAAAGGACAAGAAATATGCTCTCTTTCTCGACTTTTGTTTAAAGAAACTACATTCTTTGCACAGTACTGTGCAATCTCGACAGCATATTTATTACCGACAGTTATGTAGTCTTCCCCATTTTTATGTGCATTGCACTTCACAACAGCAATCTGTTTAGGCAGCTGTATCGCCTCAAGCAACCTTTTCACAAAATCTCCATTTCTAATTGGCGTTCCTGCAGACGTCAAGAAACCTCTTTGTGACCAAATCTGAGCAAAGTCATGCACCACCCCAAAGCCATACTGGCTATCTGTCACAATCGTAACCCGTACATTTCTTCCCAACTTGCATGCTTGAATCAGAGCTACTAGTTCTGCGACTTGGGCAGACCATATTCCTTTCAGACAAGATGCTTCCATTACAGTTGCTACTGTGCAAACCGCATATGCTGCACTTAGAACTCCATCACTCGTTCTTAAGCATGATCCATCCACAAACAGAATATAATCTGATTCCTTTAAAGGCTCATCTCGTATGTCAGACCTTGGTTTTGTACAATATTCAAGCACATTCAGACAATCGTGATCTACTTCATCCATTTCAATTATACTTTCTTCATCTGGTAAAGATGTCGAAGGATTCACATTCATACATCTGTCAATGGTCACATTATCTGCACTCAAAATTACTTTTTCATACCTAGTCAGCCGACTATGTGTCATGTATTGGGTTTTCGTTCTTGTCAAGAGAATTTCCACAGAATGTGGAACATATACTCTCAGTGGATATCCCATCACTATGCCTTCACTCTGTTCCAGACTCACACAAGTAGCTGCAACTGCTTTCAAACATCCAGGCAACGCTTTCGCTACAGGGTCTAAAACAGCTGAAAAATATGCAATGGGTCTTTTCATAGTTCCATGTCTCTGTACCAAAACTGAAAATGCGCATCCATCTCTTTCACTGCAATACAACTCAAAATCTTTCTCATAGTCAGGCATTCCTAATGCTGGAGCCTCACACAATTTCTTTTTCAGCTCTCTGAATGCTTTCATTTCTTCATCATTCATTTCAAACGGATCTTTAACATCCTTCTTTGTCAGTTTTTGCAACAGTTTAGCAATCAGCGAAAAACCGCTTATCCATTGTCGACAATATCCAACCATTCCCAGAAACATTCTTACCTCTCTTTGCGTCATTGGAGCTCTCATTCCTTGAATAATTTTTATTCTTTCAGTCGTTACCTTTCACACTCCTTTCTCAATTTTATGCCCTAAATACTGGACTTCTTGTTGACAAAACTGCAATTTTGATGGGGACACTTTATGTCCTCTTTTTGCTAAATGATTCAGCAAAGCAATTGTATCATTGACACATGCTTCCTTCGTTTTTGATGCCACCAGTAGGTCATCAATATACTGAACCATCACTGACTTTTCTGGCATTTTTAAATCTTCCAACGATTTCTTTAGAATCTGATTAAAGATTGAGGGACTTTCTGTGTACCCTTGAGGAATTCGGCACCATGCCAAAATACGCTTTCCAAACCTAAACGCAAAAAGTGGCTGGCTATCTGGATGCAATGGAATAGAGAAAAATGCATGACATAAATCAATTACTGTGTACCATTCTGCTTCACGTGGAATCTGGTATAGAATCACAGCAGGGTTCGGTACTATTGGGCAACAAGGCACAACAATTTTGTTTACCTTCCTCAAATCCTGTACAATTCTATATGTTCCATTTGGATTTTTCAGTCCCATTATTGGCGAATTACATGGACTGCTCATGATTTCTTTTAGAATCCCTTGTTCAATCATTTTATTTATTACTGGCGTTATTCCTTCAATTATTTCTGGTGTCAATTTATACTGGGGCGTATTTGGGTAACTCGTTCCCTCTTTCACTGTTATTTTAACGGGATCTACTTCTTTCATTAATCCTACATCTTCTCCTGTAAAGTCCCACACTTCTTCTTTCACTGTCTTTTTTAATTCAATTGTGATTTTCTGTACATCAAATACAGGAAACAAATCATTTACTTCTGGTTCTAAATTCACCATTGTCATTTTATACAGCACATCTTCGTCTGGGGTCTGAAATGCAATTCCGTCTGGGGTACAATAGATAGTGCAATTCATCTTGCACAATAAATTGCGTCCTAAAAGGTTCACAGGACTACAATCGCATACCACAAATCGGTGCATTTCACTAAATGGACCAATCTTTACCTCCACTAATTTAGTAAGAGGCGTCTTAATTTGCTGATTTGAAACTCCAACTACTTGGATATGTTCACCTGAGAGAGGAAGGTTTGGAATTTCCACTGACCTAACAGTAGAACGGGTAGCTCCAGTGTCAACAAGGAATGTTACATTTGCACCATTCACTTCTCCATCCACAAATGGACCAGACTGATCTACCTCCAGAGTTGCGCCAAGCACGCACTCTTCCCCCTCTCCTAGGCCCCGTCAGAAACTTTCATCCGTGTCATCCTCATCCTGTCGTAACCAATATTGAGAAATTGCAGCTGCACGCGGCAACTGTGTTACCTGTTCTCCTCCGTAGAATCGTGTTTCTGCACTGTATTTCTGTTGGTTAACACTCTTGGGAAGTGGTGGTTGTGGCACCTGACTTTGTTGAGTAACTACCTCACTCTGCACCTGTGAATTTAATGATTGATTTTCCACATTAGGTTTTGGAGGAAATTTACACTCGTTTCTCCAATGCCCTAGCTTTCCGCAGTTGTGGCATGGCCACTTTTTCTTTGCCTCATCTATACTCATTTGTCCTTTTCCTTTACCTATATTTGGTCGAGCTCTAACCTGTCCTGCTTCATTACCGGTATTACTCAATTGAGCTTCTTGCTTCTCTGCAACTTTCACCTGTGCCCACATGGCTTTTTCTTTCAATTTTCGCTGTCTACTCTCAATATCATCACTGCAATACTTAGCATATCTCAAAACCTCATCTACCGTGCTATTCTGCCAGCAAATCATATGCTGCTTAATCATTTCACTTATCTCTGGTTTCAATCCATACACAAATCTATATACAAAATGACTCATATCCTTCTCATTTAGTGTCTCATAACCACTGTACTGTTTGAAAACCAACAACAGCCTCTCGTAATAAGCATGCACTGATTCTTTACTTTCTTGTGTTGTTCTGTCTATTTTTACCCAATCTGTTTCTTTTGGTGGAATCTTATTCTTCAAAAAGGTAATTACTTGGTCATACTTCCTCATCACTTCTGGTCCTGGCGCTCCTGTTTTAGCATCCCTTGGATATTCTACAGTTGGCCAATCAATAGTAATCTTACATTCTGTCCACAAATCAGCTGGCACTACTATATCAAACAATCCATCCAAGTCTATCCACAACACTTTTGACACCTTAACAAATCTTTCCACTTGTCTGTACCATTCTACTGGCTTCTCTCTCAACTTGGGGAAGTCATTTGTAAATGACAGTATATCCTGTCTAGTCCATGGAACATGCACATAACTACCTCCTGGAGTTTCTCTCATCGGGTACTCCCATACAACTGGTTCCTTATCTGTCACTGCAAAAGCCAAAGATGCTTTATCTGTTGTTTTCTCGTTCCTTTTCGACCATCTATTTCTCCATCTATCCACATCACCCCATTTTCTCAGTAAAACAATTAATTCTTTTATTTGGGTCAGTCTTCCTGATGTGTTCAAATTCTCTATATCTTTCTCACAAAAATCTACTCTGTATGGTTTCTGCAACGTTCTCACTTTTACAAACTCTACTCCTAGTTCACTTGCTGTCTCTTCCAATTTGTCATGTAAATTTCTAGCTCTCCATGTAAGACTCTTGCATAAAAACATAATCTCATCATCCTGATAATTTTTTAATTTTTCTGTACCAATTGTTCCTAAAATCAATTCTTCCATGTCTATTTTCAACCTAATTACATCTAATGGTTTTACTTCTGTTTCTTTTGTTTTTAGCGCTTTCATCCATTCATTTAACTCATCTGGAGTCGGACCTACAGGCGTACTATTTAATTCTATCCAATTGCTACTTCTTTCTGGTGTTCCTGATGCAGACTCCGTCACCATAGGTATTCTCCTAATCTCATTCTCATTTATCGTCAAATTAGTAGGTGGGCTTGGTCTATAGGTACTAGCCAAATGGTGTGCACTTTCATTATTCAGTTCCATCCCTTCTCTTTTTCTTTGCAAATGTGAATTCATGGGAATCACTAAAGAACGTTCATCAATTTTCTGATTCTCAAAAATTGGCATCACTGGACCTATCGTTACTGGTACAGTTACAGCTTCCATATTCTTTGTCAATGCTCTTATTTTCTCAGTCAATTCTCTTGTGGTTTTTGCTAATTCAGTTGCATTGTCACTTTCTATCTCTTCATTTTGTGAAGTTTTTAATTGATCTTGTGACCTATTTATCTCATCTCTTCGTTCGGGATTTTTATTCCTCCCAGTTTCCATTGGCGGTGCATTAGGTGTCACCACCGCAGAAGTCTGTTGGTATGGAGGTGGGTTTCTGTTTAAAATATCTTCCAGCAATTCGTCATCCGTTTCACTACCACCATACACATACTTTTCTATAACTACATGTTTCTTTTTCTCTGTACACTTTCTCTTTGCTTCTTCCTCAACTGTAAAAGCTGGAAACAAACCTCCTGTCATATTAGCACATCTCCAATGCTTTATTCTGTCCTCATGATTTACTCCCCATAACCTTCCAGGCACAAACTCATGATTTTTTAATCCTCTGAATCTCTCTCGTTCATACATCTCATCTTCCCATTCCGTTAAAGCTTCAAACTGTGTCGGTCTAGGTCTAGGTTCTAACATTGCCATTTTTTCTCTCAAATTCCGTAATACAGCTACATTAAATGAACCATTCTCAGGGAAAGCCAATGCTCCATCATTTTTGGTATATTTTGTCCAATTTTCTAACCATATGCATGTATGATATCCATATTTCAGCATCATATGCGAAGCTGGTGATTTCGGCGGAGGAATTATTTGTCCCTCTCTAGTCACTACCTTTTTGTCTTTCTTAAAGAAGTTCTTAACTTTTGACATCCATGATGTTTTCTCTCTACCATATTCATAATACGACATGATTCACAATCGCTTTTTCTCCTCAAATGATCCGCAATTCAACACTGTTCTCTATGCGTTATTCCAACCAATACTAGCGCGACTCACACTCCAATAACAAACTTCCACGTCACTAGGCTATTCGACCAATTCTAGCGCGACTCACACCAAAACTCCAATCAGAGCGATTTCTGTCTACAGCGCACTGTCCAATCCCAGCGCGGCTTTTGTCTACGTCAGTTCTGCTCCTGTTTCCGTGTGACTAACGCACTGTCCAATCCCAGCGCGGCTCTTGTCTACGTCACTTCTGCTCTTGACCCCTCCTTTACAAAATTTATCGGCAATTTCTTTTTCCGCAATTCTTCGTTAGTTACAACATTTAAAACACATTTCCATTGTCTGATTCGCTAAACTGAAAAGATAGTTCCGATCATTTACACAAGAACTCTGTATTTTCCAGTAGGCAGCGCTTACCTCTACCCTACCACAGAATTTTTCAGTTTCGCCGATAAAGTAGCACTTCCCTCTACCTTACCCTTCTTTCAAGCAAACAGTAAACCCGTTTCTCTGGGGATAAAACACATGCGGAGACTATACTGCTCCTGAGAATTAAGGCCAGAGTTTCACAAGGAAACCGATCACTATTTCACACACACACCTTTTATACAGAAAATGTCCCTATCATAACACAACCTGTGTTATCACCAATATGAACTAAGACAATGCACCATTCCATGTGACTTCTCTTGCCACACGTGTTCCACTTCCTACTTCCCAGAAGCGTGAAAACTTACATATAACATAACGCGACTCAACATAAAGTGTTAGACATGAACTTATCAATAATCAATAATCAATAATCACCAAACTAATCTATAGTAACCATAACTCTGCTACCAAGAAATCTGATCCAGCGCTAACAATAAAAATGATTCTCCTATATGCTTCGGTCATCCAGGTGCAACTATTCCTCCAACACACAAACTATATCCATTTGACGGTGGGGCCCATAACACCGCACATACATTCACTTACTCATTTATTCCCTGGATTTCCTCCGTCCTTAACCTAGGAGAAAAACGATTCGCTGGAAGGAGACGGGATACCTCTTTTAACATGACATAATGCTTCTCATTTACTTTAAGGTATTCCGCTCATTGGTCGATGGACCAACTAGTAGGAATCAGTTGATGGTGATTAAGGCCAGCTCAATCACAATAAACTTTTTATCAATTTACCTTAATTATTGAGCTAAAGAATCACTGAGTCATTTGTTTAAAGAATAATAAAATTTATATAAAGTTTCGAAGCAAGAAATGAGGTTAAGCTTATTATTCAGATTATTACATTTATCATCAATATAAAAATAAATTGAAATTGCAATGCATATCTATTAGACGGAAAAATAAGGTTATCATAGTAAGAACTCTAAAAGATCAATCTATCTGTCTTGGGAAAAATCTAACAGTTCTAAATTAAAAATCTATCAGGAAGAAAAAGGTTCTCCTAAAGCAGCATCTTATACTCAACTGGAAAAGAAAAATAGCAGCAGCATCAGCTCGTCAGCATCAGCAACCGCAACTTCACCCCTCTACAGCATCTAACTTCTCCTGCATCTAACTCTCCAGCATCTCCGTCAACAGCAACTCCGTCAACAGCATCTACTCAACAGCATTCCAACCCTCCCACCAAGAGTAGGTCTTCTTATACCCTAATTCTAGCTTACTGAATAAAAATGTTGCATCTTCATGGCGTGATTCTTTCTCATTGGTTCACTCAGGCCCATATACATTTTAATCAAACTTTCTTGTCTTAACCAGTTTCTTGTGGAATGTCCATGCTTGCATCGTTTCCCACAGTTCATGACATTGCTCATCCGTTTCGATCAGTCCAATTTGTATCTTTTTCTGCTACTTTTTAGATTCAATAGTTCCGTCCATTTATTCAGTTTGACTTCTCACGCTTCTTGCTGAACATCTTGGCACACATCTGCTCAGAAAGGTCACAATAGCCTTGACCATACTTCCGTCTTAGCCTCTCAGCACGATCACGTGATCATCCTTTTCCACAGCCTCTCTCCTCTATCACATGGTTCCCTGCTCATGCGTACTCTAGCAAATGGCGGCCATTTTATATCGCTGCTCAACAGGCCTAAGCGCACTATTTTCAAAGATAAACAAAATATTGTTAAAATAAAGAATATAAACCCTTTCGTTTCACTCCCGTCTTTCTACGTACCCCAATTAGGTATTACCTAGCAGAAAGCAACATATAAAGCCGTCCCTTACTTACCATCGCTTTATTTTGCAATCACACGTTTTATTTAAAAAGCACAGATCATGCATTTATTATTTTATTAGTACGCAAATATTATGTTATGTTAAACACGTAAACAATTATAAGTTGATTATCTTGCACACAAAATAACGTGTTACCTTTAACCCTTTACATGTAACATACATTGTTGGTTAATTACTTAAACGAACATGTTTATTAATTATTTTACGAAAAATATTAGGAGGTTAAACATTTTTCATTTACCCTGCTCCATCACTGCCCTACGGCAAAAAACCCATAAATGAGGCGCAGAGCTTTTACATTCTTCTCCCCTGACACACACAGATTCTGTTTGGTCATTTACGCTTTGCCTCAGCCCACCAAAAGCATACATTCTGGACGAATGGGTCTGCCCACTTCAGCCATTGTCTCTTTTCATTGTAAGTTACGCATTTTGCTTGAGCACATGTAATTAGATTACAAATCCATGCCTGCCAACTTGAAAAACATTCTCACTGTGTGAGGAGGGGGCGGGGCCTTGAAGAGGGTGGGGCCTCATACCGAAAAGTACCGAAGAGGCACTTTTGAACCCCACCCGCCCCCAAGCCCACTTCTCCCAAAAAAAAAAAAAGCTTTCTGTGGATGGTGCCGATGTGCTGGGAAGTTTTAACACCCCTTAATGGGCGTCTGCAGTTCAAAGTCTCGGAAAACGAGGTGGAAACCCACTATTTACAGTGGTTTTCAGCTTGTTTTCTCTGCCACCGTGTGATATCGGCTCCTCACCGGTTGATCATGTGATGGGAGCCGATATCGTGTGTCACACGGTGGCACCGTGGGCTGTGGTGTAGCTACACCTTTTACTGCCTGTGGCAGTCCCTGCGCGTTTGCCTCCCTGCGACGGCCGCAGGTAAGGCCGGGGGGGTCCTGGTGATCCTTGGGTTTGCCACCCCACAACAGCCGCAGGTAAGAGCGGGGGTGGGGGTGGCGGTGCTGGCGATCCCTGCGTTTGCCGCCCGCGACCCCTGCAGATAAGAGCTTGTGCCGCCCGGGACAGACCACCCCCCTCCCTTGCTACGCCACTGACCGTGTGAGTTGGCAGGTATGCAAATCTTACAAAAAACAGCAATTTGTGTGCTCAGTGATAATATAGGGTAATTGAGTCGTTCATAAAGTACACAAACTCATTTTACCACTAAAGACTCTGAAAACACAAACGTGAAAACTTTGCTTCTCACTTAGCTCTGGGTTTTCAACATAGTGATGTAAAGTGCTCAAAATACAGACTTTGCTGTGCATGGTTTCCTTAGGAAGCATACATTCATGCTATCTTTGAGGAAATGTTGATTTAGTATGTTATTAGAAATACGACACACTCAAAGAAGACAAGTCCACAAAAGTATAGAAAGCATCTAAGGTAAATGTGTAAACTGTCCCAAAGCACTGTCAACACGTCTGCACAAAAGAATATAGAATGTTAATGTAATGTGATAGGGTAACAACATTTTACGCTAGACTTTAGTCGGCCAAAATAACTTGCATTGGCATGGTTTGGTTGGTGATTTAGGCAGCATTTACGTCATGTTGTGCAAGCGGGAGCTACTTTTTTGTGAATTGCATGTGTATAGAGCACAATCTGACACTGGTATGACATCACAGTGTATTCAATCGCCGGCCTTCCACGTTACATCGCCCCACAAAATTGTATGTAAAATGGAAAATATCCACAGCAGTTTTGCAAATCCGAGGTACTTTGGCTGAGCACACCAAAGTTAGCCTGCAATATGGGCACAAGTCCTAAACAAGTGAAGCATAGCTGGCAAGTTTTCACTCTGCATATGTGTGACATTTTCAGGTGTTCAGCGTGTTTATGTGTGACATTTGAATGCCATGTGTGCCACTTTAAGTGATACTAGGCTAAGGCATGTTTGCCCTTGCAATGAGATCGTTTCAGACACGTACCTCTCTCATGGTCTAGAATAGGCCTTCGAACAGTCACCACACTAATTCAGTTCTTACATGATATCACAGGCCAACTTTCGTTTTCTAATATGTTCAGCCCTTGAAGCATCTGATAAAATAGACCTCATCCCTCGGACAGCGAAAAATCATAAGGACTACCACATGACTGTAGGATGTCAGATACATGCTCCGACCTTGGCCACAAGGCTGCCTATGCAGATGTCCTATTGCCAAGGAGTGCTGCCTTTTTCCAGCTGGACAGTAGATGAGATTGAGTGACCACGCATCCTGGTTTGTAAAGGAGAGCTATTGCTGTCTAATTAGAGACCAGAGAAGTCAGGCAAGTAAGGGCCAGCATCAGTAAGGTCGCCAGCTGACTTAATGCCACTAAGGATACTTCTTCTGCTCTAGGTTTCCATAAAACAGTGAATCTATTCTACTTTGGTAATTGTAGCACTGGATCATTGTGTTCTTGGTTACGTGGATTCATTTAGTAAACTTTGGCATGAGAAAGTCCTGCACCATCTAGAGATGCCCCAATACGAAGATGTGGCAGCAGGCCTTGTGTCAGTGGAACAGAACTGCATATCAAGACACAGTGGGGCCATATTATCAAGAACGGCGCAAACATTATCGCCACTTTAGCGGCAGGAAACTGCCGCTAAAGCGGCGATAAGGGGCTTGATAATATGCCCTAGAGAATTCAATAGAAGCCCAGGTTTGATGTCCTTGACACCAAAACCTGGGCTTCTATTGGAATTCTCTAGAGCATATTATCAAGCCCCTTATCGCCGCTTTAGCAGCAGTTTCCTGCCGCTAAAGCAGCGATAATGTTTGCGCCGTTCTTGATAATATGGCCCGGTGGTCTTTTACTGGCCAATATGAAAGTGATGCACCTTGAGCGGAGCAGCTGTCACAACAATAACTAAAGGAGTAGTCAGGTCTGCCTTTGGTACGTGCAGGCAAGTACCTCCCACAAAAACTTAAAAAGGCACTGGTTTTTATATTGGATTTATTTTTCTATTTGATTATTTATTTATGTCATTCTTATAGTGTCACTATCACTCTTCTACAGATGTTGTCAACACTTTTTAGAATTCCAGGCATAACGCATCTGTGTCAAGAATCATTTAAGGCAGCATTAACAGAAGCAAACAACAAGGACTGAACCTCCTCGATTGGTCCGAAGGAGTTAAAATATTGCAAATTGATTTATTTATCATAAGAAATGGATTCACTATCACTCAAGGCTGGAGCAGTATCTCGGCACCTACCCTGGCCCTGCCAAGATACTATTTAGCATACGGACTGGAGAAGAATGAAAGGTCGAGTGAACCCATCGATATTTCAGCCTGGCTTGCAGTTTGTACTCGGGTCTTAGAAGCAGGTGCTTAAACTAAAACTATCCAACTTCTTAATGCAAAGGTCATTATGGAGGCATTACTAGAACGTTCTTCAGAGAACAGCACAGAATCTTAAACAGTATTCCGCACACTGCATCCAGCGCATACTGGCAAGTGTACATTCTTGTATGTCTCTAAAACATGCAGGACATCTACCTGATTCTAAAACACAATTTAGTAGTCTCCAGACTGGCAAAGCATAGGATGGCCTCTTTGAGATGACAACAGTCACACAAACTTGTAAAACCTTGGATGCTTATGGGTTGCTGCCAAACTCAGGTCCTACCTGACAACTCTCGACAGGCGATCTTTTAAAGTCCAGTGCTGTCGCTGGTGGGGGCACCATACAGTGGCAGGCAGCTAGTTCCTGGGAGGTGCCTGGGTGCCGGACTGCCCATATCAGCTGGGTTCAGGAGACTGCTTGTGCAAGGGACTAAACTGAAACAAAAGTGCTGGAGAACAACGCGATTCACGCATGGCGTCACGACAACCATCATGTCTCTGTGACCAAATCCACAAAAAGCCCTCTCGGGGGTAACAGCCCAACTAGACAACACCTCACATACTCGACCGAAGCATGTTACAAGACGAGAAGCATTTTCTAAGTACTGCACTATCAATGTGCAGAGCCATGTTTGCGTTGACAGCATGTATTTTTGAAGATGCACTGCAAGCAAATCCAGAGGTTATTTGTTGGAACTTCAAATTGTGTGACTAATTATTCCAGTTCATTAATGCGGTGGCAGTGTCGCATTTGCGTTAGTTTGACTGCTGATGAGAGACACTTGACAGGGCTGGTGAAGACACTTACCACACTTGTAGCCACCTAAACGGTGGTAGGGCTGACGAGTGAAGCCTGAGAGTCAGATGAAAAACTGTCTGATCTGGGACCGTGTGCACAAAAGGCAGCCTTTACTGCAGCAGCACTGGATGGGAAGCCGTGGGTCCCAGGACTCAATAGCGGCAAGAGAAACAGAGGGAGACTTCATGCAGGGACACGACGGTGACGTAGAAGGTGGAGTGGAGTGCATGAAGCAGTGTTTATTCCACCTCTTAGAAACTGATGTCTCGAAAGCAATGAGGCTAGTCCATGACCCCACGCATTTATGAGTTGTTGTTAAGGGAACACCCTTCCCATGCGCTCACGGGGGGGTGCTCAGGGAGCAAAGAGGAGGAAAGGGTTAAGTGTTGGTGCGCTGGGAGAGTGACTCAGTGAAGGAAACATAGATAAAAGGCCAAAAAAAAGCAGATCTCATAGAGACGGGCATGAGGCATAACATCTAGAGCTGCCGACTTTGGAACTGAGAAACCGGGTTTCGAGCCTCAGCGTAGGCTCCCTGTGCCTTTGGAAAAAAAATAGCTAGCAAACTTACCTTTAAGAGCAGTTAATATAAAAAAAATTAACATGAAGCACAGCACCGAACCGCGTAGGCTACAAAACTATATAATTAATTAAAGTTTGTTTACACACGCATACACAACAACATTCTCGCAGACAGGAGCCAAAAAAGACTGAATTCAAATAATAACATGGTGCGCCTAAAGTAAATAACAAGAGAACGCGGCGGCTGTGAGGAAAGATCCAGCACACGGCAAATGAAGCAGCGAACATGAAGTAAACAAAACGCAAACACTTCTCACTCCAAGACGGGCCACCAAAAAAAGAGTTCTCTCAAAGTTTCCTATATAACATGGTGAGTAAGAGCACATTAAACAGGGGCAGTCCTCATGGTACGTTACAATAGTAGAAAAGGAGGGACTACTGAGCATATTACCCATAGAAAAGCAGCCATTTACGAAGACAGTAAAAGTAGCTAATTAGAAAGATGGGCAGTGCTTAAAGCCCATATTCTAGATATAACATGTCTGAAAGAGACCTGAAAACGACCTACCACAAACTACAATTTGTTTCTTGGAGCAAATAGCAATTCTTTTCAATTTAACCAACTCAATGATACTATGTTTTTCAAACCTGAAAAGAAAAACGGCTAAGTTAGGCTCACCAAGATGGAATCTCAAACAAGCATTGGAAAAGCCACTAGGTCTGGCTTGCATGTGTGTCCTGACTAAAATATAAAAAATTAATGCTGCAGTGAAAAAAAATTATTGCTTTCTTTATAAATTGCATTTATGTGATAGTAAATGTAATACATGATTATTCAGTGTACAATAGTGATATAAAAGAGACCTTCTATGCATTCCAATGAAAGCACTCTGTAGGAGGTGGAATGATACACCAAAGAGTCAATAGCATGAGGTAAAAGTGATTTACTGCTCTAGGATCAGGCAAAGACTACTCTATGTAATTTTTAAAGAGTTGGTAACAGTAGGTAATGCAGACGGCTGTGCTGTCAAGCCAGATCTAAGAAGCAGAGCACAAAGTATGCATCATAAACACAGTTATTTAAAGACTGCAAGATTAAAAGTCGGTCAGTTATCACATTTCTTTCATCACTTTAAAGTAACTAGCTGCAAAAAAATGTCTTCCCTGCAACAAACAGTTTTTCGGCAGTTGGTCCTAAGAACATTTGTAAAGTGTTTTCAGGTATGCAGCTTCAAAGAACTTTCATTAATAGAAGTTGTCAAAATAAAAATAACTGGTACTGTATTTATTGACATTTGAGCGGCAGATTTTTCAAACTTTCACGCACTGCAGTGCAGCAGGACACCTTGCTGTGCTGCCCTGCGTGAAAGGGAAAGGGCAGGAATGCGTCGTAATTAACATTATATGGCGCATTCCTGTCTTTTCCTTGCGCTGGCGCACAATGGGCTGCCTAGCGCCAACGCAGGTACCCACGCACCGTGGTGCAAGGGTGCCTGTGTTGCAGACGGGAGCAATTTTGTGCAAGAAGGGGCTCCTTCCTGCACAAAAACAATCCTCTGAGGCATTTTCCTCTTTCTATGTGTACTGCAGCACATATTGGAAGAGGAAAAACAAGGAGAATTAAAGATATTTCTCCTTGTTATGCCTCCCCCGGGGATGCGTAGCATTTTGACGCATTCCCAAGTCTATTAGTAATGGTAAATCTGGGAATGCGTCAAAATCCATGGGTGGATGCGTGGGAGCACCCATGCTCCACCCATGGAACGCCTCCCTGGGGCAGACTAACGTAACGCAGTGATTTGTGCTATGTTGTGTTACTCTACATTTATCAAGCCACACAGGCCCCCGCTAGGTGGCCTTCCAAGGCTTGATAAATCTAACTTTAGTGTTGTGTCACCATTGCGCCCCGCTGCGTGGTGCCAGGGCAACGCAACACTATGATAAATTTGCCCCTGAGTGTACTCTATGATTGTTGACAATGATATCTTGGGAGTGAAAAAGGACTATCAACATTTGGTGCTCAAGATACTGAGTTATGTTATTTGCTGAAATGTTTCATGTGGGTAGAGTTCCAACTGGAATTCTGGAAATGTACATTAGGCTTTTCTCTTTTTCTTTGATCACTGTGTAGCACGCTTTCCTGATCCAGGGGTGTCTAACTAGAGTCCTCGAGGTAGTGGCGGGCCTCAACATTATGAGCTGGGACCACACTTAGGTAAGGATCGCACGGCATGCAATGTATGTGCATTAACAACCAGTGAAGAGGTTGGCATGTGTGTACTTGACTTGCCCATAGGTACTTATGAGCTAGCTTGGATTCTTTAAATAACATTGACACAAAAGATTCCAGCTGCTATTCAATACATGAAAAACTAAAGACTCAACACAAAATCCAGCCAATTGTGAAAGGTCCAAACCTGTATTTCACTTCCTTCTTCTGTAGCTTTGTTTTCACAATGATAAGTTTAAAAATTGTATTCTTTGAACATTTCTACAGGTCTTACAGAGCATAAAAAACGTACCCATCGGTGCAGATACGTGTTTAAGCGAAAAAGTGAACGTGCATGTCACAGATGGGAAAACAGACAGGCAGAGTGTAAGGGAGGTTAAGGTGTGTGAGTAGGGCACTTATGAGGAGTGTGTGAGGGAAGGGAGGATTTTAGAGCAGGAGGGGTGTGTCTGTGTATATAAGAGAGGGCAGGCGTTTTAGTAAAATAGGATATGAAAGTGTGAGTGAGAATGAAATGGCAAGAAGAGTGTAGGGGACAACTAAGAGGATCTTAAAAAAGAAGGGTGTGAGAAGAAGGCGAGACTTGAAGATATGTGATTGAAAGCTATTAGAAGTCAGTGTATGAAAGCAGACAGTGAGATGATGGACAGGGAGAGAGTAGTCTGTGTGTGGTGATCTGTAGGAAAGTGAGAGGGTAGGAGAAAGAGAGTGAGAAAGGAGAATGTGTGAGGGTCATTCATTTAAGAAGAGGAATGAGGTATTGAAGGCAGTCTTGGTAGCCATTCAAAGATGACCCTTTAAATGCTGGAGGAACCATGATCTGAGCCCCACTTTGGACGCCATTAGTAAAAATAAAAGCGGGTGGCGTGCTGGGAGGTAGTGGGTAGAATAGGGGAACAGCATTAAATCAAATAGTGCTCACCCACTAGATAAAGCAGACCATGTAACAACACCAGTAAAAGCTCCAGTTGTTATGGGAGGTAACAAATGCAGACAAGGCGGTACCAAGGAGGGACTAACAAGCCTAATAACGACTTGGAAGCCAGCGTTTACGAAGGACAATGACACAAGCCAATTAAAAATATGGGCGGGGCTTCAAAGCAATACTCCACTACTGCATGCCTCGCAGCACAGGATGCGCTGCCCAGGCTCGACCTAAAAATCTCGTCCCAATTCACCTATTTAGCATCCATTTCCTGACGGGCACCCACTTCATTGACACACCAGCAACTTAATGCTAGTAGTTGGTTTTCACATAACTCTCCTGCCACATTGCATTGAATACAGCTGGGTGCAAGTCAGGGCAACTCATAACTGAACCCAAGCAGAATAAATCGGAAAATATGCGAGCGCTTAGTAGCCAGTTTCAACTGTTGTGGATCCTTGCCCAGTTACAGCCAACAAAGGACATGGCACATGAGTGGTGGGCAGGTTAGACACTCTGGTTAGCAACAGGCTCAGATGCCCTCATGATAACCCCCATCACGTACGGCTATACCTCCTATTACCCATCTCTTAAACAAAGATATACATAGGCTTTTTAAAAGACATCTTGGTACATTAACTGAATGCAAAATTCAAGTATTGTAAACATACAAAGCGAAAGCACCTCTTTGCCCGACTCAGTCTGGTCACACTGAACAACAGTGTAAATAAATAATAAACAGACATGCTGTCATATAGTTTAAAGCTACAGCACAACAAACTTAACTATTCAAACTTGAATGGGCATTAAAAATCGCCTTCACAGATTAGAAATATCGCTCAGCAGGTTAATGACTTGCTGATGAGGTCTGTATGCAGGCTGCAGGTCACAGGTTAGAATCTCTACGAGTTTTTTTTTAGGTCTGGCCTAGAAGTAGAGGGCTTCATTTATGAGGCCGTACCAGCACTATTGCGCCGCCGGAATGTCACTGTTTTGACGTTCCGGTGGCGCACTGTGCCACTGGCAAATTCATAAGGCCATGTAAAGCCACTTTACGTGGCTTTTCATGGCCTTATAAATATGTACCCCTTCACGTAGAAAACTGCATGAAAGGGGCGTTCCATGGGTGTTGCTGGGGGCGTTCCCAACAACATCCATGGCTTTTTGACATTGCCCCAGATTTACGAGAAATCATAAGTCTGAGGCAGCGCCAAAAACTTACGCCTCCCCAGGGGAGGCATAAGGGAGGTACAACGAGGACAGATATCTTTATTTTTTCCTAGTTTTCCCTCTTTCTATGTGTGCTGCAGAATGCAGCACACATAGAAAGAGGAAAAAGCCTCTTGTGATTGTTTTTGTGCAGGAAGGTTTTCCTTCCTGCACAAAAATAATCATCCCTGCAATGCAGGCACCCTTGCACCATGGTGCAAAGGTGCCTGCGTTGGTGCACAGCAGCCCATTGTGCGCCGGTGCAGGGGAAAAGGACAGGAATGCTCCATAGCTAATAGATACAGCGCATTTCTGCCCTTTTCTTTTGCTGTAGGGCAGTGCAGGAGCAAGGCTTGCTGCGCTGCCTTACGGCAAAAAACCCATAAATGAGGCGCAATGCTTTTACATTCTTCTCCCCTGACACACACAGATTCTGGTTGGTCATTTATGCTTTGCCTCAGCCCACCAAAAGCATACATTCTGGACGAATGGGTCTGCCCACTTCAGCCATTGTCTCTTTTCATTGTAAGTTACGCATTTTGCTTGAGCACATGTAATTAGATTACAAATCCATGCCTGCCAACTTGAAAAACATTCTCACTGTGTGAGGAGGGGGCGGGGCCTTGAAGAGGGTGGGGCCTCATACCGAAAAGTACCGAAGAGGCACTTTTGAACCCCACCCGCGCCCAAACCCACTTCTCCCAAAAAAAAAAGAAAAGCTTGCTGTGGATGGTGCCGATGTGCTGGGAAGTTTTAACACCCCTTAATGGGCGTCTGCAGTTCAAAGTCTCGGAAAACGAGGTGGAAACCCACTATTTACAGTGGTTTTCAGCTTGTTTTCTCTGCCACCATGTGATATCGGCTCCTCACCGGTTGATCATGTGATGGGAGCCGATATCGTGTGTCACACAGTGGCACCGTGGGCTGTGGTGTAGCTACACCTTTTACTGCCTGTGGCAGTCCCTGCGCGTTTGCCTCCCTGCGACGGCCACAGGTAAGGGCGGGGGGTTCCTGGTGATCCCTGGGTTTGCCACCCCACAACAGCCGCAGGTAAGAGCGGGGGGTGGGGTGGCGGTGCTGGCAATACCCGCGTTTGCCGCCCGCAACCCCTGCAGATAAGAGCTTGTGCCGCCCGGGGCAGACCGCCCCCTCCCTTGCTACGCCACTGACCGTGTGAGTTGGCAGGTATGCAAATCTTACAAAAAACAGCAATTTGTGTGCTCAGTGATAATATAGGGTAATTGAGTCGTTCATAAAGTACACAAACTCATTTTACCACTAAAGACTCTGAAAACACAAACGTGAAAACTTTGCTTCTCACTTAGCTCTGGGTTTTCAACATAGTGATGTAAAGTGCTCAAAATACAGACTTTGCTGTGCATGGTTTCCTTAGGAAGCATACATTCATGCTATCTTTGAGGAAATGTTGATTTAGTATGTTATTAGAAATACGACACACTCAAAGAAGACAAGTCCACAAAAGTATAGAAAGCATCTAAGGTAAATGTGTAAACTGTCCCAAAGCACTGTCAACACGTCTGCACAAAAGAATATAGAATGTTAATGTAATGTGATAGGGTAACAACATTTTACGCTAGACTTTAGTCGGCCAAAATAACTTGCATTGGCATGGTTTGGTTGGTGATTTAGGCAGCATTTACGTCATGTTGTGCAAGCGGGAGCTACTTTTTTGTGAATTGCATGTGTATAGAGCACAATCTGACACTGGTATGACATCACAGTGTATTCAATCGCCGGCCTTCCACGTTACATCTCCCCACAAAATTGTATGTAAAATGGAAAATATCCACAGCAGTTTAGCAAATCCGAGGTACTTTGGCTGAGCACACCAAAGTTAGCCTGCAATATGGGCACAAGTTCTAAACAAGTGAAGCATAGCTGGCAAGTTTTCACTCTGCATATGTGTGACATTTTCAGGTGTTCAGCGTGTTTATGTGTGACATTTGAATGCCATGTGTGCCACTTTAAGTGATACTAGGCTAAGGCATGTTTGCCCTTGCAATGAGATCGTTTCAGACACGTACCTCTCTCATGGTCTAGAATAGGCCTTCGAACAGTCACCACACTAATTCAGTTCTTACATGATATCACAGGCCAACTTTCGTTTTCTAATATGTTCACCCCTTGAAGCATCTGATAAAATAGACCTCATCCCTTGGACAGCGAAAAATCATAAGGACTACCACATGACTGTAGGATGTCAGATACATGCTCTGACCTTGGCCACAAGGCTGCCTATGCAGATGTCCTATTGCCAAGGAGTGCTGCCTTTTTCCAGCTGGACAGTAGATGAGATTGAGTGACCACGCATCCTGGTTTGTAAAGGAGAGCTATTGCTGTCTAATTAGAGACCAGAGAAGTCAGGCAAGAAAGGGCCAGCATCTTTAAGGTCGCCAGCTGACTTCATGCCACTAAGGATACTTCTTCTGCTCTAGGTTTCCATAAAACAGTGAATCTATTCTACTTTGGTAATTGTAGCACTGGATCATTGTGTTCTTGGTTACGTGGATTCATTTAGTAAACTTTGGCATGAGAAAGTCCTGCACCATCTAGAGATGCCCCAATCAGCAGGCCTTGTGTCAGTGGAACAGAACTGCATATCAAGACACAGTGGGGCCATATTATCAAGAACGGCGCAAACATTATCGCCACTTTAGCGGTAGGAAACTGCCGCTAAAGCGGCGATAAGGGGCTTGATAATATGCCCTATAGAATTCCAATAGAAGCCCAGGTTTGATGTCCTTGACACCAAAACCTGGGCTTCTATTGGAATTCTCTAGGGCATATTATCAAGCCCCTTATCGCCGCTTTAGCGGCAGTTTCCTGCCGCTAAAGCGGCGATAATGTTTGCGCCGTTCTTGATAATATGGCCCGGTGGTCTTTTACTGGCCAACATGAAAGTGATGCACGGGAGCGGAGCAGCTGTCACAACAATAACTAAAGGAGTAGTCAGGTCTGCCTTTGGTACGTGCAGGCAAGTACCTCCCACAAAAACATAAAAAGGCACTGGTTTTTATATTGGATTTATTTTTCTATTTGATTATTTATTTATGTCATTCTTATAGTGTCACTATCACTCTTCTACAGATGTTGTCAACACTTTTTAGAATTCCAGGCATAACGCATCTGTGTCAAGAATCATTTAAGGCAGCATTAACAGAAGCAAACAACAAGGACTGAACCTCCTCGATTGGTCCGAAGGAGTTAAAATATTGCAAATTGATTTATTTATCATAAGAAATGGATTCACTATCACTCAAGGCTGGAGCAGTATCTCGGCACCTACCCTGGCCCTGCCAAGATACTATTCAGCATACGGACTGGAGAAGAATGAAAGGTCGAGTGAACCCATCGATATTTCAGCCTGGCTTGCAGTTCGTACTCGGGTCTTAGAAGCAGGTGCTTAAACTAAAACTATCCAACTTCTTAATGCAAAGGTCATTATGGAGGCATTACTAGAACGTTCTTCAGAGAACAGCACAGAATCTTAAACAGTATTCCGCACACTGCATCCAGCGCATACTGGCAAGTGTACATTCTTGTATGTCTCTAAAACATGCAGGACATCTACCTGATTCTAAAACACAATTTAGTAGTCTCCAAACTGGCAAAGCATAGGATGGCCTCTTTGAGATGACAACAGTCACACAAACTTGTAAAACCTTGGATGCTTATGGGTTGCTGCCAAACTCAGGTCCTACCTGACAACTCTCGACAGGCGATCTTTTAAAGTCCAGTGCTGTCGCTGGTGGGGGCACCATACAGTGGCAGGCAGCTAGTTCCTGGGAGGTGCCTGGGTGCCGGACTGCCCATAGCAGCTGGGTTCAGGAGACTGCTTGTGCAAGGGACTAAACTGAAACAAAAGTGCTGGAGAACAACGCGATTCACGCATGGCGTCACGACAACCATCATGTCTCTGCGACCAAATCCACAAAAAGCCCTCTCGGGGGTAGCAGCCCAACTAGACAACACCTCACATACTCGACCGAAGCATGGTACAAGACGAGAAGCATTTTCTAAGTACTGCACTATCAATGTGCAGAGCCATGTTTGCGTTGACAGCATGTATTTTTAAAGATGCACTGCAAGCAAATCCAGAGGTTATTTGTTGGAACTTCAAATTGTGTGACTAATTATTCCAGTTCATTAATGCGGTGGCAGTGTCGCATTTGCGTTAGTTTGACTGCTGATGAGAGACACTTGACAGGGCTGGTGAAGACACTTACCACACTTGTAGCCAACTAAACGGTGGTAGGGCTGACGAGTGAAGCCTGAGAGTCAGATGAAAAACTGTCTGATCTGGGACCGTGTGCACAAAAGGCAGCCTTTACTGCAGCAGCACTGGATGGGAAGCCGTGGGTCCCAGGACTCAATAGCGGCAAGAGAAACAGAGGAAGACTTCATGCAGGGACACGACGGTGACGTAGAAGGTGGAGTGGAGTGCATGAAGCAGTGTTTATTCCACCTCTTAGAAACTGATGTCTCGAAAGCAATGAGGCTAGTCCATGACCCCACGCATTTATGAGTTGTTGTTAAGGGAACACCCTTCCCATGCGCTCATGGGGGGGTGCTCAGGGAGCAAAGAGGAGGAAAGGGTTAAGGGTTGGTACGCTTGGAGCGTTACTCAGTGAAGGAAACATAGATAAAAGGCCAAAAAATGCAGATCTCTTAGAGACGGGCATGAGGCATAACATCTAGAGCTGCCGACTTTGGAATGAGAAACCGGGTTTCGAGCCTCAGCGTAGGCTCCCTGTGCCTTTGGAAAAAAAATAGCTAGCAAACTTACCTTTAAGAGCAGTTAATATAAAAAAAATTAACATGAAGCACAGTACCGAACCGCGTAGGCTACAAAACTATATAATTAATTAAAGTTTGTTTACACACGCATACACAACTGCATTCTCGCAGACAGGAGCCAAAAAAGACTGAATTCAAATAATAACATGGTGCGCCTAAAGTAAATAACAAGAGAACGCGGCGGCTGTGAGGAAAGATCCAGCACACGGCAAATGAAGCAGCGAACATGAAGTAAACAAAACGCAAACACTTCTCACTCCAAGACGGGCCACCAAAAAAAGAGTTCTCTCAAAGTTTCCTATATAACATGGTGAGTAAGAGCACATTAAACAGGGGCAGTCCTCATGGTAGGTTACAATAGCAGAAAAGGAGGGACTACTGAGCATATTACCCATAGAAAAGCAGCCATTTACGAAGACAGTAAAAGTAGCTAATTAGAAAGATGGGCAGTGCTTAAAGCCCATATTCTAGATATAACATGTCTGAAAGAGACCTGAAAACGACCTACCACAAACTACAATTTGTTTCTTGGAGCAAATAGCAATTCTTTTCAATTTAACCAACTCAATGATACTATGTTATTCAAACCTGAAAAGAAAAACGGCTAAGTTAGGCTCACCAAGATGGAATCTCAAACAAGCATTGGAAAAGCCACTAGGTCTGGCTTGCATTGTGTGTCCTGACTAAAATATTAAAAATTAATGCTGCAGTGAAAAAAAAATTATTGCTTTCTTTATAAATTGCATTTATGTGATAGTAAATGTAATACATGATTATTCAGTGTACAATAGTGATATAAAAGAGACCTTCTATGCATTCCAATGAAAGCACTCTGTAGGAGGTGGAATGATACACCAAAGAGTCAATAGCATGAGGTAAAAGTGATTTACTGCTCTAGGATCAGGCAAAGACTACTCTATGTAATTTTTAAAGAGTTGGTAACAGTAGGTAATGCAGACGGCCGTGCTGTCAAGCCAGATCTAAGAAGCAGAGCACAAAGTATGCATCATATACACAGAGTTATTTACAGACTGCAAGATTAAAAGTCGGTCAGTTATCACATTTCTTTCATCACTTTAAAGTAACTAGCTGCAAAAAAATGTCTTCCCTGCAACAAACAGTTTTTCGGCAGTTGGTCCTAAGAACATTTGTAAAGTGTTTTCAGGTATGCAGCTTCAAAGAACTTTCATTAATAGAAGTTGTCAAAATTAAAATAACTGGTACTGTATTTATTGACATTTGAGCGGCAGATTTTTCAAACTTTCACGCACCGCAGTGCAGCAGGACACCTTGCTGTGCTGCCCTGCGTGAAAGGGAAAGGGCAGGAATGCATCGTAATTAACATTATATGGCGCATTCCTGTCTTTTCCTTGCGCTGGTGCACAATGGGCTGCCTAGCGCCAACGCAGGTACCCTCGCACCGTGGTGCAAGGGTGCCTGTGTTGCAGACGGGAGCAATTTTGTGCAAGAAGGGGCTCCTTCCTGCACAAAAACAATCCTCTGAGGCATTTTCCTCTTTCTATGTGTACTGCAGCACATATTGGAAGAGGAAAAAAAAGGAGAATTAAAGATATTTCTCCTTGTTATGCCTCCCCCGGGGATGCGTAGCATTGTGACGCATTCCCAAGTCTATTAGTAATGGTAAATCCAGGAATGCGTCAAAATCCATGAGTGGATGCGTGGGAGCACCCATGCTCCACCCATGGAACGGCTCCCTGGGGCAGACTAACGTAACGCAGTGATTTGTACTATGTTGTGTTACTCTACATTTATCAAGCCTCACAGGCCCCCGCTAGGTGGCCTTCCAAGGCTTGATAAATCTAACTTTAGTGTTGTGTCACCATTGCGCCCCGCTGCGTGGTGCCAGGGCGACGCAACACTATGATAAATTTGCCCCTGAGTGTACTCTATGATTGTTGACAATGATATCTTGGGAGTGAAAAAGGACTATCAACATTTGGTGCTCAAGACACTGAGCTATGTTATTTGCTGAAATGTTTCATGTGGGTAGAGTTCCAACTGGAATTCTGGAAATGTACGTTAGGCTTTTCTCTTTTTCTTTGATCACTGCGTAGCACGCTTTCCTGATCCAGGGGTGTCTAACTAGAGTCCTCAAGGTAGTGGCGGGCCTCAACATTATGAGCTGGGACAACACTTAGGTAAGGATCGCACGGCATGCAATGTATGTGCATTAACAACCAGTGAAGAGGTTGGCATGTGTGTACTTGACTTGCCCATAGGTACTTATGAGCTAGCTTGGATTCTTTAAATAACATTGACACAAAAGATTCCAGCTGCTATTCAATACATGAAAAACTAAAGACTCAACACAAAATCCAGCCAATTGTGAAAGGTCCAAACCTGCATTTCACTTCCTTCTTCTGTAGCTTTGTTTTCACAATGATAAGTTTAAAAATTGTATTCTTTGAACATTTCTACAGGTCCTACAGAGCATAAAAAATGTACCCATCGGTGCAGATACGTGTTTAAGCGAAAAAGTGAACGTGCATGTCACAGATGGGAAAACAGACAGGCAGAGTGTAAGGGAGGTTAAGGTGTGTGAGTAGGGCACTTATGAGGAGTGTGTGAGGGAAGGGAGGATTTTAGAGCAGGAGGGGTGTGTCTGTGTATATAAGAGAGGGCAGGCGTTTTAGTAAAATAGGATATGAAAGTGTGAGTGAGAATGAAATGGCAAGAAGAGTGTAGGGGACAACTAAGAGGATCTTAAAAAGAAGGGTGTGAGAAGAAGGCGAGACTTGAAGATATGTGATTGAAAGCTATTAGAAGTCAGTGTATGAAAGCAGACAGTGAGATGCTGGACAGGGAGAGAGTAGTCTGTGTGTGGTGATCTGTAGGAAAGTGAGAGGGTAGGAGAAAGAGAGTGAGAAAGGAGAATGTGTGAGGGTCATTCATTTAAGAAGAGGAATGAGGTATTGAAGGCAGTCTTGGTAGCCATTCAAAGATGACCCTTTAAATGCTGGAGGAACAATGATCTGAGCCCCACTTTGGTTAGCTGTACCACCAGTCCAAGCCATACCCAAATTATTTTGGTATGTGCGCAAATATGTTTACCACTATAGCCCATTCAAGGTGTAGGGCTGGGGGAAAGAGAGAGATTTGGAAGGGTAAAACGTTTGTGCTCTCCCAACTAGATATAAATACACAATAAAACAAGCATACCCTTTACAAAGTAGAAGCCTACATTTCAGGCTCACCCACCCAATACATGAGGAATTCCTCAAGTGCGGATGGATCCCGTCTTTCTGGCGAAATACCAGTATATCTCGAGGGCATTTATAAAAAGTAACAGGATGGCCTCACCAATCCCCCCACCAGGTGTCATGCTTCATCATTGGCCATCCCCCACCCGCCAAAGCATACTCTAATGGCGGACGGGTCCCACATCAAAGGCTGACGGGAATCTTTTTTTGAAGGGAAGGATAATTTCTATAATGGCCGATGATGAAGCATGACGCTTGGGGGGGTGGGTGTGAGGCCATCCCATTACTTTTTATAAATGCCCTTGAGATATAGTGAATTCCTCATGAATTGGGTGGGTGAGCCTGAAATGTAGGCCTATGCTTTATAAAGGGTACATTTGTTTTACTGTGTATTTATGTGCACAAATACCCCTCCTGTAACCACATGCTGAGTTGCCCCTCCTGGCTCTTTGTATCTCAGATGTACATACTTTATTGTCTGTCCACTCCAGCCAAGCCAGGCAAGGGGGCAATAATAGCACTGACTGTGATCCAGCGCTAACAATAAAAATAATTCTCCTATATGCTTTGGTCATCCAGGTGCAACTATTCCTCTAACACACACACTATATCCATATGACGGTGGAGCCCATAACACCGCATATACATTCACTTACTCTTTTATTCCCTGGATTTCCTCCGTCCTTAACCTAGGAGAAAACGATTCGCTGGAAGGAGACGGGATAACTCTTTTATCATGACATAATATTTCTCATTTGCTTTAAAGTATTCAGCTCATTGGTCGATGGACCAACTAGTAGGAATCAGTTGATGGTGATTAAGACCAGCTCAATCACAATAAACTCTTTAACATTTCATTTTAATCATTGAGCTAAAGAATCACTGAGTCATTTGTTTAAAGAATAATAAAGTTTATATAAAGTTTTTATGCAAGAAATAAGGTTAAGTTTATTATCCTGATCATTACATTTATAATCACTATAAGAATAAAATGAAATTGCAATGCATATTTATTAGACGGAAAAATAAGGTTATCATGGTAAGAACTCTAAAGATCAATCTATCTATCTGGGGAAAATCTAATAGTTATAAAATAAAAATCTATCATGGAAAATTCTCCTAAAGCAGCATCTTATACTCAACTGGAAAAGAAAAATAGCAGCAGCAGCATCAGCTCGTCAGCATCAGCAACCGCAACTTCACCCATCTACAGCATCTAACTTCTCCAGCAACTCCCGCAGCATCTACCTCAGCAACTCCCGCGGCAACTCACTCCTGCAGCAACTAACCCCTCCCATCAAGAGTAGGTCTTCTTATACCCTAATTCTAGCTTACAACATAAAATGTTTCTTCTTCATGGCGTGATTCTTTCTCATTGGTCAAAACTCAGGCCCATATACATTTTAATCAAACTTCCTGGTCTTAACCAGTTCCGTGTGGAATGTCCATGCTTGCATCGTTTCCCACAGTTTATGTCATTGCTCATCCGTTTCGATCAGTCCAATTTGTATCTTTTTCTGCTACATTTTAGGTTTAACAGTTCCGTCTATTGATTCAGTTGGACTTCTCACGCTTCTTGCTGATCATCTTGGCACACATCTGCTCAGAAAGGTCACAACAGCCTTGACCATACTTCCATCTTAGCCTCTCAGCATCAGCACGTGATCATCCCTTTTCCACAGCCTCTCTCCTCTATCACATGGTCCCCCGCTCATGCGTACTCTAGCAACTGGCGGCCATTTTATATTGCTGCTCGACAGGCCTAAGCGCACTATTTTCAAAGATAAACAAAATATTGTTAAAACAAAGAAATATAAACCCTTTCGTTTCCCTCCCGTCTTTCTACGTACCCCAATTAGGTATTACCTAGCAAAAATCAACATATAAAGCTGTCCCTTACTTACCATCGCTTTATTTTGCAACCACACGTTTTATTTAAAAGCACAGATCATGCGTTTATTATTTAATTAGTACGCAAGTATTATGTTATGTTAGACACGTAAACAATTATAAGTTGATTAATTTGCACACGGAATAGAGTGTTACCTTTAACCCTTAACATGTAACATACATTGTTGATTATTTACTTAAACGAACATGTTTATTAATTATTTTACGAAAATATTAGGAGGTTAAAAAATTTTCATTTACCCTGCTCCATCAACTCCCCCTTTGGTGATTTTTAATATCACCACAAAACCCAAGTTATACAATTTTCTCAGACAGCATATATCTTTTATCCATTTGCTTTTGTTAGTTTACACAACTGTATCCCTTTCAACTTGTCTCTTCGTTTTCTTGTACATGTTCTCTTTTATTTCTTCTAACTCTATTTCACCCATTTCTCTCTCTCTCTCCTTGTTTATCATGTTTTCTTTTTCTATTTTATTCTGCCTTCTTCTTCTCTTTATACATGTTATTGCAAGCTTCAGTACTAATATTATTATTATTATCACGGTTGCTATTATTATAACTTTCCCTATTATTAATCCACTCATTCTTGTTAACCAATTTATTACTGAAGAAACCCCTTTACCAAGTTTTCCCCATGCACTTTCAACCTCCAGTGGAACAAGTTCTTTGTGCAAACTTGTAATATTTGTAATATACTTCTGTATATTTTCACTTTTATCTGGAATGTAAGTGCAACAATGTTGGACTTTCAGCATTCCACAGACTCCGCCCTCTTTTGCCAAAAGAATGTCAAGGGCAAGTCGATTTTGCATCACCATAGCTCTCATGGCAACCATCTCGGTATTTACCATCAAGAACCCTCCAGCAGTATCTGTAGATAAACGATCTACCACTGTGGATAATTTCCGAATTCTAAATGCATTCAAAGATATTCCCACTGCTGGTATCAATGCTCCAAAAATATCACCTACTATTTCTGAAAAACTTTCCTTTTTCTACGTGTAAAGGTATTTATCATTTTGTGTGTTCCTTTTTCTTTTCTATCCATATGAAAAATCTTTGGAAAGACCAGGCCTAAGTAACATGACCCATACCAATGGTCCGGCAACCTATAATAAGCCCTATTTCCGCAAACATAATAAATCCCTGGAAATATTGGATCTTTTCCCCCTTTGAATCCCCATCCACCTAAAATTTGGTAATTGTCATGGCAAATACTGGAACCCACAAAATAATTGTCATATCTTGTCTTATTTCTTCTAATGCACAACCTTCCCTGTTGGGGCCAATCCAGAGTCATAGCTGCATTTGTCTTTTTCTTGTCATGATTGTCTTCCTCAAACGCCCAAAGGGGTGTTTTTGTCTCTTCTATCACTTTTCTTTGAAATTTCTCTCTTCTCTCTTCAACCATCTCTAAAAATACTTTATCTTCCTTCTTTAACTCGCAGGTAAGGTTGTACCTAATTATACTATCTAATGTTAAAATCTTATCTTCTAGAAAATATTCACCAAACGTTTTTCCCTCTTTTATTTTGTTTAGCTCGGGAACTACAGAAACTTTCGCAAAAATCTTATCTATGTCAGTGTAATAATATTCTAATCTACCTGTTTTATAAAATAAACTTGTTAAAACGCTACATGTTATTCCATATGTCAAAGGGAGGTGATGATAAGTCACACCCTCTGCTACAGATGCAGGCAACTGCATACAAACATAGCAATCTCTTACATCCATTGTTTCTACATACTCATATAATAATTTAGTAAACATTTTTTTTGAAAAATCTGTTATTGATTTGTCCTTGTGTAATTCTGCACTACTCTTTAAAATAACTGGTTCTTGAGTGTTAGCTCCTTTTTCTTTCTCAGTGTTATTAGACGTTTCTACTACAGCTAAACTAATTGGAATAGTGATTGCTAAAATCACCCATACTGTCATTAATAATCCTGTACAAAAACAGCACATCTTGCACCTTCTACTTAAAAACTCACATTTACATTTTCTATCTCTAGTATTCTCCATTTTGTTTTATAACCTTATTTATTTGTTTTCCAGAAAATTGTGTCACTACACCTCAGAAATGACTTATTTGCCACTCTGTACTCCAATGTTTTGTCTTTGCTCAGAATTCTTTCTTTGTCACATCCGGTAAATTCGTCAGATCCAGTGTTTTGTCAAATCCGGTAGAAATTATTTAAACTTCTTCAGGTTTGTTGCACTTCACTTTCTCCCATCAGGTTTCTTTGTTCTGGGTTCTTGTGAGTGTTCTTTTCTTCTTTGTTACTAGTTAAAGCAAGATACAACCATTCAGGCGATCTGTACTTCGGATTTACCTTCTTTATTCTTTTCGTTTTCTGCAAGTGTTTTCCACCTTGTCTTTCTTGCTCTCTCTGACTTGTTATTTCATTCACTTGTTCAGCACTTTTCCCATCCAACCTTATGATTCTGTATCTTAATTTTCTTACTTCGTTGGGCCAATTGTCTCCTTTTCTTGGCCTTTTTGCTTCACTTCCTTTTTCCTCTCTTTCTGTTTTCCAATTTCTTTTTCTTGACTCTAGTTTTTGGTTTCTTTCTTCTCCACTTTCTTCAGACTCTGTTTCAATTCTTTCGTCATTGCCTCTTATTTTGAAACTTATAATTTCATTTTCTTCTACTTGTGGTTCTTTTCTTATCTTCCTTCGTTCACCTATTTCTGTCCCTCCTCGAGGTTCTTCCGAATTTGTGTCAGTTTTCCTTTCTGCTTCTAAATTTCCCTGTTCTCGTGTTTGACTATTTGTCCCTATTGCTCCTCGGGGATCTTCCGATTTTTCTAGCTTTTTGTTTGAAACTCTCCCTTCTTCATCTATCAATATTATCTCCGAAGGATTTTTACCACAACTTGTACTTGGTTGCTCACTGTCACTATCTTCTGGCTCAGTTTCTTCTCTTATGCTTTCAAAATTCCAATTTCTTTTTAGAATTTCTTCACAATCCGAATGCTCTGTATCAGATTCTGAACTGGTGTCTGATATTTCCAGATGTCGACTTACAGGTCGATTTTCAAGTTCTGGAACTTCAGCTATTTCCTCTACTTCTTCTGTCGTTGCACTTGTAGTTGGGTCTTCCAGATGTCGACTTACAGGTCGATCTTCAGGTTCTGGCACCCTGTTTGTTTCTTCTTCTGCTTCTGATGCTGAACTGTTATCCAATACTTCCAGATGTCGACTCACATGTCGATCTTCAGGTTCTGGAACAATGATGGTGTGACTGGCATGTACCCAGTGTTTCACTCCTGCACACTTGACTGCAGTGGTCGTCACCAGGATCACTTGTCGTGGTTCATCCCAGCGAGGAACCAAACAGTTTCTTCTCCGGTGGACTTTTATGCGGACCCAATCTCCTGGATTCAAGTCGTGAGCTGGTTTTCTTGCAAGAGTGGTCGCATCCGGTCCAACCTGATGAAACACAGAACGCACCACATCAGCCAATCCTTTGCAATAATCCAGCACTAGATCATCAGTTATAGTCAGTATTTTGTTGACAGGTACTTGTGCTTGTCTCATTGCTCGTCCCATAATTATTTCATGGGGACTGAGTCCAGTTTTTCTTTCCGGAATACTTCTGATTGTCATTAGAACTAATGGCAAGGCATCTGGCCATTTGAGTCCTGTAGCTTGACACATTTTTCCTAACCTGTTCTTGATTGTTCCATTCACTTGCTCTACGATTCCAGAAGCCTCTGGTCTGTATGCACAATGCAGTTTCTGTTTAATACTAAGTGCTTCACAAATTAGTTTAACTAATTCATTTTGGAAATGTGTTCCTCTATCTGTTTCAATCGTGACTGGAAAACCATACCTCGGAATGAATTCTCGCAGCATAAGTTTTGCTACCGTAATACCATCATTCCTTCTGGTCGGGTATGCCTCCACCCAACGAGAAAACAAACAGACGACCACTAGGACATACCTTAGTCTGTTGCAAGGTGGCATTTCAATAAAATCCATTTGCATTCTAGTGAAAGGACCCCCTTCTCGTCCTATTGTTCCTAGACTCACTACTGTCTTCCTTCCTGGATTTAACTGTTGACAAATAAGACATCTCTGACAAAGACTCTCAGCTATGGCTCTGAATTTTGGATTATACCATGTTTGTCTAAAAAGTCTGATCATTGAATCTCTCCCAATATGGGCTTGTCCATGGTACATCCGTGCCATGTCAGAAATCATGCTATCAGGCATAACTGGTCTCTCATCTCTGTAAACCCAAACATCATTTTCTTCATGTTTTCTACATCCTGCTTTTATCCATGTATCTTTTTCCTCATCATCTGCAGCTTCTTGTAACTGTCTCACCTCATCCCATGTCTCAATAGAGTTAGTAAAAAGCAAAGGACAAGAAATATGCTCTCTTTCCCGACTTTTGTTTAAAGAAACCACATTCTTTGCACAGTACTGTGCCATTTCGTCAGCATATTTATTACCAACAGTTATGTAGTCTTCCCCATTTTTATGTGCATTGTACTTCACAACAGCAATCTGTTTAGGCAGCTGTATCGCCTCAAGCAGCTTTTTCACAAAATCTCCATTTCTAATTGGCGTTCCTGCAGACGTCAAGAAACCCCTTTGTGACCAAATCTGACGAAGTCGTGCACCACCCCAAAGCCGTACTGGCTATCTGTCACAATCGTAACCCGTACATTTCTTCCCAACTTGCATGCTTGAATCAGAGCTACTAATTCAGCGACTTAGGCAGACCGTACCCCTTTCAGACAAGATGCTTCCATTACAGTTGCTACTGTGCAAACCGCATATGCTGCACTTAGAACTCCATCACTCGTTCTCAAACATGAGCCGTCCACAAACAGAATATAATCTGATTCTTTCAAAGGCTCATCTCGTAGGTCAGACCTTGGTTTTGTACAGTATTCAAGCACATTCAGACAATCGTGATCTACTTCATCCATTTCAATCACACTCTCTTCATCTGGCAATGATGTCGAAGGATTCACATTCATACATCTGTCAATGGTCACATTATCTGCACTCAAAATTACTTTTTCATACCTAGTCAGCCGACTATGTGTCATGTATTGGGTTTTCGTTCTTGTCAAGAGAATTTCCACAGAATGGGGAACATATACTCTCAGTGGATACCCCATCACTATGCCTTCACTCTGTTCCAGACTCACACAAGTAGCAGCAACTGCTTTCAAACATCCAGGCAATGCTTTCGCTACAGGGTCTAAAACAGCCGAAAAATATGCAATTGGTCTTTTCATAGTTCCATGTTTCTGTACCAAAACTGAAAATGCACATCCATCTCTTTCACTGCAATACAGCTCAAAATCTTTCTCATAGTCAGGCATTCCTAATGCTGGAGCTTCACATAATTTCTTTTTCAGCTCTCTGAATGCTTTCATTTCTTCATCATTCATTTCAAAAGGATCTTTAACATCCTTCTTTGTCAGTTTCTGCAATGGTTTAGCAATCAGTGAAAAACCGCTTATCCATTGTCGACAATATCCAACCATTCCCAAAAACATTCTTACCTCTCATTGTGTCATTGGAGCTCTCATTCCTTGAATCATTTTTATTCTTTCAGTCGTTACCTTTCGCACTCCTTTCTCAATTTTATGCCCTAAATACTGGACTTCTTGTTGACAAAACTGCAATTTTGAAGGGGACACTTTATGTCCTCTTTTTGCTAAATGATTCAGCAAAGCAATTGTATCATTGACACATGCTTCTTTCGTTTTTGATGCCACCAGTAGGTCATCAATATACTGAACCATCACTGATTTTTCTGGCATTCTTAAATCTTCCAACGATTTCTTTAGAATCTGATTAAAGATTGAGGGACTTTCTGTGTACCCTTGAGGGATTCGGCACCATGCCAAAATACGCTCTCCAAACCGGAACGCAAATAATGGCTGGCTATCTGGATGCAGTGGAATAGAGAAAAATGCATGACATAAATCAATTACTGTGTACCATTCTGCTTCACGTGGAATCTGGTATAGAATCACAGCAGGGTTCGGTACTATCGGGCAACAAGGCACAACAATTTTGTTTACCTTCCTCAAATCTTGTACAATTCTATATGTTCCGTTTGGCTTTTTCAGTCCCATTATTGGCGAATTACATGGACTGCTCATGATTTCTTTTAGAATCCCTTGTTCAATCATTTTATTTATTACTGGCGTTATTCCTTCAATTATTTCTGGTGTCAATTTATACTGGGGCGTATTTGAGTAACTCGTTCCCTCTTTCACTGTTATTTTAACGGGATCTACTCCTTTCATTAATCCTACATCTTCTCCTGTAAAGTCCCACACTTCTTCTTTCACTGTCTTTTTCAATTCAATTGGGATTTTCTCTGCATCAAATACAGGAAACAAACCATTTACTTCTGGTTCTAAATTCACCATTGTCATTTTATACAGCACATCCTCATCCGGAGTCTGAAATGCAATTCCGTCTGGGGTACAATAGATAGTGCAGTTCATCTTGCACAATAAATCGCGTCCTAATAGGTTCACGGGACTACAATCGCATACCACAAATCGGTGCATTTTGCTAAATTGACCAATTCTTACCTTCACTAATTTAGTAAGAGGCGTTTTAATTTGATGATTTGAAACTCCAACTACTTGGATATGTTCACCTGAGAGAGGAAGGTTTGGAATTTCCACTGACCTAACAGTAGAACGGGTAGCTCCAGTGTCAACAAGGAATGTTACATTTGCACCATTCACTTCTCCATCCACAAATGGACCAGACTGATCTACCTCTAGAGTTGCGCCAAGCACGCACTCTTCCCCCTCTCCTAGGCACCGTCAGGAACTTTCATCCGTGTCATCCTCATCCTGTCGTAACCAATATTGAGAAATTGCAGCTGCACGCGGCAACTGTGTTACCTGTTCTCCTCCGTAGAATCCTGTTTCTGCACTGTATTTCTGTTGGTTAACACTCTTGGGAAGTGGTGGTTGTGGCACCTGACCTTGTTGAGTAACTACCTCACTCTGCACCTGTGAATTTAATGATTGATTTTCCACATTAGGTTTTGGAGGAAATTTACACTCGTTTCTCCAATGTCCTAGCTTTCCGCAGTTGTGGCATGGCCACTTTTTCTTTGCCTCATCTTTTCTCATTTGTCCTTTTCCTTTACCTATATTAGGTCGGGATCTAACCTGTCCTGTTTCATTACCAGTATTACTCAATTGAGCTTCTTGCTTCTCTGCAACTTTCACCTGTGCCCACATGGCCTTTTCTTTCAATTTACGCTGTCTACTCTCAATATCATCACTGCAATACTTAGCATATCTCAAAACCTCATCCACTGTGCTATTCTCCCAACAAATCATGTGCTGCTTAATCATTTCACTTATCTCTGGTTTCAATCCATACACAAACCTATATACAAAATGACTCATATCCTTCTCATTCAGTGTCTCATAATCACTATACTGTTTGAAGACCAACAGCAATCTCTCATAGTAGGCGTGCACTGATTCTTTACTTTCCTGCGTTGTTCTGTCTATTTTTACCCAATCTGTTTCTTTAGGTGGAATTTTATTCTTCAAAAAGGTAATTACTTGGTCGTACTTCCTCATCACTTCTGGTCCTGGCGCTCCTGTTTTACCGTCCCTTGGATATTCTACAGTTGGCCAATCAATAGTAATCTTACATTCTGTCCACAAATCAGCTGGCACTACTATATCAAACAATCCATCCAGATCTATCCACAGCACTTTTGACACCTTAACAAATCTTTCCACTTGTCTGTACCATTCTACTGGCTTCTCTCTCAATTTGGGGAAGTCATTTGTAAATGACAGTATATCCTGTCTGGTCCATGGAACATGTACATAACTACCTCCTGGAGTTTCTCTCATCGGGTACTCCCTTACAACTGGTTCCTTATCTGTCACTGCAAAAGCCAAAGATGCTTTATCTGTTGTTTTCTCATTCCTTTTCGACCATCTATTTCTCCATCTATCCACATCACCCCATCTTCTCAATAAAACAATTAACTCTTTTATATGGGTCAGTCTTCCTGATGTGTTCAAATTCTCTATGTCTTTCTCACAAAAATCTACTCTGTATGGTTTCTGCAACGTTCTCACTTTCACAAATTCCACTCCTAGTTCATTTGCTGTCTCTTCCAATTTGTCATGTAAATTTCTAGCTCTCCAAGTAAGACTTTTGCACAAAAACATAATCTCATCATCCTGATAATTTTTTAATTTTTCTGTTCCAATTGTTCCCAAAATCAATTCTTCCATGTCTATTTTAAACCTAATTACATCTAATGGTTTCACTTCCGGTTCTTTTGTTTTTAGCGCTTTCATCCATTCATTTAACTCATCTGGAGTCGGACCTACAGGCGTACTATTTAATTCTATCCAATTGCTGCTTCTTTCTGGTGTTCCTGATGCAGACTCCGTCACCATAGGTATTCTCCTAATCTCATTTTCATTTATCGTCAAATTTGTAGGTGGGCTTGGTCTATAGGTACAAGCCAAATTGTGTGCACCTTCATTATTCAGCTCCATCCCTTCTCTTTTTCTTTGCAAATGTGAATTCATGGGAATCACTAAAGAACGTTCATCAATTTTCTGATTCTCAAAAATTGGCATTACTGGACCTATCGTTACTGGTACAGTTACAGCTTCCATATTCTTTGTCAATTCTCTTATTTTCTCAGTCAATTCTCTTGTCGTTTTTGCTAATTCAGTTGCATTGTCACTTTCTATCTCTTCATTTTGTGAAGTTTTTAATTGATCTTGTGACCTATTTGTCTCATCTCTTCGTTCGGGATTTTTATTCCTCCCAGTTTCCATTGGCGGTGCATTAGGTGTCACCACCGCAGAAGTCTGTTGGTATGGAGGTGGGTTTCTGTTTAAAATACCTTCCAGCAATTCGTCATCCGTTTCACTACCACCATACACATACTTTTCTACCACTACATGTTTCTTTTTCTCTGTACACTTTCTCTTTGCTTCTTCCTCAACTGTAAAAGCTGGAAACAAACCTCCTGTCATGTTAGCATATCTCCAACGCTTTATTCTGTCCTCATGATTTACTCCCCATAACCTTCCAGGCACAAACTCATGATTCTTTAATCCTCTGAATCTCTCTCGCTCATACATCTCACCTTCCCATTCCGTTAAAGCTTCAAACTGTGTCGGTCTAGGTCTTGGTTCTAACATTGCCATCTTTTCTCTCAAGTTCCGTAGTACAGCTACATTAAATGAACCATTCTCAGGGAAAGCCAATGCTCCATCATTCTTGGTATATTTCGTCCAATTTTCTAATCATATGCATGTATGATATCCATATTTCGGCGGAGGAATTATTTGTCCCTCTCTAGTCACTACCTTTTTGTCTTTCTTAAAGAAATTCTTAACTTTCGTCATCCATGACGTTTTCTCTCTACCATACTCATAATACGACATGATTCACAACCTCTTTTCTCCTTAAATGATCCGCAATTCAACACTGTTCTCTATGCGTTATTCCAACCAATACTAGCGTGACTCACACCAATGCTCCAATCAGAGCGATTTCTGTCTACCGCGCACTGTCCAATCCCAGCGCGGCTTCTGTCTACGTCAGTTCTGCTCCTGTTTCCATGTGACTAACGCACTGTCCAATCCCAGCGCGACTCTTGTCTACGTCACTTCTGCTCTTGACCCCTCCTTTACAAAATTTATCGGCAATTTCTTTTTCAACAATTCTTTGTTAGTTACCACATTTAAAACACATTTCCATTGTCTGATTCGCTAAACCGAAGAGATAGCTTTGACCATTTACACAAGAACCCTGTATTTTCCAGTAGGCAGCGCTTACCTCTACCCTACCACGGAATTTTTAGTTTCGCCGATAAAGTAGTACTTCCCTCTACCTACCCTTCTTTCAAGCAATCAGTAAACCCGTTTCTCTGGGGATAAAACACATGTGGAAACTATACTGCTCCTGAGAATTAAGGCCAAAGTTTCACCAGAAAACCGATCACTACTTCACTTACACACCTTTTATACGGAAAATGTCCCTATTATAACACAACCTGTGTTATCACCAAAAATGAACTCAGACAATGCACAATTCCATGTGACTTCTCTTGCCACACGTGTTCCACTTCCTACTTCCCAGAAGCGTGTAAACTTACATATAACATAACGCGACTCAACAAAAAGTGTTAGACATGAACTTATCAATAATCAATAATCAATAATCACCAAACTAATCTATAGTAACCATAACTCTGCTACCAGGAAATCTGATCCAGCGCTAACAATAAAAATAATTCTCCTATATGCTTTGGTCATCCAGGTGCAACTATTCCTCTAACACACACACTATATCCATATGACGGTGGGGCCCATAACACCGCATATACATTCACTTACTCTTTTATTCCCTGGATTTCCTCCGTCATTAACCTAGGAGAAAACGATTCGCTGGAAGGAGACGGGATACCTCTTTTATCATGACATAATATTTCTCATTTGCTTTAAGGTATTCCGCTCATTGGTCGATGGACCAACTAGTAGGAATCAGTTGATGGTGATTAAGACCAGCTCAATCACAATAAACTCTTTAACATTTCATTTTAATCATTGAGCTAAAGAATCACTGAGTCATTTGTTTAAAGAATAATAAAGTTTATATAAAGTTTTTATGCAAGAAATAAGGTTAAGTTTATTATCCTGATCATTACATTTATAATCACTATAAGAATAAAATGAAATTGCAATGCATATTTATTAGACGGAAAAATAAGGTTATCATGGTAAGAACTCTAAAGATCAATCTATCTATCTGGGGAAAATCTAATAGTTCTAAAATAAAAATCTATCATGAAAAATTCTCCTAAAGCAGCATCTTATACTCAACTGGACAAGAAAAATAGCAGCAGCAGCATCAGCTCGTCAGCATCAGCAACCGCAACTTCACCCATCTACAGCATCTAACTTCTCCAGCAACTCCCGCAGCATCTACCTCAGCAACTCCCGCGGCAACTCACTCCTGCAGCAACTAACCCCTCCCATCAAGAGTAGGTCTTCTTATACCCTAATTCTAGCTTACAACATAAAATGTTTCTTCTTCATGGCGTGATTCTTTCTCATTGGTCAAAACTCAGGCCCATATACATTTTAATCAAACTTCCTGGTCTTAACCAGTTCCGTGTGGAATGTCCATGCTTGCATCGTTTCCCACAGTTTATGTCATTGCTCATCCGTTTCGATCAGTCCAATTTGTATCTTTTTCTGCTACATTTTAGGTTTAACAGTTCCGTCTATTGATTTAGTTGGACTTCTCACGCTTCTTGCTGATCATCTTGGCACACATCTGCTCAGTAAGGTCACAACAGCCTTGACCATACTTCCATCTTAGCCTCTCAGTATCAGCACGTGATCATCCCTTTTCCACAGCCTCTCTCCTCTATCACATGGTCCCCCGCTCATGCGTACTCTAGCAACTGGCGGCCATTTTATATCGCTGCTCGACAGGCCTAAGCGCACTATTTTCAAAGATAAACAAAATATTGTTAAAACAAAGAAATATAAACCCTTTCGTTTCCCTCCCGTCTTTCTACGTACCCCAATTAGGTATTACCTAGTAAAAAGCAACATATAAAGCTGTCCCTTACTTACCATCGCTTTATTTTGCAAACACACGTTTTATTTAAAAGCACAGATCATGCGTTTATTATTTAATTAGTACGCAAGTACTATGTTATGTTAGACACGTAAACAATTATAAGTTGATTAATTTGCACACGGAATAGCGTGTTACCTTTAACCCTTAACATGTAACATACATTGTTGATTATTTACTTAAACGAACATGTTTATTAATTATTTTACGAAAATATTAGGAGGTTAAAATTTTTTCATTTACCCTGCTCCATCAACTGCCAGACTAGCTGGAAATGACAGTATGTTGTGTCGGGGTTCTTTTGAGGAGGAAAGATGCACTCATATTCTTAGTGTTAAAAATGATGTCATCAAGAAAGCATTTTTTGATTTGTAATCCTTTTATTTAGTGCGGGTGATTAGGTTCACAGACAGGAAGAAAAGCAAAACAGCCGACACGTGTTTCGCCCGTGGCACCTAATCGGCCAATTAGGTGCCACGGGCGAAACACGTGTCGGCTGTTTTGCTTTTCTTCCTGTCTGTGAACCTAATCACTCGCACTAAATAAAAGGATTACAAATCAATAAATGCTTTCTTGACGACATCATTTTGAACACTACGAATATGAATGCATCTTTCCTCCTCAAAAGAACCCCGGCAAACATGTTGAACCAGGAGCTCATGGGTGCAGCTCCTTGAGGAGTAAGTACCAAACACATATTGGGTCCTGCCTCTGATGCGGCCGCTCTTCGAATAGGATCAACCCATTTACTTACAACTAACAGTATGTTGTGTGACAAGCAGAGGAAGCAGGATGCATGGGAGGAGGTACATGGAGTAACAGTACTAGGAATAGCAGGATATGATAGTGGTAGGAATTGCATTTGGTGACACCTAAAGGGGTGGAAGAGAAAGGAAGCAATGGGTGCTACAGACATTGACAGCTATACTCAGGGGGCAGCACTGGTATAATAAGAAAATGAATTACTGTGCTAACAAGAGGACTATCTGACCACAGCAGGACTTCCAAGATGTCATATAAGCATCACTGACAGCATTCCAAGTGGAAATGGAACGAGTGACAGAGTATAACAGCAAGCATAGTGACCGGAAATGACAACAAGCATTGGCATAGCCAATAGGTCTCGCCTTTGGGACCTTATAAGTATTTAATTATGCAGCACAATATCCTTGGTGCAACAACATCAAGTGTTGCATGGCTAAACACTTATAATATCCCAAAGGCGAGACCTATTGGCTATGCCAATGCTTGTTTTATGCTGGCTTTGTTGCCCCACTGGTTTTCGCTGATCTCATAGTGATGGTATGAATGTGAAAATCAAAGTTAGAAAATGGAGACAAAAAAAACCGAGGGTTGTAGGTCTCGGGTGTGATCAAACGTAGGAGCGAGTCTACTTTGAGAGTTATCACAGCTGACCGGCCAATGTCTCCTGCCAGATGGGGGCCAGGTGGCAACGCTGTGTAGCCAGGTAGGGGCCAAAAGTTGGATGTTAGATGTTGCTGGTGCGGCAGCCGCTGGCGCATATGAAAACGATGGGTCTATGGGTGCTAGCGATGCTGACGATGTGGAAAGAGCTGGTGAGGGGGCTAATGGCGATGCTGGACAGGCCGCAAGGGCAACTGTGGGGGGAGGGGCAGGGGAACATCTCAGAAAGTTGGAAGCGCACCTGGCCGCCCCCCCGGCCGCTTCTGCACCTAATCTGGGCTTGACCCTCGACAGCGACCTCTAATGCAGTGCCACGCCCAATACCCTAGTGAGCCACTCTACACCGTGGCCCACTAATTGCCCCCACCACCAAGTGCTGGGCTAGGTGCCATCTGTCCTGTACCGCTGCCCTAGGAACTTTGCGGCCATTGCTCTTCCCCCAGTGCCCCCACCCCATGCACCGCGCACCGCTCTGGATCTGAGACGGGCTGCTCCAGGTCGCCTTGCCCCGCTGACCACTGACTCCCGCATTGCTTCCTCGTGCTCATGCCGGCCTTAGGCAAGAAGTGGCGACAAAAAACAGCATGGTTAGGGGGAACCAAATCATGCACCCGCATAACCTTTGTCATTACTGAATGAAATGGTTTGCTTTGTTCTGGTTGTTCTGACTCCACAGATCGAGCTGGAACTTGTTTAAGATTTTTACTTTATTATTCCCTGGTCTGCAAGTGTGTCTAAACATTGCACCGCAAAAGGGTCGTTTTAAAATTATTCTTTGGTAGGAATTTTCCATTCTTTTAATAACATTCATGTTAACTTTCATCTTTCTCTACATTCCTTTCTGACATTTTTTGGACACCACATGTATCAATTTATCCTTAACAATCTATGTGAAAGGTTAATTATTAGCATTCTCAATCCATTTTCAAACGAAAACATTTTGTCTTCTTTCCAGCGCTAAATATTTTAGTATGTAGTATGTATTAATTGCAACAACCATAATCTCTTTCATTGTTATGGCGGGCCTTGTTCCACAACAACATCATAAATCGGTGGGTGCAGAGTGGTGTTCATCATATTAAAAAGTTATAGGGAAAAGTAAATACATTCGCATCTTTGCATTCTGCGCCGTTTGTAGCCACTGGGATGTATGCTCAATTGCCAACATCTGTAAGCAGATGACACTACACTGACCAAAGACAGGTTATGTGAATTTTGTTAACATATATTAACAGCAACCAGAGAAGCTGCGCATTCCGTGATATCAAAAACATTTCAGTAGTAAAGCAAAATCTAGCCACTCTCCAAGAAAGAAATGTATTGACTGCATTTTTAAATCACAAGACACAGAAACGTCGAATAGCACAAGGCACATTAAGTGCGTGCCAAGGCTAGTGGAGCAAGCAATGCAGTGTGAGTGCAGACATACGTCACAGCAGGTAATAATGCCTAGGGTTCTTGGCAATGTTGCTTGAAAATCCCTCCAACCCTCCCACAAGTAGCACACTGGATGTTCTCCAGTTGCGGATGGTTAACTGGGGACAGCGCCGGGACTTAACGTTTCATGAAACAAGCAGAGCTGAGGCACGTGTCGCGAACACCCCATGGCATAGCACTAAACAGGCAGGCAGGCACCACACTGCAACGCACACAGACTTCCTTAACAGGGAGAACAACGTGAGAGGTAGGCACGAACACCGAGCATCCTTCTAGTGTGGCACTGAGAGGGTTAAAGACATCATGCCAGCTGAGCCTCCCTCACACACTGAAATCTTATCCATTGCCGGTGCACAGCAGGGAACGCACAGGCGCAGAACACGCGCGCGCGCACAAACACGCATGCATAGTTGTAAACAGATGGCACTGTAACATTACCTCATTCTCTGTCAAATCTCACCCATCAGTGTGGCACGGTAGTCAAGTCAGCAGACCTAGCGATTGCACCCTTTATCATACGGTACTCGCACAGGACTGAATGCATTGTGAGGTAACCACAAACGGATGTGTATAGAAGCCACTGACAACACACACACGCGTGAACACAGGCAATGTACACACAGCAGGCACGTGAGTTAACCACATACACACTCACCCACACACAGGTGTACACAGAAGGCACAGAGGAGTACCTACAGGCACACACACACAGGTGAACACAGACAGCCCTAGGGTATGCACGTTAAAGCCTCTCCTCTCCCTAAAAACATACACAGGTGTACAGAGAAAACAATTTGAAGTGACCACGCGCCCCCGCGCCCTTTAAAATGTCCCACACCACCATATATGTAAAGAGGCTCAGTACGCATAAGAGGATCGGCCAGGGGTGGGGGCAAAGGTGTGAACACGTGTAGACAGGCACCCCAGCTTACAAGGGATGGACACATTACACGGTCAGGCGGCCAGCCACCACCGAAGGTCACACCGCAATATCTCCAACCAGAAGTCCCCTACAGTAAGCACAAGGCAAGCGGAGAGAAGTGTTTACCTTTGTCCTCGGAGGGGGCTGCGCTAGTCCCAGCCCCTCGTTACCACCTGTTCAGGTAGAGAAAGAAAGCCTCGTTTTAGGACTCGAACACAGAGGGCGACACAGCGCAAACAGTCTGCATAACATGAGGAGGGAGGGGGGGGCGAGCAGGCATCGCTGAGGAGGGATTCTTTACCTAACGTCCTCGTGAAGCAAAGAGAGCAGATGAATGCACGAGACAAGATGAGGAGCCCCCCCACACACACCCCACTTCCACCCACCCAGAGAGAACGTCTGACCGAGTGCCCGCTTCTGCAGCAACCTCTGAGTTCACCCTCAAGACACAGGATGGAACGGACAACTGCTTCCCAATTCTTAAAGCTGCCCCCGCCCCCCCTGAAAGTGCCTTGTAGAGCCGCTGGCCCGTTGCCGTTCTACCTGCTATTCCGAATTGGTATTTATTTCGTAAAAGAGAAACAGTGACTCGGAAACTGTTTTCGGTCTATTCAAGCGCATAGAAACGGCAGGCGCTAAATACACCAAACTATTACCATTGGTATTATTATTATCATCATTATTAGAGTTATTATTAGTTTTGTTAACGGAAAAGACACATTGGAGAGTTGTTTGGACTTTTAATATCACAGGTTCACCTTTACTGCTATTTAAACTAATGCCCCCATAGGTGAAAAGTACTGTGAGCCTCGTGCTTGCCTGCCCAACCATGCTGCCCACTGGCCAGATGTTTAGCGTGGCACCTCCAACCTGTCCTGGCTTTTCCACCTGCATTACTTTGCATGCTGGGATTTCTGAGCCTATACAATCAAGTTTTAAAAAGAAACGCAAGCCCCAGCGCGCAAGATGCGCTTGAATAAAAAACAAGGCTGCAAACTTTCACGAAAGTGAAAGCTAATAAAACAAGTGGCGGCAAAAGTGAAAGCGTTTCCCTTGGGGAGTGAGCAGGGGGCACCATCTGTTGGAAGTTAATTACAAACAGATGTTGCCAAAGCTCGCTCCCGCAAGGGAATCGCCGAACGTGCACGCGTTGCAATTGAAAGCAATGCAATGCGTGCACGTTTTTGGCCTAAAAAGCAAATCGATTCCAAGAGGTCTCCTCCTATTCAGCGCATGCGCGCTGCGTAGGCGAGACCTAAAAATGAGAGTCAGCAGCACTCACCCGAACACTCATCGCAATTTTCCCTACTATGCCCAAGATAGTCAGCCCCAATTCTACTGTTCCATCTGAGACTTTTTCAGCATTGTTTAATGTTTTACCCCCGGGTGAGCTGGATTTCCCCACAGTATTAAGTGATACAGCGCCCAAAGATGGCTATGTTTCAGCTCCCTGTTGTATAGAGAGAGGGCACATTAGTCAGAATAAAACGACCTCAGCTAAAACGACCTCTTTTGGCAGTCTTTTCTGGAATATTGCTGGATTGTCGAGCAAATTAGAAATCAAAGAATGGGTTGCTTTTATTGGAAATTATAGCATAGTATGTTTACAGGAAACCTGGATGCATAACATCGCACACGTAAATGGTTTTCACTCCATCCACACACCAGCAAGAGTCTCCCTAGGTGGACATGACAAAGGAGGGCTATTAACCCTGGTCTCCACGACATTGAATGGTAGGTTAGGAAAAACTCAACTTGAGTCTCCGCACTTCCAGTTTATCAATATTTCACGAAGGAAAAATGTAACCTTGGTTGTTGTAAATTTTTATCACAATAATTTTAACAGTGCAAATATTAGCATTGCCCAAGAACTGGAAATGGCTCTAATAAGACATATAGAAGAGATAGATATAGACTTTGTGGTGCTATGGGGAGGTGACTTCAATTGTAAATTATGCCCCCTCTCAAAACACTCCGCATGCCACCTATTAGCGGGGGATATTGAAGGTGGCTGCCATTTTGACCATAATTCCTGCGGGAACATATTTAATTCCCTGGTGTCAAAATTTTCTCTTTTTTTAACTGTTGATCTTATTGAAAGGGTAGGTTTCGATTTAATAACATATGTTGGGAGAGGCCAAGGCACCTTAATTGATTTTATCATTTTGTCCGACTATTTTAATTCACACTCTGCAACTTTTAATATACATAAGTCTTGCTTGAGTGACCACTACCCTTTGTCACTGGAGTTGGCGAGTCAATCTGATGACCTAACCGTACCCGCCAGAATACCCCCCTTAGCTTATGTTAAAAATAAGGGGTTACTACGGAAGTGGTCTAGTGTTGACCCCGACTTTGTCCTACAACAGATCATAAAGACCAATCTAAGCCAAGTCTTGGTTTGCCTGGAGGATAATATAAATGCTCAGGTTATGTTAACATCCTTTGAGGCAATAACTGAGACAACAAAGGTGCTATTAACCAAGAAACAAAATATTAGACCTCGAAGTGGCAAGGGGTGGTTCGATAGTCATTGCACCCATTTTCATAACAAATTAATTAAGGCTTTAAAAGTCAAACCCCGAATTCTCTCAGAGGTAAAACAAGCACGCTATGATTATAAGCAGGCGCAGGAGAAACGAAAGTTAGAACTTAGGCAAGAAGCTTGGGGACAACTTCATGTGGCCTGCCAGAGTAAAAATCCTAGACTTTTTTGGCAAATTGTAAATCAGGATTATTTTAAAGGCATCAAAAATGGTAATATTGATGTGACAATTATGCCAGAGACCTGGGTAGATCACTTTTCTGGTCTCTATAAAAATCCCAGTGGCCCACACTTTAGTATTAACCTCGATTATGGGGCATCGACCTTGGCACCTCCGACATTGGATGAGGTGGCCAGGGCTTTATCCCAGACTGTGAAGAATAAGGCCTCTGGCCCGGATGGCATGCCCGCGGATTTGTTTTGAGCTAATCCCCCCCTATGGCTCCCGTTGCTAACTAATATTTTGAAATGTTATGCGGCTCAGGGCCCACCGGATTCTTGGAGAATGGTTATAATAGTTCCCATCTTTAAAAAGGGAGACAGGTCGGACCCCAAATGCTACCATCCCATATCTTTAATTGATTGTACGTGTGAGATTATGGGCCGAGTGATATTGGAGAGACTGGAAACCTGGGTAGCAGAAAATGGAAAGTTTTCAGATGCCCAATATGGATTCAGGAGAGGCCTGGGCACGGTCGAACAGTGCCTCAATCTGCACCTGGTCATCAGTAAATACACCTTAGCCAAGCCTGGATCCCTCTATCTTGGATTCATGGACTTGACGTCTGCCTTTGACTGGGTGCAGAGAGGGAGCCTTTGGGAGAAGTTGTTGTCCATGGGTATCGAACCTCCCATTGTTCACTTTTTGGCAGCAATGCACCAGGGAGTGACGGGGAGAGTGCGATATGGAGCAGGTGGCGAACTGAGTGCCCCTATAAAGATGGACCGCGGGGTCCGCCAGGGTTGCATCCTCGCCCCCTTTCTTTTTTGCTTATACATAAACGATCTAGAAAGTTGTATTAAAAATGGGAATGCAGATGCTCCTCTGATAGGCCGTAGGTCCCTACCAGCACTATTATATGCAGATGACTGTGTTTTAATGTCCAGAACCGGGCTTTGGGGTTGCAGAGGCTCTTAATCAGTTTTTATAATTTTATGAATGATCTTGGTTTAAAAACAAATGTTGCGAAATCACATGTCATGGTGGTGGGTAGATCTCCCACGATTCATAAGTCATGTTTTATAAACAATGAAAAATTGTTTTATGTGCCTACCTTTTCTTATTTAGGCATTCTTTTCAACCAAAAAAACTCCTGGTGTCAATTAGTAGAGGCAAAGTTCGGGGGTTTTAATCAAAACGTCGAGGCTATTTTTAGATTCACCCAAAAATTAGGCTCCAGGCCTATTAAAGCCATTGTAGATATCTATAAAGCCTGTACGTGCGCTGTTACCTTGTATGGCGCTGGAGTCTGGGGATTTTGTAATATTACGGGATTACAGAGAGTTGACAGTCCCCAAAGGCACTGCTGCAACTATTTGCCATAGCGAACTTGGTGTGATCCCGCTGTCCTTTCGCGCACAACTAGCACCTCTTTTGTTATGGCACAATATTTGGGCAAAAGAAGAAACAGCTCTGAATCGTGATATAATCTCTGATTGTTTAAGGTTGGATAGTGTTAAAAAAATCCCTGGATCACTTATGTATATGACCAGCTGGAGAAACTGGGATTGTTGGACTGTCTCGAGACCCCCGGTAACATAGCCAACATACCAGACGTAAAGTTGAAAAGAGATTTTTTAACCCACTTATACTTGACTAGAGACAACCGAGAGATGGCAAGAAAAAGGGTTGTTGCCCATTCATTGTTAGTTTGCTCTCTTGGCACTGAGCCCTACCTCTCATTTTACCTCACCCATGTTAAAATGTTTTATCTCATCAGATTCAGGATGGGTATTTCCCACTTACTGGTTTCATATCCACGTGACGAGTATTGCGAAGCCAAATTGGATTTGCGCCCATGTGATTCAGAGTCAGTTCAGAGCACTTTGCATTTTATGTTTTTTTGTAAACTCTATATCAACTCAAGACGTGTTTTTTTAATACCACTGTTAAGAGTCTTAAACATAAGAAAGTGTCGGGCTGCGTTACATTATTTACTCCTTTTAAAAGTTGAATTCATTTGTTTAATGATTTATAAGTATATTTCCTCTGCTGTTTGGCTCCGGAACATTGTTGGAAAATGATTTTTATGCTTGTTTATGGTACGTATGTGTCCAGGTCCTAAAGATTTACTTATGTGGAATTAATCGGTTAAAATGATTAATAGAGATAACTGAATTTTGTTGTCTGTAGAGAACTGGTATATAGATGTCTCTTTTTCTTTGTGGACAAGTCATCTTATGAGACTGACACTACGATATTTGCAATGGATATTACCTTGGAATCATTATTCACTAATTATTCATTTTTTCATGTTAATTTCATCAAATGTTTTTATGATGTATTCTTTTATGGCTGGTATACAGCCGAATAAAGATTTTGCTGACTGACTGACTGACTGACTGTTATAGAGGTAGGTTTGCACTTTAGCTGCTTTTGTGATAGAGGGAGGTTTGCACTTTAGCTGCTTCTGTGATAGTGGGGGGTTTGCACTTTAGCTGCTTCTGTGATAGTGGGAGGTTTGCACTTTAGCTGCTTCTGTGATAGAGGGGGGTTTTCACTTTAGCTGCTTCTGTGATAGTGGGAGGTTTGCACTTTAGCTGCGCCTGTGATAGAGGGATGTTTGCACTTTAGCTGCTTCTGTGATAGTGGGAGGTTTGCACTTTAGCTGCTTCTGTGATAGCGGGAGGTTTGCACTTTAGCTGCCTCTGTGATCGTGGGAGGTTTGCACTTTAGCTGCTTCTGTGATAGAGGGAGGTTTGCACTTTAGCTGCTTCTGTGATAGCGGGAGGTTTGCACTTTAGCTGCTTCTGTGATAGAGGGAGGTTTGCACTTGAGGTTTGCACTTTAGCTGCTTCTGTGATAGTGGGAGGTTTGCACTTTAGCTGCTTCTGTGATAGTGGGAGGTTTGCACTTTAGCTGCTTCTGTGATAGAGGGAGGTTTGCACTTTAGCTGCTTCTGTGATTGTGGGAGGTTTTCACTTTAGCTGCTTCTGTGATAGAGGGATGTTTGCACTTTAGCTGCTTCTGTGATAGAGGGAGGTTTGCACTTTAGCTGCTTCTGTGATAGTGGGAGGTTTGCACTTTAGCTGCTTCTGTGATAGCGGGAGGTTTGCACTTTAGCTGCTTCTGTGATAAAGGGAGGTTTGTACTTTAGCTGCTTCTGTGATAAAGGGAGGTTTGCACTTTAGCTGCTTCTGTGATAGAGGAGGTTTGCACTTGAGGTTTGCACTTTAGCTGCTTCTGTAATAGAGGTTGGTTTGCACTTTAGCTGCTTCTGTGATAGTGGGAGGTTTGCACTTTAGCTGCTTCTGTGATAGTGGGAGGTTTGCACTTTAGCTGCTTCTGTGATAGAGGGATGTTTGCACTTTAGCAGCTTCTGTGATAGAGGGAGGTTTGCACTTTAGCTGCTTCTGTGATAGTGGGAGGTTTGCACTTTAGCTGCTTCTGTGATAGCGTGAGGTTTGCACTTTAGCTGCTTCTGTGATCGTGGAAGGTTTGCACTTTAGCTGCTTCTGTGATAGAGGGAGGTTTGCACTTTAGCTGCTTCTGTGATAGCGGGAGGTTTGCACTTTAGCTGCTTCTGTGATAGAGGGAGGTTTGCACTTGAGGTTTGCACTTTAGCTGCTTCTGTGATAGTGGGAGGTTTGCACTTTAGCTTCTTCTGTGATAGTGGGAGGTTTGCACTTTAGCTGCTTCTGTGATAGTGGGAGGTTTGCACTTTAGCTGCTTCTGTGATAGAGGGATGTTTGCACTTTAGCTGCTTCTGTGATAGAGGGAGGTTTGCACTTTAGCTGCTTCTGTGATAGTGGGAGGTTTGCACTTTAGCTGCTTCTGTGATAGCGGGAGGTTTGCACTTTAGCTGCTTCTGTGATAAAGGGAGGTTTGTACTTTAGCTGCTTCTGTGATAAAGGAAGGTTTGCAGTTTAGCTGCTTCTGTGATAGAGGGAGGTTTGCACTTGAGGTTTGCACTTTAGCTGCTTCTGTAATAGAGGTTGGTTTGCACTTTAGCTGCTTCTGTGATAGTGGGAGGTTTGCACTTTAGCTGCTTCTGTGATAGTGGGAGGTTTGCACTTTAGCTGCTTCTGTTATAGAGGGAGGTTTGCCCTTTAGCAGCTTTTGTGATAGAGGGAGGTTTGCACTTTAGCTGCTTCTGTGATAGTGGGGGGTTTGCACTTTAGCTGCTTCTGTGATAGTGGGAGGTTTGCATTTTAGCTGCTTCTGTGATAGAGGGGGGTTTGCACTTTTGCTGCTTCTGTGATAGTGGGAGGTTTGCACTTTAGCTGCTTCTGTGATCGTGGGAGGTTTGCACTTTAGCTGCTTCTGTGATAGAGGGAAGTTTGCACTTTAGCTGCTTCTGTGATTGTGGGAGGTTTGCACTTTAGCTGCTTCTGTGATAGAGGGAGGTTTGCACTTTAGCTGCTTCTGTGATAGAGGGAGGTTTGCACTTTAGCTGCTTCTGTGATAGTGGGAGGTTTGCACTTTAGCTGCTTCTGTGATAGAGGGGGTTTGCACTTTAGCTGCTTCTGTGATAGTGGGAGGTTTGCACTTTAGCTGCTTCTGTGATAGAGGGAGGTTTGCACTTGAGGTTTGCACTTTAGCTGCTTCTGTAATAGAGGTAGGTTTGCACTTTAGCTGCTTCTGTGATAGTGGGAGGTTTGCACTTTAGCTGCTTCTGTGATAGAGGGAGGTTTGCACTTTAGCTGCTTCTGTGATAGAGGGAGGTTTGCACTTTAGCTGCTTCTGTGATAGAGGGAGGTTTGCACTTTAGCTGCTTCTGTGATAATGGGAGGTTTGTACTTTATCTGCTTCTGTGATAAAGGGAGGTTTGCACTTTAGCTGCTTCTGTGGTAGAGGGAGGTTTGCACTTGAGGATTGCACTTTAGCTGCTTCTGTGATAGTGGGAGGTTTGCACTTTAGCTGCTTCTGTGATAGAGGGAGGTTTGCACTTTAGCTGCTTCTGGGATAGAGGGAAGTTTGCACTTTAGCTGCTTCTGTGATAGAGGGAGGTTTGCACTTTAGCATGCTTCTGTGATAAAGGGAGGTTTGCACTTTAGCTGCTTCTGTGATAGAGGGAGGTTTGCACTTGAGGTTTGCACTTTAGCTGCTTCTGTAATAGAGGTAGGTTTGCACTTTAGCTGCTTCTGTTATAGAGGAGGTTTGCACTTGAGGTTTGCACTTTAGCTGCTTCTGTAATAAAGGTAGGTTTGCACTTTAGCTGCTTCTGTGATAGTGGGAGGTTTGCACTTTAGCTGCTTCTGTGATAGAGGGAGGTTTGCACTTGAGGTTTGCACTTTAGCTGCTTCTGTGATAGTAGGAGGTTTGCACTTTAGCTGCTTCTGTGATAGTGGGAGGTTTGCACTTTAGCTGCTTCTGTGATAGAGGGAGGTTTGCACTTTAGCTGCTTCTGTGATTGTGGGAGGTTTGCACTTTAGCTGCTTCTGTGATAGAGGGATGTTTGCACTTTAGCTGCTTCTGTGATAGAGGGAGGTTTGCACTTTAGCTGCTTCTGTGATAGTGGGAGGTTTGCACTTTAGCTGCGTCTGTGATAGCGGGAGATTTGCACTTTAGCTGCTTCTGTGATAAAGGGAGGTTTGTACTTTAGCTGCTTCTGTGATAAAGGGAGGTTTGCACTTTAGCTGCTTCTGTGATAGAGGGAGGTTTGCACTTTAGCTGCTTCTGTAATAGAGGTTGGTTTGCACTTTAGCTGCTTCTGTGATAGTGGGAGGTTTGCACTTTAGCTGCTTCTGTGATAGTGGGAGGTTTGCACTTTAGCTGCTTATGTGATAGAGGGATGTTTGCACTTTAGCTGCTTCTGTGATAGAGGGAGGTTTGCACTTTAGCTGCTTCTGTGATAGTGGGAGGTTTGCACTTTAGCTGCTTCTGTGATAGCGGGAGGTTTGCACTTTAGCTGCTTCTGTGATCGTGGGAGGTTTGCACTTTAGCTGCTTCTGTGATAGAGGGAGGTTTGCACTTTAGCTGCTTCTGTGATAGCGGGAGGTTTGCACTTTAGCTGCTTCTGTGATAGAGGGAGGTTTGCACTTGAGGTTTGCACTTTAGCTGCTTCTGTGATAGTGGGAGGTTTGCACTTTAGCTTCTTCTGTGATAGTGGGAGGTTTGCACTTTAGCTGCTTCTGTGATAGAGGGAGGTTTGCACTTTAGCTGCTTCTGTGATAGTGGGAGGTTTGCACTTTAGCTGCTTCTGTGATAGAGGGATGTTTGCACTTTAGCTGCTTCTGTGATAGAGGGAGGTTTGCACTTTAGCTGCTTCTGTGATAGTGGGAGGTTTGCACTTTAGCTGCTTCTGTGATAGCGGGAGGTTTGCACTTTAGCTGCTTCTGTGATAAAGGGAGGTTTGTACTTTAGCTGCTTCTGTGATAAAGGGAGGTTTGCACTTTAGCTGCTTCTGTGATAGAGGGAGGTTTGCACTTGAGGTTTGCACTTTAGCTGCTTCTGTAATAGAGGTTGGTTTGCACTTTAGCTGCTTCTGTGATAGTGGGAGGTTTGCACTTTAGCTGCTTCTGTGATAGTGGGAGTTTTGCACTTTAGCTGCTTCTGTTATAGAGGGAGGTTTGCCCTTTAGCAGCTTTTGTGATAGAGGGAGGTTTGCACTTTAGCTGCTTCTGTGATAGTGGGGGGTTTGCACTTTAGCTGCTTCTGTGATAGTGGGAGGTTTGCATTTTAGCTGCTTCTGTGATAGAGGGGGGTTTGCACTTTTGCTGCTTCTGTGATAGTGGGAGGTTTGCACTTTAGCTGCGCCTGTGATAGAGGGAGGTTTTCACTTTAGCTGCTTCTGTGATAGTGGGAGGTTTGCACTTTAGCTGCTTCTGTGATCGTGGGAGGTTTGCACTTTAGCTGCTTCTGTGATAGAGGGAAGTTTGCACTTTAGCTGCTTCTGTGATTGTGGGAGGTTTGCACTTTAGCTGCTTCTGTGATAGAGGGAGGTTTGCACTTTAGCTGCTTCTGTGATAGAGGGAGGTTTGCACTTTAGCTGCTTCTGTGATAGTGGGAGGTTTGCACTTTAGCTGCTTCTGTGATAGAGGGGGTTTGCACTTTAGCTGCTTCTGTGATAGTGGGAGGTTTGCACTTTAGCTGCTTCTGTGATAGAGGGAGGTTTGCACTTGAGGTTTGCACTTTAGCTGCTTCTGTAATAGAGGTAGGTTTGCACTTTAGCTGCTTCTGTGATAGTGGGAGGTTTGCACTTTAGCTGCTTCTGTGATAGAGGGAGGTTTGCACTTTAGCTGCTTCTGTGATAGAGGGAGGTTTGCACTTTAGCTGCTTCTGTGATAGAGGGAGGTTTGCACTTTAACTGCTTCTGTGATAATGGGAGGTTTGTACTTTATCTGCTTCTGTGATAAAGGGAGGTTTGCACTTTAGCTGCTTCTGTGGTAGAGGGAGGTTTGCACTTGAGGTTTGCACTTTAGCTGCTTCTGTGATAGTGGGAGGTTTGCACTTTAGCTGCTTCTGTGATAGAGGGAGGTTTGCACTTTAGCTGCTTCTGGGATAGAGGGAAGTTTGCACTTTAGCTGCTTCTGTGATAGAGGGAGGTTTGCACTTTAGCTGCTTCTGTGATAGAGGGAGGTTTGCACTTGAGGTTTGCACTTTAGCTGCTTCTGTAATAGAGGTAGGTTTGCACTTTAGCTGCTTCTGTTATAGAGGGAGGTTTGCACTTGAGGTTTGCACTTTAGCTGCTTCTGTGATAGAGGGAGGTTTGCACTTTAGCTGCTTCTGTGATAGAGGGAGGTTTGCACTTTAGCTGCTTCTGGGATAGAGGGATGTTTGCACTGTAGCTGCTTCTGTGATAGAGGGGCGCATGTTTGGCTGTTTCCCTGCTTATGGTGTTCTGCAAGGAAGGTAAGCTTGTAACTATACTTTGGGCTTGACATTTTCACATCCATAAATACACACGTGTATACTTTGCATGCCAAAAAGGAATTCACAAAACATTACATTGAAAGTTGTAACTAACACAGCCCTCCCTGCACAACCTGCCACTGTTTTGCAAATTTCAAGCTCTCAAAAATCTGCACTCCCCAAATTTGGAAACCTGTGAGTGCAGCTTTTAAGAATCAGACCCTTTCTTGATATACAGATGAGAACAAACCAGCTCTCGAAGCGACACAAAGACCCTCCCAAGTGTGTGATTGCAACGCTGGGGACAAAATGAGTCTCTGGCCTTTCTTGTGTATGTTAGCCCCGCACTCTGCTCCACCCCCCCCTTCTCAGGAAGGACCCCATAAATCCATTTTCAGGGATGAAATGAATGGCTGCAGGGTTAAAGGTCTCTCTGACCAGTCAAGTCCACTGAGCCAGACATTAATCCCCAGTAAGTGCCCCGAGACCCTGACTCATTATTGCTTTTGAACTAGTGCTGAATCAAGGTGCACCCTCTGAAGAACTGCTCCTGACCTGGGCCCCAGTTGTGAAGGAATTCATTAGCGCACAGGACCTGTGAATAAGGTTAATCACGGTGTTTAATGACAGCATTAATGTGACGGTGATATGTTTCTATTGCAGTTGCTCCAATTAATTAGTGTGCGTTATGACCAAGCACCAATCTCCCAGTGAATCTGTAATGAGGAGTTGTTGGGGCTTCTGACAATTAGTCTTGGTGGCTGGGCGAGGAGCTCATTCATCTCTCAGTCCCAGGGGGGTTAAGAAGGCTCTTCGCCCTGCCCCCAGCACGTGCCAGGATCAGTTGCCACAGAAGGATTAGTCTGCTTGCACTCTTGTGCCAGGATAGGTAGGCTAAAGAGATGCCCCTGGTCTGCCCACTGATGCATAATTGTGCAGGAGGAATGTGAGGGTGTAGGCAGGGCCTCTGGAATTATGCAGCAGGGGAGAGCCAAATTATGAGGCAGGGTTGACTAAATTATGCGGCACGAAAAGGATAATTATGCCGCATAATGCGGGACATTCTGTGTTACTTAATTATTTTGACATTTCTAGACTTGTAAACAATGACTGGGTATGGGATGCACTTCATTAGTACCAGTTTAATACTCAAATATAGAAATAAGCAATAGAAAGGTGACCAGTCAAGCTTTGCAAAGGGCCTTCCACTGTGCGGCAACACGTGTCACTGCATTTTTAGTAACTTTTATACCGTTTGTGATAAAAACATTTTTTTGTTAAAATCTGCAGATTATGCAGCAGATGATGGAGTATGGGACAAATGCTACAAATCTACAATTGTGCGAAAACACCATTCCTGCAGAATCACATAATTCTAGTGACCATGGGTCGAGGTGTCGCAGAAATAGAGTTCCAATAAACAGTTGAAAAAAAAGCCAAGCGGGATGGGGAGGTGGGGGAGACATAGGACAAGCTTAGGGGTTTGGGTGTAACATGGAGACCATAGGAGAGTGGGAAAGTGAGGGATAAGCAGCACATGGGTGAGAGAGCAAGAAAATACATGCAGGCACATGGAGGGGTCCCTATATGTACTATTAAGGAAACCGGGTAACCCAATAAACCCTTGGAGGCTTGGTGATAGGAACTAGTATAGGGTAATCGTGTCCACAAGGGATTTTTTTCATATGCAAAGTTATTTGATATTTCAAAATAAATTATGAGAGACCTTGTTGTTGGCCTCTTGTAAATAAATTACGAAAATAAATATTAACAATTCTAAATGAACTTATCAAAAAAAGAGACAAAAGAAAGGGGTGAAGAATTCAAACACAAACACAAAGGAGGGTGTATACTTTTTGAATAAAAATGTATATAAATAGAACAAAGAGGGTACAAAAAGCGTTTCACATATACAAAAGCAGCTGAGAGGAACACTTATTTTTGCACAAATCTTTTCTCAAGAACACTTTTGTAAAAGTAGCTAAGTGTTCCTCTCAGCTGCTTTTGTATATGTGAAACACTTTTTGTACCCTCTTTTATTCTATTTATATAAATTTGTATTCAAAAAGTATACACCCTCCTTATATGTATATATATATATATATATATAGACACACACATGTGCACAGTCTTCGTAATTTCCCCTCATAGGTGGCTCCACCACTTTTATCTGTGGCACCTTGAGCATCCCCACCCAAAACAATAATTTCTAGTGCCGTCACTGCATGGCTACAGGGTTTTTCATCCCTGGTTGCCTTCACATTCATACAAATATAATTAGTATGCGCAGTTGCTAAATCTGTCCATTGAAGTTGGAGTATTAGATCTGATGCACTGAGATAATTTATTAGCAATTCCGAATTAATTTGAGGGGGCTTAGCTCTGATCTCTGTTATGATTACTAGCATCCTATAATTTCAGATGGTTTTATGTTGTTTGGTCTGACAACCCATGGGCTAAATTGTGATCTACATCAGTGATGCAAAAACATTAAGACTATGCGCTGTTTGTAATAGGACCAGCTTTTACTTTTTTATGCTACTGATATGTTTTAACCTGTATCTAAGTGCCCTTTATGGTTATACTGTATTTTAGGCAAATCTGAAGCTATATATCATGGCTTTTAAATGTTTTCATTGTATTTGTTTGTGCTGTGCTTTAATGGCTTATACACCGAATAAAGGGGCATATTATCAAGGGCTCGATCGCCGCTTTAGCGGGACTTTTTCCCGCTAAAGCGGCGATAAATCAAACGCCCTATTAGCAAGATGTCGCTAACTGCTGTTAGCGACAGCTTTTAGGCGATAGCGACCGGGTTGGGTGCCGCTTTGCATGCCAGCGATATTTATCGCTAATGGCATGCAAAGTAGGCGTTCCCAACCTAAAAGCGACTGGAAACAGTCGCTAAGGTCGCTATCGCCTATTAGCGAGGCAGGGAGGTGATTAACGAACCAGCGCTAAACACGTTTAGCGCTGGTTTGTTAACGCCTGGTCTCACCCTGACTTAGCCATGTAATCCAATGGGAGGTGGATTACATGGCTAAATCCCCCTCGCCCTATCGCCAAGCTAACACTGGTCACAGTGTGAATATCGCTTGTTTTCAAGCGATATTCACACTTTTCTCCAGGGTTTCTATCGCTTTGTAGATAAGCGTTGCTGATAGCACGCTATCTCCGCGATAGAAACCTGCGATAGCCGGCGATAATTATCCTAGCGCTAACTGCGCTTAGCGATAATTATCGCCGGTTATTGCTAATAGGCCCCAAAGTATTTTGCAGATATACTGTGCACATGTGTGTTTCATATATAATTATATATACATTTATATGTGTGTGTGTGTATATATATATCTGTTTCTTCCTGAGAGTGTACTACACGGGATTTTCAATTGGATATTATAACGACCGGCGCGCTCCGCCGGAGTGTACACCACCCTTCTTGGGTTCCAGCATCTCGGAAGGAGCAACTTGGTTTTTGTACGTTATTGAGAGGTGCAACTGAACCGGCCTTATGGAGCGATTTTGAACCGCTACACGATACGAGAGAGCACTGGTGGACCGCACACGGAGGTAAGTTTACCACCGCAATTTGTCCGTCCCTTGTGGGGGGTGCTGTGGTTGCGTATCGGCTGGTATGTGCCGCGGGAGCTTCCCCAGGGCAGCGGCAAATGAGGAGGTAACTGCCGAGTGTTGGTATTGACCGCTTTCCCTGGTGTACACAGCGGCTGATCTAGTTGTGTACAATTATCTTAGCCAGCGCTACTTTAGTACAACTGATTAGCAGCGTTCACTGGTGACACATACGAACTTGTTGTCTTACGAGGTACCGCGTATGGTATTTATGTTTGTTTAGTTCATTAGGCAAAGGGAACTTTCCATACTAGGGAAGGGGAAGACAGACAGTAGCACATAGGCAATTGATCCAAGTTACGCACACGCAATGGAGGAGGAAGCGGAAAGGAGAGCGGCTGCTCTTACATTGTTTAGCAGGAAACCTGGGGCAGCTATACGCTTGGATGCAGCTGAGAAATCAGACCCCAAAACGCAACCGCTAGAAGAGAAAATCAAGAAATTGGAAAAATTGAAACGCACGGAAACTTCAAAATGGTGGGAGGCGATCTCTCTACAAAATTACGTGGACCAGGCAATGGTACCTAGGGGATTAAGAATTTTTATTACTCCCACGTATGAGGCTCCCAACCCCAAAATGTTGGAGGAATGGTCGGAGCATTCTGCATCAAGTTCTAGGATTATGATGGAAATACTTATTAAATATGCTTGGCAGGATAGAGAGGACATACTGAAACAGATCAAGGAAATCATGATGGAACTCTCTCTAACATCGGATTCTGATACTATAAAAAAATTATTGGATCCCATGAAAGAACGCCTCAGTAAATATGAGGAAGATATCAAGGCCAGAAAACAGAGAAAGATGAATCGTGACTATGCTGACTATGAATGTGGCAGAATATTAACTTTCAGCAAAAAGTATGATCATTTATATAAAGCTCACATTACCACACCCATTCTCGCCAATACCACGAATCCAGTGACTGATAATTCTACAATCAGTGACACAGAATCAGACATATCGGGAGGTAATGTATCTGGTGAAGAACGCAACCCCAGACAAATCAATTTTTTAGACGAATTTCGGGTGATGAGAAAGGATCGACAGAAGGAGAGAGACAACCAACCACCGAAACCACGCGGCCGGGGACGGGGAAGAGGCAGAGGACAGGCAAACGCCGCAACAGAAAGAAAAGACTCAAACAACGCTGGGAATACAGGCAAAGGAAGGGGCGCTATGGGAAGTCGCAAAACACGCTCCAACAGGAATTACTAATGGATATGAACATGGTAAATAGAACTGTAGTGAATCTATCTAAGAGACTTATCAGTGATGTGGAGAAAAAAACTTTGTGCTTAGGTCTCTCTTTCTGCCCATCCTCTGTATTTAATTATACTGATACTAGAATTGATCTGTTCCGGTATGTACGCAAATTGAAATTGAAGAAGTGGCATAAACTTAAGAGATTGGGGCAGAATCACAACACTATGACGAGCACAAGTACGAACGACAACAACTTAGTGATTGGTGACATAGATACACTGATCACCATGGCTGAACTAGCACAGGACAGTGAGTCTAGGGAAGGACACATTGATACCACACTAATGCTGGAACAAATGGAGTTAGAATTAGGGGCAGCAGCCAAAACAGATTTTAAGGTTAAATCTACTTTTGTCCCCCTTCTTCCACACGACAGCATTGATACGTTCCATGAGTGCACTAACAAGGGACTCCTGGAACTCAGACATAGGAGTAAGAAGCAGCGCAGAGATATTCGAAACAATCTATCGTTTAATCAAAGACAGGCACTCAAATCTCTACATGAGGACACCAATATTGTGATCCGTCCAGCTGATAAGGGAGGGAATGTAGTCATTTTGGATCGCGATGACTACATCAATGAGGCCTTACGCCAACTCAATGACACCAAATTTTATGTACAGATTACATTAGCGATGTATAATCAGAGTATCACTGACATTTGGGACAAATTGATCACATGGAGGGACAAGGGGGTTTTAACATGGGAAGAATATTGTTATCTGAAAAAAGATCATCCCAAACTCCCCATACTGTATTTGATTCCAAAATTGCATAAGGATAGCATCAAACCTCCTGGGCGCCCCATAGTGTCGTCGATTGGCAGTGTGAGTGAACATATTTCCAAATATGTTGATCACTTCTTAAGGGACTTTGTGGTAACTTTGCCTAGTTATTTGAGGGACACGAAAGATTTCCTATGCAGAATTGAAAATCTTGTTTGGAGCCCTGAGTATCTTTTTATTGTATTAGATGTGCACTCACTTTACACCATAATTGACCATCAACAAGGACTAGAAGCGTGTGAACACTTCCTCAAGAATAGGCCCTTGCATTATCGTGACAACAGCCAGATGATCATAGATATGATCAAATTTTGTCTCATAAATAACATCTTTGCTTTTAATGGCGCCCTCTATAGGCAGATCAATGGTACTGCAATGGGATCTTGCTTTGCTCCCAGTTTTGCTAATCTGTTTATGGGCTACTGGGAGCAAGAGATTTTCAGCAGCGACACACTCAAAGGCGATCTCCAGAAAGTCGTCATGTGGCTACGCTACATAGACGATTTGTTCATCATCTGGAGGGGCTCGAGAAGTGACGCTGTTGATTTTGTCAAGAAACTCAACACCAATACGTATAACATCGTACTTACTGGTAACATCACGGCAGATAAAATTGAGTACCTTGATGTTTGCTTAGAAATCAAACAGGGCAGAGTGTGTACCTCTCTCTTCCGGAAGGCCACTGCAGGTAACAGTGTCCTGCATGCCCTCAGCAGCCACCCAGAGGCACTGAAATGGAGTATACCATTTGGCGAACTGCTGAGGGCCAAAAGAAACTGTAACAACACTGAGGCATATACGGAGGAGAGAGATCGCATCATAGAGAGATTCCACAGTCGGGGATATCCCAACTGGGTTCTTAAAAAGCTAAAGATAGGGCAGAAGTGGTCGATAGAAAACACACTCTAGAGGAAAAACCCTGTGAGATCGGGGAGGATGACTGGGAAAACACACGTGTTATTCTCACCTACAATTCTGAGGCACACAAAGTGAAACGCATCCTCACAAAAAATTGGGATATCCTCAAGTCCGATAATGTTTTGGGCACTAGTATAACAGACAGACCCAATGTGACATACAGACGGAACAAAAACATTCGCGATCTAGTGGTCAGAAATGACATCACCCTGTATCCAACAACTATCACACATGGCCTCATAGGATTCTATCCTTGTGGCCACTGCAAGGCGTGCAAATACAGCTTGTTCAAAGCTGTGTTAGAATATGGAGGGATCTCCAAAAAAATCACACAGTTTTTAACATGCAGCACCAGTTTTGTTGTCTATGCTATTGAATGTACCTGTAAACTCTGGTACATTGGCAGTACGACTTGTACAGCCAAAAACGGGTCCTTGAACACTTAAGGGCTGTTACCAACAACGACCCGAAATATCCTGTGGCGCGCCACTGCCAGGAAAAACATTTTTCCAATGTTGCAGAATTGAGTTATTTGATCCTTGAACACATCCCCAAGAATCCTAGGGGTGGAGACAGGGTATTGGCCCTTAGGCAACGTGAATCTAGATACATTATCGATTTTCAAACTAAAAGTCCCGGGGATTGAACCTCGACGAGGAACTTTCTGTTCACTTGAGAGAAGGGTCATAAATAATTCATCTGTTTTTCTAGTTTTACTAATTTTATGACTGTTAGCATATTTCTGTTCTTCCTCTTTCAATGCTGTGCGGCAGATTATACTTAACTGTATGTTTTTAATTTCTATTTTATCCTTAGGTGTTGGACTGTAATGCTTATTTACAATTGTTTTAACTTTTTTTTTGTTTATGTTTTTTGCAGGAGAAAAGGAAGGAGCCCTCTCACAGGGTATTATCTTCACGGGCATCCTACCCTTTTCCTCTAGAGTCAGACGTCTCACCGTTCACATTGTTATGTATAATCACTTTGCACCAGCCAGTCACTGTTAGATGCACGTTCATCCACTTCCTTTTGCTTCTATTGCCTGATCACAGCTCGGATGAGCACTATGTTTGTATTTAACAGGACATTCATTGTTCTACTAGCGGCAGCCCACAACAGTACACTATGTATAATAGCTTAGTGGGCATATGATTCCTGCATCACGTTGCTTGGATCAGCCTGGTATATCTCACACCAGGAAAGTCCGTTTCCTTGGCTCTTCACTTTAGTTTACTCTCAGGCATGTAATCAGAGGCAATGTACACTTTGCATTTTCTTTACCACTTTACACCCCCCCCTTTCTTTCGCAGTGGCACTATGTCATCAAATATGATGCTTCAATATTGTAATATACTTGCGCCACAAATAGACATTTAATCTACTTTGATACCGATCTTAACATATTATGTTAAGTGGTAACCTTTAATTATTAATGACATTATGTTATAGAGCATTATGTGGCAGAATATCAAATTGCCCGTTACTTCCAAGTCGCAATGTATTTATATAGACAGTACACTTTGTATGTTAGCTTAGTGAGGATGTGATTTCAGCCTGGTATATTCTACACCAGCAAAGTCCTTTCTCTCTTTTACCTGGCTCTTCACTTTAGTTTATGCTCAGGCATGCAATCAGAGGCAATGCGCACTTTGCATTTTTCTCACCACTTCACACAAAATATTTTATTTTCCTGACGATCGTAGTAGCACTATGTCATTACACATGATGCTTCAATATTGTAAATACAGTTGCGTAGCAAACAGAGATTCAATCTAATTTGATATCGATCTCAACAATCTTGTTAAGAGGCATCCATTTAATTATTAACAACATATGTTACAGAGCATTATGTGGCAAAGCATCATATTGCCTGTTATTTCTAAGTTGCAATGTATTTATATAGACATTCATTTGCCAGTCCAAGATGGCGGCCATGTAAACTGGTGGTAATTAAGCATATGTTGTCCTTTGTTGATTTTGTTGATGATCGTGGCCAAAAAACTTTATCAGTGACGGCTGGTTTTGTGCACTTTTCACACGTGATCAAGGCTTTTGCCGAAACGCGTTGTGTGGATTAAATCTTGGATACCTAGCTTGTGCTCTGTCTGTTTCTTCCTGAGAGTGTACTACACGGGATTTTCAATTGGATATATATATATATATATGCACACAGTCTTCATAATTGCCCCTTGTAGGTGGCCCCACCACTTTTATCTGTGGCACCTTGAGCATCCTCCCCCCCAAAAAATAATTTCTAGGGTCGTTACTGCAATGCTACAGGGGTTTTCATCCCTGGTTGCCTTCAAATTCATACAAATACAAATGTGCAGTTTTGGTGATGGATTCAGATCACGGTTGGCATCAGTTTTCTTGTGCAAATGTAAACTTCTTTGTGATGTTAGAGGGCTTTTGTGTGGCTGTTACTGGTCCTCTTGAGAAGCTTGGTTGCACACATAACAGCTGTATTCAGTGCTCTATTTAATAAATAAATGAACGCAGGGGTCCAAAGTTTTTCTTGCCAAGTACCAAGGTTTCCTACTTTTCTTTTCATACCTCTTTCTTCCTCCACTCTAAAATTCCTGCCCTAGGGCCGGACTGGCCGTAGTGGGCATCAGGTGTTTTCCAGGGAGGTTTGAAGGGTGGGAGCTGGTTTTGCAGTAGTGGGAGCTGTTTTTTGTTACTGGGGACGGTTTTGCAACTGTGTTGCAATATCGGCCACCAGTAACAAAAGGAGCAGTGCTTCACACTTGTACCTCCCCAACCCCCGTCCCCCACCCTCTTGGGGGCTGGTGCTTCAAAATTGCCAGGGCTGCTTTGGGTTCCCAATCCGACGCCATCCTACCCCTTATCTCATTCTTGTGGGTACTTTCCATCCCTGCTTTCTCCCTTTGTCAATCTTTTACCATGTTTCTCTTCCTCCTTCTGGCTCGCTTTTCTGCCTCGCTCTCTCTTGCTACGGTTGGCAGTCAGATGATGAAAATTAAATCATAATCCCTAGAAATGTGCGCGCAGCAGCTGCAACCATCTGCACAAATTAAGCACTGGCTCTTTTTGCAATGATTTGCATTTGCTGCTCAATGGGATATCTTTGACCAGGTGTATAATTCTTACTCACCACAGTTCAGGGATGTACAATTTGCACACCAACTGGATTGCAAATGGACATGTAATTAGTGAGGATATCTACATAGTAATAGACACTTTACAAATTGGCCATTCACTGGAAGTCACAAATTGACCTGCCAAATGAATGTTAATTAGGTAGGTTCAATTTGTGAGTACCTGTGATTTTCTGCAATTATAGGAATGGTGGCCTGCAAGGCACAGCCGCCCTCCTCCCTTCATTTGCTTTCCAATACGGAAAACAATCAATTTTTTTAAAAGCCTCTGTCCATTATAGGCACAAATGCAGCTTTTCCGAAAAATTGTTTTCCATTTGGGAAGAAATCGGGGTCTCTGCCTGCTCCCCTTGAGGCAGCGACATGATTCACAGCTGGTAATGTGCCCCTGTTGCAAAACAGTTGCCATCCAGGCTCAACGGTCGGTAACTCATAGATGGTTTGCAACCGCCATTGAGGTCACAAATTGTTCACAACCCCTCCTATTTGCAACTATGAAGAGGATTGCAAAAGCCATTTTATGAGTCAGAAATAATTTTCTGACACCTAAAACAGCTTTTGTAATTAAGCAAAGCCCTTTTGCAGTTGCAAACCCTGGTGCATACGTCCAAGAAAATGACGGAGCGCGAAGTTACGCCAAAATTGGTAACACCGCGCTCCAACAGTTTTAAAATGCAGGAATGCACCGTATTCACAAGAATGCGGCGCACCCCTGCTTTACCCCTAGCACTGGCGCTAAAAAAGCTGCCTAGCGTCAGTGTAGGCACCCTAGAGCCATTTTGCTAGAGTGCCTGTGCTGCAGGGGCAATTGTTTATGTGCAGGAAGGAACACCTTCCTGCGCATAAACAATCTTTACAGGCGATTTGCTCTATCTATATGTGCTGCACACGTGCAAAGAAAAAAATATGAGGAGAAATAAAACATTGCTCCTCGTATCACCTGCGTAAAACCAGGTATTCCCTGGAGGTATTTTGGGCGCTACCCCCTACCTTGTAAATCTGGGGCAGCGTCATAAAGCAATGGGTGTTGCGGTGCAACGCCCACTGGAACACCCAATGCACGCCCGTTTCACGCTAAGTGCTGCGTGAATAGGGGCATTTTTTACAAGGCAGTGTTAAGCCACGTTAAGTGCCTTAGCGCGACTTTGTAAATAAGGCGAAGGAGTTAACGCCACCAGAACGTCAGAAAAAGTGGCGCTCTGGTGACATTAACTCCTTATAAATGTGCCCCTCCTGTGTTTCATTAAACGGAAGGGTTTGTGAAATCAAAAGGGCTTGGCATATGTGACCCATGTTCTTAAAATGCAGGATGGTTGTAGCAATTTATATCTTAATAGACATGGAAAACAAGTCAACCATCAGTCAATGATGTGCAAATCTCAAGCTCAAAAAACACAGTCACATTAAAGTGCATTTCCTCAAAAAGGACACATTTGAACACGTGCAAATGAAGTCTTGTGCGATTTGCGACAACGAAAATGTGTACATGCATCTAAACACATGAGCAGATAGATACACATGGTGGTGCCTTTGTTGAGGCACCAGCAATACACAGCTCTCCTACTGCTTCCGCATTAGTGTTTACATCCGCAGTGTCCTCTCATGCATAATGCAGAAGAGGGCTGCTGTAAAAAATGATTCCAAACTGGTAGTAAATTCAGAAAATACCTTTAGAAGTATGAATTTGCTTCAGAAATGCACATTTGTGAAACTGGTGGATTATACAAGAAAAATATGGGCGTGTAGAAAAAAAACACTCTCTGCAAACCTCCTATATATGTGTATATATTTATATACACATATATATAGCGGCCTGGGCAACAGTGGCAAACATGGAAAACTGTTGGAGCAAACCAGTTTCTCAGTCTGCCCAATTAGATAACGAAACCTGTGAGCAAATAGAGAACTTTGCAACCTTACCCATTGGAGTTCGTTGCTCTCTTCTCGCCGCAAGGAAGGGTAGGAGAGCTTGTGCTAATTCGATATATATATATATATATATATATATATATATATATATATATATATATATATATATATATATATATATATATATATATATAGCGGCCTGGGCAACAGTGGCAAACATGGAAAACTGTTGGAGCAAACCAGTTTCTCAGTCTGCCACAATCTTCTAATAGGCTTAGGAAGTACTGTGAGTCAGTAATAGTAACGTCTGTTATTTAAGGCGCTCAGAAATGGAAGAAGTGTGGTATGAAGAGCTATAGAAAAGCAAGTTATTCTTATTCTTATTAATATTAATAAAAATTTCATCAATTATATTAAGGTTAATATTAATATTATTTGTACACTTTTGCACTTTTGGTACCTATTTTTCACAGTACATGAGAGATCAAGTAGTCTCTGGTCTGTTGAACAGGAAAAAGGAAAAAAACCTGGCACATCAGAATTTGAGTCAACCCTATCCTGCCAAGTTGCCATTTAAATGTTAGCAAGTTTTTACTCTTTAACAGAGATCTCAGCTTGGCATGGTCTTGAGTCTGCCCACAGGTAGATGCCATGATTTCTCATGTTTAGCATCTCTAACAAAGAATGTGGTATATTCTCTCCCTGCCTCTAATCCACATGGAGACAGACTGTGTTGAGCTTGAGAATCTAACGTGGGCATCCAGCATCAGTGACCTGCACACACATATTAAAGGCTTTAGACTCACAGCTGTCCACAGTGTCTCACACAACAAGTATTGACTGCCCTCCTTCCATCTGTGAGGCTACCAAACAAAAACCCCATATATTATCTAGGTATCTAAGACACTTTAATAGCATTACATTGTCAATACCTATCCTTGACATCCAACTGGATTTTTTAAAGGATAACATATAACTCTACCCCTATACTTATTAATTAGTATACCACTTCCTCATCCCAATGCTCACCTACAGTTGTGCCATTCAATGCATAGCCACCCAGTTCAGACTTTTATTAATATAATGGACATGGGTACCTTCTTTTCTTTGTTTGGCATATCTGGGAATGGCATTGCCTTGGAAAACCATCCCCACTGTGCAACCCAAATAGCACTAGAGTTTGACTGAGAGCAAGAAAGTAAAGTTTTGATCCTTCTAAGCAGTGACAGCTGGAATGAGCAGACCAAGATCATTCTGCTGATATGTGATCTAAAATTAAGGAAGCAATCGAGCGCAAACACAAGAGACTTCGCGAAATAGGAAAGTGAATGAGTTCTAAAAAGTGTGGCAAGAGAGGATAGGAAGGAAGCAGCAGAAGATGAGCTTGAAAAACCAATGAGAAGAAATTCAGTTTCAAATGGAATCAGCTTAAGAAAGTGATAAGATATCCAGCTCGTAATGAAATCCAGGCAATCTCTCAGGTGATGGCTGTCCAGTAACGATGACAGCCGGAGGTACGGATGGGTGTTGTCTACTATAGCCTTAGAGCCCAATGTAGCGGGCTCTACTGGCCATTAAAGGCCCGCTCCATCGTTAAAGGCCAAAGTTGAAGGCCTTTAACAAGGCAGGGGGCCTTTAATGGCCAGTAGAGCCCTCTACGGAGGGCTCTAAGGCTATTAGAACATTCCGCCCTTAGAGGGCAGAATGTTCTAATTTGTAAAAGAAAGGCCTCACGGAGCCCGAGGGGGTTGAAATCCCTTCGGGCTCCATGAGGCCTTTGTTCACAGCAACAGCTGTCAACAAACATTGGAATGTTGATGCTCTGGGCTTCTACAAGCCATTAGAAGCCTGGAGCACTCCACGTTCTTCAATGGAACGCTCAGCATTCCAATATTCTCATAGTGGATGGAGATGCCGGTGCCATGAAACAGCTCTTGCAGAGTGTCCACTTAGACAATGAAGGGCATGGGCGTGCTTTGTTAGAGCCCCTTTTGGGACATGCAGAGGGTGGTGCATTAAAGGGAGAACAACCATCCACCCCTAGCTTACTACAGGAACTCCCTCTAAACTGCTATATCAAATTAACAAATAACATGCAGTAGGTGGTCTGAAAATCGGCTGCTGGTGTTTTCTTAGCTGTCAAGGAATTACCGAATTCCATATTTTTTCACCCTTCAATTATAATAGTGGCTGAAGGACAACACAAAAATCTTCCTTCAAAGCCCTCTCCCTCAAGCACAGAGCACTGACAAAAATGGCTACCTCATCCCTAATGCATCTGTTGCAGAATATAACAGTACACACTGGGATAGGCACACGCTCCTTGAGCTCATAACAGGCCAGTCACTTCCCCGTTCACTGAAACACCAAGATGCACCTTGTACTAAAAAATTGGAACTTAAATAGAAAGAGATCAACTACAAAGCAAGGTGCACTGTAGATAAATGGAGGCAGAGGACAGGCGAAAGAGAAATGGGATGAGGGTAGCGATGTTGACAGTAAATGGTGGATTACCAGCTAGAGTCCATCATCCAGAAGGTTACACACCGTTCAGGTGTTGCTTGAAGAGGAAGGTCTTCACAAACTTCATGAAGAGCAGAAGCGAGAGAACTTGTCGGATCTGAGTGGGCGATAAGGTCCATATCTCCAGAGCATAGCGTGAGAAAGCTTCTCATCTCTTGACAAAGACAAATCCCAAAATGAGGGGCGAAACACGCCCCCTGCAGCCCATGGAGCCCTTGCAGCCCCTGAAGCGCAGGAGGACCCCCCCACCAACCTTTCAGGGGCCCCCAATGATCCCAAGGGGGGGGGCATTATTTTGCATTGTTTCACTGTCCCAACGTGGGGTTTCTTTTTGAAAAATGGAGTGTTCTGGCTGGACTGTTCCTTGGACTGTTCTGGCTGGACTGTTCCTTGGTGCATGGCTAGCTACACCTCATTCCTGACCCCCTCAATAACGACTCTGACAGGGTCTGATGTGTGGCAGAACATTCGAATCCCCTCTACCTAAGAAAAGTCATCTCACTTCTCATGTCCTGAGTCTCTCTATTGGTTCCCCCCTTTTCTTTGTGCCATCAGCTTGGAGCCTGCCACAGTCATCTGTGATTTCTTTGTGTATGTGTAGCAGCTTATTTTAGAGTGCACTCAAGTCTGTCTGTCTTTCTTGCACTAGTGTTTGGATTTTATATAGTTCTCGCGGCTAAGGGTCGATTTTCAGGTAAAGTTAATTTGTGGCACATTTTTCACATTCAGAATGCAGCGCTAAGTGCCACCAAAATTTGACTTACACCACTGTCATCTGCATTAATTTTGACATTCAGACATTTATGCTAGAGATTGTTCGGAATTGTTGTTGTTTTTTGCGGCTCTACTTTGCAGCGTGAACAGTTGTGGTTAGAATAAGTGGAAGCAATAAAATGTTTTGTACAATTTAGCAATACTTTTTTTCCACCTCTGTCCTGCTTTTTCGTGCCTCTCCTTTCTTGCACTGAAAACAAAGTCAGTCCCCTCGGGCTCTGAGATTCTATTTCTGTGATTCAGAGTTGCTTGAAAGAATTTCCGAGGCTTATATGTGCAATATGGAAAAGCAAATACAATGCCACAGGCCTCTTGTGAGTTATTCACTGCATGGCTTTTCCCACTGAGGTCTATCGATTCTTTCCAGTGCACTAACACAGACAGAATAAAACAGCCCGCCTCTGTCTTGCATGGGACCAAAGACCATTAAAGGGAACGAACATGACCAGCACTTGACCTTCTTCACACCCAGTACTCTGCTTGAAAGGGCTCTTTATGGACTCTCTGACATAACAGGATGTAGCTGGGTAAGTTTCCCAGCTAAGAACATTGTCCGGTTCTGAGTCACCACCACTTCCCTCTCACTTTATCCAAGAATCGCTGAGCAGTGAAGAGCTCAAAGAAAAAAAGCTTTCCACAGTTGAGATAGCAAACTGGAAACTCTTTGGCGATGACCCTGAAAGATGAAGGTCAAAGCCAATTAAATATGCCAACATGGAGGGAGGGATGGAGTTTAAATCACAGGATTCATCCTTCCGCCACCTCAGCTCAATACTCCCCTCACCCCGCCACAAACAAGCCTTTGTGCACTCCGTTCCCCACAGTCATCAGAACTGTATTTTGCGCTGCACAGGAGGTGAGGGCAGGGCCAAGTTTGCAAATTGTGTACTTCCTTCAGAGTTGAATTAGCCAGACGTAGAGGCGTGGCTCTCCATTGTGCAGAAGGTGCAGTGGCACCTGTTCGAGAGACCTCATGGGCCCACTGAACCTTGGATATTGTTTTATTTTGCCACCCAGCCACTTTTCCAAGCGGCCTTTTTCCTTGCACTCGGGCCCCTTTCACACTTTCCTCCCCACTGTCTGCGCACTTGAGCCATCAGCTGCCTTTTGTCCATTTTGTTGTTGAGATGCCCAAAAAGCATACAAGCAATGACAAATGCAATAGGTCTGGTTTTGTGTTTAAAGTGAATATTTTATCTTATGAATTTGAGTGTGTATTCTGTCGTTAGTTTTGCAGATAATGGGAATCGAAGTCAGCAGCGGCTCCTCAGTTATGGCTGAGGAGCGTCGTCCTGCCCGCTACGAGTGCAGCAGGCACACACATTAATAAAATGGTAATAAATACCATTTTATTTTGGTCACAGCCTCGCGCTGTTACAGCGTGAGGACAGGGGGCGGGGCTGATTCGCGCAATTTCACTATTACTGCAGCTCCTGCCAGTGTGCATATCAGATTGGCCGGCTGTCTACAGCCAGCCAATCTGACATGCGCACTGCAGCCTGCAAAATCCCAGATCTAAGAAACAGCCAAGGGATTCCAGCCACAGGCCCCCAGCCACAAAATGAGCGCTGGGTTATCCTGCTCCAACCAATTTGGTTGCAATCACGTTGCACAAGGGAGTAAGTCCTTCCCTTTTCTGCTGCCTGCTGGAGTCACCGTCTAGGAGAGAGACACTGGACGTGGTTCCGTGCAACATATATAGAGAGTTTTTTGGGCATCGCGCCCCCCCATATTTTAATGTTGCCGGCCGCCACTGATCGAAGTGGTGCACCTGCTATGAGTGTGATACGTGTTTGGGAAAGAGGGGTACACACAGGAGAAGAAACTTGTATGTTGTAGCTCCCCTAGCCTCAAATCACTTCACAGCTGTGATAGCTTGTCTATCTTCGAAGTCTTTAAATTATGGCCTAGCCCTTCCATTCTGAAAGTTATTCATCCCCTTGGGTGGTATAGTTACCTTGCTATTACTGTATTATTTGATGTATTGGTTAGAGTGTTGTATTTGTTTGGTGAAGGTGATTGTGGTACGGTAGTGCGGCATTTGTTTGATGAAGAGAGGCAACGCATTTGCTGAAAATTGAATTTTTGTTTAATGAAGACTGTACTCGTCTGTGTAATTTATGTGGTATTTTTATGCTATGAATTTAATATTGTTTAGTGACATGAGGTAGTCACAAGTGGTATTCATGAAATGGGTTAGTCCGTGTGCTGCAAGGCTTGCACTTGTTGGGTGAACACTGTCCTTGCTATGAGTGTAATACTTATTTAGTGAAGCGATGAAGGGCCAGATTTACAAAGGTTGTGTATCAGGTTTGTGTTACTTTTATAACGCAGGCCCGGCGCAAAATCCTTTTGAAGATTTACAAACCAACGCAAATTAGTATTTGCGTTGGTTTGTAAACGGAAGTAACACAAACCAGTGCAAAGTGCTGCTCCATGTTAGTCTGTTTCAAAGGGACGTTCCATGGGTGGTACCTGGGCATTCCTGTGTACCCACCCATGGTTTTTGACGCAAAACCCTATCTACTAACAATAGTAGGTAGGGCTTTGCTCCACAAATGAATGCCACTTGAAAGCAGGTGTTAGAAAGGAGAAAGGCTTTTATTTCTCCTAATTTTTCCCACTTTGCATGTATGCTGCACTGAACAGCTCACATACAAAGTACAAAAAGTCTTAAAGTTAGTCTGAGCTTAGTATTTTGTACTGGAAGTTTACCCTTCCAGTACAAAACCTATGCTTTACTCACATGGACCTACGGTGCAAAGGTGTGTGCTTGGCGCTAGGCAGCACGATTGTGCACCAGCGCTGGGGGGAGAGCAAGAAAGTGTCATATATGTGTAGATATGGTGCCTTTCTGCTCTCTTCTTCTCAAGCAATAAAGCAACTTTGGGTGCTGCGCTGCGTTGTGTAACAGGTTCGTAAGTCTTGTCCGTAGTGTCCTTGCTGTGAGTGAGGTACTTCTAAAAAGGGCTAGTGTACTTACTATGAGTGAGGTGTTAGCTTGGTGAAGAGATTTACTACACTTGGTTTGGTTGTATTATTGGGGAGGGGCAGTATACTTGCTGTGAGTGTGATGTTTGCTGTAAAGCAGGTGGTTGGAATTTCTGATGGTAAACATTTGTTATTGAGCACCAAGATACCCTCGGGTGAACGTGCGCTTTACAAATGCACATTATGTTATGTTATTTTATGTTATCTTATGTCATGTCATGTCATGTTATGTTATGATGGTGACAGGCAGATAATGGGTTCGGCGATTACAATTATTGGCTGGGATAGGGAGCAAAAATCAAAGGTGCCCCAAGGCAGTTTTGATGTATAGGCTGCAACCCTAATATGTCACTGAATGTGTATGACATCATATCTATTAAAGGGACCTAGGCAAAGTGAAAGAGTATTTAGGAAGGACACATGCAAGGGGTAAGATAACATTTGGCCATTGTACTGCCACAACATAAAATGCAGCAACAATGCACCGGAACAAGAAAATGCTATGAGCAGTGTTGTGTTTACTCTAAAACCATGCATTATTGCACTCTGTAGAAGAAAGAACAGTGTTAAACAGATGTATCTAACATGATGTATGGCTTGTGTAGTTGGATTTTTATGAAACTGCTCCAAATAAACTAGTTATTGTATATTTCTTACAGCCAACTCACAGAGTGCACCCCTAAAGCATGTGACTGTTGGGACATGGGGGCATACTTTTGAGGAAGCAATTCAATAGCAGTCTTCTGGTGCATGGACCAGTACTCATAGCCCATCGGGTGGCCTAGCAATCTGGGTAAAGACATCATTAGCTTGCAAAATTAAATAGCTGAATCTTAAAACTACTGATATATTGGGGCTATATATTAAGTGATCAACTGGCTCATCTTCACTGAGATTGTTCAATATATATAATCGTTTTCTTAACAAAATTGTGAGTCGCCAAAACTAACTGTTGTTGACGGAGCATTTGGAAACAATCCAATGTTGACAGTCATCTTATTCTGGCAGGGGACTTTAATGTAACCTTTGAACCATTAGGTCTCATTCAAACTCTCACGAAGGAGGAATACACCTTGTATTCTAGGTTAAGGATACCTCCTTTAAAGAAATAGTCAAAGGTTGCAATACAAGCTGGATCCCTAACATTATCACACGGCTTGTTAACGTGTAATGGTCTCTCGCTATCAGATAAGGAGGCCAGTTTCACCTTCAAGAGGTCGCTGTCTAGAAACAGAATTGAGTACATCTTACTTGATTTACATTTATGGCCCAACCTACAGGATAAGAAGGTTGTCAATAGGAGTGATAGTGATCACAACACCTTATCGCTGGTATTGAGGAACATTACCCTGTCAAACTGTCAACAAACCAGTAATTATAAAAGACAGATCAATTGGCCTACCATGCTGTCTAATGTGGATACACTGGCATGTATTTGCACATTAGTTAATGATGCTTTATGTTTGTTTAATGACCCAGCTTAGAAAGAAATCTCTATTATGCATACTTTCAAGGACCTACTTGAATAAATGGGGCTGCATTTCTATAGAAGCGTGAAGGTAAAACCATACAAACAGAAAGGCACACTTTGATATGATAAGCAAAGCAGACTGGCCAAACTAAAATTAATGGCCGCTATAAAAAGTGGTAATAGAGATTCTATAGTTGAGGGGAGGAAATAATATAATAACATGCAGCTAGAGGCCAAAAAGGACTGGGAGGAAGGGAATTGGCGAGAAATGGTCAGTGCCGCAATTATGAAAGATAGTAGAGCTTTTTAGCGCTTATTTGCACATTGATCATACTATGCTGTAAGGGAAGAAGAGTTCTACATCCAGCCACATATTTGGGTACAACATTTCACTGATCTTTACTGTGATCAGACCAGGAACGAGGGTGCAGATGTAGAGGGAACCATCTGAATATAGTGTGTGACCGTGAGTGTGCTCCTTCAATCTTTTTTTCCACGAAAGAAACTTTATCAGTCATAGATAGCCTGAAAACAGGGAAAGCTCAAAGGTTGGACAAGATACCAGGAGATCTCTATCATTCCGAGCCATTTGTTTGGGGCTTCATGTTGAACATAATATCGAATGCCATAGCCAAGGGGGCAGAGATACCGGAAACATAGATAGGTGCAGAAATAATTCCAATCCACAAAAAAGGAGATAAAGATAACCCAGCTAATAATAGACTGTTTAGCTTGATAGACAACACTCAAAAAATGTTTAGCAGGCAGCAGCTTGGCAAAAACTGAATGGTCACATCTTGAGGCAGGCTTCAGGTCACGCACGAGTACTATAGATCAGGCGTTTCGTTTCATTCTAATCATTTGGAAATCTGTAGTGTTAAACAGAGGCCATCTGTATGTAGTATTCGTTTACCTGTGGGCAGCCTTTGATTTTTTTCACGGGTGAAACTATGGGCTGAACTTAAAGATGGGGAGAATGTAATATTATGCGCAAATAAGATGGGAAAGGGATGGCAAATTGACAGAGCATATTAACATCAAGAGGGGAGTTCATCAGGGCTGCGTTTTAGCACCGACCCCCTTCACCCTCATTAATAGGATAATAGACACACTTTATGACTGTAACTGTGACCCTCCTAAACTGGCAGACCAAAGAATCCCTGCCCTACTGTTCGCAGATGGTACGCTATTAATTTCTAAAACCCCTAAGGGTCTGCAAAATCTTCTTGATCAGTTTTCAACTTTCTGAGTACAGTATGGCTTGGAAATCAATGTCGCTAAAACCAAATTCATAGCCTTTCATCCATACATGTCTTTTAGAGGAAACGTGAAGTTGGAATCCATCAGCTTGGATCAGGTCAAGGATTTTGACTATCTGGGAGTGAGGATTGTGCGCACATTATCATGGGCTCCCCAAATACTGAAGATACAGATGACTTTACAGTATGCAGGGACAGTGGTTGTGAAGAAATTAAATAGATCAAAATTCCGACCAGTAACACCTGTGCTTGAGATCTACAGCACAAGAGGGCTTGGTGCGGCACTCTATGGTGTGGAGATCTGGGCCATGGACCAAACCAAGGGTTTGGTGAAAACTGATAATAGATTTATACGATCAATGCTTATTTTGCCCCAAAGTGCTCCACTTACACCTATGAGCCTATGTTAGAAATCGGGTCTCTAGTTGGCAGAGGTATGCACCATGTCCAAGTAGGGACCACGGGCCCGATTCACAAAAGTAATCTGAGACAAAATCCTAACTTTACGACTTTCGGTATTCACAGAAGGCATTTAGGAGTACTAAAGTTAGGATTTTGTCTCAGTCAATCTTAAGTTTCATTCTTAAATTAAACTTAAGACAAACTTAAGTTTAACTGAGACAAAATCCTAACTTTACGACTAGGATTTTGTCTCAGTTAAACTTAAGTTTGTCTTAAGTTTAACTTAAAGCCAAAATTTAAGATTGGCTGAGACAAAATTCTAACTTTAGTACTCCTAAATGTCTTCTGTGAATACCGAAAGTCGTAAAGTTAGGATTTTATCTCAGATTACTTTTGAGAATCGGGCCCCATAATCCTAGTCAGGGTAAGTCACAACACAATCTCAAATTATACTGTGCTCACCCCCGGTAGCTTGGCACAGAGCAAGAGATATTTTTACACTACTGGCAAGGCAATTCTTTGAACTGATTTTTCTCACTTTACTTGGCTATATTTCGGGGTATACATGATTGAATGAATGTGTAGATATAAGGTTTTTATAAATATCAAAGGGAACAATTTATTATTTCTAGTGGTTTAACCCAGTTCCCTTTGTTTTGAAGGGTTACTCTCTAATTTTTATACATAACTCATACAACAACACAGTAAATACACCGCAAAAAGACTCCACAACATTTTTAAATAATAGAGAATATTTATCTGAGTAAAACAAGACTAAAATGATCAAAATCCATCAAGTAGAAGTCGAGATATGGAATGTTGAAGAAATAAATGCAATAAAGTGCTGGAAGCAGTAAGCGCTAAAAGGTTTACTTCAGGTCGCAAGGGACTGGTGCAAATCCAAAGTCCAGGCCGACCACGATGGAGCGCGAGCTGCCTACAAGGACCCACTTGGGCCTGCTGAACACAGTACCTTGGACCCTGGGGCACAGTTTGCGCTGCAAGGATTTCAGTCATCTGGCGTCGGTTCCAAGAGGCTTTGCGGCAAGTCTTTGTGAGGCTTCGCGTCATACAGCGTCAGTTCCTAGAGGTGTCAGCTGTGTGGGGAGGCTTTGTGGGGCTTCGAGCTGCGTCTTATCGGATTTGGCAGAAACTCAGTTGCAGAACCTACTTCTGAGGTCAAGAACTTGGAGGGGGCACCTCAAGCAAGGGTAGGACTCACAGAAGGCAGAGTACAGCAGCACCAGCAGAACTGCAGGAAGTCTGTTGTGTCCCTGAGACTTCAGAAACAAGAGGCAAGCAAACAAGCCCTTTGAGATCACTTTGGAGGGGAGGCAGAGCCCAGCTCTCCTTTCAGCAGAGTCAGTGAGCAGCAGGGCAACAAGCAGGAAAGCAGTCCTGCCAGAAAAACAGACCAGTTGAGTCCTTTGAGCAACACCGCAGTTCTTCTGACAGAGATTCAGTGTAGGTCCAGAAGTATCTGATTTGGGAGGGTAAGAGACCCAGTACTTATACCCAAATGTGTCTTTGACTGTAGGGGAAACTTCAAAAATGGTTTTGAAGTGCACGAGCACCCCTTTCAAGCCAGTCCTGTCTGCCAGGTTATCAATGGGGATCACCAGTCATTTGTGTGAGGTCAGGTCATTACTCCTTGATGTCCTGGTGTGAGCCCCCTTTCGTCCCGTCTGCTCAGGCCGTCCATCGGAATACAGATTTATGAAGAGGGGTGTTCGACCACCTCTGGCCCTCCTAGGTTTATGTCTGTTGGGGAGGAATGCACGAATGGGAACTGTCACTTAGTCCAGATGTGCATTGGGGCAGGCTGGAGGTCACATAGAGCAAAGTAAAGAGCAGAAAAATGCCCAATGTCTCAAAATGACCCGTTGAAGATACACCGCTTTGGAAAGGAAACGCTGCTTGCAATATCGCCTCGATTCAAAAAAATCGGAAACAAGATTCAGTAACTGAAGGAAAGGCAGCCTGTCAAAACCACTTCTTCTACCGAACGACACAATTACAGAGACATAATTTCCCAGAAATAATGAGAAGATTCTGGCATGAATAAACAGAAATTCAGCTCAGACCATCACATGACTGAAACCGCACCAGCAAAAGAGAAATACTACACAACAGTACAGGTACAATGGTTTTTAACCGACCATGACTACACTTAAAAAGGAGAAGGGCCACATTATAATTTATTTTTATCTCTTCTATATTGTTTTTTCAGACTACACCAGTCACTGCCCTGAGGAGAATCCAGTAATTAAAATAGGGATTTGAAACGCGTTGGCACAGGCAAAGGCACAGGCAAAAGCCATGAGGGATAATAATTAAGAGTGGCCCCGTGGTTACTAACTCTCTAAAAGAAATAGGCTACTAATGTCAAGGGAGTTAATCTATAATATCACTACTGTTGTTTGTGACAAATTGTATTTGGTGTAACATGACTTTATTTTAACATATAAGTTGTTCTGATTCAATTGTATTTGATTTTGTTGAAAGATGTGAAGATAGAAATGTACATATAAGGTGCACAGACAAATTCATTTATTGGTGATTCAAAAGTGTATCGTTTTTGTCATGACTTATTGTTGAAAAAGGAAAAATGCATTGAAAAGTGTTAAATGTTTGCTAATTAATTGGTAGAACCAAGAAAATAATAGATTGGTTCTCGGTCTGCTTTAAATAAAATAGCAGCGACTAAAAAAGTGGTCAGATAATTTATTAATGCTTCAATGTCTCAAAGTGGCATTTCTGGACTAGTAGTGTTAAATCCCACCTTACCAGCAAAGCGCAATTATCCATACTATTCGGCCCATACCACACATGATGAAGGTCCTCCCCTGGTATCAGGAATTACCACTTAGAAGCACGTAAGGGAATTCCCGATCATAGCCTAGAGGGGAGTAGTGAACGAAATGAAATAGGCTGTTTTTCAGGACATATAAAGCATACAAGCACATGTCCTTCCCTTTGCTTACATAGAACCCTGCCCTCTGAGTTGACAAGGGCTGTCGTTAGGGGTGAATTATATGTAATGAAAGGAGGAGTTCAGAGCTTGGCAAGTAGTCTTACCGGCCAAGTCATAGTAACAGCAAACTGCACGTGCAGGGGCTGCCATGGCAGGCCTGAGACATGGTTATGGGGCTACTTATGTTGGCGACAGAATCAGTGCGGCAGGCCCACTAGTAGCATTTAATTTACAGGACCTGGCCACCTGTAGTGCATGTTACTAGGGACTTAAGAGTAAATTAAATGTGCCAATTGGGTACGATCCCATGTTACCATGTTTTAGGGGAGAGAGCACAAGCACTTTCGCACTGATTAGCAGCACTAAAGTGTGCAGAGTCCTAGAGCCAGCAAAAATGGGTACAGAAAATGGAGGGAGGGAGGTGAAAAAGTTGGGGGAAGATCCTCCCAAGGCTATCAGGTCTAACAGCCTAGATCAAGGTCTAAATCACAAAGCACATGTTGCGTCCCTCAAACCACTGACCTCTTGGATAAGACTCTGATCTAGCAAATGTCTGATTCCTCTCAAACAAGCATTCGCAGATTTAAAAACCTTAGATAAGTATGGTTCAAAAACTTGGCTCAAACACATCAAGACCTGGAGGTACAAGCTGGGTTTACACATAGCCTGGGATAACCCAGAGCAGATAACCAAGGAGATGATGGGCCACTGGAAAGAAAAAACTGGATGCAATGACTATTTGAGCTAGTATCTTGTGCCCTGATGGGGAAATTTCTTTATATTTAGAATGATCTGGAATTTGAACTGTTTCTGGATCGTACAGAACCACCCCAAGCAAGCTCAATCTTTTTTAAAATTTAAATATGGGAATTTATCATTGGACATATTTTGTAGCAGATGGGGAGAGCATGTTATTTCACTCACTTGCCCCGTATGCAAATTGAGCCCTGAGTCCTGAGAAGAAAATTTTTAGTTCCTTTTATCAAAAACTGAGGAAGATCTGGATAATTCCTATTTGCCCTCTGTTGTGCATAGGGCGTCTTACAGATGTCACTCGTATTCTGAGAACTGAAAATACTGAGTGGGTCGTGTTGTCTGTCTCAAGATTTTTATTATAGGCCTGGCGGATGTGATGTGGATTTCTTAAAGCATCCTAGTATAACAAATGAAACCAGTGCATGCATTTGTATTGTCATGATTTTATTTGATATTGATATGATTGGTGGAATGATGTACTTCATTTTTAAAGTATGTTTTAATGTATTTGAGATTTTATATGTTTTATGGGGGATTTCTCCTCCGAAATAGATAAATAAATAAATAAATACATAAATAAAATACTCATAGACCATAAATGAATGAATGAAATATTATTAATAGTGCGATTCAGCTGCCTCAAGGAGGTGTTCCGGCGCTACTGATAGGACTCAACCATTCAGCACAGTAACGTATTCATGAAAAAGAAAAGATTTCAACATTTTTCTAAATTAAATTCAGAGGACATTTTCCTTAGAGAGATGAGGATTCTAATTACGCAGATGACTGATAACCAACAACAGTGATGCATAGAAGAGTACTACTTATAAATGGAAATACAGGTATATCACTGCTCCAGTCATGGGAAAAGGCAATGCAGTCACATAAGATAACATTTCTGAGTAGGCTAAACTTCTGTTGTGTAGGTGGTAGCTGGTTAGGTATAAAATAGTTGAAAGCAAAGTGCTGCAAAGTGAAGCAAGTGACCCGAAAAGGGCCACCAGGGTCACTCACGACCACCTTCTCTGCCTTCCTACAAATGAAGAGTCGGTCAGACAGTAGAGAATACAAACCAGATTATTTATTGATATTACACTGCAGCGGAGCCCAGTCTGCCCCGCCTCCTGGGATGACTGTCGAGGGACTGGACCCCGTAGGCATACAATTACATTATGTACGTTGCGAAGTCCACAAAGGCCCGCCTACTATGGAAAAACACTAGCAAGTGTCGTAATACAATGGGGGTACAGAACATAAGTTTTGATTCTGCAGCCGGGCACAGGCTATCTACTGCCCAAGGTCGTCTGGCCTATCCTCCCCACCAGACAGGTGGGAGAAAGACTCTATCTAATGGGAAAGGCATGCACTAATGAGGACACTTGCAACTACAGAAAGAAAAGCTCAACCTTGGGAAACGAAACTTACCAAAGACCGCTTTCTTGAAAATAACCAAGCAGCAGTTTCGATTATAATACAAAATGGCGTCCAGATTACAAGATGGTTTCGCGAATGCTTAGATATACAGACAGGGGGCTCTTCAGCATTATCAAGAGTCAGCAAGAAGTCTTTTCAGAAAAAGTGAAAGCCAGTTAAAGAATGAATAGTGTAAAATTCTAGCTACCACATAGCAAAAGTCACTTTATGAGGTGGAATTAATATAAAATGGGTATCTGGGTAAGTTAGCAACTACATCAACAAAATAGTAGGGTATCAGTCTTTCTAGTGGCACACCTTGAGTGGAAGACCAGTCCTTCTGGTAGGGTCTACTTTCTCTGGGCTTCCTTTGAACATATGAGGTCTTCCAGCCAAAACTACCCTTCCAATACCTTGCAGGGAACCTAAGTCAGTAGTTCTAGTGATCCTGAAGGACTATACATGGTGAATTCAGCATGACTGTGGTGTGGATGATCTATCGCTTCCAGGCAGATGGGATTTGCTGTAGCCATAAGCCCACTAGAGGTTAAAATGAGCTGCCCTCTCCTTCAGGCAGATATCAAAGGCTGAGAGCTGCACAACTTAAGGGAACAGACTTAGAAAATGCTTCTTCTATCAAGGTGCCATCTAATTTTCCCAATCATGAAATTGGGACTTCTCAGACTACAATAATACCAAAAGGCAGGGTGCATTTGTGTTACACAACCCTATGTAGCCAGCCCTAACAGCCTGCATGTGTCTTCTTCTCGCTCAGGCAGTGGGTGCTCCAACACAGCTCTGCCGCCCATGCGTCTGCACCTCCACAACAGTGGCCTCATCTGGGGAGTCTTTTGTGAAGGTTATGAATAGGAGGTGGGAATTTGATCATTGCACTGCACTAATAAGTGTGTGAGCATGAATTAGTACAGTTTTTGTAAATAACGTGTTATTTATTGTGCCTAAATCCTATCTCTTAATATCACATCACCTAAAGTTAGAACACCCTTGCTCTTACACAAAAATGTAGCACATGAAGTCCCCATCATCAAGATGAGACCCCCAGATGCATTCTACTGGAAATTATGCTTTAAATTATGATTTAGATTACCCTCCCCCTGTTCAAAAATTGCTCAACACCCTCTCTCCACATGGCACTAATACTATTCGCCAAAGATCAAAGCTTCATTATTGACCACACAAATATCTAAGTCAACTAGCAATTAAATCTACTATACACAATTGTATACATTTATAATATCTCACCTCTACTTTCAAAAGCTTAAGATAATGCTAATGAATGTGCCGTATGTTAGATTTCTCAGCTTTATACAAAACTGATGTAACATCATGCATTATCTCTATGCAGGGGCGTAGCTTAGTCAGTGAGATTTAAGGGTGAGAATGCCAAATTTCCCAATTAAAAAAAGCAGTGTGCTGCAGGGTGGAGGGTTGAGATGGCCAAGGTTCGAGATGGGTTGTTTCCATGAGGAACAAGGTCAGTACTGCTTTGCGTTAGTTAGGCATCTGTCTAGAGTGGCACAGTGGGCAAAAGATGATGGGCTGGAATACTACCCCGATCAGTTGACACTGGTTAGACTATTTGCAAGCATTCGTACCATCAACTTTTGGGTGTTTGTTTACCAGCAGTATACCTGGAAAATGGAGACAGGCTGAGCTTTCCAAGTCTACTACTGCCAAAGTTGGTGAATTCCCAGAAGTAACACTTGTACACCCATTCAAGGAATGCTTCTATGGGTGAAGATTTACCTTTTTTAAGAAATCAGTCACTATATACATTTAAATTTCTACTCCAAAACCAGAGCGAGTTAAAAGCTCTTAGCAAAATGACAGCAATGTTTTTGTGAAGGCAGTCATTAGGCATTCACATAATGACTTGTCATCATTATGTAATGCAGTACTTCAGTGCAATACCGCAAAATTTGGTGAAATACTGCAACAACAAATATCAGTAAGTTAAAATGTCTTATAAATTAACAAATACTCTACTTACCTGTAGTACCCAAAAGGATCATCTGCGCACCATAATGTCCAATTCTGTCAAATTCCATGTAATTCCATTCAGCTGTGCTTGCGAGAGATACAAATGTCTATGTAAAATGCATTGATAGAAAAATGTGTTTTGGGACACCCCTTTAATCTTTGCACCCCCTTTGCCAATCACTGCACTACTTTGCATCATCCACCAATGTAGAAGGAAGAATAGGTCTACAATATTTTGTGAAAATTCTTCAAACGGGTGCAAAGTTATTAAGGGGCAAAAATCCAAGGAATTCCTATGTCTGGTAACCACAACTATAACTACAGAGTGGTTACCGCCACTCTGTAATATATATACATATATTCACTGAAAAAACCATAGGTTTCAGGGGCGTTATAGTTAGTTGGACATTTCACTCGTACAAAACCATAGAAATTCCCCGTTATAGTTAATTCAGCTAACTATAACTCGCGCGCCCGCAATGCACTGCTGATGACGTCACATATTACATCACTCATGACATGGTCAGTGACATCACTCATGACATCACTGATGACATCTCAAATTACATCACTGATGACATCACTGATGACATCATCCTTGTGATAGAGTGGCAGACCTCCTCTCACCCTAATACAACCTTTGATACACACACTCAAAAATACAAACTAACATTTTCAAAACAATGCACATACCAATACCAGTTACAACACACCTATTCAGTAATTCCAAGATCTACACACACATCCACTCATTCACCAACAGTCCCTATACAGTCACTCATACATGTACTCACTCATCATATGTACTCATACACCTATACATCCTGTTACACACCGCCACTCATCCATAGAGTTACTCACACACATAGTCACACATGCAAACAAAGTATCAAACATCCATTTACTTGCATATACAGTTATACACACACTACCACACTTACTTCTACAGAAAATTACACATACTTACTCTCTTAAACAATCACTTATAGAAACACCTACTTATTTGTACAGGAACTCTTCCAATCTCTCACTCTCACATATACTCACTTATATACACCAATACTCACATATACTAGTTTAAAACATATGTAGTTACTGATAAAGACACTATTGAGACAGTCATTCACTCACTAACACACCCATACACATACTCATCCACCTATACAGTCCTGCACACATGCTGTCTTCAACACATACAAACAGTGAGTCACTCATTCATGCATCTATGCACTAAGTAATACCCCCACCGAACCATACAGACACTCAGACACTCATACTGATACTCAAAAAACCAACTAATAACCCATATAGACACTCATGTAGCTACTCACCAACCCATGCAGCCACTTATACACAAAATGAGAGACTGATACAGATATTTTCATATTTAAACATTACTCACTAACCCATGTATTCACTAAGATACACTTAGTCAGTTATACAATCAATTTTACAAAACAAAATCATCCATCTAGACACTTATATACCCATTTATTCTTCCATCGACCTTGAGATATACATATATAAAACATATTTAATTTTCAGAAAAACACACATTCACTGGATGATGTCATCAGTGATGTCATCAGTGATGTCATTTGAGATGTCATCAGTGATGTCATGAGTGATGTCACTGACCATGTCATGAGTGATGTAATATGTGACGTCATCAGCAGTGCATTGCGGGCGCGCGAGTTATAGTTAGCTGAACTAACTATAACGGGGGAATTTCTATGGTTTTGTACGAGTGAAATGTCCAACTAACTATAACGCCCCTGAAACCTATGGTTTTTTCAGTGAATTTCTAAGGTTTTTAAATGCTAATTTCTAACTATAACATGCCTGAAACCTATGGTTTTTTCAGTGAATTTCTAAGGTTTTTTAAATGCTAATTTCTAACTATAACGTGCCTGAAACCTATGGTTTTTTCAGTGAATATATATATATTTATTATACTTTGTATACATGTGAAAATGTCTCGGCCCCCTGTTTTCCTCGGTGGCACGGAAAAAATGGGTGGAACTGACGTCAGCACGCCGACGAGGTTCTCTTATGGCTCCGATGACGTCATACGGTGTCGCGAGCTGAGCCGTGCTATTATGACGTCCTCGTTGACGTGGGAGAGCTAGGAAAGAATTTCCGTGGAATGCTGGTGCAGGGGATATTCACCTAAGTGTTCAGGCTAGTCCTTTGGGAGCAACTGTTTATGTTGCCACTCCAGAAACCGAAACCAGTGATCCGAGGGCAGAGGCCCTGCAGATGGCACACGAGGTGGGGTGCCCAGTCGTGTGCACCGGCGGGGCAGCGAAGTGACAAGCACCACAACCCACAAAAAAGGTAACGAGGGCACTGAATAACACAGGATCTTCTCTTTGTATCTGGCAGGGTCAACGAAGTTAAAATGCCCTGGTACCAAAATGTAGAATTAGTGCTACAACGGTCTTCAAGAGGACCTGCGATGCCGCTTCTGCCTCCCGTACCCTGGAGGTGGCACATGGGTCACGCGGTACGGTCATACTGCGGTGGGACGCACACTCGTTGACCTCTCATGGCACTGCTCCACACTTCAGGGAGGACGCTTTCCATTAGCTATGTTTTCTGATGACATGTCGCGCCGGCCCCGTCCAACAACAGAACTCCTTTAGATCCAAACAGACTCTTCCACTCTCTCACCGGAAGTGAAACCAGGCCACGCGGACACTTTCACAATACAACAGCCGGGAATGCACTTTTCGGTAAAAAACACATTCCTTCCTCCTAATTAATCAAATAAACGTCTCACTGAAGAACAGGGGCCAGCTTCGATCGGTAAACAGCCGTTACAACGACTTTTGTACTTTGCGATACCATTACAACGCATGCATTACCACGCATGCGTTGTACATCACGAAGTCATTACTACGCCTTTTTTTAGAACGCTTGGTCATTTACCACGCATGCCTTTACAACGAATTTTGTTGTAAAGGTATGTATGGTAAATGACCATGCGTTCTAAAAAACATGTAGACGATCCATGTCGTTGTAAGGAAACAGAGGCTGTTCCGTTTCCTCACAACGACGTGCACCGCCCCTCAGAGATGACGTGAAGCAGGAACCATGAGGAGAGAGGAACCACGAGGAGTGAGAGGTAAGGGGGATTGGGCATGGGGTGGGGGTTTCTTTTCTAGGGTTTAGGGTAGTGCAGTGGCGTTTGGGTGGTGTAGGGGGTCGTGCTGGGGGTAGTGTTTTAGGGTTTAGGGTAGTGCAGTGGTGTTTGGGTAGTGTAGGGGGTTGTGCTGGGGGTAGTGTTTTAGGGTTTAGGGTAGTGCAGTAGTGTAGGGGGTTGTGCTGGGGGTAGTGTTTTAGGCTTTAGGGTAGTGCAGTGGTGTATGGGTATTGTAGGGGGTCGTGCTGGGTTAGTGTTTTAGGGTTTAGGGTAGTCCAGTGGTGTTTGAGTAGTGTAGGGGGTCATGCTGGTGGTAGTGTTTTAGGGTTTAGGGTAGTGCAGTGGTGTTTGTGTAGTGTAGGGGGTCATGCTGGGGGTAGTGTTTTATGGTTTAGGGTAGTGCAGTGGTGTTTGGGTAGTGTAGGGGTCATGCTGGGGGTAGATTTAGGGTTTAGGGTAGTGCAGTGGTGTTTGTGTAGTGTAGGGGTTGTGCTGGGGGTAGGGTTTTAGGGTTTATGTTAGTGCAGTGGTGTTTGGGTAGTGTAGGGGTAGTGCTGGGGTAGTGTTTTAGGGTTTAGGGTAGTGCAGTGGTGTTTGTGTAGTGTAGGGGGTAGTGCTGGGGGTAGTGTTTTAAGGTTTAGGGTAGTGCAGTGGTGTTTGGGTAGTGTAGGGGTTCATGCTGGGGGTAGTGTTTTAGGGTTTAGGGTATGGCAGTGGTGTTTGGGTAGTGTAGGGGGTCGTGCTGGGGGTCGATTTAGGGTTTAGGGTAGTGCAGTGGTGTTTGTGTTGTGAGGGGGTCGTGCTGGGGTAGTGTTTTAGGGTTTAGAGTAATGCAGTGGTGTTTGTATAGTGTAGGGGGTTTAGGGTAGTGCAGTGGTGTTTGTGTAGTGTAGGGGGTCATGCTGGGGGTTGTGTTTTAGGGTTTAGGGTAGGGCAGTGGTGTTTGTGTAGTGTAGGGGTAGTGTTTTAGGGTTTAGGGTAGTGCAGTGGTGTTTGTGTAGTGTAGGGGGTCATGCTGTGGGTAGTGTTTTAGGGTTTAGGGTAGTGCAGTTGTGTTTGTGTAGTGTACAGGGTCGTGTTTTAGGGTATAGGGTAGTGCAGTGGTGTTTGGGTAGTGTAGGGGGTCATGCTGGGGTTAGTGTTTTAGGGTTTAGGGTAGTGCAGTGGTGTTTGGGTAGTGTAGGGGGTCATGCTGGGGGTAGTGTTTTAGGGTTTAGGGTAGTGCAGTGGTGTTTGTGTAGTGTGGGAGGTCATGCTGGGGGTAGATTTAGGGTTTAGTGTAGTGAAGTGGTGTTTAGGTAGTGTAGGGAGTCGTGCTGGGGGTAGTGTTTTAGGGTTTAGGATAGTCCAGTGGTGTTTGTGTAGTGCAGGGAGTCCTGCTGGGGGTAGTGTTTTAGGGTTTAGGGTAGTGCAGTGGTGTTTGGGTAGTGTAGGGGGTCGTGCTGGGGTAGTGTTTTAGGGTTTAGGGTAGTGCAGTGGTGTTTGTGTAGTATAGGGGGTCATGCTGGGGGTAGTGTTTTAGGGTTTAGGGTAGTGCAATGGTGTTTGTGTAGTGTAGGGGGTAGTGTTTTAGGGTTTAGGGTAGTGCAGTGGTGTTTGTGTACTGTAGGGGGTCGTGCTGGGTTCTAGTGTTTTAGGGTTTAGGGTAGTGCAGTGGTATTTGTGTAGTGTAGGGGTATATTTAGGGTTTAGGGTAGTGCAGTGGTGTTTGGGTAGTGTAGGGGGTAGTGTTTTTGAGTTTAGGGTAGTGCAGTTGTGTTTGGGTAGTGAAGGGGGTCGTGCTGGGGGTAGTGTTTTAGGGTTTAGGGTAGTGCAGTGGTGTTTGGGTAGTGTAGGGGTCAACCAACATGAATTTGTCCTTGTGTGATGTAACCAATGCTCATGTAAAGCACTCCAATACCTTACCAGTCTGCACTATATAAAACTGCAAAAAAACAAAAAATAAAAAGTGTTTTGCACACTTCTGTCATTGGGCTATACGTGGGCTACCTCTGGGTGATATTTGTGCTACATTTGGGCTCTTTTTTCTCTGGTGGCCATCTTGGGAGACTTATTTGTTATGAAGTTTCCTAATATCCTCATTTACTACAGTCTCCTCAGTAGGAAATGCTTTCAGTTTTTACTTTGATTCCATCAAGAAGGCATTCAGATGTGTCACACATTTGCCATAAATTCAGAATGTTAGCACTCTAGTTGTTCATTAGATCACTGTAGTAAAGCTACTGCTCACCAAGGAGTTAACTGGAAGTCTACTGCTGGTATTGAAAGTGATTGTTTCAGTCTGCATGTCAGAATTTTCTAATGAAATAGAAGAGGATTTGAGATCTCACTTAAAACATGCCCTAAATTTTCTTTTTGCAGCACTAACCATAATTTCTATGGCAAAATGAACCCCCTCATTTTGTTCCTTTTAAATTAAATGTTTTAAGTGTTACCAGTTTATTCCAATCAAGATGGCTTCAGGTGTGCCATACTTTTGTCATAAATAAGGCTGTTAGCACTCTAGTTGTTCTTTAGAACACTCTGGGAAGCTGCAGTAGAACACAAAGGCATCAACTGACAGGCTGCTCCTGTTGAAATATAAGAGGAAGATATTTGAGATCTCACTTAAAACATGTCCTAATTTTTCTTTCTACAGCACTAACCATAATTTCTATGGCAAAATGAACCCCCTCGTTTTGTTCCTTTCTAAATTAAATGTTTTAAGTGTTACCAGTTTATTCCAATCAAGATGGCTTCAGGTGTGCCATACTTTTGTCATAAGTAAGACTGTTAGCGCTCTAGTTGTTCTTTAGAACACTCTGGGAAGCTGCAGTAGAACACAAAGGCATCAACTGACAGGCTGCTCCTGTTGAAATATAACAGGAAGATATTTGAGATCACACTTGAAACATGTCCTAATTTTTCTTTCTACAGCACTAACCATAATTTCTATGACAAAATGAACCCCATCATTTTGTTCCTTTTTAAATTAAATGTTTTAAGTGTTACCAGTTTATTCCAATCAAGATGGCTTCAGGTGTGCCATACTTTTGTCATAAGTAAGGCTGTTAGCACTCTAGTTGTTCTTTAGAACACTCTGGGAAGCTGCAGTAGAACACAAAGGAACCAACTGACATTGTTGGATGTACATGTTTTACTGAGAATGTCAGACTTCATTCTCACATGACTGAGAAAGATAATGTGAATTGACAGAAAATATGCTCTCATTTTAGCTTCTGGAGCACCTTCCAAAACTGTATGGGACAAGCATGTGAAAATAGTTTTCTCTCAAACATGATTCATGATATCCCAGCAGAAGGTTTTTCACAGGGTAAAATCACCTTAGAACACACCACAATTCCTGAAATTAGTATGGTACCATCAACAAATGAATTCTAATGTAACTAAAGTCTGTTATCACCCTTTATAGTTCTCCTTTTGGTAACCCTCAAACTCTTCGATTCACTACAATGCATTTCAATGGGGTACTATCATTTATATTGGTCCCAAGATGGCTGCCAGCACTTCCAGGATGAAGTGCTGACAGCCAATCAGATCTCACGATGACATCTGTGGTTAGGCTCCGCCCAGATATATATGTGTTTTTACTTTTGATTTTCTCAGCAACTACTGAACGGATTTACACCATTTAACAAAAAGGGTTCTTTCTGAACCAAGAACTACCTCTTTGCCAAATTTGGTGTAATTCCGTTCAGCAGTTCGGGCTGTAGCCTTGCATAAAGTTTCCTATGGGAAATTGATTTTTGACTCTTATTTTTTTAATTTCTCCGCAACTACTGAACGGATTTACACCATTTAACAAAAGGGTTCTTTCTGAACCAAGAACTACCTCTTTGCCAAATTTTGTGTAATTCCGTTCAGCAGTTCGGGCTGTAGCCGTGGCTAAAGTTTCCTATGGGAAAATGAATGGGGAAAACACGTTTTGGGACCCCCTTTTTCTCGGCACTCGCTTGACGAATCACCCCGAAACTTTCAGGGTAGGAGCGGACCGGAGCGGGCCATAAAGTTTGAAAATTTCGCGAAGATTCGTCAACCGACGCAAGAGTTATTTCAAATAGAATGTTGCGGATTTCCTATGGAACATAGGTCCTAACTATAACTATCTACTGGCGACCGCCAGTAGATAATACTATATATATATATATATATATATATATATATATATATATATATATATATATATATATATATATATATATATATATATATATATATATATATATATATATCTTTCAGAGTCTGTGCCCGTGTGTTACGCCGGAGTGTCTGTCGTGGCATTGGGATTTCTTCGTGATATATATATATTATCTACTGGCGGTCGCCAGTACATAGTTATAGTTAGGACCTATTTTCCATAGGAAATCCGCAACATTCTATTTGAAATAACTTTGGCGCCGGTTGACGAATCTTCGCGAAATTTTCAAACTTGGTGTAAATCCGTTCAGTAGTTCCTGAGAAAATCAAAAGTAAAATCACATATATATCTATGGCCGAGTAGGGTCCGCGTACCCTCCCGATCACGAGCTGCATGCTAATTGGCTGTCAAGTGGCTGTCAACACTCCAAATCAGGAAGTGTTGGCAGCCATTTAAGCCTCGGTAGAACCGAGGCACAGAAACAAGTGTGCAAAACGCACAAAGGGGGCAGGGTAGAAACACCCTGACCCCCTAGGTCTGCTCAGGGGGTCACACAAGGACCCCTGGGCAGAAAAAAGCATTAAAAAAAATCGGCGGGATGCGCTTAGGGTGCGCGGATCCCGCCGAGAAAAAAAGAAACAAGTGCGCAAACGCACAAAGGGGCAGGGTAGAAACACCCTGACCCCTAGGTCTGCTCAGGGGTCCCACAAGGACCCCTGGGCAGAAAAGCATTTTTTTTAAATCGGCGGGATGCGCTTAGGGTGCGCGGATCCCGCCGAGAAAAAAATGAAGCACGGTCTCCGCGCTTCATTGTTAATTGGCCCTCCAAGCCCCGGGGACCGCCACCCCCGGGGCTTTAAAAATGGTGCGGGAGGGCTCTCGGCCCTCCCGCAGCCCCGGGACCGCCACCCCTGAGGCTTCTTTTTTAAAATTAAAATTACCTGTGTGGGGGCTCAAGCCCCCACACGCCCCGGGACCGCCACCTCCCGGGGCACTAAATCGTTAAATATGGGGGTCCGTTACGGACCCCAGAGCCCGGGGACCACCACCTCCCGGGGCTTTCAAAATGTTTGGATGGGGGCCACGCGGCCCCTCCTGGAGCCAGTGATGGCCCTGGGGACCGCCACCCCCCCAGGGCCGGCTCCTGCGGTGTCCCGGGGTGCCTACCCCCGGGACACTGTAGTTTGCTATGGCAGGGCGGGAGCCTCGTGGCTCCCGTCCTGCCATAGCAAACTGCTTTAGTTTTGGAAGAGAGGCAGGAAACCTGCTCTCTCTTCCAAAACCAAAGCAGATTGCTTTCCCACACGGGGAGCTGCATCTTAGCAGCTCCCCATGTGGAAAAGCAATGCCGGCTCCCGAGGGACGCGGGAGCCGGCGGGACCGTGGGGGATTGGGGACCCCCACGGTCCCCAACGGAAGGGCCAGCCCCGGGGATGGGGTCCCCGGGGCTACAAGTGGCTCGGGAGGGGGCCACACGGCCCCCTCCCCAAAATGTATTTAAAAAATAAAAAATAAAAAAATAAAACAAAGGCCGGCCCCGGGGATGGGGTCCCCGGGGCCATAAGTGGCCTGAGGAGGGGGCAACGCAGCCCCCTCCATAAGTTATTTAAAAAAAAAAAGAAGGCCATGCCCGGGGATGGGCTCCCGGAGCCGATTAAGGCCTCGGGAGGGGGCCACGCGGCCCCCTTCCAAATTTAAAAAAAAATAGGGGGCAGGCCCTGGGAAATGGTGTCCCCAGGGCCAATAATTTAGAAAAAGAAGGGGGGGCCACACAGCCTCCCTTCTTAAAAAAAAAAAAAAAAGACCGGCATTGCGCGGGAGGCCACGCCCCTCCTTGCAGCACTCTGCAAACGCGCCCCCTGGCGCGTTTGCAGATGGGGAACGAATTCCCCTTGAATACTGGGGGTCCCTGGGGGCCAACTAGCCCACCCGGAACCTCCAGTATGCGCCAGGGGGCTGCGTTGCACAGAAGTGTACAGAGGCCACGCCCCTTTTTACACCTCTCTGCAACGCAGCTCTGTGGTGCTTTTTGGAGGTACATGGTGGGCTAGTTGGACTCCAGGGACCCTCAGGATTCAAGGGGACTTAATCCCCCAACTAAAAACGCGCCACAGGGCGCGTTTGCACAGTGGTGAAGGGAGGGGGTGGGGCTTCAGGTGACAAGTGTGCAAACAGGCCCCGTGGTGCATTTTAAGATGGGGAATTAAATCCCCTTCAATCCTGAGGGTCCCTGGGGGCCAACTAGCCCACCAGGTACGTCCAGAAAGCGCCACAGAGCTGCATTGCAGAGAGGTGTAAAAAGGGGCGTGGCCTGTGAACACCTCTCTGCAAAGCCGCTCCCTGGCGCATACTAGAAGTACAGGGTGGGCTAGTTGGACCCCAGGGACCCTCATGATTCAAGGGGACTTAATCCCCCAACTTAAAATGCGCCACGGGGTGCATTTGCACAGTGGTGAAGGGAGGGGGCGGGGCTTGAGGTGACGTGTGCAAACAGGCCCTGTGGTGCGTTTTAAGTTGGGGGATTAAGTCCCCTTCAATTCTGAGGGTCCATGGAGTCCAACTAGCCCACCAGGTACCTTCAGTAAACACAACTGAGTTGCGTTGCAGAGAGGTGAAAAAAGGTGCGTGGCCTCGGAACGCCTCTCTGCAACTCAGCTCTGTGGTCCTAACTGTAGGTACCTGGGGGCTAGTTGGGCCCCAGGGACACTCAGGATTCAAGGGGACTTAATCCTGCAACTTAAAACGCACCACGGGCGCGTTTGCACACATGTCACCTCAGGCAACCCCTCCCTTCACCACTGTGCAAACGCGCCCTGTAGCGCATTTTAAGAGGTAGTTTTAATCCCCCTGCCCTATTATGTACTAGGGACTTACAGAGGAGGTCATGCTAATCACAGGGGTACCCCAATTCATAGTGTTCCCTAGTGTATGTAGGTGTTTTCACTGTATTCTAAGTTTGTTTTTGCATAGCACTGGTTCTGGTTAGTCAGAGGCAGTTACCACCACTACACGTAGGAAAAAGTTGTGGGCAGAGGATGATTTTGGAACAAGGCCTCTTTCTGCTCCTCTGTTGGTTCTTTCTGCACATCTTTTGCTTCTTCATGCACTTTTCTTCGTCTTTGTGGAGTTCTGTTGCTTCTTTCTGCATTTCTTTTGCTTCTTTCTGTGCGTTTTTTCTTCTTTCTTCACATGTACTACCTCTGTAGGCATAGTTAGAAACTAGCATTTGAAAAACCTTTGAAATTCACTGAAAAAACCATAGGTTTCAGGCACGTTATAGTTAGAAATTAGCATTTAAAAACCTTTGAAATTCACTGAAAAAACCATAGGTATCAGGCACGTTATAGTTAGAAATTAGCATTTAAAAAACCTTACAAATTCACTGAAAAAAACCATAGGTTTTAGGGACAGTGATAGTTAGTTGGACATTGCACTCGTACAAAACCCGTGAAATTCCCCCGTTATAGTTAGTTCAGCTAACTATAACTCGCGCCCCCGCAATGCACTGCTGATGACGTCACATATTACATCACTCATGACATGGTCAGTGACATCACTGATGACATCACTAATGACATCTCAAATGACATCACTGATGAAATCACTGATGACATCATCCATGTGATAATTTCATGCATCTTCTCACACCCTAATATAACCTTTGATACACCCACTCTAAATTACAGACTGCCATTCTCAAAACCATACACACTCCAACACCAATAACTACATACCCACTCACTGATTCTTAGGTCTACACACACATCCACTCACTCACCCGTACAGTCACTCATACTTATGGTCACTATCATACAGGACTATCATATGCACTCATACACCTACATAGACACTCACACACCGCCACTCATCCATAGAGGTACTCACACACCTAGTCAGTCATGCAAATAATTAATCACACTGCCATTTACTCACCTATACAGTGATTCACACACTAGCTCACTTACTCATACAAATACTAGCACATTCTTACGCTCTTATACAATCACTGATACAAGCACACACGCATCCATACAGCCACTCTCACAATCACACACTCTCACTTATAGCCTTTTAAATACTCTAACACACATATATACTGCCTTTTACATATGTCGTTAGTCACACATGTACCACTGAGATATACATTCACTCACTAACACACTGATACACACACTCACCCACCCAAGCAGTCCATCACAGATGCACTCTTCAAATCATGCACCCAGTGAATCACCCACTCACACATCTATGTACAGAGTCACACACACCCCACCCACACAAACACTCAGGCACCCATACAGATACTCAGACAACCAATCAATAACCCATATAGACACTCATGTAGCTATTCGCACACCAACAGACAAATGGATACAGACATTCACACAGTTTAGTCAGTAACCCATGCATTCAGTAAGATATGTTTAATCACTCACTTGGAGAGTCAGTCACGCACCAACTCAATCATCCATTGAGACACTTATACACCCACTGATTCTTCAATACACCTTTGCCTATATATATTAAACATATTTAAACTTTACAGAAACACACAGTCACTGCATGATGTCATCAGTGATGTCATCAGTGATGTCACTGACCATGTCATGAGTGATGTAATATGTGACGTCATCAGCAGTGCATTGCGGGGGCGCGAGTTATAGTTAGCTGAACTAACTATAACGGGGGAATTTCACGGGTTTTGTACGAGTGCAATGTCCAACTAACTATCACTGTCCCTAAAACCTATGGTTTTTTCAGTGAATTTGTAAGGTTTTTTAAATGCTAATTTCTAACTATAACGTGCCTGAAACCTATGGTTTTTTCAGTGAATATATATATATATATATGTATTGATACGTTGATTACGCTTTGAATGTGTTCTGTTAAGACAAATGAAATAGCCCACATTACTTATAGTGCAGGGCTCAGGAACAAATGAGGCACTGTAATACACTGTGAAGTGGTACCACTAATTTGTTTTATAGGTTTATATCTTTAAAAAAAAAGTTTACAGAGTACCGCTGTAGTACCACATTAGTATTTAGGAAGTACCACGATACCAGTAAAATTGAAAAACAATTATTTCTCAATATTAAATTATATTATACATAATATATAGGCAGGCTCTTACAAGAACCTTTGCAATATTTCGGGTTCACCATCTATGCAACTCCACTCTATGCCACTCCACTCTATGCCACTCCAGTGTACGCGATTCCACTGTATGCTACACCACTATACTCTACCCCACTCCACTCTATGCCACTCCACTATGCGCTACTCCACTGTACACAACTCCACTCTATGCTACTCTATGCCACTTAACTCTAATCCACCCTATGCCACTCCACTCTACCACACTGTACTGCACTCTACTCTTCTCCGCACTACTCCACTCTATAACCCTGTAATCCAATCTGTGGCATTCCACTTTACTACACTCTACCATGCACTGTGTTCTCAGAAATGATGGGATTTGAGATGTCAGAAGTGTTGTTATAAATTCTATGATTTCAGATGGTAAAGTGATGTAATATGAAAGGGTATAAGTAGTGCATGGTAGGGTGGCAAGTTATAGTTATTGTTTTGTGGTTAGCAAGCTAAAAACAGTGTGTTTGAAGGAGCGCTAGTTATAATAATATGAAGGCGGTGCATACATAATAAATTTAAAGTATACCTGATTTTTGTGTACTTTAAGTTTGGTTTGTATAGTATAGACAGAAGAAACAAAGTTATACTAATTTAAATGTGGTGCGTACATTAGAAATTTAAGGTATAACTATAACTTTAAAATTTCTAATGTTTGTGTCGTGTAAGTTTGGTTTGCATAGAAAGAATACATAAAGTTTTCTCAACTATAACTAAGTTTTATATATATATATATATATATATATATATATATATATATATATATGATACGAAGGGAAAAGATCGTGCCATTTTTGGGGTGACTGATGGTAATGACCCCCAGAGGATAGGCTACATTGCATTAACAAACCTACAGTTGATGTTTAGAGTATATGAAAACAGTTGAATGATAGACACCAACGTGCGTGACTTTAGTATTAACTGTGTTTAAATTCTCCCCTTGCATTTTATGTGATTAATGAAATTGGTAATTTATATTGTTTATTTATACCCTCTTATTTGAAACATCATGTGTCAAAAAATTAAATGCTAGCATTTTGAAAACCATTTTATATTGGATTTAGGCCTGAATTACACACTATAAGATGGCCGCCAATTTCACTGTGCATTTACAAGATTTGTTGTGCCTTCTTTCGTTTCCATGAAATACATTGCACGTTCACGTACAATTAAATGATTTAAAAATGCCAAAAGATTTGAATTATAATGGCATTGAAAAAGGTGTTGTGCCGAAACGCTGATGACTTGCCAATAAATTACTTTATCAAATTTGGACCCGGGAGTGCACTTGTTACTGGCCACGTGATCGTAGATGCTGGAGTGTTCTGATATATATATATATATATATATATATATATATATATATATTATCTACTGGCGGTCGCCAGTAGATAGTTATAGTTAGGACCTATTTTCCATAGGAAATCCGCGACATTCTATTTGAAATAACTCTTGCGTCGGTTGACGAATCTTCGCGAAATGTTCAAACTTTATGGCCCGCTCCGGTCCGCTCCTACCCTGAAAGTCTCAGGGTGATTCGTCAAGCGGGGGCCGAGAAAAAAGGGGGGTCCCAAAACATGTTTTCCCCATTCATTTTCCCATAGGAAACTTTAGACACGGCTACAGCCCGAACTGCAAAACGGAATTACACCAAATTTGGCAAAGAGGTAGTTCTTGGTACAGAAAGAACCCTTTTGTTAAATGGTGTAAATCCGTTCAGTAGTTGCGGAGAAATTAAAAAAATAAGAGTCAAAAAATCAATTTCCCATAGGAAACTTTATGCAAGGCTACAGCCCGAACTGCTGAACGGAATTACACCAAATTTGGCAAAGAGGTAGTTCTTGGTTCAAAAAGAACCCTTTTGTTAAATGGTGTAAATCCGTTCAGTAGTTGCTGAGAAAATCAAAAGTAAAAACACATATATATCTGGGCGGAGCCTAACCACACATGTCATCGTGAGATCTGATTGGCTGTCAGCACTTCATCCTGGAATTGCTGGCAGCCATCTTGGGACCAATATAAATGATAGTACCCCATTGAAATGCATTGTAGTGAATCGAAGATTTTGAGGGTTACCAAAAGGAGAACTATAAAGGGTGATAACAGACTTTAGTTACAATAGAATTCATTTGTTGATGGTACCATACTAATTTCAGGAATTGTGGTGTGTTCTAAGGTGATTTTACCCTGTGAAAAACCTTCTGCTGGGATATCATGAATCATGTTTGAGAGAAAACTATTTTCACATGCTTGTCCCATACAGTTTTGGAAGGTGCCCCAGAAGCTAAAATAAGAGCATATTTTCTGTAAATTCACATTATCTTTCTCAGTCATGTGAGAATGAAGTCTGACATTCTCAGTAAAACATGTACATCCAACAAGGGCAGAGACTGTCAGTTGATGCCTTTGTGTTCTACTGCAGCTTCCCAGAGTGTTCTAAAGAACAACTAGAGCGCTAACAGTCTTACTTATGACAAAAGTATGGCACACCTGAAGCCATCTTGATTGGAATAAACTGGTAACACTTAAAACATTTAATTTAAAAAGGAACAAAATGAGGGGGTTCATTTTGCCATAGAAATTATGGTTAGTGCTGTAGAAAGAAAAATTAGGACATGTTTTAAGTGAGATCTCAAATATCTTCCTGTTATATTTCAACAGGAGCAGCCTGTCAGTTGATGCCTTTGTGTTCTACTGCAGCTTCCCAGAGTGTTCTAAAGAACAACTAGAGTGCTAACAGCCTTACTTATGACAACAGTATGGCACACCTGAAGCCATCTTGATTGGAATAAACTGGTAACACTTAAAACATTTAATTTAAAAGGAACAAAATGAGGGGGTTCATTTTGCCATAGAAATTATGGTTAGTGCTGCAAAAAGAAAATTTAGTGCATGTTTTAAGTGAGATCTCAAATCCTCTTCTATTTCATTAGAAAATTCTGACATGCAGACTGAAACAATCACTTTCAATACCAGCAGTAGACTTCCAGTTAACTCCTTGGTGAGCAGTAGCTTTACTACAGTGATCTAATGAACAACTAGAGTAATAACATTCTGAATTTATGGCAAATGTGTGACACATCTGAATGCCTTCTTGATGGAATCAAAGTAAAAAACTGAAAGCATTTCCTACTGAGGAGACTGCAGTAAATGAGGAAATTAGGAAACTTCATAACAAAGAAGTCTTCGAAGATGGCCACCAGTGAAAAAAGAGCCCAAATGTAGCACAAATATTACCCAGATGTAGCCCACATATAGCCCAATGACAAAAGTGTGCAAAACACTTTTTATTTTTAGTTTTTTGCAGTTTTATGTAGTGCAGACTGGTCAGGTATTGGAGCGTTGCATCTTAAAACATGACCCCCTACACTACAAAAACACCACTGCACTACCCTAAACCCTAAAACACTACCCCAGCACGACCCCTACACTACACAAGCACCACTGCACTATCCTAAACCCTAAAACACTACCCCCAGCATGACCCCCTACACTACATAAACACCACTGCACTACCCTAAACCCTAAAACACTACCCCAACACCACTGCACTAACCTAAATCCTAAAACACTACCCCCAGCACGACCCCCTACACTACCCAAACACCACTGCACTACCCTAAAACATGACCCCCTACACTACACAAACACCACTGCACTACCCTAAACCCTAAAACACTACCCCCAGCACGACCCCCTACACTACACAAGCACCACTGCACTACCCTAAACCCTAAAACACTGCCCCAGCATGACCCCTACACTACACAAACACCACTGCACTACCTTAAACCCTAAAACACTACCCCCAGCACGACCCCTACACTACCCAAACACCACTGCACTAACCTAAATCCTAAAACACTACCCCCAGCACGACCCCCTACACTACCCAAACACCACTGCACTACCCTAAAACATGACCCCCTACACTACACAAACACCACTGCACTACCCTAAACCCTAAAACACTACCCCCAGCACGACCCCCTACACTACACAAGCACCACTGCACTACCCTAAACCCTAAAACCCTACCCCCAGCACGACCCCCTACACTGCCTGAACACCACTGCACTGCCCTAAACCCTGAAACACCAGCCCCAGCATGACCCCCTACACTATACAAACACCACTGCACTACCTTAAACCCTAAAACACTACCCCCAGCACGACCCCCTACACTACCCAAACACCACTGCACTAACCTAAATCCTAAAACACTACCCCCAGCACGACCCCCTACACTACCCAAACACCACTGCACTACCCTAAAACATGACCCCCTACACTACACAAACACCACTGCACTACCCTAAACCCTAAAACACTACCCCCAGCACGACCCCTACACTACACAAGCACCACTGCACTACCCTAAACCCTAAAACACTACCCCCAGCACGACCCCCTACACTGCCCGAACACCACTGCACTGCCCTAAACCCTGAAACACCAGCTCCTGCACGACCCCTACACTGCCCGAACACCACTGCACTGCCCTAAACCCTGAAACACCACCCCCTGCACGACCCCCTACACTGCCCGAACACCACTGCACTGCCCTAAACCCTGAAACACCATCCCCAGCACGACCCCCTACACTGCACGAACACCACTGCACTGCCCTAAACCCTGAAACACTACCCCCAGCAAGACCCCCTACACTGCCCGAACACCACTGCACTGCCCTAAACCCTGAAACACCACCCCCAGCAAGACCCCCTACACTGCCCGAACACCACTGCCCTAAACCCTGAAACACCACCCCCAGCAAGACCCCCTACACTGCCCGAACACCACTGCACTGCCCTAAACCCTGAAACACCACCCCTGCACGACCCCCTACACTGCCCGAACACCACTGCACTGCCCTAAACCCTGAAACACCCCCCCAGCATGACCCCCTACACTGCCCGAACACCACTGCACTGCCCTAAACCCTGAAACACCACCCCCTGCACGATACCCTACACTTCCCGAACACTACTGCACTGCCCTAAACCCTGAAACACCAACCCCAGCACGACCCCCTACACTGCACGAACACCACTGCACTGCCCTAAACCCCGAAACACTTCCCCCAGCAAGACCCCCTACACTGCCCGAACACCACTGCCCTAAACCTTGAAACACCACCCCCAGCAAGACCCCCTACACTGCCCGTACACCACTGCACTGCCCTAAACCCTGAAACACCACCCCCAGCATGACCCCCTACACTGCCCGAACACCACTGCACTGCCATAAACCATGAAACACCACCCCCAGCACGACCCCCTACACTGCCCGAACACCACTGCACTGCCCTAAACCATGAAACACCAGCCCCAGCAAGACCCCTACACTGCCCGAACACCACTGCACTGCCCTAAACCCTGAAACACCACCCCCAGCACGACCCCCTACACTGCCCGAACACCACTGCACTGCCCTAAACCCTGAAACACCACCCCCAGCACGACCCCCTACACTGCCCGAACACCACTGCACTGCCCTAAACCCTGAAACACCAGCCCCAGTACGACCGCCTACACTGCCCGAAAACCACTGCACTGCCCTAAACCCTAAAACACCAGCCCCAGCACGACCCCCTACACTGCCCGAACACCACTGCACTACCCTAAACCCTCAAACACCAGCCCCAGCCCGACCCCCTACACTGCCCGATCAACACTGCACTGCCCTAAACCCTGAAACACCAGCCCCAGCAAGACCCCTACACTGCCCGAAGTCCACTGCACTGCCCTAAACCCTGAAACACCACCCCCAGCACGACCCCCTACACTGCCCGAACACCACTGCACTGCCCTAAACCCTGAAACACCACCCCCAGCACGACCCCCTACACTGCCCGAACACCACTGCACTGCCCTAAACCCTGAAACACCAGCCCCAGCACGACCGACTACACTGCCCGAAAACCACTGCACTGCCCTAAACCCTGAAACACCAGCCCCAGCACGACCCCCTACACTGCCCGAACACCACTGCACTACCCTAAACCCTCAAACACCAGCCCCAGCACGACCCCCTACACTGCCCGAACAACACTGCACTGCCCTAAACCCTGAAACACCAGCCCCAGCAAGACCCCCTACACTGCCCGAACACCACTGCACTGCCCTAAACCCTAAAACACCACCCCCAGCAAGACCCCCTACACTGCCCGAACACCACTGCACTAAAGCCTGAAACACCACCCCCAGCAAGACCACCTACACTGGCCGAACACCACTGCACGCCCTAAACCCTGAAACACCACCCCCTGCACGACCCCCTACACTGCCCAAACACCACTGCACTGCCCTAAACCCTGAAACACCACCCCTGCACGACCCCCTACACTGCCCGAATACCACTGCACTGCCCTAAACCCTGAAACACCACCCCTCAGCACGACACCCTACACTGCCCGAACACCACTGCACTGCCCTAAACCCTGAAACACCACCCCCAGCACGACCCCCTACACTGCCCGAACACCACTGCACTGCCCTAAACCCTGAAACACCACCCCCAGCACGACCTCCTACACAGCCGGAACACCACTGCACTGCCCTAAACCCTGAAACACCACCCCCAGCACGACCCCCTACACTGCCCGAACACCACTGCACTGCCCTAAACCCTGAAACATCAACCCCAGCAAGACCCCCTACACTGCCTGAACACCACTGCCCTAAACCCTGAAACACCACCCCCTACACTGCACGAACACCACTGCACTGCCCTAAACCCTGAAACACCACCTCCAGCAAAACCCCCTACACTGCCTGAACACCATTGCTCTGCCCTAAATCCTGAAACACTAGCCCCAGCATGACCCCTACACTGCCCAAACACCACTGCACTGCCCTAAACCCTGAAACACCACCCCCAGCACGACCCCTACACTGCCCGAACACCACTGCTCTGCCCTAAACCCTGAAACACCAGCCCCTGCAAGACCCCTACACTGCCCGAACACCACTGCACTGCCCTAGACTCTGAAACACCAGCCCCAGCAAGACCCCTACACTGCCCGAACACCACTGCACTGCCCTAAACCCTAAAACACCAGCCCCAGCATGACCCCTACACTGCCCGAACACCACTGCACTGCCCTAAACCCTGAAACACCAGCCCCAGCACGACCACCTACACTGCCCGAACACCACTGCACTGCCCTAAACCCTGAAACACCAGCCCCAGCACAACCCCCTACACTGCCCGAACACCACTGCACTGCCCTAAACCCTGAAACACCAGCCCCAGCACGACCCCCTACACTGCCCGAACACCACTGTACTGCCCTAAACCCTGAAACACCAGCCCCAGCACGACCCCCTACACTGCCCGAACACCACTGCACTGCCCTAAACCCTGAAACACCACCCCCTGCATGACCCCCTACACTGCCCGAACACCACTGCACTGCCCTAAACCCTGAGACACCACCCCCTGCAGCACCCCCTACACTGCCCGAACACCACTGCACTGCCCTAAACCCTGAAACACCACCCCCTGCACCGCCCCCTACACTGCCCGAACACCACTGCACTGCCCTAAACCCTGAAACACCACCCCCAGCACGACCCCTTTACTGCTCGAACACCACTGCACTGCCCCAAACCCTGAAACACCACCCCCAGCACGACCCCCTACACTGCCCGAACACCACTGCCCTAAACCCTGAAACACCACCCCTGCACGACCCCCTACACTGCCCAAACACCACTGCACTGCCCTAAACCCTGAAACACCACCCCCTACACTGCCCGAACACCACTGCACTGCCCTAAACCCTGAAACACCACCCCCAGCACGACCCCCTACACTGCCCGAACACCACTGCACTGCCCTAAACCCTAAAACACCACCCCCAGCATTACCCCCTACACTGCCCAAACACCACTGCACTGCCCTAAACCCTAGAACACTACCCCCAGCACGACCCCCTACACTACCCAAACACCACTGCACTACCCTAAACCCTAAAATACTACCCCAGCACAACCCCCTACACTACCCGAACAGGACTGCACTGCCCTAAACCCTCAAACACTTCCCCCAGCACGACCCCCTACACTACCCGAACACCACTGCACTGCCCTAAACCCTAAAACACTCCCCCAGCACGACCCCCTACACTACCCGAACACCACTGCACTGCCCTAAACCCTAAAACACTCCCCCAGCACGACCCCCTACACTACCCAAACACCACTGCACTGCCCTAAACCCTAAAACACTACCCCCGCATGACCCCTACACTACCCAAACACCAATGCACTACCCTAAACCCTAAAACACTACCCCCGCACGACTCCCTACACTACCCAAAGACCACTGCACTACCCTAAACCCTAAAACACGACCTCCTACACTACACAAACACCACTGCACTACCCTAAACCCTAAAACACTACCCCCTACACTACACAAACACCACTGCACTACCCTAAACCCTAAAACACTACCCCCAGCAGTACCCCTACACTACCCAAACACCACTGTGTCTTGTGGCTCATGGCCTCCTGGCGGGTCTGGCCACGTTACCGCAGGCCTGGCTGCCATGATGACTCTTGCGCACGTTATTATTGGATGTTGTTCTTTCGCCCTCTGTTATTGCCAAGTTATTCTACAACAGTCTGCATATTCTGTTTCTCACCTTTTCTCCTGTTCCCTTTTGGGCTCAGTCTGAACAACAGTTACAAGGTCGAATAACAACTCCCTGGTTCCTACTGATTTGGCCCGTCCCTCGCACCTAGACATAACACTTGTACAGCTGCTATTGAGAAATTAGTGTGCTTTTAATAATGCGATCGCTTGCTCTAAGATAGCACTTGGAGACGACCTTTCCAGAGAGAAGAGCTGTGATTGTTTGCTGATGTAGTTTTGCATCAAGAGACTGAGGTATGGGGGTTCGCTAGTCAAAGCCCAAAGGTCTTCTATTATCCTAATAAACTGGCTTCCAGCACGGGGAGGGTGGTAATGTTAGTTAGACATATCTCCACTGCTTTATGAGATGCTTTCCCCGTTTGTATTCTATGGAGTAGTAACTATGCTGATTATATTGTTCTTATGTATTATGCTACTAGTACTGACACGTGTACTGTATCTTAGAGCACGTAAGTTGAAATAAACATTTTAACCTATACAGTGTCTCTTCATACGCATGTTGTGGACAGGTACGAATGTGACGAAAGAGTGTTCTTGCCTCTGCGTGTCCTGAGAGAGAGATACCGTGTTCTGGGTTGTCTAAGCATTGGTACATTGGTGCCAATGGGACGCTACGGCTAGTTGGGTTGGGGTTTTGGGTGCTAAGGTTTATGGTTGGCTCACCACTATATTCCAAGGTCCTATTATCCTGTGCATAGCTCTGTATGTGCAGAAACCCTATGACAACTGCACTAACCTAAACCCTAAAACACTCCCCCCAGCACGACTCCCTACACTACCCAAACACCACTGCACTACCCTAAACCCTAAATCTACCCCCAGCATGACCCCCTACACTACACAAACACCACTGCACTACCCTAAACCCTAAAACACTACCCCAACACCACTGCACTAACCTAAAACCTAAAACACTACCCCCAGCACGACCCCCTACACTACCCAAACACCACTGCACTACCCTTAAACATGACCCCCTACACTACACAAACACCACTGCACTACCCTAAACCCTAAAACACTACCCCCAGCACGACCCCCTACACTACACAAACACCACTGCACTACCTTAAACCCTAAAACACTACCCCCAGCACGACCCCTACACTACCCAAACACCACTGCACTAACCTAAATCCTAAAACACTACCCCCAGCACGACCCCCTACACTACCCAAACACCACTGCACTACCCTAAAACATGACCCCCTACACTACACAAACACCACTGCACTACCCTAAACCCTAAAACACTACCCCCAGCACGACCCCCTACACAACCACCACTGCACTACCCTAAACCCTAAAACACTACCCCCAGCACGACCCCCTACACTGCCCGAACACCACTGCACTGCCCTAAACCCTGAAACACCAGCCCCTGCACGACCCCCTACACTGCCCGAACACCACTGCACTGCCCTAAACCCTGAAACACATACCCTAGCACGACCCCCTACACTGCCCGAACACCACTGCACTGCGATAAACCCTGAAACACCACCCCTTCACGACCCCCTACACTGCCCGAACACCACTGCACTGCCCTAAACCCTGAAACACCACCCCCAGCATGACCCCTACACTGCCCGAACACCACTGCACTGCCCTAAACCCTGAAACACTACCCCCAGCAAGACCTCCTACACTGCCCGAACACCACTGCACTGCACTGCCCTAAACCCTGAAACATCACCCCCAGCAAGAACCCCTACACTGCCCGAACACCACTGCCCTAAACCCTGAAACACCACCCCCAGCACGACCCCCTACACTGCCCGAACACCACTGCACTGCCCTAAACCCTGAAACACCACCCCCTGCACGACCCCCTACACTGCCCGAACACTACTGCACTGCCCTAAATCCTGAAACACCATCCCCAGCACGACCCCCTACACTGCACGAACACCACTGCACTGCCCTAAACCCTGAAACACTACCCCCAGCAAGACCCCCTACACTGCCCGAACACCACTGCACTGCCCTAAACCCTGAAACATCACCCCCAGCAAGACCCCCTACACTGCCCGAACACCACTGCCCTAAACCCTGAAACACCACCCCCAGCAAGACCCCCTACACTGCCCGAACACCACTGCACTGCCCTAAACCCTGAAACACCAGCCCCAGCACGACCCCTACACTGCCCGAACACCACTGCACTGCCCTAAACCCTGAAACACCACCCCCAGCACGACCCCCTACACTGCCCGAACACCACTGCACTGCCCTAAACCCTGAAACACCACCCCCAGCACGATTCCCTACACTGCCCGAACACCACTGCACTGCCCTAAACCCTGAAACACCACCCCCAGCACGACCCCCTACACTGCACAAACACCACTGCACTAAACCCCGAAACACTACCCCCAGCAAGACCCCCTACACTGCCCGAACACCACTGCCCTAAACCCTGAAACACCACCCCCAGAAAGACCCCTACACTGCCCGTACACCACTGCACTGCCCTAAACCCTGAAACACCACCCCCAGCATGACCCCCTACACTGCCCGAACACCACTGCACTGCCCTAAACCCTGAAACACCACCCCCAGCACGACCCCTACACTGCCCGAACACCACTGCACTGCCCTAAACCATGAAACACCAGCCCCAGCACGACCCCCTACACTGCCCGAACACCACTGCACTGCCCTAAACCCTGAAACACCACCCCCAGCACGACCCCCTACACTGCCCGAACACCACTGCACTGCCCTAAACCCTGAAACACCAGCCCCAGCACAACCCCGTACACTGCCCGAACACCACTGCACTGCCCTAAACCCTGAAACACCAGCCCCAGCACGACCGCCTACACTGCCCGAAAACCACTGCACTGCCCTAAACCCTGAAACACCAGCCCCAGCACGACCCCCTACACTGCCCGAACACCACTGCACTACCTTAAACCCTGAAACACCAGCCCCAGCATGACCCCCTACACTGCCCGAACACCACTGCACTGCCCTAAACCCTGAAACACCAGCCCTAGCAAGACCCCTACACTGCACGAACACCACTGCACTGCCCTAAACCCTGAAACACCACCCCCAGCAAGACCCCCTACACTGCCCGAACACCACTGCACTAAAGCCTGAAACACCACCCCCAGCAAGACCACCTACACTGGCCGAACACCACTGCACTGCCCTAAACCCTGAAACACCACCCCCTGCACGACCCCTACACTGCCCAAACACCACTGCACTGCCCTAAACCCTGAAACACCACCCCCTGCACGACCCCCTACACTGCCCGAACACCACTGCACTGCCCTAAACCCTGAAACACCACCCCTCAGCACGACACCCTACACTGCCCGAACACCACTGCACTGCCCTAAACCCTGAAACACCACCCCCAGCACGACCCCCTACACAGCCTGAACACCACTGCCCTAAACCCTGAAACACCACCCCCTACACTGCACGAACACCACTGCACTGCCCTAAACCCTGAAACACCACCTCCAGCAAAACCCCCTACACTGCCTTTACACCATTGCTCTGCCCTAAATCCTGAAACACTAGCCCCAGCACGACCCCCTACACTGCCCAAACACCACTGCACTGCCCTAAATCCTGAAACACCACCCCCAGCACGACCCCCTACACTGCCCGAACACCACTGCACTGCCCTAAACCCTGAAACACCAGCCCCAGCAAGACCCCCTACACTGCCCGAACACCACTGCACTGCCCTAGACTCTGAAACACCAGCCCCAGCAAGACCCCCTATACTGCCCGAACACCACTGCACTGCCCTGAACCCTGAAACACCAGCCCCAGCATGACCCCCTACACTGCCCGAACACCACTGCACTGCCCTAAATCCTGAAACACCAGCCCCAGCACGACCACCTACACTGCCCGAACACCACTGCACTGCCCTAAACCCTGAAACACCAGCCCCAGCACGACCCCCTACACTGCCCGAACACCACTGCACTGCCCTAAACCCTGAAACACCAGCCCCAGCACGACCCCCTACACTGCCCGAACACTACTGTACTGCCCTAAACCCTGAAACACCAGCCCCAGCACGACCACCTACACTGCCCGAACACCACTGCACTGCCCTAAACCCTGAAACACCACCCCTTGCATGACCACCTACACTGCCCGAACACAACTGCACTGCCCTAAACCCTGAAACACCACCCCTGCAGCACCCCCTACACTGCCCGAACACCACTGCACTGCCCTAAACCCTGAAACACCACCCCTGCACCGCCCCTACACTGCCCGAACACCACTGCACTGCCCTAAACCCTGAAACACCACCCCCAGCACGACCCCCTTTACTGCTCGAACACCACTGCACTGCCCCAAACCCTGAAACACCACCCCCAGCATGACCCCCTACACTGCCCGAACACCACTGCCCTAAACCCTGAAACACCACCCCTGCACGACCCCCTACACTGCCCGAACACCACTGCACTGCCCTAAACCCTGAAACACCACCCCCTACACTGCCCGAACACCACTGCACTGCCCTAAACCCTGAAACACCACCCCCAGCACGACCCCTACACTGCCCGAACACCACTGCACTTCCCTAAACCCTAAAACACCAGCCCCAGCATTACCCCATACACTGCCCAAACACCACTGCACTGCCCTAAACCCTAGAACACTACCCCCAGCACGACCCCCTACACTACCCGAACACCACTGCACTACCCTAAACCCTAAAATACTACCCCCAGCACAACCCCCTACACTACCCGAACACGACTGCACTGCCCTAAACCCTCAAACACTCCCCCAGCACGACCCCCTACACTACCCGAACATCACTGCACTGCCCTAAACCCTAAAACACTCCCCCAGCACGACCCCCTACACTACCCGAACACCACTGCACTGCCCTAAACCCTAAAACACTCACCCCAGCACGACTCCCTACACTACCCAAACACCACTGCACTGCCCTAAACCCTAAAACACTACCCCGCACGACCCCCTACACTACCCAAACACCAATGCACTACCCTAATCCCTAAAACACTACCCCCGCATGACCCCCTACACTACCCTAAACCCTAAAACACTACCCCCGCACGACTCCCTACACTACCCAAAGACCACTGCACTACCCTAAACCCTAAAACACGACCTCCTACACTACACAAACACCACTGCACTACCCTAAACCCTAAAACACTACCCCCTACACTACACAAACACCACTGCACTACCCTAAACCCTAAAAACTACCCCCAGCACGAACCACTACACTACCCAAACACCACTGCACTACCCTAAACCCTAAAAAACTACCCCCAGCAGTACCCCTACACTACCCAAACACCACTGCACTACCCTAAACCCTAAAACACTACCCCCAGCAGTACCCCCTACACTACCCAAACACCACTGCACTACCCTAAATCACTACCCCCAGCACGACCCCCTACACTACCCAAACACCACTGCACTACCCTAAACCCTAAAACACTACCCCCAGCACGACCCCCTACACTACCCAAACACCACTGCACTACCCTAAACCCTAAAACACTCCCCCCAGCACGACTCCCTACACTACCCAAACACCACTGCACTACCCTAAACCCTAAATCTACCCCCAGCATGACCCCCTACACTACACAAACACCACTGCACTACCCTAAACCCTAAAACACTACCCCCAGCACGACCCTCTTCACTACCTAAACACAACTGCACAATTTGTTACAGGCGTTGCAACGCAGGCCTGTGGTGCTTACTGGAAGTACCTAGTGGGCTAGTTGGGCCCCAGGGACCCTCAGGATTCAAGGTGACCTAATCCCCCAACTTAAAACGCACCACGGGGCGCGTTTGCACAGTGGTGAAGGGAGGGGCGTGGCCTCAGGTGGCATGTGCGCAAACACGCCCTGTGGTGCATTTTAAGTTGGGGAATTAATTCCCTTTGAATCCTGAGGGACCCTGGGGCCAACTAGCCCACCAGGTACCTTCAGTAAGCACAACAGAGTTGCGTTGCAGAGAGGTGAAAAAGGTGCGTGGCCTCGGAACGCCTCTCTGCAACTCAGCTCTGTGGTCCTAACTGTAGGTACCTGGGGGCTAGTTGGGCCCCAGGGACCCTCAGAATTCAAGGGGACTTAATCCCACAACTTAAAACGCGCCACGGGGTGCGTTTGCACACATGTCACCTCAGGCCCCCTCCCTTCACCACTGTGCAAACGCGCCCTGTAGCGCGTTTTAAGAGGTAGTTTTAATCCCCCTGCCCTATTATGTACTAGGGACTTGCAGAGGAGGTCATGCTAATCACAGGGGTACCCCAACGCATAGTGTTCCCTAGTGTATGTAGGTGTTTTCACTGTATTCTAAGTGTCTTTTAGCATAGCACTGGATCTGGTTAGTCAGAGTCAGTTACCACCAGTACCCGTCTGAAAAAGTTGTGGGCACAGGATGATTTTGCAACAAGGCCTCTTTCTGCTCCTCTGTTGGTTCTTTCTGCACATCTTTTGCTTCTTTCTGTGCGTTTTTTCTTCTTTCTTCACATGTCCTACCTCTGTAGGCATAGTTAGAAACTAGCATTTAAAAAAACCTTTGAAATTCACTTAAAAATCATAGGTTTCAGGCACGTTATAGTTAGAAATTAGCATTTAAAAAACCTTTGAAATTCACTGAAAAAACCATAGGTTTCAGACACGTTATAGTTAGAAATTAGCATTTAAAAAACCTTTGAAATTCACTGAAAAAACCATAGGTTTTAGGGACAGTTATAGTTAGTTGGACATTTCACTCGTACAAAACCATAGAAATTCCCCGTTATAGTTAGTTCAGCTAACTATAACTCGCGCCCCGCAATGCACTGCTGATGACGTCACATATTACATCACTCATGACATGGTCAGTGACATCACTGATGACATCACTGATGACATCTCAAATGACATCACTGATGACATCATCCATGTGATAATTTCATGCATCTTCTCACACCCTAATATAACTTTTGATACACCCACTCTAAATTACAGACTGCCATTCTCAAAACCATAGACACTCCAACACCAAAAACTACATACCCACTCACTGATTCTTAGGTCTACACACACATCCACTCACTCACCCGTACAGTCACTCATACTTAGTCACTCAGTACAGGATTATCATATGCACTCATACACCTATATAAACACTCACACACCGCCACTCATCCATAGAGGTACTCACACACCTAGTCAGTCATGCAAAAAACTTAATCACACACCCATTTACTCACCTATACAGTTATACACACACCAGCTCACTTACTCATACAAATACTAGCACATTCTTACGCTCTTATACAATCACTGATACAAGTACACACTCATCCATACAGCCACTCTCACAATCACACACTCTCACTTATAGCCATTTATATACTCCAACACACATATATACTGCCTTTCACATATGTAGTTACTCACACATGTACCACTGAGATATACATTCAATCACTAACACACCCATACACACACTCACCCACCCATACAGTCCATCACAGATGCACTCTTGAAACCATGCACCCAGTGAATCACCAACTCACACATCTATGCACAGTCACACACACCCCACCCACACAAACACTCAGGCACCCATACAGATACTCAGACAATCAATCAATAACCCATGTAGACACTCATGTAGCTATTCAGAAAGCCATGCAGCCACTTACAAACCAACAGACAGACGGATACAGACATTCACACAGTTTAGTCACTAACCCATGCATTCAGTAAGATACATTTAATCACTCACTTGTAGAGTCAGTCACTCACGTACTAAATCATCCATTCAGACACTTATACACCCACTCATTCTTCAATACGCCTTTCCCTATATATATTAAACATATTTAAACTTTACAGAAACACACAGTCACTGGATGATGTCATCAGTGATGTCATCAGTGATGTCATTTGAGATGTCATCAGTGATGTCATCAGTGATGTCACTGACCATGTCATGAGTGATGTAATATGTGACGTCATCAGCAGTGCATTGCGGGCGCGAGTTATAGTTAGCTGAACTAACTATAACGGGGAATTTCTATGGTTTTGTACGAGTGAAATGTCCAACTAACTATAACTGCCCCTAAAACCTATGGTTTTTCAGTGAATATATATATATATATATATATATATATATATATATATATATATATATATATATACAGCGTTATTTTCTGATTGTTGGACAATAACTTTCAGGGGTAGTCCACCCCTGACGCTTGCACAGGCTGTGCAAAGGATATATATAAAAATAACCTATTGGCGGTTGCCGCTGGGAATTTACAGTTAGGATTGCTTTTCCATAGACAAGGTGTTTTTTGGTTTGCTAATAAGTTTGACGAATCAAAAGCAGATTCACCTCAGCACATTTCTGGAAAGTTTTGGGGTGATCTGTCAAGCAGGGGCTGACAAAAAAGGGGGGTCCCAAAAGCAAATTTTCCCATGCATTTTCCATAGACTTCTTTAAGCAGTGCTACCACAAAAACTGCAGAACAGGATTACACCAAATTTTGCAGGAAGCTAAATCTTGGCCTGCAGATTGTGTTATTTGTACATTTGTTCAGTAGTTTTTGAGAAACTAAGGTTAAAATATAATTGTATAGCTAGACGGTTGGGTCTGAGGGACTCTCACGAGAGTCCCTTGAAGACAATATTTTAAATATCGAACGGTCTGATTGGCCCAGGGAATTTTTTTCCTCCCTTGTGCCAATTCACTCCTGTGGGAGTCTGACTCCTGCAGGAGCGAGTGCTCTAATTATCTGCCAGTAACATGAGAACATTTTTGCTGGTAGCCATTACATGCCTCAGGGACTTAGTCCCCTGCCCTGAAGTTTAAAAAACAAAATCATATAAGGATGCAGGGAAGGGAAACCATATCCCCATAGGCCCTTTTGGGGGACCCAGAGGGAACCTCCTCCCGAAGCCAAAAGAAAATGGTAGCCGCCATTCTCTTTATTAAATATATGGGGAGGGCCCGTGAGTAGGTCCCCTCCTGAGCCCATTTTGCACCCCGGGGGCCCCATCCCCCAGGGCTGGGTATATTAATTAAGGGGAGGGGAGAGCAAGGCCCCCTCCCTGAGTCTTTAAAAGGCCCCAGGGACCCATCACAAAGGGCAGTCGCATTAATTAAAAGGGAGGGGGGCTGTGCGGCCCCCCTCCCTGAGGCCTTTAAAGGCATCAGAGGGAGCGTGCAAAAAATGGCTGCTCCCTCAGAGCGGGAGCAATGCCAACTCCTGCACCATGCATGGAGTCAGCTGGATCGCAGGGTCCCTGGGTCTCTCCCCGTTGCCCCCAAGATGGTGGCTAGTGAGTGCCCTGGGTGGGCACCGGGGGCACCCCGGGGCCCCAGGGCCAAAATAGGCTTGTGAAGGAGGGCCGCCCAGCCCCCCTCCCCTTTATAATAACATGTGGCACTGAGGAATAGGGGCCCTGGGGCCCAAAGACCAACCCTATGCCATGCATTCCAAAGGTTGTGCCCAGCATGGGGTTGGCAGCCTGCTCAGGGTTTTGGCACAGAACATGGCTGCAGGCTAAGTCCTGTGCCAACCCCCCCTGTGCATGGCCAAAGGCTGAGCGCTGCGTGGGGTTGGCTGCAAGCAAGGAGTTGGATACTTCTGCAGGCCAGGCAGTGTGGGCAACCCCATGCCATGTGCAGAGGGTGTTGGCTGCCTCCAGATGGCTGCCTGCGGGGAGGTTGACAAAAGACCATGCACAGCCCGGGGTTGGCTGCCTGCGGGGGTGGCTGGCGGCCTCCAGGTTGGTTGGCCACAGTCCTGTTGCCAACACCCTGCTGTGTATAGGCCTCCAGTGAAGTAGTGAAGTGTATGGTATAGGGTCAATGTTGCACATAACACAAACTTGCTGCACCTAAGGGAGTTGTATCTGTAAAGGCATTAATGATGCTTCATATTATTCTGAGCTATTTTATACTTACTTTCAGATCTCTAATGTCATATTCTTTTATAGAGTAATGTGCACAAAAGAAGCTTGGATGATGTCATTTTTGATGTAATTTGAGATATCATCAGTGATGTCATAAATGATGTCATAGAACATGTCATGAGTGATGTAATATACGAGGTCATAAGCAATGAATGGCGGGGCACAAGTTATAGTTAGCTCTGATTACTATAACTAGTCAATTTCTGTGTTTTTTTTTGTTCAAAACGTTACAGTTGTCACTGACATATTCAGTTAACTATAACGTCACTTCAACCTTTGTTTTTTCCAGTGAATTTCTAAGTTTAAAAAAAAACAAAAACATATCTTTTTATCGCACCTAACTATAACTAGCTATAGATATAGATATAGATATATAGATATAGATATAGAAATATTTGAATCACACATGAAAGGATATATAGACACGGGGCAATGGAACTCACCAGGTACTTCAGTGGAGATGGCTGTAATGAGCTCCGCAGGCACCAGGAAACCAGAAAACGACCAGCGACCTGAAAGAATCTAAAGGACTGTCGGGCAAACCAGCAGCAGCAATGGGACCCAAAATGACCATGGAACATGAAGGAATGGAATCTAGCAAGGAACGAGGTAAGACAACCAAGGCAAAAGGAAGCACAAACCAGGGAAGGAAATAACACAACAAACGTGAAGGAAATGCATGACAGTTACAAAATAAGCGAGAGCCACACAACAATCGGAAAGTTGACAGGTGACATGTTGCTAGTTCGTAGCCTTCTTAAAGTGACCAGGAGGTGCTGTGCACACTTCACTGGTTCTGGCCTGGAAATGTCTGATCTTGATCCTTAGTTTGAGAGCCAAATGCCAATAGCCAGTAATCCATAGTCTCCAACCCCTCCTCGTTTTTGTGACTCTTTAGCATTAATATCAAAAGACTTGTACTTGGGGGAAGTGGCCTGGGAGCCTGACAAGATGACCGCACACTGCTAGAGCTCAGGTGGCCAAAGACAGTTAATCAATTGCCACACAAACATGCTTCAGAGCAGGGGTCCATGTCTGTGATACCTTAACGATCGCGGAGGGGCCTGGTGTGGTGTTGGAGCGGCTGCAGCGAGCCTGTAGGAAGAGCACCAGTGGGTGCGGCCTGGGTCTCACCCGAGCGCCAGGCGACATTGGCTGCACCAAGCCAGGCATGAGTGTAAAACGGCACCACAGGTGCCAGGAGGAGCTGCAGCGTGCGCCGGTGTGGAGGGCCAGGCAAGTGAAGCTGTGGTGTCATCTGGGCCGGGCAGTGCAAGCTGCGCCATGCACATTGGGCTTTGAGAACATGTGTGCAGCTGACTGCCGTGGATGGAAGAGATGATGAGATGGCCACCACAAAGGCCATGATCAACTACTGTAACATTGTAGACTGTGGAGACTACTACATTGAGTGAGTACGACTATTACCATACTTTCCTGCATATTCTGCTGTTATAATTGTCACCCGTGCCTGCCAAGAAAAGGAGGAAACAACAAGCCTCAGCACACGCTGTAGGCCACAGCACCCACCATAACTAACAGCAACTATGGAGCGTCCCACACAGTGCCATAATGAACAAAGGAGATTGATGGCAGGTCAAAATAGCATTTGAACCCAAAAAGGGGTCAAATGCTATTTTGACCTGCCATCAAAAGACATGGAGGTGGACACTAAGGCACGCAGGGGGGACAGCCGAATGAGGGAAATGATGTCGGGGTGAAGATGCTCCTAGAGAAGATGAAGAGAATCTAGCCAAAATCGGTGGGAAAATACATCCGTGAACTTTGAGGCTAGACGCTATCAGAGAGAAAGTGGGAAAGCATGAGCAGTGCCTTGACCTCGATGAACAGCGAATCTCTGATGCAGACAACGCATTGACTGATGTGATCATATTGCTAAAGGAAATGCTGTCAAAACTTGACATCGTGAAAAGAAAAAACAAAGTCCTCAAGGTACGATCTCGTCGGAGCAATATTTGTATTAAGGGAGCGCCAGAGACCACAGCAATGGGGAAAGTAGAATCATATGTAGACAACCTGATTTCTGAGCTGTGTGGCCGTGCACATATAATCCTCTGTGTTCGAGAGAGCACATCGCACTATGGGTGTCCGACCTGTCCCGAGTGCCTCACCGCGACCCATCTTGGCCAAAATCCTCAATTACAGGATCATGATGCCATACTGACAAAGGCAGAAGAAAGGACATAACATAACACATGAGGAGTCACATCTGTTATTCTATCCTGATCACACACAGAGGTTGCAAGAGGCTCAAAGTAAATTTGCGTCCATTAAAAAAAAACTGCAAGAGATGGACATAGGATACACCATGCTATACCCAGTACGGCTTCATTTTACTCTGGACTGCAAAATCCATTTTTTCATTGATCACCAAGCGACATTCCTGAATAAACATCTCAAATAGTGAGTCAAGAATTGCCAGAACCTCAGTAAGTCACATGAAGTGACAGTTGCGCTTTACAGTCTACATATGGTTACACTCAAAGACACAAAGCACCTGATTAGTAAGTAAAAAATGTATTGTTTTTGATTAATTAAAACCATTACAAAAGGTGCACTCTGATAGACAGTTTTTGATTGGTTAAACATTTTCAAAAAGCGCTCTGGTAAAACTCCTATGTGTTAAAAAGTACAAAAAAAATACTTAGCAGTTCACATCATGCTCTAGGCTACATGTTACAATTATGTAGGAATAAAGTCTTTTGTTGTTTTTACTGCTCCTGACGGTGCCACTAGGGCTTGCTTTGATGCTACTACCAACAGGAATTTAACTAGCTTTCCATTTAGTTGCGGGTCCTTTGGGTTGAAGCAGGCAAGTACTGCCTGTCTCCGTGTTCGAATACCTCGTTCATTAAAATGGGTTTTTAAAAGGCCTGCCCTTTCCTCTTTTAGACTGATGCAGGAGAAAATTAGATGTTCTATGTCCTCGTTTCCGACCCCGCATAGCCTACATGATTTCCCGCAGTTGTCTCTCAGCCATGGTGGAAGATGTGGTATGGCTGGGAGGATTCCTAACCTATATTTAAAAAAAGATTCTTTTGACTTCCTTGAATACCCCAAGCTAAAATATTGCTGCGGCCCAAGTGATTTGTAGCTGCTCAGAGTCATCCATGCATGGCTCCTACGTGCAAAGTCAGCTTTATCTTCTGTAAGGGAAAGTTTCTTAATGACCTTATTCACAGTATCCATAAAGTGCGAGTGCGTTGTTGGAATTTCCCATAGGTCGACTAGTCTGGTGATAGCCAATGATTCCTCCAGGTAGGTTTTGGCCGGCGAGGTAGATGTACTACACAGTTCTTGCCAGAGCTGATGGTTCAGCGTGTTCCTGGAGGAGTTCTTGATTTTGTGCCAACACTTGATGTAAGAGCCTCGCCTTGCAAGGAGTTGTTTCGTTAAGCCAAACTCGAGTCGAATCTGTGCTGGCGAGGCGTAAGGGGGGAGATTTAGCATGACTCTGTACGCTTTTGCCAGGGTGGTATCCAGCAGTGTAGCGTCCCTGCCCCTCAGTGCTTCGCTGCCATAAGTGATTGAAGGTGGAATTTATGCTTGCGCAACACGAAGCAATGGGGAAAATATTGGTCCAGTCAATTTTGTTTTAAGTTGCCTTAATGTTGATCCTATCGCCATCCCTCTCCTCTTGATGGTCTCAAGCTGTTTTGTAAATTGGCCACCCTTATCGATTATTACACCTAAGTATTTGTATTCAGAGGAATTTGCAATTGGAGTTTCTCCCAGAGACCAGGAGTGAGACCGTTTTTTCCCATTGATTGTCAGGGTTTTGGTTTTATTAATATTGATTTCCAGGCAGTTTTCGACTGCATATATGTGCAATTTGTTAAGCAGCCGTTGTAGCCCAACTTGAGTGTGGCTTGCTAAAACAACATCGTCCGCATAAGACGAACTAGAGATGGCTTTCCCCCCTAATCGAGGGGCATGCGCATTGCAGGCACTAAGGGCTGATGTCATATCTGCTGTGTAAAGGGTAAAAAGAGTTGGTGCAAGCAACCCTGTTTAAGACCTTTAGTTGTTGGTATGCGCCTCGAAAGGTGGGAGCCGTTGCCTAGCTTAATCTGTATCCACGTGTTGGAGTGTCGCTGTATCAGAAGATTCAAAAGATTCGGAGGGATCCCCCAGAAAGCCAATTTCCTCCATAGATTGGCTTGGTTGACATTGTCAATCGCCGCCTTGAAGTCCACAAAGCAGAAATGGAGTGTTTGTTTGGTTAGTTTTGCCTTGTCGATGAATAGTGACATTGTTAATAGGTTGGTTGCTGTGCCAGTCTCCCTACAGAACCCTGTTTGGTATGGGGGGATTATGTTATGCTCTGATGCCCATTCCTGCAGTTCTGTTAGTAGAGTGCCTGCTAAGTATTTTGCCTCTACATCTAACAGTGCAATCAAGCGGTAGTTGTTTGGTAGGGTTTTATCTCCAGCTTTATAAATTGGTGAAATGATGGAGCCCTTCCATGATGCGGGCAAGGACCCAAACTGTCTGACAGAGTTGAAAAGAGGAGCCAGAGTTTCTGACCAGTATTCCGGGTCTTGTTTAAGGAGGGCTGGTGGAATGCCGTTTGGCCCTGGTGCTCCTTCTTTCCTCCCTTTGGAGATTTGATCCCTGATCATAGCAGCATCGATTCCATTAGCCTCAGCCTCTTCAGTCATCACAGTTTGAGTCGAAGAAACTGTTTGAATATCCATATATGCTTGTGGTCCTAATGCCTGTTGATTGAAATTAAATTCTAAAAAGGATGTCCATGTGTTTTCTGTTATGTACGATATTAAACCTCCATGTGCCGGTTGTAAGATTTTATTTATTGTTCACCAAAATCGAGCACTATTATTTCCTTTGGAATCTTGATAGAGTTTTGACCAGAATTCAATTTGGTTGGACCTGGTAATATCCCACTTGAGTTTCCTAAGTTCGGCCTTGCTGTTACGGAGCTGTTGGAGTAGGTTCTCGTCCCCCGGGCGTTGCCTCAATGATCTCAGCAATTTGTTTATAGATTTTTTGAGGAGTTTCAAGGTAGATCTCTGTGCACGCGAGATCTTCCCTGCGGCCGTTGGATCATTGGGAGAAGAGTATCGGGCTACGGATGCATAGGAGCTCGCAAACAGAGCCGTAAAAATTTCCCATGTGCAAGTAGGGTTTCCAGTGGAATAGTTAAGCTCGATTAGCTGTTTTATTGCTGCCAGGAGCACCTCACTGGTGTCTGCTGTAGATGACTTAATTCTTTTTAGATTTATGGTGTGGCATGCGTGCGTACCTACTGGGTTGAGAATCGATTTATCTGGGAGTGCTTGAATTAAAACTTCCTGGGGCCGATGGTCACTGTCCCCTTTGTCTCCTAGGCAGAAGCTTATTATGTATTTAAAAAATGAGAGAGACACTAAGGTGTAGTCTATAGTAGAGGTCACATGTTCCGTGTGAAAGGAAGCGGCCGGCGAGGACTCATCGGCAAATCTTCCGTTTAGTACCCTTAGGCCAATGTGCTCCAGGACTTCTAGCAGCTCTAGACCGCTCTTAGAGGTTCTTCCGTGGACGCTTTGGGTTTGAGTTGGAATGTTCCAATAGAAGGACTGGACTTGAATATCTTCATTTGGGGTCGTGCCTAGGATTTGTTGATTTAAGTCACCAGACAGAATAAGGTTCGGTGTGGTATATGAGCTCATTAGTTGAAGCAAGTGTTCAATTAAGATTTTTGATTCCTGTTTTTTCCGTTTCGGATTTAAATATGTATTGATCAGCAGCACCTCCTCCTTTTTACCCCTCAGGTTTAAGTGAACCTTAATAGTGTTTACCGCTGACATCAGAGAAGGGGATTCCTGCGCACTATGGATTTTTGTGATTTTGACATAAGTAGCTAGACCTCCTGATAGACGGCCATATTTGCTTTTCCTTAGAGCAGGAGTATGGAAACAAGTATACCCCTCTATTTGCAGTGGCTCCTCTAGCCATGTTTCCTGCAAGAAGACAATGTCAAAGGATTTTAGATACTCTAGGAGTTCACCATCTGCTGCCTTGCTATTCAGCCCGTTAATATTCCATGAACATAGCCTCGGGGGTATTTTGCCGTAATTTCCGAGGTTCCTCTGACAGTTGATCTGTCACTGTGGATGACCGATTGTATTAATAGTTCTAGTAATCTGAATGTGATCAGAAACAATGGGATTGTGATGTTTTATGCTCGTTTGTGTATTTGACGCCTGTTCCCATTGGGGTGATCTTCCTCGGGCTCCCCTGAGTACAGAAGATGTTTTATCTCTGCTGCTGAACGTTCCTTCTCGGGTTCTTGCGAGCAGAGGGAGCGGATATCCTATGTTGTGATACACAGAGGTTTGTATCCCCAAAGCTTTGAAGGTTTCCTGTTCTTCCATAACTTTGTTTGCAATTTGAATGGACCCCCCGGTAGCCTTCGTGGATTCCCTACCTTGTGCTTTATCTAACTTTATGAATTCTATTGAAAGAAGATCAGTTGAGTTGATGCCTTTTAATGTTGGTATTTGTTGGACTTGGCCCTTTTGCCCTGAATTTTTTCGCTTTTGTAAGAATAAACCATGGTGTGTCTGAACAGAAAATAATAAATGATGTGCAATGTTGTACACACTGTTAGTTCCACCATTTTAGAAGTGCACTTGGATAAGATGTTACCTTTACAATGGACGCCTTCCCGGCCTGCGCATGTGCCGCCTGACTGAGGTGGGTTGGCAGTCTAGTGGTTTGTTTCCCAGCACCCCCTGCTTTTGGAGGGAAACTTCGCACCGAGGGTGCTCTACTCCTCCCCCTAAACCAGTTAAGACCGGTTCCCCAGGGAACCTTCCAGAAGTTGCCAGCCTTCTCTGGTAGGTGGGGTGAGGGGCGGATATATAGGGGGGGCTGGGCTGCCATGTGCTCAGTGACAGAGCAGGAGAGGTGACTGAGGGGGAACTCTGCCAGGAGGTACCGCCACATTGGGCCTGTGTGCTGGCCCCTGTGCCCATCTGCCCCCCCCCCCTGTTGTCCCCAGGGCCAACAAAGAGACATCGCCGGAGTGGAGGCTGCTGTGCTGGCAGGATTGCCACCTTACTGGAGGATGACCGTTCCGAGGAGCTGCTGCTTCAGGACTGGTGAGCCGCCCTGCTAGCCTCTGATCTCGCCCTGCACTACTTGTCCCCTGGCCTCTAGCGCCTAGTGAGCGCCATATTTGGACTGCCTGCACCCAAGTGCCTGAGGAAGTGCTGTGACCCTAAAGCGCTGGGACCTGAAAGCGCTGTATGCTGCCCAAGCGCTGTGCTACCCAGAAGTGCTGCGTGCCTGAAGAAGCGCTTTGCCCTGAAGAAGCGCTGTGTAAGGCATCCCCACCGCGGCCCCTGTGCGCTGTGAGGAGGTCAAGCGCTATGAGGGAGGAAGCGCCGTGAGTCCCTGTCGCCGCAGCGCTGTGCTGCCACGTGTCCCGAGGAGATCCCGGAGTGGGGGATCCCCCCTGAGCTTTGCCTGCAAGCGGGTGCCCACTCCGCATGTGTGCCGCCACGTGGTGCTAATTAAACCAACGGGAGCCCACCCTGTGGTTTTTATACTAATTAGACGGGAGCCTACCCCGTATTGTGCCCGCACTGTGGAGTTGCCCAAGCTCACCGCCGCGACCGCGGGGTCGCCGAAGAAGGAGGAACTGCCGGGAATCACCGCCGCCGGCCCAGGAGCGCCGCGCGGGCTTCCCCGTGACGCCAGGAGCCGCGCTGGGATTGGTGCTGGCGAGAGTGCCTGAGGGAAGTCCCGCCCCGCGAGCGGCAGGAAGTCGGGGGAGGCCGTCTGGAGCCCCGCGGGCTCCGCATCAAAGTCCCGGGTCCCAGGAGGGGGGCCCGGGTGAAGTCCAGGAAAGTGGTGGGGGCTCCCCGTGACCGGAGGAGAGCCCCGGGCGCCGCCGGAGTCGTGTGGAGCCTCGCCGGCTCCAGGACAAAGCCCCGGGTCTCAGGAGGGGCCTGGGTGAAGACGGGAGAAGCGCCGGTGGTGGCGGGGCTCTCGTGAGGAGAGGAGAGCCCTGCAGACAACGTGAAAGTGGGAGCAGTGCATGCTCCAGACCAGTCGGCCAGGAGGGCGCGAAGGCCACCAGAGGAGCCCGGTGAGTGAGGGGCTCGGTCTTCTGGAGGTTGGGGGAAGATAGCGGGGCACATTGTCGGTGCCCGCCCCCTGCGCTGGTGCGATTTCTCCAGCTGCCCCACTTGATAGCGGTCAGCTGCAACGGTGGGCCGCCTTTGCTTGGGGGGTCCGCGTGGGGGCCCCAACCTACGAAGGGGACCTAGTGTCCCCTGAGGTACCCAGCGGCGTCGCAGTTGCGGGCCGCTGCCACGTTTTTGTGGGTAGCATCCCTTTTTGGAGTTCGAGAGTCCCAGAAGAGGGGCTCCCACGTCCCCAGGACTGCCCAGTACCGACAGTATTGCCCACAACTGCCCCGCTGGACAGTGGGCAGTTGCCACGTGTTGGGGCATTCGTGACTCTAGAGTCCAAGAGAAGGGGCTCCAACGGTAACGGCGTTGACTGGCCTGATTTACTTTACTCAGCTGCCCCGCAGGACAGTGGGCAGCGGCAACGTCCTTGGACAGGGTTAGGTGGAAGGCCATGATGTTCCGGGGGTATATCCCCTGTGTTATGCCAATGTGTTTATGCCTCCATTCTCAGATGTTTTACGCCCCAATCTGATGTGGTTAGGCTGTTGGTGTTCTGACGAATACGCATGCTCCTATGCATCTAATTTCCTGCCCCTAATTGTTAATCCTGGGGTGTTGAGAAATGTGGGTTTATGCAAACTAACTTACCTTGATGTTGAATGCCCACCAGGGATGTTGCCCTAATGAAAGGAAATAAGAAATGTTTCCCCTGCTCATTGCTTTCCTGTAGCCAGGTCTATACTGAATTGAATCGGCCTAAATGTATTGAGCCTCAGTGTTAACCTGCTCTGCATTATCTACAGGGTTGAAGGCCTACCTGCTTTAAAGGTCGCTATAGGATTGAATGTACCTACATGCATTGAGCCTCATTGAAGTACTTGCGCTGAGTTAAATGTACCTATGTTGAATGCTACTTGCACTAGGTCACCCACTGTGCTGAATGTGGTTACGCCTAGGCTGACACAGGTTCCTCATTACCTATAGTGTTTTATGCCTACCTGCATCTGCTTTCTGATTAACTGAATGTTCCTGAATAGGCTGTTGTTTATGCTCGTTACTGCCCTGTAAATAGTCCCCTTGTATATGACTATCTGGTGCCAGTTGGCGCCGTGTACACCACTGTGATTATTTGTGCTGAGTTCTGCATAATACATATGCTGTTTTTCACCTAAACTGGTGTGGTCTCCGTTTGTAGTGTGCCTGGTGTGTCGCCTGTGTGTGCTGCGCGGATGCTTCACACAATGCTCCTGGTTTAGCCTTCCCGCTCCACACCACGCTACCCCGTTTCCAACAGTATTGCACCTAGTAGTTGGAGGATATTCCCTCTATTCAGGATGTTGAAAGGACCTTTCGAGTCATACTCTGGCGTTAAGAGTGTGATGGCTGAGTTCATTGTTTGGTTGACTGAAGGGGCTCTTGCTGAGTTTGTCCCCGAATGGTTATCTCCAGCGGTATTGATAGGCTGCTGAGTAGGCCCGCTGGGTTTAACATGAATTAGGGATTCCTGACACCTAGGGCCTAAAAGTGCACCTGAGCCACAATCTATCTTTTTGGATTGGTCTCCCATTGCACAGGGGCCCGGCTGCCCGGTTGTTCTTGTCGTCGGCTCCTGAAGGGCTCCCTGCACCTCCGTATAGGCTTTGCTGGTGTTATTGTTTTTTGATTTCGCTATTCCTGATACCTGAGTCGGAACTTGAATAATCCTATGGGTTGGAGACCAATTTGGTGTGGTTTTTATATTGTAGTTAACGCTCTGTTGGTGAAGCAGGGGTAGGTCTGAAGTAGAAGCTGACCCCTGGATTGAGCCATGCATGGGAGAGGCCTCCCTTTCCTCAGTTGATATAGATGGTCGGCTGGTTATGCTGTCTTCCTGTTTCCATCCGACTTTAAATTTTCTAATGCCTGAAGTGCCCGTTGCAAAAAGAACAATTGATGGACAGAATGCAGAACAATGTCATACATTCACCCCAGTACAGAGGTCTGGGCCTAAATCCATCGTTTTTTTGCTCACCATGCCATTCCAGTTTGGACCCAGCCATATGCAAATCAGTCTTGACCCTGCACCCAATGGGAACAGTCCAGCCCGAACTGCCAGGCCAGGTCCTCCCTGGACTGGAAACAAACATCCTAGGACCGGTTTCGGGCTTCCAGCCCTCATCAGCCAGGATAGCTTGACTCCAGTGGCATGGAGAGCACGGGACCCACGTCTGGGCATACCCGTCCCACTCGGGGTGACAAATGTAAAAAGAACAATTGATGGAAAGAATGCAGAACAATGTCATACATTCACCCCAGTACAGAGATCTGGGCCTAAATCCATCGTTTTTTTGCTCACCATGCCATTCCAGTTTGGACCCAGCCATATGCAAATCAGTCTTGACCCTGCACCCAATGGGAACAGTCCAGCCCGAACTGCCAGGCCAGGTCCTCCCTGGACTGGAAACAAACATCCTAGGACCGGTTTCGGGCACAGGGTCAAGACTGATTTGCGTGTGAAAATAGTGGAGCGGTGCACTACCAAAGAGTTTTCTTCAATAAATCCAAATGTTCATTTTGTATAGTGGTTTATCAATCCTTTATTTTCAATATCAAAATGTGCAAATTCCAGCCAACGCGTTTCGTTCATACATAAAATGAACTTCTTCAGGGCTGAAAGTTATAATACATAAAAGAAAACATAAGTATACAAATATATATACATATGGTGTATTTACACAATATGCTTTTACTTTAAAAACGAGAGAGAAACTATATACAAAGGCAAAGGTTATTTCATTAGAAGGTGACTCTAAACACAAGAAAGGAAACCTAATGGGGGGTGGGAAAAATACAAAACAAAAATGGAAATTCATGGTCAACAATATGTCACTTCAAGTTGAAGAAAAAACAGACAAAATAGGGTGAAAGGGAAAAAGAAAATGGGGGGGCAGAAGAGTAGGGGTTGAAGACAAGAATAGAGGGAGGAAAAAACATGGAAATATAAAAATATAAATATATATATATATATAAAAAAGGGCAGACATTAACAATCTTATACATATTTTGTAATGTAATGTCCAGTGAGCATTTGGTCTGTAAATAGATATGTAAATCAAAATAGATCAGTATCAGTTGTTAATTAATAGCAACAACGGTGTCAGGAGCTATTGTCACTAGTGGGTCTATACAGTTCACCCTAAGCGTAGCTCATAGTGTCCAAGTAAATAAGTAACAGTTAGTCCAGGGCCTAAGTAACAGCACATGATTGGAGAAACCTTTAAGCCATACAAATACGAGAAAAGAAGACCAAAATAAAACAGAGAAAAGGCACTACATGTACCTACCAAATGGTGATGTGAAGAAGACGCAGGAACACAGAGGCAATGAAGAGCCCTTGATCTGAGATATTTCAAATTCCTGCTGTCGACGCACAAGTATTTAAATTTTAAAGGCTACCATGATAAGTGCCTGATGGTTGTATCTCTAAGAAAGTAAAAGAAAATGTATTAAAAAACAAGGAGCGACATAGTGTGTAGACACTAAAGATTTGTAGAGAATAAGCACCGGTACCAGAGAAATAATATGAATATATACAGGCACCAAAAAAGTGGCATGACATTGAGGTCATAATAGTTAAAGAAAAAGAAAAAGAAAAGACTGTGTCCAAGTGAAGGACGGCTTGCTGGCTGGGCAATAGAAGAGGATGGCAGTGAAAGGCATGTAACAATAAACCTATGGAAGGAGAGCAGACCCACTTGGCAAGCTTCATGATCAAAAACATGAAAAGCTGGTGAAGTAGTAAGATTAAAACATTACAAAGCGGTCTCCTGAATATATGCGCAGAAGCGCCAATTATACCAAAGGTATAAATAAAACAGTGACGCGCTGCAATCATCTATTTAAAAGCAATACAATCTAAAAGAGACTAAATGCTTAGGCTTGTAGTGATGTACAAATCACATCCACGTGGTTGCATTATTTACAACCCAAAAGGCTAACTTAAAGGAACAGTAAATAAATAAAGTGAAAGAGTTCCTTGAGTATAAACAAGCTGCTAAGATGAAAGCTAAGTAACAAATTAAATAATATGAAAATCACATTACAATGAATGCGCTGTAAATCATTCTTAGGCATAAGTTAAAAAAATAGAATAACAGAGTTATTAAACTAAAAGGAAGAAAGTCATAAAAAGTAAGGTTGAAAAACAAGCACCATAGCCAGAAACTAGTCATAGTAGCCAAGAGGTTCTTACAAGAACAGGTAGAGATCTAAATACCTGGGGACACAGTCCTGTTATTATCGTCCGGTCGGCAGTCAGTGTTGAACTGGCCGGTCCCACTTCCTGGTTAATATAAGCACCATGAAATGGGCGGGAAAGTAATCGGTGAAAGAACACCGAAGAAAGACTATAAGGGAAGAACGGTGGCCAGCAGAAATGAGGATGAATCCGCTTTTCCAATAGGTGATAAGGCTGGGGAAGTGTCAGCACAAGTGTGTGACATGTAAACAGAGGAGAGAGGTAGTGTCAGCACAAGAAATAAATAGCAAATAGGTTGCTCAAACCTTCCTTATTACAGAAAAAAGAGAGTCAGCACAAGTCATGGTTGAAATAATGTAATTAATAGCCAATATAGGAAAGAAAAAAATATGAAAAAATGAAGTATCGAGAGGAATACAAAAAGAATGAAAAGATCAATAAGAGAGTGGCGGCTATATCATGAATGAAGCCGTCAAAAATAGTGAAGCGCGTTCCGCATAATTTTAGCACAAAATAGTGCATTGAGAGATATTTAATAAAAAAGAGGCAGTATATTCAGCAAAAGAGAGATGGTAGTGCCTCAGGTCAAACCTGTTACGGCGATAAAAATAGGGGAAGTAGATTGCAGTGTGTGCTAGGTGGCGGTATTGGTCTCAGCCTATCATGAAAAAATAGGATTGTTTCAAAACTAAATAGCATACAAATGGTAGTGGGAGTCAAGGGAGATCCTGGTCCAAGCAAACCAGTTAATTAATAAGAGAAGGTCAGTGACGCGTGGGGATATGAAGCTATAAAGTACAGCTAGAGTAGAATGTTTTGACAGAAAGAATTAAGAATTAACATGCTTAGAACTATAGTTGAAGTGGGATGATATAATAGGGAGGGTTAAAGATTCACTGGCAAAACGGGGCTGAGAGGTCTTTGACGGGCATCCACCGTGGTAAGATTGGTCTATCCTAGAAAATAATGAAACTCATTATCAGTATTATGCCCTTTGTTCACTGCGTCCAATCTACATATCCATTTAGCCTCCGTTTGTCGTAGAGTCAGATCCCTGTCTCCCCCCCTTGTGTTTAATGGAATATGGTCGATGCCCAAAAAACTGAATGTGGGGGACTTCTGGTGAGTTGTACGATAATGTTCAGTCATGGGGTATCTTTCATCACCATTGATGACTGCTCTGCGATGTTCCTGAATCCTGATCTTAAGACTACGTATAGTACTACCCACGTAAATCATCTTACAGGGGCACTCCAGAATGTAAATAATATACTGTGTATTACAGTTGATGAAGCGCTTGATTTCATGGGTAGTGTTGGTATTGTAACTAAATTCTTTCTGTTTGTTTTTGCCCAAGCTACAAATACTGCAATTGGTGCAAGTGTAAAAGCCATGGGGGGCCTGTGGTAACCATGTCTTATTGGTATTGGTTGTAATGTAACTAGGGCAAAATGTTTTTCGCAGTGTGTGTCCTCTCCTGTATATAAGGGATGGATTGGCATTAATAAATGGGCGAAGAGCTGGTACTTCTAATAGGAGATGCCAATGTTTTTTAAAAACTTTAAACATTTTATCACTGTGTGCCGTGTAGTTGGTAAAAAATGCAATATTTTCCCTCTGAGGTGACCTGTCTTTCTTCTTGCCTAGATTGTTAGTCAATGTATCTGTCCTGGGTAGGCTCATTACCCTTTGTTCTGCCTTGTCGAGGGTTCTACAATCATACCCCCTTTGTCTGAAACGCCCTTTGATATCAATGATGTTTGTCTTGAAGTTGGCTTCCTCACTACAGGCTCTTCGTGCCCGGACCATCTCCCCATATGGTATGTTGGAGATAACAGACTTTGCATGGGCGCTATCTGCATGTAGGATACTATTGCAGGATGTTAATTTCCTATATAAAGTGCTGTGTACTAGTGCCTCTTTTATGTAAAAATGGATATCTAAAAAATCAATATATTTTGTGTTGTGTTGCATGGTCAGTTCTACATTGAAAGCGTTGTTATTGAGGTAGACCAAGTACTCCTGTAAGAGCACTTCAGGGCCCGACCATAGACAGATGATGTCGTCTATGTACCTCCCCCAATAGACAATATGTTTAGTCCAGGGAGAGGCACATTTGGCCCAGGCGTGCTCCTTCTCAAACCAGCCCATGAAAAGCCCGGCGTACGAAGGAGCAAACCCGGAACCCATGGCAGTCCCCTGCAGTTGATGGTACCACCTCTCATCATGTTTAAAAAAGTTGTTGGTGAGGATAAGCTCAATCATGTCCATCAGCATGTTGTTGTATGCATAGTTATCAGCCCCTTCTGTGTCCAAGTAGTATCGGATTGCCAGCATCCCAAAATCTTTGCGGATGCATGTATAGAGGCCAACCACATCAAAGGTGACAAATCTCAGCTCTTCAGACCAAGGGAACCCCTCAAATTTCATCAGGATGTCTTTACTATCCTTCAGATAGGCCGGTAAGTTAGTAACATGCTTTTGTAATGACAGGTCTACAAATTCAGATAATCGTTCTGTTGGGGATCCTATCCCTGAAATGATTGGTCTACCAGGTGGAAATGTTCCTCCCTTATGTACCTTGGGCAAAATGTAAATACACGGATGACGTGCTTTGTCTATGTGTAGGTACCTAAACTCATCTTCAGTTAATAGACATTCTTGCCTCCATTCTGTGAGTCTGGTGTTGATAATTGTTTGTAGTGCTGGGGTGGGGTTGTGATTGACCAGTTCGTAACATTGCGAGTCACCCAATTGGCGTGTGATCTCCCCCATGTAGTCCTGTGTGTCCATTACTACCACATTCCCACCCTTGTCTGACTCCCTGATCACGATTCCATTGTCATCTCGTAACCTTTGTAGTGCCTCCCTTTCTTTTTTAGACAGGTTAGGGAGTGGGCGTGGTGTATGTTTGTTGAAATATTCAAGTTTTCTCAGTTCTTGCGTTATATTATTACCTAATTTCTCAATGTTGGCATGGTGACCCCCTACTGGTACAAACTTGGATTTGCATTTCAGACCTGTATCACGGTTGTAATTTTCCCCAATGTCTAAATCATCCAGGATGGTCTGTATAGGCGTTATCTCATCATTTTCAATAGATAGTAGTGTTTGCACCTCCCTCAAGACTGATTTGCATATGGCCAGGTCTAAACTGGGGTGGCATGGTGAGCAAAAGAATGATGGATTTAACCCAGATCTCTTGACTGGGGGTGAATGTTTTGATTTGTTCTGCATTCCGTCCATCAATTGTGTGTCTTTTGCTTTCTCACCCTAAGTGCGCCAGGTATGCCCAGACGTGGGTCCTGGGCTCACTGTGCTACTGGAATCAAGCTATCCTGGCTGAAGAGGGGTGAAACCCCGAAACCGGTCCTAGGATGCTTGTTTCCGGACCAGGGAGGACCTGGCTTGGCAGTTCGGGCTGGACTGTTCCCATGAGGCACAGGGTCAAGACTGATTTGCATATGGCCAGGTCTAAACTGGGGTGGCATGGTGAGCAAAAGAATGATGGATTTAACCAAGATTTCTTGACTGGGGGTGAATGTTTTGATTTGTTCTGCATTCCGTCCATCAATTGTGTGTCTTTTGCTTTCTCACCCTAAGTGCCCCAGGTATGCCCAGACGTGGGTCCTGGGCTCACTGTGCCACTGGAATCAAGCTATCCTGGCTGAAGAGGGGTGAAACCCCGAAACCGGTCCAGGGAGGACCTGGCTTGGCAGTTCGGGCTGGACTGTTCCCATGAGGCACAGGGTCAAGACTGATTTGCATATGGCCAGGTCTAAACTGTAAACTGGGGTGGCATGGTGAGCAAAAGAATGATGGATTTACCCAGATCTCTTGACTGGGGGTGAATGTTTTGATTTGTTCTGCATTCCGTCCATCAATTGTGTGTCTTTTGCTTTCTCACGCTAAGTGCGCCAGGTATGCCCAGACGTGGGTCCTGGGCTCACTGTGCCACTGGAATCAAGCTATCCTGGCTGAAGAGGGGTGAAACCCCGAAACCGGTCCTAGGATGCTTGTTTCCGGTCCAGGGAGGACCTGGCTTGGCAGTTTGGGCTGGACTGTTCCCATGAGGCACAGGGTCAAGACTGATTTGCATATGGCCAGGTCTAAACTGGGGTGGCATGGTGAGCAAAAGAATGATGGATTTAACCCAGATCTCTTGACTGGGGGTGAATGTTTTGATTTGTTCTGCATTCCGTCCATCAATTGTGTGTCTTTCGTGGGTCCTGGGCTCACTGTGCCACTGGAATCAAGCTATCCTGGCTGAAGAGGGGTGAAACTCCGAAACCGGTCCTAGGATGCTTGTGTCCGGTCCAGGGAGGACCTGGCTTGGCAGTTCGGGCTGGACTGGTCCCATGAGGCACAGGGTCAAGACTGATTTGCATATGGCCAGGTCTAAACTGGGGTGGCATAGTGAGCAAAAGAATGATGGATTTAACCCAGATCTCTTGACGGGGGGTGAATGTTTTGATTTGTTCTGCATTCCGTCCATCAATTGTGTGTCTTTTGCTTTCTCACCCTAAGTGCGCCAGGTATGCCCAGACGTGGGTCCTGGGCTCACTGTGCCACTGGCATCAAGCTATCCTGGCTGAAGAGGTGTGAAACCCCTAAACCGGTCCTAGGATGCTTGTTTCCAGTCCAGGGAGGACCTGGCTTGGCAGTTCGGGCTGGACTGTTCCCATGAGGCACAGGGTCAAGACTGATTTGCATATGGCCAGGTCTAAACTGGGGTGGCATGGTGAGCAAAAGAATGATGGATTTAACCCAGATCTCTTGACTGGGGGTGAATGTTTTGATTTGTTCTGCATTCCGTCCATCAATTGTGTGTCTTTTGCTTTCTCACCCTAAGTGCGCCAGGTATGCCCAGACGTGGGTCCTGGGCTCACGGTGCCACTGGAATCAAGCTATCCTGGCTGAAGAGGGGTGAAACCCCGAAATCGGTCCTGGGATGCTTGTTTCCGGTCCAGGGAGGACCTGGCTTGGCAATTCGGGCTGGACTGTTCCCATGAGGCACAGGGTCAAGACTGATTTGCATAAGGACAGGTCTAAACTGGGGTGGCATGGTGAGCAAAAGAATGATGGATTTAACCCAGATCTCTTGCTTGGGGGTGAATGTTTTGATTTGTTCTGCATTCCGTCCATCAATTGTGTGGCTTTTGCTTTCTCACCCTAAGTGCGCCAGGTATGCCCAGACGTGGGTCCTGGGCTCACTGTGCCACTGGAATCAAGCTATCCTGGCTGAAGAGGTGTGAAACCCCGAAACCGGTCCTAGGATGCTTGTTTCCGGTCCAGGGAGGACCTGGCTTGGCAGTTCGGGCTGGACTGTTCCCATGAGGCACAGGGTCAAGACTGATTTGCATATGGCCAGGTCTAAACTGGGGTGGCATGGTGAGCAAAAGAATGATGGATTTAACCCAGATCTCTTGATTGGGGGTGAATGTTTTGATTTGTTCTGCATTCCGTCCATCAATTGTGTGTCTTTTGCTTTCTCACCCTAAGTGCGCCAGGTATTCCCAGACGTGGGTCCTGGGCTCACTGTGCCACTGGAATCAAGCTATCCTGGCTGAAGAGGGGTGAAACCCCAAAACCGGTCCTAGGATGCTTGTGTCCGGTCCAGGGAGGACCTGGCTTGGCAGTTCGGGCTGGACTGTTCCCATGAGGCACAGGGTCAAGACTGATTTGCATATGGCCAGGTCTAAACTGGGGTGGCATGGTGAGCAAAAGAATGATGGATTTAACCCAGATCTCTTGACTGGGGGTGAATGTTTTGATTTGTTCTGCATTCCGTCCATCAATTGTGTGTCTTTTGCTTTCTCACCCTAAGTGCGCCAGGTATGCCCAGACGTGGGTCCTGGGCTCACTGTGCCACTGGAATCAAGCTATCCTGGCTGAAGAGGGGTGAAACCCCGAAACCGGTCCTAGGATGCTTGTTTCCGGTCCAGGGGGACCTGGCTTGGCAGTTCGGGCTGGACTGTTCCCATGAGGCACAGGGTCAAGACTGATTTGCATATGGCCATGTCTGAACTGGGGTGGCGTGGTGAGCAAAAGAATGATGGATTTAACCCTGATCTCTTGACTGGGGGTGAATGTTTTGATTTGTTCTGCATTCCGTCCATCAATTGTGTGTCTTTTGCTTTCTCACCCTAAGTGCGCCAGGTATGCCCAGACGTGGGTCCTGGGCTCACTGTGCCACTGGAATCAAGCTATCCTGGCTGAAGAGGGGTGAAACCCCGAAACCGGTCCTAGGATGCTTGTTTCCGGTCCAGGGAGGACCTGGCTTGGCAGTTAGGGCTGGACTGTTCCCATGAGGCACAGGGTCAAGACTGATTTGCATATGGCCAGGTCTAAACTGGGGTGGCATGGTGAGCAAAAGAATGATGGATTTAACCCTGATCTCTTGACTGGGGGTGAATGTTTTGATTTGTTCTGCATTCCGTCCATCAATTGTGTGTCTTTTGCTTTCTCACCCTGAAGTGCCCGTTTGGCTGATTGGTGACGACAAGGCGGCCCCTGGAAACAGTGTTAGCCCTTGTTCCACTTTTATGTCTGTCATAGAATGGGTTTCCTTTGGCTGGTTTGTTCTTCCGTGTGCTGCTGGGGCATGTGCTGTAATGGCTTGCGAGGACACTGACTGCTGTGATGCTTTTGTAGCAAAAAGAGGATAGAGTTTTGTAGAGCTCGGAGATGATATTTTGTTCCGACCTTTTCTCCGAAGTTGGCGACGTTGCTTAGCATTTTGAGTTAAAGTTTGCTCCTTGGGTGGTGGAGTGGTTCCGAAGGTCGGGCTGCCTTCTTGACGACTCAGTTGGTTTGGACCAGCAGTGTTTTCAGCCGCGGGATCTCTTTTTGGTGACCCGTTGTGTGCTACTTTGTTTGAGTTTACCTTAGCTTTTCCTTGGTTTGGGCCTTTTAACAGTCCCTCTGTAAGGGTGGATATGATTGAGGGGAGCGACGACAATTTGTCGATGATGGGACCACAACTGCAAGACAGTTTGGCCTCCTGTTGGGCTCGGCTGATTAGAAGGTTTAGTTAACCCAATTTTTCGGCTATTCCCCCCTACAAAAAGAGCAAGAGTGTCTAGTAGTGTCAGTTGCAGGTCCATTTTGTCCGACTGATAGTGTAGCACATCGACGGTTCGTTGCATTGTGTTTAGTAGGATAAATGTGTGCTGTGCCTGCTTACCGACTTGGAATGGTGAATCCAAAGTAGAACTTGAGGGGCTGTGGCGTGAGGTTGGTCTGTCATTCGTTGCTACGTCATCGCTGCCTTGTTTAGTGCCTTGATTAGTGCTGGTTCCAATCGTAAGTCGTGGCTGTTTTTCAGGAGTATCCAAGGCGTAGGAGGCTACAAAGTCGGCCCACTCCTGTGATCCTAGGTAAGAAAGGGCATCCTGCCCACCTCCCTTGGATTCCGGCGGGGTTTCGGAGGTCCCATTAGGTTTCTCTGTGCTGCCCCCTGTTTCCGCCTCTGGAGACAAAGGGGCCTTTGTGGGCTTTGTGGGCTTGGTGATCTCAGACTGTACTGGCGGTTCTTGAGGGGATGTTTGGGGGTCTTTTTGGGGCTTGAGCTTGTGCTGATGTTCAGGAGAGTGACTCAATTGTGATTTGTTGGTGTCGTCTTGCCCTAAATTTGTACTCCTTACTCCGTTTGCTGCTGTCACTTGTGCTGACACTTGTGCTGGTTGCACTTCATTCTGCTTATTTGGTTCTATTCTATAGGTATAAGTGAAAGTGCAAATGAACAGAGGTTGACAGTTGGGGCACTCCGCCACTCTCGTTTCCACTTCCCTCGCTTGTGGGTCAGTGGAGCTACTTTCTTTGCGCTCCAAAATTTTATCTGTTGGTTGCGGGGAAACCACTAGTTGGACCGTGGGAGTTTCCACACTGGCTTGAGCTGTAATCGGTGAGTTTGATGGTTGTAGGGGAAGAAGGGGATCTTGAAGGCCTTGAATTTAGCCACTAGAGGAAAATATGGATGACGCTGGGTCCTTTAAGAAGTGAAATTTTGAGGAAATTTTCGGTTGGAAAAGATGTGGTGGGGGACCTCCGGGTCACTGCTGGACTGGGCCAGAGGGGCCCTCTGCATCCTCAGAGGGCACAACCAGGTCTGTGGTGCTTTGTCTTAAGTTTCCATTTTGTTTGGCTTTGCGCACAGGGACCGAGAGCTGGCCTCTCTTCCTGCCAGACCTCATGATGGAGAATAAACCAAAGCCTCCGGGACCGGTACCAAGCTCTGACGCACTGATGTACTGGTGTGCGCGGGGATAAGTAGGAGCCTGCCAAAGGGCCTGCTCCGATTCTTCCCGGGTTGTTGCCTGGAAAATTCAGTGCTGCTTGTGGCGGTCCTTGCCTCCTTTGGGCTTTACTACTTTGCTGCTTTGCTACTTGCTACTTTCTCGCTACTTTCTCGCTACTTCCTTGCTCCTTGCGTTGCGTTGAGGCACTTTTAAAGCGCATTTGGCTGCCAATGGAGGGGCAACTCTTCAGATTCCGTTCAATTCTTCAGAGCCCAGCTCTACCCTACTCTACTCAGCGCCACTCTTACTGCGCTGCTCTTGCTGCAGGTCTTAGTTTCTTCCTCCCTGGGCAGGCGGGTGGCGGCAGGCTCTAGTTTCTCAAGGGAAGGGAGGCAGAAAGGAGGGGAGGTCCAGGTGGAGCCGATGCCGGCACAGTCTGCTGGGCGTGTAAGCGTTTAGGACGCTGAGCACGGGGGGGAGAGCAGGGTTGCACACACCCTCACACACTCTCATGCTCCGCTCCGCTTACCCCCAGCTGTTTCCCTGGTAGTCCCAAAAGCCGGTTTGACTGTCTTTCTGTCTTTTCTAGCACCTCTCTCTGATGGTGGCTCAGGTGATGGTGCTGCGCTGCTACTGCTGTGATTAGACCTGGTAGAGCCTGGGAGCTAGAAGTCCGTCGCTCGGGTGCCAAAGGCTTAATGGCAGCTCAAAGGCAGCATTGCAATGACCGTTGTGGCGAACACAGGTGCTGGGAAATGCTGGGAAATGGTTGGAGACGGAGGTAACGGGGGATAGACAGTAGCGGCAGGCCAAAGCGGGCGCGAGCAGGGCACTCTTGCGAGCCGCAAGCCGCACCCAACCTAGTTGGGCCGCTTCCGCGGACTCGCAGGGCTCTCACTCTGCGGCTGCACCTAACGGCGGCCGCACTCGCTGCACAGTCTCCGCGTTTGTCTACGCGTTGCCCACCTGATGCTATCAGCCACGGCCTCGGCCTCGGGTGTGCTTCAGCTCTGGCTTTGTCCGCAGGAGGTCCGCAGAAGGTCACGGAGATTGTAGCGGCACCACCGGCGGCAGGCCGAGCCCACCAGCGGACCAGCATGCCGCCGATTCCCAGCTGGCTCCGCCTCACACTGCCTCACTCTACTCATCTCGTCACGTCTCACCTTGCCCCCAGCGAGCAACTCCTGGCACCTTTCAGTTCCTGATTAGTATGTCAGTGCTCACTGGACTATCAAATCCACAAATGCGGAGACAGAGAACTTACTGGAAAGTACCTCAAGGTTGGGCAGGGAAAGGTACTTGCATGGTGGGGAGGTACTGCGCAGTCGTCGCCAACACAGCTGACTCTGTAGGAATTCTATATTGGCTGAAGTTAGATGACTACACCACAGAGCAGTAAACATGAGCCCCAACATATGAAGCGGCAGGACTAGCTAACGGCAAAGGGCATTGCATATTTTTCCTCAAGCCGCTCCATGGCGGAATCACTTTGTTTCAGATAGTCAGGGAGGATGGTGGAACTCTTGTGTTCAGGGGTAGGATGAGAGGGCTGAGGGTACTGCTGGGAATTTGAACTCAGTGTGGGTGGTGGACGGAGGCTGGGGATGTTAGAAAATGGAAAATGTATTTGTTGTTTTCTATATGGCTGGTTAGTCCACTGCACACCAAACATGGTAAATACACACTTGATGAATACGTTAGCTCACTATGAGTAGGGGTGAGAGTGTATGCCATCGAATTATGAAAGGCCTCAATTAATGGAGAAAGATGCATTATGTCTTAGCATATGCCAAGAAGCACCACATAGATCTATTATTGCTGCAGAGACCCATCATGTTAAAGAGAAATAAGACAGAGTGGCGAGAGGTTGCTGCACATATTGCTACTTTGGGGGGAACTCGGCCTATTACAGAGGAGTAGTGGTGCTCTTCTGCAGGGGCATTCCATATCAACACACAGCGGCCATAGAAGACCCAGTGGGTTGCTACCTGATTGTCCAGGGTATGCTGAACAAATTCATGGAACAATAGTGAATATACATGGCCCGAACAATGATGACTCCCCCCCGACTTTTTCAATGAGGCATTGATGCAATGCAACAATGTGAGCCCCCAAACGGTCATATGGAGCGGCGACCACAATGTCACACTTGACAGACAGTTAGACAGCACCAACATCAGAGATAGACAGCAAGTGCAGATGAGAGCAGCATTATAAAGAGCTATGCAACAGCATGACATCCTGAACTTGAACTTATGTAGAGCTGTGTATTGCGATAAAAGTGAATATACTTACCATTCAGCAGTACGTGGCTCGTCCTCTAGATTAGATCTTTGCATGGGCTCTGGGTCTGTAGTGGGATGGACTGAGAAGATCGAACATCTACCTCTCACATACTCGGGCCACTCACTGGTGGTCCTAACACTTGCCCCTTCTGCCTACCCATGGACTAAAGCAAGCTGGTGATTTCAACCTTTAATAAGGACCCTTTCCAGGACCAGGCTGTGGTATGGGAGGCATTTAAAGCGTTGATCAGAGGGGGAGTGGATTACCAAAGGCCATGGCATTCTAAAGTCTATCTGGGATAGATTGGCCACATTAGAACATGAGCTTCAAGAACTAGAAAGGAGGTATAGTACAGACCTAGACCCCACCACATAAGTGAACATACAGTGCACGATTATGGAATATAGGGAGGAAGCCAAGCGGGAAGCCCACTTTCTTGGAAAATATGCAGCTGTGAGGGTATAGGGAGAAGGGGAGTAACCCAGGCATACGTTGGCCAGCCTTCTTAAACCCAAGTGGGCAGCAGACCACATTGTGTCTTTGGAAGTGGGGGATGGGGATACGGTTCACCATTCGGCAGACATTCTCTCGACCTTTGCTGACAATTATACCAGATTATATGGCTCCCCATATAGAAAGCAGCCAGACGATATCAACTGGTATCTGGATACAGCTGCATTAGTATGAGTCGAGTTGACTGAAAAAGAGATATTATGCTCCCCAATTACAGAGGCCAACGTAAAAAAAGCCACTGCGGACTTGGAATCTGGCACAGCGCCTGGAAGCAATGGACTGGCCATTGAATTTTCTAATGAATTCTTTGACCTTTTGACCCCACATTTGCTAGAAATGTGCGGTAAGGCTATCCAGAAAGGTGAGCTCCCACCTACAGTACGTGAGGCGATAGTGATTGCATTACTGAAACCGGGCAAGCCAGAACAGGAGTGTGGATCATACAGACCACTATCACTTATAAATATAGAAAACAAAATATTGGCCAAAATATTAGCTGCCAGACTACTATCATTACTGCACAGATAGGTCCTTCTGGACTAGACTGGGTTTACACCTGCCTGTTCAACAGCAGACACCCTGAGAACCCTCTTCACTGCTGCCTTTCAGCTGGACCCTGAAAGCAAGGTGGTGGTGGTCTTCTGAGATGCAGCCAAGGCATTTGATTCAGTCGAGTGGCCATTTATAATGACGACGCTCAATAGAATCAGACCGTGAAGGGCGATGATGGGATGGATAAGCCTCCTATACACACACCAGGTGGCGCAAATATATGTTAATGAGATAATCTGACCCTATTGAAATACAACGTGGCATGGATGTCCATTGTCACCCTTGGTTTTCGCACTGGCAATAGAGCCCCTAACGTGCATATTACGAGAATCCCATGGACACAAGGGCATACAATTTGGCACACAACCACTACTGATATTCCTATATGATGATGAAATTCTTTTAATAGCATTAAAAACTCAGACGTAAACTTGCAACCCATAATAAACAAAAGTGTGAAGTTTGGTGACTGAATAGGTTTGACCAATAACTGGTCCTAGGCTACCATGATACTGTTGATGGACAACACCAGTAGACCGATATTGGCACAGCCGCTGCGCTGGCAGGATACCTCAATTCGATACCTGGGTGTTCAATTCAATCAGGACTTAGCGGTGGTAAGAATTATTGTAGAATGGTGGACACATTTAAAACCGATACAGAGAATTGATAAAACTACCACTCACCATGGCAGGCAGAATTGCAATAATATAAATGGTTATCCTACCTCAGTTATTATGTCTATTTCAGAATATCCCCATACCTCTCAACGAGGTATTTGTTTGATCAACTTAAATTACTGATGATAAAGTTCACTTTGGCCGGTAGACAACCCCGCATGAGTTGGTATATGATCAGGGACTGTACAGACGGGGGGTTTGTGGCATTGTATTTTGAGGTATATTACCTAATAGCGCAAGCACATTTTGCCTCCCACTGGTTTAACATTTTCCATCATGTCCCGCATAGAGGACTGGAGAGAGCACTCTCAAACCCCTATGACCTCAGCACGGTGATACTGAGAGACCCAACGCAACCCAAAAATAAATTCCACATAGTAAACTGCACAGTATGGGGCTTGGCATAGAATAGCCAAGATATGCGAGATGAACACTGTATACTGACACACATTGCTTTAGCCAGAAACTTCAAATTTGAGATTCCGTTTGAACCAGTCAAACGACTAGCTGACAGAGACATTCGTGTTCTGGGAGATCTATATATCAATAACATTTTTATCACACAGGCAGACTACTTAAATATGGGCAAGAGATCCCTCTTAGATGAATGCATCTACCATAGACTGGGAGAGACGGTTAGGAGGGGTAGTTCCTGAGTACCCTAGAGTGCCGAAAACATGGGGACTCCTTACACAGGTGGCTGCGGGACCTGCGTCCAGGAAGTTTATCCCTGTAATGTATAATGCAGCTATGTGAGACATACTGCTTGCATCCAACCGAACAAGAGAAGAGTGGGCATGCGAGCTGGGGACTGAAATAACTGACGAGCAAAGGACGTATTGCTCGGAGCACATTAAGGAAGTCTCCATGAATGGAAGACACAGACTGACTTACTATAAATTCCTACACAGAATGCACTACACACCTGTCTCACATGCGAAATATAGTGGTCACAGCGACACACAATGCCTATGATGCCATGCCCATGAGGCAGATTTTCTACACCTAGCCTGGGAGTGACTGCAGATTAGTGACTACTGAGGGCTGCTCCTCCAGGTTCTTAACAACTTTACAGGCTTGACACTGGCAGCAGATCTGCTGATAGCACGGCTAAGCTATGTTAAAAAAATCCTGAAGAGTGAGCGTAAATTTATAGGATTGGTACTGCTGATGTCCAAGCATAGAGTAGCCATGCACTAGAGCAGAGGCAAGACTAACACAATAGCTGACTGGATCCAGACCTAGTCGCATGCCGCACAAAGGCTAAAACATACAGCGACCTACTACCTAGGTTTTCCCATCCTAAAAACATCTGTGGGCACCTAGAATCATATCTGGCCAACGAAATCGCAGACTCGGAGAATGATATGACACTCCAAGAAGGCCCTACATTTCAGATGCCGCCGCAATAGCAGTAATACTAAGCACCAAGCTCCTAGCAATATACCTAGATGAATTACCCCTGCAGATGTGCGTAAGCATGAGATCGATGCACCGTTAAGTAAGTAAACTTTATTGTTCAGTTAATTAAAACTTACAGTATATCACAATATAATTAACAAATAAAACATCATCAATAAATAACATCATAAAATCTGTCTTCAATCAATTAGAAACCCCCCAATGTTTACTTCATTGGGCCTCAAGTGAAAAACCGTTAACCTAAGTCAAGTGTCCTGTAATATTGATCCACAGCTGTAGACCACCAACTATGAAATAAAATCCAAATATTTTGCCCACGTCACGTAGAAGTTATAAGAAGGACTTCATTATTCAAATATTGCAGAGCATGGACCTTATTGCACCTACTTTGTATGATTGCATTTAAATAGTTCTTACAAACAATGTTATAACACTGAGTGACTATTCTGTGCAAAGTAGTCGAAACAAAGTACTACGGGGCATATTAACAACCGTGCTTAGCGATAATTATATTATCGCAGGCTATCTCTGGCATTTATCGCCCTGGTAGCGCGTTATTAACAACGCGTTACTCCAGGGCGATAAAAATTCCAGAGATAGCGAGGTTATCGCCCTTTTGCAGGGAACATCGCTGGTTTTCCAGCGATGTTCCCTGCAAAGGGCGATAACTCTTGCTGATACGACCCTGTGGTCGTATCAGCAGAATCCACCTCCTATGCCTAACATAGGTAAGTCAGGATTATAGCAGACGTTAGATTTTGGCGAAAACGGCAGTTTTCGCCAAAATCTAACGTCTGCTATAATCCTGTGGGCTGCCTTGTAAATATCGCGATGTGAACATCGGCGATATTTGCAACGTAGCCCATCCGGGGTACGCCAGTAACGCCCACTTTGCATCTCATTAGAGATGCAAGGATGGGCGTTGGGGAAAGGGCGATAGTGCAAGGATTCACGCGATAGCGTGACCTTGCTGATTAGGCGATAGAATTATCGCCGCTTTCCGTCCGAAAACGGACGCTAAAGCGGCGATAATTGCTTATCGCCTCGTTGTTAATATGCCCCTACGTGCCTTTAATAAATCACCCATTTCGTTTGAAAACTAGCTAATGACAATAGTAAAAAAAAACTGGTTTAGCATAATCAATCATAAGCAACTATAATGTTCATGGATCAGGGTAAAACCATTAAAATTCATACTAATTAAGACCACTTCCTAACATCATTTTTTTCTTCTTCCTTATTTTCCCTTTTTCCTAACTCTTTCTATAAGCCTCCTGTGCACTACTTATGCCGCTGACTATAACCATTACAGCTCACTCTTTGCTAATTTGGACTCAGCAATAGACATGAATTTCAGGGATTTTTCACAAAATATCAAATTGTCTGTATAGTATTTCTAATAAAAAAACTGTCTCAACAGCCTTTTGCGCTCTGCCATTAGGGTTGGGCAGCAACAGACAATATGACAAATGTCTTCCTTAAAATAGTTACAAAGACGACATGACATGATGTCTCTTTGGACAATCTCATCCAAGAGGGTGAATTATAACGAGTTTGCAAATCTCCAGGTCGGAAGCGCAACAGCTTTAATTTTGGCATTAATCCATTCAACCCTCCTAAGCATGATTGATATTTTAAGGGACCATATGAACCAATTACCATCTATGCATGGTCTCTTTTAGACAGCACATCTCTATCCTTTAATCAATCAATCAATCATGTCACTTATAAAGCGCACTACATACCCGCGAGGGTCTCAAGGATTAAATCTTTTTTCCTCACCTGTTTATAACTCTGTTAAATGCAGCTTGAGAAAGGGATAAAGCCCAAAGCTCTTCTGCCTTAAAAGAGGATAAGGCAAGTTAAAATATTCATGTGCTGCGGTGTTTCGGGGGTCAATTATTGCTTCCCACACAATTGTGCTAAGCGTAGATCATTTTATAGCTTGTGGCAGAATTTCAGGTACGCTCCAAGACTACTTATACTCTGCCTCCTAAGGACAAACTCTAAACGGATTTGAGCCAGCGAGGCCTGCCGAAGTAAATTAAACAGGCGACGATAGGTTGCTACAATTGCATTGTCTATTATTTTATCCGCTTTTCGTCTCAATAGCTCAACACCATATGTCAGTGAAGGGGCATGTTTAACGGCCATTACTTGCAGGAGTTGCTGGAAGGACAGGCCTTTTAAAGATTCTGCAATTAAGAAAATGCAACAGCTAGTGTGTTATTTCTTCTTAAAACTGCAGTACTTTTGTTCTTAAATGAGCCTCTGGAGTTAAAAATCACCCCCAAGTATTTCTACTCGGACGCATATTCCAGTACCGCGCCTTCTATATAAAATATTGGTGGTGAAGATCTTCCCCTTGATACAAGCATGGTTTTAGTTTTATTAAGATTGACTCTTAACCAGCGTCGGATTGGTAATGCGGGCACTCGGGCAATGCCTGAGGGGCCGGTATCCAAATTCCAGCTGTGGGCTGTTTTTTTGAGCAGCCTGGGGGCCGATTTGGGCGGTTTCTGCGTTGTTCGATGCCGTCAGCAGCCCAGTGGGTGCCTGAGTGGCCTTTCTGGAGGCAGATGGGCGTCCATTACCTCCCTTTTATCAACGGCAGAGATGTCACTCCCTTTCTCTCGCTGGGCCGGCCCATTCATGTATGCATAATGAGCGAGGGCAGGGGGCCTGAGCAAAAGTGGCCTCACTTGTTTTCAGGTGTTTCACCAGTGTAAACTAATACGTGCATTTTTTGTTAACCTCCCCCCCCTTTATTTAAATATAATTTCGCCGAAGCAGTGTTTTGCGGAAAGGCAATATGCAAATGTGGGCCACTCAGCTACATGATGATGAAGACAACCCCCAGGCCATAGACTCAGACGCCACCAGAGTTCAACCAGAGAGTGTCCATGACTCTAGCCTGGCTGATGACGGCTGAATAGCCAGAAACCGGTCCCAGGATGCTTGTTTCCGGTCCAGGGAAGACATGGCTTGGCAGTTCGGGCTGGACTGTTCCCATGAGGCCCAGGGTCAGACTGATTTGCATATGGCCATGTCTGAACTGGGGTGGTGGAGTGAGCTAAAGAATGATGATGGATTAAACCCAGATTAGTTGACTGGGGGTGAGTGTTTGATTTGCTCAAACGCTCCATCCATCATCCCCTTTGGTATTGCTTTGTTCGCCCTAAGTTGGCAGGGTATGCCCAGACGTGGGTCCCTTGCTCACTTTGCCACTGGATTCAAGCTAGCCTGGCTGATGACGGCTGAATAGCCAGAAACCGGTCCCAGGATGCTTGTTTCCGGTCCAGGGAAGACATGGCTTGGCAGTTCGGGCTGGACTGTTCCCATGAGGCACAGGGTCAGACTGATTTGCATATGGCCATGTCTGAACTGGGGTGGTGGAGTGAGCTAAAGAATGATGATGGATTAAACCCAGATCAGTTGACTGGGGGTGAGTGTTTGATTTGCTCAAACGCTCTGTCCATCATCCCCTTTGGTATTGCTTTGTTCGCCCTAAGTTGGCAGGGTATGCCCAGATGTGGGTCCCTTTCTCACTTTGCCACTGGATTCAAGCTAGCCTGGCTGATGACGGCTGAATAGCCAGAAACCGGTCCCAGGATGCTTGTTTCCGGTCCAGGGAAGACATGGCTTGGCAGTTCGGGCTGGACTGTTCCCATGAGGCACAGGGTCAGACTGATTTGCATATGGCCATGTCTGAACTGGGGTGGTGGAGTGAGCTAAAGAATGATGATGGATTAAACCCAGATCAGTTGACTGGGGGTGAGTGTTTGATTTGCTCAAACGCTCTGTCCATCATCCCCTTTGGTATTGCTTTGTTCGCCCTAAGTTGGCAGGGTATGCCCACACGTGGGTCCTTTTCTCACTTTGCCACTGGATTCAAGCTAGCCTGGCTGATGACGGCTGAATAGCCAGAAACCGGTCCCAGGATGCTTGTTTCCGGTCCAGGGAAGATATGGCTTGGCAGTTCGGGCTGGACTGTTCCCATGAGGCACAGGGTCAGACTGATTTGCATATGGCCATGTCTGAACTGGGGTGGTGGAGTGAGCTAAAGAATGATGATGGATTAAACCCAGATCAGTTGACTGGGGGTGAGTGTTTGATTTGCTCAAACGCTCCGTCCATCATCCCCTTTGGTATTGCTTTGTTCGCCCTAAGTTGGCAGGGTATGCCCAGACGTGGGTCCCTTGCTCACTTTGCCACTGGATTCAAGCTAGCCTGGCTGATGACGGCTGAATAGCCAGAAACCGGTCCCAGGATGCTTGTTTCCGGTCCAGAGAAGACATGGCTTGGTAGTTCGCGCTGGACTGTTCCCATGAGGCACAGGGTCAGACTGATTTGCATATGGCCATGTCTGAACTGGGGTGGTGGAGTGAGCTAAAGAATGATGATGGATTAAACCCAGATCAGTTGACTGGGGGTGAGTGTTTGACTTGCTCAAACGCTCCGTCCATCATCCCCTTTGGTATTGCCCCGTGGCACAGAGTCAGTGGCACCAGAGCCGGAAGGGGATGCAGTCTGCGATGAGGCCTGTACAATGATATGAAGTCTGCAATGAACAAATCAAGACTCAGTTCCAATTGTGTGTCCTACTCGACCGCAGTGGGTGCCGGAGGCAGCGGTCTCCACGGGGCAACCGCTGTGCAGCCAGCTCCTCCTGGATCTCTAACACACGGCGTTGAAATGGCAGGTGGAGAAGATTCCTGGTTGACGGAGGTGGAGGCACCAGAGCTGAGCGGGTGTTTAGCCAGCGACGATGCCGTGTCCTGCCTGTTACGGACTGTATTGGATTGGTGTGAGGCCTGCTGGACCGCAGTGTAGGCCAGAGGCAGCGGTCAGCAAGGGCCTACAGACACGTGTGGTCGGAATGCTATGCACAGAGTTGGTGGCACCACATCGAAGGGAGTATACTGATTTAAACTCTGCATTAACATGTGTACTCTGCCATTGTGTAATCAAGACTCAGTTCCAAATGTGTGACCTACTTGTCCGCTGTGTATGCCGGTGGAGTACGTCAACGACAAAGGAGTACTGCGAGCCTTGCCCACGGAGGCCGTGATGGTCTGAGGAGGCTGCAAAGGTCGAGGGCCTCTGGCTTTGTGCGAGCACCGGCACGTGGTGGGCCCTCTTGGAGACACGCAGGTGTAGGTAGGTGAGCAGTGAGGCCTGGATGCACAGGGGCAGACGAGACTGGTTCGGGGACCAGCAGCCCGGGATGCGGCAGGCGCACAGGATCGCAGGCCACACCGCTCACGGCGACGGGATCGGCCTCGTGGCGGGGTGGGAGGCGCCGCCCTGGCAGACACGTTGGGCATTCCGCAAGAGAACCACGCCCAGAGCTACGTGCTTTTTATTCACACCCCTACGCTGGCCTGGCATACGCCGGGCCAGCCCACTCCGCACACGCTTACAGGGGGGGACGTCACAAGCTACATTTCCGAGACCTTCCCCACTGGCTGGGGTGACATGGTTGCGTCCACTGTCCACAACACTGCCACCACCAGCAGTATATGTCGACATGGATATGTCTGTGGTCTGCATACTGCAGTCTGTCCAGCACTTCCACGCCACACTTGGCATTGTGTGCATTCTCATTCATGGGTCATTTGCCTCCTTCGCACATGCCTGGTTCCCACCTCTCCCCACATACTGCTATTGTGTGGCTGAGGTGCCATGCAGTTGATGGCTCATGTACATGGCTAGCCCAGGTTTCAGCAGTAGGTTGTGCTGTCGTGTATGGTGGGTGGGCATGTTGTATGTGTGTTTGTAACGTGTGCATTCCCAGGGTTGTGAGTTGCATGATTGTGGAGTTGAGGTGTGTGGTGTGTTCATTTGGTACTTACCAACGAGCACTGCATTTCCGTAGGTGCCATCCTGGAAGCGCCGGTTGATGATGGACTGTCGGAAGATGTATGAATCATGCACACTGCCTGGGTAGTTGGCGACGACATTGGTGAAGAGTCCCCGGTGGTCCACTATTGCCTGCACATTGATGGAATGCGTGTGCTTTCTGATGCGGTAATTGTGTGCAGTGTCGGCAGGGGGCACAAGTAGGACATGTGTGCAGTCAATTGCCCCCAACACGTGCGGGAAGCCTGCTATGGCGTAGAAGTCTTGCTTGGTCTCCAGTTGTTCCTGCGCAGTGTGGGGGAAGTATAGGTACTGGGGTACCAAGCTGATGATGGAATCCAGGACAGGTTTGAGGAACTTGGATAGGGCTGGCTGTGAGACTCCTCCGACTCTGGCGGTTGTTGGTTGGAATGTCCCAGAGGCCAACAGGTGCAGCACGGCCAGCAGCTTTGTCTGAGGTGGGATGTTGGTTGTCCGCTGTGTTGGTACCGTCAGCCTGTGGGCAATGATGGTCAGGAGGCGGAGGATGGTTGACCTTTTGAGTCTGTAGTGGGCAATGACATTCTCTGGTGTCAAGTCTGTGAGGCTGGTGCGTTTCCTGAAGGTCCGCTGTCTTTGTCTGCGCTGCCTCTGTGGTGGTCCGGGGGCGGGGTCCTGGAGGGGGTGGCGGTCCTGGGTGTGGTGGCGGTGGGTGTTGTGGCCCTGTTGGGGCTCCGACCTGCATGATGAGTAGCTCCATGGCATCTGTTGTTCTTCAGGTGTGGCTGTGGGCTGGGCTCCCTTTTCTGGTGCAGGTTGTCGTCCGACTTTGCACCAGGTCAGAGCAGGTGTTAATTTCCTGCGGCTAACGCGCCATATCACCTGTTTTGTGTTCTCATCGCCGATCTGGCTGGTCATTGGGAATGTTGCGTTGTGGTGTTGTCGCAGATTTTTGCTCGGGAACGCCTACTCTGCATCTCATTAGCGATAGTTGCCGGGCTCATCTGTGGCGATGTTTTTTGCGGCTGCTATCGCAGGTAAACTGGTGATATCGGCTGTTTGCACCAGCTTGTGAATGGGGCGATAATTTTATCGCGACTTTGGCTGCAATAATGTGCCGTTAACTCGGCGATAGATCCTTGAGAATATGCCCCTAACTGTATTACTAAGTTAGCTTACCTTTGCTTGCGTTGCAATGTTCGTTCTTTTCAGGTGCGTTCACATGATCTCATAGTCAGTGAAAGGCATACAGTGTATTAGAGATAGTGAGGTACTGGAGGGGACCTTTTGGCAAGAATGAGAGGCGCTAACAAACTAAGAGAAGACTCCTATTTATGTTTTATCAGGGGCAGGGAGACAGCCAAGGTCATCCTGATGTTCAAACTGTAGGATGGGAAAATCGAGTGAAATTGCCAATTCCTACTGTGAGAAGGTTGAAAACTACTGGAGTCGATGACGTGGAATTCTCAAATGTTCTGTGGATTTAATTGGTGTTCACACTGTTAGTCATTTGAGCAGATTTTGATAGACTTTGAGTGGTACAGGCCTCACTGCTTTTATTCTCTTTGTGTGGCTTTAAGCTATGCATTGCCTTGATTTGGAGAACGCCTACTGAAGTCTACGCAATGCTGACACCTTCCTGCTATCCCTGATTTAACTAGGTTTCTGCAGTTTTCCCAACTTTTGTTTAAGACTGGTTTAGGTGACTTTAGATTTATTCAAGGCATAGACAGGAGGATGGAAACTTGTACACAGATCATCAAATCCTATTTCTAAACTTCTGTATTGCTGCAACTGAATTTCTTGTATACTTTATGATACTAAGACTTAATTTCATACCATGCTTTGGCATACCTGTGGTGATTTTGTATCTTTACAAAATGTTTTTGAGATATATATTCATCAGTTTGGCCCTTAATTTGTAATAAACCCTACTTAACTTCACTTACTCATTCCTGGTCTTTAATGTGTGGCCAAATGGGCTACACTGTAAATTGAATTGTTTGAATTATATTAACTCCCCTTTACCTCTCAGGCAACTAAAAAAGATTAATCCCAGGAGAAATGGTAAGACTGGCCCAGTGCTCTAGCAGATGGTGGCAGAATGAGGATGGTTAGTTATTAAAGTATGGGGGGTTAGAATATAGTCCCTAGTGCCCATGTTTCGGTTTGGAGGATCGGCGGAGTTCCAGCAGTTCAGGAGTGAGTTGTAACAGCGAAGGAGTGAGTAATAATAGGGTTGAGCATTGCAGTGGCTTACACTTAGCTTGTGGTGCTTTGTGGAGATTGTGCGGTGTTTCGCAGAGATATTTTGAATGTAGTGTGATTGTGGCGCTTAGTGTGGAGAAGCTGAAGTTGTTATCAGGTCCAACGTGGCCTAAGATCCCGGGATGGTATTAAAAAGTGTAGAAGGCACTATATTGTAATTGTCTGCTAAGTTTTGTGGTGCTTGTTGTGAGATGTTGTTCATGGTACAATCGAGATAGGGATATTTGTCTTTGTGTGAATGTGAAGTGTTGTTGGTATAGTAAATCCCAGTGCACAGGCAGAGGTTGTACCAATCCGGGTGACACCCCACAGGTCGAGGTTTCATTTCAGTGTGAATTAGAATAGGCCGGAAGGTGTTGTTTTGGATTGATTCTTGTGTGGTTGAATACAATTTATTCCTTAGTGGAGCAGACAAAATTATTTGTTGAAATTGCTTTTGCTTTTTGTTTTGCATGCTTAGCGTTGAGAAGAGAGAGAGAGTCAAATTGTAAAGGAGGGTGAACTGCTGCAAGGAGTGAGATTGACGTCACAGTGTGCCTCACTGAGATTGGTCTGTTGGTTTGGTGCCGTGCTGGTATTGGCTGTGAATAAAAGATGGTAATTGTGGGTAAACAGCTATTTCCTAGTCTGAAACGAAATTCTACCTGTCATTATTGACATTTTTGTTGAAAAATTAGATATTTTAAGGTCATAAAAGACTTGTTCAGAGGAGATGTTAGAGAGTGAGAAGAGGCACCACCCGAAGATACCCATGGTCACTATATGATGATAAATGTAGGGCTTCATGCATGTATTTGGCTTAACCAATGGCAGAAGATCACAGAGAAAGAAGGTGCACTGGAATTTCCACGCTATGGTACATTTAATTTGCGAATCATTGAAAATATGAGGAAGATATTATATGAGATGAAACTGCTTCCTAGACCCGCACAGTTTATAGCCCTTAATGTTTTGGGGCATGTGGCTCATGCCTGGGAAAAAGAAAAGTGTCAGAGAGGGGCTCAAAAGGTAGTGCGTACTTGGGCTGATGCTAGGTTGGATGCAGAACAGAAGAAGTGGAGAACTGACATGATAGAGAGTGTCAAATTATACCCTGCCTGAACAAGCAAAGAATCTGAGAAAGGGAAGGAAAAGAGAAGGAAAAGGAAAGAGGCAAAGCCAAAAGAGCCAGATGATATGAGTGAGGTCAGTGATATTGATTCTTGCTGTAGTCTCTTGGCATTGTTGGCACAATGCCCACCTCCGTATAATGAGACCTGAGTGGAGAGAAATGGCGCTGGTGTTAGTGGGAACCTTGGAGTGGTTCCCGCACCAATAAACATAAATTTGAATTCAATGGGAGTTATCCCAGTGAGTGTGAACTACACCCCGATGGGAGAGAGTTCAGGGATTTGTGCCCTTTTTAACTCCCCAGCCTTTCATGCTCCAGATGCTCTCACTGTCCCAGTCACTATTGGTTCTGTGGTTTCTATATATAAACCTGGTTCGACAGGAAATACAACGCATAGTTTGACTGTCCCTACTGGAGTAAGTGCCCCAGATAATACTCCTACAAGTCCAAATATGGCAGGATTTGTTCCTCTGATCCCAACCAATGCGTGTTCTCCTTGTGCTGCGAGTTCAGATTCGACTATGAGTCAAACAGGATTTGGCCCCATAGGTCATTCCAGAGACTGCCAAATTTTGGTACTCCCATTTGAGAACCACCTCTAAATGCTAACCGTAGCACCCCTAGAGAAGGGATTGTGTCTAATGCTCCTGTAGAGCAACGTAGTCTTACAGCTCAGGAAATAGATGAATAGATAAAGGTTAATAGATAAAGGTTCTCAATGCTCCCTCAAGGGAAAGTGTAAGCTCAGAATTGAGTCAAGGAATGATTCAGTCACCAGTGAGAGTGTATGTGGCTAAATTAAAGTTAGAATTGGATGAAATGATTAGTGGAAATCTTGAATTGGCTCGATTAGATTCCTACCAAGAAAATGAACTTGTGTTTATGTGTAAGGATGTTACCAGATGTGCAAGACAAGTTTATGGCAGGTTATCTGAGTTAGCCCAGAAATATGAGGTCAATTTGAATAGGGTCAAAACCTTGCAGAAGAGCTACCATGTATGTTTTAATGAGGATGAGAAAACCTGTATGAGAACATCAGGAATGAAAATACAGATTAGAGAATTGATTGAGAACATGAAAATGGAGTAAGCTAGATGAATGGGAAGGTAAATGGGAGAAAAAGAAAGACCCAAATAGACCTATGGGGGAACCACCTCCTTCTATACAAGAGGGAGTGGGTCCTTTAAATTTCCCCTTAAGGGAAGTGCCCAGAGGAGGTTACGTTCATGTGCCTTGGCGTAGAAGCGATCTTGCGTCATTCACAAATGATTTTCCAAAATTGAGAGAAAAACCAGTAGAGTGGTACAACCAGGTTGAGCAGGTTGTGAAAACTTCAAAGGTCTTGTGGGTTGATCTGAATACTTTGTTTGATTTTGTGGTCCCAAGTGATCTGTGGGCAGAATGTAAAATAACCACAGAATGGCCAGAGAAAGAGCCAATGAGAAATCCAGTGACTATAGATCCGTTGCCCTTGGTGATGAAAAAGTATCAGCAGCTGATGACATTTCTGAAATCAAAGGTATCGACAAAAGACATTGATTGGTTCAAGATTGACAGGACAACCCAAAACCCAAACAGTCAATTCATGCCTATGATGAGAGATTGTTGCAGGCGTTTAAGCAATAGAGTGGAATGGAGACTCTTGAACCCAAAGATATGGGTAATTTTGGGGGATATTTACTAAGATTTTGCGCCGTGTTTGTGATGCAAAACGGCCCAAAATCTTTTTTTCCTAATTTACTTTCCAGCGCTAAACTTGTTTAGCGCTGGAAATAAGGTAAAAGTAATGCGAAGCAGCGCATAGTGCTGCTTCGCATTACTTTGCGCAATGGGGGCGTGACAAGGGTTGTGCATGGTCATTCCCAAGCAACCACCCATGGTTTTTCACACTAAACCCAGTTTACTAAACACAGTAGATTGTGTTTAGCGTGAGAAAACTGCGCCCTTTTAAACTAGGGGCAAGGAAGGAGAAATGCTTTCCTTTCTCCTTCCTTTTCCAACTTTGCATGCGTGCTGCATACAAAGTGGGAAAAGCTTTCCCTCGTGTTTAGGCATAGGTTTTGTACAGGAAGGGTACCCTTCCTGTACAAAACCTATGCTAGACTCACACACACACCCTAGCACTATGGCACTAAGGTGGTGCATGGTGCACGGCAGCTGTAATCAGCGCCGGCGCAAGAGAAAGGGGAGGAGAGAGTCATATCTTTTAAAATATGGCGCTCTCCTGCTCCTTCCCTGTCGTGCAACGCAGCCTTGTGGGAGGCTGCGCTGCCTTGCGTGGAGATTTGATAAATCTCCCCCTTTATGTCAAGGTTTGTGACAGGATTGAGACCTGAAATTAGCATGATGATTCAGCAGCAATTGATTAGTTGGCAGAATAAGTCGGTTGATGGGCTCCTGAGATATGCAAAATATTGTAATGATGAAATAGAAATGATGCAAAAGAAATTTAAAGAGAAATTGATGGTTGCACAAATGAAAGCTGTTCAGAGAGGAAATCAGAATCAGCCTTTTGTAGGAAATGTTGTTCCTATGAAAGGAGTGCATCCTGTGATGCAAGGTGGAGGTGGATTCCAACCACAAGGTAGAGGTCGTAGTGTTCCAACTGATCCAAGTACAGGGATTGATGTAGTTACTCTGAAGAAAACCAACCCTTGCCACAATTGTAATAAGTTGGGGCATTGGAAGCGAGAATGTTGTCTTAATACTGCTAATCAGGTTCAACATTCCTGGTTTGCACAGCCCAAGAATAACCCCGTGCAGTCACAGAATGTGCAGAGACCGAGAGTGCAGAATTACAATGTGCCCCAATCTCTAATGATGCAAGTTCCACAACCCCCGATATCACAGCAAAATGTGAATGGCCCCAGATAAAATTTTAACCAAGTCCGAAATATGAATCAGAATGCTTTCCAGAACATAACTTGCTCCAATAGTATCCTGTGTTTGATACCTTCAATTACTATGGCTCCGATCAATCCGCCTGATGGTGCTTGAGGGGGGAGGAAGATTGCGTGCTTGGCACAGTCTTGGAGGTAGACCAGAGTGGTCTATTTGGAGATGGTGTGGTTAATGCTCACCCCATGACATTTTTGTTCGACACTGGTGCTACCCGCTCTACTGTTAGAACAGTGGAAGTTCCAAACCTACTGCTCTCTGGAAAGAAAATCTAAGTTGTAGGAGCTGCAAATAAGCAAATGGCAAGCTGCATAACAGAGGAAGTACCGGTAAAGATAGGGTCATTTGAGGAGAATCATCAATTTGTGATATGTGTTTCGAGTCCTTTGTGTCTGTTGGGACACAATTTGTTGTGCAAGTTGAAATGTACCATTTATTGCACACCAAAAGGTGTGGAATTCCAGACTTATGATGAGGATGTTGCTTTGAAATTGGCCAATCTGAGTTCAACAATTGAACTGTTTCCTATGATGACAAGTGAAGGGTTATCCCCCGATCTTGAAGACATGGTGAAGCCGAAAGTTTGGGATTTTCCAGGAAAGGACATTGGACTCATTAAAGAAGGTGAGCCTGTCCATATACAAATGAAGTCCAATGCTGAGTACCCGAGAACCCCACTATATAATCTGATCCCTGAAATTAGTGCTGGGATTACTCCAGTGATTGAGTCAAGGCATTTTAAAGGAGGTTATGGGGAGTCCATGTAACTCACCCATCATGGGATTACAGAAGCCTAGCGGTAAGTACTGCATAGTGCAGGATCCATGAAAGATAAACATTATTGCAGTTCCATGTTGTTCCGTGGTACCGAATCCAGCTGTGATTTTATTTCAGATTCCATGTGAGGCTGAGTGGTTTACTGTCACTGATCTTTGCCAGGCCTTTTTTCTCCATACCGTTGCATGAGGACAGTCAGTTCCTCTTCTCATTTCAGTTCAGCAAATGTGTTTTGGCATGGTGCCGAGTCCAACAAGGGTATACGGAGAGTCCATCCATTTTCAACCAGATCCTTGAAAAGAATCTGGAGTCCCTGATCATGCCCTGTAACTCTGTCCAGGTGCAATACATTGATGACCTGTTGGTTGCGTCAAATACACAAGAAACTTGTAAGACTGATACTATTGCCCTGGTGAACCACTTGGCTGAGAATGGACATAAAGTGTTCCAAAATAAGTTGCAGTACTGTTTAAAAGAAATTCTGTATCTCAGACATCACATTGAGAAAAGAGCAAGAAAGGTGTCACAGAAAACAAACTCGGCGATTAAGCAAATGAATCTGCCAACAACACAGAGAGAGGTCAGGATGTTTTTGGGGCTGGTGGGCTACTGTTGTCAGTGGAAACCCAACTTTTCCCTAGGCGCTAAGCCTGTACAGACGCTGATACACAAGGATGTGTCGGATCCGGTACCCTGGGATAACGATTACTTGGTTGCCTTCCTAGAGCAAAGAGAAAGTTTCTGTTGTGCCCCATCACTAGGAATGCCTAATTACAATAAGTCTTTTGCTCTCTTCTGCAGTGAGAGAGAGGGCTGCAGTCTCTCAGTACTTACAAAAATGCATGGAGGCGCTCAAAGACCTGTCTCGTATTTCTCTGCCCTCCTTGACCCATTAGCTGCAGTACTGCCCTGATGTCCCAAATCCATGGCAGCAACAGATGTCAGAATAAAGCAGTATGAAAGCATTGTGATTGGTCATCCATTGACTGTCTTTGTTCCCCACTCCGTTGAAATATTGTTACCAGGAACTCAAAAACAGCACTTAACAATTAGTTGCCTCACTAAGTATAAGAAAATCATACTGTGGCAGAGAATGTCACATTGAAGTGCTGTGCTGTTCTGAATTCTGCTACTTTATTGCCCCTTCCCGACAATGACAGTGATGATGGTGAAGTGGAGCATGACTGTCTCGATGTCACTGAGCTCTGCACCAAGCTAAGACCAGATATACAAGATGAGCCATTCCCTGAATCTGATTTAGCACTGTTTGTGGATGGCTCATGTTTGCGAGACCATGGAGGAAATTTGAGAGCTGCATACGCAGTTTGTGCAGCTTCGGAAGTAGTTGAAGCTTCCTGGCTTCAAGGAGTATTCTCTGCACAAGTGGCTGAATTGGTTGCTCTTAACAGAGCCTGTTGTGTTTCAGACCAACTGAGGGTGACAATTTTCAGTGACAGCCAGTATGGCTTTGGTTTCGTGCATGACTTCAAACAGTTATAGTCCTAATGGGGAGTTATGATATCTTCAGAGTCCCCCATAAGGAATGGTGATGAGCAAGTGAGGAAACTTCTGGAAGCTTTGCAAATGCCTGCCCAAGTTGAGGTTGTGAAATGTTCTGCACACCACAATGGAGAAGACTATGCAACAGTGGGCAACAGGTACACTGATGAAGTCGCAAAGTGTTGTGCTTATAATACTTGTACATTTAATGGGGAGTATACTAATGAGGGAACAGATGAGACCAATTTCAACCTTTGGTTAACAACTGCTGATACATGGGAGGAGGTAAAGAGGCTTCAGGAAAGGTGTAATAGGCAGAAGAGCAGAGTTGGGTCAGAGCAGGTTGTGGCAAGAGAGATGATGACATTTGGGTTTCAGGAGATGGAAGACCTGTATTGCCAAATAGTCTTTTGCCACCAATGGCTCGGCTTTATCACGGTCCTGCTCATGTACGGGCAGACTTGGTTTAACCTCAAATTCAGATTGATGGCTGACGCATTGTGTCACAGATGTGTTGTGCGTCAACAGAACAATGTAGGGAAGAGAACCGCAGTAATACTGTGCCACATAGGGAGATCAGGTAGGGAGATCAGATAGTCCATTCAACAGGATGCAGTTGGATTTTATTGAGATGCCTGTGTGCAACGGACTGAGGTATGTCCTGGCTATTGTATGTATCTTCTCATGATGAGTTGAAGCTTTCCCGATCAGGAGAAATGACAGCCTCACAGCAGCTAAACTTTTTTTAGGGGAGTTAATACCTTGCTTCGGGTTCCCGACTTCTCTAGAGTCAGACCGAGGGACACACTTCAACAAGCAGATCCTGAGAATGTTGTATACAGCGTTACAAGTGAAACAGAGATACATTGTTGCTATTGACTTGAGGCTTCAGTCTGATGGAGCATATTAACGGCACACTGAAATCCGGACTAGCAAAAGTGTGTGCTCTCATGTCATTGAAGTGCCCTGATGCTTTGCCTCTTGTGTTGATGAGTCTTCCTAGCATTCCTGATTGGAGGACAGGTTTGTCCCCCCATGAAAATATCATGGGCAGAGCAATGAGACTGCCAGCCGTACGTGCAAATGTGCTTGTGAACATTACCAATGACATGATTCTTGATTACTGCACAGGACTGGCTGATGTGGTGTGTTCTGTGTCTCACCAGGTTAAAGTGCCCCAGCTCTGCTTCACCAGGAGCAGTGCCATGACCTCAGTCCCGACGACTGGGTCTTGGTGAAGAAAAATGTGAGGAGGAGTTGTCTGGAGGCCCACTGGCGTGGCCTTACCAGGTTATCCTAGTTACCACAATTGCTGTAAAATGCGGTGGTATCCCCAACTGGGTGCCTGCTGCTCATGCTCGCAGAGTTCTGTCTCCCCTTGATGATGTAACAGCACCTCTCCCAGAAATGTCCGTGGTGGTTGAGAGAACGCAGTAGCAGGTCAGTCAAGCTGTAGAGGACCAGCAAGATTCTGAAACAGCACTTGATCAGTCTGAGGGGGGTCTTGATGAGTCAGGCGGGCCTAGTGCTGTAGAACCATGAGTGGGAGTTGGAGAACGTTGATCGAGACGGCAAGAGAGAGGGAGACTGAATTTGCCAGATGAATGTGGGCTTCAAACCATTCCGGAGGATACTGAGTTTTCTGATTTGAGTGATGGAAAAGGAGATCAGAAAGAGCTAGAGTCCCCCTTCAGAGGTACTCATCCCCTGAATGGACATACTTTGCTGCCAATGACAGAGCGAGAGAGTTCTGAGAATTTTGGGATAACAGTGCAGATCCAACGGAACCTCCTTGAACTGAACATTTTGCTCGAACTGCATTCTGGATTTTCTTTACCATCAAACAGACTGAGACATTTCATTCTGGATGTGTAGGAGAAGCAAGAAGAATACCTAGGCCTGAGTCTGCTGAAGGAGCGTAAGAGTGTCATTTTAGAAGAACACGGAGTAGGGCAAAGGAAGTCTAACGAAGATGTTGTAAATACATTTCGTCATGTTAATGTGAACTTTGTTTTACAATTTGCACAGGTGGAAACCGACAGAAAAGACTCTGCTGCTGTTATATTCCACCCGGCGATGTGATTTTAGAGACGTAAAAGAAAGTAACCCTATCCCCAATAGACGTAGGTACTTAATAGAAGGCACATTATTAGTCGTAGTTGTGGTATAAATTGTTTTGTTGGTAGGATTATACATGGATATATCTAGTTCAGCAAAGGATAAGCACAAAGTTAACCCCAAGTCCTCACACTCGGCTGATTATAGTCTGTACTCACTTGATGACAATGTGCTACATGTAGATTTATCTAGAGGAGATTATTCTTTAAACCCTTATACTAAATTGCTTTATGAATATGTTGACACTATGAATGCGAGGGACTGTTATGTCTGCATGCAGTTGACCGCATCAGTTGTAGAAGGTATCACCTATCACCACATGCCTTTAACGTATAGTGTCACTTGCAGGTTTTTGTTGAGCCTTTTCTATAGACAGGGTCGCTTTCAATATTATTTTTCAAATTATGATTTGGTCCTTTCAGAAGTTCCCTTGTTTAAACATGTGAATAGACATTCTTATGCCAAAATCACTGATACAGCCAAAAGGTATTTTACACCTACCATGACACTAGATACTGCCTATGCTCGTGGACATAATTTAACTTGCATATTGACAGATGTTGAGAAGAAATTTGTAAACCTGGTAGAAGATAGGAGAAGGGTGGTAGACGTTAAAACAACAAATCTAACTAGGGTACCTAAAATGATATAAGAAGAGATTGATCACTAAGCAGCACGAAATCAAGCCTCATTAGCTTTAGATTGGCAACATAAAGTGAAATTGTGTGTGCAGAAGGACAAGAATGAATATTACGTTGCATTTGTGAGAAAGAGTGAATGTGGCCACACATTTGAAGTTAGAGGAAATTGGGATTTGTTTTTAAATGGATAGTTAAAGTATACCTATTTCAAATTGCCCAAGAAATAGAATGGCACATTAGGTGTAATCTTTCTAAAGATTTATCATGCTGAGCATTTTGATGATACTGTGTGAGAACAGATTTCCAGACCTAAGTGAGGAGCTAGTGCTGGTGAAATTGTAGGAGAGATTTGGTGCAATGATCCCATCTGTAGCAGTGATACTGAATGATATGAAGATTAGAAGGTATCTACTGTAGTTGACAAATTGTCCACTATTACTGCAGGAGCTTTATTGCTTGTAGATACTGAGGGGCATATTTGCAAGGAGCTAATGCCGCAGCAGCGTCACTTTTTGGACGCTGCGGCTGCTTTTATTTTGGCGCCATATTTACAAAGTGACGCTAGAGCCCTTTAGCGTCACTTTTTCACTGCTAGTGCTTATTGTTTTTAGCGTCAGTGGCAGTTTTCGGTAATGACATGCAAGTTAGGCATTCCCCCGGAAACCACATTTCAAAACTGACGCATCCCTATTTATAAGTATTTTCAGAAATGGCGCTACTTTTGAAAATCAGACACTGGGGCCCATTAGCTGCATGTTTTTGCCGCTACGGAAAAGCAGGTGTAAAAATGATGCATGCACACTGGTATAAAAGCAGAGCATACCCAAATAACTTTGGCAAGCTCACCTACGCCATGGATCTACTATTGCAGCTCGGAGCACCAAGGAGACGTCCGCCACCACCACCACAGAGGTAGCGCAGGAGAAGGGAGCGGACATGCCGCCAGAGGATTACCCTCATTGACCTCAGGGAGGAGGTCATTACCCATTACAGGCTCAGGAGGGAGTCCATTGTCTGCCTCCTGCACCAGATTGCACCAAGGCTGCAGACAACATCGCAGCACTGCTTGAACATACCGCCGCAGGCCAAGCTATTAGCTGTCCTGCACATGCTGGCATCTGGAACTTTCAAACCCACTACAGCCACTGCCAGAGTGTCAGGAGTATCCCAGCCATCCTTCTCAGTATTCCCCCCCTCCGTCTTGGATTCCTTCATAAGCCTCACACCCCAGTACCTATACTTCCCCAACACAGCACAGCAACAACAGGAGAACAAGCAAGGATTGTATGCCATTGCAGGATTTCCACATGTGTTGGGGGCAATGGACTGCACCCATGTGCAAACTGTGCCTCCAGCGGCAACATCGCACATCTACTGCAACAGGAAGCACATCTATTTGATGAATCTGCAGGCAAACATGAACCATCTGGGCCTCCTCATTAATGTCTTTGCAAAGTACCCTGGCAGTGCTCATGACTCCTTCATCTTCCGGCATTCCACCATCAATGAGCGCTTCCAGAATGGGGCCTATGGGAGTGGCCTACTGGTTGGTGAGCACTTCTCAAGCACATGAAAGACCACATGGCAGTTAATTATGTAGGAATACGTTGACAAATCAGTCTTGGGTTGAATGAGACAGTGCATACGTAGTTGGTGTGGGCCTACATACTTGCACCATATTACATGGCATATGCGCAACACAATCCTACAAGTCACACATGTCGAGACCACCTACGCCACTGTGGGCCACATGTACAAGTGAGCTGTGTTGATAGAGTATCACTTTTCATGATGCTCTGGTGGAGCAGCTCCCCAAATCATATCAAAGTCGCAATGCAAAGTCTGTCTGCATGACATTGCATGGCCTCATAGATATGCAGTAAGGCAACTCACCCTACGTTAAGGATGTGTACCATGGGCCTTACGGTGGACTTTCCCATGCAACACCAATGAAGATCTCACACATTTCCACACATCCTACGTTCAGGGACCCTGGGACTGGATGCAAATAGTGTGCCTCCCAAGGGGAAGTGAAATGAGAATACATATTTACATGTCTCTTTGTCATGTCCAATTACTATGTGTGCTGCATTCCTCAGGACACATAGAAGGAGGGAATTGCATAGATTGTGTGTTTTTGGTTCTGGAATGTGTCCCTTAAAGAATGACGTCTTATGAGGACACTAAGCTGACAGACGTGCACCATAGTGCAAGGGAGGGGTGTTGGCACTAGTCACTACCATGTGAATGTGAACAAACAATGGATATGCTGTATGTTAAGATAAAGTCACATTCCACCCCTTCACTTTGGATGTAGGTCAGCGCAGCCATATTACATTCATTACTGCCCAGTGACAACAATTGATAAATGAGGCCCTGTGTGTGCATTCAATGGTGTCAAAGACCCTCACAAATGCAACACCTTGTAAAATTATGCGTTCAAACACCCTGTTGAAGCAAGGCAATCCATTTATGAACCTTACAAGACCATGTCTACCATGCTACATTATATCACTCATTATATACACACATCACATGTGGTTTGTGCACACCGTTTAGTTGCGCACAAACCACAATATCATTCATCCAAAGCCCCAGACTGTGCAGCAAGGTACAGCCTCATGCACAAACTACATCTCCCATGACAGCCAACAACACAGTTATCATGGGAATAATGTGCCTGTCTTGGAGCAATGCTACACAGGTTCTGCCACCACAGCCACAAAACCCTGGACACTGAATCATGTGGAAAATTTAACCTACACTGTCCCCAAGCAGTGTGGCACTGAAGTGCAGTTAGTCTACCAGTTGTACTGTACAGTGCATGATTAAGACATATCTCTAACCCTTTGTGTACTGTCTCCATAGTGGACACTGTGCACTGCCATGTGTACACTTTCATGTCCCTCATTGATATCCACTCATTATCTTTCCCATGGCAGTACACATTGAACGACCTTTACTTCAACTCTCAATGCCAAATATGTGTGACTGAAGTACGCCACATCACCTGCTCCAGTTACATGTTGTAAAATCAAACAGGTATCAGGTCAGGAATGCCAATAGTAGCCAAGAATAGACACAATGGATGAATGTGAGACATGTGTTTACTCAATGGCAAATTGACTCTCCTTACTGGTGACAAATCCTCACCTGCATGACAGTCAATCATTTCCAATCCCTACTTGCGTGTATGCCACACAATGTCATAGCATGTCTTTTACAGTAAGCAAGGCATATGAGTCAATCAGGACACATAACAGAAAGGACATGAATGTTGGACCATTCCTTGTCATGACTCATAACTAATTGCACACCTCCTGTCTTTGCAGCGGACCAAGGATACTCTCTGCTGGCGTGGGTCATGACTCCTCTGAAAAACCCATAAATGGAAGACCAACGGAGCTACAATCATGCCCTATGCAGCACCAGGTACATCACTGAGCAGACATTTTGAGTTTTTGGAGGCGCCTTGACATTTCTGGGGGCCGATTGCTATACTCGCAACCTATTGGTGTGCAAAATAATATTGGTGTGCTGCATATTGCACAACTTATGTTTAAGGACAAATGTGCCATGGGCTGATCGCAATGGGGAGCAGGAACTGCCGGATGATGAGGAGGAAGATGAATAGCCTCATCGAACTGTACCATTAGTTGCCGCAACACGGCAGAGGGACCATATCATCAACATTTTTTTCACAGAACCATGAGTGATGTACATGATATCACACAATGATGACAGATCTCACTTTGTTAATCTATATATAAATAAATGTATGAGCACTACCACTGTGTATGCATTTTGATTCCATAGTCACAGTAAACATTCACATTTGACCTGCTACTAATTGTCACACAGAAAATGTATGTAGTTATGTGTAACAAAGAGCATTGAACATCATCTGGTACAAATGAAATAGTGTGCATGCCAACTACCTGTAACAAATAGTCCTCCATTGCCAGCCACAATTCACATGGTGTTGTAATGTAGATAGTGTGCAATGACTGTGTGTGTGTCTCCTGCTGCCAGCCATTTGTACGGCCTCATACTTGTGGACGATAGCAGAGGCCACTAATAGTATGATGACTGTGAAGTGTTCCACATAGTATGTACATGGGAACACAGTTCCAAAACTACAGTCTACATATGCTACATCAATAACTGTATCCACATGTTAAATCCATTAGGTGATCTCATATCACACATAGAAATGATACATACTATACTTTGCCAGTGAAGCTATGTTGTACGTGAACACCCACTGCTATGCACAAGTAACACCGCCTTGATGCAGAGTGTAGTTATGGTGTGAGTTACGCAGCCTTACTGTCAGTAATATGTAAGAGGTGATGCCATGGCATGCATGGTGATCCACCGTAGCACCATCAGCATGAGTGAGAATCATGTTGGCCACAAATGATGACACTGTTACTTTCCTGTGAGGTATGACTCTTGGATATGAATGGCAAATACGCAAACAACCAAATGGCGCCATCCATACATCCCCTTACAGGTGGGTGCAGCCAATTGCTGCACACTCCCACATTTCTCCACAGCCTGATGCCTGTAGACTGTGAATGTGTATCATTCAGGCATGTCAATTGTGTCATTTTATTACTTACAACCTGAAGGGTTACATAGCCAATAGCTATGCATATGTACTGTGCTTCTGTTGCATATCAAATATGTGTTCTAAGTTTACTGATGTGTTTTACATGTTATGTCTTGTAGCTGGACCCCCATCATACACACGTGGTGAGGTAGATAACTTCAAGGACCTCACCTTCACCAGTGAGTGCTTTCATCAATGCTAATGACCCCATGGCACTGCTAGTTTGTCACAACCCTGTGGTAAGCTAATGACATGTCAATGGGCGCTAAGACCAATTTAGCACACAGGGCATGTCTGGTAAGGTGTGCCCTTGTATTCCACAGTGTTTGGGCACTATGCATAGTACCATCCCTGAACAGCATTAACTCACACATAAATTCACTGTCAACACACATAGTAAACACATGCAAAGACTTTAAACAGGTCAACACTTTATTCACACCCAACACTGCAAATCCTTGTACATTATTTCATGCAGTGCACATCCCAATACAATAAAAAAACACACATTTGCCCTATTGCATCAAAAGAAATGATGCATAAGCATTAAGCGTGATTTTTGCAGCCTCTGCGCCAGCCAAAAATTATGCCTCCCAGCCGACACATCTAAAAAACTGCATTGTGTCTTGCCTTGTCAGGCCTTGTGTAAAATTGACGCATTGTCTAGTCGAGTGAAAAAACTTTCACATCGGCTGAAAACGTGACACATCTGCCCAGGAAGTGAAGTCATTTTATAAAGGGAAGTGATATTATTTGAAGTTACTTTCATTTTCACTTTAAGTCACAGTTTTACTGTCTGAGCTTGGGAGTGGTTGTGTTTTGGTTGTTCTGGAGTGTGGTTTTGGTGTGGTTGGAGCTGGTTCTTCGTGTCTGCTGTCCCTGTCGTGTCCCTCAAGTCATTTTTGTGCTTAATTGTTGTATATTGTTGTGTATTGTCCTGTGTGCTGTTGGGTGTTTGTCTTTTGGAGTATATTTGTTATAGGGTAGTAGTGGGTTTTTGGGGGTTCAGTTGTGTTTGGGTGTCATAATTTGGGTGATATCATGGCAGGGAAGAGTTGGTCTCACCCCACGACTGAGCAGGAGTTTGGGAGCTTCCTGTGGCTGGTCACACAATATCTGCCTGCCATGGTAGCCAGTGGAGGATGTGTCTTCCAGGGCTACCCCGTGAAGGTCTGCAAACAACTGTGGGAGAGTGTATGCCTCCAGATGCAGAGGATATTCAGAGAGGACCCCGACACCCATTAGCTAAAACATGGCTGGGCCGATGTGGTTGGCAGGGAGTCAGACCTCCTGGACTATGTTGGCATAGAGGTTGGTAGAGCAGTTGGTAAGTACACATGATGTATCTGCTATCCTATGTGTCTCATGTACCCATTGATGATTTGTAGTAACATTAAGTATGGCTCACATGACTTTAGGCACAAAATAGCCATGCCCCCATTCAAAAGCGGGAAAAACCATGGCTATAGTGCTGGCACGATCTGTGCACCAGTGCTATCTGTGACACTGAGTGGGCCACACAAGTATTTGTGTCCCTGTAGGTGATACAAGGAGTCCCAGGGAAGCATTGAGCTGATGTACATGGCCATAGCCCATCCAGACAACTTATATGATGACAGACCAGGTAGCGCAGATCTGCTCCATAGCTGCTTATTTAACAACAAGCATTTGTCAGGTACAGTTGTGATGGGCCATTACAGAACATACATTATACATAAAGGGGCTTATTTACAAGCCCCTTGCACTGCAGGGATGTCACTTCTTAAATTGTCAAAAGTGATGCACCAGCCACGCAAGGCCTTGGAAATAAGCCCCATTGTGATGTGCCGATGATCCTCCTTGATATACCTCCCCTGGGTTGTCAAGCATTAATGAGGCCTGCCATGGCTTACATTGCTTAGTTAACCTCTGAAGGTGGCAAAACACATATCACTGGTCTTAAATAAGTATGGCTCCTTGATGTCCACTATAGCTACGCTGTGCTTTGCACTGGCTTGTCTGACTACATACCTCTGAATGTATTGCAGATCCCACATGCTACCTTTGCATGGCCTCCTGGAGGTGTTTTTGAGGCCAGAGCCATTGGAGCTGTCCTTACATATGAGACTCACAAAGTGCATGCCTCTAGTATAAGAAGCCCAATGTATGCCAGATGGGAGCCCACTCACATGGTACTGTACCAAGGGCATGCTAGCCTCAATACAACACATCTCAACCTATCTCATACGTGTTGTTGTTCAATTATGCTATTTCAAACTTAGGGATGGATGGAACATGTATGAACATTATCATGTACTCAGCAGCACTGACAAGTACAGAACTCACCTAACTTAGAGAACAAATACGCATGATGTGAGATGTACATAGCGTACTAATTTCCTGTATTAGAATTTAAGAGGACCTGGGTGTTGCAATACCTTGCTGAGTATGGTATGTGATTTATGTAGGTGCAGAGAATCATCAAATTCAGCTACCGTAGTGAAATTTGGTATGGGTAAGTTCATGACCTGGTTCCACAAATTATCCAACAGGTGCATGTTTTGGCTTTTCATATGTATGTACACTTCAGCCGGCCTTACCAATGTGTTTCATTCAGGCATGTCAACTGTGCCATTTTATTACTTATAACCTGAAGGGTTACATATCCAATAGCTATGCATATGTACCGTGCTTCTGTTGCATATCAAATATGTGTTCTAAGTTTACTGATGTGTTTTACATGTTATGTATTGTAGCTGGACCCCCATCATACACACGTGGTGAGGTGGATAACTTCAAGGACCTCACCTTCACCGGTGAGTGCCTTCATCAATGCTAATTGTGTAGTGCAAGTATTGAGTGTGATGTCAGATGCTGTGTGACTTGCTAGATTCAATGTGGACGTTAAGTGTTGCATGTCTATCAACCTCTGACTACTGTCAAGGAGAACACTTTGCCAATCTGGGATGGACCACATGATAGAGGCTTGACAGGGGAGCCATGATCACATTGGCAGACTATGCGAATGTATGTGGTAGTAGATACACATCTGAACATGGCCATGGATGTGGAGTATTCAGAATGCATGTCAGTTGCACATACTATGATTTTGGGAGCATGTAATGAGCGGTGACATGGTCCACCATGGACTTACAACAGTTCAGATAGGAGAGGTTTCATATGCCTCTGTGTGATGTAAGGTACTTATCCAGCGTCCATTGTTACACGTCATACCTGCCAAGTGTTCAGTATAGTTATCAATGTCCCCTGATATGGGCCTTTGCCATGTCAGTTTCACTAGGTTGTGAGACACTGCATGTACTTTGCAGACCTTGCACATCTTACTGTGGCAAATACCTATTGCATAATGGCCGTTGCAGGATGCAGACGGCACACTAATGTACAGTAAAGGTGACATGTGTACCATTTCATGGGTACCAAAGAACATTTTTCCCAAGCATACTAAGTACTGACATAGCCATACCTAGATGTGCCATGGTGTTGCAATTGCATTGTGCAACAATTGGCCTTCCTTTGTAATTAGGGCTTTGTACATCTGGTATGATAGATAATAGGCATTTGTATGCTCACTCTAAGCTGCAAGATGAATTTAGGCTGTAGGGGCTGCTACCTTAGATGTTGTGTAAATAATGTTGTTTCATGTTATTTGTACCTGTTCCTAGTCACCCTTTGTCTGACAGGTATCCTTATTGCTTTAACAGACAACATGACCCCAGAGCAGCTGAGGCAGTATAATACAAGAAAGGATGCTACCACTACCTCGGACGAGTTGCAAAGGCACACAGGGTCATGAAGAAATGGTACGAGGAGGAGAAGGCTCAGGGGAAGTGGAGAAGCTTTCCTCTAGGACCACCAAACTGTGAGGAGAGGAGCTCAGACAGAAATGGACAATCAGGGCAAGGTTCCTCCAAGGCAGCTGTACCCAGGCCATCCACCAGTGTATCATCCCAACCACCTGGCCCCACACCTCTGGCCACAAGAGGGCCTAGCTCATTTGAGCTGGAACTGAAAAAGAACCTTTCAGACTTAAAATTGTGGGTGGCTGCCTTGGTAAACAAGATGGACCAGGCATTGACACTCATCCAAGTACTGAAGCAGGCAGTGGGAAGACCCAGGTCACGTTAGCCACAGGGAGCCTTTCTGTCCTTCAGCCTATAAATAGTTTCAATGTGGGTCATCATGCTTTATAGCTTAGTTTAGGTAAGTGTAGTGATAGTGTTGGGGTAGTGGTTTTAAGGGGGTTGTAGAGGTGGGTTAGAATTTTAGTGGGTAGGGTTATTTTTGTTTTTTTGGGCTAGGGGTTGATGTGTTTTATATGTATAAAAAACAATATTGAAATGTACAGAAATAAAAAATATATATATGATTGCTTAAGATTCTCTGGGTAGGTAGTTGATGTTTAGGTGTAGATTCTGTTGTTGTCCTTGTGTGAAGATGTGTCTTAATGGGGGTGGGGGGATTTGATGTTTATCATGTTGTGCTAAATGTGTAGAGTAAGGTAGGTTAAACTGAGGTAGTTTTAGATAGTAGGTAGGATAAGATAGTGTAGGTTAGGTTAGAATAGTTAGTATAGGATAGGTAGTTTTATACTTTTTTACTTTTCTATTGACATTACATGTCATTGTTTGCTACGTACAGGTCTACATCATGATTTACTGTTTGGGAGTTAGCATGTGTGCTCAGGTAATGTAATGTGCATGCATATGTCTTTGCTAGCAGTGTTTGGCAACATGTGTGAGTAGGTGTCTTACCTATGGACAGGGATCTGTCTGGTTGTCCATGACTTTATAACATCTAACTATCAGACATTGTTGAGCAGTGGACATGGCAATCATGATGGAAATTGTACACAGTGCAAACATGATACAATATATCTGTGTCTGGGTACCTCATGCAACATTCCTTGGAGGGATGTTGTGATCAAAAGCGTTTGCCCAATTTATAGGTATTTGGACTCATGCACTGATTGCTGGCCCGTACCCACTCACACGTGCAGTGTTTACTTGTCAGCCCAATGGGGTGACTTAATTCACCATTAACATTGACTGCATGGCACCAGTTTAACTTCATGCTTGCAACCTTGAGTAAGCATTTGCTAGTCAACACAAAAATAGTGTTCACCAAATATATTACACTCTCACTGCCTAGCATTGTCACTGACTCCACAAAAACATGTCCCTTTGGCAAGTAGTTGGTGTATTTGCCTCACAGAATGGCCAATGGTCAACCTGGTCACCTGCTCCTGGCTCGTACAGACGGACAACACAGAGGTAGTTCTAATTTATTTACATGTGCAAAGGTTGAAGCGGCTCACAGGTAAAGTTCATTCGACAACGACCCCAAAGGATGTTTAGAGCCAGTGGATGTCCAGATAGAGTCCATGTGGGAAACATGTCATGGGACATGTGGAGGAGAGGAGTGCTTCAGTCAGGAGGATGACCACAATGTCATTAGGGAGGATAGGCCACACTGACACACAAATGGTCAAGGTGAACAGTGCAAAGTCAAAATGAGGACACTGGCAGCGGATGTTTCCTGGCATATTCATAAGCACTGGGCAAAGGAGAAACTGGGTATGTGGCACAGATGAATGCTACTAGAGATTTCTTCATTGGGAAGAGGTACCTTCCACATCTTCCTCCTCTGATGTGTGTGATGTCTCCCATGAGGGTGGTCTTGTAGATGAGGCAGCCAAGGGAGGCACACACACATCAGGGACGGACGATGTGGATCCCTTCCCTGCCGCAGCATTCATCTGTGCCAACACATGATGCAGCACAGCAGCGAGTAGGATCTTCTGGTTTTGCAAAACAGCAGCAACGTCGCGGTCGTAAGCAGCCATAGCAGCAAAGTGGAAGTCCACCTTACGTTCCTTGGACTCCAAGATGGTTCTCATTGCCCCCAGCTAGTTGGCTATCTCGCTTGTGCCACTTTGGTAGGGCATTTGTTCATGCCTCTACCTCATGACACCAGCGATGTCAGCCAGGGACTGCTGGAGGCCACGGAGTGGACACGAGGTGCCTCTGATGGTGGCAGTGTTGTCTCTATTGGGACTGAGGCACCGACTGACTCCCTCTAGGGTGGGCACCACAGTCTCCATTTCCGCCTGCACCTGCTCTACTAACTCCCACTGTACTCCTTCCGCAGTACATTGGAAGGTAATCTGTGGGCCCTCGGAGTCCAGGGGTCTGGGTGGGGTGGCAGGTGGTGCCTGTTGGTTGGTAGGCCGTGTATGTGGAGATGCCACAACACTGCTGACCCTCCCCATGTCTGGTGATGGTGTCCCAATTGAATCCAGGAGTTATTGGAGGGTGTCCTGGTCGATGGTTGGCATGTTATCATCATCCCCAACATAGCTGAAGTCTGGGACAGCGTGCTGACCAAGAGATGAGGGTTCATCCTCTGCAATGAGATGGAGAAATGCTATTACAGATCTTTCTTAGATTTTGACATGAGTAATTTGACAATCAAGGTTCAAAACATTACACTTTCGATTCCTCATTAATGCATAAGACAGATGTTACGTAAGGGTATGGATTGCAAATTGCACGATATTTCTCTTTCAGATGACAGGATCTCAGCATAGTTCTCATTACCACTGAGACGATGAGACCTGTCATACTAGTCAGATTACGATCACTGACGTTCAAGCCATTTCATCAGGACCAGAATTGGTTATCTGCAAGGTGTCACACATCATTTTCATCAGACTCATGCACTTATATGTGTACATGCCTACTCTGGCTGTTCCAAATTTCGTCCTGGCAGCCAACTTCCTGCCACACAGTGATGGCACCCTGATCATACATTGACTATCATGTGCCTACGACACCTACATTATGCGTGACCATATCCAATGGACTGACATGGCAGGCTGTTATAGAGTGACGGTTCAGGCAGCACCACAGATGGTAGTAGTTCTGGGAATGGTGACATGTACCTACCAAGGGCAATATTCACATTGAAATGGCACAACATGGCATTGCAAGCACTTTAGCTGCGCCGCCCTGCGTCATTCCACAAACACAGGAAAGCATTGTATTCACAAAGACACTGTACACCCCATGTGTTTTCCCTTGCGCTGGCACAGATAAAAACTGCAGAGTGCCAACACAGACACCCTTGCGCCATGGTGCAAGGGTGCCTGCATGGGTGCACAGCTGTTCTTTTTGCAGCGGTGCAGGAGTGAGCACAGGGGTGGCACATATTCTTGTAAATACAGCCCATCCATGCATTTTTGCAATGATGCAGCTCGGCCCTGCAGATTTGTTTGCATCGACGTGCTGCGCAATTTCACTGTAAATATGCCCCCTGGTCCTCTGGTGTACATCACTTTCATTCACCCCCACACCCAGTCATGATGAGAGGAGGTTAGGTGGTCCCTACCATGGCGGCTGTGTGGTCTGAGCATACATGCCAGGACAGCTGCGTACCATGTAGTTTAATCTAGGCGAGTATGGACGTGACTCTTGAAATGTCCCTATGTGTAGGTACTAACCATGACCCACATATACCCCACCCCTCAGGTGTGTTATTTCTCCTGTGAGATACCAATTCAATGCTAGGGATTTTGCGGCTAGGTTAATGTGCATAGGCCCAGGTGAGACAGAGGAGCATCTTTCATAGCCATGTTGTGCAACGCAGCGCCACAAACCATCTTGCTGCACCAAGCTTTGTGATTAGGAAATTGCAGGGTTGCCCCGTGTTTACAACAATATAATGCATCCCTCTGCTTTCCTCTATGCTGGTGCATATTTGGCTGGCTAGCACCTACGCAGATACCCTTGCACCATGGTGCAAGGGTGCCTGCTTTGGCGGACGTCTGCTGTTTGTGCACTGACAGAAAGGACAGGAATGCGCCATATCTTGTGGATAAGGCGCATTCCTGCCTTTTTCTTTTGACGAACGTTAGCACAGCTAGATGGCTTGCTGCGCTGCCCTACGCTAACATATTATCAAAATGCCCATGATCCTTCCATTGATGTCATGTCTAACCATAGATGAGCCAGGAGCTTAACCTTTGGCCTGCAGACAGTGCCACAGAGCGCTGGGACATAGTTGCCTGGACTGCACGACATTACATAGTTACCCACATTGGCCCTTGTTACAACTTACCCTGTTGCTGATGTAGTTCGTCATAGCCAGCACTGTCCTGTCCCGCAACTCTAACCACCAACTCCTCACAGATGACTGTGGACACCTGCTGCTCCAAGGAATACAGATCCTCTTGGGGTGCTGGACTACCACCTCCGGTCTGCAATGCTGCCTTGAGATTGGTTGCCAGTTTCTCCTTTGTCTTGCGCTTACAATTGTGCCAGCGCTTCCTACAGTCACTCACTGGCCTCTTGACTTCGGCAACGCTGTTCACTTTGTCCACTATGGACTGCCATATGGTCTTTTCCTCCCAATTAAACTTTGGAGCTGACGAAGAGCTGGTGTTGGTGCTCCGTCACCTCCGTAATCAGAATCTCATTCTCCTCCTGACTGAACTTGCACTTCCTCTTCCTCTGGGACTCTGGCTGGTCATTGTGACTGGTAGTGGGGTTGCTGGGGTGGTTGTCCTGTGCTGTGCTCACTCCTGGCTGCTCCATTGCTGCTTTCATGTAGGTCTTTTTATTCACAATTATTGTCGTTTTTATGGGTTTTTTCCCCGCTAGGCCCAGAAAAGTGACTTTAGGACGGCTAGCATCTATTTTCTGGCCGCTAATTGGTTGAACGTCACTTTTTCTGCAATAGGGTGATTTTTTTTACCGACTCGCGCACACATCAGCATCAGTTTTTCCGACTCCGGCTTCTTCTTAACGACATGGAGCGCCATATTGTAAATACAATGCTAACATTGCGTTAGGATCCATTGTACCGCAGCGGTAAATGTTTTGGCGCTCCGCTGTAGCACAACAGCGGAGCGCTAGTTCTTGTAAATATACCCTTGAAATAGGAGCCATAAGATCTATGGTTTTGCTGGACATACTTGTGTTGGACATCCATCTTGCAAAGGAGGGCAGAGTCTGTCGGATATTAAAGGTACAGCAATGTTGCACTGTTAGACCTGTCATCCTTAGGGAGGTCTTTAACCCAACTTTTTGCCTCCCATTGTTACTGTACCTTTTGTTGACTTTAGGACTCTGTGCACTTTGCCACTGCTAACCAGTGCTAAAGTGCATGTGCATCACCCCTAAGACTTGGTATTTTTGGTATGTACACAATTGGCATATTTAGCTTACTTGTAAGTCCCTTGTAAAATGGTATACCATATACCCAGGGTCTGTAACATAAGTGATACTATTTGGTGTGCAGCACTTATTGTGCCACCCACACATGTAACCTTTTCCAACCCGTCTCAGGCCTGCCATTGCAGGGCCTGTGTGTGCAGTTTACTGCCACTGCGACTCCCATTTTTGAACAACTCAGTCACCCCTAAGGTAGGCCTTACATGACCCTAAGGGCAGGGTGCTGTGTACCTAAAAGGCAGGATATGTACTTTTGTGCTGTACATGTTCTGGTAGTGATAAGCAGCTACATTTGTTTTTCACTGCTGTGAGGCCTACTCCTCTCATAGGTTTACATTGGGAATTCCCTTACAGCTCTTTAAGTGGTAATTCCTGATCAGAAAGGAGTAGCTTTATCATGTTTGGCATGGTTGGAATAGCAATGATAAATCCTCTTTCATGTTAAAGTTTGATTTATTACTACCATTTTAGAAATGCCGCTTTTAGAAAGTGAACATTTCTCTGCTTTTAACTTTGCCTTGTGTGCCTGCAGACTGTCTCTAATCCACACCTGGCTTGGGTGTCAGCTACACTTGTGCATACTCTTTAGACAGCCACAACACAGGAGGGGCTGGGTGTGAAAGGAGATCCATCTGCATACTGATAGCCTTCCTGGGCAGAGAGAGAGGGAGGTGGTTCGCACTTACACCTGAACAGGTTGTGTCCTGCCCTCACACAAAGGAATGAGTTACCCCCTACTGGCAGTCTGGAGCCAGAGCTAGGCTGAAAGGGACCTTTATGCACTTCTAAAGATTCTATTGAAGCCACCCGCCACATCATAGGAACTTTTTAGTATAAGTACTAGTGCTCTGGCTCTACCAAATCAGTGCACTACTGGATCAAGATGAAACTCTGCTAGAGTAAAGGCTGCTGCACCAGAAGAATTGCCACTTTGCTGTACTTCACTGTTCCAAGGAACTGCTGTCCTGCTTTGCTGAGCTGCCCTGCTGTCTTCTGATCTTTACCCTGCAAGAAAATAATTAAACAACCCTGGAGTGACTCCAAGGGCTTGTTGGCTTCCCCCCTGTTTTTCCCTGAGGTCTCAGGAACCTAAAAGACCTCACCAGACCTGCCTTTCTGTCTGTGTTTTCAGCGCTTCCCAAATGCTGTGGGCCTAGCGCCTTGAGAGTGTGGCAGCAGAGACATCCGTGGTTCCAGCACTGCCCCCAGCTAATGAACCGATACCAAAGGGGATGATGGACGGAGCGTTAGAGCAAATCAAACACTCACCCCCAGTCAACTGATCTTAGTTTAATCCATCATCATTCTTTAGCTCACTCCACCACCCCAGTTCAGACATGGCCATATGCAAATCAGTCTGACCCTGTGCCTCATGGGAACAGTCCAGCCCGAACTGCCAAGCCATGTCTTCCCTGGACCGGAAACAAGCATCCTGGGACCGGTTTCGGGTTCAAAACCCTCATCAGCCAGGCTATCTTGAAACCAGTGGCAAAGTGAGCAAGGGACCCACGTCTGGGCATCCCCTGCCAACTTAGGGCGAACAAAGCGATACCAAAGGGGATGATGGACGGAGCGTTAGAGCAAATCAAACACTCACCCCCAGTCAACTGATCTGGGTTTAATCCATCATCATTCTTTAGCTCACTCCACCACCCCAGTTCAGACATGGCCATATGCAAATCAGTCTGACCCTGTGCCTCATGGGAACAGTCCAGCCCGAACTGCCAAGCCATGTCTTCCCTGGACCGGAAACAAGCATCCTGGGACCGGTTTCGGGTTCAAAACCCTCATCAGCCAGGCTATCTTGAATCCAGTGGCAAAGTGAGCAAGGGACCCACGACTGGGCATACCCTGCCAACTTAGGGCGAACAAAGCGATACCAAAGGGGATGATGGACGGAGCGTTAGAGCAAATCAACACTCACCCCCAGTCAACTGATCTGGGTTTAATTCATCATCATTCTTTAGCTCACTCCACCACCCCAGTTCAGACATGGCCATATCCAAATCAGTCTGACCCTGTGCCTCATGGGAACAGTCCAGCCCGAACTGCCAGGCCATGTCTTCCCTGGACCGGAAACAAGCATCCTGGGACCGGTTTCGGGTTCAAAACCCTCATCAACCAGGCTATCTTGAATCCAGTGGCAAAGTGAGCAAGGGACCCACGTCTGGGCATACCCTGCCAACTTAGGGCGAACAAAGCGATACCAAAGGGGATGATGGACGGAGCGTTAGAGCAAATCAAACACTCACCCCCAGTCAACTGATCTGGGTTTAATCCATCATCTTTCTTTAGCTCACTCCACCACCCCAGTTCAGACATGGCCATATGCAAATCAGTCTGACCCTGTGCCTCATGGGAACAGTCCAGCCCGAACTGCCAAGCCATGTCTTCCCTGGACCGGAAACAAGCATCCTGGGACCGGTTTCGGGTTCAAAACCCTCATCAGCCAGGCTATCTTGAATCCAGTGGCAAAGTGAGCAAGGGACCCACGTCTGGGCATACCCTGCCAACTTAGGGCGAACAAAGCGATACCAAAGGGGATGATGGACGGAGCGTTAGAGCAAATCAAACACTCACCCCCAGTCAACTGATCTGGGTTTAATCCATCATCATTCTTTAGCTCACTCCACCACCCCAGTTCAGACATGGCCATATGCAAATCAGTCTGACCCTGTGCCTCATGGGAACAGTCCAGCCCGAACTGCCAAGCCATGTCTTCCCTGGACCAGAAACAAGCATCCTGGGACCGGTTTCGGGTTCAAAACCCTCATCAGCCAGGCTATCTTGAATCCAGTGGCAAAGTGAGCAAGGGACCCACGTCTGGGCATACCCTGCCAACTTAGGGCGAACAAAGCGATACCAAAGGGGATGATGGACGGAGTGTTAGAGCAAATCAAACACTCACCCCCAGTCAACTGATCTGGGTTTAATCCATCATCATTCTTTAGCTCACTCCACCACCCTAGTTCAGACATGGCCATATGCAAATCAGTCTGACCCTGTGCCTCATGGGAACAGTCCAGCCCGAACTGCCAAGCCATGTCTTCCCTGGACCGGAAACAAGCATCCTGGGACCGGTTTCGGGTTCAAAACCCTCATCAGCCAGGCTATCTTGAATCCAGTGGCAAAGTGAGCAAGGGACCCACGTCTGGGCATACCCTGCCAACTTAGGGCGAACAAAGCGATACCAAAGGGGATGATGGACGGAGCGTTAGAGCAAATCAAACACTCACCCCCAGTCAACTGATCTGGGTTTAATCCATCATCATTCTTTAGCTCACTCCACCACCCCAGTTCAGACATGGCCATATGCAAATCAGTCTGACCCTGTGCCTCATGGGAACAGTCCAGCCCGAACTGCCAAGCCATGTCTTCCCTGGACTGGAAACAAGCATCCTGGGACCGGTTTCGGGTTTAAAACCCTCATCAGCCAGGCTATCTTGAATCGAGTGGCAAAGTGAGCAAGGGACCCACGTCTGGGCATACCCTGCCAACTTAGGGCGAACAAAGCGATACCAAAGGGGATGATGGACGGAGCGTTAGAGCAAATCAAACACTCACCCCCAGTCAACTGATCTGGGTTTAATCCATCATCATTCTTTAGCTCACTCCACTACCCCAGTTCAGACATGGCCATATGCAAATCAGTCTGACCCTGTGCCTCATGGGAACAGTTCAGCCCGAACTGCCAAGCCATGTCTTCCCTGGACCGGAAACAAGCATCCTGGGACCGGTTTCGGGTTCAAAACCCTCATCAGCCAGGCTATCTTGAATCCAGTGGCAAAGTGAGCAAGGGACCCACGTCTGGGCATACCCTGCCAACTTAGGGTGAACAAAGCGATACCAAAGGGGATGATGGACGGAGCGTTAGAGCAAATCAAACACTCACCCCCAGTCAACTGATCTGGGTTTAATCCATCATCATTCTTTAGCTCACTCCACCACCCCAGTTCAGACATGGCCATATGCAAATCAGTCTGACCCTGTGCCTCATGGGAACAGTCCAGCCCGAACTGCCAAGCAATGTCTTCCCTGGACCGGAAACAAGCATCCTGGGACCGGTTTCGGGTTCAAAACCCTCATCAGCCAGGCTATCTTGAATCCAGTGGCAAAGTGAGCAAGGGACCCACGTCTGGGCATACCCTGCCAACTTAGGGCGAACAAAGCGATACCAAAGGGGATGATGGACGGAGCGTTAGAGCAAATCAAACACTCACCCCCAGTCAACTGATCTGGGTTTAATCCATCATCATTCTTTAGCTCACTCCACCACCCCAGTTCAGACATGGCCATATGCAAATCAGTCTGACCCTGTGCCTCATGGGAACAGTCCAGCCCGAACTGCCAAGCCATGTCTTCCCTGGACCGGAAACAAGCATCCTGGGACCGGTTTCGGGTTCAAAACCCTCATCAGCCAGGCTATCTTGAATCCAGTGGCAAAGTGAGCAAGGGACCCACGTCTGGGCATACCCTGCCAACTTAGGGCGAACAAAGCGATACCAAAGGGGATGATGGACGGAGCGTTAGAGCAAATCAAACACTCACTCCCAGTCAACTGATCTGGGTTTAATCCATCATCATTCTTTAGCTCACTCCACCACCCCAGTTCAGACATGGCCATATGCAAATCAGTCTGACCCTGTGCCTCATGGGAACAGTCCAGCCCGAACTGCCAAGCCATGTCTTCCCTGGACCGGAAACAAGCATCCTGGGACCGGTTTCGGGTTCAAAACCCTCATCAGCCAGGCTATCTTGAATCCAGTGGCAAAGTGAGCAAGGGACCCACGTCTGGGCATACCCTGCCAACTTAGGGCGAACAAAGCGATACCAAAGGGGATGATGGACGGAGTGTTAGAGCAAATCAAACACTCACCCCCAGTCAACTGATCTGGGTTTAATCCATCATCTTTCTTTAGCTCAGGCGAAGAAAGCGATACCAAAGGGGATGGATTAAACCCAGATCAGTTGACTGGGGGTGAGTGTTTGATTAGCTCAAGCGCTCCGTCCATCATCCCCTTTGGTATCGCTTTGTTCGCCCTAAGTTGGCAGGGTATGCCCAGACGTGGGTCCCTTGCTCACTAAAGAAAGATTTGAAGGAGTTGGAAGCAACAGGTGCCTGGAAAGCAATTGGAAGTGGATTTGCTCCAGTAGGCAAATGGTTTGGAAACCTGGGAAGTGAGTTTTTAGGCACTATCTTGAAACCTCTTGTAATAATCGCCCTTTCTGTGATATTCCTAGTGGTGATCTTTAAGGCATATAAGTGTATAAAAGCAAGGCTGGGAGTGAAAAGGAAGAGAGCAGATGTAGAGTTAGAGGCGAGTCAGTGTAGATCAGGGGTCTTCAAACTGGGGGGCGGGCCCCCCTAGGGGGGCCTCAAGTGATCCCAGGGGGGGCGCCAGGCTCTGGCCAAACAAAGCTTTTATGCTGATAGCAGTGCTTTGTTTTAAGCGGTGGGGGGAAATGAGCGGCAGTAAGCCACTCTGTAATGGCCCATCACTAGCTTTTTTGTCATTTATGTCCTAGCTGGGGAAAATGTTAACACAATTTAATTGCAATGTTTAAATTGTCTCGTGTTTAAATAAGTCGAGACATATTTAAACATTTCCAGTTAAATAGAATAATTGTGAAAATTATGAGGGGGGGCCTGATGCATTTTATTTCTTTACTGGGTGGCCCAGCATTAAAAAGTTTGAAGACCACTGGTGGAGATACTATGATGACATGAAGCGTCTGGAGGAGTCTAGATGAAAAATTATGAAAACTACAAGGTTTTAACTGATCCATTGGATAAGATCTATATCTTGATTGTGATGGCTAAATTCACCATCAGAGGGGGACTGGAAATTTACAATTTAAGCTGCACCTCTATATGTCGCAAAAGTATGATACTTACGAGCATTAGCACAATATATCTACTGTGTGCCTTAACCTTACTAATTTAGAGTGAAGTACTAGACATACTGCTAGAGTGCATTCATTGTAGAAAGTAGTCATTCATATAGGTGTGTGCTCTAATATTTTTATTATAATGTTACAAATTATAGTTCACACTTATACTTGTGTACTTTGAGTTATACTACTTTTACTGAAATCGCATTTTTTATGTACTCGTGTACTCATCTCATCTCAAATAAGCTTTATTAGATTTACAAAGTAGATCATAAAGGCTGCAAAATACAACCATCGCGAAAATTTAAAAACAGTATAAAAATTAAAAATTATGTACATCAAGCTATAATATATGTAAAACAGTTATCAACTGAATGATCATACAAATGTTATTTACAGTTGCTTTCTGTATTTAATAACAGCCAGCAAAAATCGTGACATTACTACACATGTATATAAATTCGGCAACATTTGTAGATGTATAAAAGCGGGGCGGCATTGCACAAAGCCCAACTGTAACAACAGGGGTTTGATAAGTTTCTTTCTCAGTTCGAAAAAATATTTACAGAAAAGCACTGTGTGTATAGTACTCTGAGGTGAAGTATCATCACAGGGGCATTTCCCCAGGTCAGGTGACCAGTTGTTAAGAGTAGGGAAACAGATTAGACGATGGAAAAAATCCAATCGGAAGCGGGTTAACACAAACCTATGGCGTGGGTTATGCACTTTAACTAGATACGCTTGCATGTAGTGGCTAGTCAAGATCATCTGATTCCTCAACACCGAAGCTTTCAAGATTTCAGAAGATAATCTAGTTTCCTCCAATAGTGATAGACATTTCAATTTCAAGGCTTTCCTTTGTACAGTAATCAAATTCTCGGGATGGTGAAAATACTCTAGGAAACCTAGATCTTTCAAGAAATTGTGCACGTATTTGAGCCATGGAATTTTAAGCGCGTGCGTGGCTTTTAAGCAATCAGTAATTATGGCTCGATTCAAGGAGGTGTATTCGGATGACCAAATTTTATGCCAAAGAAGAACTGGCTGTATCCTGATCAGGTCTGTTATATACGGGGCTCCTAACTCAGCATGGCAAACATAGGTTGGGCTACTTTTTGGGAGTGCAAGGAGGTTCCTTAAAAAGGCATTTTCCTCGAGTTGTAGCGTGTCAATCTTCCCATACCCCTAGAGTTCGGATCCGTACAACGCAGTAGATCTACATTTGGCCTTATAAATCGTCATCAGTTCCCTCGGGTGTTTGATACCAAGCTGTCTCGCAAAATTTAATAAAGCCATTATCGTTTTAACAAAGTGAAGCCGCCTCGAATTAATTGCCCCTGACCAATTCCCCGCTTGGTTGAACACAATACCCAAGTACGAAAATGTTGCTGTGAATTGAATTTTTGACCCCTCAATAAAGATGTCACGGCAGCTGGTGGCCTTATTCCCAATTTTCATAGCAAAAGTTTTACTAATGTTAATTTTTAGTCCACGGTTTTGCATGAATTGGGCCAACTCATCAACTAGACGCTGGAGGGCAAGTGGGGTGCGGGCAATTAATACCGCGTCATCGGCATAAAAAAGTGCTGGTATTGGCCGATGGCCCACCTGTGGTAGGTCTGCACATTTGCTTGCCAGCGTCTCTCCTACGCTGTTGAGGTAGAGGTTGAACAGGAAGGGGGCCAAAACACATCCTTGGCGTACCCCTCTTCCAATTTTGAATGGGCTGGTGCAATTGCCATTCAGGCCATAGCAAACTCTGCCTCGACCTTGGGCGTACAAATCTCTAAGAAAATTCACAAAAGTGCAGTCCACGCCCACGTTGGTCATAACTGCCCATAGCTTGTCGTGGGCCACAAAATCAAATGCCGAAGACAAGTCAACGAATACTAAAAACAGGTTCCCTCCATTTACATGCACGTATTTACCAATAAGAAGGTCCAGATTAATGACCTGCTCTATAGTACCAAGACCAGGCCTAAAACCATACTGCAGGTCCGAGAGGATATTATTAGTTTCAGCCCAGTCCTGCATGCGACCTAACAGAATACGCCCAGCCACCTTTACTAGACAATCCAGAAGGGAAATTGGTCTGTATTGTGCCGGGTTGTTACGGTCACCCTTCTTAAATATGGGAACAATGAGAGACTCGGGCCAGGTGGGTAAAAAGCCTTCTTCACGACAGGCTCTGAAAAGCAAAGTGAGGATGGGGCCCCAGAGATCGGTATTAGATTTAAATAGATCGATAGGGATCCCGTCTGGCCCCAGGGCTTTACCCCCCTTACTGGCTTTCAGTGCCAGAACGACTTCATCCAAGGAAAATACTGGATATTTCTGGTTAATCAGGGGTTGCATGGGAGTAGATACGTTAGTAGGAGAAGCTGGGTCAATATGATTAGAAACAAAAGGAGGTGGTGTCACCACGTCTTCTTTAGAGGAGTACAGGTTGGTAAAATGAGCTATCCATGCAGCCTCTGTGATCGTTATCTCTGCTCAAGGGCAGTCTGAAGTGTTATAAGTGGGGGAATTGATGACGCACCAAAATGCTGTGTTATCATTGGCCAAACTAGCATCAAGAAGTCTGTTCCACATATCCTCCTTCAGAGTTATTTTCCATTGTCTGATCGCTAGTTTGTATGCTAGTCTACATTCCCTGACCTCATTAATAGATCTCGGTTGCTGTGCTAGTGCTGTTTTTAATTTTCTATGGGTTTTGGTACAGGCTGAGTCGAACCAGCCGCAGTGGGCCGCCTTGGCTTTTTTCTGATTTATAAGGAGCCCCTCTCCAATGCCCTTTTTTATATGATTAAATGCTGCAATAAAATCACGTGCCTCCGTAGATTCGTCAAGACATGCATCAAAAGCCTCCCTCTCTTTGTGAATTAATTTTGCTTGAAAATTAGATGGATCCACCAGGGACCACTTTAGCGCATATCCATTGCGACGGGAGATATCAATCTCCTCCAAAGCTGTAACTTTTTGTGCATCACCCCTCTGTACACAAAGATCGAAATTCAGTACTACACTTTGGGGGAAGTGATCGCTAATTGCTATGTCATAAATAAAAAACTCTAAAACCAGTGCTGAGTAGCGCTGAGGGAATAATAAAAAATCTATCACGCTATTCTCACCCCTGCCATTAAAAGTGCTTCTCACAGTGACTGGTGTACGAGTGAGTTCATTACAGAACCACAAATTATGTTTAAACAACAAGTCGTTTAAGGTGTCCCCGTAACCTGTATGGGAGAAATGGGTAATGTCACAGTTATCAGGAGATGTCATCCCACATACCTTATTGGATAACTGTGAACATAGACGAATGTTAAAGTCTCCACCCCATAAGATAATTGGGTCCCTACAGTTACTGGGGAAAACCTTCTCCAGATCGTGATCTAATTGATTGAGGACTGTGATGATTTCTGAAGCACAAGCATTGTTGTAAAAGTTGACAAGGGCCAGCTTCGTGTGTGCAGAGGTTTGGAGGGAGACAATTTGGTAAAACACTCTTGTGGCACACTCTGTGATGTTTAGGGGGGCCAGCGTATTTGATACGTAAATTGGTCTGGATCGCTGGGCTGTGGAAGGTTATAAAACCATTAAGATGAATTGGATCCACTGCCCATGTCTCCTGCAAACAGAGAATGTGGAACTTTGCAGTAAAGTCAGTCCATTCGCTCGTAACGCATTTATGGCGTAAACCAGCTACATTTCAATAGAGAACCGTGAGCGCTACCGTTGGGGTCTTAGCCACTACAGATGGTAAATGTACTGTGGAATCAACAACATCACAGGGGCCTGAGCACTCTGGAGGTTCAAATGCCTTAACTATCTCTATGTGTTGCCCCCGCCCATGGCCTAAAGAATTCACTGGTCCTTTCTGGATCTCCCCATTCGGTATAGGAGTAATCTTTTGTCAATCCACACCGCTTAATGTGGAAAGGCAGTCAAACCTATTATGGGTCACGATTGGGTGTCGGTAGACTGAGGATTGCCCTTGATGGTGGGATACTTGAGGAAAAGTTGGGAAGGGGGCGGGGGGTTGATAGAAAAAGCCAAGTGGTAGAACCACGATCTGCTTTGTGGTAATTGATAGTAAACTGGCTTTCTCAAGGATTAATTTCACTAAGTTGGGAGAGGTAAATGAAAGCACCACACAGTCGCCTTCTAAAGTTTTACTTCCCGTACCCACCCATTTCACTCTCCTAATCATTTTCAGGTCTTCAAAAAGTGCCCCACCAAGCCCTACCTTCGCATTTAACCAATTTAGAGATTTGTTTCTAAGAGATTCCCAGGATTCATGTACAGGGCTAGAGACACGAGGGACATTGGCTACAAATTATTACGTACGGAGTAGCAGCTGGCGGAAGCTCTAATCGATCCATTCTTGAGATTGGAAAAGAGCGTGTGAAATCAGTAGTAGAGTGGTCGGTGAAAGTTGGGTTCTGAAGAACATTAGATGATGTAGTAGGGAGATTGCTAAATTTGAGTCGAGGTGATGGAATTTGAGAGGGAAAATAGGGACCACGGTCTGGGAGGGTGGTGTTTGGTATGGAGCTGACCGCCTCCCCCGTCCTAGAAGGCGCTAGGTGACAAAGTTGAGAAGTACCTTGGATACTAAGAGTAGGGTCAGGCAATGGGCAGGATTGAATTGGGACTATGTTATCCCCTGTTTGAGGTGGACTTACTGATTGTAAGTGGTTTTTACCCATTTGGTCCAGTCGAGAAAGAATATTGCTCTCGAACCCTTTTAATTGCTCTTTAAGTAGCCTGAATGCGTCCTTCATTGCATCAGAAAAGGACTGTACTAAAGTGAACAGGGAGGCATGATCAGCAACCCGCTGGTCGGTTATTATTTTTTGGGGGGTTTTGTGGGTGGCGGTTGCTTTTTAACTGAAGTTGAAGTTTTCTTAGAGCGTTTGCCTCCCCCACCTGCCCCATTAATCGCTATAGGGGCTAAAGATGGCGCGTTTGATGGAGTTTTAAAGCGTTTATTTGGGGGTTGAATGGCGGATTGGATGTCTGAGGGAGCAGAGGTAAGGGTCTCTAGGGTGTACTTCTCTAACTCCTTATTTTCTGGCTGTCCAGTTCCCAATGGGCTATCAGGTGTAAGAGTCATGGTAGAAGTAGCAGTGGCACATAATTCAGTAGGAATCGGGCCAGAGATGTTATTAGTACAAATTGTTAGGGACTCTTCCACACTCATAATCTGCTTCTCCAAACCCCCCATTGCGCCTGTAATGTAGTTCAAGCTAGAGGATGGGGGGTGAACACTACTCGGGGATTTAGCGGCCCCCCCCAGGGTGTTTCCTTTTTCCCATGTCTAAAAGTTTGTAATAAAACCTCGCAAATATACTGTCACATGCACATTAATCACTAAACTCAAATAATACAGCAACAGTATCTATATATAGGGGCAGCAGATTTTGCACCAAATTTTGACCGCAGTAGGCCCACTATAAGTCCCCAAGGAATCAAAATCACAGTTTACGAAATGAAGATAAAAAAAAAAAATGAGAAAAAGTCTGCGTAGATAGGTCAAGAGAGTCAGGAGCAAAAGGACCAACCTTGTCTGTTAGACTGACCAAACACAAGTCAGAACGGCTCCCCAGTTCAAGTTGAACAAAAACCAAGATGGGTGGCCCAGCCCTGCCTCTTCCTGTCGCGGGACGGGCCCGCCCTTGGCCCGGCCCGGGCACGCCTGCGCATCCCGCGCTGCGGGAGCCTGCGCTGCTATTTGAAGCACCTCCTGCCGCTGCTGTGTGACGTGGTGGCCGCTAGGTGCTGTGGGCCTTGGAGTCCTGGTCCCTGGTCCCGGTCAGAGTGGTGGCAAAGTGGCGGCAATGAAATCGGGCGTCCCGCGCGGCGGGAGCCCGCGCTGCTATTTGAAGCGCCTCCTGGCGCTGCTGCGTGACGTGGTGGCCACTAGGTGCTGTGGGCCTTGGAGTCCTGGTCCCTGGTCCCGGTCAGAGTGGCGGCAAAGTGGCGGCAATGAACTTGTGTACTCATTTATTCATGTTTTGTATTTATTATATAATCGTAGGTGCACCTATTATCATGTATTTAAAGTCTACACTGACTGTCTTACTAAGTTAGCTTAACCAAAGGCCTTATGCGTTTGGTCCCTGATGTTTAACCTTCAAAGTGAAAGTTTTGCTTGCGCTGCAATGTTTTTTCTGTTCACATGATCTCAAAGTCAGTGAAAGGTATATTGTGTATTAGAGATAGTAAGGTATGAGAGGCTCTAACAAACTAAGAGGAGACTCCTATTCTTGTCGTATCAGGAGCAGGGAGACATCCAAGGTCGTCCTGATGTTCAAACCGTAGGATGAGAAAATCGAGTGAAGTTGCCAATTCCAACTGTGAGAAGGTGGGAAACTACTGGAGTCAATGACGTGGAATTCTAGAATGTTCTGTGGGTTTAATTGGTGTTCACACTGTTAGTCTTTAGAGCAGATTTTCTTGGACTTTGAGGGGTAAAGACCTCTCCGCTTTTATTCTGTTTGTGCAGCTTTATGCTATGCATTGCTTCGATTTGGAGAACTTCTACTGAAGTCTACACTATGCTGACAACTTCCTGCTATCCCTGATTTAACAAGGTTTCCCCGGTTTCCTCAACTGTAGTGTAAGACTGGTTTAGGCGACTTTAGATTTATTCATGCATAGACAGGAGGATCAAAACCTAAACACGGATCATCAAATCCAATTTCTTATCTTCTGTATTGGCACACCTGAATTTCTTGTATGCTTTATGCTATTAAGACTTAATTTCATTCAACGCTTTGGCATACCCAAGGTGAATTTATATCTTTACAATATGTTTTTAAGATTTATATACATTCGTTTGGCCCTTAATTAGTAATAAACCCTACATAACCTTACTTACTGATTCCTGGTCTTAATGTGTAGCCAAATGGGCTACACTGTAAATTGAACTGTTTCAAAAACAACAAGAGTAATGGGGAGTCAAAGTTTAAAACTGAATTGTTTGATTCATATAAACTCCCCTTTAACTCTCAGGCAACTACAAAAGATTAATCGCAGGAGAAATGGTAAGACCAGCCCAATGCTCTAGCATAACCACAATCGAGATGTGCCCAAAAGGGAGTGATAATGTTAGCCAAGGAATTATGCTCATTATTTAATATTTGTGACACTCTAAATTCCTACTTACCAATTGGATCTTCCACCCATAAAACTCATGAGCAAGTTATCCTCCTTAACCTCATGTTGCAAAATGCTATTTTGCTTATGTAGGTCTGCAATTTATAATAACCAAGCATTTACAGACATTTGAGCAGCTACTACTCTTGGTTTGTTACCTGTGCTTTCTTCAGCACAGAGCCGAAAATAATTTGAGTCAAAGGTTTTAATGGACTAAAACTTTTCTCCAGTTTTATTCGTTCATCTTAATCAATTTCTATAAAAGTGTCCTTTCTCTTTAAAATTTGAAACCGTACCATGAAGACACTCAATTTTATTGGTTTTCTGTTACTTCAGACATTTACCTATGATTTCGCATATTGCTAACAAATCCATTAAAAACTTTAATAAATTGAACAGGATCTTTAATATCTAAGCAATAGAACCCATCTGTGGGTATCTCATGTTCTGAGAACATCTCATTTGGGTTCCAAACTATTCTAGAGTTTTTCAGTATCTGGCTATCATACCCAACATTCAGAATATTCTCCACTAGAACCATCTTAACTTCCACATTACAAAGGAGTGATCATCACTCACAGCCTGAATCGTTACTGTTGGAACTGTGTGCACCCAAATATGATCAGTGTTTTCTATGATGTAATCAATCAAAACTCAAGGTGTACAAAAATTGTTGGTTTAGCTGGGCTACCCACATTATGCTTCCATTATGAAGCTGAGGTTCTATTTGTTTAACCAATTCTGAAATGAGTCCATCCTTTATCTGTACTTTTTGCTTCAAATAATGGCATTGATACACCTAATGGTATGTATGTATTTGTATATTTCATAAAATAATCATCTCAATGCAGCCTTTTGACATTACCTCTTTTGTGATTGAGGCATGGTCATGCGAGGCCTGGATTAGATGTTTCTTCTCCCTGTATTCCACATTGCTGCAGTTTTCACCAACAGAATGTGTTGCCCCGAGAGAGATTCTTCATGCACTGTCACATTAATTTGAGAGATGAACCAGCAATGCTCCTTCTGATTCTAAAGGGTGTTTGCTAGACTCCCTGTGTCTGGAAAATGAGGCGAGGACGTAGGTTCCCCTCATCTTGGCTGCTGGATGGTGACCATGTCTCCCAAGCATTATTAGAACATTGGAATGTTGAGAGCTCCATTGAAGACAATGTAGTAGCCCTGGACTTATAATGGCTGGTATGAGCCCGGAACTTCAACATTCCAGCATGTTTTTTAATTTAGAGCATTCTAACCTTAGTGGGTGGAATGTTCCAATAACCTTATAGGCCCTATGCCTCGGACTATACCGGTCGTTAAAGGCCCTCTCCCTCGCTATAACTCAGATACAGAGCCTTTAACAACTGGTATAGCCCTCTGCAGTGGGCTATAAGGATATGTTAGCAGAGTCACAGCAGGTGTGAGAGCCTGCTGTTGCACAATTATGAAGAACTGAGAGAGGCCAGTGTATCACAGAGGATCTGCACCATAACTGGCCTGATCAGATCTGTTCTCTCATCATGATCCAGAGGACTGGGTCATATATCACTTGGGGTGAGTCCATGTGCCCCACGATCTACTGAGCGCATATAATCTTGTCAACCCACAGACAGAGTAGTTGGTGTTTCTGTTCTGGACGTTCAGGGACACACAAATGCTATATTTTGTGAATTAAAGTATACAGCACCATAGCATCCTTTTCACCTAGGTTTACCAACAATGGGAAAGCCAAACAAGAGTGGTCCCACACTGTAAAAAACCTTGGCAGAGGAGAAATTCAAGGCCACCCTGATCATCAGTGGAGCAGTACTTGCACCTTGGTCTTCATCCTACTATTGGAGCATTTGAGGTGAGGGGGGCAATTAGAGACACCCAATCACACAGCAGGACTAAAGGCCCATATGGCTATGCAGGAAAGCTTAATAAAAAGGTGGAATAGAATCAAAGCCACAAAGCCAGAGGGGGAGAACAAATTGCAGGTCATGTTGACTAGGGTAACTTAGATAGAGACACCTTTACAACAACTAGTATAGAAGAGAACTACAGCCCACAACACTTTGTCGGCTAAGCAGCAAGAGTCAAGTAATTAATCAACTAATTTCCCTTGCTACTCTATCATCTTAGTTATCAGTGCTGAACACCGCTTGGAGAAACTAATGAATGCTAGGCAGTCAACTAATATTCGACTGCTAAACTGCAAGGATTGTGATAAGAAAATTGACCTTTGGGCTTCAACTCAGGCTTTGCTCATAATGACTGAGATGAGCTTCAAGTCCAATCCTCCTGCAATTATTGTAAAGAGACACACACTAGCCCACCAGAGGTAAGATTGGGAAAGTGCAAGGTGAGGAAACTGTGTCTCAAGGGCACTTGCGCCTGATTTATAGTGTGGCGGACAAGGTACTGTATTGTAAATGTGGCAGAGTATCCTGTCTGCCAAACTGACAGTCTGTCCGCCCTATTTAGGGTTGGGAGGAATACCAGCTTTCTGTCAACTGAATCCCTGTTGCCTCCATCAACAGAAAGCTTACCTCCTTGGCTCGACAAACTAGGGGCCATTGGAGAAAGAGCATTATGACATCCGCACTATTTAGGGTGGGCAGTGTGATGTCCTTTTTTTCTTTTTCTTACCGCCAGGTAACACCTGAAGGAGAGGGACAGAAAAAAAATATATATATTTACCCTCATGCCCATGGAAAAAAACTGTGATTGTGGGTGTCATTAGTTTTCTGCTTTTCAATTACAAACTCTAATTTTGGGAACCTGTTTTTCAAAAACAAAAAGTTTTTAAAGTTTGGTGGATGATCATCAAAACTGATGGTGGCTGAGCACCAAACATTTTGTACTTTGACTGGAACTGCCATTTGCGTTTCCTCTCAAGGTACATAAAACATAACATAACATGTGTATTTGTAAAGTGCACAATCACTGCAATGGGTTTATGGTGCTGAATAACAGGTGTTTATTGCTACCAAACTCAATGGTACTCATTTTATCGACCTGAGAAGGACAAAGGGCTGAGTGGCCTGTCAGGATTTGAACCTGTGACTATGAAATCAAACACAGGTCCCTACAGTGGACACATTAGTCCACTATGCCACCAGACCCGGCAAGGATTACCACTGAGCTAGCCGTAATCTCTAAATTTAGTGGATAGTAGTTCATCAAGGTAGGGGATGTAATGTCCTCCCGCCACCACCCTGACTGACAGAGTATGCCAAGCTATTGATCAGTTCCTTGGTCCTTAGATGAGCTGTCAAATGAGGCATTGTGTTGCACAGGGATGAGAGACGCCTGAGTTTCCCTAACATCAGCCCTGCCACCACTACCAGGGAGAAGAGACTTAGGGCACCTCTGCAAGTATGTTATCATTCAAGGGGCCCAAGCTACTGTAGAGAAGCTAGCCCATCTTAGAGTAATTTTATAAAAGATAACATGTTGCTTTTGATTCAAGTTAACTCAGTAACAGCCTCTTTGGACTGTGTCAATGGATGATGGGTTTCCACAGAATGTGATGGCAGCAGTTTAATGTTCTTTTTAACTGCCGTCCTTTCTTGCGTGCTTACTGTTTCTAACAATACCTGATTATATTTGTGCATTCTTTGGGTCTGATGCCAGGGTGTTCTTCTGCATTAATTTCTGGAAGTTCTATTTTCTTGGAGTTCTAGTTGGTATTCTTACAAATCCCTCCATCACCTTTTCTTCTCACTACCAGATTTTCTTCCCTTGAGTATTACGACTGTGTACGCCAACAGCAGATGTATGATGGAACCCTACATGCATTTCCCACGCATGCCTTTACTCCGCAGTCACTACCCCGACTGCAACGTTACCACGCGTTCCTTTACCACGCAAGTCGTTACAATGACTTGCCTTATGGGGCTGGGACGTTGGAATAGTATAAATTACTATTCCAACTCCAGTCGCTGTATCAGTAGGGAAGGTGTTGAACTTAAAATCCAACACCAGTCCAACAACGTGCTCCCTAAAGCAAGTCGTTGTAACGACTTGCGTAGTAAATGAACGCCTAGTAACATCACAGTTGGGGTAGTGACTGCAGAGTAAAGGCAGGTCGTGGTTCTGCCTGCGGGGTAAAGGATGTTTCCTGCCCACAGCTCTCTGTGAGGCTCATTTTGCTTATGATAAATATATACAGGTTTGCAAGTGTTGTAACATATGTGTGATAGTTTCTGTAAGGCATTTGTGGAAGCAACAGCCTTCACTTCGAGTAGTAAGATTAAAGCTTTGCCACGGTTGTTAAGATGAGGCAAAAAGTAATACTACGAATAAGGATCATTACCTTGCATTGGTCTATTAGATCACAGTGCATACCTGATAGAGGAATATTGCTGTAAATATTACTGTAAAGAAAACTGAAGACATGTATAAGACTAAAAATCAGCTGTTAAAGCAACTTTTTTTAACAGATATGATTTTTTTAGGTTTTGTGCCATAAACAGGAGGTCAAAAATAGCGACATGCACATATATTGTCTCCACAATATTGACCACTGCTGTATTGTCAAAGTAAGCTTATATAAAGTCAAGTAGATTTACTGTTCTAACTTAATATCTACATACCTTAACTATATAGGGCAAGTTGATATTGTGTAGTTGATATATGCACAGGTCAATATTAAAACTTACATTTTGTGTCCCTCCCATCATTTTTAATGTGGTAGGAGTTGTCAGTGTATTATTAAGCACCTGTATCAGGCCAAGAGCCTTGCACTAGTTTCGGCAGAATGGAATGAAGCCAATGTAAAGACCAAAACCAGCCTTTGCGAGATCAAACTGTATCCAAGTGGTTAAGGCAGTGTGCATGAGAAACGGTGTAACACCAATTGAGAGTAGCTTTCAAGGCATAGGTCCAAGATAATAAATTGTCAAACTCCAACATCATAAGTGTAAGTGGATTTGATCATCTAAGTCCCAAAAGGCACCTCCAAATTGGACCTTCGATTAAATCAATTACAAAATTACCTTTTGTGAAACGTGTAAATTTTGCTTAGTCTTTTTCAAAGTTTACATAAATATTGTTTCACAAACTCTAGTGTTCACCTGCTTTGAGAACTATTACAAGTTACCAGAGATCACGAGGCCCATCCAAAAGGTGGTGGGCCCTTCTCCTATCTGAACAACTTCTGAAAATGCAGAAAATTCACTTACACTTTTCTTTCAGGCTTCCTGAACACACGCAAGATTGGAAATTCAGTCATTCTTATTAGACCGACAAAGTAAGACATTCGTGCAAATAGTCCAATTTATAAATTGGAAGGTGTCCACCAAAACTGACCTTTGTAAATCATTTTACTAATGTGTAATAATAACACATGCTGGAGTAGTGGTGTGCATCAGTAAATACCACTCAAATAACAGGCAGTAAGACAAAAGCAGACAGAGCAGTTTATAAAGATGTCAGACCTACACAGAGGATGGAGGTAGATGTGTTCCAAAACTCGGTATGTCCACCACACAAATATGCATTGTGGCAAAAAAAAACACACACACCTACACGCACAAGCACACGCACACACACACACACTCTCTCTCTCTCTCTCTCTCCTAGGAGAAGCTACTGTACTGGAATGAAGCTGTTTAAGAGAGCAGATAAGGAGCAGGGGGAAATTGCTTTCTTTACACTTCACGCTCTGGCGGACCTGCTGCAACGAGCTCTTCCCAGGGCTGGGATCCACTTATCTGCGCCCATTGTACCGGTCTTCCATTACCTGCCTGCTTCCGGCCCTGATCAAACACGGCAGCCTTGTCTCATTTGCCCTTCTCCCACACATCGGGTAAATGTATGACCTCCAAAGGTGACGAAGGCAACCTCCAGCTTTTTACAATCCCTTCCTGCCGAAATAACATTTATCATTTCTATTTAGAAAAGGTAAAATGAAAATAGAGTCGTGTTATTGGTCAGGCTAGGTCACGTGCCTGCGGTAACATCTTTCGCCAAAAGTCAAACCACTTCCTTCTTATGTCACTCATAAACATGTGACCGATTACCTTTATGGGTGACATCAGGATGCTGACTGCTATAGCGATTGATATATTGAAGGGAAGAAACACAGACTGAAAAACTAACAGCCTTCTACTTAACAAATAGTTAAAAAAAAAAAACAGTGAGATTTTTCTCGGGAGAATATTTAACGGCACTGTTAGCTATCACGGTTTGCAAGATCATTCTACAGAGCACTTGGTACTATAAAAGAGGTTTCTAATTCAGTTAATATTCTATGAGATATTTATACAAAGAAAAGATATATGCACATTCTTTTCACGAAAATTTGTATTTATTTAATTGATTTTGTAACTCATCACATATGTCATCATCTTGTTGCTGCTTCAGAGAACTATGTTTCGTGTAACAGATAAATACGGATGTCTGGTGTAGTTGAGCGTGAGGTAGTTAGCCATAAACTCACTCATACACATACCTCACTCATATTCATACAAAGAAAAAAAAATATTATGGCAACGGTGCAGCAAGATTGCCTGTATTTGATGGCATACAGGTGTGAATTTCATTTCTGATTGGGGAGGTGGGACGCGAGTACAGCAATTTGCAACCTAAAGTCATCAATTTCTATTCCTCTTATAAATGTAAAGTGGTTCGTATGGGTAGAATTTGAGGTAAAGGTAGGGAAGAGTAACTTGCAGAGTGGTAGGAGGTTTTAGCTTGTGCTTTTGCCTTGTGCTTTTAGTTGTTGTTGACTTGTTAGATTTGGACCTCATTTCCCCGAAAGTGGCTATTTATGCTTCACGTTTTAAATTTGTTTTCTGTGCTTCAATGGTTGCTAGTTAATAAAAATGTGTTTTTCTACATTTACTTTTTTTTTCTCCTGGGACTAACATTTTGCTACTTGAGCAAAGAAATTGACGTACTACTTTTTGGACGAGAAGCTATCTGATCCTGAAATCCATTGCAGGTACTGGTATAAGATTGTGTGTCATTTACATTTGCCCTCACCGTTTTGCGAAGTTGATACTCTGTACTTTGTTAAAATTGTACAGTTTATCACCTTTCCAAAATTTCTTTGGTCAGCAGAAAAAAAGGAACAAAATGATTTTGCCCACATGTTCTGTACAGTACATCTCTCTTTGGGAAGGAATTATCTGCTAAGAATAGGTTTCTGCAGGCAATTGTTCCAGTACAACCTACTTTTACAAGCTGCTTTTCCCCGAAAATCTTTGCAATTTTCAATAATGTTCTTCAACCATGACTAGTCTTAGAACTCTCTGAAAAGCCGGCATGATGGCTCAGTGAGCTAAAGCGCTTTCAACTGACAAATGTAATGTTCTGTAGGTCATGATTTTAAATCTGGCCAAGTCAGACATGTCCCTTCAACTTTCTGATATCAGTAAATTGAATACCATAAATTGAGTGATAGTAAAGTATATTCTATAGAGCGCTTATAAAACATAGAAGTGTAGTACAAAGAACTATACATAATACAAGTTACTTTTCATTACTATTAGTGACATGGGAAAAGGATTGCATAAAGCCCAATTACAGCTTTTATTGAAGCGGAATTACAAGTTATCGGTTCCAATAATATTGAGTGCTTAGAATGGGAAGGGGTGCAATGTTTCTGGTGCGTTGGTTGAAAGACATCAATAGAGACTGAAGGTAGTGGTGAGGTGAAAAAGAGCAGCACAGGCAACCAGAAAAAGATCAGGCAGCAATCCCAAGTACAAAATAGCATGCATAGGTGACAGATTTATTTAAAGTAAGTATGCACTTTTATATTTACTCGTATATATTTACTACTACTCCTTGGTGTAGCTACACTTGTTTGCTCTTCACCATTTCTGAGTATAGATATACACCTAAGTGGAGACTTACATGTTTCTCCCTCCCATCAGTTATGGGGCATCTAGGATTGAATTTACAAATGTAAAGTTACTTCTCGTATCTTTAGGGTGAGATCTCCATCACCGTGGTGGAGATCTCTCAATGGAAAAGTATAGGAAAAATCACTTGTTTGTTTATTAATTAAAAAAGTTAACTATTTTAATGTACAAAATAAATGTAATTAATTATTTTACACTAGAACTAATAAAATAAAATGTTAATGAACATTAGCTCTTCAAAATAAATATTTATTAAATAATAATAAAATAAATATAATGTATTTTATAAATGTTCATTTTTAAACAAAATTAAAATGCCCACCCTCCCTAGCATTTTTATTTGCAATTCATATTTAGTAAGTTTATTTAAAAGTTATTTGTTTAATTAATGTAAATTATTTTTTTACTAAAAGTTTACAAATATAATTTTATTATTTTAAATAAATTCTTGACTGATTATGTAATCTAACTAGGGGCAGTGCATTCTCAAGGGCATTCAACCACCCTCACATAATAAATGCCAACACTCATGAAATATCAGAACTCACTCCCAATCAGTTGCTTCAAAGGATTTTATTATCTCATTCGTGGGTTGCAGAGTTTATGAATAGGCCCATAGAGTGCCAGTTTCAAAATATTTTGGAATTGTTGTTGCACGGGGGTGAGATGTAATGTATAGAAATCCCACATATCCTGCCTAGAGGCTGTTAGGACTAGACAAATGTATTGATTTTTTTTTTACATACGCACTAGTGTGAAAACGTAAATAGCAATATGCATATTGCATATGACTTTAATAAAAACTCTGGATCTCGTGGTGAGCCGGTGTAAATACTTTTTACTAAGAGTTTGCGGGGAAATTCTCCCTTTTCCTAATGAGTCCTGCATCATTACCGAGCATGTATCCGATCCTACAAAATGAAGTTTCCATAGATTAGACAAGACAGAAAAATTGTCACAGCTATAGTCTTGAAGTTATCAGGAGGAACGTCAACCCTGATCTTTCAAAAATTTGCAGTTGAGAAGCACGTTCTGTAAATGTCGACGAAAGCAAAGTCCCAAGGGTGTGCTTGCTACCTCTACTTCACAACTATTACATTGAGAGGTATTCATTACATTTGCAGAAATCACCTCGTGAGGCATAACATCGCAGGCAAGATTTGCAACACTTACATCGGAGGTCAGTACTTCTCAGGTAAGTACTAGTAATTAACACATATTTGCATGTATTTGCAGGTCCTTAACACAAACTGAAAAGGTTAAAGTAACGTTATAGTGAGGTAAACCTCTCAGTGGCAACATAACGTTTTAAAGTTAAAAAAAAAACACTGAAATTCACAGTTATTGTTATTTCAAGGAGCTATAACTCATGCCATAAAGTAACTATAATTCATGGACCTGCCAGGCATAATTAGGGTTAGTCATCAATGATGTCATTTCGAATGTTGCAGGGATGTTATCATTGATATAGAATATGTCATGAATTATGTAATATGTGGGGTAATTAGCTGTGCATGGCGAGGGTGTGACTCATGGTTACCTTAGGGCACGAATTACAGGTTTTTAGGTCGAGCCTAGCGCAGCGCGCATGCGCTGCTCTATGGGAGGCTTCTTGTAAGCACTCCAAACTTCCCCAAAAGTTCTTCGTGTGGGTCTGGTAACTCCCACACATTCTATTGGCCTTTGCGTGTGACTTTCAATAATGAAAGCAGGCAAATGGCCAAAGGCGGGTGCATGTCCCACCTCTTTGTGTAAAGGTCACTCCCACGGCGTTTTTGTGTCGGGAGCGAGCAGCAGCGCGCTTTGTGGCAGCTGCATTCCTCCCTTGTTGTTGTGGATCATGTTACTAATGAAACACAGCGCGGTCGCTTTCAGTTTGCGGCCGTGCTTGTTTTCTGTTCCCATGATTTTTGTCCTTGTGCATATATTGCAAATGCACGCGTTATTTTAACCCCTTATTTTTTTGCAACGGTTTATATGCATTTGAGGCGCCCTTTTGTCTTCTTTTTTATTCTTAAGTATGATAATATTATTAATTATCATTATTCCTAGTAAATTTGCCATTGACATTATTGCCCTTCATTACACTATTTGTTAGTCTTTAAATCATCAGCAGGAAAAGTAATATTAATACTAGTTCTACTAGAACTAATAATAATGACCACCTTAATAATTATTGTAGTAATAATAACAACCCTCCTTTAGTTGTCCCTTCTTGCCAAAATTGGTCCTGACTCTCTGACTGACTGACTGACTGACTCTCTCACTCTCTCTCTCTGACTGACTGACTGACTGACTCTCACTGACTGACTGACTCTCTCACTGATTGACTGACTCACTGACTGACTGACTGAGTCTCTCACTGACTGACTGACTGACTCTCTCACTCTCTCACTCTCTCTGTCTCTCTCACTGACTGACTGACAGACTCTCTCACTGACTGACTGTCTGACTCTCTCTCTCACTGACTGACTCTCTGACTCTCTCTCTCACTGACTGACTCTCTCTCTCTCACTGACTGACTCTCTCTCTCTCACTGACTGACTCTCTCACTCTCTCACTGACTGACTCTCTCACTGACTGACTGACTGACTCACTGACTGACTCTCTCACTCTCTCACTGACTGACTGACTGACTCACTCTCTCAATCTCTCTCTCTCTCACTGACTGACTGACTCTCTCACTCTCTCACTGACTGACTGACTCTCTCACTGACTCTCTGACCGACTGACTGACTCTCTCACTCCCTCTCTCTCTGACTGACTGACTCTCTCACTGACTGACTGACTCACTGATTGACTCTCTCACTGACTAACTGACTCTCTCACTGACTGACTGACTGACTGACTCTCTCACTCTCTCTCGCACTGACTGACTGACAGACTAAATGAATGACTCTCTCACTCTCTCTCTCACTGACTGACTGACTGACTCTCCCACTCTCTCTATCACTGACTGACTGAATGACTCTCTCACTCTCTCTCTCACTGACTGACTGACTGACTCTCTCACTCTCTCACTGATTGACTGACTCTCACTGACTCTCTGACTGACTAACTGACTGACTGACTCTCACTCTCTCTCTCACTGACTGACTGACTCTTTCACTGACTGACTGACTCTCTCACTGACTGACTGACTGACTCACTGACTGACTGACTCTCTCACTGACTGACTGACTCTCCCACTCTCTCTCTCTCACTGACTGACTGACTGACTCTCTCACTCTCTCTCTCTCTCACTGACTGACTGACTGACTCTCTCAATCTCTCTCTCACTGACTGACTGACTGACTCTCTCACTCTCTCACTGACTGATTGACTGACTGACTGACTCTCACTGACTCTCTGACTGACTGATTGACTGACTGACTGACTCTCACTGACTCTCTGACTGACTGACTGACTCTCTCACTCTCTCACTCTCTCTCTCTCACTGACTGACTGATTGACTGTCTGACTCTCTCTCTCTCACTGAGACTGACTCTCTGACTCTTTCTCTCACTGACTGACTCTCTGACTCTCTCTCTCTCTCTCACTGACTAACTCGCTCTCTCTCTTACTGACTGACTCTGTCACTCTCTCTCACTGACTGACTCTCTCTCTCTCACTGACTGACTCTGTCACTCTGTCTCACTGACTGACTAACTGACTGACTGACTGACTCTCTCACTGACTGACTGACTGACTCACTGACTGACTCTCTCACTGACTGACTGACTGACTCCCTCTCTCAATCTCTCTCTCACTGACTGACTGACTGGCTCTCTCACTCTCTCACTGACTGACTGACTGACTGATTGACTCTCTCACTGACTCTCTGACTGACTGACTGACTCTTTCACTCTCTCTCTCTCTCTGACTGACTGACTCTCTCACTGACTGACTGACTCACTTTCTGACTCTCTCACTGATTAACTGACTCACTGACTGACTGACTCTCTCACTGACTGACTGACTGACTCTCTCACTCTCTCTCTCACTGACTGACTGACTGACTAAATGACTGACTGACTCTCTCACTCTCTCTCTCACTGACTGACTGACTGACTGACACTCTCTCACTCTTTCTCTCACTGACTGACTGACTGACTGACTCTCTCACTCTCTCTCTCACTGACTGACTGACTGACTGACTCTCTCAATCTCTCTCTCACTGACTGACTGACTCTCTCACTCTCTCACTGACTGACTGACTCTCACTGACTCTCTGACTGACTAACTGACTGACTCTCTCACTGACTGACTGACTGACTCTCTCACTGACTGACTGACTCACTGACTGACTGACTCTCTCACTGACTGACTGACTCTCTCACTCTCTCTCTCACTGACTGACTGACTCTCTCACTCTCTCTCACTGACTGACTGACTGACTGACTCTCTCAATCTCTCTCTCACTGACTGACTGACTGACTCTCTCACTCTTTCACTGACTGACTGACTGACTCTCACTGACTCTCTGTCTGACTGACTGACTCTCTCTCTCACTCTCTCTCTCACTGACTGACTCTCTCACTCTCTCTCTCACTGACTGACTGACTGACTGACTCTCTCACTGACTGACTCTCTCACTGACTCACTGACTCACTGACTGACTGATTGACTAACTGACTGACTCTCTCTCTCACTGACTGACTCTCTGACTCTCTCTTTCACTGACTGACTCTCTCACTCTGTCTCACTGACTGACTCTCTCACTGACTGACTGACTGACTCACTGACTGACTCTCTCGCTCACTCTCTCTCTCACTGACTGACTCACTCACTCTCTCTCTCTCACTGACTGACTGACTGACTCTCTCACTCTCTCACTGACTGACTGACTGACTCTCTCACTGACTCTCTGACTGACTGACTGACTCTCTCACTCTCTCTCTGACTGACTGACTGACTCTCTCACTGACTGACTGACTCACTGACTGACTCTCACTGACTAACTGACTCACTGACTGACTGAAGGACTCTCTCACTGACTGACTTACTGACTGACTCTCTCAATCTCTCTCTCTCACTGACTGACTGACTGACTAAATGACTGACTCTCTCACTCTCTCTCTCACTGACTGACTGACTCTCTCACTCTCTCTCTCACTGACTGACTGACTGACTCTCTCAATCTCTCTCTCACTGAATGACTGATTCTCTCACTCTCTCACTGACTGACTGACTGACTGACTCTCACTGACTCTCTGACTGACTGACTGACTCTCTGACTGACTGACTGACTCTCTCACTCTCTCTCTCACTGACTGACTGACTGACTCTCTCACTGACTGACTGACTGACTCACTGACTGACTGACTGACTCTCTCACTGACTCACTGACTCTCTCACTCTCTCTCTCACTGACTGTCTGACTGACTCTCTCACTCTCTCTCTCACTGACTGACTGACTGACTGACTCTCTCAATCTCTCTCTCACTGACTGACTGACTGACTCTCTCACTCTCTCACTGACTGACTGACTGACTTTCACTGACTCTCTGACTGACTGACTGACTCTCTCACTCTCTCTCTCACTGACTGACTGACTCTCTCACTCTCTCTCTCTCTCTGACTGACTGACTCTCTCACTGACTGACTGACTCTCTCACTGACTGACTGACTCACTGGCTGACTGACTCTCACTCTCTCACTGACTGACTGACTCTCTCACTCTCTCTCACTGACTGACTGACTCTCTCACTGACTGACTGACTGACTCTCTCACTCTCTCTCTCACTGACTGACTCTCTCACTGTCTGACTCTCTCTCTCTCTCACTGACTGACTCTCTCACTCTCTCTCGCTCACTGACTGACTCTCTCACTCTCTCTCTCTCTCACTGACTGACTCTCTCACTGACTCTCTCACTCTCTCTCACTGACTGACTCTCTCTCTCTCACTGACTGACTCTCTCTCACTGACTGACTGACTGACTCTCTCACTGACTGACTCACTGACTGACTCTCTCACTCTCTCTCTCACTGACTGACTCTCTCTCTCTCACTGACTGACTCTCTCTCTCTCACTGACTCTCTCACTCTCTCTCACTGACTGACTCTCTCTCTCTCACTGACTGACTCTCTCTCTCTCACTGACTTACTGACTCTCTCACTCTCTCTCTCTCTCTCTCTCACTGACTGACTGACTGACTGACTCTCTCACTCTCTCACTGACTGACTGACTGACTAACTGACTCTCTCACTGACTCTCTGACTGACTGACTAACTGACTCTCTCTCTCTCTCTCTCACTGACTAACTAACTAACTGACTCTCTCACTGACTAACTGACTAACTGACTGACTCTCTCACTGACTGTTATACAGATACTATTTCCCAACCTTCACCCTCCTGTTATTTATGCTCCCCCATAACAAAAAAAAACATAACAACAACCATTGGGACAGGCAGGTAGAAGTTGCCAGCATTGAAAGGACAAAAAAAACTCAAGACATTATTTATTGTTAATACTTTTTTAATATGGTCGTTCAGTTGTACATAATGCTTTCTTGGTTATATATAAGGTAACAAAAATGCTTCTGACACTTCTTTATTATAACTTTTCAGCATGCTGCAGACTTCTGTACAGCACAGCTTAAAGACATAGGCAAAGTCAATATCTCTGGTTAAACACTTATAAGGTCCCAAAGGCGAGACCTATTGGCTATGCCAATGCTTGTTTTTGTAGTTTTATATAGCGCAAACTGGACCTGAAGGTATCAGAGCACTTTAAATGAGCACCAGTGGCATTACAGATGGACACATTCATTTTTGTTAGGCAGATAAAGTGATTTGCACAGAATCACAGGATATTGAGCGCCCCTGCTGAGACTCAAACCTGTTTCCCCAGCTTCGAGGTCGATCACTCTACCCGTTAGGCCACATCCTCTTCCTAGTTACTTCTTACGAGTTACTTGAAAACCCTCTTCAGGGCATCATGCAAGATGCGCCCTGCCTCATGAAAGGTCTAACTACATTTTACCATATCATCCCTACACAAAAGCAACTACATTGGTTGCCCCAGCTGGCCGTTATGATGATGAAGACATATTGCACTACGTACAAGATTGTAATGGCCAGCGAGCTACCATAGCAGGCAGAAAAAAGTTGCCATCATGAGAAGTCCCTTAAGAAAAATAAATACTAATATCATTAAGTTCAAAGCCAATAAGTATAGAAAAGGAAAAAAACACAGAAACAACTCTTCTGAGGCTATGTGCCCAGGATCTGTATTTAATTACACAGTTCATCACCTTCCTCTATCAACAATGCAATTAAAAAAAATTAAAAACTCACCTATTCAAGGAGTACAAACTCCAGCATTGCTAGGCAAGTAACACCCCAACTATCACTCAGAGGGCTATCCTTTTTGACCATGTTTCTTTCTACTGTGCTCCACTGTGTTACAGTTCAGTTCACATATTCAACCCTCAAGCATTCATTCAAACAAAGATAAATGGTAATTAAAGAAGAGCATATTATATTCCTCTCCCTGCCCTTAGTTCTCTTTACTTTCTCATGAATGAGCAGCTAAACCTCTGCCTTCTAATAAATCGGGTTTTCATTTGTCTCTGTGCCCAGCCCATATTTTTATGGTCTGGTTTGATAGCACAGCTGTCGCTAGACAATTATGTGAGAACACCAAGAGAGAGGCTTTGGCTCTGCCCACATGTTTGGAGCCTGGAGTACATATTTTGATGGCGCAGAAGTTGTGTACTTCCACAAAAAATTGCTTCCTCTCCATGCAGCTGTGAACATTTTGCCGATTTATTCAGCTGCCTGAGCTTGAACTTTCAGGAGCACACATGACATTGTAATGCCTTTAAAGTGTCTTCATAACTAGAACAATTGTGTTATTTTTCTTTGGCAGCAGCAAAGATTGGAGAAGGGCAGCCTTTAACCTACACAGATTTTTTGGTCTGGCTCAACATACAACTGTCACTTGACCTTTTAACCTCCACCAATATTATTCTACAGTTCTTTGTTTCCACAAAAATACATATACATTCCCATGGTTTTTACTTATAATGCTTCACATTACCATATATAACATTCCTTTAAAGCCAGACTATTGGCATTGCTAATGCTTGTTCTTTTTGTCACCCTGTGCTAGTACCACTCCTCACTGATCTCTGCAATTTATCCTTGACCGATTACACTGCTGAAAAATACTTACATCTAATATTCTTAGTAAATTCCACCCTATCTGCCTACCAACATTTTTTAAATGCAATTATTGTCCTCTCATCTTCCTTTTTGAAATTTAATTACATTCTTGATCCCACGCAATCTGGGTTTTGTCCACTTTACATTACTGTCTCTGCCTTGAAATCCATTCTGTGTGAAGGTGTCCAGAAGGTGGTTGATTTGTCCACAGCCTTTGATAGTTTCTCACAGGATTTTGTTCCACCAAGCCAGCATTTGGTGAAAAGTTGCACTATTGTGGACTATCTCAGGGCCACTCTCATGCTATGACTCTTTCTTCTTTTTGCTCAGACTTTAGAAATATACTACATGGGGTCCCGCCAGAATACTACTTCAGTCTCACTCTCTTTAATTTCTACGAGCCACCCATCCAGGTTGCATCAGTTCAGAATATTTGACCACCCTCTTTCATTATCCCCTCAAATCAGTAGAATTTCTGTTTCTTGATTTTTCCATCTTCCTCTCCTTTAGAAGATTATCCCTTTGCTACCATTACCAGCTCCTTAATCAGCAGTTCGGGAGGTGACTGGATGACAGTAATTCTCTGTTTCTTTAACCCAGCTGATGAGGCTTCAGCATGGCGCAGTTCGGCTAGTCTTTCAACTTCCTCAGCACGTCCACATTTCTGCCTTTGGGGCTTATTTACAAGCCCATTGCGCCGCCGGTTCGTCAATTTCTTTGACGCACCGGCGGCGCAATGGGCTTGCCATATTTACAAGGTCACGTAAAGTCACCCAGCGTGACTTCATGGTCTTGTAAATATGGGCCCCTTTCACACATTACTCTGCATAAAAGGGGCATTCCATGGGTGTTGCTGTGGTTGTTCCCATGCAACATCCATGGAACTTGACGCATTCTCTAATTTACAACATTTTGTACAACTGGGAATGCGTCAGAATCCTATGCCTCCCCAGGGGAGGCGTAGGAATGGCCCAATGAGGAGAAATACTTGTATTTCTCTTTGTTTTTTCCTCTTTCTATACGTGCTGCATCCTTCCTGCACAAAAACAATCATCCCGGCAGCACAGGCACCCTTGCCAAATGACGCAAGGGAACCTGCGCTGGCGCGTGGCAGCCAATTGTACGCCAGCACAGGGATGTGTCGTATTGCTGTACGACGCATCCCTGTGCTTTGAAAATGATGTAGCACGGCGCAGCTAAATGGCTTGCGGCGCCCCGCTGTGTCATTTTCTTGTAGATGAGGCCCTATATGTCTTTGTTGCACAGGTTGCTAAACATATTACCTTTAAGTCTATCTGTCTTGTTTACCATGCTTTCCACATTCAGGGCCTCTACTGCCTACAAGCAAACGCTCTCACTATTGTCATCGTCTTCTACTTTTCTCTCCCTCTCTTCATCTGCTCTCTCTTCTTAGAGCTCACTTCTCTCTTCTCGGTGCCAGTCCTTTCCTTATCTGGCAGCCAAGCTTTGACATTCTCTTTCTCTAGATATCCATCCCCTGTGTGATCGCCTTGCTTTTTGCCAATCACTAAAAACGTTCTTCTTGTAGTCATTTTCTCACTGAGTCACTCAAGTGTTCCCCTCACTGCCATAGTGCACTTACGGAGTACCATGTAAATGCTCAGAACAGAAAGTCCAGGCGTGCCCCTGAAAGGACATACAGTGGATGTCAGCTCTGTGCAACAGAGAGTAACACAAGAGGTATTGCCTGATGCCAGCCATAAAATACATAGGCAGAGGCGTAAGCATGCATAGAATCAAGCAAGCTGCCTGAATTCAAACCAATCACCGTATGCTGCTCAATCCCAAGAATGAAAAAATAACATTGAGGTGGACAGAAACTGAAGCTGAAGGTGAAACTGCACGTGCTCAATCAGTCAAGTTTTGATCAGAACTAACAGTCAATTATTTGAGTCTGAAGAGGCACTCTGAGCTGAGAGTTACTTGAGTATCTTATCATTGATGGACTCTAGTCTTGTCCTCCTCCTCCCCACGCTCCTGGGGGTATCAGGAGGACCTGGTGCCGAAGGAACAAACCTCAGGCCTCTGGAAACCAGGCACTGCATGGCATATGGTGCTACGAATTCAGCGTAGTTCCCATACTAAGATGGCAGCTCTCTAAAACAAAACCTATGAGAGTAACTCATTCCAGAATGGTGCTCAGGGAAGGCCTGTTTTCTCTTCTGAGTGAGAACAATCCAAGTCAGTATAAAAGGAGGCGAGCTGCTGCAAATCCACCTCATCAGATGTGCCAGTCGGTGGTCTCTTGCTTGCTGCTGAACCAGTTTGCACCCAGTTCTTCCCTCATGTGCACATTTTTATGTTCCCACTTTCCCTTGGAATATTTTTCAGGACTATAACTCTTTTGCCTTCTTTACTGGCTTCCCCTCTTTTCCGGGCTAGACTTCTTTGACTAGAGGGTTTCACTGTCTTCAAGCAGTTGACTATGACAAGGACCTTCTTTTGTACCTGGTGGTGAGTGCCTAATCAATATGAAATTCGAATTCCTGTATTATTAATTCTGCATATTTTCCTGCATATTGTTCTAATATCACCTCCTTTTAAAACAGGCTGCTGACATGACATCACTTATCTGGCCTTCAAGTCAGGTGCTGCATATCCTATGGTGTGACTCTCTGAGTGACCCTCACCAGTGTTTCTCCCTTTCCTACTCCTCTTCCCTGTTCTCAACTGTCTATGTCAGGGCACAATTTCATTCTAAGTGTCACGTCTCTAGGCTAAGAGAGGCAGAGGACTACACTACAGAGCTGAGTCTTCCTAACTTCCTGGCAGTTTTTGACTGCTATAGAACAATTTTTAGGGTCCTGGGGCATACTGCTAAGCTGCCCAGTGTATTGTACTGTATTGTATTGTACTGTGCAGTCAAATTAAATAGTGCTTCATCCCTTTGACAAGGTCACAATGTGCTCCATTTACATTGGAAACTTTCATGCCCTTTGAGAGTTTAGGGTTGAGCAGGGTGTTGGTTGAAGCTTTTTGGGGGTTAATTACAGCCTAATAGTGTGAGAAGACTAAGATGCTAGGTTTTTAGAGATCTCCAGAATTCAAGATGGCTGCAAATTGCTCTTCTTCCTGAAGGGAGTGGTTTACATGTCTTAGCCTTTGGACTGAAAAGGGGTTTCTTACAGCACAAGATTTATTGAAGTAAGGGACATATAGCAGGAAACTGAGACATGAATGGTACAGTGAGCTATACACATGGCATGGCACATCATCTGTCTTGCCACTGGCAGCCAGGCTAGAGACTGAAATGCATGAGAAATGCGTGACCCAATTTTATGGTTAAAGAGTTGCTTTCCTGTGGCTTCCAAATTACTTGCTGGGATGCTCCTAAATATACAAAACTGCTGTAATCTGGGAGGGAGAGAACACATTTGATCACCCTTGTATCTTTTAGTGGAATTGAAGGTTAGGGAAAGTAAACATGGGCAGCACATCATGTAACATGAATGCCTTCATAACTTGAATAATTTGCGGGATCATCCCCATAGCTAGAGCAGTCAAAAGTGAGGGCAACCTCAGATCTGGTAGTGGTCCAAGCCAGAGGTTCTTAATCAGTGGTCCGTGGACCACAGCGGGTCCACGATGCCTACTCAGGGGGTCCACAACTGTTTTTAAAAAATTGATTATATTAGATACAAAAAGTATATACACATATAAAAGAAAACATTGAGAATGTTGAAACTCTCTATAAATGCGAGGGAATTTATTTTGGTTTCCTTCATTTGAGAGTAGAAGATAAGTTATCCTTATCTTGATTCGTTGGAGCAGCACAAATACAGCTAACAGAATCTAGTATGGACGATCAGTAGCCTCAACTTATGCACTGGTATGCATTTCAGAAATAAAGATACATTTTGAAAAGCTTCAACCTTACTATTAAATTTACAATTTTGGTTTTTGCAGGATTTTGGTTTGTGAATGAAATTAAATATTTCATAATTTCTGTCTTTGTTTCCTGCATACATATTACTATACTTTTGTGTATTGTTTTGAGGTTCAAATCATATAAATTGCTTAGGTTTGGGCTCCCGGCTTCTGTGGGGGTCCACGGAAATCAAAGGTTAACGACTGCTGGTCTAACTGGTACTTACAAAAGAAGATGAGCGATGAAGGACCATTGAGTGACTCCTGCTGTACAGGGAAAAGGCAGAATGAATGAGGGGTTTGTTAGTCAGACAAGAAGCAATCCAGCAAAGGACAATGCCTTGTATTTCTATAAATTCAAGTAGCCAGAGCAGAGCAGTATAATGGGTTACATCAAAGGCAGCAGAAAGGTCCAGTAGCAGAAGTGCAACTGCTTCTTTCCAGTGCACAGTATTCTTGACATCTTCTCTATTGTAATAAGCGCAGATTATTTACTTCAAACTGGGTGGACCTCTGTATTTATGTCAGAGATAGGATTATTCCCTTGTACGAAATCTGATAGTTACATGTTGGTGTCTCTTTCAATCAGTTTAGCCTAGGTGAGGGAAATGCAGAATAGGCAATAGTAAAATGGGAGCATTGAGCCAGTGTCTATTTGATTGAGAACAGATTTGAGGAATGCAGTTTTGAGTACTTCCAGGAATAGACCGAGGTCCAAGGAACTGTTGATGATTTCTTTAGCCGGGCTGGGAGAAGAGCTGTTGATAACGATGCCGTTGAATCGGTGCTTAATTTGAGAAGGAGGTTTTCATTGCTTGGCACCAGCACTTAATTGCCAACACCGGCACTTATAACAGTGCACCACATGCTGACGCTGTTTGTCTAGATTACAGATGAGCATCACAACAGTTGTTTATAATTCCTTACATATTAATAATGACTAATACCTGCTGCCAAAGCCATTCTTGTAGCTGTGGGGTCCTGGAATAGTCTGAATTGCCACATTTGTAGGAGTGAGATGGTTAGTAGTTGTGTTGGTACTATCATTGGCAGAGCTAGCAGGGGCAATGGGTGGTGCAAGCTCCAGTGGCCTCCTGACAAGTGCTCTGGCATTTATTATTTTACAAATTAAGCACTATGTTGAATATATGGGCTGGACTGGGGTCTGCTAGTGATCCTGTTGAAATAAAGGCATTTATTTGATTGGTGAATTCATCAGTTGTTAGGGGGATGAATTAAAAGTAGATTGTGTTGAGGCACAGGTTGAGAGGTTGGAATGATATGAAAGTCAAGATGTAGGTTCACCATTGTACAACTCTAAAGATATCTTTCCTTTCTTTGGCATTGGAGATGAAGTGGTGAGCAAGAGAGTCACATAGTTCTTGTGTTTGGGTGAATTTGGAGGTAGAACATTCTGGGTTCAGGAATTCATTGATGATCTTGCGTTCTTTGGTTCTGCAAGTTGCTATATAATTGGGACAGCAGTAGTCAAGCATTTGTGCCTTTCTGACTGAAGCTTGGTAGCTTCTGTAGTGATACTGCAGAGCAGGCTTGTCTTTGAGGTTGTATGCCTTTCCCCAATGTTTTTCCAGAGAATTTTTGCTGGATTTGAGAGATTTCACCTCTGGTTTTATCCAACCAGCTATCCAATTGAGACGGGAGGTTTTATGTTTTTGCTGTGATGATGTTGTTGGAGGCAGATGTCAGCCAGTGATTACATTATGGAACTGAGATTTCTGGGTTGGTAGGCAATGACGAGTTACATTCAGCATAGAAGGTGACACAATCTGATCATTACCAGGTTCTGGTTTCAGGAACTGTGGTGAAACGTGGCTAGAAGGAGCAAAGATGAAGTTTCTAGTGAAATTTAGCTTGAACTGCCCTTGTCTGGTAACTGTAATGAGGTTCTGACGGGCCCTAACTGCAACCAATGTGGCCAGTTGTGAGGGTAGAACCACTTGAACTACATTCATTAATTCCATGCTGGATACCAGCCATTTGATTGTGGGTAATTCTGGTTTGTGAAACAAGGTACTGAAGTCACCGGTATCCTAGGTTTAGATGTTTTAGCTTGATATCGAAGGCAAAGTCTAAGAAAAGGTCAGGAAATATAGAACTGTAGCGCAATGGTCTGTAGATAAAGGGAATCGAGTATGTGAAGGATGGCGTAGGTGAATACTGGGCACGTAACAATTTGCATTCTAGAGTGGGGCACTTTACAATATTTTTGGGAGGTAGTGAGTTCTTGTGGACAACAGCTAATCCTCCTCCATTTTACTAGATGCTGTAATTTTCCATTAGTATTTTGTAGATGCAGGGTATGGCTTTGTTTAGGATTGGTGAAGTGTCATCATTTAACCAAGCATCATTGATGAAAAGCGGGTCAATGCGCAAGTCTCAGATGATCGTGGATGTTAGAGAGATTCTTGTTCAAAGATCGTGCTCTAATGAGGTCACTTTAGAGTTGGTGAGTCATCTTTGAAGGTACTAGGAGGACTTTATCAGGTAAAATAGTTTGTTGAGATTGAAGGGCTGGGGTTAGATTCATTATCCGAGTCAAGTAGAATGAGGAGCGACATTCCAGTATTAGGCGTGACAGGAGAAGAAGGTGAGGTGGAAGAGGGGAAGAATGTACTGGACATGTAGGTAGGCTGCACGTGCTAGAAGTCGTGAGGTGAAAAATAGAAAATGTGTAGGAGAGATGTAGGAGGGAAATGTGAGGTGGAATTGGAGGGTGAGATAGATGATATGATGGCTGGCACTGCAGGGGTGTTAGAGGTAGAGGAAAGGTGTGAATTATCGAAATGAAGAGAGGAGTTACAAGACAGAGTGCAATGACAGCCAGAAGGGTATGTAGATGGAGAGGAAATTTTGGTTACAAGGGAAGAAGAGTTGACAGCTGAGTGGGGTCAGTGTTATACATAATATAATTGTGTGGATCAATGGCGGTTTCTTCGTGAGAGCGGTGAATACGAGCAGTCAGCAGCTGAAGAGAGATAGGAGGGGATGGAGGGTAAAACGGTGGGTAGGGGGAGAAAGAAAAATGATGAGATTGAAGAAGAACAGGGAATTGGTGAGAGCTGGTGATAGAGATGGGTTTGGATAATGAAGGGTGTGATTAGGAATGACAGGATGTGATAGGGTGATTGGAGGTGAAAGTATGGGGCGGTCCTGAAGTAGGGAAAAAAGATATGTCATTTGCCGGTGCAGTAAGCAGCAATTATGGGACATTTTCTGAGCAAATTTTTGCCTGGATTTTGACATTGTTGGTTGTATAATCTCTAGTGGAGAAGTCAGCTTTCAGGTTCAGAAGCAATGTTAAATGCACTTCAGAGAAAACCAGGTTTACACATTGGTGTTTATTGATTTCAGTGCATTGATTTAATTTGGTCAGACAGAAGCTCAGTATCACTATCTAGGGGGGAGGCTCCGATTTTGAGTTGTGGAAGTGGTTAGATCTGGAGCAGAGGACGTTCAACTGTCAAGATCATGAAAGCTTCATGAAAAGCAGGCGTAATGGAGGTTGCAGTTTTAGATATGGCCAAAGGTTCTGAACTCTTGTTTGGAGCAGTTTGCTAGCAAAGGCAATTAGAGAGTGATAGAGTTTAGTAGTCTGAATTCAAGAGAACAATTTTAGCTGAAACAAAAGCTGTAGTATATATAAGAAATACACAGTATTTCTTATATATACTTGGATAACTCCAAGAGCAACTAAGCTCAGTCCTGAGAAATAAACAGGCACCATAGTAGTGGGCCTTTTAACTAATCGAGGAACAGTAATGTGCAGCTTTGGGACAAAATCAACACCAAAGTAGTGGGTCTATGGGGTCAAAACAGATGTGACATGGTGCAGCCCTAGGAATGGGCTGATACCCACACACAGCCCTGTGATCCTTAAATAAATGCCACCAAAGTGTACCTATGGGGATTACCATGGGGGTAGCGAAAGTACAGTCCTGAGGAATAAAAATTAGGTAGACACTGCTGTACTGCATGTATGGGGTAGATCTGTTTGAGGTGCAGATATCTAGTACAATTGCTGAAAGGCCAGAGGTCGCACGTACAGCAGGCAGGGTTAGGTGGATACCCTGTAATAGCAAGATAGTAGTATTTATTGTATAATCTGAGGACAGGGTAGTGTAAAGGAATCATTTGATAAAGGTAGCAAAAGGAAACGAACTTTGAAAGAGAAATAGGAAAAGATAGAGCAAAGTTTCTGGCCGTAGGCCCTTGCAGACAGGGGAATTGCCATAGGAATTTGCTCCTAACCTATCCTCCCTGTACTTTGATTCCTGGACTAAATGTAACGGGGGGAGAGGTTAAGAAGCATGTGGGTGTAGATCACATGACCATTTAAAGGCTTAATTAGGTCAGCCGTCACTTGTTCTCCAGCTAGAATTCTATCATCTACCATAAATCCAGTCCATTCCTCAATCAAGCAATAGATTTGTAGAGCGTCACTTGTCACCTTATGGAGTACCCAGGCACTGGCATGGTCCAGAGTCTCTGTCGAACAGCCAGATCTTCTGTGTACTTCGGAATTTCTGTAGAATGGGGGAGGTACTGAGGTGCAGGGGTAGGCTATTTCAGGCCCTAGCTGCCAGGTAGCAGAAGGAGCATCTGTCTGTCCTGCTCCGGCGTATACGGGGGTGGGTGTCAGCGACAGGGAGGCAGAGCAGAGGTGTTTTGCAGGTTTGTGGAAGCTCAGGCAGGGGTTGATGTAGGCAGGCCCTGAGTCATGCAGGGCCTTGAACGCTTGGGTAAGGAGTTTGAAATGGCATCTCTTCTGTACAGGAAGCCAGTGGAGCTCTCTGAGGTGGGAGGTTATGTGGGTACGATGAGGGAGATCAAGGATGAGTCTTGCTGCGGTGTTCTGGGTGGTCTGGAGTCTTTGGACGAGGTGGGCCTCGATTCCCACATTGAGGGCATTTCCGTAGTCCAGTCGACTGGTGATGAGGGACTGTGTGATGGTGCGTCTCATGTTTTGGGGGTGCCACTTGAAGATCTTGCATAGCATGCGCTGGATGTAGAAGCAGGAAGATGACACAGCGTTGACTTGAGATCTCATGGTAAGTTTGCTGTCCAGGATGATACCGAGGTTTCTGGCATGCTCGGTCAGGGTTGGGGTGGATCCGAGTTCTATGGGCCCCCAGGAGGCATCCGAGAGGGATTCTTTGCTGCCGAAGATCAAGACTTCCAACTTGTCCATATTGAGTTTAAGGCAGTTGTTCCTCATCCAGTTGGCGACACTGGCCATGCATTTGTGGAAGCTGGTTTTAGTAGAGGTGGAGTTTTCAGAGAGGGAGAGGATGAGTTGTGTTGTTGTCAGTGTAGGAGATGATGTTGAGTTCGTGGGATCTGACTATGTAAGCCAAGGGTGTCATGTAGATGTTGAAGAGGGTGGAGCTGAGCCACAAGCCTTGAGGGACTCTGCAGATGATCGGTTAGGGTTCGGAGGTGGAAGGTGGGAGGAGGACTCATTGAGTTCTATTGCTGATGAAGGAGGCGATCCATTCGAGGGTGGTTCCTTAGATGCCTATGCCGTGTAGTCTGGCAATGGTGTGTGGTGGAAGACGGTGTCGAAGGCCACTGAGAAATGGAGGGAGATGGGGGCAGCTGTCTCCCCTTGGTCGAGGAGGGCACAGATGCCGTCGGTGGCCAGGATCAAGGCTGTTTCTGTGCTGGGGTTGCTGCAGACGCCAGATTGGAGTAGTCCAGGAGGTGATTATGTTCCAGGTGGATGGTGAGTTATTGGTTGATTGCTTTTTTGATGACTTTGGCTGGAAAAGTGGACAGGGAGATGGGCTGTAGTAGCTGAGTTCATTGGGGTCTGCCGAGGTTGTTTTTCAACAGGGTTTTGACTCTGCATGCTTCCAGTCTTCAGGGAAGTTGGCTGTGTTCAGTGAGGTGTTGAGTAGGATGGTAAGATCGTAGCCAGTCCTGGATACTCCTAGGTTGAAGATGTGGTGGGGGCAAGGGTCAGAGGGGACTCCTGGGTGAATAGATTTCATGTTGGTGATGGTGTCCTGTGTGGTGAGGTGGTTCCAGGTGGTTAGCCTTGGGTCAGTCTTGGGTGTGGAGTTGTAACTGCTGAAAAATTCCTCAGGCTTGGGTTGAGGGGTTGAAATTTCTGTAGATTTTGGCACTCTTATCATGGAAAAAGTTTGCGAGGCTGTCGCAGAGCTCCTGAGAGGGAGTGTTGTCACTTGTTGTGACTGCGGGGTTGGTGAATTCCTTAACGATTTAGAAGAGCTCTTTACTCTTGTCAGAGCTGGCTTTGATGCACGACGCCAAGGCTTTCTTCTTTCTTCTTTGTCGCATGTAGTTTGTGGTGGTATAGTTTGAGTGCTGTTTTGTAGGAAGTTCTGTTGGCTGTGTCTTTGCTGGAGCACCATCTTGTCTTGAGGTGCTTAAAATGGTGCTTGCCTGTCCTGAGGTCTTCGGTGTACCAGGTGCCTTGCTTGGCGGATCGTCTGTGTTTTGTTGTGTTTTTGTTCATAATCCAAGTGTTGAAACTCTTGACATCCTGTTTCACATTGTTGTGGTGTTTGGGTGGGTTGAGGGTGAGGGCGCCAGTCCATTCGGTCTCTGAGACTTTGTTCCAGTGACGATGGGCAGTGTTGGGCTGTGCCAGGGGGCGTTTGGGGTGGTGATATTAAAGTGAATGATGGAGTGGCCAGTCCATGTGAGTTTGGTGGTGTGGCTGCATTTGACATGGTGGCTGGAGGTAAATATAGGGTTGAGAATGTGTTCTGCGATGTACGTGGGATCGTGGACGAGTTGGGTGATGCCGATGTTGTTCAGCCTGTCGATGAGGTTGGAGGTGTTCGGGTCGGTTTTGTTGTCGAGGTGGAAATTGAGGTCGCCCAGGAGAATGGAGACCTTGGAGTCTATGGTGAGGGAAGCGATAAAGTTAGTGATGAGGTTGCAAAAAGTGATTCAAGGTCCCAGTGGATGGTAGGTGATTGTGCCCCTGACAGTAGTTTTCTCGTCCGTTTGGATTCTGAAGTTGAGAGTCCCATTGCTGGGATGGTGTTGTCCGTTGTTGTGGTGGACCTGATTGATTCCCTGTGGTTGATGGTAATCTCTCCACAAGGCTTGTTGATGCGGTCGCGGTGGGTGATCTTGTATTCTGCCGGTATAGCGGTGCAGATCTCGGGCACATGCAGGGTTCATCCAGGTTTCGGTGAGGAAGATGATGTCTGGTGCGAGAGTGTCGATGAGGTCCCAGACCTCGATTGCATTTTTGCACAGAGAGCAAGTGTTGAGGAGGGCGCATGCAAGCTGGTGGTGGGTTGTTGGTGTGGTGTTTCATGTGGTCTGGGTGTGGGGTCTGCATCATTTCTGCAGGTGGCATACAAATAAATTGCATGGCATGCCCTACAGCACAAACATAATGAACACTAATAATACCCTCTCTGTTTGGGATCCTCTGCCTAACATCCCATTCTTGCTTTCCATCCATCATTTTATGCACTAAACATGAATCTAACAATCTTGACCTGCACTTCATTTTCTTTGCAAGTGATTCTATTGGAAGCCATGGTTGCGCTACCCTGATTGCTTGCTATGAGTACCATCTCTTGGAACAAGACATGAGAGGGTTCATAGGAGCCCTGTGGTAGCTGACAATATCATGAACCTATGAACCCCACATTTAAAGACAGAGGTAGACTGGTATGCTTTAGTGCATGCCCTGGCCCTTTCTCACTATGCACAGGAGCATGCTGGAAGGACATCCCGAAGAATACGTTCAGAGTAGAAGCACAGGACCTCTCTAAGAAGACCAGCATGTAATAAAACCACATTGACCAACAGAAGAAAAACACATAATTCATACAACAAACAGATCAAATAGTTACATGGGCTTAAATGGCACAGACAGTTCTACTTAGACTCGCTAACAGTAGGGCATGGTTTTGGTATAGCATGCATCTTTTATTATTAAAGGGTCCGGTACTGAAGACTCATGTGCCAATAGTCATCTCCTCAGTGACCTTGTGAGAGTTCCCCTTGCCTCCAACACAGACTCAATGTTTAAACATGATGGCAATGAGCAGGTTTGAACTTTCATTATCAGTGTCATCACACCACCTCCAAACTGACATAGTGTCTTGACCCTCTCTAGGCAAACTTTCACAGGTGTACTGGGAACTTCGATGGTGGAACCCGAATATCCGCTGAAGTGTGCTCCCTGGGCCTTACAGTCAACAAGTTTCTTGCTGCGTCAAAGAGAGTCTCACCCCATCAGCCAAGAAAGCCTTGATGACAAGAGGACCATACTGACACCCCAATATGAGGTATTTCCGGAATGTGGTAAATACCTCTGATTCAGAATTTTTTTTTCAGGGCAATTAGGACTTACATGCAGAATTCGTGCTTTATGCATCACATTTCAAACTTGTCAGTACTTACTTTGCATGTTTCTCCCAGTAAACTCCATCAGATTTGAACTACCAAACTTAACCTGAGAAAAATTGCAAGGTGGCAGTCAGTACCACACAACTCATAATTTCAATCCCTGTGCAAACAATAGTTTGCCCAAGGGTCAGAATGTAACTGCTCACTCATAGTCACGGCACAAGAGGTGGTTCTCAGGTGAAGGTTTACAGCAGGAAGGGCCACCTGGCCTTGTCCTGCCGTGTCACTGAGGACTCTACCTGTATCCTTGCTCGCCACTATATCTGTCTGCGGCCTAGGGTGACAGCTCTTGCAGTGAAGGCTGGTTAGATCAGGGTTCATCAAGGCAGTGGAGGAAATGAAGGGACTCAAGTCGGAAACCATATCCAGCAGCTGTTATTTAACAGGATATGGGTTCCAGCTGGCTCCAGTGAAATATGATGAATTTGTGTGATTTGCAGACACCAAGGCATAATTCGGCAGTGCTCGGATGTTGCCTGCTTTCTGTTCCGAGCAGCAACATGCAGGCAATAAAGGGGCTTTATTATATTCAAATCCACCTGGACCCAAAACAAAGGCTGATTGAAAGGGTTATCAGCCATCTTTTTAAAGGACTCTCATCCTGCCTGGGAGCAATCTGGAGCCTAACACGTAGATGCCAATGGAATGGAGGGAAACAAAGTCACAGAGCTTGTAATAGCTTCACAAGTACCTAAGAGAAACTTGGATTTGGAAGCGGGCTTTTCATTTTGTTCAACCTCTGGATGAAAGAGAAACATCTCTGTGCAATGTAAGAATGTCAGATGTATCTTGTCTGTATGAGTAATCACACAAATAACTTGAATAGCGCTTACTAATGAATTATTTTTATTTAAATCTTTTATAACACTACTTGTCTCAATGTAGGGTGTCAGAGCACTTTGCATCACACACGCACATTATATAGAGAAATTGCAAATTTGGAAATGACAAAGCAAAGGTGACGTTTAGCCTAAGGAGCCCCCCCCCCCCCCACACCCCCTGGTTGCACCCTGAAAAAAGTGATTCACATGTAAAGCGCACAAATGCCCTAGGGGCATGTGTGCTTTTTTTGCACTTTGAAAAAAGCATTTTGGAGTGCTTTTTTTAAATTGCACATGGTTACCCTCGACTTTGAGTCAATGGTAATAGCATTTCCTAAATGCCCAATTTGTATTTAGGAAATGCTTTGTACATGTGCAAAGGAAATCGCAAATAGGAAATCCTTATTTGCGATTTCCTATTGGGGTGTCGCAAATGTGATTTTTACTGGGTAGAAATTGCATTTTAAGATTCCCAAACAGACTTTGTACGTGCCAAAGTGGTATTTAGCATTTCTTAACAGGCCGACATAGTGATTCGGCCTGTTAAGAAATGCTAATTAGCTTCGTACATCTGACCCTATAAGTCTTAAAAGTGTTTAAATCAATGTACAGGATGTGTTACTTAAGACAAAGAGGTGTAGTAGTCACATATCGTCCTTACTAGTAGTCATTATATGTTAAGAGTTTATGGCCGCAGAAACACAAAGCCAGGATTTAAAAGTAACACAGTGGTTGGGGTTTTCTATATTAATAAGACTTTGTTGCTACCCAAAGGACCCCTTTTTAGCAACCTTAGAATAACAGATTGCTATAAAAAAAGATAAGGTTCTAAACCCATGCCTTGCAGTTTGCATGTAGCTCCTTCATGCTGATCTGTAGCTCACTGTGCTATATGAGGATTGCAAATCATTAACTGCAAGTAACGAAAAGATATCTGTATCAAAAATACGTACCCACTGAGCTAACTGCATACAATAAAAACCTGTGCTCTGCATTTTACACACTGTAGGGCATATTCACAAGAACGTGTGATAACTACCGCAAGTGTAGCTTAACGCAACCCTTCACATCGCAGTCCATCGTGGGAAAACACCTCCGTGTTAACGTGGTATTCACAACACGGTGGCACCATGCGATAGACACAAGATAACGCGTCAAATGAACGTGTTAAAACTAACGCGACGCAGAAAAAACGCGAAACACGAACGCGAAAATAGTAGCGATGAGGCCAATCACGATACAAAAATCAGCGATAACCAGGGAGAGGCCTGCAATACCCACGCGTCCTGCGTGGAAATGCACAATAAAAGCAGAGAAAAAAAACGGTGAGATGACAATGTACGAGCACAACCCCACAACCGTGACGTAGAACAAATGAGCATCGTCCCGCATCAAATAGGCATCTTCCCACAGTCACAATGTACATTGACATGCAGCCTGCATGTAAACTGCGCAAATGCTGAAACATGCATGTAACACACAGTGAAAGCGCATCTCCCCCTCACATTGCAGAGGGACAAGCAACCCCTCCTGCACACAGATGTGTCATGACCATGACCAACAAATCACGAGAGCGTGGACGAATGTAGGGGCAGTGACTCCCGCTTACGTACATGTTGCCCATGTTGTGGGACCTGAGTCACAGGGGGCATCCCTGCATCATGGTGGTACATATCTGAGCCCAAAAGGAGCCCTGTTGTCACCTGCAGGACACAAATGGCAGCCAAAATGGAATGAATCTGGACACATGTGAAACGCCGAAGAGTGGGATTCCCTACTAACTGCGACACACAGAACTGGCAGTTCGAACACGTGACTCCCTAAACAGCCTCTCTGCACAGAGGTGACACACCCACCACACATGAACAAATCACAAAAATGTCAGCAACACATGTCGCACTCACACTTGTCTGAGTGATGTGCCTGTACAGATGAGAGACATGCACGCAGGGATAGTGTTCTTCCAATGCATTTATTTGCACATGCTTTGCTGTGGTCATTATGTACTGTCCCAATACTGCCAAGGACTGCCACAATGTGACGTGCTCATGTGAAGAAATTGTCAATGATGGTGTTCCTACGGGCTATTCCTGCTGCGGCTGCAGTGGGCTGTGGTCCACCTGCCTCATCCCCATCATCATCGTCCGGTGCATCTGGCACATGTATCCATGGTGCCCTGCTGCGTACACATATGTTGTGCAACACACAACATGCAACGATCATCTTGCACACGATGTCTGGGCTGTACAGGAGCCTCCCACCTGTGACGTCCAGGCACCTGAAACGTGACTTCAACACACCAAATGTGCGTTCCACGATGCCCCTGGTGCGTTTGTGGGCCGCATTATACTGCCTCTGGGCCTGTGTGTTCGGGGCTCGGAGGGGTGTCATCATCCAAGCGTAGAGTGCATATCCTTGGTCACCTGTGACAGTGCAGAGAGACATGAGTCAATAGTTGGTTCGGCATGATGTGTTGGCAGGCTCAATGGTTCATTGGTGTGTGATATGTGTGACTTTGTGATTCCTGCATGACATGTACTGCTTGTTGCAAATGAGCGGCATCAATGTGGAATACGTAGCCTCAATGCCGCTTCTCCCTCCCCCGAGCATATTCATCAGTGTGCGCAGCGCGGTTGCATCACTTGCACCCCTACGGCACACTATTGTCATGCCTGTCTGTGCACATCCACAAGCCTGACGACGACACAGTGATGTCCTGCGCTGAAGGTGGATGGACACGTGTGTGTAGGGCAATGGTAAAGACAGGGCGGACACAGAAGTAGAGTTCATGCCTCGCTGAACTCGCCATGCGGCCGAGGGTAGACCTTTGGCTCATGCAGCAGAAATAGCGACACACACAACAGTTGGCATGTCTGATCCCTGACCCCCAGCGGGCCTGCGCACCCTCATATACCCCTCGGCCGAGCCCATACTCCGGGCGCATGCTACATGGCAACATTGAATTTTGCGTGACGTGTGGCGCCGACACTACACCTGAGACACACGCATTAGTTTCTTCCCTGGCAAGGCCTAAACTTAACCTCGCCCAGAGCCACCTGTGGAATGACCACAACCCTACGCTGTACTGCCATACGCAGGTCCACTCCCTCACGCTCACATGGGGGTCTGATACAGCCACATGTCCCAGGACTACCCCACTGCCTGAGGTGACTAGGTTGCGCCCGCTGTACATGGCACAACGTAATGTGGTATGGCACGGGGCCCACATGCATACATAATGACCACACGGACACACTGAGATTATCCGTGGAACTGGCTACGGGCACGTGCGCCCGGCACCTTTTATTGCCAGGGCCACACGTCCAGTGACGCCTGTGCTGGATGGGAGTTGGGTAGTGTACGCCACCCCTCAGGGGTTGGTTGGTGCTGGCAACAACTACAACAGTGATCAGACAATCAGAAGTTCAAAGCACAAACAGCAAGGTTCCAGGACTTGAGCTGCACAGAGTTGGTGGCCCCGGATGCACAGCGGCCGGCACAGGCACACCGCCACGGGACGGTGACTTGCGATGCACTGAGGTAGGGCCAGGTGAGCTGAGCTGGTGCACATTGATGTCCAAGGAGAGTGTTGCAGAGTGTTACGGGGGGCAGTGGAAGGTGTCCATCCAGGGCATTATGCAGAGGGCAGAAGCAAGCAGGAACTGGCAATATGGAGGAGTTGAATGCTACAGTCTCCTTTTCCCCACGATGTCAGTATCAGCTACATGATGATGGAGTCGACCCCCAGGCCATAGACTCTGATGCCACCAAAGTTCCACCAGAGAGTGTCCATGACTCCCGTGGCACGGAGTCAGTGGCACCAGAGCCGGAAGGGGATGCAGTCTGCGATGAGGCCTGTACAATGACATGAAGTCTGCAATTGACAAATCCAGACCCAGTTCCAATTGTGTGTCCTACTCGACCGCAGTGTAGGCCGGAGGCCGTGCTCGGCAAGGGCCCACAGACACGTGTGGTCGGAATGCTATGCACAGAGTTGGTGGCACCACCGCGAAGGGAGTATACTGATTTAGACTCTGCATTAACATGTGTACTCTGCCATTGTGTAATCAAGACTCAGTTCCAAATGTGTGGCCTACTTGTCCGCTGTGTAGGCCGGTGGAGTACGTCAACGACAGAGGAGCACTGCGAGCCTTGCCCACGGAGGCCGTGGTGGTCTGGCAGGAGGCTGCCAAGCTCGAGGGCCTCTGGCTTGGTGCGAGCGCAGGCACGTGGTGGGCCCTCTTGGGGTCATGCCGGTGTCGGCAGGTGAGCAGTGAGGCCTGGATGCGCATGGCCGGGCGGGACTGGTTCGGGGTCCAGTGGCCCGGGCTGCGGCAGACGCACAGGATCCCGGCGACACCGCTCTCGGCGACGGCCTCGAGGTGGGAGGCGCCACCCTGGCAGACACGTTGGGCATTCCGGAAGAGTACCACGCCCAGAGCTACATGTTTTTTATTCACACCCCTACGCTGGCCTGGCGTACGCCGGGCCAGCCCACTCCGCACACGCTTGCAGGGGGGGACGTCACAGGCTACATTTCCGAGACCTTCCCCACTGGCTGGGGTGACATATTTGCTTCCACTGTCCACAACACCACCACCAGCAGTATATGTCGACATGGATATGTCTGTGGTCTGCATACTGCAGTCTGTCCAGCACTTCCACGCCACACTTGGCATTGTGTGCATTCTCATTCATGGGTCACTTGCCTCCTTCGCACATGCCTGCTTCCCACCTCTCCCCGCATACTGCTATTGTGTGGCTGAGGTGCCATGCCGGTGATGGCTCATGTACATGGCTAGCCCAGGTTTCCGCAGTACGTTGTGCAGTCGTGTCTGGTGGGTGGGCATGTTGTATGTGTGTTTGTAACGTGTGCATTCCCAGGGTTGTCAGTTGCATGATTGTGGATTTGAGGTGTGTGGTGTGTTCATTTGGTACTTACCAACGAGCACTGCATTTCCGTAGGTGCCATCCTGGAAGCGCCGGTTGATGATGGACTGTCGAAGATGTATGAATTATGCACACTGCCTGGGTAGTTTGCGACGACATTGGTGAAGAGTCCCCGGTGGTCGACTATTGCCTGCACATTGATGGAATACGTGTGCTTTCTGTTGCGGTAATTGTATGCAGTGTCGGCAGGGGGCACAAGTAGGACATGTGTGCAGTCAATTGCCCCAACACGTGCAGGAAGCCTGCTATGGCGTAGAAGCCTTGCTTGGTCTCCAGTTGTTCCTGCGCAGTGTGGGGGAAGTATAGGTACTGGGGTACCAAGCTGGTGATAGCATCCAGGACAGCTGTGAGGAACTTGGATAGGGCTGGCTGTGAGACTCCTCCGACTCTGGCAGTTGTTGGTTGGAATGTCCCAGAGGCCAACAGGTGCAGCACGGCAAGCAGCTTTGTCTGAGGTGGGATGTTGGTTGTCCGCTGTGTTGGTACCGTCAGCCTGTGGGCAATGATGGTCAGGAGGCGGAGGATGGTTGACCTTTTGAGTCTGTAGTGGGCAATGACATTCTCTGGTGTCAAGTCTGTGAGGCTGGTGCGTTTCCTGAAGGTCCGCTGTCTTTGTCTGCGCTGCCTCCGTGGTGGTCCGGGGGGAGGGTCCGGGGGGTGGCGGTCCTGGGTGTGGTGGCGGTGGGTGTTGTGGCATTGTTGGGGCTCTGAGCTGCATGATGAGTAGCTCCATGGCATCTGTTGTTCTTCAGGTGTGGCTGTGGGCTGGGCTCCCTTTTCTGGTGCAGGTTGTCGTCCGACTTTGCACCAGGTCAGAGCAGGTGTTAATTTCCTGCTGCTAACGCGCCTTATCGCTTGTTTTGTGATCTTATCGCGGATCTGGCTGGTCGTTGAGAATGTTGCGTTGTGGTGTTGTCGCGGATTTTTGCACGGGAACGCCTACTCTGCATATCATTAGCGTTAGTTGCCGGGGTCATCTGTGGTGATGTTTTTTGCGGCTGCTATCGCAGGTTAACTGGTGATATCGGCTGTTTGCACCAGCTTGTTAATGGGGCGATGAATTTATCACGACTTTGGCTGCAATAAAGTGCCGATAACTTGGCGATAGCTCCTTGAGAATATGCCCCTGTGCTTTGCTGGAGAAATCTTTCCACTGCCACTCCTTGACCCCCAATTTATAGATTCCCAGATAATATTTTTTTCCGATTTCAGCACTCCATCAAAATATAAAAGGCACATGTTATTGCCGGAACAACAACAGATCACAGGAACTGCAAATTTGTGGGAAGCGAGTACCACAGTACATCAGAGCAAACTGATAAAGAGATATCTGATTCAAAACAATTATAGCAATTAATGTGCAGCTGTCCAGCCTCAGAACACCAGGGGTCTCTCAGCCGCCACTTCCAGATGTATCAGTTCTCACTCTCGGTTGCAGAGTCAATAAGCAAAGTTTAACAGCTCCTCTCTTTGCTGGATATCACGTGGGAAAGTGTACCACCGCTGCCCCTCTAGGAAATGAGTAACAGCGCCGACCTGTTTACCCTCCCACCTCACGCAGCTCCACCTCTCCTAAGATTGCATTGATTGCTGTGGAAAGACCAAACACGTTTATGCAGCCCCCGCATACCTGAGCCAGGCTTTGCCGCTGCCCGGTAACCCAAACAATGTGAGAACAAGGCAGATACTCTGTGCACGTGATAACCGAAGGTGCACCCCTGTGTTTTCTAAAGCCGGAAGGTTGGGGCGATAGGTGTCAATACAACGCAATAGTCATTTATTTCCATGATAAGATAGACCGGTGTTGCCAGAGTAGCAACACCAGTTACATCAAACAATGTAGTCAATGCAGCTCCCATACATTAAGTTCATCTCGTCCTGCTGGGCGCGGAATGTTTTTATCACCAAGAATAAAGAAACCAAGGGGGCTTATTTACAAAGCACCCTGCGCCCCCGCTGCGTCACTTTTAATATTGGAAAAAGTGACATACCGGCGGCGCAAGGGGTTTGTAAATAAGCCCCCATATTTCATTCTCACATGCCTCAAAATTGTTTGGAGCGAGCAGTGTGACGCAGGAAAAATTGTGCTCGATTGCTGCATCCGCACGTTGTAGCGTACTACCCGAACGAAAATTCTCCTAGGCGCCCACAAAGAGGTATGAAGCGCTATATAAGAAATTCATACATACAATCGCAGAATACAATAAGGTAAGTCTTCCCTGGGCCTCAGTGCAAGCAAGTAAAATGGACCCCTTTGCTGTTGGTTGGGTAGTTAAATGTAGAAATGATCAGGGTTCAGTGGGTGCCTCTGGGCCCCGGTGTCACTGCACCTGCTGCACCATTGATAGCTACAGCCCATGACTGATTAATGATTTCTAACAAGCACAGCAAGTTCGATGCTTCTGTTCCTTTACAGCTTTCCTGCTACCATGTGATAAATCGTGTAATGTCATGTTGGACGCAGGTAGGATCTTTGAAAGTCATAAGTATTTTATGTCAAATGGGTTATTTTTCCCACCATTCGCAAGGCCTACATGGTTGCTGTGAAGAATGGGTTTTAGTTTGAGCCTGCACCTCGGAAGTCCGGATGCTCACCTCGGCACGCGGGAAAGGCGGGAGAGCTACGGAACGTCTCGCGTTTCTGATAAGAGCACGCGCTGGGGAAGACGTGTGATTGGTTTCTCTGTGGTGAAGTAAGGTCTAGCATTACCGAAAACGGCGTGCACAATGCAAAGGGCCTTGAAGCAAATGTGCTTTCGCATTGGGAGTCAGTGAATGGATTATGCCATGATTCTTAGCAGTAATAAGCATTGGTGATTGTAGATATCTATGGCTTTACATTATTTAAAAAAAAAAAAGTTAATTATCTAAACCCTCTCGAGGCCTTCACATCCTCACAAATTGCCATCTGTATTCTCCCACAGCTGTCATTTGGTGAAAGGACCCGTTGCTTGCGTCTGCTATGGGCAGATATGCATACGAGGGACCTAAGGCCACAGCCGATGCACTGAAGAAAAGCTTCTCAGAATGCTCAAACAGAATTGCTGATGCATAGTTCAGATATACTTCGTACATACTTCGTACATACTTCGTACATACTTGCAACCCCTCCCAGGCCGGCGAGTTCCCTCTCCCTTACCATGTCGTGGCCCCCATTCATTACACCCCCTCTCCCCACACATTTTGAAGGACACAAGGTTGAGGTGTAATAAGGCTGCAGTTTATTGCATAATACTTAAAGCATGGATCAATATTTCACAACATTCATGGTTGGTCATTTGCGACCCATGTTTTGTCATCCTTTGCATCTCTTGGCAATAAAGTCTATAAAGTCCCACTTGCTCTGTTTCTTTCTTAATAGTTGCACCTTAACTTTATGTGGCAAACTGAAACATCCCCAGCCCCCCCTCCCGCCCCCCACCAACTTCCTGGTCTGCCCAGCTTCCGCCATCTGTCCAACCTATTGTGCCTAGTCTGCCAGGTCTGTGCCTCCATTGCCGCTGGCGTGCAGTTTCTGCATCAATAAAGACCGTGCGGGCTTTTTGGTGTTTGTACAATCTATGTGTCGAGGCTGTTCATGGGGTCGGATTATCATGCATAGGTAGGGGATCTAATTGTTTGAGCTCTTCCAGCATGATGTCCCATTCCATAGCAATGGGGTGTTTTCGCAGCCCTCGCGCTTCTTCACGTCTGAGTGCCGCGCTTTCGGCACTGCCCCACTGAGCTATCTCATCTCGCCATGCGTGTATTGAAGTGCTCTGTTTCTTTCTGACTGACAGCACTACCCCTGGGCGGTTGTCAGTTCCGCAGGTATTCCAGTGTTTACGGAGTCTAGGCTTCTCTTGCTACCGACCTCGTGGGCGGCCGTTAGACCTAGCCCGGGCTGCAAGTGCCGTTCTGCCTGGCCTGTACTTTTGCTGACCCCTCACCTGCTCCTCCGTGTCCCTGCCGTGTGGCATCCCAAGGCCACTGGCTGGGCAGCCCTTCAATCTGGCTGTCTTAGTGTGCTGTCACCTGCTCACCTGTGCCCCTGCCGTGAGACATCCCAAGGGCACTGTTTGAGCACCTCATCTATCTAATTTACTCTTTTCGTGAGTACCTTTCCGTGCTGCCTCCGCTCTGCCCTTCCCCCCGGGCCTTACATCTGCGACTACCGCAATTTGGTGTGGGTGGGTGGGAATCGATGGCGAGGTCAGTGCGCTCCAGAGTGAATTCTTGGGGGGGAAACCCCTGTCCCCCCTTTTTAACCTCTATCCCTGGCCACCCCTTGGTTGCCCATTGGACGGCTTTCCGAATTCAAAAGCCACGCCGAATCCCTGCGCAGCATTTTCATGGGCTTTTGCCTCGCGATCCCAGTCCCGCTCCGCCGCCGTGCTGGATTCCCCGTGGGCCTCTATTGGTCAGCTGCGCCTCCCGGCCCACGCTACTAATCGTTAATCAAGACTACTCCATCTACCCTTGCAGAAGGCTGAGGACATGAGCAAGGTATTGAAAACTGAGCTGGAACTGTTTGCACACGGAGGCTTCAACAAAATCCAGTGTAAGTTGTCACTGGACTCTTAATGCAATGTGTCACACCTCACTTTGCCTTTTTTATGGCATTCCATTCCATTAAATTGAACGACATCACCTGCGATCAAGGGCATAATTGCTGGAGGGATACATACGGAATAGGGCCCCCTTCACCCCGCTTTCTGTCCCCCAAATTTGCTGACTTATTCGAAACCTTCAAGAATCCTAGTCTTAAGTATGAGTCATGCATTAGGAGTTATGACCCACTTGCTTTGTTTTTTTTGCCCTGCAATGTTGTCTGTGGTCTGACCGATGTGTCTGAAATAGCAGGCTGCTCTACATTTTTTTCTCATTGAGTATCAAGCGTCTCCGCCGTGGGCGTATGGCGCTTGTGTTGAACTGCTTTCTGGAGACTTACCACTTCTCTCTGTGTCATCAGGAAAACCGCCTGATGGTCAAGGGTGAGAGCCCATGGCTGTTCTCACTACATTGCACTACACTGTGGTGTGGCAGAACATTTCAAGATACCAGACCCTTCCAGGACCTGCTGGCAATCATTAATTTATTGTGACTTTTATTTAACATTTAGGTCCTGATTCACAAAGGTAAGTTACACTTTTAAGTAAGTTTACATTTTTCTTAGTAAGTTTACTACCTTTGGTATTCACAGACTCTGAGTGTAAACTTCCGGCAAAAGTATAAGTTACATGTCTCCACGCCCAGAGTAATGCATTTTCCTTACTCGTGTATGTGTGGGTGACGTCCCTCTCTAAGCCCCTCCCCAACCATCCCTAAACCCCTCTTACTCCTCCCTAATCCCATCCCCTTTAGCAGTAAATCTGCCCATTTTCCCACACACTCCCCTGTGTCCCTCCCACATTTACTACTAAAATCTATACTTACATGTGCAGCGACTCTGTAGTCAGGGCTTGAGAACACCGCACAGATAAGTATAGGCAAAACGTATATTTTGTAGTACGTTTTGTAGTACTACAAACATACTACAAAACTCAGGGGCATATTATCAAGGCGGCGCAATAAAATGATCGCCGCTTTTGCGTCCGTTTTCGGCCGAAAAGCGGCGATAATTTTATCGCCTTATCAGCAAGGTCACGCTATCGCGTGAATCCTTGCTGTAGCGCCCTTTCCCTTAACACCCAGCTTTGCATCTCTAATGAGATGCAAAGTGGGCGTCACTGGGCGTACCCCGGATGGACTACCTTGCAAATATCGCTGATGTTCACATTGCGATATTTACAAGGCAGCCCACAGGATTTTAGCATACGTTAGATTTTGGCGAAAACAGCAGTTTTCGCCAAAATCTAACGTATGCTAAAATCCTGACTTACCTATGTTTGACATAGGGGGTGGATTATGCTGATACGACCACAGGGTCGTATCAGCAAGGTTATCGCCGTTTTGCAGGGAACATCGCTGGAAAACCAGCGATGTTCCCTGCAAAACGGCGATAACCTCGCTATCTCTGGTATTTTTATCGCCCTGGAGGAACGCGTTGTTAATAACGCGCTACCAGGGCGATAAATTCCAGAGATAGCCTGCGATAGGAAATGTATCGCTAAGCACGGCCAGCGATAATTATCGCTGGCCGTTGATAATATGCCCCACAGTTAGTGAACCAGGCCTATTGTGTTCTCCTTAGGTTACTTATGTGCTTCAGAACAGCAGATATATACAGTTATATGAAGAGGCAAACAACAGAGGTGGAAAACTAAGTTGGCATTGTTAGTATGGCGAGCGGCACTGATGAAATACAAACCACTACTGTTCAGACTGCAGCAGGTCCACTTCTACCTGCCTCCATCTTCTTGAAATCAAACAAATAGCAAAAACAACCTTCTAATTCATTCCAACCTACTCACAGCCCAATGATTCTGTCTCTGAAACGATGTCCGGCTTTGACACTGTAAAAAAAGACTTCATAATTTCTGGACCTGTCACTTGCTATTGCTTTTCAAGTTATTACATCAAACTGGAAGAATGCTGAGAATATCAATGTTACTAGTTGGTGGAATATTTTTTGTTCCCATCATAGACTTGATACAGCTTCGGCTACATCTACATTACAGATGACAAATAAAGACCTCTTTTGGTCTCTGCTCATTAGTTACTTAAACAAAAAGCCTAAACCATCCAAGGATTCTACGATGGTTTTCCAGCCCCCTTGAATGTTTTTTCCCTTTCCTGTTTAACATCATATGTAGTTATCTTGCCATTGTCAATATATGAGATAAGTTGTTATATGTCATGAGGTTACTATATGGAATAAGCTGTAATATGATATAAGGTTTTATTATGTGATACATGTGCAGCTATGCAATATATATTGTTTTATTCTTTCTTTTTCTTCCTTTTCTCTTCCCTTCTCTTCTCTCCGCTATCTTCTTCTGTTTTCTTTCTTCCTGTTTTCTCAAAATACAAATTACAAAAAATGCGATATCTTAAGTGCAGAGTTATGATATTATCTTAATAAGTTTATTGTACAATTTTCTCTTTTGTATCTTAAGTATTATTTATTTTTGCCTTTTCTGTTAATACTCTATTTCATATCCTAGTTTTCCACTATAAGTATCAGATAATTCTGTACATTTGTATTTCACTTTAATAAAGCTTTTCTTAAACAGTAAAAAAGACTTCATCCCTGTTTTCGTATTTCTTCACACATTGGAAGGACAAGGAGTCCAAAGTGGCCAAAGGAAATAATGATAATGAACAAGCAAAGGGATATCTTGGTGGTCGCCATAAAGTGACAAATTACCACACCTTCATAGCAGTCACTAGATCACAAACAACCTGTCACCAAAACCATAAATGGGTACGTTTATACAACGGGAATATGGCCAAAGTTTTGTTGCTTAACTGACTCCTGTTTTGTTTGGTAGAAGGAGAAGGATTCTGAATTTAGGTGGGGTTCATTTAATTATTGTTATTTGCACATGCCGCAACAATTAAAACGATTTAAGCTATGTCAAAGAAATGCTTTATACATAAAATCATAGAAATAAAAAACAAATTGCCTGCTCATCAATAATCTAGCGCTGCCTTTCCCGCTATCCTCTATTTGATCTTTCAGGTGGTTAGCCATGCACACCAGATGTAAGATGCCACTGTGAAATGTATCTATGTTCCATCTGTCCTGTTACAAACTGCAAGACTTTGAGAAATTGGGTCGTTGGTTTACTGGGGTGTGAGCCCTGGTCAAGCAACAGCCGCAATCCCTCGCAGGGTGTACCACAAAAAGTACCCAAATTAATCTGCCAATCCTGGGTAGCTTGGCACAAAAAGCAGTCAGACGTAACTTAGAAGCAATGTGTAAAGTATTTATGCAGGACACAAACACTAATAAAGTGAAAACACAACACAAGAAAAATCCCACACCAAATTAGAAAAATAGAGTCAATTTTAATAAATTAGTTGACACCAAACCAACAAAATCTAATCAGTAAAACCTGAGTTATACTTTTTTAATGTTTTTTTTGTAAAAACTAGAACTTAAAAGATCAAAACACCAACCTAGGACATCTAGTCACGCAAGACCGAGTCAAAGTAAAAACACATGGCCGACCACTATGGCACGCCTTCAGATACAAGAAGTGGATTGGACCCGAACCGCACTTACCTTCAGACTTAAAAGAAATCCTGAGAAAAAATGTCCGAGAAGCAGGGGCGGCTGCTGCCAAAATAAACTGGTGACGCAGTGCGGGGGGGGAATAATAATAATAAAAAAAACACTTACCTCAAGCTGCCACTCCCACTGCCAGCTGCCTCGGTGAAGAAGTATGAGGAAGTCCATGGGCCACTCCCACCCAATCCAGATGCTGCTCTCAGCATGAGAGCAGCGCCAGGACTGGTATGAGCCACCTGGTTAGGTGCTCAGTAAGTGACGGTTAGACTTTGCTATTTTTCCACAAGGCTGTACAATACAGCTGGGTTGGAGAAATCAAAGCGCACATGATGGTTTGGATGGCCTAAGACAGCTGGCCAAACCATCATGCGCACTTCCAGTGCCCAACAACTCCTCCTCCCCCTGCTGGCTGTCACTCAGGATGCCCGTCCGCCCCTCCCTTGACTCGGCAGCATCGTCGGTCAGAGAAAAATAGAACGATAATAAAAGTCTTTTATTATCATTTTATTTTTCTTCTGCACGGAGTGGGGCGACGCTTCTCACCATTGTGGAGGAGCCACTACTGCTGAGAAGGTAAAGTTCAGCGGGGAAGGCTGCAGGAGGTGTCCAAGGAGGGAGCATTGCCGTTGGATGGCCTTGGGTCAAAGCCACGGTGAAGATTTCTACGTTAGGACTTAGTCTCGGAAATGGAAGTCCAAAACCTCCAACAGGACGAGGCAGAGGGCTGTAGCCGAAACAGTTCCACGAGGCCGGATACCCCTTTGGCAAAGGATCGCTTAAAAGGATTGGCTGCTGTGGAAAAGAACGTAGCGGGAGAAGTCACAAAGTCAATCCGAGCGAGCAGGTTGGTCCTGGTCTTCTCCTGGTTCTCAGAGCAGTTTTTGGCCAACATTTTTTAAGTCCTCAGTTTTGGGATTTGGCCACCTGGGCAACTTTAGTACCACAGCCAAGGGTCCAGGACTCACTCAGTTTTTACCAGGTGCGGGTTTAAGATGGTGGGAGTCTTTTGTGTCCCGGTGGCTCTGAACAAGAGGCCAGCACACTAGCCCTTGGAGTCACTCTGGTAGTCCTGGGTTCAGGTGAAGATGCAGGCTCAACAGCAAGACTGGCCTCTGAGGGTTCAAGGCAGGCTCCAGGCAGCTAAGCAGTCCTTCCTGGTACAGCAAATCAGTCTTGCAGAGTACACTGAAGTTCACAGCAGTAGGCAGTCCTCTGAGAGTCCTTCCACAGGTCCAGGAGTGAACCGAAGAGTGGGTCTGAAGGTCTTATTTTTATACCCTGGTGCGCTTCCTCTGGAAGGCGGGAGATGCTTCTAGAAAGGTTCTAGGAAGTACATGGCATTTCCTGACTTCCCTTCCCTGGCTCCAGGCTGGCTGCAGGGACAATGTGTGGGTTGTTAGGCCCTTTGTGTGAGGGCAGAGCACACTCTAATTCAGTTGCAAGTGGGGCTGTGCTTGTCTCTGCCCCCTTATCCTGCCAGCAGATGACCCATTGAGGAACACCTAATCCCTCTACTGTGTGGCTGCCTGGGAGGAATCCACAAAGTATAACTGTCAGCTAAACCCAGTCATTTGACCCAAGACAGGCTGCAGACACAAAGGACAGGAAAATACCAACTTTCTAAAAGTGGCATTTTCAAAATTCTATTGAAAAATCCGACTTTACCATTAAAGAGTGTGACATAGCTACATGCTCCTGTGAAAAATTGGGTTAATAGTTGACTGTGGGGGCGGGGTGAGTGAGCCCTGGTCAAGCAGCAACCACAATCCTTGTCAGGGTAAGGCACAAGCAAACCCCAAATTAACCTGTGCTCATCCCCCTGGTGCCTTGGCACAGAGCAGTCAGGCTTAAATTAGAGGCAATGTATAAAGTATTTGTGCAACACTTCAAACAGAAATATAGTGAAAACACCACACAAATAGGATCCCACACCAAGTTTGGAAAATAGAGCAGAATTTAATAAATAAAACAAGCCCAAAATTTAAAAAATCCAATCAGTAGAACCGGAGTTATGAATATTTAAAGAATAAAGTGTAAAATGGTGCCTAAAAGCACTAAACACCAACCGCGGCTATCTGGTTGCGCAGGACCAGGTCAAATTCAAAAGTTGAGGCTGACCGCGATGGAGCACAGGTCGGATACAGTTCCAGGTTAGTCCCACTGAAGGTTTACTGCCTCAAGTTTTGTGCCAAGAGTGCTCTTCGTGTTGTAGAGGGCCACAAGGAGCAAAGAGAGCGTCGTGGGAGGCTGTTGGCATGACACAAAGAGCAGGCCAGGGGTAGAGGACAGACAGGCTGGAACTTTGCGTTGGCTGTCACTTGCGGTCAGTCTATGCTGCAGTGCGAAGAGATGGTGCTTCACACTGATGTTTGGTGTTAGCGGTGTTGTCTCATTGTGAACGGGCCCGTTCGCGGTTGAGAAGAGCCCAAAAGATTCATTTCAGCACATATGAGTCACAACAAGGGTCCAGGACCTCAGAGGCTCCACTTGGGGGGGCAGGAATGTGCTGCAGCAGGGTCCAGGGGCTGTTTCAAGATGTTCGGAAGCCTTTTATGTCACTGAGGCTCAGGTCAGGCCAGCAGTCTAGCCCTTGGAGTCCTTCTGGGGTCCTGGATTCAAGATGAAGTTGCAAGTCCAGTTCTCCTTTCACAGGCAAGTGGGCAGCAGGTCAGAACAGCAGGGCAGGAGTTCCTTTAGAGCAGCAGTCCAGCAGAGTGGCACTCCTTGTAGCAGAACATAAGTCCTTCTCCCTGGCAGAGTAGCCAAAGGTCCAGAAGTGACCTGAGGAGTTGGTGTCTGAGGCCCACTATTTATACCCAGTTGTGCCTTTGAAGTGGGGGAGAAGCTTCTAGAGGTTTACTTTTCAAGTCCACATATATCCTGCCTTCCCTGTCCTGGCTCCAGACTAACTACAGGGGGTATGCAGCTCTTTGTGTAGAGGCAGGACGCAGCCTATTCAAGTGTAAATGGAGCTGTGCCCAGCTCCTCCCTCCCATGCTGCCCGTGATGGCCCATCCAGGCACACCTAAGCGCTCTATTGTGTGTGGCTGTCTAGGAGGAATACACAAAGCTCAACTGTGAGCTACACCCCACCATGTGACCCAGAGACAGGCTGCAGACACCATATGGCTAATGCAAGAGAATTGAAACTTTCTAAAAGTGGCATTTTCAGAATTGCAATTTAAAATCCGACTTTACCATAAGTTACGATTTTAAATCGTGATTCCAGAGACACCAAATAGGAACTGGCTACTTCTTCCAATTTGAAAATTACTCTTATAAAATATAATAAGGTAACTTCAATGTTATCCTATGGGAGAGATAGGCCTTGCAATAGTGAAAAACAAATGTAAGAGTTTTCCACTACCAGGACATGGAAAACGTATAAGTACATGTCCTATGTTTTAAATACTTTGCACCCTGCCCTCTGGGCTATCCAGGGCCTACCCTTGGGGTATTTGGGGTAAATACCAGTAGTATTTAATTTACAGGCCCTGGGCACATGTAATGCCACTTTACTAGGGACTTATAAGTAAATTAATTATGCCAGTTGGGTATAAGCTAATTTTAAATGTTTTAGGGAGAGAGCACAATCACTTTAGCACTGGGTAGCAGTGGTAAAGTGCACAGGGACCTAAGGACAACAAAAACAAATTCAGCAAAAAATAGGAGTGAAGGCAAAAAGTTTGGGTATGACCTTGCAGAAAGGGCCAAGTCCAACACGTCCCTCCTTCAGCCAAAAGCCAGGGTGGACTAATCAATACCTTGATGGGCTTCCCTACTTAGGTGATAGAACATGGACGAAGGCCCTGCTAGGCAGGGGCACTTGTCAGTTCTACACCTCTCTGAACTCACTTCAGAGAGACTTGGATCCCTCTGTCTATACTCTACTGAGCCACTGAACTGACCCACGGGAAACCCGTCTCCTCATCTGTGCAGCAACTAACGTGAACTTGCTCACAGATGAATCCCAGTAGGCAGACAGTACCTCCATGGTCAAGAAAGGGATATGGCCCATTACACCCCTTGGATCAGACTCCTGTCCCCAACCCAAGGAAATCTCTGCCCATAAGGACAGCATTCAACAGAGGCCACTAATAGCTGTCAGTGTCAAGAGCCAGGCCCCAGGCCATCTAAGGGGCCTCTGACCTCTGTGGTCTCAACACAATATCCCAGGTGTTACACACCTTTCTTCCACTCTCTCCCCTAGCAGTCCGGGGTGGTAGCCTGAGACAGGAGTCAGCGGTGAGTCCTTCCTCCCCCTGCCCCTCCATGTGGTGTTCTGTACCCTCCGTTTGAGAGTGGTACATACAGATGTCTGAGCTTTCATGGAGCCCTGGGCAGCCACACCTCCTAGCTCTTCTATCAACGGTAGCAACTCATTCCCCAGAATACAGTCAATGGGCATCAGGGAACTAACTATGCCCTTTCTCTGATTCACCTCCCCACCTCACTTCAGGGAAACCAGGGCCATGGGGCAGACAAAGTCCTGCCCCTGGGCCTGAGTTACCCTACACACCTGACCGGTATATTGCTCTGGGGAAACCAGCCTTTCCACTACCATGGTCTGGCTAGCCGTAGTGTCCCTCAGAGCAGTAACAGGGACCCCATTCACCTTGACCTGGTGGAAGTGAAGACTCCCACCATCAGGGATCACCAGTCTACCCTCTGAGTTCACCCCCCAAATAGGGTAGGTTAGGGCATGATCTATATCCTGTTCCTGGGGACTACTTACCCCTAAGGCCATACTGGCCACCCCTGCAGAGATACCACCAGATGGTGGTTTCTCCTTGGGCCTTCTTGTGTCCTAGCTGAGAACAGTCAAAGCAGCAGGGTCAGTATTGGGGCACTTTGGGCCACCACCCACCAGTACCTCCCTTCTTCTTCTCCAAAGCGGCATTGGAACACTTTCCTTTCTGTTTAGCCTGGGACTTGTCTGGGTCTCCCTTGACCCTCCCCTCACTCTGTTGGGGGGAACCTGAACCACCCTTCTTGGGGTCAGCCCCAGGTACCTCTTTGGACACTGGTGCTGACCTAGAGGCCTGCCTCCTCAGCAAGCTTTCTTGGGTCACTCATCTTGCTGTCTACCAGGTGTTGGCTCAGCTCTGTAAAACAGGCATTGAGCATGTGCTCCATCAGAATCAGGTTGTACAGCCCAACAAAATCATCCACTTTGCTGCCCATCACCCAGCCCTTCAGTGCCTTGGTGGCATAATCTACGAAGTCCACCCAGGACTGTTTGGGAGCTTGTGGCTGTCCCTGAACGTCTGACTGTACTTCTCAGGGGGTCAGCCTAAACTTAGCAACAAGGACTGCCTTCATGGGGTCATACCTGGTCTGATCATTTGCCTCTAGTGTCAAGAGTGTGTCCCTCCCCTCCGTAGGCATGTGTATCCACAGGATATCCTACCCAGTATTCCTCTGCTACCTTGTGTACCATGAGTACAACTGCATAAGCAGCAAACCACTTGTCCATATTACCTCTCACCACATAATTAGGCACCTGGGGTATGCAGACTCTCACCTCTCCAGCAGACACTGTTGGTACACTGCCACTACCATTGTTGGAAACTGTAGGTTGCCTTGTCTTTAGCTCCAGCTCCCTAATGCTTGTTTCATGCAACAGTAGCTTTTTCTCAGCTAAGGCCCTCTCAACCTCATCCTCAGCCCTCTTCTCCTCCCTTTCCAGATTTACCTTGGCCAGCTCTAGCTTGAGCATCTTTCCTCCCTCCTGTCCTCCATGTCCTCTAGGGTAGGACCCCTGGAAAATACACTGCTCCCTGCGTGGAAAACTAGTTCTAACTCGAGGGTCAAGTCATCCTCCTCAGCCGAATGTTGCCCCTCGGGACTGGCATGCAAGTTTTGCTCCACATCATCCTCTCCATCTTAGTCCTTTGTTGTGACTGGCAACTGGTGGGCCTCTGCTCATGCCCTCAAAGCCATTTGGAGCTCCACCTTTCTGGTGCTCCTTTTGGCGAGCAGCCTCCTCTTCTGGCAAAGCTCTGCCACAGTGTAGCTCTCCAGATTGGCAAGCTCAAACTCCATTTTTGCAGGGGGGCCATGGACACAAACAGTCAGGTAAAGTAGGAATACATTTAGAAAAAACCAAAAAGGGCCAATCAGGGAGAATTTAAAACTCAAATTGGTCTTAGGTATGGGATGGTAGTGTACACCAAATCACTCTATGGCACTGCGCAAACACAAGTCCTGATCCCACCTCTGATCACCAATGTGAGAAATTGGGTTACTGGTTGACTGGGGTGTGAGCCCTGGTCAATCAGCGCCAGGATCCTTGTCCGGGTAAGGCAGCAAGAAATAGGAGGAGTGAAGGCAAAAGGTTTGGGTATGATACTGCAGAAAGGGCCAAGTCCTACAGTTCCTGTGAGAAGTTGGCCTGGCATATGCTGTCCACTAATTATAGTGGGCACCTTGCACCAGTCCAAATCGACTCTTATGGTAGATAGGTTTAAGACAACCTTTTAAAGAAAGCTATCCTAGTGGTAGCTGTGGAGAGCAGCCTTCAGGCTAAGTCTCGGAGGAATGTAAAGCAGCTTGTTTTACCATATAATCTCTTGAATCACCAAATGAAAAGACACCACACAGGTATATATATCAAATATATATGTATTTATTTCTAAATAACTCTCTACTAATCTCTTTATGAGATTAGAAGACAAACATATGCACAAATCAACGTTTCTCAATAAGTTAAGCACAAAATATGGCTGGGGCCCTAGGGGCGTACCAGACCATATACTAAGTAAGAGACTTAGAAACAACGACTTGCAAGGAGACAAGGCCTAGGGCCTTCAGAAGTGCTGGGGCCTCACAAAACCACCCAAGGCAGGTAAGTAAAGGACCCACGGGGGACGCGTGCAGTGTGGATACACAGGCGCGAATCGCCGTTAACTTCAATGGGGCAAGTCGCGGTTGGAAATAAAGAGTTTTAGGATACTTCGGGAGAACCTACAAGCAAGTCACTTACAGGGTAAGTAGTTCTAGGGCCCACACCCACAGGAGCACCGTAGTGCTGGAGTTACCTCACCCAGGGAAGCCGGGTGCACAGGTGTCCTTTGGTGTCGGGTCGCGGCGTCGTTTTCAATGGCGAACAAAGAAGACTTGCTGCTTGCGGGAGCTGAAGAAGTGTCCGGTGGAATCCAAGCCTGGATTCTGAAGAAGGATGACCTGAAAGCAGAGGGGACAGTGTTCAAAGTCACTTGGCAGTGACCCGGGGCAAGGAAGATGGATGCCCACCGTCGTCGGTCGCTTCAGGTCGGTTGCAGGTGCCTTGACTCTTCAGCCACGTGGTCCAGGAGGCGTCGACGACGACCAGGAGCTGGATTCGGTGTGTCCCTCGACGTCTGCAGCTGACTGCGGTGTCGGCAACTCGATCGGAGCCAACAAGCCTTGGCAGCCGCAAGTCTCGGGGAGATGAAGAAAAGTCGATGGCGCAGACCAGCAAGGTCTGTGGAACTCACCCAGCGAGGGTAAGTCAGGGCAGGCCTGGAGCAACCAGGGGAGCCCTTTGGTTTCTTTAGGAAGTCTTCTGGGGACCCACAAGCCAGCGGGCAAGGGATCGCGAAGACACCTCGGGCGGAATCACTCAACAGGGGCCCACGGTCACTCGGGACGGTGTAGGCCTCTGATCTTCGGAGGGATTCCTGCTGGAGGTCGGGACCACACGTGGTCCAAAGCACAAGTTCGTGGAACGTTGTGAAGGGGTTGCACTCGACAATAGTGCACGGTACCCAGGGGTCGCGGTTCCTCGTTACTCGTGGGGTCCACTTGCCTCAGCTTCGCTGGGGACTCACGATGGCCTGGGAGAGGTCAGGAAATCCACTTCCTGGGCTGCAGGGACTTCGGACTCCGGCGGGAGCGGCGTAGTTTGCGACCGTCGTTGTCGTTTTTGGTGCCTGCCAAGCAGGGGAGTCACTCCTTGACTCCAAGGGAGATTCTTCTGTCTTCCAAAGGTAGTGGAACGTCGAAGGGCCAGGATTCTTCTGTAGAGCGTCGTCCAGGGGTTATCTGCTTTGCAATGGCAAGGTTCCCCCTCTTATACTAAAAAGAGGGGAAGGACTAGCTCTATGACCCCACCTATGGGAGGGTCAAGGGAGGGGGTGGCTACACCCACTTCCCTTTGTCCAGTTTCGCGCCAGAGCAGGGGCAGGTAGCCCCTGAGCTGGTTTGAACTGGCATATGCACAGAGGAGCCTTCTGCTCCCCCAGTGCAGGACTTCAAAGCACTCTAAGAGTGCACCCACCCAGCCCCAATACACTAAACCCTGTCTGGAAGGTGGTTACACCTCCCTGTGACAGGATGCCTATTGTTGGGCTTCCTCCACTGCGAGTTTCGGTCATCAGCAGGAGGGCAGCCCAGTGTCTGTGACTGGTGGCATCCATTTTGTGATGCCAGGGCTCTTTAGGATTCTACCGCGTTTCCACAGCAGGTACATGTCTTATCCCTCTAGAAGGGTGGAATGCTACCCCCGCCGCCAAGATTGGCGGGGGGTAGTATTCCAAGATGTTTGACACCAAACACGACATGTTTTGATGCAGCCATTCCAAAGTTAGCATTTACCGCGAGGATATAATGCACTTAAATAGTATATGGTTTAACCGCATCCACAAACAGCACCAGAGAATAGACTCTGAGAGCTGCAGAGGGGCCCTGCTCAGGCAGAGGCACCCCCTCACATAGAAGCCAAGCACCCTGCCCTCAGGATTGATAGGGCCTGCCTTAGGGGTGACTGATAGGTTTATATGTGTGTGCAGGAGAGATATAGGAAACCTATATCTCAGTGAGGGGTGCTAGCACCACCTCACCCAGGCTGCAGTAGCAGGCCTGTGGTGTCAGATTTAGACTGCTTCCCAGGGGTGGCATAACACATGCTGCAGCCCCTGGTAGGCCTGTGAAGTACCTATGCCCTTGGCACCTAAGGTACCATATACTAGGGACTCATAAGGCACCACAGTATCCAATCACTAGTGCACCTAGAGTGCACTCCATGTCGTTTAGAGAGAGCAGATAGACTGGGGCCCTGAATAGCAGGGTCCCAGTCCAACTAAGTCATAAACCAGCAAAACACCAGGAAAAAAGTGGGGGCAACCATATAGTCAGATTCCACCTTCCTACATAACCCCCCCAAACGAAAGGAGATAAGGCTAACCTTGACCAGTTGAGCCTATATTGACTAAGTGGCCATATAAGGAAGCACCTGCACTAGCATGGTTGCCCCCTATGTTATGGTCCACTAAGCAATCCCTCGCCCTAAGGGTATGAGAGGGTCTCCACCATGGGGAATCACTACCTCTGGTGTGCTTAGGTAAAGTACAAGGCCGGTGAGGTGTCTGAGTAGGGAAGTGAGGCCCTAGGAATGTTGGCCTCAGCTTCCTCAGATCACTGGTCACCATGTATGCCTGTCTTTCCATGACTGAGTTGCACTTTGCTCTAAGGGTCAACCTTTGGCTGCCTACAGCTGGGGGTTGGGTCCCTTTGGATGGAACACTGGAGGGACATGGCAGGTTTGGAACCTTCTGGTCCCAGGTTTGCCCTTGCCTACCAGAGTCCTTCTGGGGGAGGTCCCTACATAAAGGTATGGGGGATCCCTCAGTGTGTAGAGGAATTTTCACCTGGCTAGGGCTACTAGACTGGGTGCCCCTAATCTGCTGATGGGGGGCTTCCTCTGGACAGGGGGCCCGGGGGGTCCACTGACCTCCCTGACCTCTGCAGCCCTGGGCTGACTGAGGCAGGGTAGAGAGGGGCAGGTTACCTGCTCCAGACTGGGTACCACCTTGGAAGGGTCCTCTGCCATCAGGGGTGTGGCCAGGCCAGGCCTGACTACCTCTGTGGCAGTTCCTTCACTAGGGGTAGGGTCAGTTCCCTGAGGAGGCTGACCCTTACCTACTGTCTGGGGGAAGAAGACTTTTCTTCAACCCTTGTGCTCTCTTTCGGGGGAGAGTGGGCCATTCTTTCAGGCTCCATCTCTCCAAATTCTTGGGCTGGGGCTGTGGCCATCACAGCCCCACTAACCTTTGCAGGGACGCCCAACATCCTAAGATGGGTTTGGTGTTCAACTTCAGCCCAGGCTGAAATTTCCAAATCATTGCCCATCAGGCAATCTACAGGTAGGGTTGGGGACACTGCCACTCTTTTTGGGCCTGTGACCCCCTCCCAGCTGAGATTGACTATGGCCATGGGGTGATCTGTTCTGACACCATCAATGTTGGTCACCTGGTATTTAAACTCAGGTAAAAGCTGGTGAGGGGGGACTAGTTTCCCTGCCACCATGGTGACACTAGCCCCTGTGTCCCTAAATGCCACAGCTTTCTGACCATTAATCATTGGCTCCAGTCTGTACCTGCCCAATGCTATGGGACCCATGGTAAAGGTGGCATATCCTACACCACCATCAGAATCTGAGGAGTCTGTTGAGGGGGTCCTGTCTAAACTAGGGCCCACCTCTGTTCCTCTTGCAAAAGCACCTAACTTTTTGGGTGCACTACTCCCAACTGGAGGATTACTACTGGTAGTACCAGGAGGGGTGGTAGTAGTTGTTGGAGGAACATTTTCTTTATTGCCATTCCTGGGACAACTGGGATCAGATTTCCAGTGCCCAGGCTTTTTACAGACATGGCAATAGGGTTTCTTTTCAGGAGAGGAAGGAGTTTGGGACCCACCCCCAGAAGAGGACTTTTGGGGCCCTGTAGTGGACTTATCCTTAGATTTATCCCCACCTTTCTCTTGGGACTTGGTAGAATCTTTCTTGTGGTCACCACCCTGATTCTTAGGCCTTACCCTGGTTCTGACCCATTTGTCTGCCTTCTTTCCCAATTCTTGGGGAGAGGTCAGATCAGAGTCCACCAGGTACTGGTGTAAAAGCTGGTTTTGACAATTATTAAGGATCTGTTCTCTCATCATTAGATTATAAAATCCTTTGAAATCAGTAACCCTACTGCCAACCAGCCAACCCTCCAGAGCCTTGGATGCACAATCTACAAAGTCTGTCCAGTCCTGAGTCTGTGCCTTCTGGGTATCTCTGAACTTCAACCTGTACTCTTCAGTGGTTAAGCCAAACCCATCTATCAGTGCACTCTTCAGGACCTCATAATTATCAGCATCCTCTTCTCTAACAGTGAGGAGCTTGTCTCTACCTTTATCTGAAAAGGAGAGCCACAAGATTGCTGCCCACTGCTTTTGGGGGACCTGCTGTACTCTACAGGCCCTCTCCATAGCAGTTATCCACTTGTGGATATCATCCCCACTCTGGTAGGGAGGAACAACCTTGCTCAGGTTCCTATGGTCAGGGACATATTCTCTGCTTCTAGGGACACTGTTGCTGCCACCAGGGGGTTCTAAACCCTCCCTTCTGGAAGCTCTCTGGATCTCCAGGGCTTCTCTATCCAGTGCCAACTGCTTGGTTCTGAGGGCCACTTTGGCTTCCTCATACTGGAGCAGTTTGCACCTTCTCTCAGAGGAGGTCTCTCTTAAGTTAAAGTATGAGCTCCTCTCTTGGACAAATTCTCTGCCAGAGTGATAAGAGTGCTCAGATTCCCTGGAAGGGGATCTGTGCCTCTCATCCACTCTGCCAGTTCTCTTAGGGAGAATTCCTCTGTCCTGTTCAGGCTCCTTGAAGCCTGGCCCTTCAACCACAGAGTCTTGGTCATTCTGATTTTCATCATCTGACCCAGATACTATGACTGACCCACCCACTGATTCAAACCCTTTAGCTCCTAGAGCCAATCTAAGGTCATCTGCTGTTAGCAGATCTATCAGGTGCAGGGTTGAGGGACTCTGTCCTAGTCTCAGGTGTCTGTCAACACACATGGCTCTCAAGTCAGAGAAAGCCATGTCCTTATACTGAGGCTGAGTGGATCCACTGGGTCCACCCTTCAAGGACATTCTAGTGTTGTGCAGTGTTGTACTACCTACACTAGTTTGTGGCCTACTGATCCTAGCTTGAGCTGTGGAAAGGGTGTGCTATCCCTTGGCACACAGCTCTAAGTTCAGTAGAACTTATTGATACTAAGCTTGACTTTATATGTACCTTGAGTACCTATAATGGTTTTCAGTTAGTAATTCAAATAGAGATTTTCTGGTAAAACAATGGCAAGCTGGAATCCCACACGCTGCCCACCAATGTGAGAAGTTGGCCTGGCATATGCTGTCCACTAATTATAGTGGGCACCTTGCACCAGTCCAAATCGACTCTTATGGTAGATAGGTTTAAGACAACCTTTTAAAGAAAGCTATCCTAGTGGTAGCTGTGGAGAGCAGCCTTCAGGCTAAGTCTCGGAGGAATGTAAAGCAGCTTGTTTTACCATATAATCTCTTGAATCACCAAATGAAAAGACACCACACAGGTATATATATCAAATATATATGTATTTATTTCTAAATAACTCTCTACTAATCTCTTTATGAGATTAGAAGACAAACATATGCACAAATCAACGTTTCTCAATAAGTTAAGCACAAAATATGGCTGGGGCCCTAGGGGCGTACCAGACCATATACTAAGTAAGAGACTTAGAAACAACGACTTGCAAGGAGACAAGGCCTAGGGCCTTCAGAAGTGCTGGGGCCTCACAAAACCACCCAAGGCAGGTAAGTAAAGGACCCACGGGGGACGCGTGCAGTGTGGATACACAGGCGCGAATCGCCGTTAACTTCAATGGGGCAAGTCGCGGTTGGAAATAAAGAGTTTTAGGATACTTCGGGAGAACCTACAAGCAAGTCACTTACAGGGTAAGTAGTTCTAGGGCCCACACCCACAGGAGCACCGTAGTGCTGGAGTTACCTCACCCAGGGAAGCCGGGTGCACAGGTGTCCTTTGGTGTCGGGTCGCGGCGTCGTTTTCAATGGCGAACAAAGAAGACTTGCTGCTTGCGGGAGCTGAAGAAGTGTCCGGTGGAATCCAAGCCTGGATTCTGAAGAAGGATGACCTGAAAGCAGAGGGGACAGTGTTCAAAGTCACTTGGCAGTGACCCGGGGCAAGGAAGATGGATGCCCACCGTCGTCGGTCGCTTCAGGTCGGTTGCAGGTGCCTTGACTCTTCAGCCACGTGGTCCAGGAGGCGTCGACGACGACCAGGAGCTGGATTCGGTGTGTCCCTCGACGTCTGCAGCTGACTGCGGTGTCGGCAACTCGATCGGAGCCAACAAGCCTTGGCAGCCGCAAGTCTCGGGGAGATGAAGAAAAGTCGATGGCGCAGACCAGCAAGGTCTGTGGAACTCACCCAGCGAGGGTAAGTCAGGGCAGGCCTGGAGCAACTAGGGGAGCCCTTTGGTTTCTTTAGGAAGTCTTCTGGGGACCCACAAGCCAGCGGGCAAGGGATCGCGAAGACACCTCGGGCGGAATCACTCAACAGGGGCCCACGGTCACTCGGGACGGTGTAGGCCTCTGATCTTCGGAGGAATTCCTGCTGGAGGTCGGGACCACACGTGGTCCAAAGCACAAGTTCGTGGAACGTTGTGAAGGGGTTGCACTCGACAATAGTGCACGGTACCCAGGGGTCGCGGTTCCTCGTTACTCGTGGGGTCCACTTGCCTCAGCTTCGCTGGGGACTCACGATGGCCTGGGAGAGGTCAGGAAATCCACTTCCTGGGCTGCAGGGACTTCGGACTCCGGCGGGAGCGGCGTAGTTTGCGACCGTCGTTGTCGTTTTTGGTGCCTGCCAAGCAGGGGAGTCACTCCTTGACTCCAAGGGAGATTCTTCTGTCTTCCAAAGGTAGTGGAACGTCGAAGGGCCAGGATTCTTCTGTAGAGCGTCGTCCAGGGGTTATCTGCTTTGCAATGGCAAGGTTCCCCCTCTTATACTAAAAGAGGGGATGGACTAGCTCTATGACCCCACCTATGGGAGGGTCAAGGGAGGGGGTGGCTACACCCACTTCCCTTTGTCCAGTTTCGCGCCAGAGCAGGGGCAGGTAGCCCCTGAGCTGGTTTGAACTGGCATATGCACAGAGGAGCCTTCTGCTCCCCCAGTGCAGGACTTCAAAGCACTCTAAGAGTGCACCCACCCAGCCCCAATACACTAAACCCTGTCTGGAAGGTGGTTACACCTCCCTGTGACAGGATGCCTATTGTTGGGCTTCCTCCACTGCGAGTTTCGGTCATCAGCAGGAGGGCAGCCCAGTGTCTGTGACTGGTGGCATCCATTTTGTGATGCCAGGGCTCTTTAGGATTCTACCGCGTTTCCACAGCAGGTACATGTCTTATCCCTCTAGAAGGGTGGAATGCTACCCCCGCCGCCAAGATTGGCGGGGGGTAGTATTCCAAGATGTTTGACACCAAACACGACATGTTTTGATGCAGCCATTCCAAAGTTAGCATTTACCGCGAGGATATAATGCACTTAAATAGTATATGGTTTAACCGCATCCACAAACAGCACCAGAGAATAGACTCTGAGAGCTGCAGAGGGGCCCTGCTCAGGCAGAGGCACCCCCTCACATAGAAGCCAAGCACCCTGCCCTCAGGATTGATAGGGCCTGCCTTAGGGGTGACTGATAGGTTTATATGTGTGTGCAGGAGAGATATAGGAAACCTATATCTCAGTGAGGAGTGCTAGCACCACCTCACCCAGGCTGCAGTAGCAGGCCTGTGGTGTCAGATTTAGACTGCTTCCCAGGGGTGGCATAACACATGCTGCAGCCCCTGGTAGGCCTGTGAAGTACCTATGCCCTTGGCACCTAAGGTACCATATACTAGGGACTCATAAGGCACCACAGTATCCAATCACTAGTGCACCTAGAGTGCACTCCATGTCGTTTAGAGAGAGCAGATAGACTGGGGCCCTGAATAGCAGGGTCCCAGTCCAACTAAGTCATAAACCAGCAAAACACCAGGAAAAAAGTGGGGGCAACCATATAGTCAGATTCCACCTTCCTACAGTTCCCAATTGGAAATTACAGCGTATTAAATGTAATAAGGAATCCCCCATGTTATCCTATGGGAGGGGTAGGCCTCACAGTAGTGAAAAACGAATTTAGGAATTTTTCATTACCAGGACATGCAAAACTTAAAAGTACATGTCCAACCTTTTAATAACAGAGCCCCCCGCCTATGGGCTACCTAAGGTCTACCTTAGAGATGACCTATATGTAATAAAAGTGGAGTTTAAGGGTTCGCAAGGGGGTTATAATGCCAAGTCAACATCAGCAGTTTAAAACTACATCAGGCTGCAATGGTAGGCTTGAGACATGTTTTAATGTGCTACTTAAGTGGTGGCACAATAAGTGATGCAGGTCCACTGGTAGTATTTAATTTACCTGGGTATATGGTATACCACTCTACAAGGGACATATAAGTAAATTTAATATCCTAATCAGATATAAGCCAATTGAACCATGTTTAAAGAAAAGATCACAAGCACTTTAGCACTGGTTAGCAGTAGTAAAGTGCACAAAGTCCCAAAGCCAACAAAAACGAATTTAGCAAAAAGTGGAGGGTAAAAGACAAAACGTTTGGGGAAGACCCTGTGTTACAAATGCTGTGACGAAAGAAGCACATGAATGGCAGAAATAAACTCAAAGAGTAGATTTATTGTCAAGTTGTAGAAAAACAGCAAGCCTACAAAGAGTCACAGGAGCAACCGGAGACGCTGCTGTCCAATCAGGAATCTGCAAAGGAATTCAACACTGGACAACATTAGAGACCAGGGCAACAGAATGCGAGTACATCGCCAAGTTAAAATAATACATCTTATTAAAGAAATACTAGCAGGCAACATCTGTGCTACCAATACAACATCTCCCTTTTTTCATACAACAGAAAAGAAAAGAAAAAAAAACAATTTTCAAACAAATACAAATAATGTTTTCTGAAATTAGCAATTTTAGTATAGATAATAATCTCTGAATTTAGCAGGAAAAACAGTCTTCCTCCTTGAAGCACCAGTTGTAGAGCTAGAATGCGGAGCGCTAGAGCAACCTGCAGCACCAATAGTGTGAGTTGACGTTTCGTCTAACACATTTTCCTCTGGTACACTCTCATTGGTACTTTGAGAAACTTCTGTTTGACACTGCGTTTCTATCTGGTCAACAGCATTTGTATTGGCATTATGGGCATTAGATTTTTTACCTTAAGCATCCAGCTTCCAAGTAGCATAATCAGTCTCATTATTAACATGCACACTCTTCTTTTTCTCTATCAATTCTTTTTAAAAATGTTTGATGCTGACCATAGCTCATTTATTCCACCAACCTCGACTTTTCAATTAATCAACAGTGCAAGTAATCCTCACAAGTTGTACAGGATCAGAAATATTTGATTCCCCTTTACTAGCTTTCTTGGGTTTCTTGACTAGGAACCAATTTCCAATTACAAATTCTCTAGATTTCTGTACTCCTAGCCTAGTAGGCTTGTCACTAGTGGGTTTGTATCTACGTCCAAAGTGTTCTCTAACACATTCGTCCACAGTGCAATGATTTTACAACCCCTTTTCAACATAATGTTCACTCAAAACTTTGCTATGCGAATGCTGCGCAAGATCAGTTCTGGCATCTCTCCCTTTCAACAGGAATAATGGTGAGAACCCAGGGACATAATGAAAAGTTTTAGGAAAACTCCACATTTTCTAATGCAAATGTTTGCGTACATCAATTTTAGATGCTAAGGCTGTCTGTATGCCTTCTTTGAAAAATTTGTTTGACCTTTCCTCTAAATCATTCGCGGCTGGGAAATAAGGTGTGTTTCCATGTTTAATACAATGCTTACTCAAAAAAGCTGTAAGAAATAGGGTGTGCTGTTCCTAAGGGAAGTGAGGAAAGGGGCAAAGGGGTGGAATAGCTCCTGTAAGGAGCAAGGGCCCTCACACACCCAGAGGAATGTCACGGGGAGATTTGGAGGTGCATGCTGTGTTTTGCTGTAAATTCAATTTCATAATTTATGATTCACACACTGTATGCCAGGTTTGGAACCAGATCACAATTTCGTAAACTGCAGATGCCAACTGATTTCATGTTGATAACTTAACAAACTTTTGTTGTTGACCCTCTACTCCCACCTTCCCTTCCTTCCTGTTTGTTTCTCCTCCCCTACTTTGATTTGCCTAGGGTCCCGAACTGGGAGGACCCCTGAAGCTGTTGGTGTAGGCATGGTTTTCTACTCTTACACCTAGATGTGGACCACCCTCGTATGAGTAGTTAATAGTCGCTCAAGGTCCTGATGAAATGCCACAATCTTGAAGACAACAGAAGGCATGAAACATATCAACCACTATTCTCACCTAATGCTTGATGGGATTATTAGAATCCCCACACACAAGCAGCGGACGTTTTTAATCATGACATGGAACCAGCTAATTAAAGTTAGTTCAGCTGGTTTCCCATAGTTATTTTTAACTTGCACATATTTCACATACTGCTCTCATTTTGTACATACACCACACACACCCCCACACACACCCACTTCATCTGCAGCCAGACCTTCAGGATAAAAGAACTCCGGCAAAGAGGCCCCTTGCGGGACCCGTTGGGCATTGCAGCGCCGGCCCAACGAGGAGCTGCCCTATGATGAAGCATGACACTCTTCGGGGTGTGTGAGGGCCCTTGCTCCTTTTAGGAGCTATTCCACCCGTTTGCCCCTTTCCTCACTTCCCTTAGGAATAGCACACCCTATTTCTTACAGTTCATTCCTTGGGGCTTGTGTGCTGGACCTTGATTGCCCCCTGGTCCCCCCTTCTTTTGATGTGATATACTCAAAAAAGCTACAATGTTTCTTGAGGGGAAATGTGTGCCATTGTCAGGCTCTAGTATTCGTGGTATTCCCTCAATCGAAACAATTTTTCCAAAAAGTCAATCATAATTTCATTTGTGGGAATAGACACGAAATTGTTCCAAACCCACTTAGAATAGTGGTCAGTGAGTACAATCAAAAACCTCATATCCTGCTGTAGCACCTAAATGGTCCAGAAAAATCTATGGCCAGTTTGGCCCATGGATGAGCAGGCAAAGGATTTACTCCTGCTATTAACTTGTTAGGTTTCCAGTGTTTATCAGACACTTAACACTCAGGAAATGTATTTACATACTGTTCAACACAACCATCCATGCATGGCCACCAATAATATTTTTTCAGTAGCTTTTTGTGCCAGACATGCCTGGGTGCCCGTCATGTGCTATATGGGTCAATTTTTCCTTCAAGGTTGCTGGCGGCACAATCACACCTTGTCCTATTACCAAACCATTCCCTAAGGACAACTCAGCTGAAACCTGTTGGTAGGGTGCAAAACACTTGTGTAAATGGTGGTCAACCATCCAAAATATATATTTTTAACTTTAACACAATACGGGGTCCTTTTCATAATGATACATGTCTACTAGTCCTGCTCGACCTCTCAGCAGCTTTCGACACGGTCAATCATGACAAAATGCTTAGAAGACTGGACAACAGGATGGGCTTCTCTGGCACAGTCCTTCAATGGTTTAAATCTTTTCTGGAAAACAGATCGAAATCGTTCATGGTGAACAAAAATCTCTCTGCCGCCTCACCCAATCTACTAGGAGTAACTCAAGGCTCAACCCTATCCCCAGCATAATTCAACCTTTATGTCGAACCACTAACCGAACTTCTACAGCAGGCGAACATCTCCTATCACATGTACGCGGACGACACTTAACTTTACATCTAGATCACTTCCATTGATGAGATAAAGATAATGAATCAAGCTCTCGAAATGACCGTCAACTATCTAACGACTAACTTCCTCAAGCTAAACTCACAAAAAAATGAATTTCTCTTAATCTCCCCTCCTAAAAACTCTCTGGAGATAAAGGAATGGACCAAGATGATCACTGCTCTAAACTGCACGCCGATTCTGGTGGACTCCACCAAATCGCTGGGAATCACACTGGATAAAAACCTTAACATGCAAACACACATCACCCTGTTGGCTAAAAATGCCCGCTTTCACCTCAGCTATCTCAGAAAAATGAAACCATTCATCGAGAGCCCTGACCTCCAAACTGCAGTTCAGGCTTTAGTCATATCAAGGTTGGAATACGGTTGTACTACCCTCTCGGGGCTTCCCAAAATCTCAACAGCCCCTCTAAAAGCCTGTCTCAACGCAGCAGCAAGACTCTTAACAGGATCTAGGAAATTTGACCATATATCTCCACACCTCAAGGAGCTCAACTGGCTACCCTACGAAGCCAGAATCCACCTAAAGATGGCCTGCATTACTCACAAAGCTCTCCACCACAACACGCCCCAATACCTATCCCAGAAACTCACTTTATCTGGAGGAAAAAGAGACTCTAGGAGCTCCGACAACCTACTCCTGAAACCCTCTCGCTTCAGTAAGAAAAAAACTTTCGACAGAGCGTTCTCCGGAGCGGCACCAAGAATTTGGAACTCTCTACCTCCGCGCATCAGAAAAATCTCGTTTACACCATTATTCAAAAGGGAAGCAAAATCTTTCCTGATGAGAAAATTCCTCCCTTAACTCCGCACATGCCTCACCGTCTGGTGCCCTACCAGCCCACCAGCCTTTTCACTGACTTACAAGGCACTGTACCAGTCCACTACCTCAAACTTGTCTCCACAACTCCCCTCAAGGACACCTACGCCTCTTTGACTTACGCATACTCGAACTTGCTCCTACTGCTCTGTACAAACCATCTCTATTACCGTTTCTGCTACCTGACGAAACTTGTTAAAAATGTCTGGATACTCTATCTGCTCTGTTTTACTAATAGTATTATTCTTACTCTGCCACCTGCCTAAACCTGTTAAAATGTTTGATTTCTTTGATATGACATGCTTTGATACGTTCTTTGATCCACTTTGCAAAAATTTGTATTCTTACTCTGCTTGTTTGTAAAGCACTCTGATACCCTATTTTGGGTCTTTTTCGCGCTATAGAAAACTCTAAAAATAAATAAATAAATAAATAAAATAAATAAATATGCTTACATATATTCCTCTTCACTGATGCATCCTACAGTGTGAGCAGAAGCATCTGTTACAGAAACAGCACACATGTCTTCTTGACCCCAGGCCAACAGAACTGGCATCCACAATTACCGCACACTTATCTGAGCTACTAAAAGTATGTAAAGCAGGAGCAGACTTAATCATGTCTTTAACCACTTGGAATGCTTTATCTTGTTCTTTTGTCCAAACAAATTTCTAATTTTTGCGTGTTAAGCATCGGAAAGGTTCAATATAAATGGCATAACCCTGGACAAATCTAGCAAAATATTCGCTCAGGCCTAAAAATGACCTCAACTAATCTTTATCAGTAGGTGGCAGAGCCTTACCAATGGCATCAAAGAGATTCTTTCTTGGTTTAATGCCATCCGTAGTGATGGTGTGGCCCAAACACTCAAGTTCTTTTACCTTTTATGGTCTATCACACTCTTCCCAAAATCAAAATATCACCCTGGAATGTTTGAACTCCTTTGACATCTTTAAATAATGTGTCCATCAGTTTCTGGAATACGCTTGCAGCATACGCTAGTCCGAAAGGTAGCCTTAAATATTTAAAGGTGCCAAAAGGAGTTAAAACGTGGCTAGGTCTGTGATCATTTAGCCAAGGAGACTTGATGGTATGCTGACTTGAGTTCTATAATGTAAAAAATTAATAGAACCTCCCACAGCCATTAACATTTCCTGCATTTTTGGCAAAGGATGGCAATCAACAATGTTTTTATTCAGTGAGCATAAGTCAACACACAAACGTAGACTGCCAGATTTTTTCTTTGCTAAAACTTTCCCTGAAACCCATGCGGATGAATCAGTGGGTTGTATGATGCCATCCTTGCACAAGTCATCTAATAATTTTTTTTAACTCATCCTTTACACTAAGAGGAACTGTCCTGAACTTATGTTTTACAGGTACAGCACCAGCATTCAGTTTTGTCATGTACCACACCATTAACACATGCCACTTTTGTTTAAACCATTTCAGGAAACTTACTCAAGACTTCATTAAAATCTCCTGTGGATTTGTCACCTATTACTTCAACAGAGACAACAGCATTCACCTAAACCTATAGGGTTGGCACTACCAGGCTTAAGCATAATGCCCAACCTGCCTAAGTATCCCCACCCCACAATGTCACGCCCTTTTATGGCAATATAGACCTTCGTCACAATAGTTCTCCCCAAAAGGTTCAAAGTGTCTGGGAAATAGCCCATCATATTGGTGTCTTGTCCACCTATAGCTTTGAGATGAATATCCATCTCATTTAATTTTTTCCCAAACTTATTATTGTCATAGGTGACATCAGACAGAATAGTTATGGGCGATCAAGAATCATTTCACCAATTTGTGCTGTACCCAAAGGTGCTGTAAAAGATGTCACCATAATATCATCATTAATAGTTAACACCAACTTGCTTACCATATCATCTTATAACTCATCCACTGCATTAGCTCTGATGGACACGTTATATTGAGTACTTTTAGAGGATCTACACACACTTTGAAAATATCCTTCTTTTTTTACATTTGTTGCATTTCTTGCCGATGGCAGGCCAGTTGGGATTCTTTCCTAAATCAATTTAGACCCACATTTATAAATTGTGAGTTTTTTAGAATGTCTGAAAGTATTTTTCATTTTAGACGTGTCAGGAAGCCTTCCTTTGTTGAAAACAGCACAGACAGCATCCATGTTAGGATCTACGCCATTATTAGCTCATGCAGTCATAGTAGATTGTTCTATGCATTCCTGCTAGCTAACAAACGTTCAAGGAATTTTCTTACAGTGGCAATTGAAAACAAATGGATCTTGCAGGTAGGTATCCATATTTTCACCAAATTTGCACTTGGAAGCTAAAATACGAAAATAAGAGATGCATTCCTCCACACTCTCTTCTGCTTACTGTTTCCTTTGAAAGAAGCTGTTCCTTTTAAGCATTATACTTGGTTGCTTTGTAAATCTTTTTTTCTAAACGCTTAACAGCTTCTGTGTATACATCCCAAGGTATGAACTGCCCAGGAGGAGGTTCACTTTCTGGAACATTGTCAAAAATATTTTGTTAAGCTACCCGAACAATAATGCTTTTTTTGCCTCACATGAATAATCCTTTACATCAATAGCAATTTTGTAGTTTTCGAAAGCCCCAAACCATTGTTGCCACTTTACCTTTGGTTTTCCTTGATTTTCTAGAAAAGGATGGATTTGGTAATGCTGCATTTGATTTTCCATTAGGATGCAAAACAAAAAAATAATATACTTGAAATATGAAATGTTATAGTTTCTTGCATCCACCTCTGACTTTTCATCCGAAAGGAATTAAAGTGTTGAAGTCTTAAATCACTGTAGCTATTGTGCATCAAGCGAGCGAACAGAAGATACAAGATGCAGTGAAACTGACACGTGTAGCTCTCAGGGGCGTGGCCCCCGCATCCCAGGGGGGGGGGGGCCGAGCTGCAGGGGGCCCCTCAGCACAGTACTTAGGCCTGAGCGCTCCATATTAAATCCGGAGGGGGGCCCCTCCGTGTACATTGCAGGGGGGCCCCTTAAACTTTCGTTACGCCACTGGCAGCTCTGACACCTGAAAGAATCAATAAACACCCACACTGTAATGCGAAATGTGCACACCAGTGTCGGAAAACTTCCAAGTTGCTGCGCGTTCAATGCACCCCAGAATTCCACACGCAAATGATACACAAGCCCTGCACGCTGATGAAATGCGTCTTGTGCTGCGTGGCAGCAGCTCCTGGAATGTATCGTGACGTACGGTTTTCAAATCCAGAGAGTGGCAGCTAACATTACAAGTAAGCGATGTCAATAAGTGGTACTCCAGTCAGTAATTAAATAAAGCGATTGACGTACCATAGATGTTGTTTTCCATTTTCTGTTTTTATTTCCAAATAAATCAATTAGTAAAATTATCGTTTGGTGGGCTTGATTAGCAAGATTTATCCTCGTTGCCAAAATTATGTTGCAAATGCTGTGATGAAAGAAGCACTCACGAACAACAGAAGTAAACTCAAAGAGTACATTTATTGTCAAGTTGTACAAATACAGAAAGCCCATGAAGAGCTGACAGGAGCACCCAGAGAATCCGCAGTCCAGTAAGGAATCCGCTAAGGAGTTCCCCACTGGACAACATTAGAACCAGGGCAACAGAATGCAAATACTCCGCCAAGTAAAAATAATGCATCTTATTATAGAAACACCAGCATGCAACATCTCTTCTAACGGTACAACAGAGAAAGACCAGGTCTAACACAACACCCCTCCAGCTTAAAGCCAGGGGAGACTAATCAATATCTTGATGATGTCCCTGTTGAGGCGATAGAACATGAATACTGGCCCTCTACTTTAGAGGCTTGTGCGAGTTCTATGCCCCTCTGAATTCAGTTGAACCGCTCTGCCTAAACTCTCCTGAGACACTGAACTGACCCATGGGTAATCCTTTTTCTCACCTGTGGACCCTATCTGTGCAGCACTGTGGGAGGGAAGGGTGGAAATGTCGCTTCAGAGGCTTTGTTAATTTGCACATTTTTACTGTTTATTTGACCAGTAAACCAAGAAATGAAAATAAAAATGCCTTGAATGAGGGCCCAGGGGTCTACTTGTATAGTCCTCTTGAACCCTTGATAAGAGTAGTGATGGTTTTCTCACTTCTTTTCCGTTTCAGAGCACCAAAGATGGCAGCCGCTGCCAGCACCCTCAAAACAAAGGAGTACACAGAACACAGTAAGCTGTGTGTTTCTTAATATCTTAGTTTTATTGTCACCAAAGCACTCGTATGTTCCCATATGTGTTTCTCTTTTCCTCTCTTTTCCACACAATTGTATCCAGACTCAGGATGGCTCTAACAGACTCTAATGCTCCTATTGGTGATGCACACTGCTATCGCGGGAAGGAAAAAGATTTCCTTTTGTTATTCAACCCTCACACACCCTATTGGTGTCATGCTTCATCATCGGGTTCACCCAGACTCCTAAAGGTCTAGTTGGGCTCGACCATCTTCCAGGGAGTTCTTCGGAGATATAGGCCAGGAGGGTTTTAAAGATTAAAAATCCTATTGCTTCCCCAGGTATCCCTTTAATCGCGGGGATGCAAATGGATATTAAAAAATTGAAAAACGGGTCTTTTCAGAGATTATGGTCCTAAGACCCTAAAGGTTAGCCAACATGTTTCAGCACGCTCACAAGTGCCAAAAAATTGGTCTGGGGCTTTCGTCAGGGCTCAAAAAAGAGAGATCCCTCCCTGGTTTTTTTCAAGGACATATAATGTTGACCTATAATTTCAAATTAGGAAGGTACAGATAGCTGTTCCCTTCAAAAACACCAATGATTATCAATGTTAATCATAGAAATCTTTCTTTAAAAGACATGCATCACAGTGAGGAGAATACTTATGCTCCTTCTTATCGTGATAAGAAAAAATTCCACCTATTTGGAGAAAAAAGAAGAAAATGGAGAAAAAAGAAACAAGAAAAAACTACATGTCGAATTTCAACAATAGTCTGAGGGTGCCACTTCAAACCATGCTTGAGTGAACTCTTCAAATTCATGCATGGTCAATGTTCGAACTATAACACCCATTTAAGCCATAGTGAATAAAATTCATTCAAAACACCCAACTCGGGTGATGTGCACCATATCGCATTGTAACAAAATAAATTCTTATAAATGAGAGAAATACTTGTCAAGATGCCATCCACATTGTCATAGCACCCACTGTATTTTGTGATGAATGTGTCCCCCAATCGGGAATACATCAATTTCAACATAGCCGCTTGGAGTCCCAAAATACACATTCTGTTGTAACTAAACGTTGTATTCACACACTCGTTTTCATACACCATTAATTCATATGCAATAGATATCAAACAGATTATTAGCACTAGTCTATAGCCGATTGTTCCTTACCCAATTTGAGGGGAATATGCGTGTCTCAGGGAGCGAGTGGGTAAATGGTCACATGCTGCTCATAAAGGACAGAAAACAAACAAAGAAAGCTGTTCTCGTTAGGATCCGGAAGGGACACTTACCCCCATTCGAATGTTCGCAATAACGGTATTTTACCACTTACTAATTTACATGTCCTGCCCAGCGATCAACTTAGTTGCTGTCTCTGCTCCCCGGCTCTCACATCCAAATGCACTCGTGTGCGCCCTAAATACTCTCCCTTGTGAAGGAGTATCGGTAGTTGGACGGGGGCCGAACGATCGGCGTACGTGTAATGACATCACTTGCGGCGCCTTCCCCGTTAGATAAACAAACGGAAAGACGGGAGTTGAAGTTCTAAAACCCCGCAAATGTAGTTAGTGTAAGCCAGACTTACAAGATATTCTTAGGTAATATCAAGTCTAAAATACCATCATATTACCTGCTCTATATGCGGTATGATTAAAGTGTCTAAAGCGATGCCAAATACATGCATGTTTTTTTATCGTGTTCATAAATTCAAAGCAATATAACAAAAGGACCGGGTAGTTGGACGGGGGCCGAACGATCGGCGTTCGTGTAATGACATCACTTACGGCGCATACCTCGTTTGATAAACAAACGGAACGACGGGAGTTGAAGTTCTAGAACCCCGCAAATATGGTATGTGTAAGCCAGACTTACAAGATATTCTTAGGTTATATCAAGTGTAAAATACCATCTTATTACCTGCTCTATATGCGATAAGATTAAAGTGTCTAAAGTGATGCCAATAAAAACACATGTTTTTTTTCTCGTGTTCATCATTTCAAAGCAATATAACAAAAGGACCGGGGCAGGGCTCCCAAATCCCTATTTTGTATTTTTTCGTTCGGCCCCCGTCCAACTACCCGGTCCTTTTGTTATATTGCTTTGAATTTATGAACACGATAAAAAAACATGCGTGTATTTGGCATCGCTTTAGACACTTTAATCATACCGCATATAGAGCAGGTAATATGATGGTATTTTAGACTTGATATAACCTAAGAATATCTTGTAAGTCTGGCTTACACTAACTACATTTGCAGGGTTTTAGAACTTCAACTCCCGTCTTTCCGTTTGTTTATCTAACGGGGAAGGCGCCGGAAGTGATGCCATTACACGTACGCTGATCGTTCGGCCCCCGTCCAACTACCGATACTCCTTCACGAGGGAGAGTATTTAGGGCGCACACGAGTGCATTTGGATGCGAGAGCCGGGGAGCAGAGACAGCAACTAGGTTGATCGCTGGGCAGGACATGTAAATTAGTAAGTGGTAAAATACCGTTATTGCGAACATTCGAATGGGGGTAAGTGTCCCTTCCGGATCCTAACGAGAACAGCGTTCTTTGTTTGTTTTCTGTCCTTTATGAGCAGCATGTGACCATTTACCCACTCGCTCCCTGAGACACGCATATTCCTCTCAAATTGGGTAAGGAACAATCGGCTATAGACTAGTGCTAATAATCTGTTTGATATCTATTGCATATGAATTAATGGTGTATGAAAACGAGTGTGTGAATACAACGTTTAGTTACAACAGAATGTGTATTTTGGGACTCCAAGCGGCTATGTTGAAATTGATGTATTCACGATTGGGGGACACATTCATCACAAAATACAGTGGGTGCCTTGACAATGTGGATGGCATCTTGACAAGTATTTCTCTCATTTATAAGAATTTATTTTGTTACAATGCGATATGGTGCACATCACCCGAGTTGGGTGTTTTGAATGAATTTTATTCACTATGGCTTAAATGGGTGTTATAGTTCGAACATTGACCATGCATGAATTTGAAGAGTTCACTCAAGCATGGTTTGAAGTGGCACCCTCAGACTATTGTTGAAATTCGACATGTAGTTTTTTCTTGTTTCTTTTTCTCCATTTTCTTCTTTTTTCTCCAAATAGGTGGAATATTTTTTTCCCCTTTTTTCTTATCACGATAAGAAGGAGGATAAATATTCTCCTCACTGTGATGCATGTCTTTTAAAGAAAGATTTCTATGATTAACATTGATAATCATTGGTGTTTTTGAAGGGAACAGCTATCTGTACCTTCCTAATTTGAAATTATAGGTCAACATTATATGTCCTTGAAAAAAACCAGGGAGGGATCTCTCTTTTTTGAGCCCTGACGAAAGCCCCAGACCAATTTTTTGGCACTTGTGAGCGGGCTGAAACATGTTGGCTAACCTTTAGGGTCTTAGGACCATAATCTCTGAAAAGACCCGTTTTTCAATGTTTTAATATCCATTGCATCCCCGCGATTAAAGGGATACCTGGGGAAGCAATAGGATTTTTAATCTTTAAAACCCCCCTGGCCTATATCTCTGAAGAGCTCCCTGGAAGATGGTCGAGCCCACCCAGACCTTTAGGAGTCTGGGTGAACCCGATGATGAAGCATGACACCAATAGGGTGTGTGAGGGTTGAATAACAAAAGGAAATCTTTTTCCTTCCCGCGATAGCGGTGTGCATCACCAATAGGAGCATTAGAGTCTGTTAGAGCCATCCTGGGTCTGGATACAATTGTGTGGAAAAGTATATATTAGGGAGGAGGTATCCATACGTCTACCTTTCTTACCCCCTTTTGGTAGCAGTGGATTACTCCACTGTCACCTAGTGGTTATAAATCTCTTTTCCTCTCCCCTGTACCAAAATATCCTTGCCTTTATATTGTAACCTAAACAGTACTGAGAGAAAGAATCCCCCTTCCTTGGTCACCATCACCAATCAAAAAGTTCCAAAAGAAAAATGCTAGTGAGGAATGTTAGAAATGGGGGTCTCTAGTTGGCAAGGGCTTGCACCTTTGTCCAAGTAGGGACCCTTCTTCCTAGTCAGGATAAGGGAGTTACACTCCTAAAATAACCCCTGCTCCCCCCCTTGGTAGCTTGGCACGAGCAGTCAGGCTTATCTTAGAGGCAGTGTGTAAAGCATTTGCACATAACCAACAGTAATACAGTGTAAGCACTACAAACGGACACCACACCAGTTTAGAAAAATATCCAATATTTTTATATAATTAACACAAGACCAATACGATAAAAATCCACAGTACAGTACTTTAAAAATCTTCAGTTATCACAGTGTCCTTAAAAACAGTTCCTTGATGTCGATAGCTCCATCCGGGGCTATCACGGCGTCGCGAACAAACAAATCCAAACAGTTCTGGCTGACCGCGGCGTCGCGGGTCAGCTACGGTGTCGGGAAGACCCGCAAACAGTACCTTTCAGAAATGCAGGGCGTCGATGACCTCGCGGTGATCTTCCGAAAACACGGCGTCCGCAGGCGTCGGTTCCGGAGGTCGGTGCAGGCGTCGTCGGGGCCCTTGAAGTCACACGCGTTGCAGATCGATCTCCTCTCTGTTGAAGTCAGGAGCGCTGGCGTCGGCAGGCATCGGGTGCTGCGGTGCGAAGTGCAGCGGTGCGGCGTGCGGTGCCCTCAGGTCGCGGTGCAAGCAGCGGCTCGGTGGCGGCGTCAGATGGCGTCGGTGAGACCAGGGTCGCGGTGTGAGATGAAGGCGGTGCTCGTCACGGTGCTGGCAGGTCACGGTGCAGCAGCAGCGTCGTCATTGCTGAAGCGCTGTCATCGGCTGACGAACTGGAGTCGATGGCACCGGCATTGGTAGGCCAAGGCTGCGGTGCGGGATGAGGGCGGTGCGTCGTGTAACTTTACGAGCGGTGCCCTCGAACCACGGTGCAAGCAGCGGCGTCGAGTCCGGCGTGGAGCGGCGGCATCAGGGATACCAAGGCGTCGTCGTGAAGCGAGGCGGTGCGGAGTGCAGTGCCCACAGGTCGCGGTGCGAGCAGCGGCTCGGTGGCGGCATCTGCAGGCATCGTCGGTGAGACCAGGGTCGCGGTGCGGCGTTGCGGCGGTGCCCTCTGCGGTGCCTTCAGGACACGGAGTCGGCAGCGGCGTCGGAGACGGTGTCGGGCTTGAAGTCTTTGCTGTTCCTGAGACTTCTTGAACAGGGGGCAAGCTCTACCTCAAGCCCTTGGAGAAACTCACAAAGTAGATTGCAGAAAGTTCAGTCCAGTCCTTTCACTGCCCAAGACAGAAGCAGCCACTGCAGGCCAACACAGCAAAGCACACAGCAAAGTGGTAGTTCCTCCTCACAGCTTCTCCAGCTCTTCTTCTTGGCAGTCTTCTTGGTCCAAAAGAGTTCTAAAGTTCTGGGGTTTGGGTCCCCCTTTTTATCCTCAATTTCTCTTTGTTCTCTGAAGGCAGAGAGGCCTTTGCCTAGTCCAAACCAGTTCTGGTCAGTCCTGGAGCACTTTGTTGACAAGACTCCTTCTTTCCTTTTGCAGTGTAGGCCAGGGACATCAGACACACCACAGGAGGTGGAGCCAGCATTGTGGAGGGAAGGCACAGCCCTATTCAGGTCCCAGGTGCAACTCCTCCCACCCATCTACATGTAGATCTTGCTATTCAGCCCTGTGCTCACTCACCCTGTCTCCTGGAATCCCCCAGCCCCTGTCACTCACACTCCAGACAAGGAATACACAACCTAGCAAAGGCAGGCTTGGATGGTTAGACAAGAAAATACCTACTTTCTAAAAGTGGTATTTTCAAACACAGAATGTTAAAACCAACTTCACTAAAAGATGCATTTTATTATTCTGAGCTCAGGCATACTAAACTCGAATTTCTACCATGTTCCCTGGGTCAGTTAGGATCATAGGATGTAATAATCAAAACTGCCCATTCTGGCCTATGGGGAACAGGTAGCCTTGCAATAGTGAAAAACGAAGTAGGCTGTATTTCACTATCAGGACATGCCACACACACCAGGGCATGTCCTACCTTTCACATACAATGCACCCTGCCCACAGGGGTACCTTGGGCCTACCTTAGGGGTGACTAACATGTAGAAAAGGGAAGGTTTAGGGACTGGCAAGTGTGTGCACTTGCCAAGTCGACATGGCAGCCCCAGGCTGCGCACAGGCTCTGCAATGGCAGGCCAGAGTTACACTTTACAGGCTGTTTGCGTGGGTGGCACAATCCAGTGCTGCAGCCCACCAACAGCATTTGAGTTATAGGCCCTGGCACTCGCAGTGCACTTTACTAGGGACTGACACATAAATCAAATAGGCCAATCATGGAAACACCAATCCATAACACATTTCCTACAGGAGCACTTGCACTTTCCCACTGGACAGCAGTGAGGAAAGTGGCAGAATCATTACACCAGCAAAAACAGAGTCAAAACCAGGAGGTCAGAAAGCAAAAAGTCAGGAGAAACACGCCAAAAGATGCCAAGTCTAACACATGTCCCCTCCAGCTGAAAGTAGGGAGAACTACCCAACCTCCCGGGAGTTCTCTTCACTAAGGCGGAAGAACCTGGACAGACCATCTGCGTTGGCGTGTTCTGTGCCAGGGCGGTGTTCCACCGTAAAGTCCATTCCCTGTAGGGAGATGGACCACCTCAGCAGTTTTGGATTCTCACCCTCATTTTCATCAACCATCTGAGGGGCCTGTGGTCTGTCTGAACCCGGAAGTGAGTCCCAAACAGGTATGGTCTCAGCTTCTTCAGTGCCCAGACCACAGCAAAAGCTTCCCTTTCTATGGCACTCCACCTCTCTTCCCTGGGGAGTAGTCTCCTGCTAAGGAAGACTACAGGCTGATCCAGGCCCTCTTCGTTCAGTTGTGAGAGCACCGCTCCCACACCATGCTCTGAAGCGTCAGTCTGCACGACGAATTCTTTGGAGAAGTCAGGTGCCTTGAGCATGGGCGCCGTGCACATGGCTGCCTTCAGGGCATCAAAAGCTTTCTGGCAGGACTCAGTCCAGATCACCTTCCTGGGCTGCTTCTTCGAAGTCAGCTCTGTTAAGGGGGCAACGATGGTGCCATAGCCCTTAACGAATCTCCTATAGTAGCCGATGAGACCTAAGAAGGCTCTCACCTCTGTCTGGGTCTTGGGGGGCTCCCAAGCCAGAATGGTGTCAATCTTGGGTTGTAGGGCGCCACCTGGCCGCTTCCTACCTGGTGTCCCAAGTACACCACAGAACCCTGCCTGATCTGGCACTTACTGGCCTTGATCGTGAGGCCTGCACCTTGCAGAGCCCTCAACACTTTCTCAAGGTGCTGTAAATGTTCTTCCCAGCTGGAACTGAACACAGCAATGTCTTCCAGGTAGGCGGCACTGAAATCCTCCAGTCCAGCCAACACCTGATTGACCAACCTCTGAAAGGTGGCAGGGGCATTCTTCAACCCAAAGGGCATCACCCGGAATTGGTAATGACCTTCTGGGGTTGAGAACGCTGACCTCTCCTTGGCCCCATCGGTTAAGGCAATCTGCCAGTACCCAGACGTTAAATCAAACGTGCTGAGGAACCGGGCAGCTCCCAACCGATCAATGAGCTCATCAGCTCTGGGGATGGGGTGCGCGTCAGTCCTGGTGACGGCATTGAGCCCACGGTAGTCCACACAAAACCGGAGTTCTGGAGTGGCACCGGGTGCAGCAGCCTTTGGGACCAAGACCACTGGGCTGGCCCAAGGACTGTTGGAGGGCTCAATCACCCCTAACGCCAACATCTTAGAGACCTCCTCCTTGATGCTGGCCCTGACCCGGTCAGTCAACCTGTAAATTTTGTGCTTCACAGGAGGGCTGTCACCAGTGTCCACGTCATGGGTACACCAGTGAGTAACACCGGGGTTCAGAGAGAACAGTGGGGCGAACTGTCCCAACAACTGGTGACAGTCCCCCTGCTGCTCTTGAGTCAGTGTAGGGGAGAGGATCACACCCTCCATTGACCCATCATGCTCCTTGTAGACAGGAGGTCAGGGAGAGGCTCACTCTCCTCTTCCACCCCATCATCTGTCGCCAAGAGCATACTCACTTCGGACCTCTCGAAGTGGGGCTTGAGGCGGTTCATGTGAAGGACCCTCAAAGGGTTCCTTGGAGTCTGCAAATCCACCAGGTAGGTGACGTTACTTTTGCGCTCCACCACCTCATATGGCCCAGTCTACTTGTCCTGCAAGGCACAAGGTTCCACTGGGGCCATGACCCACACTTTTGCCCAGGTTGAAATTCGACCAGAGTGGCATTCTGGTCATACCACCTCTTCATTTCTTCCTGGCTTGCTTCTAGGTTCGCCTGAGCGAGTTTCCTGAAGCGGGCAGTTTGGTTTCTAAAGGCCAGCATGTAACTAAACACATCCTGGGGAGTTTTCCTGGGAGCCGCCTCCCAGCCTTCCTTTACCAAACTCAGAGGTCCTCTGACAGGGTGGCCATACAGGAGCTCAAAGGGGCTGTACCCAAGAGACTTCTGAGGCACCTCCCTGTATGCGAAGAGCAGGCATGGCAAGAGGACGTCCCACTTACGCCTCATGGGTTCTGTTAGACCCTTGATCATGCCTTTCAAGGTCTGGTTGAATCTCTCCACCAGACTGTTTCCTTGTGGGTGGTAAGGAGTGGTGAACTTGTAGGTTACACCACACTCCTTCCACAGGGATGTCATATACTTAGATATGAAATTGGTCCCCCTGTCAGAAACCACCTCTCTGTGGAAGCCCACATGGAAAAATATCCCCATTAACGCCCGGCCCACCACTGGCGCCGTCGCTGTCCTGAGAGGGATTGCCTCCGGGTACCGGGTGGCATGGTCCACCAAGACCAGGATGTACCTGTTGCCCATGGCTGTCTTGGGATCCAGTGGCCCCACAATATCCATCCCCACCCTTTCAAAGGGTGTTCCAACAACAGGAAAAGGTTGGAGAGGAGCTTCGACCTTCCTCCCACTCTTACCACTTGCCTGGCAAGTTTGGCAAGACCTACAGTGTGCATCTGACTGCCTTCGCATTTGGGGCCAAAAGAAGTGGGTGACAAGCCTGTCAGAGGTCTTGTCCTGCCCCAAATGTCCTGCTAAAGGCACGTCATGAGCCAGACCCAGTAGGAAGGTCCTGAAGCGCTGGGGTACCACCAGCACACGGGCTGACCCAGGCTCAGCAACCTTAGGCTCACTGTATAGGAGACCATTCTCCCAGTAGATCAGATGTGACCCAGACTGATTACCAGCTGCCTGGTCTGCAGCCTGCTGCCGCAGACCCTCCAGAGTAGGGCACTCGTTCTGCTCCCTGCAGAACTCCTCCCTGGTGGGACCCCCTTCTTGCTGCCAATGGGTCAGCTCAGAGATGTCTCCCAGTTCAGCTACCTGCTCCCCTGTAGGCACCGGGGCGTCCCCCTCGAGGTCCGCCTCCTCCCGGTCCGTGGAACTTCGGGGGCCGGTTTCCCGCACCCCCTGCCCGTCCTCTTGGCAGGGACTTGGGCCATTGTTCCAGGCTCCAAGTCCTCTTGATCACCCTTTCTGGCTGCCATTGACCGAGTAGACACGCATGCCCACTTTGGCAACCCAAGCATCTCCAAGTGAGACCTGAGCTCAACATTCTTCCATAAGGACTGCTCCAGGTCGTTACCTAGCAGACAATCTACAGGCATGGTAGGGCTCACAACCACCCTCAAGGGACCTGCGCCACCATACACTGGCGCTCAGAGTTGTCTACAGCAACTACTTGGTGGAATGCCGCTGGGACTACCTGCTTCTCAGAGACCAGGTGACACCGGACTGAGGTCACACTGGCTCCAGTATCTCTGAGAGCCTCTACCCTTCTCCCATTAATGGTCACCGAGGTGCTATATTTCTTTGTGTTAGGGGGCACCTGGTTTCCTGGGACCATCTCACTGTCCCCTAGTGAGACGAGGGTCATTTCTGCGGGATCCCCACCCTCCTGTGGGCACCCCTCCTCCCCAAGCGCTACACTAGCCAACACCTTGGACTGTCCACCGGTGGGTGGCTGTGTCCCCTTTGGGCACTTGGGGTCCCCCTTCAAGTGACCCACCTGGTCACATGCATAACACTTGCGGGGGCCGGTCTCAACAGGCTTCCCTGTAGGGACCCCTTTCTTCTTATCACCTGGGGGATGGGAACCTTTACCCTGGGTACTAGTTTGGGGCCCTTTAGAGAACTCCTGTGCTGTACCCTTGTCCCCCCCACTTTTCTGCTGGGGACCCTGCCCACCTTTGGCTGAGTCTCCCCCAAACGCTTTCTTGTGGACCCTGGTACTCACCCAGCGGTCCGCCTCCATAGCAAGCTTCCTGGGCTCAGTTAGCTTACTATCAACTAAGTGCTGGCGCAGATCTGCAAAACATAGACTAGACAAGTGCTCCCATGCAATCAAATTGTAGAGCCCCTGAAAATCTGTTACATTACTGCCCTTCACCCAACCATCCAGCGACCTACAGAACATATCCACACATTCCAACCAAGTGTTGGCCTCAGACTTTTACTGGACCTAAACTGATCCCTGTACTTCTCAGGAGTGAGCCCATACCTAGTGAGGAGAGCGTCTTTCATGTCAGCATAGGTGAGGTCCTGCCCCTTACCCAAAGCTATCAGGGTATCCCTAGCTTCTTCTGGAAAGAGAGGCCACAACCCTGCCCCCAGTTCCTTTCAGGGACCCCATTCATATGAATAGACGACTCGTACCCTTGAAACCACCTTTGTATGTCATCACCCTTTTTGTACTCTTTATCTACATTCTTGGGGATGTGTACAATCCTGTCTGTGTGTGCTGAAGCGTTGCTGCCACCATCTGAGCCGGTTCTACTCTTTAGCTCCAGCTCCTTGATAATTCTCTCATGATCTAACATCATCTTCCTTTCCTCCATGGCTATTCTCTTGTCTTCCCTCTCACTTTCTATTCTGAGTTTCTCCAATTCAAACCTCCTTGCTTCCCGCCTATCCTCCAGCTCCTCTGGGGACAAGCTACTGCTGCCTGGCCTGGAGGGCTCCCCTCCTCCCAAAAGCACATCCACCCTAGGAACAGGCTCCTCCACCTCTCCACTGAGATCACCAGATTGCTCACTGGCATGTCTGGCTGCTACCCAGGCCCTCAGTGCCTTTTGTAGCTCATCCTTCCTGGTGAGGCCTCTGACCTGGACTTTCAGGTTCTTGCAATCGATTTTAACTCCTTGACATTGTAGGCTTCCAATCGATCCTCCTCAAAGGCAATTTCTACTGATGCAATTGATGATACTATAGATTCAGGCATGTTGAAGTAGTAAGTTCAAACTGGCAAGATCAAAAATAGGCCAAAAAGAAAAAGAACCTGTATGTGGTACTTGATGGTCTGCGATATGGTAGTAGTGCACACCAATCACTGTAAGTCAAGTGCAAACACAAGTCCTATCCTCACCGCTGACAACCAATGTTAGAAATGGGGGTCTCTAGTTGGCAAGGGCTTGCACCTTTGTCCAAGTAGGGACCCTTCTTCCTAGTCAGGATAAGGGAGTTACACTCCTAAAATAACCCCTGCTCCCCTCCTTGGTAGCTTGGCACGAGCAGTCAGGCTTATCTTAGAGGCAGTCAATCAATCAATCAATCAATCACAGAATTTGTAAAGCGCGCTACTTACCCGCGAGGGTCTCAAGGCGCTGGGGAGAAAAAAGGGGGGGGGTGCTGCTACTGGTCGAACAACCAGGTCTTGAGTAGCCTCCTGAAGGTCAGCAGGTCTTGGGTCTGTCGTAGGCTTAGTGGAAGGGTGTTCCAGGTCTTGGCGGCGAGGTGGGAGAAGGATCTGCCGCCGGTGGTAGTTCTTCGAATGCGAGGGACGGTGGCGAGGGAGAGGGTGGCGAGGGAGAGGCAGTGTGTAAAGCATTTGCACATAACCAACAGTAATACAGTGTAAGCACTACAAACGGACACCACACCAGTTTAGAAAAATATCCAATATTTTTATATACTTAAAACAAGACCAATACGATAAAAATCCACAGTACAGTACTTTAAAAATCTTCAGTTATCACAGTGTCCTTAAAAACAGTTCCTTGATGTCGATAGCTCCGTCCGGGGCTATCACGGCGTCGTGAACAAACAAATCCAAACAGTTCTGGCTGACCGCGGCGTCGCGGGTCAGCTACGGTGTCGGGAAGACCCGCAAACAGTACCTTTCAGAAATGCAGGGCGTTGATGACCTTGCGGTGAGCTTCCGAAAACACGCCGTCCGCAGGCGTCGGTTCCAGAGGTCGGTGCAGGCGTCGTTGGGGCCCTCGAAGTCACATGCGTTGCAGATCGATCTCCTCTCTGTTGAAGTCAGGAGCGCTGGCGTCGGCAGGCGTCGGGTGCTGCGGTGCGAAATGCAGTGGTGCGGCGTGCAGTGCCCTCAGGTTGCGGTGCGAGCAGCGGCTCGGTGGCGGCGTCAGATGGCGTCGTCGGTGAGACCAGGGTCGCGGTGTGAGATGAAGGCGGTGCTCGTCACGGTGCTGGCAGGTCACGGTGCAGCAGCGGCGTCGTCGTTGCTGAAGCGCTGTCGTCGGCTGACGAACTGGAGTCGATGGCACCGGCGTCGGTAGGCCAAGGCTGCGGTGCGGGATGAGAGCGGTGCGTCGTGTAACTTTACGAGCGGTGCCCTCGAACCACGGTGCAAGCAGCGGCATCGAGTCCATCGTGGAGCGGCGTCTTCGGGGATACCAAGGCGTCGTCGTGAAGCGAGGCGGTGCGGAGTGCGGTGCCCACAGGTCGCGGTGCGAGCAGCGGCTCGGTGGCGGCATCAGCAGGCGTCGTCGGTGAAACCAGGGTCGCGGTGCGGCTTTGCGGCGGTGCCTTCAGGACACGGAGTAGGCAGCGGCGTCGTAGACGGCGTCGGGCTTGAAGTCTTTGCTGTTCCTGAGACTTCTTGAACAGGGGGCAAGCTCTACCTCAAGCCCTTGGAGAAACTCACAAAGTAGATTGCAGAAAGTTCAGTCCAGTCCTTTCACTGCCCAAGACAGAAGCAGCCACTGCAGGCCAAAACAGCAAAGCACACAGCAAAGTGGTAGTTCCTCTTCACAGCTTCTCCAGCTCTTCTTCTTGGCAGTCTTCTTGGTCCAAAAGAGTTCTAAAGTTCTGGGTTTTGGGTCCCCCTTTTTATCCTCAATATCTCTTTGTTCTCTGAAGGCAGAGAGGCCTTTGCCTAGTCCAAACAAGTTCTGGTCAGTCCTGGAGCACTTTGTTGACAAGACTCCTTCTTTCCTTTTGCAGTGTAGGCCAGGGACATCAGACACACCACAGGAGGTGGAGCCAGCATTGTGGAGGGAAGGCACAGCCCTATTCAGGTCCCAGGTGCAACTCCTCCCACCCATCTACATGTAGATCTTGCTATTCAGCCCTGTGCTCACTCACCCTGTCTCCTGGAATCCCCCAGCCCCTGTCACTCACACTCCAGACAAGGAATACACAACCTAGCAGAGGCAGGCTTGGATGGTTAGACAAGAAAATACCTACTTTCTAAAAGTGGTATTTTCAAACACAGAATGTTAAAACCAACTTCACTAAAAGATGCATTTTATTATTCTGAGTTCAGGCATACTAAACTCGAATTTCTACCATGTTCCCTGGGTCAGTTAGGATCATAGGATGTAATAATCAAAACTGCCCATTCTGGCCTATGGGGAACAGGTAGCCTTGCAATAGTGAAAAACGAAGTAGGCTGTATTTCACTATCAGGACATGCCACACACACCAGGGCATGTCCTACCTTTCACATACAATGCACCCTGCCCACAGGGGTACCTTGGGCCTACCTTAGGGGTGACTAACATGTAGAAAAGGGAAGGTTTAGGGACTGGCAAGTGTGTGCACTTGCCAAGTCGACATGGCAGCCCCAGGCTGCGCACAGGCTCTGCAATGGCAGGCCAGAGTTACACTTTACGGGCTGTTTGCGTGGGTGGCACAATCCAGTGCTGCAGCCCACCAACAGCATTTGAGTTATAGGCCCTGGCACTCGCAGTGCACTTTACTAGGGACTGACACATAAATCAAATAGGCCAATCATGGAAACACCAATCCATAACACATTTCCTACAGGAGCACTTGCACTTTCCCACTGGACAGCAGTGAGGAAAGTGCGCAGAATCATTACACCAGCAAAAACAGAGTCAAAACCAGTAGGTCAGAAATCAAAAAGTCAGGGGAAACACGCCAAAAGATGCCAAGTCTAACAAGGAATAAAGTCAGGGAGCTGCAAAACAAACACAAAATTCTTCAATGAGCACTCTGAAGTTTCTCCTCTTCCGCCTTGGCAATCAGGTTTAGCCCCACTCACTCACCGCGCTAGCCACAGCTCTCCAGAGTTGTGGCAGGCTGCTGCGTCCGTTGGCGCACACCACTCTTCAGACCAGGCCTCCATCTTCTCTTCCGTCTCTCTGTCATCAACCGGATATCTCTGCCTCCTCATCCTCTCGGTTGTTCGGGCCGTCCTCCTTCTCTTTCTCCCAGTGATTTGGTTTCCTCAGCCTTCTGTCGGTGTCAGCGTGTAGAATTCCAGAATGGAACCCGTAAGCCTGTGGCAACTCGAACCGCCAATCGGCCTCCTTTTTTAGTTGCGTGGCCCCGCCTCCCTCCTCCTGAAAGGAGAAGTTCGTTGTCAATGTTTGTGGAATGGTCACTGCCTGCCATTGTTCTTATAATAGTTTGTCTTTCTGTTCTTACAGGTGCCGGATTCATGGTATGCAGAGGATGAAAAATGAGAGCTGCCTTCGAGTTACCAGGTAAGAAGAGGGTGCTGGAGGTGGTTCCCTTCACAAGTATCTAACCTTAACTTGCTCACAGTTGCATCCCAGTAGGCAGGTAGTACCATCATGGCCAAGAAAATGATGTGGCCCATTACCTCTTTTGGATCAGACTTCTCTGCCCATAATGACAGCAACCAATAGAGCACACAGTTTTGTTAAAATACCCCTCACCCACCAAAAGGGCCCTTTGGTGGCATGCTTCATCATCGGGGTCTTCCCGCCCCGCTGCGGGACGGGGCGTGCTGCGACCTGCGATTACGCTGGAGCACTGATTTAGACAATACTATGTGTGGTGTAGGAGTGAGTGGAAGGGTCAGCAGTGATTAAGTGAAAGTGAAGGATAGTTAAAAAATACCTGGCTAGGTGGAAAAATAAACTTTAATGTTCCTATCAGTTGGTATTGTTAAAAGTGGGGAATAGCGGAAGTATTATGCTTTAATGGGCTGTACTTCCTTTGTCGACATGTTTCGAAACCCTCCCCTGGCTTCTCATCAGGACCTAGACAGATCCATTCAACACTCTAAATGTTGGTGATAGATGATGAATCCTACATCCAAGATCATTAATTATTGCACATTATGTTAAACATGCACTCTAATACTAATAAGTGCCATTGTCAGGCGCTAGTATTAGTGGTATTCCCTCAATCGAAACAATTTCTCCAAAAAGTCAATCATAATTTCATTTGTGGGAATAGACACGAAATTGTTCCAAACCCACTTAGAATAGTGGTCAGTGAGTACAATCAAAAACCTCATATCCTTCTGTAGCACCTAAATGGTCCAGAAAAAATCTATGGCCAGTTTGGCCCATGGCTGAGCAGGCAAAGGATTTACTCCTTCTATTAACTTGTTAGGTTTCCAGTGTTTATCAGACACTAAACACTCAGGAAATGTATTTACATACTGTTCAACACAACCATCCATGCATGGCCACCAATAATATTTTTTCAGTAGCTTTTTGTGCCAGACATGCCTGGGTGCCCGTCATGTGCTATATGGGTCAATTTTTCCTTCAAGGTTGCTGGCGGCACAATCACACCTTGTCTTATTACCAAACCATTCCCTAAGGACAACTCAGCTGAAACCTGTTGGTAGGGTGCAAAACACTTGTGTAAATGGTGGTCAACCATCCAAAATATATATTTTTAACTTTAACACAATACGGGGTCCTTTTCATAATGATACATGTCTACTAGTCCTGCTCGACCTCTCAGCAGCTTTCGACACGGTCAATCATGACAAAATGCTTAGAAGGCTGGAAAACAGGATGGGCTTCTCTGGCACAGTCCTTCAATGGTTTAAATCTTTTCAGGAAAACAGAACGCAATCATTCATGGTGAACAAAAATCTCTCTGCCGCCTCACCCAATTTACTAGGAGTACCTCAAGGCTCAACCCTATCCCCAGCATTATTCAACCTTTATGTCGAACCACTAACCGAACTTCTACAGCAGGCGAACATCTCCTATCACATGTACGCGGACGACACTCAACTTTACATCTAGATCACTTCCATTGATGAGATAAAGATAATGAATCAAGCTCTCGAAATGACCGTCAACTGGCTAACGACTAACTTCCTCAAGCTAAACTCACAACAAACTGAATTTCTCTTACTCTCCCCTCCTAAAAACTCTATGGAGATAAAGGAATGGACCAAGATGATCACTGCTCTAAACTGCACGCCGATTCTGGTGGACTCCACCAAATCGCTGGGAATCACACTGGATAAAAACCTTAACATGCAAACACACATCAACCTGTTGGCTAAAAATGCCCGCTTTCACCTCAGCTATCTCAGAAAAATGAAACCATTCATTGAGAGCCCTGACCTCCAAACTGCAGTTCAGGCTTTAGTCATTTCAAGGTTGGAATACGGTTGTACTACCCTCTCGGGGCTGCCCAAAATCTCAACAGCCCCTCTAAAAGCCTGTCTCAACACAGCAGCACGACTCTTAACAGGATCTAGGAAATTTGACCATATATCCCCCCACCTCAAGGCGCTCAACTGGCTACCCTACGAAGCCAGAATCCACCTAAAGATGGCCTGCATTACCCACAAAACTCTTCACCACAACACGCCCCAATACCTATCCCAGAAACTCACTTTATCTGGAGGAAACAGACACTCTAGGAGCTCCGACAACCTACTCCTGAAACCCTCTCGCTTCAGTAAGAAAAAAACTTCCGACAGAGCGTTCTCCGGAGCGGCACCAAGAATTTGGAATTCTCTACCTCCGCGCATCAGAAAAATCTTGTCTACACCATTATTCAAAAGGGAAGCAAAATCTTTCCTGATGAGCAAATTCCTCCCTTAACTCCGCACATGCCTCACCGTCTGGTGCCCTACCAGCCCACCAGCCTTTTCACTGACTTACAAGGCACAGTACCAGTCCACTACCTCAAACTTGTCTCCACAACTCCCCTCAAGGACACCTATGCCTCTTTGAATTACGCATACTCGAACTTGCTCCTACTGCTCTGTACAAACCATCTCTATTACCGTTTCTGCTACCTGACGAAACTTGTTAAAAATGTCTGGATACTCTATCTGCTCTATTTTACTAATAGTATTATTCTTACTCTGCCACCTGCCTAAACCTGCTAAAAATGTTTGATTCGTTTGATACGACATGCTTTGATACGTTCTTTGATCCACTTTGCAAAATTTGTATTCTTACTCTGCTTGTTTGTAAAGCGCTCTGATACCCTATTTTGGGTCTTGATCGCGCTATAGAAAACTCTAAAAATAAATAAATAAAATAAATAAATATGCTTACATACATTCCTCTTCACTGATGCATCCTACAGTGTGAACAGAAGCATCTGTTACAGAAACAACACACTGGTCTTCTTGACCCCAGGCCAACAGAACTGGCATCCACAATTACCGCACACTTATCTGAGCTACTAAAAGTATGTAAAGCAGGAGCAGACTTAATCATGTCTTTAACCACTTGGAATGCTTTATCTTGTTCTTTTGTCCAAACAAATTTCTAATTTTTGCATGTTAAGCATATGAAAGGTTCAATATAAATGGCATAACCCTGGACAAATCTAGCAAAATATTCGCTCAGGCCTAACAATGACCTCAACTAATCTTTATCAGTAGGTGGCAGAGCCTTACCAATGGCATCAAAGAGATTCTTTCTTGGTTTAATGCCATCCTTAGTGATGGTGTGGCCCAAACACTCAAGTTCTTTTACCTTTTATGGTCTATCACACTCTTCCCAAAATCAAAATATCACCCTGGAATGTTTGAACTCCTTTGACATCTTTAAATAATGTGTCCATCAGTTTCTGGAATACGCTTGCAGCATACGCTAGTCCGAAAGGTAGCCTTAAATATTTAAAGGTGCCAAAAGGAGTTAAAACGTGGCTAGGTCTGTGATCATTTAGCCAAGGAGACTTGATGGTATGCTGACTTGAGCTCTATAATGTAAAAAATTAATAGAACCTCCCACAGCCATTAACATTTCCTGCATTTTTGGCAAAGGATGGCAATCAACAATGTTTTTATTCAGTGAGCATAAGTCAACACACAAACGTAGACTGCCAGATTTTTTCTTTGCTAAAACTTTCCCTGAAAGCCATTCGGATGAATCAGTGGGTTGTATGATGCCATCCTTGCACAAGTCATCTAATAATTTTTTTTAACTCATCCTTTACACTAAGAGGAACTGCCCTGACCTTATGTTTTACAGGTACAGCACCAGCATTCAGTTTTGTCATGTACCACACCATTAACACATGCCACTTTTGTTTAAACCATTTCAGGAAACTTACTCAAGAGTTCATTAAAATCTCCTGTGGATTTGTCACCTATTACTTCAACAGAGACAACAGCATTTCACCTAAACCTATAGGGTTGGCACTACCAGGCTTAAGCATAATGCCCAACCTGCCTAAGTATACCCACCCCACAATGTCACGCCCTTTTATGGCAATATAGACCTTCGTCACAATAGTTCTCCCCAAAAGGTTCAAAGTGTCTGGGAAATAGCCCATCATATTGGTGTCTTGTCCACCTATAGCTTTGAGATGAATATCCATCTCATTTAATTTTTTCCCAACGTATTATTGTCATAGGTGACATCAGACAGAATAGTTATGGGCGATCAAGAATCATTTCACCAATTTGTGCTGTACCCAAAGGTGCTGTAAAAGATGTCACCATAATATCATCATTAATAGTTAACACCAACTTGCTTACCATATCATCTTATAACTCATCCACTGCATTAGCTCTGATGGACACATTATATTGAGTACTCTTAGAGGATCTACACACACTTTGAAAATATCCTTCTTTTTTTACATTTGTTGCATTTCTTGCCGATGGCAGGCCAGTTGGGATTATTTCCTAAATGCAATTTAGACCCACATTTATAAATTATGAGTTTTTTAGAATATCTGAAAGTATTTTTCCTTTTAGACGTGTCAGGAAGCCTTCCTTTGTTAAAAACAGCACAGCCAGCATCCATGTTAGGATCTACGCCATTATTAGCTCATGCAGTCATAGTAGATCGTTCTATGCATTCCTGCTAGCTAACAAACGTTCAAGGAATTTTCTTACAGTGTCAATTGAAAACAAATGGATCTTGCAGGTAGGTATCCATATTTTCACCAAATTTGCACTTGGAAGCTAAAATACGAAAATAAGAGATGCATTCCTGCATACTCTCTTCTGCTTACTGTTTCCTTTGAAAGAAGCTGTTCCTTTTAAGCATTATACTTGGTTGCTTAGTAAATCTTCTTTTCTAAACGCTTAACAGCTTCTGTGTATACATCCCAAGGTATGAACTGCCCAGGAGGAGGTTCACTTTCTGGAACATTGTCAAAAATATTTTGTTAAGCAACCCGAACAATAATGCTTTTTTTTCCTCACATGAATAATCCTTTACATCAATATCAATTTTGTAGTTTTCGAAAGCCCCGAACCATTGTTGCCACTTTACCTTTGGTTTTCCTTGATTTTCTAGAAAAGGATGGATTTGGTAATGCTGCATTTGATTTGCCATTAGGATGCAAAACAAAAAAATAATATACTTGAAATATGAAATGTTATAGTTTCTTGCATCCACCTCTGACTTTTCATCCGAAAGGAATTGAAGTGTTGAAGTCTTAAATCACTGTAGCTGTTGTGCATCAAGCGAGCGAACAGAAGATACAAGATGCGGTGAAACTGACACGTGTAGCTCTCAGGGGCGTGGCCCCCGCATCCCAGCGGTGCGGGGGGCCCGAGCTGCAGGGGGCCCCTCAGCACAGTACTTAGGCCTGAGCGCTCCGTATTAAATCCGGAGGGGGGCCCTTCCGTGTACATTGCAGTGGGGCCCCTTAAACTTTCGTTACGCCACTGGTAGCTCTGACACCTGAAAGAATCAATAAACACCCACACTGTAATGCGAAATGTGCACACCAGTGTCGGAAAACTTCCACGTTGCTGCGCGTTCAATGCACCCCAGAATTCCACACGCAAATGATACACAAGCCCTGCACGCTGATGAAATGCGTCTTGTGCTGCGTGGCAGCAGCTCCTGGAATGTATCGTGACGTACGGTTTTCAATTCCAGAGAGTGGAAGCTAACATTACAAGTAAGCGATGTCAATAAGTGGTACTCCAGTCAGTAATTAAATAAAGCGATTGACGTACCATAGATGTTGTTTTCCATTTTCTGTTTTTAATTCCAAATACATCAATTGGTAAAATTATCGTTTGGTGGGCTGGATTAGTAAGATTTATCCTCGCTGCCAAAATTATGTTGCAAATGCTGTGATGAAAGAAGCACTCACGAACAACAGAAGTAAACTCAAAGAGTACATTTATTGTCAAGTTGTACAAATACAGAAAGCCCATGAAGAGCTGACAGGAGCACCCAGAGAATCCGCAGTCCAGTAAGGAATCCACAAAGGAGTTCCCCACTGGACAACATTAGAACCAGGGCAACAGAATGCAAATACTCCGCCAAGTAAAAATAATGCATCTTATTATAGAAACACCAGCATGCAACATCTCTTCTACCGATACAACAGAGAGAGACCAGGTCTAACACAACACCCCTCCAGCTTAAAGCCAGGGGAGACTAATCAATATCTTGATGATGTCCCTGTTGAGGCGATAGAACATGAATACTGGCCCTCTACTTTAGAGGCTTGTGCGAGTTCTATGCCCCTCTGAATTCAGTTGAACCCCTCTGCCTAAACTCTCCTGAGACACTGAACTGACCCAAGGGTAATCCTTTTTCTCACCTGTGGACACCATCTGTGCAGCACTGTGGGAGGGAAGGGTGGAAATGACGCTTCAGAGGCTTTGTTAATTTGCACATTTTTACTGTTTATTGACCAATAAACCAAGAAATGAACACAAAAATGCCTTGAATGAGGGCCCAGGGGTCTACTTGTATAGTCCTCTTGAACCCTTGATAAGAGTAGTGATGGTTTTCTCACTTCTTTTCCGTTTCAGAGCACCAAAGATGGCAGCCGCTGCCAGCACCTTCAAAACAAAGGAGTACACAGAACACAGTAAGCAGTGTGTTTCTTAATATCTTAGCTTTATTGTCACCAAAGCACTCGTATGTTCCCATATGTGTTTCTCTTTTCCTCTCCCCTGTACCAAAATATCCTTGCCTTTATATTGTAATCCTAAATAGTACTGAGAGAAAGAATCCCCCTTCCTTGGTCACCATCACCAATCCAAAAGTTCCAAAAGAAAAATGCCAGTGAGGAATAAAGTCAGGGAGCTGCAAAACAAACACAAAATTCTTCAATGAGCACTCTGACGTTTCTCCTCTTCCCCCTTGGCAATCAGGTTTAGCCACACTCACTCACCGCGCTAGCCACAGCTCTCCAGAGTTGTGGCAGGCTACTGCGTCCGTTGGCGCACACCACTCTTCAGACCAGGTCTCCATCTCCTCTTCCGTCTCTCTGTCATCAACCGGATATCTTTGCCTCCTCATCCTCTTGGTTGTTCGGGCCGTCCTCCTTCTCTTTTTCCCAGTGATTTTGTTTCCTCAGCCTTCTGTCGGTGTCCGCGTGTAGAATTCCAGAATTGGAACCCGTAAGCCTGTGGCAACTCAAACCGCCAATCGGCCTCCTTTTTTAGTTGCGTGGCCCCGCCTCCCTCCTCCTGAAAGGAGATGTTCGTTGTCAATGTTTGTGGAATGGTCACTGCCTGCCATTGTTCTTATAATAGTTTGTCTTTCTTTTCTTACAGGTGCCGGATTCATGGTATGCAGAGGATGAAAAATGGGAGCTGCCTTCAAGTTACCAGGTAAGAAGAGGGTGCTGGAGGTGGTTCCCTTCACAAGCATCTAACCTTAACTTGCTCACAGATGCATCCCAGTAGGCAGGTTGTACCATCATGGCCAAGAAAATGATGTGGCCCATTACCTCTTCTGGATCAGACTTCTCTGCCCATAATGACAGCAACCAATAGAGGCCACTGACAGCTATCAGTGTCAACAGCCATGCCCCAGGTGATCTAAGGGCCTCTGTCGTTTCTCAGAGTGTGGGGCAGCAGCCCCACGTGTTAGACACCCTTTTTCAACTCTCCTTTACACCAGTCCAGGGAACTAGTCACTTATCCCTGAGTCTGTACCTGAGGCTGAATTGGAGTCAGGGGTGAGTCCTTCCTTCCACTGCCTCTCCTTCTGTACCCTCCATTTGGGAGTGGTAAACCCAGATGACTGAGCTTTCAGGGCAGTTTGGGGTCCCACCCCTCTTAGCTCTTCTACCACTGGTGGCAACTCATTCTCCAGAATACATTCAATAGGCATCTGGGGCCTAACTATGACCCTTCTCTGGGTCACCTCCCCACCCCACTCCAGGAATACCGGGGCCATGAGGCGGATAAAGTCTGGCCCCTGCGCTTGAGTTACCCTACACACCTGACCGGTTTACTGCTCTGGGTAAACCAGCCTTTCCACTAACATGGTCTGGCTGGCCCCAGTGTCCCTCAGAACAGTGACAGGGACCCTATTCACCATGACCTGGTGGAAGTGATGACTCCCACCCTCAGGTATCACTAGTCGACCCCCTGAGTTCACCCTCCAACTAAGGGAGATTAGGGCATGATCTACTTCTGCCATTGGGGACTGCCTACCCCTAAGGCCATATTAGCCACCCCTGTAGATGTCCCACCAGTGGGTGGTTTCTTTGGACACACAGGGGTATATGTACAAGGAAGTGGAGGAGAGAGGCGTTAGGCTTCCTGGCTTAACGCCTCTCTCCTCCACTTCTTAAACGCAAGGCTGCACCATATTTACAAGAATGTGGTGCAGCATTGCGTTTCCCCCTGCAATGGCGCTAAGTTTAGCAACTTAGCGCCAACGCAGGCACCCTTGCATCAGAGTGCAAGGGTGTCTGCGTGCAGGGGAGGATTGTTTATGTGTAGGAAGGTGTCCCTTCCTGCACATGAACAATCCTAGAAATGCCATTCTGTCTCTTTCATGTGTGCTGCTTCGTGCAGCACACATGAAAGTGACAAAATGGCTTTTTTTTTAAAAAGTTTGTTTATGTACCGGAAGGGACACCTTCCTGTACATAAACAAACAATGGCATTTTGCTTTTTCCATGTGTGCTGCACATGGCAGCACACATGGAAAAAAGCAAAAACGAGGAGAAATAATGCATTTCTCCTCGTTTTGCCATCTTAAGACCAGTTTTTAGCTGGTCTTAATTTTGGCACTGCCTCCTATGTATGCCACCTTTGTACATAGGGGGCAGCGTCAAAATGAATGGGTGTTGCGGTGGAATGCCCACCGCAATACCCACTGCCCACCCCTTTCACGCTAACCATAGCGTAAAAGGGGGCCTTATGTACACGGCAGCATTAAGCCACGTTAAGTGGCTTAACGCTGCCTTGTACATAAGGCACAGCCCCCACAACGTCACTATAGGTGACGTTGTGGTGGCGATAGGGGCTGTACATATACCCCACAGAGTCCCCCTGCCTGTGTCCTATTTGAGAACAATGAAAGCAGAGGGGTTGGAAATGGGGCACGCTGGTCCACCACGCACCAGAACCTCCCTCTTCCTCCTCAGAAGGGGCATGGGAACACTTTCCTTCCCCTGAATCTGAGACTTGTCCTGGTCTCCCTTGACCTCCCCATCACTCTGCTGGGGTCGAATCTGAACCCCTCTCCTTGGGGTCCCCCCTAGTATCTTCTTAGACACTCCGGTGTTGATCCAGAGGTTTTCCTCTTCCGCAAGCTTCCTGGAGTCAGTCAGCTTGCTATCTACCAGGTGTTGGCATAGCTCTGTAAAATAGGTATTGAGCATATGCTCCCTCAGAATCAGGTTGTACAGCCCAACAAAATCATACACTTTTCTGCCCCTCACCCACCCTTTCTGTGCTTTGCTGGGATAATCTAAGAATTCCAGCCCGGACTGGTTTGGGAGTTTGTGACTGTCCCTGGAACTCAGGGGTCAGCCCGAATTTGGAAAGAAGAATGGTATTCATAGGGGCATACTCCACCTCAAGTGTAAGGAGTGTGTCCCTCCCCACCATGGGCAAGTATCTCCACAATCTACCCCCAGTACTCATCTGGGACCTTGTGTACCCTCAGAGCTACCCCATATGCTGAGAACCATTTATCAATATAATTCCCACCACATAGCTAGGCACCAGGTCCTTGGCAATGTGGGGCCTCACCACCAGTGGGCACTGCTGGTGTGCTGCCACGAATATTGCTGAACTGCATTTGCTTAGCTATTATGTCCAGCTCCTTGAGACTGAGCTAATGGGCCATCCTCCTCTCCTTCATGGCCAGCCTCTTCTCTTCCAAGGCTCTCTCAGCCATCTCTTTCTCTAGCATTAACTTGGCCAGCTCCAGCTTGAGCTTCCTTTCCTCTTTCCTGTCCTTCAGCTCCGCTGGGGTCAGGCCCCTGGCAGACACACTGCTCCCTGTTCCACCCTGGGCATCTTCTGGGGTCCAGATGGGCTCTCCTGGCAGCTCAGTGTCCTGGACTGGGTTCCCTCTTTCCTCATTTTCTGTTTACGCTCCCTCCTCTTCATGCTCCTCACCATCATCCTCTCCTGAGGTGGACTGCCATCTCTGCATCTCCTGAAAGGCCCTGTGAGCTACCCAGAGATCCAGTTCCGTGGTCCTCTTGTCTACTTTCAGCTCCCCCTGCTCGCAAAGTTTCTCTGCAGCTCAGCCCTGCTGAGGGTGTCAGATTTGCACAGCTCCATATCAATGGTGAAAAAAGGAAAGTAGGGCACTTAAATTTGGAAAAGGGCAAATATAGCCAATGGGAAACTAAGAAGGAATTTGAAAAATAGGTCAATCTGATGTGAAATTATTTATTACGGATTTTCGTGTAACACAAATCACTGTATGGTACTACACAAATACAAGTCCTGATCCATACCGCTGAGCACCAATGTGGGAAATTGGGTTGTTGGTTCACTGGGGTGTGAGCAAAGCAAACACAAGGAGATGATAGACGGAGCGCTGAAACTTTTCAGACACTCACCCCCAGTCACAGATCTTGGTTGAATCCATCATCGTTCTTTAACTCACTTCGTCACCCCAGTTCAGACACAGCTATATGCAAATCAGCCTTGGCCCTGTGTCTCATTGGAGCAGTCCAGCCCGAACTGCCAAGCCATGTGTTCCCTGGACTGGAAACAAGCATCCTGGGACCGGTTTCGGGGTAACACCCCTCATCAGCCAGGCTAGCTTGAATCCTGTGGCAAAGTGAGCAAGGAACCCACGTCTGGGCATACCCTGCCAACTTAGGGCGAGCAAAGCAAACACAAGGAGATGATGGACGGAGGGCTGAAACTTTTTAGACACTCACCCCCAGTCACAGATCTGGGTTGAATCCATCATCGTTCTTTAGTTCACTTCGCCACCCCAGTTCAGACACAGCTATATGCAAATCAGTCTTGGCCCTGTGCCTCATGGGAACAGTCCAGCATGAACTGCCAAGCCATGTCTTCCCTGGACCGGAAACAACCATCCTGGGACCGGTTTCGGGGTACCACCCCATATCAGCCAGGCTAGCTTGAATCCAGCTGCAAAGTGAGCAAGGGACCCACGTCTGGGTATTACCTGAAAAGTTTCAGCGCTCCATCCATCATCTCCTTGTGTTTGCTTTGTTTGCCCTAAGTTGGCAGGGTATGCCCAGACGTGGGTCCCTCGCTCACTTTGCCACTGGATTCAAGCTAGCCTGGCTGATGAGGGGTGTTACCCCGAAACCGGTCCCAGGATGCTTGTTTCCTGTTCAGGGAAGACCTGGCTTGGCAGTTCAGGCTGGACTGTTTCCATGAGACACAGGGTCAAGACTGATTTGCATATAGCTGGGTCTGAACTGCGGTGGCGAAGGGAGCTAAAGAACGATGATGGATTCAACTGAGATCTGTGACTGGGGGTGAGTGTCTGAAAAGTTTCAGCACTCCGTCCATCATCTCCTTGTGTTTGCTTTGTTCGCCCTAAGCTGGCAGGGTATGCCCAGATGTGGGTCCCTTGCTCACTTTGCCACTGGATTCAAGCTAGCCTGGCTGATGAGTGTTGTTACCCCGAAACCGGTCCCAGGATGCTTGTTTCCGGTTCAGGAAAGACCTGGCTTGGCAGTTCGGGCTGGACTGTTCCCATGAGGCACAGGGTCAAGACTGATTTGCATTTAGCTGGGTCTGAACTGAGGTGGCGAAGTGAGCTAAAGAACGATGATGGATTCAACCCAGATCTGTGACTAGGGGTGAGTGTTTGAAAAGTTTCAGCACTCCGTCCATCATCTCCTTGTGCTCACTGGGGTGTGAGCCCTGGTCAACCAAGAGCCACAAACCCTATCAGGGTAAACCACAAAAAGTCCCCAAATTAGCCTGTGCTTAACCCTTGGTCGCCTGGCATAAAAATCAGTCAGGCTTAGCTTAAAGGCAATGTGTAAAGTATTTATGCAGGACACAGACAGAAATACAGTGAAACACAACACAAGGAAAATCCTACACCAATTTAGAAAAATAGAGTCAATTTTAATAAGTTATTTGACGCCAAAATGACAAGAATTCAATCAGTAGAACCCAAGTTATGATTTTTTAACGTTTTTAGTAAAATCGAGCACCTGAAAGCTCAAAGCTGCAACCGTGGACATCTAGTCATGCGAGACCTGGTCAAAGTCTAAAATATATGGCTGACAACAATGGAGCGCAGTTTAGCCACAAGAAGTGGAAGTCGAAAATCTCTAGCGGAACAAGGCAGAGGGCTGTAGCTGAAGACAGTTCACGAGGCCAGAGACCCCTTTGGCGAAGGGTCACTGAAAAGGTTTTGTTGCTGCAGAGAAGAAAGTAGCGGGAGAAGCTACAAAGTCAAACTAACCGGCGATGCACCTCAGGCAGATAAGTGAGCTGGTTGGACTTGGTCTCTTCCAGGTTCTCAGAGCAGTTTTTGGCCAAAATGTTTTTAATACTTTAGTTTTGGGATTTGGCTGTCTGTGTACTTTTAGCACCACAACCAAGGGCCAAGGACAGGTGGGACACCTCTTGGTAGTTCAGGACTCACTCAAGCTGGATCCAGGTGCGTGTCCAAGATGGTGGGAGCCTTATATGACCCTGTGGCTCTGAACAGGATGCCATCAAACTAGCCCTTGTAGTCATTACATTAGTCCTGTGTTAAAGTGAAGATGCAAGGCTCAACAGCAAGGCCGGCCTCTGAGAGTTCAAGGCAGGCTTCAGGCAGCAAAGCCTTCCTTCCAAGTACAGCAAAGCAGTCTTGCAGAGTGCGCATCAAGTCACAGCAGTAGGCAGTCCTCTGAGAGTCCTTCAGCAGGGCCAGGAGTGAACTGAAGAGTGGGTCTGAAGGTCCTATTTTAATACTCTGTTGCCCTTTCTCTGGAAGGCGGGAGAAGCTTCTAGAAAGATTCTATGAAGTACATGGAATTTCCAGACTCCCCAGCCCTGGCTCCACGCTGGCTGCAGTGACAAAGTGGGGTTGTTAAGCCCTTTGTGTGAAGGCAGAGCACAGCCTATTCAGTTGCAAGTGGGCTGTGCTCAGCTTCGCCCCCCCCCATCCTGCCAGCAGATAGCACTTTGAGGCACACCTAATCCCTCTATTGTGTGACTGTCTGGTAGGAATTCGCAGAGTCTAACTGTCAGCTACACCCAGTCATATGACCCGAGCCAGGCTGCAGGCACAAAGGACTAAGGGCAGGAAAAAGCCAACTTTCTAAAAGTGGAATTTTCAAAATTTTAATGAAAAATCCGACTTTATCATTAAAGAGGGATTTTGCATTACAATTTTATAGATACCAAACATGACATAGCTGCCAGCTCCCAAATGGAAATGGCAGATTATTAAATGTAATAAGGAATCCCCAATGTTATCCTAAGGGAGGGGTAGGCCTCACAGTACTGAAAAACGAATTTAGGAGTATTTCACTACCAGGACATGTAAAACTTAAAAGTATATGTCCAACCCTTTAAATTAACGGTGGGTGGCGAACTCCGCTCCGCCAGTGGAGTTTACGGAGTTTTGTCAACTCGACGCTCTGCTGGGAATGCGGAGTTCGGCAAAAACTCAGATTACATGGCGTGGCGGAGTTTGCCCCTGCCGCCCACCCCTCATACCAGATGACTCTGTGTCAACAGGATCACCTTGTCTCACTTGTGGGCTTCCCTATTAAAACATGGAAATGGCACCTCAAACCAATGCGTTTTAATGAATATCAACCAAATTTACACATCCCAGAATGTTATAGATTAAAATGAAGGCTCCAGACCTTGATGTCCAGGGTCAGGCAGACGAGGGATCTGGCAAAAAAGCTCACACGAGACGGGACTTCCTGTTTGCAAAAGTACTTCTGATGCTGCTGTGGTTCTATCCTGTTGAAACATGCATTTTGTTTGGGTCGGTGGACTACTTTACGTTCAAGCTTCACTGGCATTAGAATGTGGCAGAACAAGTAAAATTAGGCAAATTGAACACATTGAGAGCTCTGCAAAGTAACTCTTGGTCGCAAGATAGCGCTACAAAATAAGTAATAATACATTTAGGCACTTTGGTCATCTCAGCAAAGGCTGATAAGAGGGTTATTGTGATCAAATTATTATCACAAATGCTGCCCATTCACACTCTCGTTGTAAACAAACATGAGATTCAAGCACCTGAACACCGCACCTGAGACATTTCTTGAGAAAAGATTCTGCCATTTTCATGGGGCATGATGGGGTGAAAACGAGCTTGCTTTTAATCTTCTGTAACGCAGCCTTTTAGAGGCACAACACTCTTAAATACCTTTACAAAGGTCTGCTGACACCTTATCAAATGGGAGAAAAATAGAACTTGTTTTTTGTTCAGTTGCTGCCGTTTACTAGAACCTTGCACCAAACGATGACCGATTATCATACAGTGGGTACAAATTAAATACAATTTGAGATTATACAATCATTCTTTACAAATGTTGATAAATGTGATAACCCGCCTCGATTCTGAATACACAACAAAACAAAACTAAAAGTCTAAGGGTCACTGGATTTTTTTTTGGGGGTGGGGAGTTTTATATAGCGCGAACTTGACCCGAAGGTATCAGAGCGCTTTACATAAGTACCAGTTACATTACAGATGGACACATTCATTTTTTTTTTTAGGCATTAGTAAAGTGGAAGGAGTCTTACCCTGGATCTGGCGTTCTCCGTGCCCGGGCAGTCCTCCTCCTGTCTCCTGGTCCTCCTACGCTGCAGGATCGCGAGGAGTGCGTGTGCACGCATGTGCAGTCCTCCCAAGTCCTGCAGCAAAGCTGTTTCACTTTCATTACGGTCCAGGAAGGACTGCAGTGGAGAAGCACCGCCGATCACCGTCACAGCAGACTAAGGTAAGCCGTAAAGCAGGTGGCAGTCTGGGAGTCAGGAACCCTTCAGGTCTGCTGCGTGCAGCATAGTTAGGGCGGAGCGGAGTGGAATTCCAAGGAGTTTTTAGGCAACTCCATGGAATTCCACTTAGTGCCACTCTGCCAACTCCGCCCACCCTTACTTTAAATACACAGCACCCTGCTCTATGGGGTACCTAGGGCCTACTTCATGGGTAACTTATATGCAATAAAAGGGGAGTTTAAGGCTTGTGTAGGGGGTTTAAATGCCAAGTCGCCATGGCAGTTTGAAACTGTATTCAGGCTGCAATGGCAAGCCTAGGCTATGCTCTAAGGTGCTACTAAGGTAGGTAGCACAAGATGTGCTGCAGGGCCACTGGTAGCATTTATTTTACAGGCCCTGGGTATATGGAGCAGGTCCTCGTTCCAGCTCCCCCTGAGACAGTTCTCCTGTCCAGCTCACCCGCAGTCTGCTACCCTCTGCTGCCTGTTTACCTGCTGCCCTCTGTTTGCGCCTTCTCTGCTTGCTTCTTGCTATGCTTTGCCTTTTCTGCTTGTTTTTCTGTCCTCTGTTTTTCCTTTTTCTGTTCATTTTTCTGTCCTTTGTTTTGCCTTTTCTGCTTGTTTTTTAGCCCTCTGTTTTGCCTTTTGTGCTAGTTTTGTGCTTGTTTTTCTGCCCTTTGTTTTGCTTTCTTCTGCTCTGTTTTGCCTTTTCTGCTCGTTCTTCTGCCCTCTGTTTTGCCTTTTCTGCTCACTTGTTTTTCTGCCCTCTGTTTTCCCTGTGTCTGCTTGTTTCTTCCCTCTTCCCGACATTTCCTCAAGACCTGGCTTTTCAACAGAGACCTCACACATCAGCGCCCAGATATCCCCAGGGGTGACAGTGCCATGCTCTACAAAATGCTGATTGATACGGTATACCACTCTACAAGGGACTTATAAGTAAATTAAATATCACAGTCAGGTATATGCCAAGTAAACCTTGTTTAAGGAACTATCCTCGTGATGCAGTAGCTGCTCTGTATACATGTTATCTATGTTGTGAACATTTACTGTTGCAAAGAGCTCTGACTCGGATGCTCTATATAGACTTGTTATCTTTAATGTGAACATTTACTGTTGTAAAGTGCTCTGATACCTTCGGGTCTAGCTAGTGCTATATAAAACTTTCAAATAAATAAATAAAGGAGCGAGCACAAGCACTTTAGCACTGGTAAGCAGTGGTAAAGTGCACAGAGTCCTAAAGCCAACAAAATCGAATTCAGCAAAAAGTGGAGGGTAAAGGGCAAAAAGTTTGGGCAAGACTCTGTAGAGAGGGCCAGGTCTAACATAGTTTATCAGTAGGTCGAGTGACACCATCAGTTTTAAATAGCATTAGAAGCTATCTTTTATGGATCCTCAACGCCTTTGTACAAAAAAGAATGAACAGTAGAACAGAGTCAATTCAATTCATTTACTTTCTTTCGGTCATAGACCATAAAAGCTATAAATAGTAGAAAAGAGTCCCTGCCCCCCCTATACAGCAATCACAAAGGCCTTTGCTGGATTTTGTCTTGTCCTGCCTGTGCCCTGTAGGTTCTTGTTGGATGGGTTCCCAGCATAAACTTGAGATACAAAGCGCATTGTGTTTTCAATGTAGTTCCAATCCAGGAAGGGATCAGGGCCGTTGCTTCTCTTGTGAAAAAGGTAATTGTAAGTCAAGTATTGATGCACACACTGCTTCTTTAGCTTTTTATGAGCCAATATTCCTCCTTTATTATGTTGGTTGTGCCATCTGTGTATAATATGGGGTTTTTCCAATGCTGGCTGAATCCCAGTGCTAAATGGGGTGTTCTTTACATGCACCATACAAAGATTTGAAGTAACTCTGGTGTGAGTTCTGTGAGATGACACCTGTATCATGGAGCTGAGATGTGCTCTGGTCTGACAGCTACTACACAGCCACATCCAATATACAGGAGGGTAAAGGGCAATGATATCAGTTATGGGTTTGATGCCAAACTGTAGGCTTCCCCTCGTGCTTCAGCACTACTCTCTCCTGTGTATTGCTCACATTTACACACCACTCTGTTACCTATCGTTCTTTGTCTGACCTAATATTATGTCTGGCCCTATTTTGCTCTCATTTCCACTCTTAGAATTTGCGTTTGTAAGTAATTGTAACTTATTGTTCTTCATGCTCTGCACTATGTTTGTACATTGCCACTGTTTGTATCATATTCTCCTTTGTCCTTTCACGTATTGAGCTCTGTTCACCGATAGGGTTTTGCTTGTCGGTTATTGACCAAATATCATGTCCGACCCCTTTGTTCTCATCCCCACTCTTCCCATTGTCGTTTGCAAATATTGTTCTTCATGCTTTTTACCATGTCTGTACATTTCCACAGTTGGTATTTAATTTCCTTTATTCTTTATTGGATCATAGGAAGGTATTTTCCACGGTTGGGTGAAACATTAATTTCACTCACTAACCATGTATCCTTGTGTTTCTATCGTATATTAAGGGTACCCCTACATAAAGAAATACTTTTGGGGTACACCATTAAGTGTTTTTAATTGAATATCTGGACCTTATTTTATTGTCCTGTCAGTGATATCAAAGAACTCAAAGTTGTGGTTGACTCCACTGGTGTTTTACCATCTTACTTCAGGGTGACGGGACGCTGATGATGAAGTACGTCACAAAAAGTTGTGGGTGAGGCAATCCCTCAAATATCTATTATTGAGCCTAGGTAAGGAGGTCTTTGGTACTTAGAGAAGTAATTCAGTGCTTTAAGTATAAAAAAAATACCCAATCATTTTGTGGGTGTATAGGTGTTTGATAGGAGGAAGTGCTTGGGCGTTTTTCCCCTGATTTCCTTATTGTGCATGCATGTCTCCGTGTGTTCACAGTTTTCTCTCCATGCAATGTCTAATCAAGCTTGCAGTAGAAGTGGAGGCCTCAATTTTCAAATGGCCATTGACTCTGATCTGTCTCTTCGGATGGGGAGTGTACTTGGTGGTTTTGGTACAGTGATAGTCAAATCTTTCACCCTGCAGTAATCTATAAACACAGCTTAGCTGTTAAACTTGTGCATTGATAGTACTCTCAAAGCAAGTAGCACAGCACTGTTAGCGACCAAAGGTATAGGTATCCTTTTGTTAGCCAGCATTAGGGGTTCAAGATTCAGACACCCCAAAAAGTTGCTGGTATCATTTAGGAATAAACTAGATAGTAATGGCACCAAAACTCATCCCTGTCGTACTTTCATTGGTTTAGAATGCTTTCGGTGATCTCCTGGAAGGGATCATAATGCACTTGTGAAAGCACATGCAAGGGGCAAAATCCTGGAGCAATTCAATGTCAAAGTGTATTAAAGGCTTGGTCCAGCTGCTTCAGGATTGGATTATTTGCCACTGACTGTGTGAATATTCTTTGTCAGTTTCATACCAGATGAGAAGTTACCTCTGAGAGCTCTGTTATGCCCTTTGCGATAACCTGGTTGGCAAAAATTCTTCAAAAAATGAAAAATAAATACCAGACATACTGTTTTTTTGTCAAAGGAAGCAGTTGTGGGTCTTCAGAGAGCTAATAATGTCCATACCCTCATACAGGAAATTCCAGCCTTTTAAAATTCCACCATTTATAGGTTGGAGCTGCACCTTCTATATGTTGCAATGCTTGAGCAGTACAGATCCTTCAATGGCTATATGATGCAAAAAAGACAGTTCATCTGCCAAAGGCAGTAAAGGGTAGTCAGTAAATGTTGAACTATGGGGTTAATGGAGTTTATCAGCAAAATGCTTGCACACTTTGTGCTTATGACACATGGCATCAGAAGAGAACCTTATATCTCGAGCTACGACATCTCATTGCTGAACATGCTGCAGAGTTATGTAAGGTGGAATGAGCACTTGACGCTAACCCGGAAATGAAGCAGCAGGTTGTGTCAATAACATACTCCTTGATCTGAGACAAATAACAAGAGATAATATTCTCCCAAGAGTACATCTGTGCCACAGTATTGGATCCACAGTGCAGACACGGGCTGTCTACTTATAGTCTCCCTTTTAAAGACAGGATTTTGCCAGCAGCATTACTAAGACATCACAACAACACCTACCACTGGTTGATCCCTCCACCAGCAAATCACCTTTCCAAGCTCCACTCTCCAGTATAAAATCAACACCACCAGGATCAGCCCAAACATCCTCTCGTTTGTATAGGTGCGTAGATGTTTCAGGACTTACCACTCACCACTGAAAGAAACTCAAGAGGAATAATTGTCAATTATGACACCATAGAAGATGTTACATGAGTATTTTGATGACTTAACAAGATTCCCAGTAGATCCAGAGCTATTGATGTGCTGGCATGGGAAAATGGAATAGCTGCTAGAGTTCCGCAGGCTGGCTAGAAAACATCTGTCACGTTCTGCTGCCAGTGTATCCTCTTAAAATGTTTTCCATGAAGTTGGAGCAATTGTCACCGTCAGAAGGACCAGTCTGTTTCAAAGAATGGGGAGAGACTGACCATAATCACAATGAACAAGAACTTCACCCCTAAGGATTGTGAGGGTCCACCAAGAACATCGAAAGAAGAGGAGGGAGAGTCTTCAGGCACCAACATTGCAGACCCCTGAGAAGCAGCCTATGATGAGGACTAAACCAACATAATGCTCAATGGCTGCTACAAACAAAAAGAGTAAAAAAGACAACTTCAATTTAACTGAAATAGAAAAATGGACTAGTGTGCTTAGTGTGCAAGGCATTTAGGATGCAACGATTTTGGCCTGGGGACAAAGACACTTAATTCAACCTTCAGGTCAAATGCAGACATTACCATGAACAATGGAGTCTGCAATGAATGCTATCATTTTTTTTGAGAACCAGATGTTTCCCACCCCTAACCTTGAATTCCCAGGGTCAGTTGTCTTTACTGAAGACTGAGAGGAAAACACTGCTTGTGTGGCTACCATGGAAAAAAAGGTTCATAATTCTGGATTGAAAACTGTAGATTTCCAATAATTAATGATCAATGGTTGATACGGCAATGAAAAATTAATAATGTGGCACGAAGAGCTTAGTTAAAATTCCTTGTTTATTATTTGGATTATTAAAACACATCCTGCTATATGTCTAGAAGCAGCACTCGATTGGCCTTAAGTTACTTGTACACTAGGGACTTCTCAATTTTACCTGCTCAATCTGTCATCTTTCTGTGTTCTTCTGTGATCTGCCTGATTAGCTAGTCTTTCAAATATCTTTCTTCTCATTCAAAAAGTATTTTGAGAAAAAAGCCAACATATCCATTCTACCCCAACCAAAAGGAGCCATCTTCTGCTCCCTGCTGGCTAGCCTGGCACAAATAGAGGCACACCACTCTTGACTGTAAACAGGTGATTTGGAATAATCGAAGACTAGTGACTCGAGTGACAATACAAAAGGCTTAATGTGGCATAAGGTGTATAGCTAAACTTCCTTTTTTAATGTTTTGGTAATCAGGGCACCTCCTGTTACATGGTTTGTAGTGGTACTTGAGTGGCCTGAATTTAAATGTAATTCAGTGAGACCAGGGAAAGGTTGGTTTCTCATGCTTATTATGTCATGTCTTTTGTTCTTTTGAGACATACTCATTTACCTTGCCTCTTAATTCTCATTCTTGTAAGTCAACAGGTATTTTGCAAAGAAACAAACTCCACAGTATTTCCGCACTGTAGTTGACTTCTGGTCTCACCTCCGATGGTCAATATGAGAAAGCTTAGAAAAACAAAAAGTGATGGGTGAAATATTTGAATTATTCACATACACTGATAATTACTAGGGACACATTCCAGTCCATCATTGATTTGCCCACTATGATACTCTAGACAGAGGCAAGCCATATGCAAATCATTTTTGGTGTCTTGCTCCAGAAGGAAGAATCCACCCCACATTGTCAGGTCCGGTTCTCTCCAGACAGGAACACAAACACTCCCAGACTGGTTTCAGCCTTTTGGACATTGTCAGTGAGATGTACCTTGAGCCAGTTGCCCAGTAGGGTACACCAAATAACAAGTAGTAGAAACTGAAGAATTGAATGTTGTTTGATAGTGGCAGCTGGCAAAGGTTGTGTATTTTCAATGACCTCTTAGAATTGCCATGGTGACTTTTCATTCTCTTGCAGCTCAATTGAACCTGAGTGGATATGACACAATTCTACCTACTCGATGTAGGGTTCATATCAGGAGTTCCCAGGTTGCTAGGTCCTGAGTGATGTGAAAGTGTTTGGTAGAATTCTGTGAATCATATTGTACCAACTCTCATTGGGCTGCTCATTGCCATGCTTAGGCTACCATACACAGCTGGAGTTTTCCCAACTCCTAAGCATCTACGTTTTGTACTGCATTATATTCTTCTCAACACTTCTTAACCGATCCAGGTCTGCTTTTAACTTGGAACTTGGCAGCAGATTTACTTTCACTGAGTTGAGAGTACAGAGCTACAGTGACCCATATGATATCAGGTGCATAATTCACAATTCCAGCCACTATCGCCACCCCTGAATCCGGGTGTTATAAGTTAAAAGTCTCGGAATCTGAATAACATGTGGACATAGGAACACCGTGCCATGGATTCCTGAATCTGAGGACCTTATGTCAGAAAGCCCATAGGTGGCTTTACCGCTGTTGAATTGCACCAAGTAAAACCTGGGCAACAGGCCAGCACCCAATAATTTTGGTCGCGGAAACGCCAAGCCACTGAGAATTAGCTGAAGCTTCCCAGGATAGTTCTCCAGTCGAATCTTAAAGGTGGGGACTTCAGAATGGACCACAAAGTAACTCCCGATGGTTGAATCATCACTGCTGGCAGAGATTTAGGAAGGAGCAATTAATTCATCTCATGATAGAGGGGATGAGACATGGGCATGGTTGGATCTCTCACATCAGTTGCATGGGGGCCTCTTGCGGGGCCTGGGACAGACTTTTATGTAGGGAGAGGATCTGAAGGATGGTGCTTCTTTTAATGATGGTCCTCTGTAACTAGTAAAATACATAATATAAAAAAAATGTGTATGATAAAATTGATTTATTTCAATAAAGTTCATTAACAAAAGCTAAGCCCACCAACAACAGACCAACCCCCTCCATAAAGCCAACAAATTACAACCACAATAAAAACACATGCTCATTCCGTACAGCCAAAGCATCCAGCCTACATCACGCATGCAACACATCCACCACTTACCCATAAACCCAACACATGCCACCCTCACTACCCACAACATACCGATCTCCTCCCTACCACCAAAGTAACCCACCCACCCACACCACACCCACCACCTAACTTAAAAAACCAACACATCCCCGCTCAGTACCCCCAAAATGCATCCACCCCCAACAACAATCACTTCCACAACATGAAGCACCACCAATAAACATTTTTTTTTAAAAAGCCACCGTTGCAGTTAAACAAACATTCTTGGAATCTCTCAATGTTGGCCTAAAGTTTAGTTAATCTTTATTTCCAGGCTGGCCGTCATCCTCTGCTCATTTGAGAGGATGTTCTGGCATAGCGTTTACAGCAACAATTCATGGGATGGGGTCTGCAGCACAGACCGATGTTGTAGCCACATGCTAGATTGTTTGAAGAGCTATGTGAAGGTTTGCTTCTTTCTCCTCTTATGATGCTGCTGCAATGTCATCCATTTGTTCAGCTGCAGCCATGTGGCTGTTTCCTTCCAGGCACAAAAACACACAAGGGCGCCTGGGTTTAGATAGAGTAGGGGAGTGCTGGAGTATCCTTTTACAGGACGGTTTCCCTCACCCATCCGTAGCTGGGTGAGGGAAACCGTCCTGTAAATGGGGTACTCCAGCACTCCACTAGTCTATCTAGACCCAGGGGCCCTTGTGTGTTTTTGCTTTCTAGTTAAGGGGAGTTGCCCCCTGCTGGTCTTTAAATCTCCTCAGGCCCTCTCTTTTGTGTGTGACTGTTTCCTTCCAGGCCCATGGCCTTGCTGCTGCCTCAGCCTTGTGGCCCTCCATGAACACAGCCTGTGGTGTACGTAAGGAGAAAAGAAAAAGACACTGAGTCATAGAGCAGACCGCAGTAATGACGTGTTTGTAAAGTCACACAAAGCTTCTTGTTCAGTAGCTTACCCTACTTGTCTCACAGCCCTTACCCCTATTTATTATACTACTAATAGTCGATGGTGTATTTTTCCTTTGTTAGGGTTAGGTTGACTTTAGGGCTTTAGTTATGGTTGCATGGTTACGGAAGTTGTGATATCAGATGGTTGGAGTTGGAATAAGGGTTTGTGTCAGTTAGAGGTTTTGTTAGGAACAGGTTAGAGTAATGGAAGATGTAAGTGATACTGGAAAGAATACTCTAAGAACCTTAGGAAGAAGGCATGAGAGAAGGGTAACAGGGGAGGTGGCTTGGATGGCACACTCTCCTTCCATAAAATGGCAGAGGCTCTAAGTGGTATAAAGGAAAAAAGCTTAGGGACCTGATTTAATGCACCAGAGTTAAAGTTAACAAATGCCTTATCGTTGTCGAAGTGCACTTCTGAAATTAAGTGTTAAAAAGTCTTTTTGTCCTCCACATTTATAGATTTTCTGTAGATATACACGTTAGCCACCTCTTCCTTTTGGGAATGTGTTTTTACATACAATCACCCCTTCAGTGGAAGTGGCAACTCTGGAGAGAGAAAGAAGACGCCATAGCCAAGCTGACCCTTTTGTTCTCTACTCTACAGTGTAGCAAAACGAGCTCATTTCTTCTGTGTATAACAGCATCTAAAGGCAACTAAGTTCAGCAGTGAGCACTATACAATCGAACAAACATGAATCTAAACTTATAACTACAGCCGGAAGCCTTGCACCGTCTGCCAATCAGTGCAGCTGTGGCTCTGACTCACAGTGGCACCTTTTTGGATGCCTCGTGTTGATTTTTTAAACCTTCGTCAGCTCTACAATTGTGCCAGTCTGGCTACTGTTTGAACAGTGGCGGCTGGTGGATTTTCAAAGTGGTGAGGCGAAAATGTTTGTACCCGAGTTACTTGCACACACTGCGCCCCCCCGAAGTTAGCACCCCGTGCACTGGAGTACCTGGAAATTCCTGACAGTTATTGTACTCAGACCTTTCGCATATACATACAGGGGGCCGGGGCAGCAGACCACTGCCTTTCAGGTGCACTTGACTTGGCTGATACAAAGCCTCACGGTTTCTGCCAAGGTCTGTCTGATCTGGAAGCGCAACCGAGGTCCCACAGTGAAGACACGTATGTACAATTGGCTCAAACTTACACTGGCATGACCAGCGCTGCCAAGTAAACAAGCATCATTTCACCAGTCATTAAGCCAGCCCTGCTTTCAACAGCACTGTTGATTATCTTCTAGCTTTATTTCCCCCAGTAAGTCAATGCAGGGTCAAAGAGCAACCAAACCCGACTGAAGAGGTCCTAGGCGGCCTACGGCCGGGCCAGCTGGCACTCTCTGCCTTAAAATTCAAATACGAAAGAAGACACCTACATTTTGTTTCTTCGCAGATTGGCGTGCTTCAGCACTCTGGTTACAATGGCGCATGCGCAGTTCAGCCCTTGCGAACGGCCAGCTTGCTTTCTGGTTCACCGTAACAGGACATCATGATTCATTGAAAAAACACTCTTTTATTAATACATATCAATTCCTAAGGAGCCACAAAACATGTTTATCGCAGTTGCGGCCGGCATGACGGGCGGGTGGGGGGGGGGTGGAAATGGCGTCGTCGCAGGGGTATAGGGGGAGGCGGGTAAAACTTACCGTCCTGCGCCACCTCAGCTTTAAAATGGGTCCCGACTCCCACCGTCCTGCGTTTTCCGGTACCTGCAGCTCTCATCGTCATCGCCAGGAAAGGCAGCCTCCCTCCTTCCCCTCCGCCAATCACAACGCTGCAATGGCAGCGTTGTGATTGGTGAGGCGCAGCGGAGAGCGCCCCAGCCGGGACATTTTCTCCATCAGCCTACATAGAGAAAAAGCGAGAGTGGGCGGTCCTGCTCGAGGGCAGGGAGGGAGTGGCTTGCCCACTGTTGTGCATACTGACTGTTTGGTCGGCCCCAGGGCCGACCAAGCAGTCACGACCCACAACAGTGGGCTAGCCCTCCCCTGCCCTCGAGCAGGACCGCCCACCCTCAACCAGACACTTCTGCTTTCTCGCAGTGCGAGAAGCAGAGACATAACATGGTAGTTTTTACCATTTATGTTTCTGCCTTCTCGCACTGCAAGAAAGCAGTGGGGCAACGCCCCGGCGCCCCAATGGGGGAGCCGCCACTGTGTTTGAAGAACATCTGTGAAGCTCTGAAGCAGGTGGCTTCATCACTTCAATACCTGAGGCATGCTGCAAAAAAGGAGGCGAAGTTATATCCGCAAAATTGAATTATGTATGGATTAAATATTACAATTAAGAAAGAAGGAATATGACTTTTCACTCGACTCATCCAATCACCCCCTGCCCCACCCCCATGTCACCTAACTGCGGGCAAATGTCGTTGCTGTGTTGCTCCTAGAATAAAGAACAAATGGGAGTAAGCATGTGTAAAGAAAACACTAACAATCAAACAAATCCGCTTGTTCAGTAACCCACACCCTGCAGTTTATTATGCTACACATATTAGTCCTCCTTCGCCGTCCTCACACATTTTCATTATCCCCCTAAGGGTTATCTGCAGAGTAGCAAAACTTTGTCCTTCTTGATGCTGGGCAAAGCTCCCTGACTGCTATGCCTCAGGCTATGTTTTGCAGCACTGGATTCCCGGCCCATAAACTTGCAACTTAAGTCCCACTGTTTGACATCAGGCTGCATGGAATTGTTTTCCTGGAAGCCACTCATGGCTGCGAGTTCTTTAACCCCTGAGTGGCATGCAGTGGGGGCAACACATTTAGAAAAACTAGGGCCAAATGTACGACTCGTTTTTGCATGCGCAAACGGGTTTGCGAACCTGTTTGCGCATGTGAAAACATCATGGGCCATCCACAAAGCCTATTTAGCGGGTCGCAATTTATTTGCGACTCGCTAAATAGGTTTTGCAACTCGCTATTTGGAAGGGGCGTTCCCTTCCAAATAGCAAGTCTCAAAACCATGTACTAATGTTTTGCAACCGCAATTGCGGTCGCAAAATACTCGCAATTACCACCTATTTCAAGTAGGTGGTAATGCATTCGCAAATGGGAAGGGGTCCCCAGGGGACCCCTTCCCCTTAACAAATGCATGCGAAAATATTTTTTAAGGGCAGGCAGTGGTCCCAGGGACCACTCCCTGCCCCTACAAAAATGAAACGATAAGGTTTCATTTTTTTTTTTTAAATGCATCCCATTTTCTTTTAAGGAAATCGGGCTGCATTTTTTTTTAAAAACTGCTTTATTTAAAAGCAGTCCCAGACATGGTGGTCTGCTGAGCCCAGCAGGCCACCATCCCTGGGAGGGCTCGTCATTCCCAATGGGCTCGCAAATTGCGAGAGGCTCATTAATATTAATGAGCCTCGCAATTTGCGACCCCATTGGGAATCGCAAACAGTGTTGAAAACACTGTTGTACATTTTATTTTGCGCCTCGCAATTTGCGACTCGCAATTAGTTGCAAATTGCGAGGCGCAAAATAAAATGGTCGTACATCTGGCCCCTAGTGCCCGAAGATCAGCATGATTCTTGCAAATTGGACCCTTGCTCCTCGAAATCTTCTGGAATCAGGGGAATAGCGAGGAACGCTGCTCCTCAAGTGGTCCCCCTTAGAGAAGCAATAGGCTACAGCTGATATCACTGTTCTCAATGCAGTGGGTGGTAGCAGCATCATGTTTGCTGTTTCTTTTTGATTTTCTGTAGTTTTTTAGTTTTGCTATCTTCACAGCTGTACAAATCAGGTGAAGGTTTTAAATAATATGTGAAGTTGCAAAGCGTGTGGCTTTGCAACTTCCATGGCAGAGCCACCATGCAAAAGAAAGGTTGATTAATAACGCTAAGATTAAGAAACTATAAACGTGGTTTACTAATGCTGCGGCCGATTCACAGAACTAATCTGAGATAAAATCCTAACTTTACGACTTTCGGTATTCACAAAAGGCATTTAGTAGTAGTAAAGTTAGGAGTCCTAACTTTACTACTACTAAATGCCTTCTGTGAATACCAAAAGTAGTAAGTTTAGGATTTTATCTCAGTTTAGTAGTAGTAAAGTTAGGAGTCCTAACTTTACTACTACTAAAAGCCTTCTGTGAATACCAAAAGTAGTAAGTTTAGGATTTTATCTCAGATTAGTTCTGTGAATCGGCCCCATTGTTTCCTCTTGCAGGCCAATCTGCAGCACTGGAGCTCTCACACCCAGGGCCGTCTTAACGGCATTATAGGCCCCCGGACAAAGCAGTGCACTGGACCCTGCCTACACAACCACTCACAGGAATAAAAACTTAAAGTATCGAAAACATACACATATTTATTGGTATCTCCAACAAAATCAGTGTTTTGACATTAAAAAACATGCTGTACAGCAAGGATTAATCAATACAAACAATTCTGGTATGTGCATAGATTAACATGGGGCCCCTATGCTTGTGAGGCCCCCGGGCAACTGCCCAGCGTGCCCATGTGTGAAGACGGCACTGCTTACACCGCTAGTGGGCTGTTGTCATTTTAAAGGAGGGAAGAAAAAGGCATTGATTAGTACTAACACTGAACGCAGTAAGCATGTATACAAATCCCAGGGGTCTTCCCTGCGCCCCCTTCTCTTTAACATCTACGTTACCCCTCTGGTCTATCTGGCCGAAGACTTGGGGGCTAAAGTCATTGCCTACGCCGATGACACTCAGCTCCTTTTCACATGGGGAAAAAATGTGGACTCCGTCTCCTCTGCTAAACATTGTTTGTCCTCTGTTCTTAAGTGGCTGGCCGCCGTTCAACTCAAGTGCAATGAAGAGAAGTCTGAGATCCTCCTGTACGGAAAATTCCCCCCAATTTCAGAGAAACGCTCTGGCCACCCGAGTTCTCTATGCCGACTTCGATAGGGAAACCTGTCAAGACCCTGGGGGTTTGGTTAGAAGAGAACCTCTCTTTCTTCACTCAGGTCAAGAAGCTTGCCGGCAATTGCTTTGGTCTTCTTAAAACCTTAAGGAAATTTCTCCCTCTCCTTCCTAGGGCTGCGAAAGAAACGGTCATCCGTGCTTTTATCTTATCTCGGCTGGTCTATGCCAATGCTCTGTATGCTGGCATCCCTGGCTATTCGCTGAGTAAGTTTCAGGTGGTCCAAAATGCGGCAGCTAGGCTTCTTCTCGACATTCCTATTAGAAGCAGTGTGAGACAACACCTGCGCTCACTCCACTGGCTTCCCGTGGCAGAACGGGTCAAGTTCAAATCCTTAGTCATTGCACACCGCGCTCTCCATAGCCGGGGCCCCACCTACCTGCAGAAGCGGTTCTCCTTCTATGCCCCTTTGAGACATCTGCGCTCTATGTCTCAACTTCTAGCCCAGGTTCCCCGCTTCCAAACGACATAGGCTGGGTGGTTACTCTCTCGCCCTGAAAGCTGCCTTGGCGTGGAACGTCCTTCCTTTTGCTTTACAAAACATCCAAGACCCCTTGGTTTTTAAGAAAAACCTGAAAACTTATCTCTTTGTCTAGTGTTAGCTTTTCTACCCCTCTTGGTTCGCGCCGGGACACTCTCTGGAGTATCTGTGCGCGCTACAAAATAAAATTACATAACATAGCAATTACTCACACAAATCTACTGGTTCAGTAACCCTACCCATCCTACACACCCCTTCCCTATTGTTATTCGACAAATACTTCCTTGCCCTACAGATGTATTTTCTTATTCCAAACATAATACATTCTCACTATGACACAAATTTATTGCAAATTTGACCATTCTAAAACTGTGGCAACTGTGCAGGTAGTGTAATGGGGGAACATGACCACCTTCACACCACCAGAGGGCACTTTCTCTCCCTCAACCACTGCCCCGCAAAGCAATATCCAAATGTAAATTAAAAATGTTTTAAAAGTAGCATGGGTGAAGGGAGTGGCTTGACCGTGTGCCATGATGGCCGCGTTGTAGAAGAGCTCCCGATCGAGCCTGGAAATCCGACCATAATCCGTGTACCGACGGTGTCCCTGGTGCCTGGGAAACGCTGTGCAGAGGAACTGGACCGACTCCGCTTTCCATATCGGGTCCAGTTTGACCCGGATTACTGCCTGGGATGCTCAGTGAGGCAGGTGGACTACGGGGCCTCCCGAGCCCGAAACAGCGTAGCACTGCGCAGTCTGGGGCGGCGCTGGAAGCAGCGATGAAGGGATCTGGCCCGGCTGCCTGGAGGAGTGGGAATCTGACTGGAGCAGCTGAGGGCATCATTGGTGGGGGCCCTGGTGTGAGAGGCAGCCGGTGTTAGGGACCTTGGGCGGTGCCAGAGACAAGAGTCCGGGGCTGCCAGGGGGCTGGTACCCAGCAGCCCTCGCGGGGCTGCAAAAGGAGTGTGTCTGCCATTGCGTGGAGAGTATCCCACGCGGATTTAACCGCAGCGGCTGAACGTGAGGAGGAGGTGAGGTGTGGCCTTGGGTGACCGGGAGGGGCGGTACCGCGCCCGGGGACATAATCATGGTAGGCCCAAAGCGGCCGGAGTGCTAGGCCTAAAGCAGGGGCCTGGTGCAGAAGTTTCCGAATACCCTTTCCTGTTCCCACCCGCCACCCTCCCCCCCCTATCCAGGGCTACTGAAGACAGTAGTGGCGACTGGTCGGTCGGGAAGAAGTAGACCGGCCGGGGCCGAAACAGCAGGAGGAGCGGGTACTATCCGAGTGCCCTGCCTGGAGGAGGTACTTGGGAGGCCGTGATTTTCCCACTCTCCGTTTGAGAAGACCTTAGAGGACGGCGAGCGGAGTCGTGGGGGAGCGAGCCGCTGTGGAGGGGGATTAATAAGACTGTGGAGGAAATCTCTGGACACCACCGTAGGGGAGGAACAGATCAAGTGACCCCTGAATGTGCTTTAACGGACAAAACTATACCACTGTCTCAGAGGACAGCTGCAGCCGGGGGCCCACCCCTTCTCTCCCCCCCTCTTCCTGGCCTTCAGGCCTGCTGGGAGAATATGGGAGGCACTCCACTCGGGGGTGGCTGGAGTTGTTGGAGACCCCAAGGAATAGTATTACAAGGCGGAGTGGAGGTGCAGATGGGGTGGTTGTGCTTCATGGTGCGGAGATGTTGAGGGTTCTAGGGCTGTTGAGTGCGACCCTTGGGCAAGTGAGAGTGACTTTGGGCGACTCGGCCCCCTGGCCCAGCCTCAGTGGCACGCATAAAGGTGACAATGGTGTAGCCAAAGGGCACGGGCCCAGTGTAAGGGAATAAGATGGACAACTATGCAGTGCCGAGGCCCACCAGGGGCCCAGAGGGGGAGGAGGTGGAGGAGCCCTCCCTAAAGGCCATAATGGCGATGATCTGGGTTGTGAAGGGAGCACTGGAACCAAAAATAGACTCTTTAACTGTGGATGTTACAATAATCAGAGCAGACCTCTCCAAACTTAGTGACAAAGTCTCCACAGCTGAGGGCAATATTGCCCAGCTACAGGCCACAAGTAACGCCTCGAGACCCAGGTACTCACTATAACGCAACAGGCAACAGATATCGCAGCTAGGTTAGAAGATCAAGAAGGAAGGGCGAGGAGGAATAACATCCGGGTGGTGGGGGTTCCGGAGGGGGCGGAGGGCCCCAGTATTGATCTCTTTCTTGAGGATTTTATCGTAAGCAAACTCCAGCCCAAAAGACTCTCCAAAGTTCTTCTCTGTGGAGAGAGCGCACAGGGCTCCGGTTCCCCACCTAGGCCCATGGGCCACACACGATCATTGCAAGAATATTTAATTACCGCGATAGGGATGCAATCCTTCAAGCGGCAAGATCAAAGGGAGATGTGCGCTTTGAGAACACTACAATGTGTTTGTTTGCGGACTCCACCTTTCAAGTCCAGCACCAAAGGCGGAGCTTCGAGCCAGTTAAAAAGGAGGTCAGAGAAAGGGAAATTAAATATGTGATGATTTTCCCGGCGAAGCTGCGTGTTATTGCGGATGGTAAAACTTGGCACTTTACAACCCCAGAAGAAGTGTGGGACTGGCTGGAGGGCTGGCGCACAATTGGATGAAGGGCTGGGGCTCCAAGAATGGCCCTGGAACATCAGAGGGAATGGGGGAGGGCACTGGAACAACCAGCAAACAAACAAGGAGAACACCAGTGGCTAGTCCTTGGTCAGATGCAGCAGGTGAGGAGACATGATTTGATGGTGCTCGTATGGGGATGGACAGGGTAAAGAGGAGTGGAGCACTGAAGGCAGAGTAAACTTGGGGCTATGAGTAGAAAAGGTCCTATTTGGTTGCCTCCGGACTTTGGACAAATCTGCAATAAAAGGGAGGGTGGGACATAGGGGACCATAAGGTATTATTGGTCCGAGAAAGGGCTCATCGTTGGAAGGTGAGAGGTGTGACGATCTGCCATAAGGGTCCATGCTGGTCAAGCCCACCCCAGTTGTTGTTTGACATGTTTTCTAGTAGACGACAGGCGCTCTGCAGGTTGGGTAGTTGGGGTTCTCACAACCGGATTCGCAGGGAAGCAGGTAGGGGGAGAGGGAAGAAGTTGGGGTCAAGGGGTTTTGTTTGCTCAAGTTAAAAGCTGTCTTACTGATGTTGCCACAGAGTGCAAGCGAGGGATACACAGTGTGGAGGGGGGGAGATTTGGGCCGAACACTATATTATGGGATAGCTCGTCTGATCCGTCTGAATGGGGTCACCAACACAGAGTACCAATGACTAGTCATGGAACATGCTCACTGCAGGTTTGGTCCTGGAACGTAAATGGCCTAAATGGCAGGGTGAAGCGTACAGTAGTCTTGCAATTTATTAAGAAACACGCACCAGTTATCCTACTGCAGGAAACCCATCTCCAAGTTAACCACTGTAGGGCCCTAGACAGATATGGATACACCTTGCTAGCACATGCATGGAACACCGCTGGCTCCAGGGGCGTGGGGATACTAGGCAGAAAGGCGTGTCCCTTTATACTGGGGAAAACATGGTCTGACCCCCTGGGGAGGTATGTGAAACTGAGTGGACAATGGGAGGGAATGACCATTAATCTCCGCTCGGTGTACGTGCCACCCAGGCTGCAGGCCCCTATGCTGGACATATTGGGTCCATTCCTTCTGGAGCTCCCGCAGGGGAGACTGATCTTTGGGGGAGATATGAATGACGTACTCTCGGTTGAGTTGGATGTGTTAAGTGGGGGGTCATCAGGGAAAAGAGCAGGGGCGCTGGGGGATTTCCTCACCTCCTTGGAACTCAGTGATATGTGGCGCAGCCAGAATCCCACTCTCAGACAATGCACTCATCTTTCCGCAGCGCATGGGGGCCTCTCGCGTATCGACTATCTGATCACACAGACTCAGTTTGCGGGCCATTTTAAGGGACCGAAGCATATTGCCCGGGGGATATCCGATCACTCCCCAGTGGAGGCCAAGTTAGAGGGGCCTTCGTGGGAATACACCCTGCCACCAAGGGTGGAACCATGGTATCTCAAAGACCCACACTTTAGGTCAAGTGTGGGGGACTGCACCGACCACTTCTTTAAGGAGAACGTGGGATCGGTGGATTCCGGGGTGATCTTCTGGGAGGTCTTCAAGTCAGTGATCAGGGGGCATATCCAGAGTTTGATAGGAGCCTCAAAGAAGGAAAAGGCATTGAAAGGCACAGCTCTGGAGAAGGAGATTCAGGAGCTAGAAGCCAGGGCAGGGAGGGAGAGGGGGGAACCAGGGAGGTGACCCACCTTTGTTGTCTGCATCAGAGAGAGCTAAAGGGGCTTTTAGAAGATGAAGCTAGAGCCTTGGCTCCCAGCACAAAATGTATGAGATTGGAGATAAGGCCAGTAAACTCCTGGCATGGCTGGACAAACGAGAAACTTTGAGACGGTGGGTCCTGGAGATATTGGATGATCGGGGGATGAGAAAGGTGACGGGGCAAGAGATCTCAGAGGCATTTGTGTCCTACTATGAGGGGTTGTACTCTTCCACCTCTGGGTTTACTGAAGCGGATTGTGTTGACTTCCTGAGAGATATTAAAATTCAAGTTTTGACCATTGAAGAAAAAGAGGGTCTGGAAGGGGACCTGACGGTGGAGGAGATTAGCAATGCAGCTAAAGCACTGCAGTCAGGAAACGCAGCGGGACCAAATGGTCTGCCACCGGAACTGTTTAAAGGTCTGTTGGACAAAATGACCCCACACCTCCTTACTATGTTTCAGGAAGCCAGACAAATGGGAGTGTTACCGGTAGATCAGCGCAGTGCGCTGATCACGGTGATACCCAAAGAAGGGAAAAACCCTACGAGGTGTGAGTCATATAGACCCATTTCGCTCCAGAATTTTGAAGTGAAGGTCCTGGCCAAGGTGCTCATGTTGTGCCTTAGAAAGGTGATCCACTCCCTAGTACACCCAGACCAATGTGGTTTTATGCTACACAGAAGTACCAGGTTCAATTTACGTAGACTGTTTGGGGTTCTGCATGTTACTGGAACGGATAGCCCCCAGCCTGCAGCACTCCTATCATTGGTTGCTAGAATGGCTTTTGACAGCGTAGAATGGAATTACTTGTGGGCGGTCATGACACGTATGGCGATAGGACTGAAGTTCATTGGATGGGTAAAATTGTTGTATGAACAACCCCTGGCGAGAGTGAGGGTTAATGTTTTGGCATCCCAGGAGTTTGCTCTGCAGAAGGGGACGAGACAGGGGTGGCCCCTGTCTCCAATCCTGTTTGCCATCGTGCTGGAGCCTCTTGCGGGGTGGTCAGGCAGGATCCACTGATATGGGGTATCCCAGTGGGTGAAGAGTGGGGAGAGCGCATCTCCCTATATGCAGATGACATTATTTTATATGTCCAGCTGCCCAGACGATCCATAGATAGAATTCTGCAAATTTTCCACATATTTGGAGACTATTCTGGTTACTGCATTAATTGGGAGAAGTCGCTGCTGTATCCTCCAGCGAGCGGGCCTCCCAGTGTGACCTCCAGGTGTAGGGTCCCACTGGAAATGGAAAGGTTTAAATACTTGGGGATTAATATCACAAGAGACCAGGGGAGATTTTATGAACTGAATCTGGCACCCAATTGGATAGATTTATGAGAGATGCACACCGCTGGAGATAGTTGCCCTTGACCTTGCGGGGCCATGCGGCCTTATTTAAAATGATGACACTGCCTCGTTTACTTACATTCTGCAGAATGCCCAGTATCTGATACCTACATTGTTCTTCCAAATGATAGAGACGGAGTTGCACTCTCTCCTTTGGAATGGAGAAACGGCACGTACATAAACTACAGAGAGGTATTTAAGGGGAATGGCGGTCCCAGATGTGAGTTTGTATTATTGGGCTGCCCAATTGGTGACGGTGAACAACTGGGTGTTTGGAGACAGGTCGTAACCTGCCTGCAGGGTGAACCGGACACATATGGGAGACAGGGGTTACACTCACCTACTTTACGATAGAAGAGCAACCCAAGGGTCGCCGGCACACACGCAAACTGTAGTCAAATCCTGGCGGGTGGCAATGAAACATCTGGGCTGGGAGGGCAGGCTAACAGCAGTGACTCCCCTGTGGGTCAGCGATCAGTTGGACAGTGTGGGAAGGCTAAAGGGCTTCAGGAGGTGGGAACTGATTGGCCTAGAAAAACTTGGAGATGTCTAGAGGAATCAAGCCTTTTTGAAGTTTGAGACCCTGAAGCAAGAGTACGAACTGGGTCCTGGGGAATGGCTGCGATACCTGCATCTGGGTTGTGCTCTGCAGGGGCACCTCTGTAAGGGTGAGGACCTGCTGGAGGCCTCCCCGCTGGAGGATAGACTAATGACCGACCCGTTGGAGGGAAAAGCAATTTCAATAATATATAAAATATTGCTAAACAATGCACCTGATCCATTGGGCCCGTTGAAGACGGCGTGGGAGGAGATCTTGGCCCGATAGAGAATGAGGACTGGATAGAGGCTTTGCAGGGACCAAGGGAGGTGGCGATAAGTGCCCGTTTTTGCCTAATTCAATTAAAAGTCTTCCACCGCATATACTGCTCGAGGAGATTACTACACAGGATGGGGAGGGTAGACTCATCAGAGTGTCACAGGGGGTGAGGCCAGGAGGGAATGTTTTATCATCTCATATGGGAGTGCCCGGTGGTGCAGACTTACTGGGGGAAGATTGGGAGAATTATGGTGCGGGTGATGGGAGCGGAGATCCCCTTAGAGCCGAAATGGTTCCTACTGATGACACCGGGGAAGAATATTGGCCCAGACATATTAGGATATGGCTGGCGCTGGCGGCAGTAGTGACGAAATGTAATATAGCCAGGTTCTGGGGAGCTCGAGCCTTACCAAAAGTGGGTGATTGGGAGAAAGATTAAGATTGTTGTTGGCTGGCAGAACGTACGATCTACCAAAGTAGAGGCTGCCCAAAAAAATGGGAAAAGATTTGGGGACATTAGCAAATGTATAGAGGGTTATGAAGGAGGCATTTAAATTGGATGGGGTCGCCCTTTGAAGTTATTGTATCTTATCCGATGACAATTGATAACCTCAAACACACTGGTCGGAATATGTGTAAACTGATGGTATCACAATGTACTGATGTTGTGTTGTTTGTAATAAAAAGATGTTTTAAAAAGTAGCATGGGTATCCTACCCACTCTACCTGTCCACCAAAAGCATCACCCGCACCCTACCAAATATATTGAAAATCTATTTCTGTCGCGCCTGGTGTCTCTTTCCCTGTCCTGTAAAAAATTTCTTTGAACCCCATTCTATTTCCCAAATAACAACAGTGAAGAATAACTCCATTTTCACTGTTCTGGCAGAATAGGAGCAAAACCCTGGATTTACTATCCTCTATTCATGGTACAATTGCCTAATAAATTGTAACAATTAAGAACTATTAAATTTGACTTCGTAACTGGCACCCCCGCCTCATTCCTGAGGTGCTGCTGAAGTTTCCGTGCCTGCCTCAACGCGTCCGCCCATCTGTGCTGTACATGTCGCTGGAAGCACACGATGTGTGGTTCTCCCGGACATGCAGTACCGCACACGACCCCAGTGGGCGTGTCTCTCTGGGGTGGAAGAGCCCTTCCAAGCCCTGCCCACTTCTGACAGCATCCAAGTGAGGTGTTTCACCTCATAAAAATAGTACTGCTAGCCCCCACTCTGAAAACATATTGCCCAACTTGGCAAAGAGACAGCACCGACAGGTGGTCCACTGCTGTTCTCCGTGTCCATCTGCCACTACTACTGAGAAATAATGAGGAGAAAATTAATAACAAAAATAGGAGCTCCCAAAAAATAATTATAAAGAAGTCAGCTCAGCACTTACACAGCAGCAGGCACAGCAGTTTAATTAAAACAAGAAAAGGTGGGAAGGCAGACGAAGCTCAAGCAAACACAGCACTCTGGAAGGCAGGAGAATGTCAGTTCCACTCTCAAATTCCAAAATGTCTAAACCGTGTGTATCACATCATGTGATGGCAATGTCTTGTGAGGATTCGGTGCCAAGCACATACTTCACTTATGTTTCTCTATGGCTGATACAACATTGGACACATCCAAGGTAGATGTAAGTGAGGCAAAAGAAACATGCAAATGGTGGGTAAAAATATGGTCTCATGATGAAAACCGTCAGGAGAACTAGATTTTCACACAGGATCCCAGTTTTGCATAACATACATAATTATCATTCACATCAAATGTATTTCACATTTTAAAAAGTAATGCTATTTCACCTGTGAAAGCTTGGAACATCCTCATACTGCAGGGAATGTGAAGAACCAATGAACAAATCACTTATTGGTTACCTTCATTACTCCGAGTCCATATTTTCCTCATCACAGTGCTTACAACGAGAGTGAGTTTTCACCACACTAGCTGCCAGCATCCCAATAAAAAAATAAAAAAACACCAAATAACTCTTCTCTGCATCTCTTTTTCTTAGATGGACCAGAACAAAGCAGTAGTTTTTGAATCATTACATGCCAAGCCACCCTAGCGTAAAATTATTTGGCCGTGCCCCAATATTACATATTTTCCGACAATCAAAATGATTCTTATTCTCAGGTTGATAAAACCTATTGTAATGGGCCCCTAAGAGAATTTCTCCCAAATAATATAGCCAAAACTGATTTTCAGTAGTGCTTTTTAAATTAACACTCTAACTATATGCAGAATGAGAACTTTTCCATTCAGCAAAGAATTTCAAGTGTGATCAGAGGCAGGTGGGCTTCTTGAAGTCAAACACTTTATTCCTACAGTAAATACAATTAATGTATGTCAATTCAGTAAAATGTCAGGAGTTGTTGAAGTGACGTCACTGAACCTTTGACAGTGCTTAGTTTGTAAAAAAAAATAAGTGCCAGGGCCCTTCTCAGAAGGCCACTTCAGCCTGCAGCACCAATACCCTGCCAGCGCTGCCAATGGCAGAACTAACATAACACCTAGCCATCGCACTCCTACAAGTGTGACAATTCAGACTTTTTCAGGGCACACACACAGAGCTATAATAATGGCATGAGAGTCTGGTATTATTCATTTTCAGTGTATATTGACTTAAACACAGTTTTTGTGTTCATCTCAAAATTAAAAAGACAGTGCCACCATGTGGTGGATCGTCACTAAAGCCGGTGCTGACAATTAAGTGCTGGTGCAGAACACCTGAATCCACCGGCACAAATTAAGCACTGCCTTTGAACACCAATGGCTTTACTGGATTGACACCTTGTCCCACCTTTTGGCCTTCATTAGTCTCCTAATTGCTACTGTGAGGTAGGAGAAGGCAAGGATTAGAAATTAGAGAAAGTAAACAGGGTTCTTGCAGCTTTGTTTACTTTCTCTTCCTGTTGCTCCTGGGACTAGGAGAAGTAAGGACGGAACCAGTGGAACCAAATGGCTTTCCTGGGGTACCAGCTACGATTCCCTGATGACCCATAATTGACGTCCATGACATTATGCGTAATAAGAAATATATTGCATGTAATATAGCTCAGGTGCCCAAGGCACTTTGGGATTAGAAGCTATATTTTGTCCCCACAACTTTCCACTTTTTTATGTTTATTGTCACCTTTCATTTTTTTTTCAATGCCATATTAAATAATTCTGACAGACTGATATTCAGAGATCCCCTTTAAAAGCACGTTTTATCAAGTAGATTTGCAAATGTTTTTAAAGATACTTGGGTAGAGAGTGAGGAAGTATTAGCCCTTAATTTTGTCACAACCTCACTGCCCTTCCCCCATTACTCCACCCCCACTCCCCCGGGGCATCATCAATACCCAAGGATCCGCTCAACAGTTTGAAGACCCCTGCATATTTCCATGCTCTATTCCATTCATGTTACTACCAAATATACAATGCAAGGACAAAAGCAATTGGGGAGGGGGTGAGAGGGTGGGGTGCCAGGTTAGGTAGACCTGGAGTCAGAGTAATTAATGTTACAGGTAAACAATTGGTTACAAATCTAAGGAGAAAGAGAGAGAAATGGTAAATTACCAACAATTTGTTGCCAATAAACATTTCTCTGCAGCTCTAGTCCCCGAAAGCAATGAGCTAGGTCCTTTAAAACAGTGTTAATTTGCAATGGAAGAATGCCTTCATGGTGAACTAAGCATTTTCCCTTTACTATAAGGAGTGTGCAAAATCACAAATGTTTTTTGTTCATTTTTGCAAAAGTATGGAAAATCATCTGAAATGTTGCAAAACTGACGCAGTGGTATTTATCACAGAAATTAACAGAACGACATACTCCCCTGCGAGATGCCGTCATGAGATCAAATATCATGAGACTAAGATGCCTCTGTATAATCGAAAAAAACATAATCAAAACAGTTATAATTAAAAAAAAAGAACACGTGTTCCATGGACAAAAAATAAGCAACATTTCACACCCATTATATCTCAAAAAAGTTTGACAAAATCGCAAAGGCCAGATTCATTAATTTAAGAGGCATAAAAGGATTTTCTCCAACCCTACCAATGCTCCTCTAGTGGAAGATTCTTCTCTCCAACAAGTGGACATTTTGTTACAGCTTTTGGTTGTTATTGTATTGATATGCATTTGGTATTTGTGCTGCAGGATCTGCAAGTTGTGTCTCTTTGTAGCTGTTCGGAGATTACCCTGTTTAATGCTGGATATTCTGATCCGGTTTTGATTCATCTGAACTCAGGAATGAGTTCCTAGCTGAACAGAATGTACGAGAGACATTGTTTATGAGCATTATCAATACTCTGTTTGACATTATCATCAATTTAAATCAGCTTATAGATAGTCCATAATCACTATCAATAATCTGCCACCATTAAGGAAATGGAATGCAGACGTTTGTCAATGCTCAATGAATACATTTTCAATGCATGACTCAAATGGGAATATTGATATGTACTTAGAGATTATCGAAGCCCGTGGGAAAAGGCCATCTCACTACACAAGACATTATCGCTTAGCAATCTTTAACTGCATAGTTGACCTTGGGATGGCATTTAAATTAATGCTGTGCAAACCAACAGGACTTCATCCACACAGACTGCAGATGTTTATTAAACTGTGGAAGAAAAGAACCACAAAATGAGTTTTCCGACATCAAGACTCATCAAACCGACATTTTGTAGATTAATTTTTTTCAGAGAAAGGTACCTAGAAGTTCCTGTTACTTGCTGATGATAAATCCCGGAAGTCACAGTTTTACAGTATCATTTTCCTGGAAAAAATAGGATTTTGTGCAATTACCGATGGATAGGAAGAACTAATTTCAGCCACCCCAAATTTATATTGTGAAGTCCAAATGAAATTTAATGTAGGGCCCCTGTTTTCACCAGACCCTTTAGTGGTCATAAATCGAGATGGGTACCACAACCAGTAAAGGAAAATGCAAGAGTTTGAATGGGCTACCACTCTCTTCCCTATATGCATATAGCTGTTAAAATGTATTTAATAAAATGGAAGGCCTACCCTCTCTTTTCCTTCAGTTCATGGAATCAGCTAGATGGCAATGCATTTAGATAAAGATAGCCTCAAGCCTCTCTGCTAAGCTTGACCATTATTTAAGCGGAATCATCTTTATAAAAGGTCAATGTAATCTGCATATTCAGGAAAGCACACTTTTCCCAAACTCATGATGAAGGGTGATTCAACTAGAAGACAGAACCACTTACCTTGAGTAGGCTGTATAAATGGTACAAGACCCGGGATCCTAAACATCTGAAACTGGAACAAACCACCCAAGGTCAATAGGCACAACCGCAGGCAGGGATATCCTTAATTGTCCTTTGCTTCAATCCATGCATAAGCACAGCTACCTGTTCTCAGCAGCAAGAGTAGCCTCTACAAACCATTTATGAGACTAAAACACTTCCCGCACAGACCATGCTATGGTCATACATCTTATCAATTCATACACTAAGGGGGTCATTACGATGGCGTAACGTTCGCCACCGCCGAGCCGGCGGTGGCGACCGTTACGCCATTGTAACGAATAATACCCCCGCCATATTATAATGGCGGGGGTATCGCGGCGGACGCAAAGTGTGTCCGCCGCTTTTCCGCCGGTCGGCAATCGTTCCGATTGCCTGCCGGGCGGACTTGGGCCACTAATATGGTGGCGGTGCCTAGCAGGCACCGCCATCCATATTAGGATGTGTGCGGTGTAAGGCCTTTCCATGGCGGTGATGCCGCCATGGAAAGCCTGGCAGGGATTTGCTTTGGGGGCCCGTTGGGGGCCCCCGGGGGGAGGGTGGGGGGTGCACTTGGGGGGTACCCATGGTACCCCCCTCCATTTCCATGCACAAGGTGGCAGGCACCGCGCAGTGCCTGCCACGTTGTGCATGAAAATGCACAACATGGCAATTTGACATTGCGGCGGGTGCTGCTGTAAGCTGCACCCGCCGCAATGTTAAACTGCGGAATGCGACCGCCAGGGTGGCGGTCGCATCCTAATCAGGGGTGCGGGACCGCCGCATGGCAGGCGGCCGGTCCCGTTACCACTAGGATGGCGGGCGGACTGAAGTCCGCCCGCCATCCTAATGACCCCCTATGACATTTATAAGCCTATGGCTGCATTCAATCACTCATTTAGCTTCAACACAAGACACAGCACAGTGAAAAACACCACAATGAGAGCACAACTCTGGTCATCATGCACATCGTTTAGACACTTTCTATGTAGGCCACACCAGAGACCAACACCCTTCCACCCAAGCATGCCCGCAGAGTAGGCCCAGGTGAAATTTTTATTATGTGAGCAAACTCTCATATAGTTCTCAATTTCTCCATTATGTGTCCTTCGCACTATTTTTCCCTCCTCCTAGATAAGTGCTTTCCCATCATGTTTGTGCGTGGATGAATATTCCAATAAGAAGAAATCCTAGAGTAACTGTGACACTGATGTGTGCTTCTGGGATAAGAACTTTTATGCTTTAAACAGTCTCCACTAGCATTTCAAGTGGCTTTTGTATGTGCGATATGCTCTCACAGGCAATTTAAACTCTGATAAGAGGCAAATGGATTTTTCATTACATGCATAATTTACATGAAAATTACATACATTGAGCAAGAAAATTGTTTGTAATTTTGCCCACTCCTACCACAACTTAGCACGCTACCCATTAGAAAATGTGCTTCAGAGCCTCTCTCGGTTCTGATGCAACTAAAATACATTTGTACCCAGCCCTGTTCCTTCAAGGAATCATTGCATATCACAGCATTGTTAGATTTGCACAGTCTTACATCTCTAGAGAAAGACAAAGACGACTTCATTTAAGTTACCTAAATTCCTGGTTTTCGTTGTTGGGTTACAGAATTTGTAGGCTTTCTTCCTATATTTAGTAGGCTTACTTTCTCTACGTTAATTGTCTTGGCTCTAAAAGGAAGACTCTAGCCAAATGCTTTGATTTTTAGTGAGTGTTATTTCTCATCTCTGCTTTAAGCACTGACTTGTTGCTGAAGAAGGGCTTTCCCTCTGATAAGCTGTAATTAGGGGTGGGCGAGCCAGTAAACGCTCAGCCTAAAGCGTGAAGCCTCGCTCCGCCTCAGCTTAAGGTTCTGTTGAATCTTCGAGCCCATAACAAGCCGAGCTTTTAAGTGGCTTCTGCCAGCCACCCTTGCACTGCCCAGAATGTGGCGTTAGGGCCAGAGATGCTGACTTTGGAACTGCGGAACCAGGTTCAATCTCAACATTGGGCCAACATCCTGTGACTCTGGGCAACTAACTTAATCTCCATGTGCCTCAAAAATGAACATGACCTTGTGTAATGTAACTGGTGCTCATTTAAAGCGTTCCAATACCTTTGGGCCGACTTCTCGCTCTATAAAAAAGGCACAAAGTAGTCAAAACAAAGCATATAAAAAGGAGAGACAAATAGATACTATCCAATACAGAGTATCTCTAGCCTATCTAGAAAAAGTGTCCTTTCCCAATTAGTTACCCTATCGCTGACTGTCAAAGAAGAAGAAATCTTTTTCTTAATGTAAGAGCCTCACCCACTCTAGTGGTGGCATGCTTCCTCATCGGGTCTCCTTAGCTCCCTAAAAGCCAGGATGGGCTCAACCATATTCCAGGGAGCACTTAGATATTATTATGACGAGGGTATCTGGAATAGATACAAATACTTTAAACAGACCTAGGTTTCCTAATCAGTGGTCTGATTGTGTATAGATGAAAATTATCTTTAAGGGGGTTAAGGATCCTATGGTCTTAGAACCCTAAATTGCAGTCATAAATCGCACTTTCTCACTTAAATCGTGTAATCTTAGGCAAATATTTTTTTTCATCAAAACTCCTTTTTCATCATTATCATGTTTGAAAGCAATTTCAAATATGTGAGTTCAGAATACCAGTTGTACAAAAACCTATGTACAAATGTCAAACATTTGTTTGAATTAACAGACTATAATGTTGCTCTATAATAATCTGGGCCACGCACACGGTTTACATGACAACTGTCTTGCCTCTTAGTTCACTAATGGCTTATGTTTAAATACTATCACTTTTAATATGTACTTCCCAGTGCAGCGCTATAATGTGATGTATTAAAGTAAAAGCTTCCACATGTTAAGGAAATGCACTTTTTGACTTTTTAAGACTTTATGATATTTTTCGTGATGTTTGTTGTATAATTTCCATTGCAAACATTTACAGGGCCCGGTTTGTGCCTTGGCTCGGCTCACCCTGTTAATTTGTTGGCTTGCCCACCTCTAGCCATAGTGAGTGTTGTAGAGGATTACAGATCCCTAGAAGGCAGGTTCTAGGATAATAAAATGCTTGGTGGCTTGAAAGACCAATGGTTTTGGGCGCCAGATTGCTTCTAAATGTAGCAAATGTCACCTCATTACAAAGTGAAGTTACGATAAAATACAATTTCTTCTCGGTATTAAACATCCTGACACTATCCTTATTTATTTATAAAGTTTTATATAGCGCGAACAAGATCCCGAGGGATATCAGAGCGATTTACAAAGGACGGAAAGGAAGTCAACATCCAAATAATGAGAACAAATATGGAAGCACACCCGGAGGTTATCGCCTTCCTTCTAACCACCTAACTGAGTATTTCACAGACAAAAGAGACACGGATAGTAGTACAATAACCAGGTATGAAGCAGGCTTTGAGAGGAGATGTAACCTGCGGAGAAGAAGGGCCTAATTCCAGGATCGGTCTTAGGTAGGGATAAACAGACATAATACTCGCACACATCGGACCAATGAATCACGGGGAGTAATACGCTAAGCAAAGATAAGACAGGCTTCTACAATGCGGTGAGGAAGTGTAAGGAATCCTTACACAATCTTCATGAAAAGCAAAATGTTGGGTGGTGCTATATTCCTCGGTTCATTTTTCCTTGTCACATAGAGAGTCCTACGTTATAAACAAGTGTAGCCAATGTAGGAGAGCAAACAATTTTCAACACTTAAATTCTCTTACTCATTGTGGTGTCATTAAAATAAAAAAATATTCACCATAGAAATTTCACATCTAAGGGGAATCTAACAGAATAAAGAAAGGACTGGATCTGGAGCTGTCCTCTAAAGGACCTAATTAACAATGACTGCCTCAAGACTGAGGTGTGCACAAGGCACGGCCTACAGGCAGGGACAGCACAACACTCAAGTAACCAATTCAAAATGGACTCACAAAGGAGACTTACATGTTTAGGAAGGGTTATGGCGTGAGCTCCAGAGATGCATTCCTGATGCCCTGTCTACCCTCCATGAAGAGCTAAGTTTCAGGCGCAAGCCCAATACTTAGCTATTCATTTGCTCCCAGAGGGACCAGGACCTTGTGACCTTGTAAAGCACCTCACCATAGACCCCTGTGGGTGATGTCATCTGAAAATCCTCAAAGGCATTTATGAATGCACAAAGTAGCACTGGAGGAGTGCACTGTCACATACTCATAAATGTCTTTGGGAATTGCCCCTGAAAGGCCTACTCTCTATTAGTAAAAGTGCAAAGAGGGCACAGCAGCCACGGCCCGTGCAGGTAAGATCGGTGGGGCCGGGTGGGGGGGGGGGATTTCGACAGACGACAGCGAGGGAAAATTATTTATTTAATTTTCCCTCTTGGTCGTCTGTCGAACCCTCCCACCCTCCCGAACCCGGACCCACTGCTCTTACCTGCAGGGGCCGCTCCTGGGGCACAGTCCTTCATATTTGTAACTGTATATGACTAGTCCCTGAATGTTTCAGTTTAGAAGGTTAAGGTTCATTCAGGGAGGCTTGTAAGAGTACATACTCATAAAAGTCTTTGTGAATTGGTTCCATTGGTTTCCAACTATCAGAGATGGTATTGTCGTTGGGTTCTGTTTGTTGGTTTTCCAAATTCCTTGGTACCATCAGCACTTTAATTCTGGCACTTCAGTATGGTGAAAAGAAGCAATACTATTGTTGTTCATCTCTGCAGAATTGTTGCTGTTGTGAAGCTGCAGCCAAATGTCTTTATCTTTCCTTGTCTCAAGGTTTGCTACTGCTGTTGTGATACTTTTGGTTTTACATAACAAAAAGTGCATTGCATTTGGAAAATAGTTCTAGATGAGAACCTGAGCGCATGCTATTCCTAAGTAGGAAAATAGAGCACAACAAGCATTGGCAAAGCCAATAGGTCTGGCATTTGTAAGTGTGCATTTTTAAATATTTTTAAATTTTGTAAACATAAACAGAATAGAAGAAAATATGTTAACATATAAAATTATAATAATAAAGAATTGGACCAAGCAGACCTACTACACATACTTTGGGTGTGTCCCTCCATGAAGGTTTATTCGAACGATGTCCACTCTTCCATGGTGGGTCGGCGGGGGTCCCCCATTGTAACACAGCGGAGCACTGTTTATTAGGTTTGCACCCATGACCTAAGCATTCTAAAACCTTGTCAAGTTTCGTAGACATGGCCCTCCTGTTGGTCAAATGGCAGATCACCAGATGATGGAAATCCCCTTGAGCCCCCCTTGCGGCCGGCTGGTGGGAGGAGGTCATACACTGGGGTACTGCCGAGTGATGTGCATTGCGTAGAGAACAGTACCATGGACTTCAAAAGGATCCTATTGCCTTAGTATGTAATGCTCTCTTCAAAGCACTCAAAGCCCAATTTGACAAAGACTAGGGACCTACTGGCGGAGAGAGGACTCAACCATATAGATGCTATGAGTACCCCTCCCCCCCCCGGCATCCCATACGACTTCTGCCTTGAACCAGAGTACACCTGCTGCCTTTGTGAAGGCGCACACCCCATGTCGACCCTTCTCAATGGACCTCCCACCCAGGACCCTCCTACTAATGCTGTTCTTTCTTACATTACACATGACAGACGACTAGTTGGGGTCAGGGTGGGGGGATAGGAATTAACAATTTGGTTGAGTCAAAATATCCCAGCAATAACATGTTCTACAATCAATCATTATTGTCAGCCAAGATGTTAATATCTTCTATGTCATACATCACCCGCAAAGTCGGATACAAAGTTTCTTTTGCACCTAAATGTTAAAATGTATATTTAGTCAAATGACTCAATAAGTGCCATGTATCCTTTTCTGTATGACAAAAATCATTAAAGTTTGTCCCCACCCCGCCCCAAAAAAAATTGGACCTGAAGACCATGCAAACATCATTTTTGGCACAGAAGTGCACTCTTTTTCAGACGTCTGTGCACATATGATGAAATGAAACAAAAACATAAGGCGATCGAATACCCAGAGGCGTCTTGGATATCAGCCATGACCCAGTTAAAGTGACTAACAGAAAGACCGTAGTCATAGTGTGAAGTGCCAAGTTTTTATAGCTTTTTCTGAAGCAAGTGTAGCATTACAGGGTCTTAGGGCCTGATTTAGAGTTGCAACGGAGTACCCTTTCCTCTGTACTGAAGGTCCACCCACCTCATTGAAGTTTTGCCATTTGTCTCCATAAAGTGGGTGAACATATAGCAAGTTTTTGCTTTTGCTTACCGCCATCCAAAACGTGGCGGTAAGTGTAAGTAAAAACATTTCAATGGCCCCTACACCATTTGAGAAAACTCCCACGGCGTGTGGCTCTTAGCTTTTTTTGTTTACAAAAAGAAAATCCCCCTTTGGGATTTTATATTTGAAAATTAAAAAGGAAATTGAAAGTGTGCTGTGCGGCTCCGTCATGTTGACGGAGTCATATGACACACTTTTAATAAATTATCAGGAAGCCACCATGACGGCAGTTCCTGTTAATATAACAGATGTCGGCTGAGGCATGGAACATCCCAAGATTTGGAGTGGGGTTACTCTGTCAGGGCGACGGAGTAAAATACTCTGTTGCCCTGACAGAGTAACCGCACTCTGAATCAGGTGACAAATTTCCACTGGCATGGAGTTCCAGAGTATTGGCGTCAATTAGGAGATGGGTTTCCTCCCTAATGACTGAGTTTAATTTTTTTTTTAAAAATTTATTGAGCAGAGCATTAGGTTCATGAAATACAAAGTATTCTTAAAATCATTATTATTAAAACCAGTTTCTACAAAAAATCAAAATGGCAGCCTGTCAATAAACTAAAGGAGCTAATCATATAATCATTCACAAAACAAGGTACAAATTTATCTTACAACATAGCAACAATAATAATAAAAAAATAAAAAAATAAAAAAATCCTAATACGTCTAAAGTGCAATGCCAATAAAGTGCTAGTGCCATCTTATCACCTAAAGCCATCATAGTTACAACATTTTATTAAAAAAACGAAAACATTTGGCTATAGCGGCTCATTGTATCATTGGCCGAACTACAAAATACGTCATTCTATAAAATGAAAGTGCTAGTGCTACTAAAGTGCAATAAGAGAAAGTGCTAATGCATTTTAATAAAAGCTGCTTCATTAATTTACCAACCCTAGTGTTATAAATTCTCTTTAAACTTTTCTAAGTCATTAAAAAACTTCCAACTTTTTTCAAATTTTTTAGTAGCTCCTACCCTCCTAGCATAGGCTTCTTCGAATTTTCGGGTTCTTTTCATTTTATTGAACCATTTCAAGTGAGAGGGAGCTTCCCTAGATTTCCAATTTTGCAAAATTAGGAACGAGCCACCGTGCAAGAAATAAATACAAAGGCTTTTTCGGGTTCGGATAGCATCGTTTCATCTCTGCAGATTCCAAACAAAGCAGCTTCGGCCTCGAGCGAAATACTCTTTCCGATTGCTTGCTTAATGTCCGAGAAAACTGCCTCCCAAAAAAACCTGAGTCCTGAACATGCAAAAAAAGTATGATGCCACCCGCCTTCCCCATCTGTCTGGCAACGGAAGCACTTGTTTTCAACTCCCGGAAATCTTTTTTTTAAGGCGGACGGAGTTAAATAAGAAAGCCATCTCGATAGGAAGGCCATCCTTTTGAAATTTGCAGCACGCAGTGATTTACTTCCTAAATAGCAGATGGACTCCCACTCCTTCCCAACCAGCCTACATCCGGTCTCCCGAGTTATTTTATCCAAATGATTTTCTATCACGGGAGCTTGTCCCTGCTTATGTAGCAGCCTATACCAGTTTCCCACCCCTTTAACATTAGCCCCATAAAGGGCCACCACAAATTGGTTAGGGGTATCCAAAATACCGCTGGTATTTTTTAACAAATGAACGACTCGTAAATATTCAAAAAAGGTTGGCTTCCGATGGGTCTCCGCCCTTGCCATTACCTCTTGCCAGGAAATCGGCCTATTTTGAATTATAAAATGCCTTAGCTCAGAAAATCCACAGCCTTCCCAAATATTTATATGCCTTAATTGCAACTGGAGACCGAGACTGGTACATTCTCTTAGTTTTAGATACTGGAAACCCGACGAGCCCGTTTTTTTAAAAAAGGACTGAAGTCTAAAAAAATAGTCTTTTAAAGTCTTATAACGTGTTTTTTTTGGAAGTTTGGAAGTTTTTAAAAACACTCGAGTTAGTGATTCAATTTCTTGTGTCATTTTATCTAGAAAAAAGCTGTCTCTGGTAGAGTTAGATCCCATCAAGCCAGCCACTAAATCTAAAAAAGCGGCCTCATAGTAAGTTCTCAAATGAGGCAGCGCTAACCCTCTTGTACTATTGATAATTGTACCACATTCAATTTGACCCTTGAAGCTTTCTTACCCCAAATGAATTCCCTAAGTAGGGTATCAATTTCCCTAAAATATGACTGGTTTATTTTAATCGGGACATTAGTAAACAAAAAAATAAGCAACGGAAGTATGGACATTTTAATCAATGAAACTCTACCCACTATCGATAGAGGGAGTAATGTCCATTGTTCCAACAGCTTCTTAATCTTACCCTTCAGTCTTAAATAATTTAATTCAAATAACTGATGATACTGATTAGATACATATATCCCGAGATATCTTATAGGGTCAGTTTTTGTTGCTTGTATCTTCAAACAAGGTGGAAAAGAATTCAGATCAGCATTAAGAGCAAGAACCTCGGTTTTATTAGCATTTATTTTATACCCGCCTATTTGTTCAAACTCCAAAAATTCCCTCAAAACAATTTCGAGGTTCTCTCTATCAGGGGTCAGGTACAAAATAATGTCATCTGCAAAGATTTTTAGCTTAGCCATGCCAGGGATCGGTGGTTGGATAGTAGCATTATTTCGTATCTTTAAAACCAAAGGCTCTAAAAAAAAGGTAAAAAGTAATGGCGAAAGCGGACAGCCCTGCCTGGTTCCGCGGTTTATTTTTATGGTTCCTGCACGATTTGAGTTTATTATAACCTGGGCTGTGGCTCCCTGGTAAATATTCCGTAGCATATTAACCACCTGTGCAGGAAACCCAAACCGACCCAAGGTGACAAATAGGGTTCTCCAGTTCACAAGGTCAAAGGCTTTCTCCGCATCAACCATTACAATACTTGCCGGAATGAGGTTTGTATTAAAATAATCCAGTGCGTGTATTAAAAACTGGGTATTAGCCGCCATTGATCTACCTGCTATAAAGCCAGTTTGATATCTGGGGATTATCTCTTGGGCGGCAAGTAAAGAACGTTCTGCCCATACCTTCATCAAGATTTTATAGTCGGAATTCAAAAGGCTAATGGGCCTATATGAATTCACATCTTCTGGGTTTTTATCTTTTTTAACAAAAGAAACGATTATTGCTTCTTTAAAAGCTGCCGGAACAGCACCACCCTTTTTAACAAAGTTAAATAAATTTCTCAAGGGGTAGTGAGTTCCTTTAAAAAACTTTATAAAACTCGATAGGGAAGCCGTCCTGCCCACAAGCTTTTGCCCCGGCTGTTGATTTAATAGCTACTGAGATTTCGGTTGCTTCCACTTCCATTCCCAATTCGCCAATCCGATTATCTGAAAGTTTGGGAATATTCATATTTAAAAAATATTCCTGGATTAGCTCCTCCTCCACTAAATATTCAGTAGAATACAACTGACGAAAGTGGTCAATGAAAGTCTGTGAAATATCACTACCATTCACTACTTCTTGACCAGTCCGAGGGTCTAGAATTTTAGATATTATAGCTGATTCTTGCTTTTTCCTAGTAGAATTTGCCAAGAATTTGCCAATTAGCTGGCTTTCTTCATAGACCCTCTGTTGGAATATTTGTGAATTGCAAACTTCTTCTAAAGTAAAAAAATCCCTCAGCGCTGATCTTGCCTGCTCATATTGGTTTGGGAGAAGCTGGAGTTGGAGAGCATATTCCCGATCCACTTCAGTTTGCAATTGAGCTATCTTAGTCCTCCGGGTATTGGACTGGGCAGCCGTAAAGGCTATTATCTGTCCACAGGCTGCAGCCTTAAACCCCCCCACACCGAAAAGGGGGCTGCCGTATTCTCATTAATCTGAAAATATTCCAGAATCCACTCTCTGAACCTCTGAACCCAATCCTCATTTTGCAAGAGGAGACGATCCAGCTGCCACCTGGGACGTTCCCTACTTCCTCCCCCAAACACCATTTCTATCCCAAAATAAGCATGGTCTGAAAAAGGATTACAGCCTATGCCAGCATCTTGAATCTGAAGGGATCTGGAGGTAAGAAAAAAATCTATTCAAGACGCCGTCCGAAAACGGTGCGAATAGCAAGTGTAGAATTCCTTATCTAGATTGATTTCCCGCCATGGATCCACCAATTGATATTCTTGTATAATGGCTCCCACTATTTTTTTGTATTTGGTTTTAATTGTTTTTTATTTTTATTCGAGGTATCTTTCCTTACATCCTGTATAAAGTTAAAATCCCCACCAAATATCACCTGCCCAGGAGATCCTATCAATAAATCATTAATTTGAACCAGGGGTACAGTATCATCTGAGACAGGGCCATAATAATTTATAAAATTTAACGTTTTTCCCTGTAACTTAGCTACTACCCATAGCCACCTCCCATGTATATCCCGATGCACTTGCAGAAATTCCCAGGGTAGTTTACTCGAAAAGTAGATAGCCACTCCTCTAACCGCAAGACCTGAAGATGCGAAAAAAACTTTAGAAAAAACCTTGGGTATAAAAAGTTTAGGAGAATTAGATTTCAAATGTGTCTCCTGCAGAAACAGAACTTGGGGATTTAGTGAAGATAACCATCTAATAAGAGCGCCATACTTCTTTTTATTTAGTATACCATGGGCATTAACTGATAGGATCTTACATTTACTGGTTTCCATAATTAACTCTTCCTTGTGTATTTTCTGAACCTTCTGAACCTTCTGCTCGTGCTCTTTTTTCTGCTGTGGAACCCACCCTTCCCACCCCCAAAAAAAAAGAAAAGTAACCACCCCTCGAAATGTGGAAACCCCCCTACCAACCACGCTGCCCACATTTCACCCTTCCCAACTGCCCTCATGGGTGTCATGAGATTACACCCTGTGTAACCCCACTAGTCCCAATCCCCCAGCAATATTTTAACAACTGATCCATTGGCTAGCCAGCCCAGCTTATACTTGAGAGGGAAAAAGCCCTTGTTTTACCATATAGTCAGTCTAAGAGTTTATGCGCTAAATATTCAAAGAGTAAAATAAAACCTTTTTCCTTTACCATATGGTAGATCTATGAATAAACTAATGTCAGCAAAACCTTTAACAACAATTCAAAGTTACCTAGCTGTAAACACATCTCCTGTTTAAGGGATTGAAACCGTCACATCCCCCCATCACCATATAATGGTTCTATCTACACGTCAATACAGACTCCGCCAGCCTGGGGATCCCCAACAATATCTTAGGACCACTCCGAAGGCTAGCCTGCCCGGCTTGTACCAAGGGGGAGGGCATCCTTAATATTGCCATTGGTAAATCTGTATATATGCGAATATTCAAGTACTAGACCCTACCGAGATCTCCTTTAATAAGGCCTGTGCTTCTTCTAAATCCGAGAACATAAAGAACTTCCCTTTAACTAAGACTCTCAGTTTCGACTGCTGGGCTATTGATGCTTGAGCGCCATGAGCTTTAAACAAATGAAGAATTTTGACAAATTCTTTTCTCCTACGCGCGGCAGCGGCAGTCATGTCAGAGAATATACGACACTTATTAGTCTCATCCACAGAAAACTGTCTCTGCTGGATCGCTCTTGTCAGGATTCTCTCCTTGATCCGGAAGTCTGCGAAATTCAGCAAGATAGTTCTTGGAATCGTGGAATTAGGAAAACGTTGCGCTGGAACTCGGTGAGCTCTTGTAATAGTGAGGTCGCCCTCAAACTCAGGCAGAACATTCTGTTTAATAAATGAGTTCACCCATTGGAGGGGTTGGGAGCCTTCTATTCCTTCAGGAACCCCAACAATCCGGAGGTTAGACCTCCGAGAATGATTCTCAAGTTCCTCCAGTTTGTTCTCAAGGAAGTTTTTCTTTTTCGCCGCCTCTTTTACCTCTCCCATAACCACATTCATTTGATCCTCCAATACAAAAATGTTAGCTTCTGCCTCCTGTAATCTAACGGGAAACCCAGTCATCACTTCTTCAATTTTCCCCAATCTCAGATGCAGGGCAGTGATTTCCATTTGCTGCGCTTTTTTCATTTCGCGTATCTCTTCCAAAATTAGATTCAGCATGTCTCTGATGTCTAACTGATGAACCCCCTTGGTCTCCATATTTTGGCAAGAGTTACTTAGCGGATCATCAGCGCCAATACTCGTGCTTCCCAGCTTAGGATCTGCCTGCGCCGATGCAGCTTCTGGCAGTACTTGTTCTTGAGATCCTAATTGAAGTTGGGACTGTAAATGAGGCTGTGGTGACATCAAGTCTACAAAAGTTTCAATCATACTCTTGCTACCTTTAACTACTGAATCTTGAGCCTGAGAGGGATTTAGCCTAGACTTAGGGGCCGATTCCGATTCGGGCCGGAAATCTCTCCGACCGAGCCGGACCCGGAGAGATTTCCGACCGAATCGGACTCTAGCAGTCCGACCGAACGAGTACGATGCGCACGTATGCTATCGGACTCGATTCGGTCAGACTCCCATTGAAGTCAATGGGAGCCAGTCGTACGACGCGTACACGGGCTCCCATTGACTCAATGGGCACGACGCGAACAAGGGCGCCCCCTACAGCGTGTTCGCGTCGATGCGGGTCGCACCGTACATGCACGTGTCGGGGGGACCCATGGGTCCCCCCTGTGTGCAACTCGCACGCCTACGCTTCCAGGGGGGTCCGACACGGACCCCCAAAGTGCGGCTCCGACAGCTCCTTGGAGCCGGACTGCGCAAGTCGGTCGGAGCGGTCGCGATGCGCATCGTACTTACCCGGCCGGGGAACGTCTCCATAGCGCGGTGCGAGTCGTCCCCGTGCGAGTCGGTCGGAGCGGTCGGGTCCTGCGTATGAGTCGGTCGGAGATTTCGCGAGCGCACGCATCGTACTAGCTCGCCCGGATGCACGTACGATTCGGTCGGGAAATAGGGCTCCGAATCGGATCCGGTAAAGCCGAATCCGATTCGGAGCCCTACCGGCCGAGATCGGAATCGGCCCCTTAGTCTTTTCCGCTGCGTTCAAGGAGGTTGAAAACATGAAGGGCGCTGCCAAAACTTGTACTTGAGTCCGGTCCTGCAGTTGCTGCTGGATTCCTAAGTGATCAATTTCAGAATTTTGTTGCATTGATACCTGGTCTCTAGGAGCAGGTGATCCTGGTGAGACCAGTCCTGTCTCCAGCGATGAGGCATTGGATGGTTTTGAAGCTGAACCCAAGATTAATGAGGAGGATTGTAGGTGTGGAGGTTGTGAAGGGTGTGGGATGGTTCTCTTTGTAAACAAAGAAAATTCCTTCATTTCTTTTACACCTTTCTTCAAGCCGTCTTGAGATGGACTAGTTGATACAACAGCAGTTTCTGTTCGCTTCGTTGTGGCACTCGCCTGGTCAGCCACTAATTCCACTAATTCAGGCTGCCCCTCACTTTGTAAAGAGACGGAGGTGGGGGGGAGCTCGTCTTCTGAACTCTCAAGGGTGATGTCAAGACCAGGGGAGGTGGAGTTGTTTTCCTTATCCTTATCCTTGATAGCCCGAAGTGCAGCTTTCTTCGCCAAAGCTTGGCGTGTTTTTGCTTTGAGGCAAGCCGCAACATCTGCTTTGCTAGATTTGCTGACAATATTTCCATCCTTCTGGGGTGTACCCATTTTTCTCCCCTCTTTCTTTATTTTTCAATAAATTATGAATCTTTTTATTTCTACTCCTCCTCCGTGTCCTCTTTTATTCAAGTCAGACTCTATATTGTAATTAAACTCACTAGAGTCTCATTAATATTTTCACTTGAGCCCAAACTTCCTCCCAATTCCTCCTCACCTCCTCTCCCGTCTCTTGAGTTCCGTTTTTCTTACAGCGACAGCGTATGTCAGACCACCGGGGGAGAGCTGGCCCGATTCAAAGTGCTCCCAAGAGGCCACGCCCCCGGGCCGATCGCGCCGAGCGCGCCACACAGACTGGGCACGCGAAATCCGTTCCGCTGCCCCACCACTGCTACGAAGCCGCTGAAAAGTCTCTACAAGACGCTCCCTCCTCGCACGAAAACGTCCCGATCCTCGGCACGCTCCACACGCCGCGCGTCGCAGAAAATCGCCTGCATCACCTTCTCCAGGAGCAGCACGCTGAATCCACCAGCCAGGTACGTGCCGCCATTGCTGGGGGTGGGGTTGTGGGTCACCTGTGGCTACACAGAGGCGTGGTTCTCCGTAGCCATCCACCGACTGAGTTTAATTTTTGATGGTAATTTTTACCACTGAAACCTCGATTCAAAAATGTTGCTGCCCTATGGTTCGAAGAACTTTATGAGCAAAGCAAAGAGTCTTGAACAAAGCACTCCTCCCAACTTTTGATATGTCTAAGATAAGATGAGCTGCCACATTTTGTACTACCTGAAGTATGTTCTGGGATGCCTGGTTGATAACCAGATAAAGAGAATTATAGTAGCATCATAGCTTTACATTCGAGGCGAGAAGAAATAAATGCCAGGACCACTCTTTTCCGTTAGGAGATAGGAATGAAGGGAAAAATCTTTTTGAGAACTCTAAGGATATTGAAACAAGAAGCCATAACCTGATTAACATGGATAGAAATGGTTGAGTCATCAAAAATTTCTCCTATGTTCTTGGCAGATTTAACTGACGTAGGTAGGGTGCCAGATTTGAACGGCCACCAGGAATGGGACCATACGGATGAAGCTTTTCCAACTGGTTGAACCTCAGTCTTTTCCGCATTCAACTTCGTATAGTTTAATTTCAGCCCTATACCGACTTCTAGTGAAAGTGAACACTAGTCACTGATGGCTCAATATCGTTGGTTATAGTGACAATTATAAAGGTATCATCCGCGTAAAAAATGACAGAGCCCAAACTATCTTATCGAATTGGCACTATGGATCAGGCAAAATGCTATCAGTCATAGTGCAAAATGCTATTATTCACAGTGCAAGAAAGCAAGCCAGTGGCTGGAGTGGGCTCACCTATTGCCCCATGTTGTATGCTATTTAGAGACTAATCTAAAGCCCCTAAATGTATTTTTATTATTAATTTTTGGGAAAACATGAGGCTGGCGAAAAAGCTAAAGCTGTCCCTAGGCCGGACCTAAAAAAAAATCCTATCTGCCCATGTCCCTGTCAGCATCATTCAAGTCCCAGGTTGAGCACAGAGGGAAAGTGAGATAGTTCTTCTTTCACGGCAGATATTTATACACAGGTATCACCAGAAAGCCGCTCGAGCTGCGCCACATCGATTCTACCAAGGGTTTCTAACGGAAAGCCGTGATCCGACTGAAGAAAAGCACTTTGTTTTGACTTACTGTTCTTTTCACTCAAACAATACTGGGAAGCCCGGACAAAGAAGCCATTGAAACGGCGCGGCGGTTCTTTCTGGTAGGTGTACTGTGGGTTCCTTTGTCTGCCTCAGCGCAGAGACGCACACGCACAGACGCACGCACACAGGGCCTTCTTTTATGCCAAACACTCCTACTCAATTCTCAAGGCTATATTCTCCAGGGACAGACGGGCTTGGGGAACACGAGGCCCCACCAGCAGAAGATAAAACACAATAGCTGGCAGACTTACACTGGCAAACAATGTAGATACGGAGCAGCCTGCAGTGAATAAAGGCCTGCGAGAGTCTGTGGACATCATTGAACGCAGCTTAAACAACAAAGGCTAACTGTAACATACACTAGGTGGCCATGAACCCAACGGGTATTAATGTGTCTCGCAACCAACTCCTTTCTGGTTCCGTCTTCCCTACAAAACGCCTAACACACTGTAGGGCTGTGCAGAGCAAGCTAAGCTAATTTTATTTCACAAATAGTTTTCTTTTTTTCTTTTTTTCCATTTTATCTAGCAAGACAGAAGTTTTGAAAACATGGCGCCCTCCATAATCAGAAAACGAATATTTATATTTTCAGTCTAGTTCACAGTCGAGCTGAGTGGGGGTAGACAATGTTTTAAACTTTCCCCTCGAAATTGGGTGCAACAGGCAGCTCTGCCATTCCTGCAGCTTCACAAGATTGGTAACTTACTCTTGGGAGATTTCTGCACAATAATACGTTTCCGCAAGAAAATATTTCTGCGAAAGCCTTTTCAACATAACAGTAAAATTCAAGGGGTTCACAAAGGCTGCGGGTTTCTAAAAGCACTTCAAAAAGTTGTGGAGGGAAAAAAAACTTTGTACAGCCCTAGTTTTTATACAACCCTAAACACAACCATGGCCTATGCTAATATGCCTAAAACACGTTTGTGCTGTGAGATCTTATCTCGCTACACATACTTAAATCCTGCGCTCATATTTTATCCTGGAGTCATCAGTCATGATATGTTGCTTGCTTCAAGGTGCATTGAGAATTATTTCTTAAAATAGGGCCTGAGAGCACACACTAAAACGCCAACATGTTTGTAAGCGTTGTTGTATTGGGTAAGGAGCTATGTAAACTTAGTTGACTGCTATGTTTTGCACTTTGGGTCAGAGCTTTGCTTAACAGCCGCTCTGTTTATCATTGTTGTTAGACCTGACATCTTTTGGCGTGTTTTCCTGTCTTTCTGCCTCTGACCTCCTGTTTTTGACAGAGTGCTGGATTTTGTTTTTGCTGGCTTTTGGACCCTGAGCACTTTACCACTGCTGACCAGTGCTAAAAAGAAAGTGCTGCCTGTCTAAAATGTAATGGTATTTGGTTTCTCCATGATTGGCCTATTTGGTTTACTAGCAAGTCCCTAGTATAGTGCACCATGTGTGCCCAGGGCCTGTAAGTCAGATGCTACTAGTGGGCCTGCAGCACTGATTGTTCAACCCACATGAGTAGCCCTGCAAACATGTCTCAGGGCTGCCACTGCAGAGCCTGTGTGTGCAGTTTTAAACTGCCATGTCGATCTGGCAAGTGCACTTGCCAGGCCCAAACCTTCCCTTTTATTACAAGTAAGGCGCCTCTAAGATAGGCTCAAGGTAGCCCCATGGGCAGGGTAGAGTGTATTTAAAAGGTAGGACATGTACTGTTGTGCTTTACATGTCCTGGTAGCGAAATTCGGCTAATTTCGTTTTTCACTACAGCAAAGCCTATCTCTCCCATAGGTTAGCATTGGAGCTGCCTTATAACATCTTACAAGTGTATCTTCCAATTGGGAGCAGATAGAAAACTGGAGTTTGGTGTCTTTGGACTCACAATTTAAAAACTCATCTTTTAGTGAAGTTGGTTTTTAAATTGCAGGTCTGAAAATGCTACTTTTAGAAAGTCGCTCTAGACAGGCACACAAAGGGAGCTGAGGTATGCCCTGCATACCCTAATGGCCCATCATCCGGCTGATGGACCTTCCTGAGCTCGAGTGGTGGGAGGAGTTGACACTGACACCTGAAAGGGGCTGTGCCTGTCCTCACACAAAGAAGGCTCTACCCCTGTAGTGTGTCTGGAGCCAGGGCAAGGAAGGGCAGGGTCTTGTGCACAACAAAGACCTTTCTTTGAAGTTTGCCTACTTCAAAGGCTGAATTGGGTATAAGTACTGGACCTCTGACACCATATACTCAGAACTCTTCTAGACTGAGGACATTCTGCCAGGAAGAAGAGCTGTGTTGCTGTCAGGAGGGACTGCCACTTTGCTGTTTGCTTTGCTGTGCTGCCCTGTTGCTTGCTGCTTCTTTCATGGGAGTGAAACAACTGGACTTTGCTTTCTACATCCTGCTTTCAAGTTTCTCCAAGGGCTTGAGTCAAGTGGAGCTTGGAATGTTGGAGTTTTGAAAGTCTCAGGCCAAAAGGTTTTATATGCCAGCACCTGGGCTCCTCCTATGTTGAGAGCCCAGCTCTGCCAAGTGGTGCCAATTCCAGTTCTGGTAATTTGGAAGTGAGTTATAGTGCTAAAAGAAGAAAACCATGCATCAACTCCAAGCTTCACTTCAGAATCGTCACACCCTGCAAGAATTGCCACATCGCCACTGCCTGCATAGATGCTGTGGTCCCCGTTCGCCGTGTGCGTGACGCACTGACCACTGTTTACAACGCACGCTCCAGCCTTGCCGCAGGGCCCTAAAGAATGGTCACTGTGTGAGTCTCGAGCACCGCATAACCGACGTCCCTGACGCATTGCTCCGTCTCCGACACAGCGCCTGTAGTTCGACATGGACACCGCGGAATAGACTCATCACTCTGTGACGTCAACACATCATTGACACCTGGTGGCCTTCAGGAACCGAGGTATCACACTCGTAATCGATGCATCACTTCACCTGCGTCTCGCATCGTCATCGGGAATTAGCAGCTTACTGACCTTCCACCACCTCCAGGAACTGACGCATCACTTATTACAAGCGATGCATCACCTACTTTGTGCAACGCACATTCACCGAACGCCAACAAATAAATGACCTGCATAGCAGTAAGGAATCAACGCTTCACCTGCTTTAACAACGCCTCACCTTCCCTGCGTCACAAATCGTCTTTGATTTTTGACGCATCTAAGGTACTTTGTCGTGGTCATGCGCAACTATTGATTTCTAAGAACTGTAACTTTATTTAACCTCGAAAATTCATATATTGAGTTGTGTATGTTGGAGTTTTGTCATCTTGGTCTTGTTTTAATTAGATAAATATTGGCTATTTTTCTTCACTGGTGTGGAGTCCTTTTGTGGTGTTATCACTGTGTGTGCGTGTGCACGTGTGTGCATGTGCACGTTTGTGTGCATGTGTGTGTGTGTGTACACAAATACTTTACACATTTCCTCTGGGGATAAGCCTGACTGCTCTTGCCAAGCTACCAAGGGGGTGAGCACGGGTTATTCTGAGAGTGTAACTTACTTACCCTGACTAGAGTGAGGGTCCCTACTTGGACAGGGTGCCAACCACTGCCAACTAGAGACCCCATTTCTAACAATTGTCCTGGGCATTGTTCTTGTCTTAAATAGCATGTATAATTTTCATGAGGAATATGTGTTTTAGGTGTACTCTCAAGGGTGGACATCCACGTGAAAATCAGGGCTTTAATAATTCTTTTCATCACAAAATTCTAATTTTCTCGATCTGTTTATGAGTATAAATGATCTTGTGCACTTCTACCTCTTAGCTGTCCAATGTCCTTTTTCTGTAAGTCACACAGAGAACATTGCTAGTGCAGCACATGCAGCAAGCATTTGGTTTCACAGGTCCCAAAATACATTTCTCCTAGTAAAAAAACCTATTCTCCCAGCAAGAGTAAGCTATGTTGGCATATGATAAACAGTAAATTATGCAAGCAACTCAGTTTACACAAGCTTGTGCTCAATTTATAAAAATTACGCTCAGGTCAAGTACACAAGCTAGGGATGAGGGTAGCTTAGGAAAGATTTTACAATAAAGGTACAGGTAAATAAACTTTTGAGATGTGATCTTTCTCCAAGCAAATTAGAACCAACCCCAAATGAATGCGTCCCAGGGGACTGTTGGTGTGGAAGCTTATGGGTTGTAGCACGTTTCTTGGCTACAGGAAAATATACTGTTGCAGCAGAAAGAGCTTCTCTATAAAATGAGAGAACTCACAGAGCTTGAGAAAACTGAGAGGCGGTTTACAATTGTAACACAGTTACAAAGTGTTCACTGCAGCTCAGGGCTTTAAGTGGGATGAAAAAACTGGGGGGGGTCTCTCAAAGGGGCGTGGCCAATGAAATTAAGGGTGTGGCTTAAAAACACCTAAGTTAAAAATCCGTGCTTAGCACAGTGTGCCGTCCGACTGGTATTTTGCTGCTTCTGTCATTGCATCCATATATATAACACAACAAGTAACATCATACCTACAACAAGTCAGGACTATTTCCTTTGTCAATGGTTGTTAGTTGCATAAGATAAATAAGCAGCAACTATGGCTTGTATATAATATTGAAAAAGCTTCCACTTAAAGCCCTGGTGACAGCACGACAATGTTGCTGCTCCTGAGTTTCAAAAAGAAGGGAAATCCAAAGAGAAAATGGCTCTCTTTAAAGGATTTCCCTTCCCCTACAACTCACCTGGCATGACGTCATGCCGTAACTTCTCCACTAGTGAGAAGTGAGCAGTGTGAGCACGCGCACATTGATGTGCCTGCTGTCACTGCAGTCCGGAAAAAAACGACCTGCCTGTGCCAGGGCACAAAACAGAGCCCGATAGAAACCCGTTTCGAGGCCCCGTTTAAAAAACTGCTGGTGCTGAGCACCAGGGAGACCCTGGCCACTTAAAGCCCTGCTGCAGCCTGAATACCACATGTATTGAAAGAGAAGATATGTTAAAGACCTCAGTACAGTCCTCTAGCCAGTGCTTAATTTGTGCTGGTGTTTGCCATGGCTCGGCACTGGCACTTATTACTTAACACATCCACATTGTTATGACATTCTTCCACACGGTGGTGCTGTCTGCCGAATTTTAAACCACGAAAGCAGCATTTGAACAGTTCGATATACATTAAAAAATAGCAATTCCAATGTACCCAGGTTATTCTTACAGTTAAGGGTGACCTGTAATAGACCAAATTGGAAATAGCGTGATGGTTTGTAGGTAGCGTGGGTGCAGTCATTTTGCAGCGATGGGGGTGGGGGGGCAGTGGATGGTGCAGTTGCAGTTAGCTTCTGAGAAATTTCTTGGGACCTGACAATTATTTTTAGGTCGAGCATCAGCGCGCATGCGCTGTCTGCAAGACCTCCTGTAAACACTCTACAGAGTGTAATTTCAGCTGCTGCCTGCTATTGGTTCATAGCTCCATCGCTTTTGTTTACTGGCTCCTTGTTGGCCGATGCTCCAGATACATCACTTCCGTTTGGAAGCCAGGAGCACCGGCCAACTACAGTTTCATTACACCGTAGGCCTTTATGTAGTTATTCATGGACTACTTTTTTTTTTTTTAAACAAGCGCCCCATTCCGCGCTTTATCTTTAATGTTGGCACGCTACTTTCTTTAGACTGGGCTCGTCTAAACAAAGGTGCGCGGCCGCTATTAAAGTGAAAGTGCGGAATGGGGCGCTTTTATAAAAAAAAGCATTTGTTTGTCGACTTGAGAAACAAATGCTTTTATTTGTAAAAGCGCCCCATTCTGCGCTTTCACATTGAAAGCGGCCGCTCACCTGTGTTCAGAGGCGACCACCACCAATACCATCAGTACCAGTACCACCACCAATACCACCAGTACCAGAACCACCAGTACCACCACCACCAGTACCAGTACCACCACCAGTACCACCACCACCACCAGTACCACCACCAGTACCACCACCACCAGTACCACTACCACCACCACCAGTACCACCACCACTAGTACCACCACCACCAGTACCACCATCATCAGTACCACCACCAGTACCACCATCACCACCACCAGTACCATCCAGTACCACCACCACCAGTACCAGTACCACCAGTACCACCACCACCACCAGTACCACCACCACCAGTACCACCACCACCAGTACCACCACCACCAGTACCAGTACCACCACCATCACCACCATTACCACCAATCCCAGTACCACCAGTACCACCACCAATACCACCACCACCAATACTACCATTACCATTAACACCACCAGTACCAGTACCACCAATACCACAGGTACCAGTACCACCATCAATACCACCAGTACCACTACCAATACCACCAGTACCAGTACCACTACCAATACCACAACCACCACCAGTACCAGTACCACCAGTACCAGTACCACCAGTACCACTACCAAAAGTACCAGTGCCACCAGTACCATTACCAGCACCACCAGTACCACCAATACCAGTACCACCACCACCACTACCAGTACCACCACCACCACTACCAGTACCACCACCACCACTACCAGTACCACCACCACTACCACCACCAGTACCACCACCACCAGTACCATTACCACCACCACCAGTGCCATCACCACCACCAGTACCACCACCACCAGTACCACCACCACCAGCACCAATACTACCAGTACAGTACTACCACCAGTACCACCACCACCAGTACCACCAGTACCAACAGTTCCACCACCACCAGTACCAGTACCACTACCACCAGTACCACCAGTGCTACCACCACCACTAGTACCACCAGCACCGCCATGACCAGTACCACCACCAGTACCACCACCAGTACCACCACCACCACCAGTACCAGCACTACCACCACCACTACCACCACCACCACCACTACCACCACCAGTCCCACCACCAGTACCACCACCAGTACCACCACCACCACCAGCACCAGTACCACAAGTACCACCCCCACTACCACCACCATTACCACCACCAGTACCACCACCAGTACTACCACCACCAGTACCAGTACCACCACCACCAGTACCACCTCCAGTACCAGTACCACCAGTACCACCACCAGTACCACCACCACCAGTACTACCACCACCAGTACCACCACCACCAGTACCACCACCAGTACCACCACCACCAGTACCACTGCCACCACCAGTACCATCAGTACCACCACCACCACCAGCACCACCACCGCCTCCAGTACCACCACCAGTACCAGCACCAGTACATCCAGTATGACCACCAGTACCACCACCACCACCAACACCACCAGTACCACCACAAGTACCACCACCAGTACCACCACCACCACCACCAGTACCACCAGTACCACCACCACCACCAGTACCACCACCACCAGTACCACCACCACCAGTACCACCAGTACCATCAGTACCAGTACCAACAGTGCCACCACCAGTACCACCACCACCAGTACCACCACCACTACCACCACTGCCAGTACCACCACTACCACCAGTACCACCACTACCACTACCAGTACCACCACCACCAGTACCACCACAACCACCACCACCACTACCACCACCACCAGTACCAGTATCACCAGTACTGTACCACCACCAGTACCACCAGTACCACCACCACCAGTACCAGTACCACCACCACCACAAACAGTACCAGTACCACCAGTACCAGTAACACCACCACCACCAGTACCACCAGTACCACCAGTACCACCACCACCAGTACCAGTACCACCAGTACCACCACCACCAGTACCACCACCACCACCACCAGTACCACCACCACCAGTACCACCACCACCACTAGTACCACCACCACCACCAGTACCACCACCAGTATCACCACCACCACCACCACCAGTACCACCAGTACCACAGAGTGCAGATTCACTATTACGGACTTACTAATGACCAGGAACGATTTTATAATCTCCTTTGGGTGTGCGTTGTCATCCAGGCATATCTCAAAGGCGTCCCCAGTATCTCGAATTAATTTTTCAAGGAAACCCTCTGGAGTAATCCTGTGCCAGCGCAGCGAAAACCCATTAAGGGTGGCTAAATCTAATTCACCACTACAAGCCGCAGCAGGCGAATTAGAATACTTGCTTACAATGGACTTATCAATTTGTACCGATTGTGGGTAGTGATCACTTAATGGTGTGGAGTGAGTTTTGAAATTAAAAACATGTGAGCTCAGATTGTTAGAGGTTAAAACATAATCAATAATGCTGGAGTTATTACACCCGTTAAAAGTACATTTAAAAGGAGCATATGGAGATGACATTTCATTAGAAAAAGATAAGTCTAGGGAATAGATCAATTCATTTAACTTATCTCCATAGCTGTTATGAATAAAATGTGAACTACTTGAACCTACTATACTATTCACACCACAAACTTTCTCGACGAGAGAGCTGCATAGTTGAATATTGAAATCGCCCCCCACACAATCGACAGCTTCTTCTTATGACTGTTATCCAGTTTTTCCAGATACTCATATAAGTTGTTCAGATGGGTCACCATGTCACCGTTTTGGGTGTTGTTATACAGGTTCACCACTGCCAACCTGGTCGTACTTGACCCTTTGCATATAACAACTTGATAGTAGGGATTTGTAAGTCCTGTCACTGATTTAACAAATGGTAAACCATTAGATACAAAAATACATAAACCACCTTTGGGTCTACCGTGGCTCACTGGGACAGCAGGGACAAAAAATGTTCTAAAACCGTTCATGTGTACCGGTTCTACCAGCCAAATCTACTGCAGGCAGATGAAGGTGTAGTCTTCTACTAAATCTACCCACTCTCGGTTGTTAATTTTGTTCTTAAGCCCTGCCACGTTCCAAAACACAACTCCAATATGTTCGTTAGTGGGGTGGGGGAGATCCCCTGTAGCAGGTTGTGGTCTTAAGTCCTTAGTGGACCTAGTTACATACCTTTTGGGGCCTGAATCGGGTGAGTTAGTTTTGTTAATACTCGCTGGACTCTGCCACCCTCCTTCTGGGTGATTTGGAACTTTTTTCCCCAGGCATCTCTGCTCAGCACCCTCGCAGCTCGTCCCTGATGTTCAATCTATGTCCTCTAGATTTTCTAATCCCTGGAATCTGTTGAAGATTGGGACATTATAAGGCCAAAAAGTAGGAGGTAGCTGGGTGCATACGGGTGTGGGCCGATGGGTTGGCCCTAGGGGGCCTGGTTGGTAGAAATAACCCAGTGGAAGTGCTGAAATCCTATTAGAGGTGATATAGGCCGGCCTAGTTCTGTTTAACACAGTCTGTACAAGTTTAGGTGTTTTAAATGACAAAACAATGCAGTCGCCTGGTAGGGTTTTTTGTGATCTACCCACCCATCTAATGTGTCTAGCCATCTTAAGGTCGGCAAATAGATGTTCTGTCAGTCCTGATCTTACCCCCAACCAATTTAGGGACTTGTTTTTAAGGGAAGTCCAAGATTCTGTAATGTTTTGATTTAGGGGCGGGACGTTAGATAACACTATTACGTATGGGGTGGCAGCAGGTGGAAGATCTAAGAACTGTGGTGGGTGGGATAATAGATCAACTGCGGACATTGTGTTGGCAGAAAGAGGCAATGAGCTAGCAGGAGTAATCACTTCTTTAGCTAACGGGCGTAGTTGGTCTTGTGTTAATGTACTTTGTGAGGTATATGTGGGTAGATGATTTGATTGACTCTCTTTATTAGTTGTAGTTGGATCACTATCAGCTGTCTCGTTCCCAATGGGCTTACTTAGCAATGGGAATTCAATTTATCCATACAAGTCGTGCATTTAGCTTCAATTGCTGTTAATCAAGAGTTAATGCTATCTAAGCTGTTTTTCAAAAATAGTTCCAGCGATCTAACTGTTGTGCACAGTGTATCCAGTATTTCGTTATTTAGATCACCGCTCTGCTTGGACTGTTTAATGTTAGGCACAATGGATCTGTTTGCAGACTTACTCTGGGGTTTAACCTTTTTACTGTTCGAAAGTTCCTTATTTAGGGAGCTAATTATGGTAGCAGTTGTTTTTTGGCCGTTTAGCAGGAAGTGGGGAGTCTGATCTGGTGGAATTAATGGTGTCAAAAAGATGTAAACTTATACCCTCACCGTATATGTATTGTATTGTAATAGTCATCATCATGAGCACATTTAAAGTGAAACCCTTGATATTAAAATGCCATAGCAATGTACAAAACCAACAACAAGTAATTCTACTATGATCACCCTTTTGTGTGGGCGAAAAGTACAATAAGGATAAGACATGTACCTGTCACAAGTAATGTGAGTTACGGGTAAGCCCAGCATGAGTAGAATTGTTAATGTTCCAATTCGCATACTATGGGGCCGATTCCGATTCGGGCCGGAAATCTCTCCGACCGAGCCGGACTCGGAGAGATTTCCGACCGAATCGGACCCTAGCAGCCCGACCGAACGAGTACGATGCGCACGTATGCCATCGGATTCGATTCGGTCGGACTCCCATTGAAGTCAATGGGAGCCTGTCGTACAACGCGTACGCGGGCTCCCATTGACTCAATGGGTGCGAGGCAAACAAGGGCGCCCCCTACAGCGTGTACGCGGCGAAGCGACTCATGCCGTACACGCACAGGTAGGGGGGACCCATGGGTCCCCCCTGTGTGCGACTCACGCGGCTATGCATACAGGGGGGTCCGACACGGACCCCCAAAGTATGGCTCCGACTGCTCTTTCGTACCGGACGGCGCGAGTCGGTCGGACTGCTCGCGGCGCGCGTCGTACTTGCCCGGCCGGCAAGGCGTGTCCGAGCGAGTCGGTCGGTGCGGTCGGCTTTCGCGTACGAGTCGGTCGGTGCGGTTGGGTCTCGCGAACGAGTCGGTCGGAGTTTTCGCATCGTACTCGCTCGCCCGGACGCACGTACGAATCGGTCGGGAAACAGGGCTCCGAATCGGATCTGGTAAAGCCGAATCCGATTCGGAGCCCTACCGGCCGAGATCGGAATCGGCCCCTATGTGTAACCCATCACGAATTAGGCCAGTTGCATGTAAGCACATCATATGTAGATTCGTAAGGTCCCGATTGGCAGTGGGTTAGGGTTTAGGTTATATTGAGTTTTGCCGCATAATCCATGATGGATAAATGTTAGAGGTAAAACAGCGTGAAACACGAAACTTCAAAAACCAGGTAAGTAACGAGTGTGCCAAGTGGATATATGCTTGTCTTGGTTTTAAGCATCTATAATTAGGATCACTGACAGAATATCGACAACAACAATATCGACCTACAGAAATATCGTGCCAAAAATATCGTTGTCAAAAATATCGACCCCCTATCTTCATAATGGTAAGTACAAAATATCGAGAAAAAAAATATTGTAAAAAATATCGATGTATAAAATATTGTTTTTTTATATGTATAAAAAATAATGTAAAACAAATTAAATAATAAATTAAACTTAAAAAAAATTATTTAGATTTATTTGTAAATGTTAACAATTATGAGTAATACATTTAATGTAAAAAAATTAAACATACGTATATAAAATGTAATATATATATATTTATTTAAAGACAATTAATACATAATTTTTATTAATTTTAAAACGTTATAAATATATTAAACATAATAAGTAAATATATATTCATACACCTGTAACATAAAAATTAATTTAAAAAAATGTATATTATAAATTAAAATATTAAAATATTTAATATTTTTAAACCTACTTTTGCACTACATTGAGGGCAACAGTAGAGAAAGTGTTGGATAGCGGGGGGGTAAAAATTACTATTCTCACTCCAGCGAGTGCAACAGTAGGGAAAGTGTTGGATAACGCAGAGGTAAAAATTACTATTCCCACTCCAGCGAATGCAACAGTAGGGAAAGTGTTGGATAGCGAATAGGTAAAAAAGACTATTCCACTCCAGGAAATGCAACAGTAGGGAAAGTGTTGGATAGCCAATAGGTAAAAATTACTATTCCCACTCCAGCGAGTGCAACAGTAGGGAAAGTGTTGGATAGCGAAGGAAAAAAATTTACTATTCCAACTCCAACAAGTGCAACAGTAGGGAAAGTGTTGGATAGCGGAGAGGTAAAAATTAGTATTCCCACTCCAGTGAAAACAACAGTAGGGAAAGTGTTGGATAGCGGAGGGGAATAATTTACTATTCCCACTCCAATGAATGCAACAGTAGGGAAAGTGTTGGATAGCAGAGGGGTAAAAATTACTATTCCCACTCCAACGAGTACAACAGTAGAGAAAGTGTTGGATAGCGGAGGGGTAAAAATTACTATTCCCACTCCAACAGTGCAACAGTAGGGAAAGTGTTGGATAGCGGAGAGGTAAAAATTACTATTCCCACTTCAGCGAATGCAACAGTAGGGAAAGTGTTGGATAGCGAATAGGTAAAAAATACTATTCCCACTCCAGGAAATGCAACAGTAGGGAAAGTGTTGGATAGCGGATAGGTAAAATTACTATTCCCACTCCAGCGAGTGCAACAGTAGGGAAAGTGTTGGATAGCGAAGAAAAAAAATTACTATTCCCACTGAAGAAAATTCAAATTAAAAAACAAACAAAATATCAGCTACAAAACATAACATTTCCAAAAACAAAACATATATAAAAATAAAAAAATTACAAAACATAGAAACATAATATAATGTAAAAAATACTAAAAATTACATACAAAGATTATTTTCTAAAAATTTAAAAATAATTTACAAACAAATGAATATTTTATAATAAAAATTATTTATAATCAAAAACATTATTTATTACATAAATATAATATTTTTTTACCTACCTATAACAGCACACAATTTACAACACACATCTAAATTTATTTAAAAAAGTGTACCTCCATAATTAACTCAATTATTTATCAATTAAACAAATATTATTAATTTAAAAACATTAAAAAAGATAAAAATTAATATACTAACCAAACGTTACGCCTATATAACCAAAATCCACAAACAAAATAAAAATAAACAATTACCAAAAATATTTATCAAGTAATAAATAACTATTAATGATCAAGTATTGATTCATTATTTGAAACTAAATTACTTTCCTCCCTCTACCCCAATAAACACCACAACACACACCTAAAAATAATTACACAATTTCCATAACTAATTTTACATTAATAAATGAATATCAATTAACCATAAATAATTAATTAATTTTAAAAAATTTACTTCCCACCATTTACCACCATATACCCCACAACTCACACATCAAAATAATTACACAATTGCCATATTTAATTTTTAATTAATTAATTACCATTAATTAACAAATAATTAATTAATTAAAAATAAATTACCTCCCACCCTATTCCCCTATAAACCCCACCACCCATTTCTAAAAACATGACACAATTAACATAATTAATTAACAATTAATTAATTCATTAATAACAATTAACAAGAAAATTATAAATAATTATTAATAAATTAATTCCCACAATTAACACTATAAAATAAAATTAAATAAATATTGAGGGGCCGATTCCGATCTCGGCCGGTAGCTCACCGAACGGGATTCGCCCCGGAAAAATACGAGCCGTGCGCGTTTTTACCGACCGACTCGTACAGCTATCTGAACGAGCTAGTACGATGCGAATGTACGCGTTGATTCCGACCGACTCGTTTCCGGGTCTGAACCGCTCCGACCGACCCGTACGGACATGACTCGCACCATGCAATGGAGACGTTACCCGACTGAGCCAGTACGATGCGCGCTTCGAACAGCCCGACCGACTCGTACCGTCCGGCTCCAAAGAGCTGTCGGAGCCGGACTTCGGGGGTCCGTGTCGGACCCCCCTTCACCCGTAGCCGCACGAGTCGCACACAGGGGGGACCCATGGGTCCCCCCTACACATGCATGTACGGTGCGCGTCGCACCGACGCGTACCCGCTGTAGGGGACGCCCTTGTTTGCGACGTACCCATTCAGTCAATGGGAGCCCGTGTACGCGTTGTACGACCGGCTCCCATTGACTTCTACGGGAATCCGACCGAATCGAGTCCGGCAGCATACGGCGGCATCGTACTCGTCCGGTCGGACTGCAGGAGTCCGGTTCGGTCGGAAATCTCTCCGGGTCCGGCTCGGTCGGAGAGATTTCCGTCCCAGATCGGAATCGGCCCCTATATATAAAATATTGATAAATGTATTAAAATTAAATTACTTCCCACCCTACTCCCCTATCAACCCACAACCCGCTCCTAAAAAAATGACACAATTAACATAATTAACAATTAAATAATAATAAACAACAACCAATTAAAAATAATTAATACATTAATTCCCACAATTACCAGTATAAAATATTAAATAAATAAATGTTAATTAATAATAAATAATAATAATTTAATTGTAATTAAATTACTTCCCACCCTATTCCCCTATAAACCCACAACCCGCTCCTAAAAAATGACACAATTAACATATTTACCAATTAATTAATTAATAAAAATTAACAGCCAATTATTAATTAATTAATTAATTAATTAATTCCCACAGTTAACACTATAAAATCTAAATTAAATAAATACTAATAAATAAAAAATAATATTTAATTTATTATAATTAAATTACTTCCCACCCTATTCCCCTATAAATCCACAACCTGCTACGGAACTAAAACGCAAAATTTAATTAAAATAAAATTAATAACTACTAAAAATTTAACGCATATATTAAAAAACAAAGGCAATACTTAGACAAAAAAATAGAGCACATACATTTAAAATACTTACTAAAATACATAACACTAACTAAAAAAACAATATTTTTAACAACTATGGGGTCGATTCCGATTCGGGCCGGAAAACGTACTGACCGACTCGGGTCGGGAATTTATTCCGACCTACACGTACCGGTGATGCCCGACCCGCCTAGTACGATGAAATGCGTGCGAATTACGACCGACTCGTACGGAACACAAGCCGAACGACCGAACCGCACGGAAAACAGCTATCCGGCCGGAAAAGCACGCGAATCGAACCGACCGACACGCATCAGGAATGAACCCGAACGAAACGTACCCGCGAAGTCCGACCCGCGCAGTACGATGCAAAGCGTGGAAAATCAGACCGAGTCGCACGGAGTCCAAGCCGTACGACCGACACGCATACAAAACAGCGAGCCGAAGCAACCCAATACTCCGCGACCGACGCGTACGCCGCACATGAAACACAGCACAAACACAGCGTGAACGACTCGGAGAAGCTCGCATGAGACAACTGCAGCGTCCGACTCGGTCAGAAGAACGTCTCCTACATGCACAAAAAGTACAAAGGGAAAAAAAAAAAAAAAGGGCCAAACATGCAATTACAAAGCCAATAAATACTGGGGGGGAAACAGGGAACAAAGACACACCCACAACTCCACCCATATAAAGGCCACAAATCCCTACCATGATCCTTTACAAATTCAAATGACCTGCCAGCACAGAACACCAACAGACAGCAACCACAGACACACACACAGCTCATCCATCACACAAGCCACACACCATCAGCACCCCAACAAATAGCACCCTCACATACACCCAGCAAAACCTACACTCACACACCCTCACTTGCACACACACACACACACACATCAATCACCACCACCACCCATCACCATGCCCCCAAAGAAGAATCCAAAGTTCCTAGACAGTGAATTGGAAGTCCTGGTAGATGAGATCCTCAGGGTAGAGCCACAGCTGTTTGGTACATTGGTCCAACAGACCCCCATGTCGCAGAAAACCAAGATGTGGGAGAGGATCGTCGACAGGGTGAACGCACAATCACCATGTTTGCGCACAAAAGAAGACATCCAGAACAGGTGGTATGATGTGCGCAGGAGGGTCAAGGACCTACTAAAGAAGGATTATGCCTTGAGCCAACAAACCGGCAGTGGCCCTCCTGCCAAACCAGTATACCTCAGGCCCTGGGAGGAGAAGGTGCGGGCCATCCTACCACCAGTGAGCGTATATGGACTATCAAACATCCCAGAGCCTGGTGAGTACAAAACCAATATACCAAATATCGTGTGACAATACACACACACCACTGTCAAGGGGATAGTCAAACCATGCACCCTTAGCAAATTCACAGCAACCAAAACAGAATCATCCCAAGATGTGTATGTCAGTCAGATAAACACAATACATGCCATTTCATAGTGATATGTAACTGTGTCATGACATGTACAAACCCAACAACAAATAGAGCTAGGCAGTGGCACAAATCTAACCAACAAACACAGTCAGATATGTAGCCACCACTAGAACACCACCTCACAGGGAAGCTCACTGAAAGGAAGGAATTCTGTGTATGCTGGTCAAGTCAGTGTAGCCAATAGCATGATGGGAGTTGTAGTCACAGATATTGCTCACCCTCACAATTCGACCATCAACACCACTCTGAACCATGCTCACATCACAGGGAGTGGAAAACAACTGACAAGATGGCTGACACTGGCTACTGCTGTGGGGAGCACAAGGCCCTGCTGGGAACTGTGCACCAACCAACAGCAGGACACCACTGACTGACATCCTGAAAGCCAACTTGCACTCCCTGCAATGGAAGCACGTTCCATGGTGGGATATCTGGCTGGGTGGGAAGGAGGACTGACAGCTATGACCATAGTTACCAGAAACCGGTCCCAGGATGCTTGTTTCCGGTCCAGGGAAGACATGGCTTGGCAGTTCGGGCAGGACTGTTCCCATGAGGCACAGGGTCAGACTGATTTGCATATGGCCATGTCTGAACTGGGGTGGTGGAGTGAGCTAAAGAATGATGATGGATTAAACCCAGATCAGTTGACTGGGGGTGAGTGTTTGATTAGCTCAAACGCTCCGTCCATCATCCCTTTGGTTTCGCTATGACCAAAGTTACCAGCAGCTGTTCTCACACACACCCTTAACACAAACTCCACACAACTCACCTGGGAGAATGCATTGCCTCACACTCTAATTAAATATCCCACAAAGAACCACCACCCTGGGATATGCTGTGTGAAGCACAGGGACACACATGGGACTTGTAGCCAAACCAACACCAGGACAACACTGTCAGCCATCCTGTCAGCACAGGCACACTACCCCACAGGGAAGCAGAGTCAAAAGGAAGAAAGTATGGGCATGCTGGGAAGGGGGGTGTAGGCAATAGCATGATGGGAGTGGTAGTCACAGCACAACACCCCCCACCCACATGGCCCAGCAAGCCCACACTGAAGGATACACACCTCACAGGGAGTGAAAAGCCACATCAAAGATGTCTGACAATGGTGCTCTGTTGTGGGGAGCACAAGGCCCTGCTGGGAACTGGGCACCAACAAACAACAGGACACCACTGTCAGCCATCTTGCCATTGCTGTCACACTCACACACAGTGAAGTACACTCAAAAGGAAGGAAGTATGGGCATGCTGGGAAGGGGGGTGTAGGCAATAGCATGATGGGAGTGGTAGTCACAGCACAACATCCCCCACCCACATGGCCCAGCAAGCCCACACTGAAGCATGCACACCTCACAGGGAGTGAAAAGCCACATCAAAGATGTCTGACAATGGTGCTGTGTTGTGGGGAGCACAAGGCCCTGCTGGGAACTGGGCACCAACAAACAACAGGACACCACTGTCAGCCATCTTGCCATTGCTGTCACACTCACACACAGTGAAGTACACTCAAATGGAAGGAAGTATGGGCATGCTGGGAAGGGGGGTGTAGGCAATAGCATGATGGGAGTGGTAGTCACAGCACAACATCCCCCACCCACATGGCCCAGCAAGCCCACACTGAAGCATGCACACCTCACAGGGAGTGAAAAGCCACATCAAAGATGTCTGACAATGGTGCTCTGTTGTGGGAGCACAAGGCCCTGCTGGGAACTGGGCACCAACAAACAACAGGACACCACTGTCAGCCATCTTGCCATTGCTGTCACACTCACACACAGTGAAGTACACTCAAAAGGAAGGAAGTATGGGCATGCTGGGAAGGGGGTGTAGGCAATAGCATGATGGGAGTGGTAGTCACAGCTCAACATCCCCCACCCACATGGCCCAGCAAGCCCACACTGAAGCATGCACACCTCACAGGGAGTGAAAAGCCACATCAAAGATGTCTGACAATGGTGCTCTGTTGTGGGGAGCACAAGGCCCTGCTGGGAACTGGGCACCAACAAACAACAGGACACCACTGTCAGCCATCTTGCCATTGCTGTCTCACTCACACACAGTGAAGTACACTCAAAAGGAAGGAAGTATGGGCATGCTGGGAAGGGGGTGTAGGCAATAGCATGATGGGAGTGGTAGTCACAGATATTGCTCACCCTCACAATTGGCCCATCAACACCACTCTGAACCATGCTCACATCACAGGGAGTGGAAAACAACTGACAAGATGGCTGACACTGGCTACTGCTGTGGGGAGCACAAGGCCCTGCTGGGAACTGGGCACCAACAAACAACAGGACACCACTGTCAGCCATCTTGCCATTGCTGTCACACTCACAAACAGTGATGTCTACTCAAAAGGAGGGAAGTATGGGCAAGCTGGGAAGGGGGGTGTAGGCAATAGCATGATGGGAGTGGTAGTCACAGCTCAACATCTCCCCCCACATGGCCCAGCAAGCTCACACTGAAGCATGCACACCTACCAGGGAGTGAAAAGCCACTTCAAAGATGTATGACAATGGTTTTCTGTTGTGGGGAGCACAAGGCCATTCTGGGAACTGTGCACCAACCAACAGCAGGACACCACTGACTGACATCCTGAGAGTCAACCTGAACCCACTGCAAGGGTGGCATGCTTCATGGTGGGATAACTGGGCTGGGGGAGAAGGAGGGCCGGATGTCCACCAAATACAACCAATGCTGTCCATGTACACACCTCAACATTCACATTGAAATGCTCAAGTTTGCAGGACAATGTGCCACACCAATATCAACCCCTGACTGTGACAACTTAGGACAATGCAATGTACAGGCCTGCATCCAGAGGTACAGCCACAACTGTCAGGTGTGTGAACCATTGATTCCTGCAGAAACATAACATACATTGTGTGTGTCTCCCAAAACAGGTGATGATGGGGACACAGCAGCAGACAATGAGGAGTCCCTGTCCGAGGCTCCGGGGGACACTGAGCTCACTGGTGTGGAACAGCCTCTGCCCTCCTCGGATGGCGAAGACCTACCTGGCCCCTCCGGTGTGAGTCATCATGCAGCACCAGCAGGACCACCATCTGCACCCCCTGCACCCACCCCTCCAACAACTGCCAACACACAGACCACCCCCGCCGACACGGACAGACCAAGGACCAACAATAACACCAGCACAGTGACCCCGGCCCAACCTGGAGCAACGGACAACAACACCAGTGACAACCCCCAAGTGGGCCTAGGGTCACCTGTGCGTGCCACTGCAGGTCCCGCACGTGTTGCCAGGGGTGGTGGGAGGGGTGGTAGACATAGGTCGCTGTTTGCAGAGGGGTCTGGACTGCATGATGACCCACAACTGGTACGCATTGCTGATGCGTACCAGAATAGCACTGGAGAGGTCAGCCAGGTAGTGGGGATCCTCAAGGACATTCAACAACAGCAGGCTGCCCATCATGCCCGCTTGGACTCACACATGTCACGTGTGGACTCCCACATGTCCCGTATGGAGACACACATGTCCCGTGTGGAGACACACATGGCTGGCATGGAGTCCAAGTGGGACACATTGCAAGAACTGACGGCGGTGCATAGGGACATATTGACATGCCTCCGCCAGATTAGCACTAACATGGCCACACCTCCCTGTGTGCCCACAACATCTGGTGCCGCAACAACTGCAACTGCCACAGGGAGGGAGGATGACTCTGGCGGAGAGTCCCCTGCACCGCAGCAGCCTGCACGTGAGGGTCCCCCCAAAGAAGAGGGGTCGTCCGAGGAAGGACAACTGAGAGGCCGATGGCCATGCACATCCCCAGGAACCCAACACCTGTTCTGGAAATCCACCTTTGTGTGCAAACTGTTCACCCTGTCGCATGCAACCCAACTCTCTCACATGACATGGGGAGTTTAAGTTGGACCAATGTATCAGATGACTGTTGACTTTACTCAGGACATTTCTGCTACCAAGACTTCCAACTCATCTGGGAACTTTGGATTACAATCCCAATGTACAGCACCCACCATCCTGTGCACTATCCTCACACATGTATGTAAATAAACTCACTAATACACCATACTTGCCTCTGTTGTGATTCCAACGTGGTTTCTATCATGGAGATGATGAGCTGCTAAATGACACTGTGCATGCTAACTGCCACAGCAAGTACAACACCATCATGTGAGTCATGGCGACGTGACACATATGAGGGAGACACACCACTAGGGCTACACAACACATACACACCAGGGCCATCTCACTCATCGCCTACACTGATGTTGCCAGGAAATACAGTGCAATGCACAGACACCACACCTATTCACAGTCTGTGTCAACTAGCCCACTGGTGCAGTAAGCAAATGTCAGTCAGATGTGTGACCATAGACAACGCACATCCCAAAGTGAAGCATAGGTTTATTACACATTTGCAACATGTTGTTTCCACTACAGATGCAAGGTAATCCCACGTGGCAGTGGCCACACAGTCAACAAGTGTAGAAGAAAGGATGTCCAGGGGTGTGGGGCACATCACCTGTAGGGAAACGACAGCCTCCACCCTGGAAGTTGAATCACGGTGTCGGGGGATCACAGTTGACCAAACAACTCTGAAAGTACCCTGTGAAGGACAGACATGACACACAGTCAAAAGCACTGAAGAACAGGACAGAACTGCAAGACTCATGCCCAATACATGTCACAACATACCTACACAAAACCAAGTTACCATGTCAACACTGTTGTGGAGTACAGACTACCTGTAAGGACACATCGCTGCACGCACACAGTCAAGTAGCACATGGACACACTCAAACAGCACCAGAGCACCACCAACACATATCACGCAAACTCACATCATTGACATGACATCTCCGGATACTCACATTCAGCTGAAGAAGTTGGTGATGAGCTGTGTGCGGACATCACCCTCATCATCATCACCATCACTGGCATCGTGGCCCAGGCCAGGATCCTCCACAGGTGGCGGATGTTGGTCATCGTCATCCAGGATGAGAGGCAACTCCTTCCGCACTGCCAGGTTGTGTAGCATGCAGCAGACGATGACAATCTTGCACACCTTTGCTGGGGCATATGGGAGGGCCCCTCCTGTCTTGTCCAGGCAACGAAAGCGGCTCTTCAGGAGACCAAATGTCCGCTCAATCACTCTCCTGGTCCGACCATGTGCCTCATTGTAGCGCATCTGGGCTGGTGTCACAGGGTTCCTGAGGGGCGTCAGCAACCATGGCATGTTGGGGTATCCGGAGTCACCTACATACAGACAATTGCACATTAGCTGAGTTGGAAAAGAGGGTGGAATACTACATTGCAGAACACACACAATGGTACAAAGTCAGTACACACCGACAAGCCAGGCACGCTGGTTCCGCATCTGTGACATCATCCTCGGGATGCGACTACTCCTCATCACGTAGGCATCGTGTGCAGAACCGGGGAAATGGGCACACACGTGTGAGATGCTCATATCTGCAAGACATACCACCAGTGCATTGACTGAATGGTAATGTTTGCGGTTCCTGTATGCCTGCTCATGTGCCTGTGGTGGTACCAAAGCCACATGTGTCCCATCAATGGAGCCAATGACATGCGGCAACCTCCCCAGGGCATAGAAGTCACTCTTGACGTCAGTGAGTTGTTGACGTTTAGGGAAATAGATGTACTGGTTCAGGTATCTCAACATAGCCTCCAAAACATCGCGGAGCACACGGCTGAACATGGTCTGTGACATCCCACCAGCAGACGCCACAGTGTGTTGAAAGGTACCGGTGGCAAAGAAGTGTAGGGCTGCCATCACCTTCACCTTGGGGGTCAGCGCTGTAGGGTATGTCCGGCCAGGTTGCAAATGTGGGGCCAAGCGCACCGTCAATTCCTCAATCAGTGGCCTGGTGAAGCGGTACCGTCGGATGCAGTTCCGTTCAACCATGGTTGCAAGGTCAGGGAATGGTCGATGGACAGCTGGTGCCCTGCAGTGCATAGGTGAAGAAAGAAATATTGTCAGTCACCCCACATATGTGGCATAGCCCAGACTCAATATCACATGATACATCATTACGAGATACAAGTACATGATGTGTGTGCCATTCCGTAAGGACATGTATGGCACCGAAATGGACAACATCTAACATCACAGTTCAACATGTGTCCTCAACAAGTCCCAGGTTGTGCTATGGGATATCATTAGGCTGTGTCACAGTACCCATGTACTGCTGTCACGTTCCAAACACACACCACAGTGACATGTGAGGACAGATGTGCCCCAGGCATCACAGCCCATCGACAGGTAGATTCCCCGGGAGCCTGTATTGCCACATGGACACTGGCATGACATGGTGCATCATGAATACACCACAGCAAAACAACCATTACCCACACAGGTAGTGGTCCCTGTTGCCTCGGCAGGACAGACATGGACGTCTGTGACACACACACGCACAACATCAAAGTCCATGCACAAACAACGTGGATGTGGGAACTGTCTCCCATTGTGCACATGGAATCAATCAGAGACATTGTAAACACAACATGCACACAGACTGTGGAGGGCCATCACTATTGTGGCAATGGGTCACCCTGTGACGTACATACCGTCCCACATGGGACTCAGAGGTATGTGACATGACATACACATACACAACCGTGAAATGTGACCATGCCACATGCTCTGAAATGAACAGTTGCACATCATAGTGGTCATGTGCACAACACACCAAGGATTCTGTCCCCATGAACACGTGCACAGCCTGGGAGTGGCTGCCCCCAAGTGCCACCCAAAAAACAACATGTTGACCCCCAAACACGGAAAAGGTAATGCAGCCTTACATGCCTTAGGATACAGTGTGGACAGGCTGTGTGCACTCCCTGGAAAGTAAATGTGGCTGGCATACGTTCACCTGTGATAGGCATGGTGACATATGCCAGTGACTTGTACAGGGACGCGTTGTACAGCAATGGACCGATCGGTGCGCACGCATTGGCCATTGCATATGATGTGAAGGGGTACGCGTTGTACAGCAATGGACCGATCGGTGCGCACGCATTGGCCATTGCATAGGATGTGAGCGGGTACGCGTTGTCATCCGATGTACGCGTTGTACAGCAATGGACCGATCTGTGCGCACGAATTGGCCATTGCATATGATGTGACCGGGTACGCGTTGTACAGCAATGGACCGATCGGTGCGCACGCATTGGCCATTGCATATGATGTGACCGGGTACGCGTTGTCATCCGATGTACGCGTTGTACAGCAATGGACCGATCTGTGCGCACGCATTGGCCATTGCATATGATGTGACCGGGTACGCGTTGTACAGCAATGGACCGATCGGTACGCACGCATGGGCCATTGCATATGATGTGACCGGGTACGCGTTGTACAGCAATGGACCGATCGGTGCGCACGCATTGGCCATTGCATATGATGTGACCGGGTACGCGATGTACAGCAATGGACCGATCGGTGCGCACGCATTGGCCATTGCATATGATGTGACCGGGTACGCGTTGTACAGCAATGGACCGATCGGTGCGCACGCATTGGCCATTGCATATGATGTGAGCGGGTACGCGTTGTCATCCAATGTACGCGTTGTACAGCAATGGACCGATCGGTGCGCACGCATTGGCTATGGCCTGGCATGGCAACGGACGAGTTTTCAAACCTTTAACGAGTCTGATGCTGTGAATTCAGTTGGCCACCCACAACAATGTTGCAAATTCATGGGTCTCATGAAGTTGAACTTTTGAAGGATGCTGTGGGCGTGTGTTAGTGGTGCAATTCCATGGATTGGCCAGATTCAGAAGATGCAAACGACTTGGACCTATCACTTTGGACACATGGGACAGTATCTGCCTCAGCAGCACACATATAATGCTGGCTGTTCCCCTGAGAGCTCACTTGCCTGCACTACATGCTCCAGGACGACATCTGCCACCACCACTGCTGCTGTATCTGCATCCTCTGGATCCTGCAATGGCACGTACTGTGGAGAGAGCCCCAGCCTTCAGCACTGAGGAGAACCAGGCCCTGCTGGACAGCCTCCTTCCACAGTACAGCAAGCTGTATGGGAAACCAGGGGAGCAGGTGAGTGTGCTGTCCACTGCCTTACTAAATGTGCATGTTGTCTGACTAGCAGGACTTACAGTCTGCACGCCACTGGCTAGCAGGCTCACTGAGTAGTTGTCACCCCCCATAGTGTGTAGTTACATGCACTGAACAGGTATAGTGCAGTAACAGTGCATTTAAACAAGGTTTTACTTCCCAGGCAAAGATACCATGTAGTAACTGCTGGCAGACTGTTCATAGCCATCGTTGCACTGCCTGGGTACATCATGTGCCCCTGTGATTGAGACATGTATATCCAAATGTGTGATGCACGGAATTGTTGCATGTGTAGTAATGGGCTTTTCACTTTGTCATCCTCACAGGTTGATGCCCACCAGAAGCAGAAGATATGGCTGACCATCGTCCGGGCAGTGAGATCCGTGGGGGACTACAAGCGCCGGATCCGCAACTGCCAGAAGAGGTGGCAGGACCTTCGGGGCTGGACCCGGAGGATCGCAAGGGTCCAGCTGAAGCTGTCGCCTCCTCGCAGGAGGGGCGGACACCGGACCCTGACCCCCCACATGCTCAGGATCCTGGCGGTGGTCTTCCCTGATCTGGATGGGCAGCTGAAGGCCAGACAGCAGCAAGGAGGGGGTGAGTCCATGACTGCACTGTGAACTTTGTCTGCCATGCTATGTGCCCTCCTCTGGCCTGGTTAAACTTCATCAGTACATCAGTAATGTGGTCCAGGACCCATGTCCCTCAATTGTGCACTGCCCACTCCTCATCTGATACCCAGGTGTGGCCCTTACAGTCAGGAAATTGTGTCACTTGGGTACTGTGTCCTTGCATTTTGCTTAGCTCAAGGTGGGGGACAGCATTTGTTCCCGTAACTCTGTGGTGGGCTTCATGGGTGGGTCCATTGCTTACACAATGCCTGAGTTCTCACATGTAATCTGCGAGTTACTCTGATATGTGGTCCAATTGCTGTTCTGATTCACCACATGTGCCTGGGGTATTTGGCACACACCCATGCTGCCGGTGGGAACAATGTTTGGGCCTCAGGAGTATGTATATCAAGTGTGTCACACATACTTAGCCACCTGCCTACTGTCCAGGGCTCATCCCTCATTCACGTGGAGCAGGACAGTCATGCCTACTCCAGGCCATACAGTACACTCTGTACTCCCACTCCCGTGTATCAGCTGACACGTTGTGCTCAGTGAAATGTTCCCTCAGGTGTCTGCCTCTGTGTCATTGTGCTGTGGCTACGTTGTCAGGACTACTGGGGTGTTTCTCGGTTAGGGCTCAGCATGCCACCGGAGATGTGACCATAGGAGACGATACTTGTGTGACATATAGGTGTTTGATCACTTGACCGTGCAGACTGGGGTATGCGAATGTGAAGTTCAGGCAGCTGTTTCCCATTCACAGCAAATTGTGAGGTTTCAGGTCTCCCATATGTCCAATTGGTATGACGTCGACAAATAAGAGTTCAGATGATGTGGTGTGTGGGGGATGGACATGTGCACTTGTCAGCTCCAGGACTTGCATTCCCCATGACCTATGATTGTGACACAGTGCAGACTGTTGTTGTCTGGCTGCCCTGCCCATGTGACTGGAGACAGTGATGTATGACTTTGCAGGCATGCCTGTGCCATGGCATTAAACTTCCTATGAGTGATCCTGCAGGGGAGTGACATGTGCTACATGCACCCCATTGTGGCATTGACTATCAGGACATGGGTGCATCATGGTGTCTGGTGCTGGTATGCATCACATGCATTTCAAGATAGACTCTGGCCATCCCTTTATCCGGACATCTGTACTGACTCAGTGGCAAGAGTTGTGATGTGTGCATGTTCACATACTGCACCGTGTTCTCTGCACTGTCCAACTACTGTGTAGGTGGTGCATGTGTCCACACTGGGGTATTGCCATCCGAAAGACACCAGACAGATGGGTGCAAGGCCAGGAGGGATGTGAGTGCCATGGTTGACCATCAGACTGACAATTGGCTTCTCCTACTCTGTTTGGGCACTTTTGGCAATGATCAACTAAGGCTGCCAGGGCTTGCTCTGTAATGTGCTGTACTTACTGTGGTGTGTGCGGTCAGTGCAGGTGACTGATGTTTGTCTGTTTCCCTATTGTTTGCAGATACATCCACGGCCACAGGAGGGGACAGCTCCACGGACCAGGAGGAGCCGCAGAGCCAGACTGGGTCAGCAGCCGAGGAGTGGTCGGAGGGACCCAGTGGCACGGAGGGCGAGGGGAGCCACACCGAGGAGTCCTCAGCACCATCCACCTCAGCTGAGGACCACAGCAGCTCGGAGGATGACTCCCTTGTGGAGGCGGGTGTCAGCAGCCACCACACCCCAGCTAGTATTGCTGTCCCCGCCACCACCACCACCACCGCCCTCCCATCGGCTCCCATTCCAGAGGTCCGTGGAGGCTCCCGTGTTCGGGAGCATGTCTCCTTCGTGCCAGGCACCGCATCCCCCTGCCCCTGTGTCCCCTGCTGCCCTGAGTGAGGAGTCTGTGTACATACTTCGCCAGCTCCATGTAGGGCAGACAGCAGTGCTGAGTGTCCTCCATGCCCTCACCACTCTGTTGACTCAGCTGGTGTCGTTCATGGAGGGCATCTCATCGGGCATGTCTGCCCTACAGAGGAGCAATAGGTCCATGGACTCCTCCCTGACGGCAGCAGTGTCCCTCCTCCAACAGTCCCTCACCCCTCCTACCTCTTCCCCATCCACACTTCCTGGCACCCTACCTGTCCCAAGCACATGCACACCTGCACATTCACCCAAACACACAGACACGGCCAGCACAGACACACCCACTCCAAAAACAAGACGTGCACACAGGCATCCTCAGGGGACTGATACCACACCCACAGGGGATGGGGGACAGACACACACACAGGCATCCACAGTCACTCCGCAGTCCTCCGATACCTCTCCCTCCAAGGCCCCTTCCCTTGCCTCACCTGCAATCCCACCTACACAGCGGGTCTTCCTCTGTAACCTCGGCCTCTTCCCCTCCAATCCAGCTGATCCAGCATACAGGTGGAAGAGGAAGCCCACCCACACAGAGGGGAGTGCCCCTCACCCCCGGACACCCTCCCCCAGGCGCAGACAGACTGACGCCCCCATCCGCAAGTCCCCCCGGACCCGGAAGAGCAAGACCCCGCCGCCGCCCTGCAGCTCAACCACCAAGTCTCCTTCCTCCATCCCTCAGGCCCCCACTCCACAGGTGCCCCCACCACACCCTGCCCCAGGTTCCCCCACCCACAGATACACCATCCCCAAAATGATCCGGCCTTCTCCCCTGCCACTTGCTCTTCCAGCACCACACCCCCGCTGCGCATGTCTGTGCCACTGGTGTGGAGACGGTGTCCTCCCCTCTGTCCTGCCCACCTTACCTGAACCCCATTCTACTCCCCTGGAGATAGGCACTGCAGTGGAGTCCACTACCACCCCGTCTGACTTGGGCACTGCAGTGGGGAACCTGTCCACTCCATCTGCAAGGCCCACTGCAGTCGTGCCGGCACCCACACCATCTGACTCATGCCCCCCAGTTGTGCCGGCACACACCATGTCAGACACCTCCACTGCAGTTGTCAGTGACTCTCTAGCACCCACCACCCCTTCCCTGCCTCCTTCTGGTGAGCCCTGATCCTGTCCCTGCAGTGCCTGGCCTGCCCCCCCGTATGCCCCTCCGAGGGGAATGTCCCTGGTGTGTAGCAGTGCAGGCATGCGAAGGGTGACATCTGGCACTGTCACCATGTTTGGACTCTTGTTATGGACTGGCCATTGGCCTTTGTTGTATTTCTGGACTTTAACTTCGTTAACACACAAATGCTGAATAAAGCTACTTTCTGTTCTCTAGTGGTTTTGCTTCTGATGTACATGATGTTGATGTTGCTAACCGTGCCCTTGCTGCAGTGATGGTGATTTTTGATCTCAGGAAAATGAAGTGTTACTGTGCAGGACCCCATGTGGTCCAGGGGGAATGTGTCCTATCCTGTTGTGTATCCATGTCATCCTTTGCAGCAATATGAGGGTGTCATGTTTTCAATTTTGGCAATGGGATTTCCTACTTACATTTGCAATATCACATCTGTGGCCTACACCCCTGCACAGCTGTTGTGCTTGCCATTGTTCAATTAGTCTACTTCCCTGACCGTGTGACCATCTCCACTGGACATGCAAGTTTGGGCATCAATGGGGAAGGAATCATCTGTGTTATCAGTGCAACTTGCTATACATGTGTGTTGGATCTGTGCTGATAATTTCGGTGACACTCCCATGACCAGGCTGATATGACGGGAGCCTTTATTTTGTGCTAATTGTTGACTGTGTGACCAAGTGTTCTGCTGACATGATAGAGCCCTACTGAGACAACGTATGGCACAGCTTTCCTTACACAGGAGTGGAGTACCCTCATGGCAGTGTGTAATTCTGTGACATTGCCTGAGCACAAGGTGTGTGTTGTGTGAGCATGTCTGTGTGTGTTCACTTCAATTTTGCTAGGCAGGCTGGGATCCCTAGTGATGTTCCTGTTTGTGATGCTTTCTGAGTTGACCTATGTTCCCCCCCAAGTCATCTCCCTGGGTTCTCTGTGATGTGGGTGCATGGCACATTACTGATCATCAGGGTGTCACCCATAGGTGTGCTTGCTGTCAGGGCTGAGTTTGTGGGCAAACGCAGATGGGACACAGTCAGGATTCCCCTTGGCACTTGTTGGTTACACCGGTCATGTAATTTCCAGTTTGTGTTAGCTTTCAGTGATTGTGACACGTTGTGTGTGTGACTGCTGCCACTCCTCAGGGTCAGAGCTGCAATGTTGGAAGTTGTCTATGTGTGTTCTTTGTGGGTGACCTTGGCTTCTTCATTGGTGTGTGTCTGTGGCCGGGATCCCATTGGTTGGTGTGGTATTGACGTCATGTCCATGTACGGCGTACTGTGCAGTGTGTCAGACATTCACGAGTCTTGTTGAGTGGCCATGTGTGATGGGTTTCTGCACCTTAGTTGCCACCACCACCCCTGGGATTGTCATGGGTGCATGTGCAATGTCACCAGTGCATGTGAGCTTCACTGCTGCACATTGGTGGAGATCATGGTGTGTGGTGTTGAGTGTGTGCAGATGAGAGTTGTTGCACGGCTAGACCCCTGCCTCCATGTTGGCCTTGGCTGACAGGCCGTGCTGATAGATTTGTGCTTGTGTAGGTGTGATGGTAGTTTGTTGCTCAGGACACATGACTGTGGTTCACAGCGTGAACGACATCTAGCTTTGTCATCACAGTGGGATTATCATGCAGGCCAGTGTCAGCACAATGTGGGGACCCTGGGGGTAGTGCTGTGGTGGGTCTGTGTCTTGCTGTGTTAGTTGCTGTTCCTACAAGCCTGTGTGACCTGTGTAATTTGGGCTCCCTCTCATCTAACAATGCCTGATTGCCCACAGAGGGGATTCGGACCCATGAGTTTCTTTTGTGTGGCACTGTATGCACATCTGTGTAATTGGTATTCAGGCCTCCTCATGTGTTGTGTGGTTGCCTGGGGACACTGGCACCCCCCCCCCCCCTCACCTGTTGTGTTTGATATGCAGTGTGGGGCTGCCTGTTTGTGTTTGTGCATCTGCACCACTGCATTGGCATATCGTTAGTGTGCCATTGGCTGTATGTTGTTTGGTGGGTTTCCCCTGCTGTCCCTGGGACTCCTAGGTCATCAGTCAGCACAATGGTCATGGTTTGTGTGTCCCATTGCTGCCATGGTATGGTATTTGTTCACCTCACATCTACAGTCTCCACAGGATATCTACATTTGTGTGCCCATTGGTGCAAATATGTGGGTCTGCATTATGATGGTCACTTCTGTCATTGTGTCATTGATGAATGTTGACAGTGTCAGCCCCCATGGGTGATGTTTGTCTGCACATGGCCAAAGGTATGTCTTATTTGCACTGCACTGTTTGCCTCCCACAATCTATGTTGCTATGGGACACAAGCACTACTTTGCCACTGATGTGTTTGTTGTTCTGTGACCAGGAATAATCCATGCTGTTTGTCAGTTGCAGCTTTTTCCATGTCAACACTTACCTTTTGGTCACTGTGATGATGGGGGTTTAGACCCCATTGCCACAATGTTCAGAATGTGCTTCAGCTATGGACCCCACACTTACATTTTGGTCACTGTGATGATGGGGGTTTGGACCCCATTGCCACATTGTTCAAAATGTGCTTCAGCTATGGACCCCACACTTACCTTTTGGTCACTGTGATGATGGGCATTAGACCCCATTGCCACAGTGGTCATGGTCTGCTTGCATTGTGGAGGCCACACACATTTATGTGTGACACATGTGATAGGGGGTCACATTGTATGTTCAATGTCATGTTCAGTGTTGTAGGCATTTGACACAGTCTACACACGCTTGTCATGGTGTTGGGAGGCTGTTTTTTTCTTACATTCCTTATGTTGGAGTATGCTGGTTGTGTCATGCATTACCCATCCTATGAGTAGGGGTGGTGTGGGTGGTAGGCATCCAGCCCCCCATGAGTAGGGGTGGTAGTAGTGACAGGTATCCAGCCCCCCATGAGTGGGGATGGTAGTAGTGGTAGGTATCCAGCGCCCCATGAGTAGGGGTGGTAGTGGTAGGCATCCAGCCCCCCATGAGTAGGGGTGGTAGTAGTGACAGGCATCCAGCCCCCCATGGGTAGGGGTGGTGGTAGTGGTAGGCATCCAGCCCCCCATGGGTAGGGGTGGTAGTAGTGACAGGTATCCAGCCCCCCATGAGTGGGGATGGTAGTAGTGGTAGGTATCCAGCCCCCCATGAGAAGGGGTGGTAGTGGTAGGCATCCAGCCCCCCATAAGTAGGGGTGGTAGTAGTGACAGGAATCCAGCCCCCCATGAGTAGGGGTGGTAGTAGTGACAGGTATCCAGCCCCCATGGGTAGGGGTAGTGGTAGGCATCCAGCCCCCCATGGGTAGGGGTGGTAGTAGTGACAGGTATCCAGCCCCCCATGAGTGGGGATGGTAGTAGTGGTAGGTATCCAGCCCCCCATGAGTAGGGGTGGTAGTGGTAGGCATCCAGCCCCCCCATAAGTAGGGGTGATAGTAGTGACAGGTATCCAGCCCCCCATGAGTAGGGGTGTTAGTAGTGACAGGTATCCAGCCCCCATGGGTAGGGGTGGTGGTAGTGGTAGGCATCCAGCCCCCCATGGGTAGGGGTGGTAGTAGTGACAAGCATCCAGCCCCCCATGGGTAGGGGTGGTGGTAGTGGTAGGCATCCAGCCCCCCATGAGTAGGGGTGGTAGTAGTGACAGGTATCCAGCCCCCCATGAGTAGGGGTGGTAGTAGTGACAGGTATCCAGCCCCCCACGGGTAGGGGTGGTGGTAGTGGTAGGCATCCAGCCCCCCATGAGTAGGGGTGGTAGTGGTGACAGGTATCCAGCCCCCCATGGGTAGGGGTGGTAGTAGTGACAGGTATCCAGCCCCCCATGAGTGGGGATGGTAGTAGTGGTAGGTATCCAGCCCCCCATGAGTAGGGGTGGTAGTGGTAGGCATCCAGTCCCCCATAAGTAGGGGTGGTAGTAGTGACAGGTACCCAGCCCCCCATGGGTAGGGGTGGTGGTAGTGGTAGGCATCCAGCCCCCCATGAGATGGGGTGGTAGTAGTGACAGGTATCCAGCCCCCCATGAGTAGGGGTGGTAGTAGTGACAGGTATCTAGCCCCCCATGGGTAGGGGTGGTGGTAGTGGTAGGCAACCAGCCCCCCATGAGTAGGGGTGGTAGTGGTGACAGGTATCCAGCCCCCATGGGTAGGGGTGGTAGTAGTGACAGGTATCCAGCCCCCATGAGTGGGGATGGTAGTTGTGGTAGGTATCCAGCCCCCCATGAGTAGGGGTGGTAGTGGTAGGCATCCAGCCCCCATGAGTAGGGGTGGTAGTAGTGACAGGTATCCAGCCCCCCATGAGTAGGGGTGGTAGTAGTGACAGGTATCCAGCCCCCCATGGGTAGGGGTGGTGGTAGTGGTAGGCATCCAGCCCCCCATGGGTAGGGGTGGTAGTAGTGACAGGCATCCAGCCCCCCATGGGTAGGGGTGTTGGTAGTGGTAGGCATCCAGCCCCCCATGAGTAGGGGTGGTAGTAGTGACAGGTATCCAGCCCCCCATGGGTAGGGGTGGTGGTAATGGTAGGCATCCAGCCCCCCATGAGTAGGGGTGGTAGTAGTGACAGGTATCCAGCCCCCCATGAGTAGGGGTGGTAGTAGTGACAGGTATCCAGCCCCCATGGGTAGGGGTGGTGGTAGTGGTAGGCATCCAGCCCCCCATGGGTAGGGGTGGTAGTAGTGACAGGCATCCAGCCCCCATGGGTAGGGGTGGTAGTAGTGGTAGGCATCTAGCACCCCTGAGTAGGGGTAGGTGGTAGTGGTAGGCATCAAGCCCCCATGAGTAGGGGTGGTAGTAGTGACAGGTATCCAGCCCCCATGAGTGGGGATGGTAGTAGTGGTAGGCATCCATCCCACCATGGGTAGGGGTGGTAGTAGTGGTGGGCATCCAGGCCCCTATGGGTGTATATGGCATTGGTGATAGCCATCCCGCCCCTATGGTTCTGCTGTTGCTGGTGTGAGTCATTTCTGCATCCCTGTGTGTGTGTGTTATATGTCTGGTACGTGTCGTTTGTTTGTATGGTGGGTGTTTGACTTACCTTCTGCGCCGTACGCGACCGTACCAGTTCCGGTAATAGATGTAGAGTATTGGTAGGACCTGCGCAATGGGATTCATGGTTGGTTCGTCTCGTTCGTCTTTCTCGTTGCTTCGACTCGTCCTCGTGGCTGGCGTGTTCGTCTCGTAGCCGTGGATCGTCTTGTGGCGCGAATCGGAGCTTATGTGCGCCTCTCCCGGATGCTCTGACGTGCCGTGCGTAGCGACGGGTTCGGCGCATACGGAAGGCGCATCGTACTAGTCCGGTCGGACTGTGCTGTATTTTGGCTTCCGTGCGACTCGATTCTGCGTTTACGGATCCGGCTCGGGCGGGGATCAGGAGCTGCATTGGGTGAGTACGGCTGGGTCGGGATCGGGCTGTTGTGCGCATCGTACTTGTTCGTTCGGACGTATGTTCGAATCGGTCGGGAAACACGCGTTCGGCTTGGTTTTTTTCCTGACGAATAGTGTTAGGTGCGCTTCCGGCCGAGATCGGAATCGGCCCCTTAATTTTTGCACACGATATTAATGACTTCGATATTTTTTTAAACGATATTTCTTACCTTAAACTCGATATTCTTGACCACGATATTCTTGCTGTCAATATTTCTGTATCTCGATATTTCAAACTAGATATTAGTGCAAGTCGACATTTCCAACTCGATATTCTGTCTCTATACCCTATAATTTAGAGCTGTTAATATATGATTATGTAGCCAAGCACATTCAAAACGCTGCATCCTGATGTTTTACAAGAAAGGATTTGGTGTAACAGCCAGAGTTGCCGACTTTGGAACTGAGGAATCAAGTTCGAGTCTCAGCGTCGGCTCAGCATCCTTTGATTCTGGGTAAATCAATTAGGGCCTGATTAATACTTTGGCAGATGGGATACTCCATCACAAATGTGAGGGATATTCCATCCATCGTATTACAATTACATTATATACTATAACATTTGTTATAAGGCGGCCGGGATATCCGTCACGTTTGCAACGGAGTATCCCATCCGGCAAAATCTAAATCAGGTGCTAAATTTCCCCGTGCCTAACAAAAAAATTAATGTGTCCTTGTGTAATGTGACTGGTGCTCATGTGAAGCGCTAAAATTCCTTCTATTCGACTTTGTGCTATATATGATTCCAGACATGGCAAGACATAAAATTTGAAGATTTCTCTGTTAACACACAAAGCTTTCTTTGGTAGTATCTGCACTTTTGTTTTGCAAAGTTAGGTTATGGGGACAAGCCTTTACGGTTCAAAACACCCTTCTATGGAGCATCATTCCTGCTCCTTTTGGGGTCTAATCCAACTACACTGAACTCCAGCTCTCAGCTAAAATCCTGGCTATTTCTACAGTGAAGTACAAATCTTCTTTTCTGATCTTTTACTCATTGTTTTGTATGTCTTCCTTTTATTTAGAAAGCACCGAGAATACGTTCTATTAGTCAGGTATGTATTCTCCTGTGCAATTTTGAAAATGTTCTGTGAATTATCAATCGCGCTCATTTGGTATTATTACATGAACATTTTAGAAGCTATCAAGTCTGTACTACAAACCCTGCACAAGCACATAACCTGAACATTACAATAATTAAAAAACGTTATAATGCACATAATATTATTTCAAAGCTTTAGACACCCTAGGAATATTAATATTCATTATTAGGGCCGCATTGTGTGCACATTCTGAATCTGTCCAATATTACATGTATATTTTCTGTATATGTTTAGCACTTTCTAGAGCTAATTCTGGACATTAACTCCTGTTTTTGGGAATAATTGCTCATAGGCATAGGGCATTATGAGAAAATACTTAGGGGGAGATTTACTAAGATTTTATGCCGAGTTTAGTGAAGCAAATCGGCTCAAAATCATTTTTTCCGATTTGCAGTCCAGCGCTAAACTTGTTTAGTGCCGGAAATAACGTTAAAGTAACGCAAAGCAGTGCATAGTGCTGCTTTGCCTTACTGAGCGCCAAGGGGGCGTTCCCATGCAACCACCCAAGGTTTCTGATGCTAAACCCTATTTACTAATCAAAGTAGACAGGGTTTAGAGACAGAAACTGCGCCCTTTTGAAGTAGGAACAACGAAGAAGAAATGCTTTAATTTCTCCTTCCTTTTTCGACTTTTGTAGGTGTGCTGCACTGTACAGCACACATAGAAAGAGGGAAAAGGTTTAAAGTCAGTCTATGCCTAGTAATGTGTACTGCCTGGGTACCCTTCCAGTACAAAACCTATGCTATACTCACAGAGACATCCTTGCACCATGGTGTAAATGTGTCTCTGTGGCGCACGGCAGTTGATTTCAACGCCGGCGCTAGGGAAAGGGGAGGAGAGTGACATATTTCCCTAAATATGGTGTTCTTCTCCTCTTTCCTTTTCACACAGCGCAGAGCAGCATTTGTGGCTGCTGCACTGCACTGCATGATTAAGTGGTAAGCCTGGCCCTTTGTGTTTCCACATTTACCTCCATTATTTCGACCCGCAATTAATTTCCAAATTATGAGATTTTCAGTGATCAAAAGCCTCAAATATAAATCAATGGCAGACAAAAACTGATTGAATACATGACGAATGTGTTGAAATTAACACAACTTAGAGAAACCCAGACTACGAACATCATCAGTTCATTCCCATTGAGTTTAAGTGCTTACACGCCTGGCCCCAAATCGATCTAGAACACAGATATAACTTCAAATTTTGAAAAGGTACAATTGCTTCTTGATTGAAGACTGGCTTCCTGCCTGCACCTAGGCGGAAGAACTGTTGTACCATGCTTCCCTATTGAACACCAACAATCAGCCTACACTTGGGAAGTCCACTATGACATGGACGCGGGGTGAACACCTGTGAACAAAATTACTAATGGAGTACCTGTTATAATTTCAACACAACACATTCAGCAGTGTAGTGCAGCCCCACTACTGGCTCAACCTGATAATTGAATACTGGGCAAGAACAACTATATCGAGAATGGAACATATGTACCAGTACTGGTGGTGTACCAAGTGTGACGTAGATACCAAGGTTTGCAGGAGCACCTGTGTGGGAGCAAAACAATATAAAGACAATAGGTATGCAGAGTAACATAAACATTAAGGGAAACTGACTGGGGCAAATATGGTCCCCAACTAGTTTTGTAAGCTTTTGGTGGATGTTGAACTGTCTCCCTTTTATGTCCCCAATATTGGGGATCGGTCTGTCTGCATCTTCACCTACAATGTGTGGATCAGGTTGTACTCCTATTTTGTGTGAAGCAAAGTATAACCTCCCGCCTCTTACAATGAATGTGCATTTTGTGATCCATTAAGCACATTTTATTTAATATAGAACTATGATAGTTTACTCTTTGAGGTAATTTGAGTCGAATTATTCAGCGCCTTGACGCCTTTGGGCAATTGTTTGTGCTCTATGAATTTTTTTCATTTCAATTAATCTGAAGCTAGATGGTATCACTACCACCTTTGGGTGTTGTAGTGCCCTCTCCCAGTCTTCATCTTCAATGGGGCCCAGATTAATCAACCATTAAGCCCTAAGTCTCAGCAACACAACTGGTAAAATATTGTTGATAATACTATAACTTTTAGAAATTGCCTGAGTCTGGTGTTGTTTTGGAATATCGAAGAGGGAATATCGAGGTCACACAACATCAAGCACCAAAATATAGACAGGTAAGTATCTACATATTTTCTGTACCTAACTCCACATATACATACCTTGACAATATATATATTTTCAAGGTACATAGATGTGGAGTAAAGAATAGTATATCTATACCTCCTACTGTGCACTTACCTTCTCGATATTTTGGTCCTCGATATTCTGGTCACGACCTCGATTTTCCCTCCTTGATATTCCATACTTCAATCCCTGACCTTGTGGTTTGTCCAGAAAAATTCTAACTTCATTTGGGGAGCAGTTGGGGAGATCTGTCCATGCACTGCATAGCTCATTACTTGCGAAACCTGTAAGCAACAGAAGCATCTGTTGGTGCCAGATCAAATTCTTCCTTCATTTCCACAAAATATTTCAGAGCATTACTTCCAAGCATGCCACCTTGTTTTGCTATTCAAATACGATCCCAAGCCAAATGTCCCCTTTAATTTTGTACCATCTCAAGCAAAGACATTGCCCCTTGAGGCATATCCTTTGTCTTTTTATCATTCTATCCCAGTGCTGTTGTGCCATCCATGCCCTTATCAAAGTCACCTTCTCCTGTGGCATCAATTTGTCCCATCAAAAAAGGAAACAGAGGTATCAGTGCCCATAGCAAACCTGTTGAGTCAACCAAGGACTTTTCAAAAAGAACCTAAGCCAGTCATTTATTACTATCACATGGGCCACTTATTGGTACATTCTCAGATGCAGCAAAACTGTGCCTTTCTCTTAGATTGAGTGGCACAATATCACCAGAGATATACACTGTCTTTCAAATCCCCAAATCAGAATCCTTAGCCCTGCATACGCTTACCTGAAATATGCTTTCGGGATCCTGAATGGGGTGCTGGGCATGTCATATAAAATCGTAATAGAACAATCATTTAAATTGCTTGATCCTTCTTAGGAGAGACAAAGGTAGTCAAGTCCAATGTGAGAATTCGTCTCCAAATCTGTGCAACTGAACCAACAGGTTTCATTCATAAAACCCATTCCGGTCAGTGGAAATTTCAATGGCCAGATACTGGAAGCCCTGAAATTGCACATTAATGCGACATTCAGCCAGGGGGCACAGGACCAGTGTTGTATCAGGAAAAGTGAGCACCTGTACCAATTAATACAGAAATTGGACTGGTGCCCAAAGTCCTGTGAGCTCTGCAACAGTTTGGCTAATGTGGGTCGCCGCCATTAGGAGGAGATCATCCGGATATTGTAAGTAGTCTTCTGAGCCATCATGCCAACAAAACTACTGATTCAACAAATCAAGGGGTCAGCAGCCCGGGCAAATAACAAAGGGAAGATAGAACATCTCTATCTTGTTCCTCTCTCCAAGTGGGCAATGTTGTGTGCAATGGTTCCTGTGCACAGAAGGGTTACCCAAGAGTGAAAATTTGGGGAATGAACATATTATGATACATCTATACATCCTTTGTCGAGATGTATCAACATGTGTCACTTTGCAAAAAGGCTATTTAGAATAACAGTGTCCTGGTCCATGATACCTTATTGTTTATGTATCAGAAGTAATTTTTCATAAGACCATAACAGATGTGGTCTGCTGGACGTACATGTAGTTTGCACGTGATTTACGAACAGACTGCTGTTCAATGTATGAAGGAATTCTGCACTGTTGTTGACCATCCTGGTCCAGCCATGTGATGGAGCAAGGTTTCATAAATGAAACTTGCTTGTATTCAATCCTCCTCACAGTATTAATTTATTAAAAACTTGTATTGTTAATACTAACCTTTGCATTCACGACACGAAAGGGAAGGAAGCTTGCCTATGTGTTTTACTAATGAATAACGCTTGTCTGTAATCCAAAATGGCCGCTATGCGCGGGAAAACTCAATGCGCATGTCGCAACCGTATCACATGGTGTGACGTCTTTCTTTGCTTGGTGGGAAATTTCTGCTTCTGCGCAGTGTGCATTAAAATGGCTGCTTGATGTTTTCACATGCTTCAGCTTGCTCTCATGTCATTACTAAATTGTCGTTTCCTAATGCTACTAACGCGGGATAGTATTTATAATTAAACGGGAATAGAGTAGAAAAAGTGGGCATACAGTGAAACATTTTATTCTGTGATTTTAATATTTTCTTCTTGCACTTTACTTAGTTTGTAAACTTGGGCCTGGGTTGGTGATCTGAAACTCGAGAGGCAAATGGTTCTGCGCATGTGTCCTGTGTGCCTGCCAAATGAAGTCAATCTGGACGTCGTCCAAGGCCGCGACCCGATGACCGAAGATGATGTACTTTGCCTTTCCTGTTGTACATTGATACATTGTCTATGAAAATTGGTTTACATTTGTCATGAGACGGGTGGGAAATAAAGCGAATGTATTAAATTGAAGGGGTGGGAATTTAAAAACAATAGGCTTTACAATCTTGGCCAAATCGATATGGTGCGACAATCCACCCCCTGTCCCTGTCCAATCAGAAGTAGTGGCCCCATATTTTAGTAACATTAAGGGGAGGTACATGGGCGTAGAGGGGTATAATAGATATAGAATTAGCTAATTAGTTTAGCTTCAAGCTTCTAGCTCAGACCGCAGAGAGTGCGCACAGAAGACTAGCGCTCTGAGCTCCAGACTGCCAAGCTGATCGATTGCAGACTGAACCGCTGTCCAGAGAGGTCCTGAGGAGGGGGCGGCGGAGTCCATTAGAAGGGAGACACGGGAGAATCGAGGAGAAGCCGAGTATCAGAGAGGGGAACGACGCAGGCGTCGTTGTAGAGAGGTCACCGGTCCTGTCCTGATCCTGGAGGAGGTCTTTACTCTTCATCCTTCCTGGGTCCTATTCTTTCAACTCCTTGGCTAAGGGGTTTGTTTCTCGCCCTTAGGTAAATATAATGCAACCTTTAGTTGCGCTGCTGTCTCTATCTTCTCCTTTTCTTTAAACACCGTCATTGATTAGCAATAATCATTTTTATGCTTAATCTTGGGTATTGCGATTAAGTACCATGTGGCTCAGTATTTTTCTCTGCTAAATCTTTAGATAAACATTTTAAAACTTTCTGACTCAGTGGTTATTTCAGGATTTTGTATTATAATGAATGTCACTCATTTTAAACTTCCCAATTAGCAAAGGATTCATTGGTAAGTCATTACTCTTCAATCAGAAGGTAATTGGTAGCAGGGATTTTGATAGAGAGTAACAACTGATAAAACCCAGCGTAAGTATTAGCGTAGTATGAATGTATGGGCCCAAGTGAGTATCTGGTGTATGAATGCTGTTTGCTAATATCGCGCTGGATCAGTTTTCTGGTAATCAGAGGATGGTTACTTTTTGTTAATTGGGTAATGAGAATTTTTATTTGTATTTTTATGAACTAACATCCGTATATTCAAAGTTTTGTTTTATGTTGTCCAGAATACCTCGGGGTAAATAGGAATAGCGGATGGTAAGTGGAAGCCATACTGCAGTGAGGTTATCTGCCAGTTAAGCAGGACTTTCAGTACTCGTTAGGGACTCTATGCGTGTGAGTAATAGCAAAAGAGTACGCTGGTGAAAATTTGATGTTATATCACCTAGAAAGGGTAACATTGGAGAAGTAACAGGTACTTCTGGAGCTTGTGTGAAGAGTAGACGGAAGTGTTTTACTCGTAGTGTATGAGTAGTAAACGGAAAGGTTTTACTAAGTGTGAGAGAAAACTATCTTTTTCGAATTTAGAAGAAACTGGCACGATAGCGAATGTTTTATGTTGTTACTGAAAATTAAGAATTGTAAAGAAAATAAGTTTGCGTAAATTTTTGTAAAGGGAGGGTCAGTTGCCGGAGAGGGAGCTGACGTCACAAAACGCCGCGCTGGGATTGGTTGAATCAGCGGGTGTGGAAAAACCCTTGTAAAGGAGGGGTCAGTAGTCAGGAGTAGTACTGATGTCACAAAACGCCGTGCTGGGATTGGTTAAACCAGCAAGGACAGAAAAGAGCAGATTGTAAAGGAGGGGTTGACAGATAAACGTCACCAAAAGGCCGCGCAAGGATTGGCTCGGAAATAAAAGATAGCAGACATTTGATTGGTCAAAATTATAGAAGCGAAATTCTTAGTGGATAAGGATTGCATGTTAAAACGCGATCCGACTTTAACAGGAATTCGTCAGGATAGGAGATATTTAGGCTTTGCAGAATATAATTTTATACATCGGTACTTACCAAAGATGTACGGAGAAAGGAGAAAAATGTCATTTTTACAAAAGATCAAGAATTATTTTAAAAAGGACAAACCAATCAAAACTAGAGAAGGAATTATTATTCCACCAGCTAAAACGCCCGCTTCATTTATGATGATGGAGAGAGGTTATCATACTTGTGTATGGATGGAGAATTGGATAGAATATACCAAAAATTATGGAATATTAGCATTTCCCGAGAATGGCACGTTCAATGGGCGAATTCTGCAAAACTTGAGATTGAGGATGAATGACTTAGAACCCAGACCTAGATTAACTCAGTACGAAGTTCTAGAGGAATGGGAAACCGAGGCATTTGAGCGGGACCGATCTAGAAGTAATAGGAGTTATCCAGGATTTTTCCCCAGATACCTACATGAGTCTAGGAATGGTCAGATGAAACAATGGAGAAGGGCAATGATTACAGAAGGATTATATCCATTGTTCTCAGCAGAGGAGAAATTAGGAAGTGAGTGCACAGAAAAGACAAAACATTTAATAAGAAATGAGGAGTCTGAAGATGAATTTATGGAGGAAATGTTAAGAAACCCCCCACCATATCAGGAAGGGACAAGTGGATGCACCCCAAGTGCACCACCGAAAACTCCATTAGTGCCACAGGTAATGCATGAATTCACCACTAGTAGAATACTTCATGACAAAGAAAAAGAAGCCCTAGAAAAGACCAGAGCGGAATTAATACAGAAAATAACCCAGATAAAAGTGCACCCTGATTCGTTGACCATACCTGTAACAATTGGTCCAGTAGTTCCATTATATGGTACTCAGGGAAGCTGTCCTCCACTGATACTTGCACCTACTCCTGTGAATAATTCCAAATCTGAAGCTCCAGTTATAATTGAGGATCAATTTAGTGACTGTGAATCCACAATGTCACTCATGGACTTGCCTATTCGAGGTTCTGTAAATAGTACTCCCAGAAAAGATGTACCTGGAGGTTCAAAAGATGTAAGTTTAATAACTTCATCGGGAGCAAAAAGTGCTACCATAGTAACACCTGAAGATCTAGAAAGATGGGTGCAAGGGTCAGTTAAACAGTGCACACCTCCGAAAATAATGGACATTCATAAATTGAAAGTCGAATTAGAAGAAATAATAGCAGGGAATGTAGGACTAGAACGCTTAAATACCTATGATGAAGAAGAATTATTGTTCCTGTGTAGGAGTATCACCAGAAATGTAAGGATATTCCATGAAAAATTATCCAATTTAGCACTACAGATGGGAATAGAAATAGGGAGATCAAAGGTATTACAGAAACCCTATAGAGCAGAATTTTCAGACAAAGATTTAGAAAATATGAATGCCTCTGGAAGAAGATTACAAATAAGAGAATTAATGTTAGTTTTGCAAAAATGGGGAGACCTAGATAAATGGAAAACTAGGTGGGCCAAGAAAAAGGAAGAAGCACGAACAAGTAGAACAGCATCAGAATATGTGATGAAGGAAACAGGGAAAGCAGACCAAATGTATCCGATGCGAGAAGTTGCGGGAGGAGAATATGTACATGTCCCATGGAGCAGACAGGATATTTTGTCATTTACGAATGATTTTCCAAAGTTGAGAGAAAAACCAATTGAATGGTACAAGCAGGTTGACAGGTTTGTGAAGGTGTCAAAGGTATTGTTGAAGGATTTGGATGGTTTGTTTGACATAGTGGTACCTGCCGATTTATGGACAGATTGCAAAATCACAGTGGATTGGCCAAGTGACGAGTATCCTAGAGATCCGAAAACAGGTGCCCCGTCAAATGATGTGATGAAAAAGTATCAGCAAGTGATAACATACCTGAAAGGGAAAATACCCCGAAAGAAACGGATTGGGTAAAAATAGATCGAACTACCCAAGAAGCTAATGAATCAGTACATTCCTACTATGAGCGTCTATTGCAGGTATTTAAACAGTATAGTGGATTTGAGGACATTGGAGACAAGAACATGAGTCAGTTTGTGTGTCGATTTGTTTACGGTTTGAAGCCAGAAATTTGTCAAATGATTAAACAGCACATGTTGTGTTGGCAAGGGAAACCTATCGACGAAATTTTGATATATGCGAAATATTGTGGAGACGATATTGAGGATAGACATAAGAAATTGCAGGAAAAAGTGATGTGGGCACAGGTGAAAATGGCTGAGAAACAGGGAATTAATTTGGAAAATCCAAGTGAAAATCAAGGAAAAGATTCTGGAACGAATGGTGATACCGGGAGTGGTGGAAAATTTAGAGGACGAATGAGTAGAGAAGAAGCTAAAAAGAAATTTCCTTGTCATGGATGTGGAAAATTGGGGCATTGGAAGGATGAATGTAAAAAGATTCGGAATAATAATGGCTCAAATCAAAATTTAAATCCACAGAAGGCAGAATGACTCACAGCAGGGTGTAAATCCTCAGAGTCAGTTGCCACCTGTACCTATTCAGGGTAATGTAAGCAGAGCAAAGCATGGTACAGACATCGGATATCAGGGAGGAAGTGGTAAGAATGATTATATGACATCACAATTTCTTTTGCAGGACGATTTCTGTCAATTCAGTCCATGACGGTGCCTAGGAGAGGGGAAGAAGGAGTGCATACTTGGCGCATCCTTACAGGTAGATCAGTCAGGTCCATATGTTGAAGGGATTGTGAAAGGTAATAATATTACTTTCCTTTTGGACACTGGTGCTACCCGGTCTACTGTGAGAACAGCAGACATTCCAGACCTTCCTCTCTCTGGTGAAAATATCCAAGTAGTGGGGGTAGCTAATCAGCGGATTAGAACACTTCTTACCGAACCCATGGAAGTTAAAATCGGAAATTTCAGAGAAATGCATCAATTTGTAGTGTGTGATTCTAGTCCAGTAAACTTATTAGGTAGGGATTTGTTGTGCAAAATGAATTGTACAATTTTCTGCACACCGGATGGTGTGGCAGTTCAGACACCAGATGAAGACCATGTATATAAAATTATGATTGCAAAACAAGGTACAGAAGTGGATGAGATGTTTTCGTTAATAACAAAAGATGAGTTGCCAGAAGAATTAAAAGGTACATTAAACCCCATAGTATGGGATTTCACCGGAAAGGAAGTAGGACTTATGGCTAAAATAGATCCAGTTAAAATTACTGTAAAAGAAGGTGCAATTTTCCCAAATACCAGACAATACAAAATGAGTGCAGAAGTAAAAGCAGGAGTCATTGAAGAAATAAATCGAATGGTAGAACAAAATATCTTAAAAGAAGTAATGAGTAGCCCATGTAATTCACCTATAATGGGGTTAAAGAAACCTAGTGGAAAATATAGGATTGTTCAGGACCTGAGAAAAATAAATAAGATTGTGGAACCATGTTGTCCCATAGTGCCAAATCCTGCAGTAATTCTATACCAGATCCCTTGGAGTGCAGGATGGTTCACAGTAATTGATTTGTGTCAAGCGTTCTTTTCAATACCATTACATCCAGACAGCCAGTATCTTTTCTCATTTAAATTTGAGAACAAGGTCTATGTGTGGAATCGTGTTCATCAGGGGTACACAGAAAGTCCTTCTATTTTCAACCAGATACTGAAAAAGTGCCTTGAAAAACTAGTGATGCCAGGAAGCTCAGTAATAGTCCAATATATCGACGACTTATTGGTGGCATCGAACACCAGAGAGGACTGTGTTGTTGATTCCATAGCATTATTAAATCTTTTGGCAGAAGAAGGACATAAAGTCTCACCTGAAAAATTGCAATTCTGTACAACAGCTGTTAAGTATCTGGGACACCAAATTGAGAGGGGAAAAAGAAGAGTAACAGCTGAAAGAGTAGCTTTAATAAAGAAAATGCAAATGCCTGTAACACAAAGACAAGTGAGAATGTTCCTAGGAATAGTAGGTTATTGTCGACAATGGATACCAGGATTTTCCATGTTGGCTAAGCCCTTAATTAACATTACAAAAAAGAAAGCAAAGGACCCTGTTGAGTGGGAGGATGAAAGTGTAGAATCCTTTGTAAAATTGAGAAATGCCCTATGTTCAGCACCTGCCTTAGGCATGCCTGATTATAAAAGAGAATTTGCATTGTTCTGTCATGAGAGAGAAAATTGTGCACTTTCTGTCTTAACTCAGAGACATGGACTAGAAAGACGTCCTATAGCATATTTTTCTGCTACATTGGACCCAGTAGCAGCCGCGTTGCCAGGATGCTTAAAAGCAGTGGCGGCTACTTGTTTGAGCATTGAACAAAGTGAGTCAATTGTGATGGGACACCCTGTAAAAGTGTATGTTCCACATGCAGTTGTCATTCTGTTGACAAGAACCCGAACTCAGCATCTTACTCCTAGTCGGCTGACTAAATATGAAAGAATAATAATGGGTGCTGAAAATGTGAACATGGTAAGGTGTACTATAATAAATCCAGCAAACTTACTACCAGACCCATATCATGAGAGAATTAAAGATGATGAAGACGATGAACATGATTGTATACAAATTACAGAATTATGCACAAAACCACGCCCCGATATAGAGGAACAGCCTCTTAAAAAGCCAGACAGGGAGCTATTCGTTGATGGTTCATGTCAAAGACATGAAGATGGTAAACTAACTGCTGCCTATGCGGTATGTGAATTAACTGGAATAGTTGAAGCATCCTATTTACCAGGAGTCAAATCTGCACAAGTAGCTGAATTGATTGCGTTGATAAAAGCATGCAAAATTGGGAGGAATCAGAGAGTGACCAGACGTGGATCCCGTGCTCTCCATGCCACTGGAGTCAAGCTATCCTGGTTGATGAGGGCTGAAAGCCCGAAACTGGTCCTAGGATGCTTGTTTCCAGTCCAGGGAGGACCTGGCATGGCAGTTCGGGCTGGACTGTTCCCATTGGGCGCAGGATCAAGACTGATTTGCATATGGCTAGGTCCAAACTGGAATGGCATGGTGAGCAAAAAAACGATGGATTTAGGCCCAGATCTTTGTACTGGGGTGAATGTATGACATTGTTCTGCATTCTGTCCATCAATTGTTGTTTTTGCAGATATAGAGGAACAGCCTCTTAAAAAGCCAGACAGGGAGCTATTTGTTGATGGTTCATGTCAAAGACATGAAGACGGTAAACTAACTGCTGCCTATGCGGTATGTGAATTAACTGGAATAGTTGAAGCATCTTATTTACCAGGAGTCAAATCTGCACAAGTAGCTGAATTAATTGCGTTGATAAGAGCATGCAAAATTGGGAGGAATCAAAAAGTAACTATATTTACAGACAGCCAATATGGTTACGGGGTTGTGCACGATTTTGGCCAACTATGGATGCAGAGGGATTTCATGACTTCTTCAGGATCCCCCATTAAAAATGGACAATTTGTAAGGGAATTGCTAGAAGCAATACAATCACCAAAAGAATTGGCTGTGGTGAAATGTGCCGCACACCAGTCAGGAGATGACTGGGTGGTAGACTGCAACAGATATGCAGATCTGGTGGCTCAACATTGTGCCAAAACCAGAATGTCAGTCAATAAGAGGGTGGAAAGAATGGGAATCAGTTGCCAACTTATGCTGTATATGCCACCTGAAACTTGGAATGACATCAAGAAATTGCAAGATGAGGTTGATGAAAGTGAGAAGAATTTGTGGATCAAAGTGGGTTGTTCCCAAAGAGGAGATGATGAAGTGTGGATCAGTGCTGATGGCAGACCAGTCATGCCAGATTCTTTACTCTCACAAATGGCTAGGATGTATCATGGAGATACACACATAGGGAGAGATGCAATGATTAGGTTGTTCAGACAAAATTGGTACAATCCCAAATTCAGGGCTGAGAGTCTTTGCCAGAGATGTCTAGATGCCAGATGCATAATCCGGGGAGGAAGACAGTAATTGGATTTGGAAAAATTGGAAAGGCAGAGGGTCCATTTATGAGACTTCAGTTTGATTTCATACAGTTACCACCATGTAGAGGGCTGAAATATGTACTAGTCATAGTGTATCTGTTTTCAAAGTGGGTGGAGGCTTACCCTACTAGGAGAAATGACAGCATTACAGTTGCAAAACTGTTGCTACGGAGCTCATTCCTAGGTTTGGTTTTCCAGTAACTTTGGAATCAGATAGAGGAAAACATTTTAACAGCGAAGTGATTCAAATAATCTGTGAAGCATTTCAAATCAAACAGAAACTGCACTGTGCATATCGTCCAGAAGCTTCTGGAGTGGTTGAACAATTGAATGGCACTATAAAGTCAAGACTGGGAAAAATGTGTGCATCAACATCATTAGAGTGGCCAGATGCATTACCACTCGTTTTAATGGGACTCAGAAGTATACCTGACAGAACCACAGGATTGAGCCCACATGAAATAATGATGGGAAGAGCAATGAGACAAACACATGTTCCCACAAACAAACTGGTGAATATATCTGATGATTTGGTTCTGGACTATTGCAAAGGATTGGCTGACCTAGTGCGTTCTGTCTCTCATCAGGTTGGAGAAGACGCAGTTTCCAGGCAGCCCGAGCAAGAACATGATCTGAATCCTGGTGACTGGGTGGTAGTGAAGAATCACACCAGAGAAACGTGTCTATCACCTAGATGGGGCAGACCGTGTCAAGTCATACTGACAACAAATACAGCAGTGAAGTGTGCCGGATTTCCTAATTGGATTCATGTAAGTCACACCAAGAGAGTACCAGATCCCGAGGAAGTGAATCCTCAGACAACGCCAATCACTGAAGAAGCTGAAGGTTGCCCAGCTGAAGGATCTCAGGTTCGAGATTCCGGAGAAGCTGAAGAAGAACAACCGAGCACAAGTCAGGATTGGATACCGGTGGTAGAGGTTCCTGAAATATACCACAGAACAAGAAGTCAAGCGAAATTGGAAGAAATTGAAGAAGATCAGATAGGTGAAGAAGAAGCAGATCAGGAACGAGAAGAAAAGACATTAAGAAATCCTGAACAAGGTCAGATAGGGAAAGGAAACTGGACTCAAAACAGTGAAGACCTAATAGACTTTTAACAGGGACAGACAGGTCTAGAAGAAACCGGTCAGGCTACAGAAGTTCACAGTGCAATAAGCCCTGATCAGAACAAGTTAGATCAAGAAGAGTGCACAGAAGAAGAAAACCTTGAAAAACATGAACTTGAAGAAATAAATAAAGAACAAGGTCAGTTATTGGAAACTCACAGCTGAGCTGTTACAGAGAAACCAATTAGACCTGAAAAGGAGCAAACAAGAAACGTTTTCACAAAGTTATTGTTTCAATATGTAGACACAATGGAAGTTAGTAATTGTTATGTCTGTATGAAGTTACCTGAATCAGTAGCAGAAGGATTAACATACCATCACTTACCACTGACATATGGCATATCATGTAGTGTTTTGTCTAGTTTATTTTATAGAACAGGGAGACTTCAGTATTATTATTCAAACTTAGATGTGATATTTTCTGAGGTTCCGATTCGCAAGAGTATGAACCCAGTGCTTAGTAGTCAAGACGCACAGTTTATGGGAGAATTTTTCTTAACAATGAAATCAATAGACATAACACATGCACATAGACACAATCTAACATGTTCTTTACTTGAAGAAGAAAATATATTTTTGAATTTAGTAGAAGATAGAAGACAAGATTTTCAAAAGAAAGCTTCTGAGCATAAGGCTCATTTACCACCTTGGGCTGAAAAGGAAGGGAGTTACACACCTGGCAAGGCTCAAGCTGCTATGGCTCTGGATTTCGTAAAGACAGGGAAAATTTGTCTTCATAGGTTAAAGACTGAATATAACAATGTTTTCATCGGTACCAGTGAATGTGAACACAATTTTTTAATTCGTGGAGGTTGGGGACTCAAAGGAGGAACAGATTCAGTTTTTCCTGGAATCTATTATGTGTGTGGGAATAAGGCTTACTTTAGGCTTCCTGCACGGTGGTATGGAAGTTGTTATTTTGGAATAGTATTTCCAAAGATATACCACGTAAAAAGAAACACTGAGAGCAATGAAAACAATAGCGAATTAATACGTAGTAAAAGAGCAAGGGGCATATTAGCAAGACCGGCGATAAAATTATCGCCGTTTTAGCGGCAGGAAACTGCCGCTAAAACGGCGATAATGGGCTTGGTAATATGCGTTATAGAATTCAATAGAAGCCCAGGTTAGATGTGCAGGACATCTAACCTGGGCTTCTATTGAATTCTATAACGCATATTAGCAAGCCCATTATCGCCGCTTTAGCGGCAGTTTCCTGCCGCTAAACGGCGATAATTTTATCGCCGGTCTTGCTAATATGCCCCTAGTTTTTCAGAAATTGTAGGTGATATATTTGGTGCATTGATACCTTCAGTGGGAATAATTCTGAACTCAAGGAAAATATGTAAATTGTCTACAGTGGTTGATCGTTTATCAACGGATACTGCTGGAGGTTTTCTAATGATTAATGCGGAAATGGTTGCGATTAGATCTATGGTGATGCAAAATCGACTTGCTCTTGATATTATATTGGCAAAAGAGGGCGGAGTCTGTAAATTATTGAGGACGAAACATTGTTTCACTTATATTCCTGATAAGAGTGCAGAAATTGGAACGTATATACAGAATATAACTAAACTTGAGAAAGAACTTAAACCACTGGAAGTTGATAGTGTATGGGAAAGATTGACAAATAGTATATCGTCAATTGGTACCTGGTTTGCTAATGTAGGAAAAGGACTTATAGGTCAAATATTAGTATCCTTAGCAGGGATAGCAATAATAATATTGGTAGTAACAATATGGTGCAAATGCTGTAAAAGAATGGAACGTATAAAGTGACCGGAAGAGGAAAGAAACGAAAGGTAGATGAAATCGAACTTGAAGAATGGAGGAGTGAATTATACAAGAAATTAAAAGGAGATTTGTAAAAAGTGTAAAGATGAGAATGAAGTAATTTGTTAGAAGTTGGCATCTGATTGAGGGTAGTGTTTTGATGGCTCAGAAACGCCATCAGAGAGGGGATTGATGGAGCAAGGTTTCATAAATGAAACTTGCTTGTATTCAATCCTCCTCACAGTATAAATTTATTAAAAACTTGTATTGTTAATACTAACCTTTGCATTCACGACACGAAAGGGAAGGAAGTTTGCCTATGTGTTTTACTAATGAATAATGCTTGTCTGTAATCAAAAATGGCCGCTATGTGCGGGAAAACTCAATGCGCATGTCGCAACCATATCACATGGTGAGACGTCTTTCTTTGCTTGGTGGGAAATTTCTGCTTCTGCGCAGTGTGCATTAAAATGGCTGCTTGATGTTCTCACATGCTTCAGCTTGCTCTCATGTCATTACTAAATTGTCGTTTCCTAATGCTACTAACGCGGGATAGTATTTATAATTAAACGGGAATAGAGTAGAAAAAGTGGGCATACAGTGAAACATTTTATTCTGTGAGTTTAATATTTTCTTCTTGCACTTTTATTAGTTCGTAAACTTGGGCCTTGGTTGGTGATCTGAAACTTGAGAGGCAAATGGTTCTGCGCATGTGTCCTGTGTGCCTGTCAAATGAAGTCAATCTGGACGTCGTCCAAGGCCGCGACCCGATGACCGAAGATGATGTACTTTGCCTTTCCTGTTGTACATTGATACATTGTCTATGAAAATTGGTTTACATTTGTCATGAGACGGGTGGGAAATAAAGCGAATGTATTAAATTGAAGGGGTGGGAATTTAAAAACAATAGGCTTTACAATTTAGGCCAAATCGATATGGTGCAACAATCCACCCCCTGTCCCTGTCCAATCAGAAGTAGTGGCCCCATATTTTAGTAACATTAAGGGGAGGTACATGGGCGTAGAGGGGTATAATAGATATAGAATTAGCTAATTAGTTTAGCTTCAAGCTTCTAGCTCAGACCGCAGAGAGTGCGCACAGAAGACTAGCGCTCTGAGCTCCAGACTGCCAAGCTGATCGATTGCAGACTGAACCGCTGTCCAGAGAGGTCCTGAGGAGGGGGCGGCGGAGTCCATTAGAAGGGAGACACAGGAGAATCGAGGAGAAGCCGAGTATCAGAGAGGGGAACGACGCAGGCGTCGTTGTAGAGAGGTCACCGGTCCTGTCCTGATCCTGGAGGAGGTCTTTACTCTTCATCCTTCCTGGGGCCTATTCTTTCAACTCCTTGGCTAAGGGGTTTGGTTCTCGCACTTAGGTAAATATAATGCAACCTTTAGTTGCGCTGCTGTCTCTATCTTCTCCTTTTCTTTAAACATCGTCATTGATTAGCAATAATCATTTTTATGCTTAATCTTGGGTATTGCGATTAAGTACCATGTGGCTCTGTATTTTTCTCTGCTAAATCTTTAGATAAACATTTTAAAACTTTCTGACTCAGTGGTTATTTCAGGATTTTGTATTATAATGAATGTCACTCATTTTAAACTTCCCAATTAGCAAAGGATTCATTGGTAAGTCATTACTCTTCAATCAGAAGGTAATTGGTAGCAGGGATTTTGATAGAGAGTAACAACTGATAAAATCAAGCGTAAGTATTAGCGTAGTATGAATGTATGGGCCCAAGTGAGTATCTGGTGTATGAATGCTGTTTGCTAATATCGCGCTGGATCACATGCATACAAGCTATTATTTCAATGTTGTCTCTGGCCATACTGTGTTTATACATTGTGTTAGTAAAGTATGCTCCGCTACTGCCCATATTATATTTGTTCTGTTGTTGTGTAGTTCCTATATTACCTATACAGGATCTGCGCGTTTGGATAACATAAACTGTGGGATTGGTGGCAGACTGATTCCGAGCACCCCCACCGGATACGTTAGCCTATCTGTATTAGCTAGCTCACAGTGCCACTATAATCTCCTCTTACCAAGGAGAGAATAGATTCTGGCAACCTCAGAACATGACAACCCTGATCCCTCAGACTCGGGAAACAATATACTACCTTTCGCTCAGTCACTCGTGCTTACTTAGTTTGTCTCAGAGAGATACACAGAATAAACAGGCTGGGCGTTTTCAATAAGTATTAATTGAACAGTTGTTATTCTAGTGTAGAATAGATGAGCTGCAACAACCATTAGACAGTAGCAGAGATATATGATTAGCAGTACTACGAAAGTAAAGGGATGGTATAGTTCTACCATCTTGCAGAAAACATGAATATATACAAGTACATAAAACACATGATAAAAAGTGCCTACTCCTACGATGTCTCCCTAACTAGATGTACCTAAATGTACCTAGCATCTGTGTAGGTGATATGCCAAGAATCCCTCTAGGATCTAGTCAACCCCATTACCTTAAAATGAGAGAATATGGGACCCCGTCCTGGTCTCGAGTTGGACAACCCGCGAGGGATGTTAGACCACTGCGAGCTGGAGCGTCTGCATGCAGGAACCTCAGCGTCTCTGGTCAGTGTGTCAGCCGGGAAGTCTCAGTCTCCTCTATCTTCCTAAGCAAGATGTGCTGTATATATACCCATAGGTCTCCCCAGGGGTCCTACCTTGCTGTGTTACTGTGTCGGCCTAAAGGATGACGTTGGGCCTGAACTTTATACAGAGATATTATACAGGAGATGGTAATCCTACTGTTAGTCCTGCTGTGCTTCCAAGAAGCCTCATGCATAATGTATGAGAATCGAACCAGGGAAAAACCTGCGTTCTGAATGCAGTGTCATATCTAGGTAAGAGGTCAGTACCCAAGAACCGTTATGTGTGTAATGTAGGGAAGAATATAGGTGAAAGGTTACAAGGTTACCTGCGTCTATATAGGGTACCTATATGGAATATAACATTGTTTGTGAGGGAAGGTTGCATGGCTGCTGTCCTATACTTAACTTGTGAATCTTGTACTGTCGATGCATCATGGCCCCCTTCTGTGTGCGTGTAAGATGGACGCTTTGCAACTGCTAATAGTCTAGCTCTCTCTGAGTAATAAAGATTTACCTTGCACTGCTTCTTCCCACACATGTGTGTCTCTCAGTGATTGAAGTTTGCACTGCTACCACACATGCTGTAACTCTGTGTCCTGCAGAAGCTTGTACTGTTGCTTCCTATCTTTTAGCTGTTCTGTGTGTTGGATGGAGGCTTGCACAGCTTTTGCCTGTGCAGCAGCCATTCTCAGTGGTGGCTGCCGCAATACTAAAGGGGAGGGGCGGGACGGGGTGTTTAGGGGGAATAATACCTTTTTTAAAACTTACCTGATGACGCGGCCGCCTCAGTCCTCTTCTCCCGCTCTCCTCCTAGCATGCACTGGGGCACAGGCTCCCCACCCAATCCCGGCGCTCACATGAGAGCAGCCCCAGGATTGGTCTGAGCTGCGTGGTTTGCCACTCAGACAGTGCTTAAGGGGCCAGTGATGTTTCTCTAACCCAGCTGTGCAGCACAGCTGGGTTGGAGAAACCTAAGTGCGCATGTCTGTTTGGCCAGCCTTAGACGGCTGGCCAAACAGACATGCGCACTTACAGTGCACCTACCACTCCTCCCTGCTGTGCCTGGCCCTGCCCCTCCCTACACTGCTGGCATTAGCTCAGTCAGTCAGCGGTCATTTTATTTTTCGCCTGGACTGCTGACTGACTGACCAGTGGGGCGACGCTCCTCCACCATTACGGAGGAGGCGCCCCTGCCCAGTGTGTGTGTGCGGGAAACCTGCACTCCTGAAGCCTGTGCTCTCCCTGTTTTATGAGAGAGAAGCGCACACTGCTGTACATGTACTGTGCCTCTCCTGTATGAGAGAGACACTCCCACTACTGCTGCAGTTCCAGTTTTGTGTGTCATGGGTGAGCGAACTCCAGCTACGTTTGTTGTTTGTGGTGGTGGTGGCTCCTTCTCTGCCTTTAGCATAACTGGTCACCCTGTGAGTAACTATTATGTCTTAGTCTTAAACGCTGCTTAGTGTGCAAGCCACAAACAAATAAATAAATTAGGCAACCCCTCCCACCCCCCAAACAATATCCAGTTTTCATCAATATTACGTCCAAAATAAATAGCTAAAAAAAAAACTTTTTGGAGAACCAGGCTGCAGAAAGTGACCGGACACCACAAAACCTGGCTCTCCAGATGCATCAACTTGACTCACTCATGCAAACACTAAAGCGCCAATGGCCATGCAGCATGCAGCGAACAGCTCTTGTACAAAATCAAGGACAATCTGTGAGTAAGGACCCTGAAACCAAATTGAGAACCCCAGCAGTCCCTCTCAGTTCACTTCAATACAAACTCAATCCTCATGTACATAACCTGCTGACAAAACCACACTGAGCCAGCCAACCCATGATGATGACACTTATGTCAATATTATCTTACACATCAGCCTGCATGTACACCCAAGCAGATCTCTTTCATGTGAAAACCACAGAGTTCTGGGCCATGTTGCCCAACATAGCAGCCTTTGTGTGTGTGATTCCAACACACAAGCCACAGCCTACCTTTAAAACCCAGGGGCATATTCACAAGCCCCTATCGCCACAGGAACGTCACTTTTTCCGACGTTCCTGTGGCGATAGGCGATAGGCCCCCCTTCCTGCACATAAACAATAAAAAAAATTAAATGCTGTATTGCAACTTCTGTGTGTGCTGCATTAAGCAACACACATAGAAGCCACAAAAAGGCATTTCAAGATTGTTTATGTGCAGGAAGGGGGACCTTCCTGTACATACACAATCTTCCCTTGCACGCAGACACCCTTGCACCATGGTGCAAGGGTGCCTGCGTTGGTGCTAAGCTGCTACACTTAGCGCCAGCACAGGGGGAAACGCAGGGCTGCACCATATCCTTGTGAATATGGTGCAGCCTTGCGTTTCTGAAGTGGCGAAGTGAGGCGTTAAGCCATGACGGCTAACGCCTCACTTCGTCACTTCCTTGTGAATATGCCCCCAGACTCTAATCTGCACAATAAACCTTGTGCAATCCAGAAACACATATTCTAGACAACTGCAAAGCCATAGCAATCGAATATATGCCCTACAGTCATACTGTTAATATACATGTCATATTACTTGCTTCTATGGGGATAACAATGAATCGCTTGCATTTTGATAATTTATGGCCTGATGCCACAAACTGCTTTATCTTCATTCTTACACTATCTTATTAAAGTAATATTAAAGTATTCCACCAAGGGCAGCAGCTATCTATCATCTATGGCGTTAATTAACTGTTTACTCTTCAGTAATCTGCATTTGATGTGGTCATCCATTGTATACTAGATCAATGTGTTCTTCTTGTGCTAAACCTGCTGCATCTCAGCCATCATGCGCCATTATGTGCCAGCAATACCTTGTCCCTTCCCTTTTCATTCCAGATCCAATAATTTCAACCCCCATGAATTCCTCAGATGCATCATCCTGGAAATAATTCCACATTTCCACTTCTCAAGTGTTTCCCCCTCACTAAATCTCAAAAGAAAAGTGTGACACAACTAAGTTATATGTGAGTTAATGCAAACTCTGTTGCAACTCACAGTTGGGAAAGAGCTAATATTATCTTAATTCACAATGATGATCACTTCCCAGGCCTGGTTCTCCCTTCCTTTTACTACCTTCCTCGATGAAATAACTCTCAGCCATTACGACATGCTCAGAAGAAGACTAGCGGTGGTGTTACTCTTATCTGCAAAAACACATGGAACTGCTCTCTCAATATTGTGCCCCTCATCCCTCATAAGAACCACTATCTGTTTTCATTAAACTGTCTTCAACTGAATCTTTATGTTTTCACCTTATCTTCAGGCTACCAGGCTACAACAACTCATTTCACGATCATTTTACTGACCTGATGGTTTCAACATCAGTTCATCACTCATCCACATTCCATCTAAAGAGCTTAAGTAGCCCTGGAAGGTAAGAACAAGCCCCATATTGCGGGTGTCGAGCAGTAGCTCCATCTTCCATCGCTATCCTGTCGGATGGCCACCTTACTACAGGCCATTACAGACATATTTTCCGGCTCTGGCTATTGTGTGGTAGACTAATGCATTCTGGGTGTTGTAGCCTTGGTTTGTTTCAATTGCACTAATTGACGGCCACGCCTGTAAACAATGATCAGTAAACAAAATGCTTATGATTGGAAAATAATGTCAGTAATGGAATGGAGTGAGCTTGTCTCACTAGTATCCTGGTAAAAATATTTTCTTAAAATTTCTGGAAACTGTTTAAAGCAGTATTCCAAATGCTGCTCTTAATACATAAACAGAATATCCTGAAACCATATCAGAACTCAGGGGCTCATTAGGATGGCGTAACGATCGCCACCGCCGGGCCGGCGGTGTCGATCGTTACGCCATCCTCATGTGAAATACCCCCGCCATATTATGATGGCGGTGGGTATCGCGGCGGACGCAAAGTCCGTCCATCGCTTTTCCGCCGGTCAGCAATTGTTACGATTGCCGGCTGGGTGGAGCTGGGCCACTGATATGGTGGTGGTGCCTAGCAGGCACCGCCAGCCATATCAGGATGTGGGTGGTTTAAAGGCCTTTCCATGGCGGCGATGCCGCCATGGAAAGGCTGGTGGAGATTATCTTTGGGGGCCCATTGCGGGCCCCTGAGAGGTGCACTTGGGGGTACCCATGGTACCCCCTGCAGTTCCCTGCACCAAGTGGCAGGCACTGCGTGGTGCCTGCCACGTGGTGCAGGGAAATGCTGTGCATGCCCTTTACCATTGCGGACGGTGCTGCAGCCAGCAGCACCGTCCGTAATGGTAAAAGCCAGGGTGCGCCCGCCAGTATGGCGGGCGCATCCTAATTGGGCCGGTGGGACCGCCGCACCTCTGGCGGTCGGTCCCATCACCGTTATCAGTCCGCCCGCCATCATAATGAGCCCCTCAGTTCCTGTAAATTCAGAGAAACAACCTGTGCTTTGCTGTGCACCTGAAAATATACAGATTTCTTCACATCATTTCCGTTTAAAAGCAAAGGGCCTAATCTGCAAAACTATTTTACAGTCGCCAAGCCTGCAATTCACAAGATCATAAGCTTTACAATCGCACAAAATTGCTTTGAAATGTACAAAAGTTATTCATCGAGTTGGAGATGCCGGCCTGTCTTGCAAAGTAAATTTTGCGACATCTTCTGGATCACAGATCAGAGGAGGCATACAAGGAGTGCACACCTCCCATTTGCAATTCAGAATACTAAGGGCCAGATGTATCAAAAAAATGTTTTGCGATTCCCTAATTGCTAATCTTTGAGATTCGCAATTAGGGAATCGCAAAACGGCATGCATGAGTAGTACGCTGTCTGCGATTCCTACGGGGTCGCAAATGACTTACCTCATGAATATTAACGAGGTGGGTCGCAATTTGCGACTCCCTAGAAATCGCTAAAATCACGGGGATGGTGGCCTGCTGGAGTCAGCAGACCACCATGTCCGTGATTACCGAATCGCAATTTGAGTTTGCTACATTTGAGAAGCCTTTTTTTGAGTTCGCAAACGGGCCGATTCTGAGAATCAGCCCATTTGCGAACTCAAAAAGGCATAATACATCTGCCCCTAAAGAATGGTTAAGCTTAAGCTGGGGCAGGTTAAACTGTTTTAAGGCCCTTCCTAGTGTTGATCTGTGGCTTACAAGAGTCACAAGACAGACGCAGAAACTAATAAATACTCAAGAATTAATCTCATGATGCAATAATGGGGTGAGGACCGAGGAGTGACAAAGAAGCCAAAAAGATTAAAGAGAGACACAGAAATAATTTAAATGGTAAACAAAAAAAAGTGAGAGGCAATTGGAGTGAGCAGGCATGGAGAGTAGGATGTAAATGAGCAAAGAAAGATGGAAAGAAAAAGACAGCAGGATTAAAAAAAGACAGACAAGAACAATAGAAATTAGAAAATACAGATAGAAAGGAAGAAAATAGGGAGTAATGAAGGAAGGAAAAAATGAATATAAAGAAAGACAGCAAGAAGAAAAGCTGGACGGAGCAAAGAAATGCATAATCAAAATTGAAGGAGGGAAAGAAATAAGAGAGTGGAAAAATATAATGAAATAGTGGAAAGAAGAAATGAGAGATGGTAGGAAGGGTGATGGAAAGAACGAAGAAAAAGAATCAGTGAATGGAAGGCATACAAAAAATGTAATTCAGGGGAGCATAAAGGACAAGAGGATGTAAGAAGAAACAAAAGAGCAAGAAAAGAAAGAAAGATTGGGATGAAGTAAGGGAACATGGAAAGAAGAAAAGAAAATGAAGTCGGAATATGAAGAAGGACAGTACGATAGATATTATTAGATGGAATGGAAGAAGGATGGACAGAAGGAAAGAAAGATATAAAGAAGGAATTCATTCAAATAAGCAACGAAAATAGTAGAAAGAAGGAAAGAAAGGAGAGGATGTAATAAGAATAAAAAGAAAGCAAGAAGATGGAAGGGATGAAAGGGATGAAAGAAAGAAGCCAATACAGTTAAATACAGAATTTGGCCAAATTCGTTTTTTATTCATACCTTCTTTTTGCAGTGTTTCCTTGGGTAAACAATTCTCACTGCCTTTCATAGGAAGGATTGGGATTGTTCACTTGGCTTGGTCATTCACGCCCGGATTTACAAACATTTCATGCAATGCAGCGCAGCAAATTAAGTTGTTGCATTGCATGAAAGAGGGAGAGAAGAACTGTGCCATATGTCAAAGAAATCTATTACAAAAACAGGGGTTTACCCAAATCACCCTCCAAAGCCTGGGTAAAGAAACTACATATTATGCAGAAAAAATGGCAAGGAGGAACCAAAATCTCAAATTATTTGGTCTTAGGGAACAACAAATTACCCTATCTATAGTGCATAATCCTATTCCATTTCATGAAGAACTCATTTAACCACTATACACACCATGGAGACAGTTTTGCAAAAATCAGTCATTATTTTCTTATTTGCACATAAAAAACATACAAATACATATATATATAGACATATTACATCACAAACATTTACCAAAGACGTAATTACAAAGAACCAAATTTTTGTTGCCAATACCCATTCATATCTAAAATAATCAGTGTTCACACATTTAGTCTGAGTAAAACACTGTGAGGTAGTCCTCTTTGCACACGAGGTAACAATACCTCCTTACACAAATCAAGTGTGCTTATCAAAGATACACAAGTAATTCTTGTATTCAAACGGACTCCCCCCGTCAAGAAATGTCGACGCGGACGCGTTTCGGCCCCCAATTTCTTCTGGGCCTCCTCAGGACAAGGGTAAGCAAGCCAACCTACATTAAATCAAAAGTATATGCATGTTTGTACACAAACTAACCACTGTCCTCTTGGTTACACAGGGCATGCTGGATCTACATCATGTCAAAGAAATGGCACAGTTCTGCTGTCTCCCTGCGCGCCCACACTTTGGGCTGCCTAAGGCCAATACAGGCACCCTTGTGCCATAGTGCAAGGGTGCCTGAACTATGGTCAGGATAGATTTCGTGCAGGAAGGGTTAAACTATCCTTGGAGTCTTTTTTCCTCTTTGCATGTGTGCTGCAAAATGCAGCACACATGCAAAGAGGAACTATTTCTCCTCTTTACGCCAGCCCCAGGCAGATACACCATTTTGACATACATCCATGTCTACAACTCTTTGTAAATATGAGTTTACATCAAAATCCATGGGTGGATGCAGGGGAACACCCACGCACCACCCATGGATCCCTGGCACAACGTAATGCAAGGTAGAGAAACACTAACTAATATTCCCTGACACAACGTAATGCACGGTAGAGAAACGCTAACTAATATTCAATAGGCACAAGGTTTTTTTATGACTTTCTGCGTATCCACATTTTGAAGTGTGCCTTATTAGAACATCAGTCACATCAAAATCAAGCCAAGTTCACAAACCATTAGAAGCGCAATTTGTACTTGGTGATTTGCAACCAGGACTCCATATACAATTCATATATTACAATGTATCACAATGTTTGTACTGTGGTAAAGGGACTATGAGTTAGAGTGAGAGAGTGTTTGTCGTCAATCTGCCTTTTCTGCGTGGGCTTTCCATATTTTCGCCTTTTGCTGGACCCTACATTTTTGCTGGTGTTAGAACTCTGCACTTTACCCCTGCTAACCAGTACTAAAGTACCTCTGCTCCCCCTTCAAACATGTTCGAATTGGCACATTCCGAATTAGTGTGTTTCATTTATCTAGAAGACCCTAGTATACGGTACAAAGCGTCCCCTGGGTCTTTAGGTTAAATATTACTAGAACTGGAGCACCTATTGTGCCATCCAAAACAGTGGTAGTGTAAACATTGCTTCTGGCCTACCATTGTAGCCTGAATGTGGCACTTTAAACACTGCAATTTGACCTATCAAAATAAACCATTTTGACAGGTCAAAATCTCCCTTTTAAATATTAATGTCACCCCTATGTAGGTCTTGGCACCCAAAGGCAGGGTGCATGGTATTTAAAATTAGAAAATGCAGAAATCTAATGTTACTGTGTCCTTACAGTGACTATCGCCCAAAAGGTATTTTTCACTGTGGCAGGCCTAACCGTTCTATGTAGAAAACCAGAGTACAGATAAAAAATTCTAATACTATATCTCGGGAATGAACTAGCTAGATAAATATCTAAACAACTATTTTAAATATCTTTTAATCCAATTTAATGGTGGGGTCAGATGTGTAATATATATTAAGGAAAAGTAACATTTAGAAAGTTGCCTTTCTCTGCCTGAAGTACTGTAGGCTAAATTTACATTTTGCTCTCCTACTTCTGCCAGCCAATAATTAGCATTTGAATAGGTGTGAAAAGGTGAATAGTTCCTCCCAAGAGCAAACAATAGTTTGACCTGAATTGGCAGCGATGATTCCCATGAATATGATAAATTAAAGAAGTTTTTTTATAACAAAAAGAAAATTATGAATAAAGAAATCAACTTTTAAAGAAAAATCTTCATTGAGTCTGTGCACTATGTGATTTGTTTGCATTTACTCCTTAATCTTGTCTACCTTTTCTGGATATTATCTGTAGCCATTACACGTTTGAGTGCTGAGTCTTCATGTTTGTTGAATGTCTCCTAAGAACCTGACAAAATATGCAGTGTCAGGCTGTGAGCATCCTTTTTGATATTGCAGTGTCAAATCCTGCTTGAACGTCAACTCCAGCTTGACAGGTCTGCAGGGTGTACATATAACACTTTGGGGCCCACTTGAACAGAAGGGAAACAATTATTGTGTATCCACTGCCTGGTTGCTGAAAACCCTACTTTTGTTCTACCAGACATCTGTCCTTGTGTTTTACATAAAACACTGATGGCACACTTGAAAGGAAGGGAAACTTGATGCCAAAACAATTCTTGTTTATCCATTATCTGGTTGGTGGAAAACCCTACTTTTGTTCTACCAGATGCCTGTCTCTGGGTTTATTGTAGGTACAGTGACTGCTCCAAACTGGATTTTCGTGTTAGATATGGGAGGACACTAGGGTTTCCATAGTACACTCACCACACAAACACCCAGCCTACTCTATTTTTCTAATTTTGGTTGGGATATTGTTTTGCATTTTGATTTAATAGCTGTTTTGGTACTGCATAAATACTAAACACATTGCCCTACATCAAGCCTGTCTGCTGTGTGCCATAGCTACCGCAGAGGTTAGCTCAGATTAATTTAGTGACTTTGAAGGTTCACTTTCACAAGAGTTGTGATTATTGCTTGAGGTGGGTAGCCCCCTCAACCCACCCAACATTAATCTAATTCTTACAGTGTGCATGTGAGAGAGCTTGTGAGTGTGTCCTTGGAGCTTCTACATAAATCTTCAATCCACAAACACATCAGTTAGTTTTAGCCCATGTCTTGTAACCTCATATAGATGAAGATTTACATATATGAGAATTCACAAATGTTTCAACAATCACAGGTTTTCAGGCATGCTCTTGGAGAACATTTGTCAATAGACATCTGTGAATAATTGTTTATGCAGAAAATTACATGCCTATATCAAATATTCCATTCCTAGGTAAAATATTTGAAAGAGCGGTGTTTACTCAGCTTTCAAACTTCACAGGAAAAATGCCTGACCAACAGTCTAGATTCAGACCAGGCAGATCACAGATTCAGCTAGAATATGGATTTGGAAGACCTAAAACTCACAGCCGAAGAGAACGAAGTGGCAACCCTGTATTTATTGGTTGCATTTGACACTGTCCACTATCACAAGCTGCTACAAAAACTCCATCATCTAAGAAAATATAAAAATGGTCTAAAATAGATTGCTTCTTACCTCAGATACAGACAAAGTGTGGTTTGCCTGGAACCTTTTACATTAGCGCCTCACAACCAACACCATGGCATCCTTCAGGGAGTCCATCATATCCCATCTATTATGCAGCATCTACCTAACCCTCTTCCCAGACCAGATTAACTCATTCAACCTCACCTGTTACATCTATGCGGATCATTCTGAAAATGGATGGTCCAGAAGACCTCTACAACTCAAAACCTGGTGACTACAGCCACGCCATAAATACAGGGAAGATGAGTAATCACCGAAATCCTATGTTGATCAATAAGACATAAGCACAATTAGTCTGATGTTTACAGTTAATCGGGAATAAGGGCAACACTCAAAAAATGATGGTACTCATGGTAGTGTCATCAACATTAGTGCAAAAGATACAGCATTAGATACAAATACTTCTCTTAGGGCACTAAGAAATAATGCTGTCAAGGAGACTACATTTTCCATAAAAGCACTGTAATAATTATGCTTGAATATCAGGAAGATAAACCGGCTATGAATTTGCACCATCTTTGGATTGTCCACTGAATCTATGGTGGAACCACACGTTACTCCAAATCATAAAATCAATTAGCCTGCTTGGTTGAATCCACTGCATGATATTTCCAGTTGTGTAGTGAAGAAAGGGTTTACAGTTCCTGTTTTGAAAGATCTGCTTAAGATTAAGCAAAAAATATCAAATGTATAAGGATAGTAGGGTAAAAATGAAATTTTTCACATACTTTCAGGAAATTGTTATATCAGTTTAAATTGCTAAGAGTGATGGTGTGTGGGGAGTCGTCTGCAACCACAACTGCAAGATACAAGACACAAGGCATAAGCTGGAGTAAATGAGAGAGGGAGAACGAGGGAAATCACTTGGGAAACCCTCATATATGTACATCATTCAAAAGTAGAGCCTGGTTCAAAAGGTAGCACAAACCACGTCTCCAACATCGATCAGAACATGACACAACTATTCCTGAATTAGCAATATTATAAAGAGAAATGGCACTCACACCTTCTTATGCTTGAGTAATGATATCCCTTGCCTCTTCTCACACACTATTGGGACACATAAAGATCCCAGCTTTACCCTGACATGACGTTTGATCCATGATTGCACTTTCATAACATACCCTTACCAATGCTAGGTTCTTATAATTAGTCAAGGAGATGCCCTTATGGAACAACCAGGTCATATACGATAGAATAGGTAAAAATGTCAACTCCTTCTCTACTTGGCTGAGTACATAGCTCAGTTTTGAACCTTGAAATTGATCCATAACCCAGTAAATATTTATACTAATTTCTTGAGCATTTTTAACCTCTGCACTCTTATTGTTGTTGAAATCACATTCCTACTGTTCATTTGTCAACTTAAGGGTGGGGAGAGGTGTGGTTCAGCTGCCAGAGTGGCTGACTCCGGACGGCGGGGCTCACGGTTTATCGGTTCGATCACCAGCGGCAGCTCAGCCCAGCACCCTGTGATTCTGGGCAATAGCTCACTTAATCTCCCCCTCGGCCCCCAGTGCCTTGAGACCCTTAGGGGTGATTAGTTTGTGGTTTACAAATACTGGATACATAGATACATACATACTGTGAGTGAGCTGTTCTGGTTTAAGATAATATGCCAGCATTATAAAAATGGGGGTAAGGGTTAAGGACTTAGCTGCAGGGTCAGCATCTCTGTGTTCTCAGTTACTCCGACCTGCACGCACACAGGATGACTAATATGAAAGCCAGGGCAATGTGTTTGTTCCTTCAGTGTTGGGCATGTGAGCTATCTTGTAAATCATACATGATGTAAGCAGCATTTCCGTAATGGGGAATAGTCAACTTGTGCTCCTTTGTATAATATATGTTTGAATAAGCTTGAACCTAGAGTTCCTTGGTATGTTCCTGGCGCCCGCTAATATGGCATCCCATTCCTTGTCAGTCCAAGGCCGGTCTCTATCCGCCTCCCATCTTACTCTGAGCCGTTGCATCGGCCTCAGCGTGTGTGTGAGAAGTGCCTCCACAAGCCAAAGTACCACATGTGACCCCGCTCCCATTACGTGTAAGTATTGTACTAACAGATGTGTCGGTGGCTCAACTGCCAGGTCTCCCCAGGCAGCTGACAAAGCCTTCAGGAGGTGTGTAAAAGAAATTGGCCCGCTAGCAATTCATTGTCTTCGACTAGCGTCTCGAATGTTAATAATGCGCCATCTCTATATAAGTCGCCCAAAGTGTCGAGCTCTGCCGCATGCCAAGTCGCTAGAGCTGCCTCCGATGTACCCAGTCTACCCCTTGGTGTCCCCATCAGTGGTAAAATCGGGGCGTATGGAAGTGTCTTGCGAGTAAGATATAAACTTCTTTTATAGCATTTATGGGCTAATCCCAAATGCAACTGTGGTGGCCGCGGAAGTTTGGCGATGGGATGGAACAAGTGACAAATTTGGGAGTTGGTCCAGGGCTGGTGCACAGTCGCTGTGTCTTCCAGGCACTTGCCATTCAACCACTTTGTCGCCCATTGAAGCTGGGCAGCTAAATAATACAGTTCCATATTAGGGACCGGCAGCCGGCCCTGGCTAGTGGGGGCATACAGCTTCCACAGAGTGACACGCAGTCTCCCTCTATTCCATATTAAGTCCCGGGATAGTCGCTCCAGGTTTTGAAATGTCTTAGGTGGGACATAAAGTGGAAGATTTGAAAAATAATATAGTAGTTTGGGAAGTACAATCATTTTCAGCAAGGTGATGCGGCTCATTACATTCAGCGGAAGCGTCTTCCAGAATTGCGTTTGAGCGCGTATGGCCGATATCGCTCTCGTCAAATTACCTTCCAGTAAGTCTTCAGGTGATCGATATATAAATATGCCAAGATATCTGAATGTGGTGGGATACCATGTGAGGGGTGTGCCATTTAGAGACACGTCTACCTCTAGTGTGCTAGCACTGAATGAATAGATCCCCGATTTGGCCCAATTAACCCAGAGCCCTGACTTCTCCTCAAACGTTTTAAGTATATCCACAATGGACGTCGGGATTGCAGTGATATCTCGAAGATACAACAGCAAATTGTCCGCATACAGGGAAACGGCGTGTAGCCCATCTCCCAACCGTATCCCCCACTCTTCGCCATCTCTCCAGGGCAGCATTGCTAAAGGCTCCATAGCTAGGGAGAACAGTAACGGAGATAGTGGGCATCCTTGACGTGTCCCCCGTCTCACTCTAATGCAATCTGAGATTAACCTGCCAGTACGAACCCGGACCGTGGGCCGTTGGTACAGTAAACGAACCATATTTAAGTAGTGTTCCCCTAGTTCGTATTTACCCAGCACTGACGCCAGATAAGGCCATTCCAATGAGTCAAAGGCCTTCTCCAAATCCAGCACCAGGCAGCCCGAACGAGGCCAGGCATGTGTGGCGTACTGTTGCACTCTAAAAAATCTCCGTAAATTAAGAGAAGTGCAGCGCGCAGGAACAAAACCATTCTGATCGGGGTGTACCAACGTTTTTACAAGAGGTGAGAGACGTCTGGCTAATAGTGATGCAAAAATTTTATAATCCGTGTTAAGGAGCGCTAGCGGACGATAGGAGCCTAAGAGGTCGGGATTCTTATCAGGTTTAAGGAGGGAGACTAACAGGGCCTCATTCTGTGTGGTAGTGAGGGTAGAGTCATCGAGCGCTGTTTCGTATACTTTTAGCAGTTGTGGTACCAAGATGTGTGTGCATGCCTTATAAAATTCAGTCGGTAGGCCGTCCGGCCCTGGCGACTTCCCATTAGACAGGGGAAAAATACTGTCTCGAAGTTCCTCTGAGTGGAGGGAGGCGTTTAGTTCTTCGCTTTGTGTGCGCGTTGGCCGCGGCAGATCTAGGCCGTCGAGGTATGTCCGTATCTCTAGGGGTGTGGCTTGTACGCGCGATTTATACAGATCTCGATAATGTGTCACAAACGCACCATGAATGTCCCATTGCGTATACGCAATTTCCCCAGTCGTCTTCCTCACCGATGCCATGGGTGTCGACGACTCATTCTGACGGATGAGCCATGAGAGCAGTTTGCCTGCTTTATCGCCCATATGGTGAGTCCTTGCCGAGTGTGCAACATAATTGAGGCATCTCAGTTGCTCTAATAGTCGCGCATGCTCCTCCTTGAGGCAGCCCATCTGCCCCTGAGTGTCATCTATGTCTGCCTGCTCCGTAGCGGCTAGTCTACGCTCTAAAGTGGTGAGTTCCTTTTCCAGCTGCGTGCGCATACCTGCCTGTGTCCCCAGACAATGTCCCCTAACAACTACCTTAAGGGCGTCCCACTCCACCAATGGTGACGTGGTTGTACCTGCGTTTTCTTCAAAATATTGCGCCGCAGTGGTAGCTAGTAAGTCCCGAAAGGGCGCGTCCAGGAGGACATCTGGCTGCAGGCGCCAGATTGGGATTGGTGGCAACTCATCTTCCCACTGTAGCTCCATGATATGCGGATTGTGATCTGAATGTGTACGTCCCATGTAGGTGGAGTCTGGAATGCATGGTAGGAGGTCGTTTGACACCATGAAGCAGACCAAGCGTACATGTAGTCTATGGGCCCCGGAGTAGTAGGAATATACCCTGTCTAGTGGGTTTCTGTGTCGCCATACATCAGAGAAGCGCCACTGTAGTGCCCAGTGCCCCAGCGCTTTCGCGGCTGCGTGTGTGGCGGTGCCAGGCAAGGGAGGGAAGGACCGGTCCAGGGAAAAGTCCAGTACACAGTTATAGTCTCCTCCCAGGATCATAGGGATATCATGCCATGTGGACAATTTTTGCGATAAAAGATCTAAGAAGTCTGCCTGCTCAGTATTGGGCGCGTAGAGTGATGCCAACACTACCGGCTTTCCGTCGAGCACCCCTTTAACAATGACATATCTGCCCTCCCCGTCCACCAATGTGTCCACCACTTTAAATGGAGTACCCGGTCTCACCCACACTAGGACTCCCCACGCGTATGCAGAATATCCTGTCGCATACAGTTGCCCCCTCCAGCGTCTGTGGAGTCGTGTGACTTCTGTTTGAGCTAAATGTGTCTCCTGAAGGAGCGCTATTTGTATGTGATGGCGTTTCAAGTAGGAGCATATGAGATAGCAGCAGTCCGGGCTGTGGATGCCTCGCACGTTCCATGTGCCTATTTTAATGGGCACCATATCCAATGAGTGTCAGGGGTGCATCTGAGCTCATCCATCCGAGTGACGGGAGAGGGTGGCGGTAGGTGTATAAAGACCATTCTAGTGTGTGCTCCTCTGCATAGCCCGACTATACAACAGTCATACCCTTGTCGAAGAATGATGGCAGAAAAAACATAAATACAACTCACAATCCAGAATACCATGAGAGCAATTTTGCAACAGGCAATTGCCCAAACTTGAAATGCAATAGCACACAGCTAACGTCTGGGGGAGGCTATTGTATGCAGCAACCTAAGAGCCAAGGAAAATAGAGGAGGGGACCGTCATGTGTAGCTGAGCCTGTCCCTGGCCAGACCCTTTTTGGGACGGGGCCACTGCCTGCTTATTATGCATAAAATTCCCATATATTTCAAAGCTAACGGAAAGAGTGTGTCAACACTTCCGGGACCCACCCCACAATGCTGACTTGTGCATGAACATCAGGCTTAGTCATTACAATGTGAAAACAGCATACTGAGTCTTTTATACTTGCGTGACCAAAGGGTCCGTGCGTCACACAGAATATGGAGGAGAGGAGAGGTGAACAATGAATGTTCGCATGTTCAGGCAATGTTGTCGGAGGTCTGCGGAGTGACATGTGGCAGTACACGGGAGCCTTGGGAAACAGGGAAAGCGTCCGAGAGTTCCTCATCACTGTGTGGCCCCTGGTGAGCGGAGTCTGAGTCGGATTCCCCCTCCGGGGAACCGCTGATGTTCGCCGCCGCCTGCACTGCCTCGAGTTGTCCGCTCAGTATCAATTCTGGCGTCAGGCCCGACACCTGATGGGTTGAGGATTGCGATTTTCTCCGCCTCCTTCTGCGGCGCCATACAGTAGTCTCTGGCGGTTGCTCTCTGCGTCCAGCTTGTGATGAGTTAAAAGAGTCCAGCCATTCCTCTGCGCCTTCCGGTGTAGTGAAAAAATGGGTCTTACCATTTGCGATGACCCTCAGCTTTGCAGGAAACAACAACGAGTACTTAAGATCACATTGTCACAGGCGTCTCTTCACCGCCAAATAAGAGTGGCACTGTTTCTGGACTTGGAAAGTGTAGTCCGGGAAGATCATTACTTTGTTATTGTCCACTTGTATGTCCTGCAATTTTCTAGTCTCTTGAAGAACAGCGTCTCTGTCCCTGTAGTTTAAGAGACGGATTAAAAACGGCCTTGGGTTCGAGCCCGGAGGTGGGGGCTTGGCAGGTACCCTATGCGCTCTTTCAACCACAAAGTGTGGGGACAGGGCCTCTCCTGGCAGCAACAAACGAATCCAGTCCTCCGCGTAGCTTACTGTGTTCTTCCCTTCCACTCCCTCCGGAAGACCCACAACGCGTACGCCGTTGCGGCGGGGCCTACCTTCAGCATCCTCCACTCTATCTTCCAGGAATTCTACTCGGGTGAGCAAATCACGAACGTTCTTCTCGGTCGTGGATACTCGCGGTGTAACCTCCGTAATTTCCCCTTCAGTGGCAGCAGTACGGTCTGCGAGTTTCCGATGGTCCACATGCAGCAGCATTAGATCAAGTGCCACTTTGTCAATTTTGCCTTCTAGAGAGGTGCGGATTTGATTCATCGTCTCTCCGAGTTTCTCGACTGCCGCCAGCACCGCATCCAGCTTATGCGACATGGGGTCCACCGTCTCTGCCTCCGCCATCTTGTCCGCCTGCGCCCGGGTTTGTGGATGAGGGCCCGTCGCGCCTCCGGTGCCAGTCTTCGTTTGGCCCCCTCGTGACATGGAGTGGCAGATAGCGAGCGCTATGTTGGACGTATCACTCCTCAGTTGCCTCTGGAGCAGCGCCCGAGATCCCCATCTGCCGTCCACCACCAACAAAGCCCGGGGTCAATCCAAAAAGGGCAGGCGTGTCTTGTCAGCGCTGTTCGTGGCTGTGCCGCTGGATTTTGATATGTAGGTAGCTAGGCGGGTCTCACCACCCCCGAGTCTGGTGGTATAATCTCGGGTGGCGGGGCGTAGTGGATGTGGCGGGTTGTAATATGCGATCAGGCACTAGACTGCAGCTATAGCATCAGCCTGATCAATCCAGCTCAGAGAGGTTCCTGAGGGCAGGCATCCAGTGCGGCGAGTGTCTCATATCTGGGCATTCAATGGTGGGTTATCCCCCACCCGGGACCCCTTAGATCCCCCGAGATGATTCAGCACGCCCTGCTTATTACAGTGGGAATGGCGGCTCGGTGCGCTCCGGAAGGCCGCAGTCGCGCCGCCCAGTCAGCTCAGACCGCAGGTGTCAATGCGGGCAGATTGCGCGCCATCTCCGCGCAGATTTATGAGAGCGTTACTCCTCAGCCACGATAGATAGCCATTATGGGGGGACTCCAATGCATCCACTCAGGCTCAGGGGCAGGACAGTCACCGATCACAGGCGCGCCGCGGGGTCCGATGCCTCTGTTATACCCCACGCGGCAACCATAGAGGAGGGTGGATCGATCCCCGAGTAGCAGCTCCCCCACCGCTAGTCCTCACCTCGGTGCCTCACCGGCGAGCGCCAAGTCCTCACAGCAGTTCGCGGCCTCCACGCCAATCTAGCTTCACTTTACTCGATTAGGCCCAGTGGGCGGAGTCAGACCCCGGTCTCACATGTGAAGTCATAGCCGGCAGCAGCGCTCCATGCGCGATAGCCTTGAAGGTGGTGGGGCTAAGTCTGGGCCCCCCCCCCCCCGGTGTCGAGTAGGTTGATTCCGGGAGTTCCGCAACAGTGAGTGATCCGGGAGGCGAGACGGAGCTGTAGCGCCCCTCGGGGCCTAGGGGGCGGGGCCAATCCCCGGCTCCACGTACCTCGTCGCGCCCGATGCTACGGAGCCGCGCTCGGCAGTAGCGTAGGCAGGGGGGTCTGTTTCTGTGTTTTACTGCTTCCGCTCACTTATTCGCTCACCGGGACGTCAGGACTCTCGCAGGAGAAGTCTTGACTGGCAGCGGCCCCTTCGGCTCAGATATAGACGGAGTATTGCGGCCAGGGAAGGGAGCCATGGACTGAGCTCCGCAGCTACACGTCTGACTCCATTGCTGGCTAAGCCACGCCCCCGCGCATGATTGTTCTAATATATAAAAAGTTAACAATGTACTACAAGGTTCTTATACAATTTTCCTACTTAACACCATCTCCAAGGTACATACTAGGACAAGACTCTTGTCGATGAATGTTAGAAATAAATTGATGGATAATACTAACATACTCCCTGAAATTCAGGCAGGATTCAGGAAGTTACAGAGTGAGCAAGATCACTGTTTGATTTTACATAACTTCACTAACAGGCATCTCATCTTCAGAAAAGGTAATATGTAAATAGATTATACTGAACACTGCAACGTTTTGACCAATGTGCACATAAATGTGATGCGCAACGTCAATAAACATTTTAACCACTATAAAAGAAACCCCAAACAATTCCCCACCCACACTAGATTAAGAGATATCCAGTGAATCCCATTTAACCTTTGAAGAGGTAAAGAACATAACCCCAAACAGTAAAGGTTGGTGTTCACCATGGGGGCGTGGCGACAACTCGAATCCCGACAGTCCCATAAAGCAAGTTATATAAGCTAGCGGGATGTGGTCGCCACTAAGGGGTACAATAACTTTGGCTGCATTCTATATCATGGGCAGCATTATCTGGCATGTGTGATCGCAGTTTCAGCGGCAACTGTCACCCTGTCCAAGGGCAGATCACCTCATGCAGTTTCATCTCGAGAGGCTCCCACGCCACTCCTGCCCAGCATGGCCAGAGGGTGGTCGGTTAGCCATGGGGGATCCTGCACGAACAGTTTTGCAGTAGGCCTCTGTATCTGCAGGTCTGTCGAAGATCTTAGTGCTGCTCTTATGGTCAACCCTCAACCGGACCAGGTAGAGCATGGAGTAGCAGATGTCTAACTTGGAGAGTGTGTTTTTTACGCTATTATATTTCCACCTAGCTTCTTGTACTGTGGGGTTGAAGTCCAGAAAGATGGAGATGTTCGAACCCTGGTATCACAATGGTCCTTTTTCCAGGGCCATCCGGAGTGCGGTATCTCTGTCCCTGTAGTTGAGGCTTATCCAGCGCGATATTAGCAAACAGAATTCATACACTAGATTCTCACTTGGGCCCATACATTCATACTACGCTAATACTTACGCTGGGTTTTATCAGTTGTTACTCTCTATCAAAATCCCTGCTACCAATTACCTTCTGATTGAAGAGTAATGACTTACCAATGAATCCTTTGCTAATTGGGAAATTTGAAATGAGTGACATTCATTATAGTACATAATCCTGAAATAACCACTGAGTCAGGAAGTTTTAAAATGTTTATCTAAAGATTTAGCAGAGTAAAATACAGAGCCACATGGTACTTAATCGCAATACCCAAGATTAAGCATAAAAATGATTATTGCTAATCAATGACGGTGTTTAAAGAAGAGGAGAAGATAGAGACAGCAGCGCAACTAAAGGTTGCATTATATTTACCTAAGTGCGAGAACCAAAACCCCTTAGCCAAGGAGTTGAAAGAATAGGACCCAGGAAGGATGAAGAGCAAAGACTTCTTCCAGGATCAGGACCGGACCGGTGACCTCTCTACAACGACGCCTGCGTCGTTCCCCTCTCTGAATCTCGACTTTTCTCGATTCTCCCGTGCCTTCCTTCTAATGGACTCCGCCGCCCCCTCCTCAGGACCTCTTCTGGACAGGGATTCAGCCAGCAACCGATCAGCTTGGCAGTCTGGGGCTCTTCTATGTGTTCTGAGAGTCAGCTCTAGCTAATTAGCTAATTCTATATCTGTTATACCCTTCTACGCCCATGTACCTCCCCTTAATGTTGCTAAAATATGGGACCACTACTTCTGATTGGACAGGGACAGGAGGTGGATTCTCGCACCATGTTGATTTGGCCTAAATTGTAAAGCCTATTGTCTTTACGTTCCCACCCCTTCAAATTAATACATTCGCTTTATTTCCCACCCGTCTCATGACAAATGTAAACCAATTTTCATAGACATTGTATCAATGTGTGACAGGAAAGTGCTAGTACAACATCTTCGGCCATCAGGTTACGGCCTTGGACTTCGTCCAGGTTGACTTCATTTGGCAGGCACACAAGGCACATGCGCAGAACCATTTGCCTCTCGAGTTTCAGGTCACCAACCCAGGCCCAAGTTTACAAACTAATAAAAGTGCAAGAAGAAAATATTAGAATCACAAATAAAATGTTTCACTGTATACCCACTATTTCTATTCTATTCCCAATTAAATATATATACTATCCCGCGTTAGTAGCGTTAGGAAACAACAATTTAATAATGACATGAGAGCAAGCTGAAGCATGTGAAAACATCAAGCAGCCATTTTAATGCACACTGCGCAAAAGCAGAAGTTTCCCACCAAGCAAAGAAAGACGTCACACCATGTGATATGGTTGCGACATGCGCATTGAGCTTTCCGCGCATAGCGGCCATTTTGAATTACAAACAAGCGTTATTCATTAGTAAAACACATAGGCAAGCATCCCTTTCTTTTGTGTCGTGAATGCAAAGGTTAGTATTAACAATACGAGTTTAATAAATTAATACTGTGAGGAGGATTGAATACAAGCAAGTTTCATTTATGAAACCTTGCTCCATCAATCCCCTCTCTGATGGCGTTTCTGAGCCATCAAAAACATTTCCCTCAATCAGATGCCAACTTCTAGCAAATTACTTCATTCTCATCTTTACTCTTTCTATTTTTACAATCTCCTTTTAATTTCTTGTATAATTCACTTCTCCATTCTTCAAGTTCGATTTCATCTACCTTTCGTTTCTTTCCTCTTCCTGTCACCTTATATGTTCCATTCTTTTTACAGCATTTGCACCATATTGTTACTACCAATATTATTATTGCTATCCCTGCTAAGGGTACTAATATTTGACCTATAAGTCCTTTTCCTACATTAGCAAACCAGGTTCCAATTGACGATATACTATTTGTCAATCTTTCCCATACACTATCAACTTCCAGTGGTTTAAGTTCTTTCTCAAGTTTAGTTATATTCTGTATGTACGTTCCAATTTCTGCACTCTTATCAGGAATATAAGTGCAACAATGTTTCATCTTCAGTAATTTACAGACTCCGCCCTCTTTTGCCAATATAATATCAAGAGCAAGTCGATTTTGCATAACCATAGATCTAATCGCAACCATTTCCGCATTAATCATTAGAAAACCTCCTGCAGTATCTGTTGATAAACGATCAACTACTGTAGACAATTTACATATTTTCCTTGAGTTCAGAATTATTCCCACTGAAGGTATCAATGCACCAAATATATCACCTACAATTTCTGAAAAACTAGCTCTTTTACTACGTATTAATTCGCTATTGTTTTCATTGCTCTCAGTGTTTCTTTTTACGTGGTATATCTTTGGAAATACTATTCCAAAATAACAACTTCCATACCACCGTGCAGGAAGCCTAAAGTAAGCCTTATTCCCACACACATAATAGATTCCAGGAAAAACTGAATCTGTTCCTCCTTTGAGTCCCCAACCTCCAAGAATTAAAAAATTGTGTTCACATTCACTGGTACCGATGAAAACATTATTATAATCAGTCTTTAACCTATGAAGACAAATTTTTCCTGTCTTTACGAAATCCAGAGCTATAGCAGCTTGTGCCTTGCCAGGTGTGTAACTCCCTTCTTTCTCAGCCCAAGGTGGTAAATGAGCCTTATGTTCAGAAGCTTTCTTTTGAAAATCTTGTCTTCTATCTTCTACTAAATTCAAAAATATCTTTTCTTCTTCATGTAAAGAACATGTTAGATTGTGTCTATGTGCATGTGTTATGTCTATAGATTTTATTGTTAAGAAAAATTCTCCCATAAACTGTGCGTCTTGACTACTAAGCACTGGGTTCATACTCTTGCGAATCGGAACCTCAGAAAATATCACATCTAGGTTTGAAAAATAATACTGAAGTCTCCCTGTTCTATAAAATAAACTAGACAAAACACTACATGATATGCCATATGTCAGTGGTAAATGGTGATATGTTAATCCTTCTGCTACTGATTCAGGTAACTTCATACAGACATAACAATTACTAACTTCCATGGTGTCTACATATTGAAACAATAACTTTGTGAAAACGTTTAAACTAGTGTTGTTGTCAGCTACTTCATGATGAATTTCTGGTTCACTTTCTGCCATTAGTTCTACTCTATTGCCCTTCATGTTTGCTGTCCTCTCCTTAGTTTCATTATTAATCTTTTTATCTATTATCATAAGGTAAGGAACTGCTACAATCAGGACTAACCATACTATAAGCACCATTACTAGACTACATATGCATATTGCACAGCATCTTCTACAACATTTCTGTTTTGGTCTCCCAGTAACTCTATCGTCAGGCATTTTTCGACAAGGAAGATTGCTCTTCTTATCTTTTCTTCTTTTCTTTAGCTTATTCTTTTGCTTAGTCAGGGTGGTCTTGTTTCTTCTTCGTACGTCAATTCTGCACTTGTTCCTTCGCCACCACTGTCACTTGATTCTGAGCTTTCAAAATCTTCAAGGATGATGTAAGTCCAGTCAGGACCCTTGAATTTGTTATTCACAAGTTTCAGTCTTTTGTTTCTTCTTTTCACAGTTTTATTTTCTTGTTCGGTTTGACTTGATACTTCAGGTACTTGATCTGGATCTTCACTTCTGGTTGTTATGTGGTACTTCACTCTTTTAATGACACTCGGCCAATGATTTCCTTTTCTTGTTTTCTTTGTTGGCACTGTTTCTTTGTTTTCGTCTTTAGAGATCTCGTTAATTTCACTGCTTAGCACTGTTTTGTTTTCTTTGATTACTTTTTCTTCTGTTTTGTCTTTTTCAGGTCTGATTGGTTTCTCTGTAACAGCTCCGCTGTGAGTTTCCAATAATTGACCTTGTTCTTTGTTTATTTCTTCAAGTTCATGTTTTTCAAGGTTTTCTTCTTCTGTGTACTCTTCTTGATCTAACTTTTTCTGATCAAGGCTTATTGCACTGTGAACTTCTGCAGCCTGACCGGATTCTTCTAGACCTATCTGTCCCTGATCAAAGTCTATTAGGTCTTCACTGTTTTGAGTCCAGTTTTCTTTCCCTGTCTGACCTTGCTCAGGATTTCTTAATGTTTTTTCTTCTTGTTCCTGAACTGCTTCTTCTTCACCTATCTGATCTTCTTCAATTTCTTTCAATTTCACTTGACTTCTTGTTCTGTGGTATACTTCAGGAACTTCTACCACTGGTATCCAATCCTGACTTGTGCTCGGTTGTTCTTCTTCAGCTTCTCTGGAATCTCGAACTTGAGATCCTACAGCTGGGCAACCTTCAGCTTCTTCAGTGATTGGCGTTGTCTGAGGATTCTCTTCCTCGGGATCTGGTACTCTCTTGGTGTGACTTACATGAATCCAATTAGGAAAACCGGCACACTTCACTGCTGTATTCGTTGTCAGTATGACTTGACACGGTCTGCCCCATCTAGGTGATAGACACGTTTCTCTGGTGTGATTCTTCACTACCACCCAGTCACCAGGATTCAGATCATGTTCTTGCTCGGGCTGCCTGGAAACTGCGTCTTCTCCAACCTGATGAGAGACAGAACGCACTAGGTCAGCAAATCCTTTGCAATAGTCCAAAACCATATCATCAGATATATTCACCAGTTTGTTTGTGGGAACATGTGTTTGTCTCATTGCTCTTCCCATCATTATTTCATGTGGGCTCAATCCTGTGGTTCTGTCAGGTATACTTCTGAGTCCCATTAAAACGAGTGGCAATGCATCTGGCCACTCTAATGATGTTGATGCACACATTTTTCCCAGTCTTGACTTTATAGTGCCATTCAATTGTTCAACCACTCCAGAAGCTTCTGGACGATATGCACAGTGAAGTTTCTGTTTGATTTTAAATGCTTCACAGATTATTTGAATCACTTCACTGTTAAAATGTTTTCCTCTATCTGATTCCAAAGTTACTGGAAAACCAAACCTAGGAATGAGCTCTCGTAGCAACAGTTTTGCAACTGTAATGCTGTCATTTCTCCTAGTAGGGTAAGCCTCCACCCACTTTGAAAACAGACACACAATGACTAGTACATATTTCAGCCCTCTACATGGTGGTAACTGTATGAAGTCAAACTGAAGTCTCATAAATGGACCTTCTGCCTTTCCAATTTTTCCAAATCCAATTACTGTCTCCCTCCCCGGATTATGCATCTGGCAAGTTAGACATCTCTGGCAAAGACTCTCTGCAACAGCCCTGAATTTGGGATTGTACCAATTTTGTCTGAACAGCCTAATCATTGCATCTCTCCCTATGTGTGTGTCTCCATGATGCATTCTAGCCATTTGTGAGAGTAAACAGTCTGGCATGACTGGTCTGCCATCAGCACTGATCCATACTTCATCATCTCCTCTTTGGGAACAACCCACTTTGATCCACAAATTCTTCTCACTTTCATCAACCTCATCTTGCAATTTCTTCACCTCATTCCAAGTTTCAGGTGGCATATACAGCATAAGTTGGCAGCTGATTCCCATTCTTTCCACCCTCTTATTGACTGACATTCTGGTTTTGGCACAATGTTGAGCCACCAGATCTGCATATCTGTTGCCGACTACCACCCAGTCATCTCCTGACTGGTGTGCGGCACATTTCACCACAGCCAATTCTTTTGGTGATTGTATTGCTTCTAGCAATTCCCTTACAAATTGTCCATGTTTAATGGGGGATCCTGAAGAAGTCATGAAATCCCTCTGCATCCATAGTTGGCCAAAATCGTGCACAACCCCGTAACCATATTGGCTATCTGTAAATATGGTCACTCTCTGATTCCTCCCAATTTTGCATGCTTTTATCAACGCAATCAATTCAGCTACTTGTACAGATTTGACTCCTGGTAAATAGGATGCTTCAACTATTCCAGTTAATTCACATACCGCATAGGCAGCAGTTAGTTTACCATCTTCATGTCTTTGACATGAACCATCAACGAATAGCTCCCTGTCTGGCTTTTTAAGAGGCTGTTCCTCTATATCTGGGCGTGGTTTTGTGCATAATTCTGTAATTTGTATACAATCATGTTCATCGTCTTCATCATCTTTAATTCTCTCATGACGTGGGTCTGGTAGTAAGGTTGCTGAATTTATTATAGTACACCTTACCATATTAACATTTTCAGCACCCATTATTATTCTTTCATATTTAGTCAACCGACTAGGAGTAAGATGCTGAGTTCGGGTTCTTGTCAACAGAATGACAACTGCATGTGGAACATACACTTTTACAGGGTGTCCCATCACAATTGACTCACTTTGTTCAATGCTCAAACAAGTAGCCGCCACTGCTTTTAGGCATCCTGGCAACGCGGCTGCTACTGGGTCCAATGTAGCAGACAAATATGCTATAGGACGTCTTTCTAGTCCATGTCTTTTAGTTAGGACAGAAAGTGCACAATTTTCTCTCTCATGACAGAACAATGCAAATTCTCTCTTATAATCAGGCATGCCTAAGGCAGGTGCTTAACATAGTGCATTTCTCAATTTTACAAAAGCTTCTACACTTTCATCCTCCCACTCCACAGGGTCCTTTGCTTTCTTCTTTGTCATGTTAATTAAGGGCTTAGCTAACATGGAAAATCCTGGTATCCATTGTCGACAGTAACCTACTATTCCTAGGAACATTCTCACTTGTCTTTGTGTTACAGGCATTTGCATTTTCTTTATTAAAGCTACTCTTTCAGCTGTTACTCTTCTTTTTCCTCTCTCAATTTGGTGTCCCAGATACTTAACAGCTGTTGTACAAAATTGCAATTTTTCAGGTGAGACTTTATGCCCTTCTTCTGCCAAAAGATTTAATAATGCTATGGAATCAACCACACAGTCCTCTCTGGTGTCCGATGCCACCAATAAGTCGTCGATATATTGGACTAAAACTGAGCTTCCTGGCATCACTAATTTTTCAAGGCACTTTTTCAGTATCTGGTTGAAAATAGAAGGACTTTCTGTGTACCCCTGAGGAACACGATTCCACACATAAACTTTGTTCTCAAATTTAAATGAGAAAAGATACTGGCTGTCTGGATGTAATGGTATTGAAAAGAACGCTTGACACAAATCAATTACTGTGAACCATCCTGCACTCCACGGAATCTGATATAAAATTACTGCAGGATTTGGTACTATGGGACAACATGGTTCTACAATCTTATTTATTTTCCTCAGGTCCTGAACAATCCTATATTTTCCACTAGGTTTCTTTAATCCCATTATTGGTGAATTACATGGGCTACTCATTACTTCTTTTAGTATGTTTTGTTCTACCATTCGATTTATTTCTTCAATGACTCCTGCTTTTACTTCTGCACTCATTTTGTACTGTCGGGTATTTGGGTAAATTGCACCTTCCTTTACAGTAATTTTAACTGGATCTATTTTAGCCATAAGTCCTACTTCTTTTCCGGTGAAATCCCATACTATGGGGTTTACTGTATCTTTTAATTCTTCTGGCAACTCATCTTTTGTTATTAACGAAAACATCTCGTCTACTTCAGTACCTTGGTTTGCAATCATAATTTTATATACATGATCTTCATCTGGTGTCTGAACTGCCACACCATCCGGTGTGCAGAAAATGGTACAATTCATTTTGCACAACAAATCCCTACCTAATAAGTTTACTGGACTAGAATCACACACTACAAATTGATGCATTTCTCTGAAGTTTCCAATTTTAACTTCCATGGGTTCGGTAAGAGGTGTTCTAATCCGCTGATTAGCTACCCCCACTACTTGGATATTTTCACCAGAGAGAGGAAGGTCTGGAATGTCTGCTGTTCTCACAGTAGACCGGGTAGCACCAGTGTCCAAAAGGAAAGTAATATTATTACCTTTCACATTCCCTTCAACATATGGACCTGACTGATCTACCTGTAAGGATGCGCCAAGTATGCACTCCTTCTTCCCCTCTCCTAGGCACCGTCATGGACTGTATTGACAGAAATCGTCCTGCAAAAGAAATTGTGATGTCATATAATCATTCTTACCACTTCCTTCTGGATATCCGATGTCTGTACCTTGCTTTGCTCTGCTTACATTACCCTGAATTGGTGCAGGTGGCAACTGACTCTGAGGATTTGCACCCTGCTGTGAGTCATTCTGCGTCTGTGGATTTAAATTTTGATTTGGGCCATTATTATTCTGAATCTTTTTACATTCATCCTTCCAATGCCCCAATTTTCCGCATCCATGACAAGGAAATTTCTTTTTAGCTTCTTCTCTACTCATTTGTCCTCTAAATTTTCCACCATTCCCAGTATCACCATTCGTTCCAGAATCTTTTCCTTGATTTTCACTCGGATTTTCCAAATTAATTCCCTGCTTTTCTGCCATTTTCACCTGAGCCCACATCACTTTTTCCTGCAATTTCTTGTGTCTATCCTCAATATCGTCTCCACAATATTTTGCATACTTCAGAATCTCATCTATGGGCTTTCCCTGCCAACACAGCATATGCTGTTTAATCACCTGACAAATTTCTGGCTTTAAACCATAAACAAATCGATACACAAACTGACTCATGTTTTTGTCTCCAATGTCCTCAAATCCACTATACTGTTTAAATACCTGCAATAAACGCTCATAGTAAGAATGTACTGATTCATTAGCTTCTTGGGTAGTTCGATCTATTTTTACCCAATCTGTTTCTTTCGGTGGTATTTTCCCTTTCAGGTAAGTTATCACTTGCTGATACCTTTTCATCACATCATTTGATGGGGCACTTGTCTTCGGATCTCTAGGATATTCATCACTAGGCCAATCAACTGTAATTTTACAATCTGTCCACAAATCGGCAGGTACCACTATGTCAAATAAACCATCCAAATTCTTCAACAATACTTTTGACATTTTCACAAACCTGTCAACCTGCTTGTACCATTCAATTGGTTTTTCTCTCAACTTTGGAAAATCATTCGTAAATGACAAAATATCCTGTCTGCTCCATGGGACATGTACATATCCTCCTCCCGCAACTTCTCGCATTGGATACATTTGGTCTGCTTTCCCTGTTTCCTTCATCACATATTCTGATGCTGTTCTACTTGTTCGTGCTTCTTCCTTTTTCTTGGCCCACCTAGTTTTCCATTTATCTAGGTCTCCCCATTTTTGCAAAACTAACATTAATTCTCTTATTTGTAATCTTCTTCCAGAGGCATTCATATTTTCTAAATCTTTGTCTGAAAATTCTGCTCTATAGGGTTTCTGTAGTACCTTTGATCTCCCTATTTCTATTCCCATCTGTAGTGCTAAATTGGATAATTTTTCATGAAATAACCTTACATTTCTGGTGATACTCCTGCATAGGAACAATAATTCTTCTTCATCATAGGTATTTAAGCGTTCTAGTCCTACATTTCCTGCTATTATTTCTTCTAATTTGACTTTCAATTTATGAATGTTTATTATTTTCGGAGGTGTGCACTATTTAACTGACCCTTGCCCCCATCTTTCTAGATCTTCAGGTGTTACTATGGTGGCACTTTTTGCTCCCGATGAAGTTATTAAACTTACATCTTTTGAACATCCAGGTACATCTTTTCTGGGAGTGCTATTTACAGAACCTCGAATAGGCAAGTCCATGAGTGATATTGTGGATTCACAGTCACTAAATTGATCCTCAATTATAACTGGAGCTTCAGGTTTGGGATTATTCACAGCAGTAGGTGTAAGTATCGGTGGAGGACAGCTTCCCTGAGTAGCATATAATGGAACTACTGGACCAATTGTTACAGGTATGGTCAATAAATCAGGATGTACTTTTATCTGAGTTATTTTCTGTATTAATTCTGTTCTGGTCTTTTCTAGGGCTTCTTTTTCTTTGTCATGAAGTATTCTACTAGTGGTGAATTCATGCATTACCTGTGGCACTAATGGAGTTTTCGGTGGTGCACTTGGGGTGCATCCACTTGTCCCTTCCTGATATGGTGGGGGATTTCTTAACATTTCCTCCATAAATTCGTCTTCAGACTCCTCATTTCTCATTAGATGTTTTGTCTTTTCTGTGCACTTACTTCCTAATTTCTCCTCTGCTGTTAACAATGGATATAATCCTTCTGTAATCATTGCCCTTCTCCATTGTTTCATCTGACCATCCCTAGACTCACGTAGATATCTGGGAAAAAATCCTGGATAACTCCTATTACTTCTAGATCTATCCCGCTCAAATGCCTCGGTTTCCCATTCTTCTAGAGCTTCGTATTGAGTTAGTCTAGGTCTGGGTTCTAAGTCATTCATCCTCAATCTCAAATTCTGAAGAATTCGCCCATTGAACGTGCCATTCTCGGGAAATGCTAGTATTCCATCATTTTTGGTATATTCTATCCAATTCTCCATCCATACACAAGTATGATAACCTCTCTCCATCATCATAAATGAAGCGGGCGTTTTAGCTGGTGGAATAATAATTCCTTCTCTAGTTTTGAGTGGTTTATCCTTTTTAAAATAGTTCTTAATCTTTTGCAGAAAGGACATTTTTCTCTTCTCTCCGTACATTCTATCTAATCTTCGGTGTACAAAATTATATTCTTCAAAACCTAGGAATCTCCTATCCGGACGAGTTCCTGTTAAAGTCGGCTCGCGTTTTAACATGCAATTTTTATCCACTAAGATTTTAGCTTCTAAAATATCAACCAATCAAGTCTCTCCTAACTTTTATTTCTGAACCAATCCTTGCGCGGCCTTTTGGTGACGTTTATCTGTTAACGCCTCCTTTACAATCTGCTCTTTTCTGTCCCTGCTGGTTTAACCAATCCCAGCGCGGCACCTATGACGTCAGTACTACTCCTGACTACTGACCCCTCCTTTACAAGGGTTTTTCCACACCCGCTGATTCAACCAATCTCAGCGCGGCGTTTTGTGACGTCAGCTCCCTCTCCGGCAACTGACCCTCCCTTTACAAAAATGTACGCAAACTTATTTTCTCTATAAATCTTAATTAAATTTCAGTAACAACATAAAACATTCGCTATCGTGCCAGTTTCTCTAAAATAGAAAAGATAGTTTTCTCTCACACTTAGTAAAACCTTTCCGTTTACTAAACATACACTACGAGTAAAACACTTCCGTCTACTCTTCACACAAGCTCCAGAAGTACCTGTTACTTCTCCAATGTTACCCTTTCTAGGTGATATAACATCAAATTTTTACCAGCGTACTCTTTTTGCTATTTCTTACACACATAGAGTCCCTAACGAGTACTGAAAGTCCTGCTTAACTTTTCAGTACTAATTCTGCCTGACAGATAACCTCACTGCAGTATGGCTTCCACTTACCATCCACTATTTCTTTTACTCCGGGGTATTCTGGACAACATAAAACAAAACTCAAAATTTAAGCGGATGTTAGTTCATAAAAATACAAATAAAATTCTCATTACCCAATTAACAAAAAGTAACCATCCTCTGATAACCAGAAAACTGATCCAGCGCGATATTAGCAAACAGCATTCATACACTAGATTTTCACTTGGGCCCATACATTCATACTACGCTAATACTTACGCTGGGTTTTATCAGTTGTTACTCTCTATCAAAATCCCTGCTACCAATTACCTTCTGATTGAAGAGTAATGACTTACCAATGAATCCTTTGCTAATTGGGAAATTTAAAATGATTGACATTCATTATAGTACATAATCCTGAAATAACCACTGAGTCAGGAAGTTTTAAAATGTTTATCTAAAGATTTAGCAGAGTAAAATACAGAGCCACATGGTACTTAATCGCAATACCCAAGATTAAGCATAAAAATGATTATTGCTAATCAATGACGGTGTTTAAAGAAGAGGAGAAGATAGAGACAGCAGCGCAACTAAAGGTTGCATTATATTTACCTAAGTGCGAGAACCAAAACCCCTTAGCCAAGGAGTTGAAAGAATAGGACCCAGGAAGGATGAAGAGCAAAGACTTCTTCCAGGATCAGGACCGGACCGGTGACCTCTCTACAACGACGCCTGCGTCGTTCCCCTCTCTGATACTCGACTTCTCTCGATTCTCCCGTGCCTTCCTTCTAATGGACTCCGCCGCCCCTTCCTCAGGACCTCTTCTGGACAGGGATTCAGTCAGCAACCGATCAGCTTGGCAGTCTGGGGCTCTTCTGTGTGTTCTGAGAGTCAGCTCTAGCTAATTAGCTAATTCTATATCTGTTATACCCTTCTACGCCCATGTACCTCCCCTTAATGTTGCTAAAATATGGGACCACTACTTCTGATTGGACAGGGACAGGAGGTGGATTCTCGCACCATGTTGATTTGGCCTAAATTGTAAAGCCTATTGTCTTTACGTTCCCACCCCTTCAAATTAATACATTCGCTTTATTTCCCACCCGTCTCATGACAAATGTAAACCAATTTTCATACACATTGTATCAATGTGTGACAGGAAAGTGCTAGTACAACATCTTCGGACATCAGGTTACGGCCTTGGACTTCGTCCAGGTTGACTTCATTTCGCAGGCACACAAGGCACATGCGCAGAACCATTTGCCTCTCGAGTTTCAGGTCACCAACCCAGGCCCAAGTTTACGAACTAATAAAAGTGCAAGAAGAAAATATTAGAATCACAAATAAAATGTTTCACTGTATACCCACTATTTCTATTCTATTCCCAATTAAATATATATACTATCCCGCGTTAGTAGCGTTAGGAAACAACAATTTAATAATGACATGAGAGCAAGCTGAAGCATGTGAAAACATCAAGCAGCCATTTTAATGCACACTGCGCAGAAGCAGAAGTTTCCCACCAAGCAAAGAAAGACGTCACACCATGTGATATGGTTGCGACATGCGCATTGAGCTTTCCCGCGCATAGCGGCCATTTTGAATTACAAACAAGCGTTATTCATTAGTAAAACACATAGGCAAGCATCCCTTTCTTTTGTGTCGTGAATGCAAAGGTTAGTATTAACAATACAAGTTTAATAAATTAATACTGTGAGGAGGATTGAATACAAGCAAGTTTCATTTATGAAACCTTGCTCCATCAAGGCGATGGGCTATGAGAAATCGTGGCGGTGCACCCTCTGGGGGACGGTGTCCCAATGAGCGATGCGCTCGTTCGACCGCAAATGTGGCTGAGAAGCTGGGACGTTCAAAAAAGGTCAGTAGGAGTTGCTCCACAAAGATCTCGGGCTGCCCCATGTTGGCAGTTTCTGCTATTCCCGAGATGCAAATGTTATTCCTCCAGGATCTGGCCTCTATGTCCTCATTCTTAATTGCCACTTGCTTTAGAAGGCATTCCATTTTGTCCAGGCGTTTTTGCATTGTTGTGGTGTTGCCCTCCTGGCTGGAGATTCTTTCTTCCGCGCCATCAATCTGGACACCCTGCCTGTTCATCCACTCACCCAGACTATCCATACGGCCCGCTAGTGTGTCAAATCGCATCTCCTTAGCGCCAAAGCCTGCCCTGAGCTCGGCCATTACAGCAGAGATATCACATGGGGTGGGCCTCCTCAGTGCCGCAGCCCGAAGTTTCCTCAGAGTCCGACTGTGAGCACCGATGTCCGGTGGGCTGGCGCGCTCAAAGGTGAGCCTTCTCTGTTTTGGGTCCGAACATCCCATGGCGAGGCCCCCAGCCAAGCAGCGCTCCGGCTGCACGTCAGTGGTTTACGTGCCAACTGTGCAGTTTCTTTACTCTCCTCTCCACCCCTGCCCTCACCAATGCTGGTGGGGAAGGTCCAGGCAATTGTTGCAGATCCTGTTATGTGAGGGGGTATATCACGGGTGAATCCCACTTTCACCGGGCTGTACCATAGTCCTACACTCCAGGACAGGCGGAGGGGCCAGCGGGAAGCAGGTAGTGTGTAGATGTACCCAATGGGGCACCACGTATCGAATCTGGGTCAGTAGGAGGCCTGATGGTGGTGACTCCCAGCCACTACAACATCGCTGTAGTTGGCCTTGGCCGCAGATCTTTCAGTGACTTCTTGGTTTTGGGCAGGCGCTGGTAGGTCAGCAGGTCGCAGCACCTCCGCCCTCGCTGCACTTAATAGCGCAGAGCAACAGCGTAGGCAGATCAATATCCAGGCCAACAAGGATCACTCACCGGCGTTTCAAGGGCCCCGCCTCCACTTCTCGGTGGTTTCTTTAGGGCAGGATGCGACCGCAAGAAGCGGGCCCTGACTTGAGGCGCAGTTCAGCCAGAGGCAGCCGGCTCACCGCTCCTGCGCAAGCCCAGGCATCGCATAGCCCACGTCTCTCCAGCGAGGAGGGGCCGCTCACTCTACGATTCACAGTACAGGGAAAGCAGGGGGGAGGTCTCCCACGACCGATGAGATCGGGCGATCTTGGCCTCAGGCTCGCCCGCGGCCCCTGTCACCGCGGGGCCTCCGAGGCTGTATTGGCAGTGTGGCCTCGCCCCCGGCCCTCCGTTGGTTGCAGGCATCGGATCCTCGGCCAGGCACCCCTCCTGCGCTCTTCCAACTCACTGCATCTTTAGCCAGCCATATAAGCCAAAATGTGGGATTTACTGCGGCGGCAAACAGCAAAACAAGGACCATCGGGTCCGGAGCCTCACAGAGATGCGGCCATCTTGGTGGCGGTCGATGGGCACGCCCCTGTCATTATTTTGTTACTGCTGCGTTGTCTAGAGCGGTGTTAAATGTCCTAAGAAGACCTGCCTGGTCTTCTTAATGTCACGTGTCGCCTGCATGTAATACATAATTGCTTTCTGACATCTAGAGTATTTAAGGCTCTCTCTGTTGCATTTGAGGGATTTTGGAAAAGAGCCTGCAATGTTATGCACTGGTTGAGATATAAACGTGACCCTATCTTAGGTAAGAATTTTTCATGTGTTCTTGTGATTACCTTATCCTTGCATATGGTTATGTATGGTTGTGTACTTTGAATGCCTGAAATCACTCATCCTTAATGTTGTGATTGTCAATAAAATGCTGTCTTTTGTGCAATATGTTTCAGTGAGGCACTGTGCATGTGTCCAAACTGTGCTTCCTTTCATTAGACCTGATAGCACAAAATTGAGATTCCACTGGGGAGTTGGAACTGAGACTTCAGGGAAGAGTGTTTTGTGTCCTTCCATGTATCTTGACTAGTGGGACTGTAAAAGCTTGCATAGCATGTAGTCCTCTCAGATAAGCCGAAATAGCTCTCAAGCATACTCTTAACGAGTCACAGTCAGCTTCATCAGTTAGATCATTGAGGCACTAAACTATGACTGTGCTGGAGCATGTGTTTCTGAACTTTGTGATCTTGGCCTAGTATCCAATATCGATTTACCTTTAGGGCCTACCACTTTCTAGTGGATGTGCACAAATACTTTACAGATTGCCTCTTTAGTTTAGCCTGACTGCTCTGTGCCAAGCTACCAGATGGTGAATACAGGTAAACTTTTAGTGTGTACGACACTTACCCTGACTAGGATTGTGATTCCTGCTTGGACAGGGTGCATACTCTGCCAACCAGAGACTGCAGTTTCTAACATTGGTGATCAGAGGTCAGTATATGACTTGTATTTGTGCATTACATTCAGTGATGGGTGTACACTACTTCCATATCTCAGACCACTACATACCAGCATACTGTTTTGCTTTTTATTTTTTGTAACCTCTATGAGTTTTTTCATCAACCATGTCTCAATCTGGGAAGCCAGCAGTTTTAGTGGAGTTAGAGCAGGAGAAGTTTTAAACCTACACGGTGTCCCAGCTCAAAGGTTTCTGCAGGGAGCTCACATGTTCTTTTAAAAGCCTCACTAAAAAAGGAAGAGCTGCAAAAGACGCATAGGGCCTGGTTAGCAGCTAGGGATGCAGCTGTGCACCTAGAGGATGAGAATATTGTTATGGAGAAGGAGGAGGAACCAAGCTTGCATCTGGAATGGCTGGAGGATCCAGCATTGCATGTGGGGCGGGGGGCAGCCTGAATGGTGGATGAGCTCCCTTCAGAGCTGGCAGTTGTGTTTCATCTAAAAGCATATCTGCGACAGAGTTGAAAGACAGGCCGGAAGAAAGGAAGCTCCAGTTGGAGCTGGCAAACCTCAATGTGGATGTAGAAAAGAAGACTTTGGTAATGGAAAAGAATAAATTGGCCATGGAGGAAAGGAAAATGTTTCTGGCTCAGGAGCTGAGCTGGATTTAAAAGCAGAGAGGGCAGAATAATATTAATAATAAAAACATTTATAAAGCGCACAGCTACCTCAAACAGAGGTTTCCCGGCGCTACACAGACTACATCAGCAACCTCACAACAGACAGATATTATCCCTGCTTAAAAAGTCATGTTTTTAAGGCCTTCCCGAACTCGTATTCCGATTCAAGTTGACACAAGCATGCTGGCAAAGAGTTCCACAGTCTTGCGGTCTTTACCGAGAAGGATCTACCCCCTTGTCTGGCCTTAGCATACCGTGGGACGCAGAGCAGTCGCTGGTGGTCGGATCTAAGTGTCCGTTCCTTTTGATATGGGTTGAGCCGACGCTTGAGATAGCTTGGGCCCCTATCACCCATTGCTTGGAAAGCAATGGTCAGTGCCCTGAATTCAATCCTCTTAGCCAATGGGAGCCAATGTAGGTTCCTCAGGTGGGGGGATTTATGCTGCCGGAAAGGGACCCGGCAAATCAGCCTCACTGCGGCATTCTGAACCATCTGTAGTCTATGTATCAGGTAGGCTGGTAGCCCCAGATACAAGCTGTTGGCGTAATCCAACTGTGAAATCACCAGCGCATGGACTATTATCCTGCGGTTCTCCTCTGGAAGCAAATGGATGAATTTCCTTATGCAACGCAACCTCCCATAGCATGTTGACGAAATCTAACGTACTTGTGTTGTAAAGGATAAGTCAGTTTCCCACTTAATGCCAAGATTTTTAGCTGCCTCTGTTGGAATCGGCGGAGGTCCCATGTCTGTGGGCCACCAGAGGCACAATGCAGGAGGAGGTGACTGACCAAAAAGCAGGACCTCCGTATTATCTGCATTTAATTCCAAGCAGTTACTATTCATCCAGGTTGAGATATTTGTCAGACATTCCTTGAAATTGTGGAAGGCGTCAGCGGAATGTTCTTTAAAAGAGAACACCAGCTGGGTATCATCCCCATAGGAAACCATCTTCACCCCACCTGATGCAATGAGTGCCGACAGTGGTGCCAAATAGATATTAAAAAGCAACGGACTCAAGGCAGAGCCCTTAGGCACTCCGCACACTAAAGGTTTTTGAGTAGATTGAAATGGTCGCAAGAAAACCTGTTGTGAATGATCCTCAAGATACGATCGGATCCACGAGAGAGCCACCCCTTGGATGCCGGACTGTTTTCATCTTTCCAGTAAAATTGAGTGTGAGACAATGTCGAATGCTGCCGATAGGTCTAACAGTACTAGCATAGCTGATGCACCACCATCAACAGTCATCCTCACAGACTCAGCCACTTCAACCAGGGCTGTCTCTGTACTGTATCCAGTGCGAAAACCTGATTGGGTATCATGAAGGAGGCCATTCTCCTCGATGAAATCAGCTAACTATCGCTGAACCATCTTGTCCAGCATTTTCTGCGGGTGCCGGTAAAAGGGAAATAGTTCGAAAGTTACTTAGCACAGCTGGGTCAACGTTAGCCTTCTTCAACAGTGGAAGTAGGAATGCCTGTTTCCAAGTAGCTGGAAAGATGACCTCTTTCAGCGAGGGATTCCAAATATGGTTCAACACCAGGTTTAACAAAGGGCCCCAAGATCTAAAAATCTGTGGGGGGCAAGGATCTCCAGGAGAACCGGACTTGCATCTCTGCAGTTCAGCCAGAGATTCCTCTGCTTTGATAGGGCGAAACACCGTGAAGGAGCTCGAGGTGTTATAAGTACTACGATGCTGTATAGTCACAGCTTTTGCCCTAACCGGGAATGAGGAATACAATTTTGGATTTTTTCCTCGAAGAAGTCTGACAGGCTTGCACAGAGGGAGGGGGGTGGGTGGCTGATACCCTCCGAGGCTGCCAGGTTGGTAAAAGATCTGACAATCTTAAAGATTTCTTTTGCCGAGTTTCCTGAGCTCTCTATGCGGTGAACCAAGTATTCTCTCCTTGCCCGCCGCATTGATTTGTGTAATTCCTTCAGTGCCTCCTTATAAGTATCCTCTGCAACAGGATTGTAGTCCCTTCTCCAGCAGCGCTCTAACCTTTTGCATCTGCTCTTTTCCATTTTTAGTTCAACTGAGAACCAGGGGGCGGTCGGTGAAGTTCTCGCGGAGGTGACTGACCTAAGTGACGCCACTGTAGCTAGGGTGGCTGTAATCCATGAGTTGAAACAGGAGGAGTCTCTGTCGGGATACTCCGACAGCTGTGGCTTTGTTGCCTGTAAGGTAGACCCCAGTATATCTATATTTATCTTTTTCCAATTTCTCTTTAATTCACTTCACTTACTGCTAGGCGATTGCTTGGTCTCCATGTCAAAAGAGAGAGGAACAAGAAAATGGTCCGTCCAAACTAAACGGAGGGGGTCCTCCACTTCCAGATTTTGGATGTTAGAAAAGACTAGATCTAAAGTATGTCCTCCACTGTGAGTAGGAGAAGTGACACACTGTGTAAGGTTGACACCGTTAAGAGTCGAGATTAAGTGAGAAGCCTGGGTGCAACACATGTCATCGACATGTAAATTAAAATCTCCTAGAACGGTAAAGTTGGCATAGTGTAGAGGCAACTGGGCAATGGTATTGCACAGTTCTGGCGTAAGGGTATGAGGACAGTCTGGTGGCCTATATAGCAATAACCCAGCAAAGGAGCAGACTGGCGAGATCTTAATACAGAAGTTTAAACCATCAATGTTGCCTAATTTATTCAGTTTCGATGTAGAGATCTTCCAGGAGTCCTTTAAAATAATAGCCACTCCTCTCCCCCTCCTATCACCACTTCGATTGGCGCACATAATTCGGAAACCTGGGGGGATAGCCAGGGTCAGGTCTGGATTGGAGTCCATCCTCCAAGTTTGTGCGAGGATTACCTGGACAAGAGTTAACCCTTAAAGACATAAGCGATTCTCTTGACCATATTCTGGTCTTACCTCCTGCAATTTGACCAGAGTCGCTGGCGCTGTTCTTGGTCCTGACGCGGTTGGGCGCAGACGGGCTTGCCTTTGACGCGCACGTCCGCGTCATGGGTTGCATTAAATAGGCACCGGGGAGCCAGTCACCAAAAGCTAGACTGCTCACCCGGCAAAATGGCACCTAAAATGTGTCCCAGCCCCTGGAGGAAAGATGGCGCACCACACGGAAACCGAGAGCAGGAAGATCACGTTTGTGCCCACTTTCGTAGGTTAGTGCTGGAATTAGCTAATGTTGTGTAGAACTTTGGCAAATCACAGTACATTCAATGATTAAAAATAATGTGAAGCATAGAGTCGGAGCCCCGGTATGCCCTGCAGCGCACCGTGCAACACGCAGAGATGCACTGCCACAATAGCCCTCTGCCCAGAAAGTACACACAATGATCAAAACTAGAAATAAAATATTTAAAAGCGAGGAAGTCATCTGCTTACTCACATAGCAGTCCGCAGAATCAAGCACAGATGGTGGCAGCATTTCTTCAGAACACTCAGAGGGAAAGATACACATACCTAAAAGTCTGGTGCCTGATTATGGAGTGGGAGATGACATAGATCTGTGGTTTCAGGCCTATGAGATTGCTTTGCAGATGCACATGATTCCTGAGAAGGATTGGGGGTGCACTTTTATGGAAGCATTTCATAGGGGAAGGGAGGGACACTTTACTGGCTCTAGGGGTAGAGGATCAGGCAAGGTACCCTGCCATGAAGGAGGCCCTGGTTAGGAGATATGTTCTAACTCCAGAGAAATTTAGGCAGAGGTTTAGGACAAGTGAGAAACTTGGGCCTCAGACATGGGTAGCGAGTGTTGATTATTCCCGCAGAGCACTGGATGGTTGGGTGAAAGGCAGTGAGGTAACAGACTATCAAGGGCTGTATTATTTGATTGCACAGGAGCACATGTTTAGTCTTTGTTTTCCAGAGCTGCGCCAGCACTTGATTGATAGTAAGCTTACTGATCCCAGGAAGCTTACTAAGGAGGCGGACCTCTGGCTCAGCATCAGGATCCAAACGAAGTTGTACGTGGGAGACTCAGCCAAAGGTGGGCAGAGTCCCCAACAGAAGAAGGAGGGGGGGGCAAAAATAATAAGAGCAAGGAGTTCTCTAAAGGGCCCCTAACTAATTCCCAGGGTAAGGATTCCCAACCTCCTGTTATGATTCAGCCATTGCCAAGTTAACATCCAAGAGAACTTGCACCTGCTTTCTCTAGCTGATGGAAGCCACACTCAAGAACCCGCTGTGCCTGAAGGCACTACACAGGAGGAAAACTGCGGAAATGGCAGGTCCTACATACTGCCTGCAATCCTGCTTTGCAATAGCACTGCAGGTTTAAACCCTTCAATTTTAATAAACCCCTTTAAATTAATGTCAGAACGTCGATCCGGCTAAGTCGAATTGTAAATGCTGGCACATAACTAAGGGTTTTAAATTTGGACAATTTTACCATTACTGTTTTACACATGCTCAATTTAAAGTATGGTTTTATAATATGGAATAATTTGATATGATGTTTTACAATTGCAATGGTTTTAAGTGATCACGAAAATAAAGATATTACTTACTTACTTACAACCCCCTGTTGAGAAGAAAAGTTGGATCCCTTTAGGAAAGCCTGCAGTGAAGGGACCCCTGAAGTGTTTTGCATGTAATCAGGAAGGGCACTTCAAGGGGGATCCCAAGTGTCCCAAGCGGGTACAGCCCCCACTGATGGGCAGACACTGGTGGTGGCTAGTGTAGTGCTTGGGGAGGAGTTGGTCCCAGTTAGTGGTGGGGAGCCTAGTCTCACTGGGTAACAGCAAGATGGTCCAGAGAACCCTCATACCTGACAACACTAAGAAGTACAGGCAGTGGGTGACCATCAATGGGAGGAGGGTGGAGGCCCTGAGAGACACAGGAGCCAGCATGACAGCTGTCCAGTGTCATCTGATGTCTGAAGAGGAGGTAGTCCCTAATGTGGTCCACCAAGTAGTTGCTGTAGACAACAGTGAGCACCAATGTGTGGTGGCTCAGGTTCCTTTTGAATGGGGGGGTCTCAGGTTCCTTGAGGGTAGCTGTGAGTCCTTCCATGCCTGTTGATTGTCTGCTGGGCATCGACCTGGAACATACTCCCTGGAAGGAGGTGGAGTTCAGGTCGCACTTGGAGATGTTGCCAGAATGGGTGTGCCTGACCACACGGTCCATGGCAGCCAGAGAGGGTGATTAGAAGGACCTGGAGCCTGAAACAGTGTCCCAGGTTCCTCCCAGGAAGAGGATGGACAAGGGGCGCAGGAAACCTGCTCCTGAAATTCCCAAAGTCCGGGAGGTGGCTGAATCTGAGGGGGACACCCCGGAACCCACAGGGGAAGATGTAGCTGAACTGGGGGGCCTGCCTGAGTTGACCTATTGGCAGCAGGAAGGAGGCCCCACAAGGGAAGAATTCTGTGTGGCACAGAAAGAGTGCCTCACTCTTGTGGGTCTTCAGAGAAAGGGCGAGGACTAGGCAGCTAGGAAAGCCTCAGGATCTCACCTGATCTATTGGGAGAACGATCTCCTGTATAGCAAGCCTAAGGTTGCTGAGCCTGGGGCAGCCCATGTCTGGTGGTACCTCAGAGCTTCAGAGCCTTCCTACTGGGTTTGGCTCATGATGCGCTTCTGGCAGATCATTTGGGGCAGGGCAAGACCTTTGACAGGCTTGTCTCCCACTTCTTTTGCCCTAAAATGAGGGAGGCCTCAGATGCATCCTGTAGGTCCTGTCCTACCTGCCAGACGAGTGGAAAATCAGGATGGAGATGCAAGGCTCCCCTAGAACCGTTTCCTGTCATGAGCACCCCCTTTGAGTGGGTAGGCATTGACATTGTGGGGCCATGGGATCGGACCCCAAGATAACCATGGGCAACAGGTTAATCCTGGTCTTGGTGGACCGTGCCATCCTGTATCCGGAAGCTATCCCGTCTGAGGACGGCAACTGCACCCACAGTGGCCAGGGCACTGATGGGGATCATTACCCGCGTGGTTTTCCCCAAGGTGGTGGTCTCTGACCGCGGTACCAACTTCATATCCTTGTCCATGAGGCCATGTATCCATTATTTCCCCGTATCTTCCTAAAAGATCTCTTCGCTCTGAGAAAAAACACCTTGCTATTGTGCCCAGAGTCAACCGAGTTCGGAGCGGTGGCCGTCTATTCTCTGTCATCGCTGCAAAGTGCTGGAATCAGTTACCAGATTATATTCGGTTTGAGGCCAACCATCTTCTATTTCGCAAACGTCTGAAGACTCTGCTGTTCTCCTGATTTTCCCGATTTTGCGGTTTAGGCTCTGTCTTTAGCGCTGTGAAACCTTTGGTAGCCATGCGCTTTATAAGTGTCTACTCATTCATTCACTCATTCATTCATTCATTCATTCATTCATGTGGAAGGCGCGTAGTGTAACATACAAGTTCACTACCCCTTACCGTCCCCAAAGCAATGAGTTGGTTGAAAGGTTCAACTCTCTCCTGAAGGGCATGATTATGCATCTCTCAGACTCCAGGAGGCGTAAGTGGGACGTTCCCATGCCATGCCTCTTATTTGCCTACAGTAGCGGGGTTACCTTCAGTCCTTTTGAACTTCTGTATGGGCACCCTATGAGAGGACCTCTCAGGTTGGTAAAGGAGGGCTGGGAAACCGAAACTTGATGCTTGACCTACAGCACATCATCGATGCAGCCCAGCAGTAAGAAACAGAGGGTCATCTCAATGACTGCTCCATCACCTCCCCTCGGCAACATCCCCAGGTGTCGGCGACTCCACAACTCTGCACCGCCGCCAGAAACCGACGCTTCACTTGCTTCCATGACGCCTCACGTCCTTCATGCAACACACTGTCCTCGAGGGCTGCTGTACCAATGACCTGCGTAGCAGTAAGGAACCGATGCCGCATTTGCTTCCCCAACGCCTCACCTCCCCTGCGTCTTGCATCGTCTCTGATTTCCGATGCCTACAAGGTGCTGTACCAGAGTCTGCGCGACTCCCAATGCCAGCACTAGCTCCAAAGAGGTCGGACTGACTTTGTGGAGTCGTTGATGTCAAGCGCGACCAGATAGCCCCATTGGAGCTATTGTTTTCTAAGAGCTATAACTTTATTTACTATTGAAAAATGTATATCTTGAATTGTGTATTTTGGATTTCTGCTGTTTTGGTCTTGTTTTACTCAGATACATATTGGCTATTTTTCTAAACTGGTGTGGAGTACTTTTGTGGTGTTTTCACTGTGTCACTGTGTGTGCACAAATACTTTACACATTACCTCTTCAGTTTTGATTGACTACTCTGTGCCAAGCTACTGGAGTGTGAGCACAGGTAAACTTTTAGGGCCCGATTCACAAAGGTAAACTGAGACAAAAAACTATTTTTGGTCTCAGTTAAACTCAAGTCCAAAGCTTAAGTTTAACTGAGACAAAAGTCTAACTTTACTACTTGTAAATGCCCTTTGTGAATACCGAAAGTCATAAAGGTAGACTTTCGTCTCAGTTTACCTTTGTGAATCGGGCCCACCATGTGTACTACACTTAAGCTGTCTAGGATTGTTGTTCCTTCTTGGACAGGGAGTATACTCTGCCAGCCAAAAAACACAATTTCTAACAAATAGTAGTCCAAAAGGGATTTGGAACTAGTTTATTAGGCCGTCATCTGTATGTATATGCAACCCATGGACATGATAAGTAAAATGTCCAAATGAGTAGAAACATCTAAGCTGCACTGTGTAAACAAATATATATATATATATATATATATATATATATATATATATATATATATATATATATATATATATATATATATATAAATTGGCCCCAAAGCACAATTTCTTCAGCTATCCTCATACTATAAAACACCCAACGCATGATTAACATCCCCTGCACAAAACCTAAAAGGCACATTGAATGCTCCCCCCCTTGCCATAGAAATAAATCAGGGTGGAGCAGCCAAAGTTGCATGCCGTTCTACTGGCCAGAATAACTGGCCGGTAAAATTGGGTCCAATGTTCCCGCACCAGGGAAAACTGGCAGGGGGAACACAGCGCAAATTGTGATCAGGAGGAGCGGTATGCCACGCTGGCATACTGCTCCACCAGACTTGTAAGAGACGTAATCAGTTCAGTAGCAGGTACAATGTCTGAGAAACTTCTTAAACACAATCCATAGATTTAACGATACTGGTATCAACAGGCTAGGTAGCTTGGGAACACCATGAAAACAAAATTGCAGACAGCAAAACAGCAAATTAACTGCATTGTTTATTTACTTTGACATTTTTTGTATCAACTTCTCAAACATTTTAAAGATGCCTATTTTATCTCAACTAAACACAAAAGGTTTGTTTTTGAAGTCTGGGAAGGAGAGGGAACACTCTGGGTCATATCAACCAAAGATCTCCAAGTTCTGAGGAAGCTCGTGCACTGATCTGAGCAGTTCGCAGGTGAGTTCCTGCCAAGTATATCTTAGGATGGAGTTAGAGAGAAGGTGGGAGGTTGGTGTTCTAGTTGCCAACTCCATTTTCCCATTTAATGGCGGCTGCGGGCCGGGCGCGGAGGTGAGAGTGCTGTTCTATCCTCTGCCTCATGTGCAATAACCTGTTTTAAACGCTTGTTTTAAACTTTTCATAAATCCTAAATCGTTTTTATGCTTTATATGTTTGAATGCACCACTTGAAAGGATTGTTAGAACTGAACTGTATGAAATTGAATTTGAATCTGCTGACCATAGAGTAACGCTTTTGCCTCCTCTAACCATAGAGTTAGAGAGATGTCGGGAGGTTGGCGTTCTAGTTGCCAACTCCATTTTCCCATTTTATGGCGGCTGCTGGCCGGGCGTGCAGCGCGCGCGCCACAGGCGCACCAAAGGCAAGCCAGTCTGCGCCTGTCCGCGCCCGACCGTGCCCAGGGGCCAGGACCACTGCTCCTTCCAGCACAGGTCAGTTCAAGTACACCACAAATCAGCTACTAGCATTGAGACCCCCACCACTACCTCTATGTTCATCATTGGTGGGGTCAAATAATGAACTTCAGACTAATAGTAAACGAGTCTGCAGTCAATGCAGCTTCGAACTGTATTGGAATAAGGACCCTCATCTCACTACTCAGGAGCTACAAGCAGCAACATGGAATCTGGTAAGGATCAATGCTCGCTCACTGTCCAGGCATGCCATTGACATTAGAACCCCGCTGGAAGAGGATCCGCTGGACATTTTATTTGTCACAGAAACGTTGCTTAATGACAGCTCAGATCCTGATATCCAACTCGCCCTCCCTGTGGGCTACCACATCCACAGATTAGATCGTGTCGGAAAAGTTGGGGGTGGAATGGCCATCATTCTAAAAACTGATTTTAGATGTGTTACTTCCTCCCTCTCCCTTCTAGAATGTGAAAGCCTTCAGGTCCAGATCACACTCTCCCCCACCCATACGTTCTCAGGTGTCCTTATCTACAGACCTCCGGGTACTAGCTCCAAATTCTTGGAGGCAATCCCAGACATACTGGCCAGACTAGTTCTACAAAAAACCCACATGACTATTTTGGGCGACTTTAACCTGCACTTCGACATACAGGACGGCCCCTCCGTCAAAAAGCTAAAAGGAGATCTTGAGGCATTACAACTAACCCAACTCGTATCAACCCCCACACATGAGAAAGGGCATACTTTGGACCTCATTTTTTCCAATGACCCTCTGGCTACTCTTTCTAGAATAATCCCAGTCCCCTGGTCTGATCAATGTCTTATTCTCTTTAAACTTCCCAAACGTGCTCAACAGATCAAGGGAAGGACCCAGATGATGGCCATAAGAAGATGGTCGAAGCTAAATCCTAGGACTTGGGAAACCGTCCTGAAGGATACAACTCCTAAATTGGTAGGTAATCTAGAAGAGGATTATCAGCAATGGGAAAATTGGATCACCCAGTCACTAGATGCATGCATACCCAAAACTAACTCCAGACCTAAAACACATACAAAACAAGCCCCTTGGTACAATGACGACCTCTTTGCAATAAAAAAAACATTGCAAGAAATTAGAAAGAAACTGGAGAAAGGAATTTGACCCGGCACTTAAAATAAAATATAAAGCTTCAATCAGATCCTATCACAACGAAATAAAGAAAGCGCATGACACATTCTATGAGGAAAAAATCACTCAGGTTTTGAACTCCCCAAAAGAACTATTTAGAGTGGTTAAAACCCTATCTTCTCCACTTGATAGTAACACCGTTCCCCAAGCCACAAAAGAAAGATGCAACGATATAGCATCCTTCTTCCACAAAAAAGTGACCAATATTTATGATCAATTCCAGATCAATCCCAAACCTGCACTAGGGGAGGTAACTAAGGGCAGGGGTCTGCCACCGCCTCCAATTCTAGCAAAATTCCCTACGCTTGACAAAGAGACAATCCATAATCTTATAAAGGCAACCAAATCCGGATCTCCATTAGATCCTGCTCCTCCACATACCTTATCCAAAATGGCATCGGTCATATTACCGTCACTTATGGAGCTTCTTAATCTCTCACTAGAGGCGGGCTTGGTCCCTAAGCAATGGAAGCATGCAGTAATTAGGCCAGTATTGAAAAAACCTCTAGATCCAGAAATCCTTGCCAACTTACGACCCATCTCATTATTCCCTTTTCTAGGAAAAGTACTAGAGAAACATGTCAATCGGACATTAGAAAACTTTCTGGCAAATAACAACATTCTTCATCCAACCCAGATGGGCTTCTGTACCCACCATAGCACGGAAGCAGCACTTCTGGTGGTCACAGAGGAGCTCAAAGCTATACTGGATAACGGAGGCTCAGCCGCCATCCTTCTACTGGATTTAAGTGCGGCATTCGACACAGTGGATCACAAGATCCTAAGAGATGGACTTTGCGAGGTGGGAATTCAGGGCAAAGCATTAGATTGGCTCACCTCGTATATGGAAAACAGATCCTACCAAGTCATGGACAAAGACTGCCTCTCTGACAGCTTTCCAACGATTTGTGGTGTCCCTCAGGGATCATCTGTCAGCCCCACGTTGTTCAATATATATGTGCGCCAGCTTGCCACCTAAGTGCAGGACTTCAACCTGTCAGCGGTCTCCTATACGGATGACACCCAGTTGGTTATTTCTCTTACAGAAGGCCCTAATCCAGGAAATAAACATTTGACATCCTGTTTGGATAAACTGCACCGCTGGATGTCAAGCTGCCGCCTAAAGCTGAATGGTGATAAGACGGAATTAATGATCCTTGGAAACCAGGCCATACACAGACCTCTGATCAGCTGGCCTGTTGACATGAACCCACCTCCCTGTTCCCAAACCAGTGATAAAATTTTGGGAATCTGGTTGGACAATTCACTAGCAATGGACCACCAAGCAAATAAATTGTCTGGCATCTGTTTCTCTTTACTCTGAATGCTCAGGAAGATACTGGTATTGATCCTAGAGCATCTAAGGAAAACGGTCATTCAATCCCTCATAGTTTCCCGTCTGGATTATGGCAACTCACTTTATGTGGGTGCACCCAAATACGTAATAAAGAGACTTCAGACTGTGCAAAATGCGGCAGCAAGGCTCCTTCTAAAGGTTCCTAGCTATGTCTCCACAAGAGAACCCCTCAAACAGCTGCATTGGCTCCCAATTGAGGCAAGGATTAAGTTTAAATCCCTCTGTATTGCTCATAGGGCCATAAATAACAAGGGCCCAGTAAAGCTCAGAGAGTTGGTAACCATTTATGTTCCAACTAGACACCTGAGATCCTTGTATCTTCATTTCCTCAGTGCAACCAGGGTAAAAAGGATGAGATGGGGAGGAAGATCGTTTGCACACGTAGTACTGAAGTTGTGGAACGATCTTCCACCGAGTCTCAGAGCACTGGAAAATGAACTTTCCTTCAGGAAGAAACTGATGACATGGCTGTTTCCCCATTAATGTACCAGAGGCCCTACTCTCAGCACAGTACTCACCAGCACAGGGAAGCCTTCGGGTAGCCATGCGCTTTACAAAACGTAAACATAAACACATAAACATAAACAAGCTATAAAGCTATTAGGTAGAGATTTTTGCCCATTCACCGTAGATTCCAGAGGTTGGAGGGACATTTTAAGCAGGAAGGAGGTGGGAGTGGATCTCTGGGGCACACCATATTTGAACAGTGCTGTGGTCAGAGAACTGATCACATTTAGAGACTCATGAACACTATGGATAGAAGTGGATGAAAGCACAGAATGGGGAAAGGTGCCAGCTGCCACACACAATACAGTTTGGCATCTGGGTGACACTTTTGGTATCCACAATCAATCCAAGCTTGCCATCTTCCATTGTTGAATGTTGATGGTAGTTGCTTCACCCCAAGTAAGTCAAATTCTTAATTGGCCTTGTTGCCTCGAGACTGAGCAACTCCTTTAAACTGAGCAGTAGATAACCATGCCCTCTATATGTATATGCATATATATATGTGCGAGTTCAGCACTTAATGGTGGGACTTGTCTTTGGAATTAATTTAAAAGTGCCTGAACCGCCGCTTTGGGAAGATTTCCGTCCTACATGTGGGTGAGTTATACAAACTCAAGGATACTTGATTATTGAATTGGTACCTACGGATGACTTTTGGAATTGAGCGGCAAGCGAGGGGCCGCTGGCACGCTGGATGGAGCGGGACTACACATGAGGCACCATCGTAAGCTTGAAAATGTGAAATGCAGTCCCTGTGTGTTTCAATGCCTATTGAGGGGTGATGGAACATTGAGGCATTTAACCGCAAGACAACTGTGCAATGAGAAACGCAGGGACTACTATGTGAACAACATTTCAATAATACCATGCTAACATGGTGCCCGCAGTTACAAACATCGGGTTAAGACGGCTTTAGTCCCTTATCATTGGTCATGGAATTCTCCAATGGGAGCAAAGTTGTGACATTTTAAAGACCGAGATAGCAATGTGCCGTATTTTTATTGTGTAAGCACTGGGGAAGGCATAAATCGCTAAAACGCATTTGATTTGATTAAAAGAATACCAAGTCGACCCCATGAGTGCTCTGCTGATTTCTAGAGATGTTGATGTTTCGTGAGCCTACCCTCACGTGAGCAGATGCACCCGCTGCGAGTTCGGCACTCTATGGTGGGACTTGTCTTTGGAAAATATATATATATATATATATATATATAGGAGACAGCGGGCAATTCAGTGCTGTATGGGACTAGCAGTCACCCACGAAATTTGATCCAGAGTATCCCCTATGTGGAACTCTTAAGGATCAAGAGAAACAGCTCAAGGCCAGAAGATTACTTGTTAGCAGCAGATCAGAGTCTGGGTCGCTTTAAAGCAAGAGGTTACCCACAGAAAACGCTGCAGGCAGCGCAACTCAAGGCAAAGAGCAAAAACAGAACTGATCTTATACAGGGCACAGGTAAACGAAAAAAGAATGTGGAGACCAACAATTTTAGGATGATCACGAGATACTCCAATGCAGCAAACGATGTCAGGGCAATCATGAATAGGAACTGGTGCATCGTTAAATCAGATGCAATTATTGGGAGAGACCTACCAGAGAGACCAGGCATAACATTCAGAAGGTCGAGGTCCATAAAAGATCACCTAGTGGAGAGTCATTTGGGGGCAATCGAGCAACAACAGGGTTTGGGGGACCTACATGGCTCCTTTCCCTGTGGTAAATGTAGGGCATGTGCCACCAGCAAGAGGATCACCTCATATGAGGTGCCAGGTATGAAAGTAGCAAGGAAGATTACCAAATTTATGACATGCAGTCCCACATTTGTGGTATATTGTTTGATCTGTCCGTGCAACCTCCAATATGTGGGGAGCACAATTAATCAGGTGAAAATGAGGATCCTAGAACACCAGAGGGCCATTGCCAGCAACGATACGAACTATCCGGTTGCGAGGCATTTTGCGAGCCATCACAGAAGCGATAGAACGCTACTACAGTACTATTGCCTCGATCATGTCCCCAGAGATGTCAGAGGAGGGGACAGGGAGAAGAGACTAAGGAGGCTAGAGTCAAGATTCATTATAGACCTCCAGTGCAAATTTCCAGGTGGATTGAACAGCGGGGAGGAACTTGCTGTTCACCTAGGGACCTGATAGCTCTACAGACGTTTCTTTGGGCCAGTTAAGGACGTATTGAAGGGACTGAAGAGGGTATAACATCCTGTGGGGTAAATGTATGCCCATTCAGGGCAAGATAGGGATACACTATACAGCGGGATCTATGTGAGACAAGGTAGCGCGATTTCCATTCATGTTTTAGTACATATGGATTATTATCAATGAGACAATAGCAGACATATATAAGCCCATTCAGGGCGATATCGAGTTAATAGGTCTGGTTGTTGATAATGATCATAAATAAGAGGCGCTAATGATAGTAGCTAAACGCGCTCCTTGTGACGAATATACTTATATATAGAGAATAAGCTGTACGTGTAAATATTGTAAATACTGTACATAGGATTGTGTATAATCAACTCTCTTTTTGATTTTATTAGAAACGATATTTGTTTGATAAGGAATGCACATGAATTGCCTTTTTATAGAGAGTATTAACTATGTCCCATGAAATGTTCTAAGATGGCGCCCATTGTAATGCGAAGGTTTGTTTGTCCGTTCTCTAAATGACGATACAATCATGTGTTTAAATGTCGCTATGACTACGGCGCCCGCCGACATTGACAAAGGCAGGATTGCCGAAACGCGTTTGTTTGTTAAATTTATTTCGCCAATAAATCTATAAAAAAGATTTAAGTAACGTGAGTGCTGGTCCATTCTACATTGTGGGGAGCTGGATATATATATATATATATGTACGTAGATGTGGATTTAGGAATAGTAAATCTATACCTACCTATATATATTTACCTTTCAAAATATTTTGTCTTGCAATATTCTGTTGACAATATTCTTGTCTGTTGATATTCTTTGGCTCAATATTCAGTAGTACAAGCACAGGAGAGGGTAGGCTGGTGATGTCTAATGGTGCTAACGTTTTCCTGCCCCGAAGTCCAGGAGGCAGTCGCTTTCCCCCGATCTCAGAGGCCCTCACAGATCAGTTTTCATCATCTAGAAGCTGAGGAAGGGGCAAGTTACTATCACACAAATCTCAGAATTCTCCATGATGGAGCATCAATGCATGGTATGGAGAGTAAAGAAAGAAGGGGGGCGTGGCTAGCCAGCCAACATGGCGGTCGCACCTCTGTAGAGCTCCGTCACTGTAGCCTCGTTTATCTGCAAATTATTCCGGGAAACGCGGTCATCTTACCAAATCGACTGAATGCCAAGATAGCGTAAACCCCAAGGAAGCGGCTGAGTTCCCACAAGCCAGCGCTACCCGCGGCCCGAAGGCCAAAAACTGACCGGAGCAGCGCGCCGATGCGGGACCCCGAGCAGACAACTCCCGCGAGGCCCTGACGTATGCGGAGCGGCATCGCGTAGGGCCTGGACCTTTGCTGGCCGTGGATATTGTGCATCCGCTCTCCCCCGCAAGACTGTCACCCCTTCCGCTGCGTCTGTGACTCGCGAACTGGGCTCTGGAGGAGTAAGCGGAGCGGCGCCACTCGCGACACAGGCAAGCACAAGGAGGGGTGTCAGAGGTGCATAGCAGAGGCCCGTGGCAACCGCCGCTGCTCTCGCTGCAGTGAGAGGACCGGCGCCGGTAAGGAGAGACAGAAACCCCCTCCCTCTCTTGCATATACCAGGCGCTGAAGCGCATGGCGAGCCATCAGAAGTCCCGCCCCTGCTGGGAGGAGAGCGGCGGCAATAGTAACTCTCAGGGGGGAAGCCCCCATTCTGGAGAGGTCCCAGGAAAACAATTGAGCTGCAGTATATGGCACGAAGAGGAGCCCAAAAGCAGACACTGAGCAGTGCACAAGGTCTTTGAAAGGAAAGGCCCCCATGAACATTCTGCCAGACTCCACCCAGGCTCCTGCGTATGGGACACACACACGCATAAAAATAATGCTTGCACTACCCTGGGTGTGAGGGAAATATTATCCAATCCCCTTTTCTTGGCAAGTTGAAGCTCACTCTCTACCCAAGGACAAGACGGACCAGTACTATTGGGAACACTCGGTGCCCCTGCACTGGACACACATCTCCTGGCCGACGAGCCCCTAAGCAGCGGGGACAGAGCGAAGACCCTTGCACAAGATGTGCCCCCCACTGTTGAAACCCTCCTGGCACTGGTAATCCCAACACAACACCACGCAGTGTCCATACCTCACCACTAAAGAACCTGGTGAATCCAGTGGCATCCCTGTAGCGGGAGCGTAGGACCGGAAACAAATAAACAGGGAGGAACACCAACCACAATTTTGCGCCTGAACTGGAACCTCTCAGTCATACACTCGCTCTCACACCAAACGAAAACACCTCAAGACGCGGCTCTTACGCCCATGGCAACAAATTAGTCATGGGGCGTTTAAAGAATGCAGTACAACACTCCACTGCGCAGCCGGATGCACAAGATGGGCAGCCTGCAGGCCATAGCGCTACAAATGAAACCATGAATCCCACTGTCAACCAAGCTGGACACTGTCCTAGCAGCAGTCGAGAAACTAAGCACTACTCTGGACCACACACAAACAACGCTTGCAGAGAAGATTGACAAGGTGGCGTCAGACTTCACCCTACTCAGGGCAGACCACCATAAGCTGTCCGATAAGGTAGAAACCCACGAACAACTTTTATCAGAGTTGCGGACTGTCACCCACAATCACACAGCGGCACTACAAGACATCATAGACAGAGTCCATACCCTGGAGGACCGTCTAGAGGATGCAGAAGGCCGCTCCCGCCGCAATAATATACGCGTGGTGGGTCTTCCGGAAGGCGAGGAGGGACAGGACCCCATGGCCTACGTAGAGCATTGGTTGCAAGAACTACTGCCGGAGGGCTCCCTATCACCACAATTCGTAGTAGAGAGAGCGCACAGAGTACCAGCATGCCGGCCACCACCGGGATCTAGGCCACGGCCATTATTGTTCAAGCTGTTAAACTATAGAGACTGGGACGCAGTGCTCAGAGAAACCCGCAAGCTGGGGGAAATCAGAATACAAAACCAACAGGTCATGCTTTTTCCCCGACTACACACTGCAAGTTCAAAGACGCAGAGGGTCATTCACAGTGGTCAAACAGCAGCTTCTCACCTTAAATATCTGCTACTCCCTAATGTTCCCAGCCCGGCTGAGGGTAGTTTCGACAGGACAAGTGAAATTCTTCGATACACCATCTGAGGTATGGGACTGGCTGGAGGAAACAATCCAACTGACTGGGCCCAAACCACCTAGTAACTCTCAACCACCGCTTAGACCTGACAAGACTCGCCGACGTGGCAAGACAAGAAGCAACAGAGCGCTGAAGACACCTCTGGTCATCTCAGATATAGAACAAAGGAAGGCGGAATGCCAGGATGCCCTCATGACAGCTGCAGCCATCAGCTCTTCGTCACAGCTCACTGAACTTGATACACATTCAACCTGCTCCCGTGGCTCGGAGGTGTTGTCCCCGGCCTGCTCCGAAGATGGTGACTCAACCCAGCTTCCTGATGTGACGCCACAAACCTCAGACGACATATTATAGATAATGGACAACGGTGCACTAACATGTATCCTTTCTGTGGTTGGCACATACTGTGACAGCTAACACGCACACTGCATTACCGCTAAATCACACATCCCATACTCGACACGTAACACTCTTTCATACACGATAGAAAGAAGCGATAGAAACCCCTCAATTCCCTGACTCTAGACCGAGGCACGCCGTCCTACGGTTTGACTACGCACACAACACCCCACATTCAGATATCCCTACTATGAAAGTTGCCACTGTTTGGCGTAACAGTTTGGACGAGTATCGACCGTGGTCTTGCCCGGTATGTGTTATATGTTACTCAGTTAAGTCCCCTATTCCGGATATATATACATCACCGCTGAAACCCCACCAAGTCACCTCAAGCTGCAAACATATTCACAACTCTCCCCTGACGGGCTGTATTGGATGCGCACATGGCACAAACCAACATTCTGACCTGGAACGTGAGAGGTATCCACACGCCTAGTCGTAGGTACTCTATCTATGCATATCTTATACGCAGACGCACTAACATTGCATTACTGCAGGAGACACACCTTATGCACACGGAATTAGTTCACCTACGCAATCGCTGGAGAGGGCATGTATATGGCACTAGCTACTCCTCACAAGCCAGGGGGGCAATGATGTGGGTCAAAGCTGGCACATCACACACTGCGGAGGAAATAGTCATCGACCCAGAAGGGAGATACGTCTTTGTTAAAGGCACATTAAACGGCCAGACAATACTTCTGGGCTCAATATACGCCCCGAACACGGGCCAAAACACTTTCCTTAGGCACCTCACGGGAAAACTGGCCCACTGGAGCGAACTCCCCTGGCTGATAGGGGGAGATTTCAACTCAGTACTAGATGTCGACCTCGATAGGTCATATCCCCCTCTGGCATGGGCGGTGACCACATCCAATGCACAACATCTCAGGGAATGGCTAACACACTGGTCACTAACAGACATATGGAGGGCACACAATCCCACAGCATGTATATACTCCTTTTATTCCGCAGTACACGACTTGCATGTCCGCCTCGACAGGGTAGTGGTATCACCCCCTCTTCTTCCACTAGTCAAACACACAGAATACATGGGACGCACGCATTCTGACCATAGCCCACAACTCCTGCAGCTTCAATGGGATCCCGACCCCCCGTCAATACCCACCTGGCGCCTCCAGCCACTAGCACTGGAAGACCAAGCTTTCCGAGCATCCCTAGGTACTTCCATCTTGGAATATTTTGAGTTCAATGAACACACAGCAGAGGATCCCCTTCTGGTATGGGATGCCTCTAAGGTTACCCTTAGAAGGCACTGTCTAGGAGCAACGTGGAACATCTGGAAGCAGATCAGCGATGGGCTGAGCCAGATAGAAAGACAGTTGATAGGTCACGAAACTAAGACTGCGGCGGGCACATCGAACCACAGACAGCTAGATACACTGAAAGGGAAACACGCAGAATTATTAGAACAATTACGATGCCACAACTATGCCGCGCATTCAGCACGTACGCATGCTACCGCAGACCGCGCAGGTAAGCTACGTGCATGGCTCCTGCGCCAAGAAAACGCTCACCACCCAATAGAATCCCTCCGCACTGAATCGGGACGCTAGTCCACACACACCGTGAGATACATGAAACAATGGCCAGACACTACACTAAATTATATCAATCTCGTGGATCACTAGACGAAAGTTTACTCCCCGAATTTCTAGACTTGTTACACCCCCCCCAAATGACCTCGGACCAAACTCAACAACTAAATAACCAAATCACACCCGAAGAAATTCAGACCGCAATCATGGCCCTAGCTAATGGGAAAACCCCAGGACCTGACGGCCTGCCAGCAGAATTTTACAAGGCATATACCGCAGCATTGGTTCCACACCTGCATACACTGTATACCGAAGCAATCACCGCACAGCGACTCCCCCCATCCTTGAGAGAAGCGAAATTGGTGTCCCTACTTAAACTGAATAAAGACCCCCCAGATTTGGGGGCCTATAGGCTGCTAGCCCTCCTAAACGTGGACTACAAAATACTAGCAAAATTACTAGCAGACCAACTCACACCACTGATGCTCTCCCTAATCCACTCAGACCAAAATGGCTTAATTCCTTCTAGAAGCACCTCCCTCAACCTGAGACGCCTTTTCAGGGTAGCTGCTTATTCACAAAGTCATCTACCCAGTGCGGAATGCCTAGTCCTGGACTTAGAAAAAGCATTTGACTCGTTAGAGTGGGAGATTCTCTTTGCGGTCCTTGATAAATATGACCATGGGGACAACTTCACAAATATGGTCCGCTTACTATACGGTATGCCACTCATACGAGTGAAAACAGGCCCATATATTTCGGATTCGATCAAGATATGCAGAGGGACGAGGCAGGGATGCCCCCTCTCCCCACTCTTATTTGGCCTAGCAATTGAACCGCTAGCAGAGTCCCTCAGAACGAAAATAAGTAGTGGGATCACGCTAGGTGACGGCACTCATGTTGTGTCACTGTACGCAGACGACCTTCTTCTGTACATAGAGAACATATACCACATGCCTCACCAATTATCTTCTATACTTGAAAAATTTGCCATCATATCGGGGCTGAAGGTAAACGTCCCTAAATCAGGCCTGTACTCCTTTAGTGAACACAACACAGACCCCGGCTACACACTTAACGGACAGCGGGTCCAATGGTACGAAACCACATTTCACTATCTAGGGATACAAATATACCACGACCCACCAGACTTGTTAGACGGTAATCTAGGCATGGCCATAGCAGCAATCCGTTCTCAAGTAACTTTCTGGAAGACGCTACGGTTATCAATCACGGGGCAGGTGGCATTGACAAAGATGATACTCCTCCCTCGACTCCTATATTACTTCACCAATCTTCCGCTATATATCCCCCCGCCATATTTCCGGCCCTTAGAGGTCCTGACTCGTGATTTCATATGGGGGAATTCGAGACACCGGGTGGCCTTCCAGAAATTGTACTTACCTGCAGATCAGGGAGGGTTGGCGGTACCAAACTTAGAACAATATTATTTGGCTACCGAACTACAATGGATAGCCAGGTGGATAGCAGACAGGCACAGAGAGGACACAGCGGTCGCTCTCTCCCCCATACAACTCGCCAAACTACTAAACTTATTTCACCCATGCAATAGGGCCAAAACCCCGAGTCCGCTACTGCTGGGAGTGGCATACAAATGCTATCGCAGAACACTTTTCATAACCCGAGCGACCACTCCATACGCACCCGCCCTCCCACTAGAAGGCACACCTCGGGGCCTCAACACGACATCAGCGTCTGAACTGCAGCAATGGCAGGCTTCTGGTATCCAAGACCTAGGTGATCTATACCTAGACGGAGCACTGCGCCCATACACCACATTATAACAGATGAGGAACTACCTCCTGGACAGTTTTTGCTGCACTGTTCCCTCATAGCGTCGCTGACCACTCACTGGGGAGACATATCTGCAGAGTTAAACATGCACCACACAATTCAGTACCTACACGTCATGGGGCAGGGAAGACACCTAATGAAATGGTTTGCAGCCTCGCTAAGGCAACACACAGCCGCTGACCTATTGCCCCTTAGGCGCCATTGGGAAGCTGACGCAGATAGATCGCTCACTACATTAGAGTGGAATTCAGTGCTGCAGAGCCCCATTAATATCCCCCGAAATGTGCGCTTCCGACAAATCCAATATTTCATTATTCATAGAGCATACCTCACGCCTGCAAAGATTAACAAATACTTTAGCCGCCAAGATTCTAGTTGCCCTAGATGTAAGCTTATAGACGCGGACTTAACACACATGCTTTGGAGCTGCCCTGCACTAACTGAATACTGGAAAGCAGTGGCAGACGATCTAGCCCGCTGCACAGCCAGGAACATCCCCCTAGAATGGCCCACATACATCTTGCATTTATACCACAGGACCCAGAATAACAAGGTCACCTCCCGGTTTTTGGATCTAGGAATAGTGGTAGCAAAGAGGCTCATCACTAAGAAATAGAAAGCCCCCTCCCCACCCACGTTCGCAATGTGGAAGTACTCAATGCACACCTGGGCAAAAGCGGAAGGAGTTGATCTTCGTAGGGAAGACACACTTGGACTCCGCACAATCATGATAGCAAACAGCTGGGATACACTGCTTATAACTCTAATGAATGCACATGACGGGGATGAATCTCCCGTTCAGAGCCAACAACGCAGTCAAGACGAATAGAAGCGCACGGCTGGTTCAGTCTAAATATACTGCGTCATACCCCCCCCAAGAAAAAAAAAAAAACAGGCGAACAACCAATGGCACCGGGCAATATACCTCTCGCTGACACATACTAGACTACACCATGCAATACATGTCAGACATGCACTCCAATATAGTCCATAGCACACGACCGGGTTAACTCAGCGGCACCAATTACTAACTTGTTACAGAGAACTTCTTACATATCACCAGTTCTTGTTCACCCTTTATCCCCCTACCCTTTTCTATTTCCTCCTTACCTTAAAAGATCAATCTGTTAATAAGCACATACGCGTAGAAAGCACAGGCAGGAACATGCAGGCTACGCCTAGACTAGACACAGCCAAAGCACGCCCCAGCGGCACGCGTAACGCTGAGGATATGTTTCATATGATATGTAATCATACTAACACTGACAACAAAACTAAGAAACTTACCCTAAAATGCCCAACATGGGCAACACTCTCCCCCCAGGCAGGTCATTTGGAGATGTTGCTGTGTTCTCAAATTTCCATGTTCCTATGTTCAAGGATATCTCAACTACTATATACACTAAAACTGTCTTAATGTACTTTACTTTATAATGTATGTAAAATTATTGTGTACAGTGTGATATTACAACACTGAAAAATGTTTTTTTTTTAAATCAATAAAAACAGACTTAAAAAAAAAAAAGAAAATGGAGAGGAAAGGAAGAAATGTTTAGAAAACTGTGAGTGTTGCCTGAGTGCATGTCTGCGTGTGTGTATATGTGTGTGTCTGTGTGCACACACAAGTGCATATGTATGTATTTATTCTTGGGGATGTGCAGCTGGGCTATACTTACTCACCACAGAGTGCCACATGGGGACACTATCACTGAAAGATCTGAACAAGTCTGGGTCTGGATACACCAGCAGTTGATCTGGGCAGAGCACAGAACAACCCCTAGTTTCCTAACCAGGCTCCCGGTGCGCAGACTGCTTGATCACCTTCTCTACAGAGACAATGCCTGGCACCGGGATGTGGAGACTACCTGCCGTCCAGACCTAAGGCCGCCTGCAGTTACCAAAGGTAGGATTCCTGTTAGGACAGGTAACAAGGAAAATCCGTGGGGATGGAGAAATACACAGGGGATGAGTTGCACAAGTTAAACGCCCAAGAATGGATGAATAGACAAATGAAATGGCATTAAGCGAAATATGAATGATTAAATACTTACTGATGTAAAAAGAACAATTGATGGACAGAATGCAGAACAATGTCATACATTCACCCCAGTACAGAGATCTGGGCCTAAATCCATCGTTTTTTTGATCCCCATGCCATTCCAGTTTGAACCCAGCCATATGCAATTCAGTCTTGACCCTGCTCCCTATGGGAACAGTCCAGCCCGAATTGCCAGGCCAGGTCCTCCCTGGACTGAAAACAAGCATCCCAGGACCAGTTTCAGGGTTTCACCCCTCATCAGCCAGGCTAGCCTGACTCCAGTGGCATGGAGAGCATGGGACCCACGTCTGGGCATACCCGTCCCACTCGTGGTGACAAACGCAAAAAGAACAACTGATGGACAGAATGCAGAACAATGTCATACATTCACCCCAGTACAGAGATCTGGGCCTAAATCCATCGTTTTTTTGCTCCCCATGCCATTCCAGTTTGAACCCAGCCATATGCAAATCAGTCTTGATCCTTCTCCCTATGGGAACAGTCTAGCCTAAACTGTCAGGCCAGGTCCTATCTGGGGTAGCATGGTGAGCAAAAGAACGATGGATTTAACCCAGATCTCTTGACTGAGGGTGATTGTCTGATTTATTCAGCATTCCGTCCATCATTTGTTTGCGTAAATACTTACTAAAACATGTAATAAAGCCATACACGGATAAACATGCACAAAAAAAGAAAATGTGAGAGTAACAGGTGATAAAATGCCATGTAACAGCAAACATAGTGATATCCATGACGTAAGCAGTAGGAGAAGGCAATGAGTAATTAAGCATTAGGACATTTAGTTATATCTTTGGCAGAGTGTAGGTACTGGTGATTTTCCAGTAGCAATGGTAGATGATAGTATTTGGTGAACATGCTGTCTGTAATTCCAACTTTGAAACCCCTGCTAGTTGTAAAGGCCCACTGATTATAGTGATCTGCCCATTGGGGCTGTTATCAGCTACTTCCAGAGTTGTGTGTAGACTATACTAGGCAGCAGCCCTGACCTCTCCAGCTTGTCCCCTGCTTCCTGTGCAGATGCAAGGTGGGGCAGTGAAAACCGACTGGTGCATGGACCAGACATATTGGTGGCAATTCTTGGGAACATTGGGGTCTTCTTTGTCATGCTCATGCCCTACCCTTGGCAAAATGCTGGGCCTTGTATATTGGTAGAACTTCGTTAACTATTAGAGCATATTTAGCATGTTGGTGCCCACTCATTGGCAAAATGTTGGTCCTGGTATGTTGGTGATACCTCTATAACTACTCGGGACACCTGTGGAATGATGGTGTAGGGTCTCATGGGTGATAATTCTTGTTCTATAAGGTCATTGTGAGAAACTGGGTTGTTGGTTGAGAGGGGTGAAACCCTACTCCAACAACAGCCACAATCCTTGTCAGGGTGAATCACAAAAAGTCACTAAATTAACCTGTGCTTAATCCTCTGGTAGCTTGGCATTAAAACAGTCAGGCTTAACTTAGAGGCAATGTGTAAAGTATTTATGCAACACTTAAAGAGCAATAAAGTGAAGACACAACACAAGAAAAAATCCCACACCAGTTTAGACAAATTGAATAAAATTTAATAAATTATTTGACACCAAAATTATAAAAATCCAATCAGTAGAAACGGAGATATGCAGTGTCAAAGATTTAAGTTAAATATAGCGCCAAAAATCACAAAGGTCATTCACAGTTATCTGGTCGTGCGAGCCTGAGTGAAAGACACAAGTTCAGGCTGACCATGATGGATCGCAGACTAGATACAGGAACCAAGTTAGTCCCGCCTAAAACATTACCTTCAAAAGTCCAGCACAAAGAGTTCTGTTTTCTATGGAGGCCTCAAGGAGCAGGAAGAGCATTGCGGATGGTCCTTGCTGTTGCGCCAAGAGAAGGCTGGGCATCTAAAACTTCAGGATTTTCCTTTTTGAGTCAGAGGAGTGCACTCTCATTCCAGCCAAGGGTCCAAGACCTGGAGAGGCAACTCTTGGGGATCAGGGACTCACTCTTGCGGCAGTTAGGAGGGTTCAGGCAGTAACAGTTGTAGGTCCAGTTGCAGGCCCAGGCAGCATTTCAGTGAGGCCGATGCAGGGATTCCTCTGGAGACTGTTATGTTCTTGTAGCTCAGAACAGGAATTCATTCAGCAGACCCTTGGAGTCACTCAGCCGCAGATGAAGGGAGCAGGTCCAGTCTTCCTTCACAGCAAGTAGGGCAGGCCTCAGGGCAGCAGGGCATCCTTCTTCTGTAGTATCTACAGGTCCAGGAGTGTACTGAAGAGTGGGTTTGAGGGTCCCCTTTTTATACCTGGTGCCCCTTTGAAGTGGGATAAGCTTCTGCAGTTTCTTCCCACAAAGGTGTCTGAAGGTTCCTGCCTCCCTGCTCTGGTCGCTGTCTGTCTGGGGCACAATAGGCTAGTATGAAGTCCTTTGTGTGTGAGTTGAGCCAGTGCTTTTGAAGTTCAAGTGTGGTAGGTGACAGGTCTGCCCCCCATCCTGCCAGAGGTAGCCTATCTGCCAACACTTAGTCCCCCTATTGTGGTACTGTCTGGGAGGAATACACAAAGGCCACCTACACCTAGTCATGGGACTCAGGAACAGGCTGCAGGCACCAAATGGTTAAGACAAGAAAATAGCAAGTTTCTAAAAGTGGCATTTTCAGAATTGTGACTTAAAAATCTGACTTTACTATTAAAGAGGGTTTTAAATTACAATTCCTCAGAAACCAAACATGATATTCCTACCTGCTCCCACACAAAAGTTATCACTTATTAAATGTAATAAGGTAACCTAATGTTATCCTATGGGAGAGGCATGCCTTGCAGTAGTGAAAAAGTTATGACATTTTCACTACCAGGACATGTAAAACTCAGAAGTACAACTTTTTAAATACAATGCACTCTGTTCTATGGGCTGTTTGCGGCCTACCCTAGGGGTGACTTATATGTATTAAAAAAGAAAGTATAGGCCTGGCAAAAGGTTTATTTTGCCAGGCCAAAATGGCAGTTTGAAACTGCACACACAGGCTGCAATAGCAGGCCTGGGACATGTTTAAAAAGGCTACTAAAGTGGGTGGCTGCAGACCCACTAGTAGAATTGAATTAGCAGGCCCTGGGTACATGTAGTACCACTTTACTAGGCACTTATAAGTACGTTAAATGTGGCAATTGGGTGTAAGACAGTGTTACCATGTTTAAAGAAGTGAGCAATAGCACTTTAGCTCTGGTTATCAGTGGTAAAGTGCATAGAGTAGAAAGCGGTTCAGAAAACAGGAGTGGTGGAGGCAAAATGTTTGGGGATGACCCTGCAGAGAGGGCCAAGTCCAACAGTCATCTATCATATAGTGCTATTCACCCATTGGCAAAATGCTACCCTTGGCACATTGGTTTTTATTTTTGACATATTGTGGGTACCCATGACTTGATGGTGCCCAACCCTGATATAATGCCTAGTAAAATGGTGGAAATTGTTGGCCTCGTATGGGTATCAATGACATTATGAAGCCCACTCTTGGTATATAATGATGAAAAATCTTGGCATATTCACCCATGGGCAACAGGAGAACATACATGTGAGTACTTGATTAAAATGATATCTTGGTGTAAATGATAGGACTTTGTTTGGGAAAATCACGTTAATGTACGCATTTTCTTAAACTGGACAGGCTATTGTTTAGGCACAAAAATTATTTCATTTTGACAAATGTATATCAAATAGTAGTATAGGTAGATATTTGTACAGTTGTCTTTAAACATGGCCTGTGAGATCAGTGTAACCTGTATGCTCTCCAAGTCTGCAAGCCACCATATCATTATTATTGTGACTTAAAAACCTGCCTAGCTATGATTTGCTGCTCGACATTTTTGTAATTCCATTATTTTAGAATCCCCTCATCTTCTCCAGCCCCAACATGATTCTTAGTCGTACTCCTGATAGAGAATCTTCTTGTAAAAAGGAGGATGGAAAAATATAAAAGTGCAATACAGAATTGCAGGCTGGTATTAAAGTAAATAATAGCCCATGTGATATTAAATTTTGCCACCATTATCTTAAACTTATCTTAGGGAAGGAGAGTCCACAAAACGTGAAGAGAGGGCAAAGCTTACTTGACACACCATGAACATATTGGAATATTCCATTAGTGGCCTTTCAGAGCCTATGGCCTTTAACAGCTTTATGTAAAACACATGTGCTGTATAATGGATTATTTGAACCTCATTTTTTTCAAAATGTTATTGAGGCAAGAATCCCCCTCTCCCCCTGAACCTCCCATGTGATAAAGAGGCTTTCTCGCTTGCTGCCTGCATTCCTGCACAGGTATTATGCCTTTTTGCTATCAAAGATCACCAACAGCCACTGGTTACTTTGCAACCATACCCTTTTTCATCCTTGGTAGTACCTCCTATAATACTCCTGTCTCTCACAGTGCCCTCAGCCTTCTTCTCTTTCAGTGCCCCCACAACCCTTCCCTCCTTCACTTCCCGTTAGATGTCTCATAAGTTCAAGGGCATTCCTTTCAACTCAATGAGCTCCCAGGAAATTTAGAAGTTGGTTATTTTGCATGGGACCATTTGGCAACTCTGGAAAAATATTGCTTACTAAAACAGACCTGATTTGGGGAATCTTGCTTTACGACATAGGGCCTGATCATGAGCTGAACTCTGCATTCTGGCCCGTGTATGAACCTCTGTTTACAAGCAAGTCGGAATAACGAGATGGTAGGTATTTAACACATCTGATCATTATCGGAGGCGTTAAATACCTCAAGATTGGTTACATTTGCCAACAGCTGGAGAAGATGGCCGCTTGCTAGTGCGGCTCCGGCACCGTCACCTCTAGTCCCTAATCAATCCTGTCTTTAATACGGCTACAGGGAAGTAAAAACCCTGTGCGCAAGTTCCCAGAGGTGGCGGGGAGCGGCATCAGCCACTCCGACCACGAATGGCGACAATGGGAACAGTCAGCGTTGCTGCTGCCTGTTAAGGCAGAGAAGTCGCGGACTCGCGTGATGCTCGTGCCCGGAAGTGTGGAGGTGGGTCCGGGCATGGGGCTTGCGAACATCCTGCACCGGTGATGAAGCGCACGGACATCAGTCAGGGAGGGACCTGCTCGTCTGGCCCTACTGGGGGCCCATCCGGTGGATGTAAAGACATTGGTGGGACCCATCGTCAGTGCTGACAATACCCCTGTCTCCCCTTTCCTCTGCGGGACGTGGGGCTCGACGCGGGCTATTTAGAATGGAGCCGGCCCTCCAATTATCAACCCTTCCTGCAAGCCGCTACATCCGGACCTGCCACCATGAAAGATAAAGGTGGTGGAGACTCTGAGCGACACCTCCTCCACTCCCCTGACGATCTTGACTCTGAGTCCTCCCCCGACTAGGGGCCTCTTCCTGGGGTCTCTCCTGTGGGACTGCAGCAGGAGATAACCCACGATTATTTACCTGGAGACACTTGGAGGACCAGGGACAAGGAGTAACGCCTCCAGTTTCGGGCAACCTGACCTGCAGAAACGCGCACCGTACTGACAGTGGCGGAGCGATATCCGGGAAGGTACGGGGCATCAACGAGGGTCCGTGCTCATGGAGTTGGCATAGACCGGAGGAAAGGCGGCGGAGTCCGGAGGGGGAAGGCGCTACCTACCTCGGCTCCCAACAACTAGTGCCCTTGCACCGAAGCGACCTGTGTCATTGCCCCCCTCGGCGGGCATAAAGGAATCGTATTCGCGCAATTTCTCTCTGCACCGGTTCTAACAGCACTCTAGCGTGGGGCTGTGGATTCACGGGAGGGACACCGACAGGCCACGTGGTCTTAACCACGGTAGGCGGCGGTGGGCACCCCTGGCCGTGACTCCCGCAGACTCAATCTCTGAATGGCGACAATCAAGGGAAGTCGCAATGCGCACCAACAGAAAATCGACAAATTTGCACTACAAAAGACACAAGAGGGGGGGCAGCCACCTCCAGGTTCGGAACACGACACCAACCAGAAGGCGAGTGAACAGGAGCCACCCACGCTTCAAGACGTCCTCGCGGCCATTAGTGGTGTACGCAATTCACTGGAGAATCGTATTGACTCAGTCGCCACAGACATATCCCTCCTTAGAGCAGATCTACGTAAAATGGACTACTGAGTGAAAGAAGTGGAAGATGGCACAAAAGAACTCGTTACTGATACATCCACTTTGAAAAAAATGGTAGCGGAATTACAACAACAGACTGAGTCCCTTGTGACCCAACTTGACGACTACGAAGGAAGGTCACGGCGTAATAATGTCCGCATCCTGGAAGTGCAGGAGAGGGCCGAGGGGCCAGCAGTGGATCTCTTTGTGGAGGACTTGGTGGTCAAGCACCTGCAGCCTAAGCACCTTTCCAACTACTTCTCGATTGAGAGAGCCCACCGTATCCCTCGGGGTAGGCCCCGACCAGGGGCGGCCCCCCATGACCTATCCTTGCGAGAGTGTTTAATTTTCGAGATCGGGATCATATCCTACAAACGGCTCGGTGTCCCCCCCCCCTCAAAATTGAAAACAGCACGATTACATTTTTCCCAGATTTCACCGCCAAAGTTCAGAAACAAAGACGCTCCTTCCTGGAGGTGAAGAAGGCCCTCAGGGAGCGGGAGATTAAATATGCTATGATGTTTCCGGCGAAACTGCGTGTAGAGGCAGAGGGAAAAAGCTGGTTCTTTATGGACCCCGTAGATGCAATGGACTGGCTCGCTGGCTGGCGGAGAGTTGGCGAGAAAGGAAGACCGGAATGACAGGAACACTAAGGGCCGAGGAAGCAGAATGACAAGAATCTGACCGCGAGTTGGTTGTCCTACACATGACAGGTGGTCCCTGAAACTATTCAAGTAACCTGTACGCTGATTTGACTTGTGGACAACCACCTTGGGGCATATATCGTGCCGCCTTACCAATAGGGGACCGGGGCGGGCTGGGAGATTGGCATTGACCTGTCAACACATTGGCGCCCAGTATAACCTGGCTGATGGTGGAGATGGAGTGGGACTACTACTCAGAACTGGAGAACCACTGTCCGTAATTGTGATGAGTACATTCCACTATATATAATGATTCCTGTAGCTTAAAGTATGACTATCCGAAAAAAAGGGAGGGGAGGGACGGGCTGAGCCTACGTTTCCTCCATTTCAGGGTTGGGAGGGCGACGGGCACTCTGCACTGTTGGGGAAGCGGGTCATTGGATTCCATCATGCAGGGAGGCAGGGAGGGGGGCGGAGGGAGTTCTGGGAGGGAGGGTTAGTAGTTTAGTTTGTAGTTTTTGTGCGGCACAGCGATGCAACATTGATAGAAAGCCACAAATGACGTTTGATTCTTTTAATAGGGACTTTGGCGACCTCATAATGGTATATGGGGAGTGTTTCCTCCATCGGCCTTCACGCAGCGTTTCTGGGTTGATTTCTCAACAAATACACAATATCAGTATTTGCAAATTGAATTATCACTGTGATTCCCGGGGGAAGGGTACTGCACTACTGATATACAAGTTCCACACTCGTATTTCTACTAATGGGGTCAAGCGCAGAACTTAGGTTCCTTACATGGAACGTGAACGGTCTTGGGGACAAACTGAAGCGCGGAATCGTCCTCCAATATCTAAAGAAGCAGGCCCCTGATATAGCCCTTTTGCAAGAAACCCACCTGATTGGTAATACGTGTAAGGTCCTAAACAGATGGGGTTATCAACTGACTGCACACGCGAGGTTTATCTCAGGCTCCCGTGGGACAGGCTTACTCCTGCGGAGAAATTGCCCCTACATGGTTAAGAAAACATGGACTGACGAACTGGGCAGGTTTGTTGCGGCGTACGGCTCCTGGGAAGGGAGAACACTTAATGTGTTATCGGTCTATACCCCCCCCCGAGTTGCGGCAGTCTACCCTGCAAGACCTTAGTAAATTTATCCCCGACCTCCCAATCGGCACGTTAGTAATCGGGGGAGACTTTAACCTCACAGTAGATGGTTTATTAGATCGACTGCCCCCGTGCAGAGATCCTATCTCTGGGTCCAAACTGGCTGAATTCCTCTCAGCCCTGGGCCTGGTTGACATTTGGCGACAACTTAACCCCACAACCACACAATTCACCTTTCATTCCGGGGCCTACAACAGCCAATCGCGAATAGATTACATGCTCACGCACGCTGAGGACCTACCCGAATTTAGTGAGGCCCGCTGCCTCGCACAAGGAATTTCAGATCACTCTCCTGTCTTGACCACGATGGCGGTGGGCCCCCAAACCAGGTGCAAGACCCTGAACATAAATCCCTGCGCACTCAAAATACCCCAGTGCAAGACCATGACCATAAATCCCTGGGCGCTCAAAATACCCCATATCAAGACGGCATTAATCAAAGATACCGAATTATATTTGAAAGAAAACGTTGGCTCGGTCACTTCTGCCTAAATCCTTTGGGGTGCATTTGGGGCAGTAATAAAAGGAAGATCCCTCGCTTTAATGGTAGGCCACAAGAGGGAATTGACGAAACGCATAGTCCAACTTGAGGAAGATAGCCTACAAGGAGAAAACACATTGGCACGGTCCTCTAACCAGGTGGCACAGCAGTCATTAGCGGATAAGATAGTAGACTACAGGCAGATCCTCACTGAGGCGGCTAGGGCAAAACAAAAGTCAATCTGCCATAGGATCTACGAGCACGGGGAGAGAACAGGTAAATTACTAGTTTGGCTGGAAAAAAGAGAGCAGGCAGCGAGATGGGTACACCAATTACAAGGGCCCACCGGGGAAGAAATCACTGATCCCCGACAGATAGCAGAGACATTCGCCACCTACTTTGACTCAGTATATACGTCTGCTGAGACAGTCTTGCCATTGGCAGCGCGGGAACTTCTCTCCACATTTAAAGTCACCTGTTTGTCGTAAGAGGACAGAGACTCCCTTGAGGGGGAACCTACGGAGGAAGAAATCCAGCAAGCTATCCATGATATCCGCTCGGGCAAGGCCATAGGACCTAACGGACTCCCAATTGAACTTTTTAAGCCAATGGCCTCAAAGTTAACTCCCTATCTCTGCCAGATGTATCTTGAGAGTTATGAGCAAGGGCTGCTGCCCAAGGAGATCCGGCTAGCCTCAATTGTAGTTATTCACAAACCGGGCAAACCAACTAATGATTTCAAGGCATACAGACCTATCTCTCTCAATAATGTTAGAAGCTAAGATTCTGGCGAAACTGTTGGCCAATAGACTTATCCCTCTGATCACTGGGCTGATACACCTGGATCAGTCAGGCTTCATGCCTGGCCGGAATACCGCCTTAAATTTAAGACGCATACATGGGGTTCTGGGGAGGCAGCATACGATTCGGGAAGATGTGGCCCTGTTGTCTCTCAATGCCAAAATGGCATTTGATACCATCGAATGGAACTTTATGTTTGCGGTTCTGGAACGAATGGGCTTTGGGCCTAAGTTTACAAAATGGATCAAACTATTGTACACCAGCCCGATCGCCCAAGTAGTGGTGAACCAACATATTTCCAGGCAATTCCAACTTGGCAGGGGAACTCGACAGGGGTGCCCCCTGTCGCCCCTAATATTTGCCTTAGTGCTGGAACCGTTGGCAGTCCGGGTGAGAGGAGACCCTCTGATTCGTGGACTTAAAAGGACCGAGAATCATGAGGATAGAATTTCGCTTTATGCGGATGATATACTGTTATATATGGCCTCCCCAGCATCTACCCTTCATCGTATTCTCCATATCTTCTGTATATTTGGCAAGCACTCCGGGTACATAATAAATTGGTCTAAGTCACAAATCTACCCGCTGCAGGGCCCGCCGCCGCAGGTACCCAGGGACTATGATATCCCCGTGGCACTAGAAGGTTTCCGATACTTAGGAATCTTTATAACGACAGACTCAACCCGTTTTTATGAAACCAACTTGCAAGGGCCATTGATGCGCTTTCGTACTGACGTAAAACACTGGCGTTCCCTTCCTTTGACCCTTCTGGGATGAGCAGCCCTTTTCAAAATGTTGGCATTGCCTTGCTTTCTCTATGTTTTGCAAAATACTCCCATAGGATTCCCGACTCCTACTTCTCTAGTATTGATGATGCCGTGCGCACCCTGCTGTGGGACGGACGGGCACCGCGAATTGCGATGCAGAAACTATCGGCGGGATGGTATGATGGGGGAATTGCGCTGCCTGACCTTAGGTCATATTACCAGGCATCTCAACTGGTGGTGGTCAACAGTTGGGCTCACAGGGATCGGGGAGACCCGAGTTTCCATACAGACTGGTGGCTCATGGGGAAAGGGGGATACAACAAAGCTCTATACACAAACCCTAGGAAATTGGGCCTCACTGGGCCGACAGCACGCACCATTGAAACTTGGCATACGGTTAATAAAAAACTGGGCTGGCATAATAAAATTACACGTGCAACCCCACTCTGGGAACCTGAGCATTTGGGTCGTTTGATTGCCTGCCCCGGATTCGATTAATGGGATCTAATTGGTATTTCAACGGTGGGGGACATGTGGAATTCCAAGGGGTTGGCCACCTTTGCTGATCTGCAGATGGAATATGACCTTGGACAATCTGAAATATTTAGATATCGACAGATCAGCCATGCGCTTAAAACTGCAATACCAGGGGGTGGTCCACTTCCTGAGGCTTCCCCACTTGAGGACAGGTTGATACTTGACTCCATGGTTAAGAAGGCCATATCCCTCACACATAGAAAATTAATAAATCACTGCCCTGATTTTTTAGTGCACTTACGGCAATATTGGGAGGCAGACTTGGGTGAGTTAGAGGAGGATAATTGGCGAGACGCCTTGGCCTTCCCTCGGGACGTGGCCATTCCCATGAGACTGCGACTAGTCCAGCTTAAGACCCTGCGCCGAGTATATCTTGCTGCGGGGGTTTTGGTTAAGATGGGTAGGAGGGCTGATCCTTATTGCCTCCGACAGTGTCACCAAGAGGGGACTTTCTTCCACATTATTTGGGAGTGTCCAGTTGTCCAAATATATTGGAAAGCTGTAGCTGAACAAATGGAGAGCGCGGGGGGGGGAGAAATTGACGGCAACCCCAAGACTATGCCTACTAAATATATGGGAGGCCACAGACCTCACCCAGACTGAGAAATCATGGGTTTCATTGGGATGGGCCCTAGGAAAACGAAAAATTGCACAAAAATGGGGTGTGGGGGTAATGCCAACTATCAGAGACTGGGCTGCTGATATGGATAGAGCCATGATTGCAGAGAAATACGTTTTTAAGCATAGAGGATGCCCTAAAAAATGGGATCGTAAATGGGCCGCATGGAACACACACAGGGGTGAATTATGTCTGTCTCCTACTGTGGAACTACAAGACAGTAAGGATGGTTGGCATGGTGTAACGAATGCTGTGGGGGAGTCACTAGAATGAAGAATCATTGTTAGTATACAACCTATGTAAATTTTGCATCTGACTGTATATTATTGGTGAACCGCATTGCTGTGCTTTCCGTTATGTTGCTAAATAAAAAAAAGTTTAAAAATAATATTGGTTACATTTCAGCAGGTGAAACCTGCCGAAATTTAGCGAGGAAAAGCAAATGGTATGTGAGCAGAAAAATAAAATCTGCATGTTATTCCCCAAAAACTCACAATAAGTGCTACTTATTGCACCCGATAAACAACGTACTGTGTGGTATTGTTATTTATTGGGTGCGATAAGTATCACCTCTAGTCGCAATCAGTGCTTTAAATGGGCCGGTACTTACCGGTACCGAGTACCAGCACTTTTCAGTTTTCTCCCCCAGAGTACCGGAACTTCTCCTTGTGTCAAGAGAGTACCAGTACTCCTAGAGGCAAGCTGGGGTCCGCCTCTGGGGTATGTTTACGTGCAGCGCAGGTGCTGCTGAATACCTTCAGAGGGAGCGTGTCTGTGAGGCGCTCTGACAGTCAACACCAGTGAGTGTATCCCAGCGCTAGGTTGCTGCTGCTGCTTTACACTCCAACTAACAGCGTGACAGGAATAAGGAGGTGTGGCCTGATGGACAGAGTTCCCCACATTGGAACTGTTGCGCTGTCAGTTAGAGTGTAAGGCTGCAGCGCTGGAATGCACTCGCCATTGTCTGTTAGAGCGCCTAACGCCTTCCGGACAAGTTCGCCTCATGTGTACATTGCACAATTGGTACTTTTTTTTGCAGTTATCTATAGCGCACACTTGGCAGGAGGGAATGAAAGCACATTAAATGAGAAGCGCCAGTTCTACATGAAAGCATAATTTATTTTGTTTTTATGGCATGGGGAGTTAAAATCCCAGCGTCCGCTCAACATCCTGTTATTGTGGGCAATCTCCCCGTGCCATAGAAACAAAAAAAAGTATGTTTTCATCTAAAACTTCCACTTCCAAAGTAAAAAGCTTTAATGCACTACGGTCAAGTTCTCGCTATATAAAACTGCACAAACACCAATTACGCCCTGTACATATGAAGGAACTTGGCCGAAGGACACTAGGGCGCTTTTGCATTGAATAAGAAAATGTCGCTATTGTTAAATACCTGCCTCGAAGCCACGTCCCCCAGACACGCCCCTACCAGACCCTCAAGACCCATCCCAATCAATTTGATGAGCACCGGAAATTCTCTTTTTCCATTTAAAGCACTGCTGGTAATCAGGGCCTAAGTCTAACTTCCTCCATTCACGCCCTCCTCGATTAAAAGTGTGTGATTGCTTGTTTCGGACTGCTATTTGCTACTCTCCATCCCCCCCCCCCCCCCTCTGTCCTCTACAAGATAGTGGTGGTGGTTCGTCCCTGAAGGCAGTCTGCGGTGCCTCAATAGTTTGACTTTGCTGCCCCCTGAAGTGGATGGACCACAGCTCTTGGTCGCAGCGCTATTTTTTGTCCCTTTGTGCTGTCACAGCTAACAAGCCTCCCCCGCCCTTCCCTTCCTGCCCTTTATGATCAGTCCTCCTTTGTTTGCTCCTGACCCCTCCACTGAACGGAATGTGGATGGAATTTTCCGACATGTTTGGCCGCCTCTTTCGATGCTGAAAATCGCCCAGCATTGCACATAATGTCCCAACACAAGGCTGGAGCCAGTGGATTGGCTTTTCATTCGGAGGGCTGTCTTCCTCCCTCCCATCCCCCTCGAACCCATGCTGTCTGACAAAGCCCACTGCAAGGCATGCTGGGAATTCTAGCTAACCAGCACACCTCGGAGGCTCGGTCTCACGTCACAGAAATGTTAGCAAAGTCTTACTATGCTATTACTATAGTCTGCAGTGCTTAGTTTGTACAAAAGATAGGGAGCCTCATTAACAAGCGCCTTGCACCACTGCTGCGTCACTTTTTTTGACACAGCGGTGGCGCAATCAGTGCGCCACACTGCTCCTTATCTACAAACTGACCCATTGGGTCCAATGCGTCAGTTTGTAGAGCCCTGCGTCACATTATACCTGCACCAGGTATAATGTATGCAGGGTAGGCGTTCCCACGCAAAAAGCCATGCAGAAGTGGCGCAGTGAAATGTATTCACTGCGTCCCTCTACGACTTGACTGCGTCAAAATCCTTACGCCTGCTCAGACCAGGCGTAAGGATTGTTGCAGTGCTTTTACAATGGGATTCGCCTATGTGTTCTGAAGCATTGCTGGAGTTGCGTCAGTTCTATCACTAACTCCAGCAATGCGTCACTTTTGCGCCAAAAGATGCGCCAGAATTTCTGGCGCATCTGTTAATCCTTGCGCCACGGAGCCCTGTATTATAAATCCAGCACATCCATGGTATCGCAAGGGCATTTGACGCAGGCGCAAGGAAACTGACGCATCGATGCCGATGCATCAGTTTCTTGTAAATGAGGCCCAGGTTTTCGTAGGAGCACACTACAACCAATGCCGAATGCCCCCCAGACTGCTCAACACTAAGACTGTCTATCTTTTATTCTGCCTCATGCCTGCCTTCCCACAATACAACCTGCACTTATCTTTATCTCATTTTGGCAGTTTTTTCATCCCTCCTTTCTCCCTTAGTCACTGATGTGCTATCTTTATTTTTATAATCTAATTTTCTTACTATAGTCTGGTTGTGACATCACTAGTCACCTGTAATGTAACATTAATATTACTACCAGTGCTTAATTTAAGCTGGTGGTTGCAGGTGGGGCCTTGATTTCTGGGGCTCAACACTTATTTTTCCTTATCAGATATTGACCCAGATAAAGAGAGAGAATAACGCACAAGGGGCAAAGAAGGAGGAAGAGAAAGACACAAAAACAGTGACAAGGGGAGAAAGCTTGGGGAGAGGACGTAGTCTTGCGGCTAGAGCTGCCGAACTTGGAGCTGGAGAACCGGGTTCGAGCCTCTGCGTCGGCTCAGCATCCTGTGATTCTGGGCAAATCACTTAATCTCCCAGCGCCTACCAAAAATGAATGTGTCCTTGTGTAACCTAACTGGTGCTCATGTAAAGCGCTCCAATACCTTCCGGTCGAGTTTGCGCTATCTAAATCTGCACACAAAAAAAAGCAGGAGTGAAAAAGAACCTGAAAGAGTGAAATAAAGGGGCAGGGAGTGTATAGTGGTGAGAGCAAAAGGCATGTGATGTAAATAAGACTACACAACCTTGGTACTCAGCAACCACTGTATTTGGCACCGCGAGCTGCAGGCTTCTAAGAACAACTTTGGGCACCGGCACTTATTATTTTACAAATTAATTACTGACTACTACTCAACTGTAATAGCTTGTTACAGTGGGACTGTGATATCACAATGCCTGCTGCCAGAGCCAGTAGACAATCTGAAGGGTAGGTCGTGGAGCAGGATTACAAGAGAAGTAGCTTTTTTTGTTCATCTGAATTGTTTTCAGGAAATGAGCAGTCATTAGCATAAAGGAACGATTTATGGCAGAATGGTTATTTTTTGCACAGTTATAGCTTAATGCAGGAAAGTAGGAATCTCTCTGCATGTCACCAAACATTAAGAGCTCTAGCTATTTTTGGATGTCACGTATATTAAACACATTAAACTTAATACAGCATGTTTTTGCAGAAAATCACTAACTGCATGTGGATGCGCTTACATTCGCACTACATGTTCAACATTTATTCTACATGTTTACAACCACACTCATTTATATGAAGGAGCAAGTGAACAAGGCTTTAAGCGTTTTGAGAGCAGGCTAATGGCATGATGATGTGTTATACGCATTAAAATACCTCTGGCCTACCTTCACATTCCACGCCCCTATAAAGGAACTCATCCTTCGGTCTCTTTCAGCCATATGGTCATGGTACACATCTTACATGGTCCCAAAACTGCTTGGTGACTTGCAAAAGCCCTATAATGTACTGCAGAAGGTACTTTGTTGCATATATATTATTGTTAACTCGTTAATGAGACAAAATATTGTACTGTAGCTTTCCTGTAGAGTTTTACCACCCCCTTACAAGGCCTGAAAGTACTTTCTGGTTGGCTGAACAACTGCTCCATCTGTTCTGCATGGTCTGATAGAGTGAGTGTTCCTTGATGCATGGTCTATGGGTTCTTTTGTTTGCTGTAGTGTGTGGGACACAGAAAATGTGCTACAGAATTGTCACACTATGTGTCAGCAACTTGCACATGAAGCAGGAGTGCAAGGGGTAGGTTTGTAGGTTGTGCATGAAAACCAGTGTAACTTCTAAAGTGAGAGTCAGGTGCTTTTGGGAACCAATAGGTCTTTGTTTGACCTTGTTCTCTTTGAGAGCTGACCCAGAGCTTGCGTTTCTGAACAGTGAAAATACTCTTGCCCAAGCAGGTTTTATGAAAGTGGGAAATTATCTGGAGTTGAGCCAGCCTTGGTCTGCGGTTTATTGTCTGTGAAAGCAAGAAAAGTGCCTTCATTTAAGACATTGTCTATCTTCTTTCACGTACCTGAAAATGTAGGCTAAATGAATATAATCCGCTTTTTAAAAGTTAATCAAATGTAGCAACAGCACAGGTTGACTTAGATTTGCTGTCGGATCCAGGTTACTAAGGGCACCAAGTTTCTGGGCATGGACTTTCACTTAGTAACATAGAGACTTTGTGAATTTTTGGACAGTTTAACAAAGTTGAATAAAGAACAAACTTTATAACAATTTATAAAAGGAAAGCCAAAAAAAAAACATAGTGCCCTTGTTGATATCACCGCGGCCAGGACCTGGAACAAACTCCCCCTCAGCATTAGGCGAACCCCCACACTGCAAGCATTCGGGAAGAGCCTTAAGATCTGGCTCTTCGGATGACCGGAGCTGCCCGAAATCACCCCCTCCCCCAGCGCCTTGAGACCCTCATGGGTGAGTAGTGCGCTTTACAAACCCCTGATTGATTGATTATGGTCTCCCCAGTTCTGGTCTGCTACTTCCGTGTCCTCCTGCTTCCTAAATCAATTTCAGTATGTGTCATTCATGTTTTAGTGAACTCTGTTCTGGTTAAAATAAATCTTATGAACAACGCAAACAATCAATCTGGGGGATTGTAAGCGCGCTACTCACCCGTGAGGGTCTCAAGGCGCTGGGGGGGGGGGGGGTATGCAGCTCCGTTCAGCCGAAGAGCCAGGTCTTGAGGGTCTTCCTGAAGGTGTTCAGGGAGGGGGCGCGTCTGATGTCTACCGGTAGCTCATTCCAGGTCTTGGCTGCGATGTGAGAGAATGATCTCCCGCCTGATCTGGCTCTGTGGATCCGCGGTGTTTCGGCCAGTGCGAGGTTGGATGATCGCAGGTTTCTTTTGGGTACGTGGAAGTTTATTCTGTCGTTGAGGTATTTGGGTCGGTTGTTGTGCAGGCACTTGTAGGCGTGGGTGAGTATTTTGAAGGTGACTCTTTTCTCCATGGGGAGCCAGTGGAGTCGCCGTAGGTGTTGGCTGATGTGTTCGTGCCGGGGGAGGCCGAGGACGAGTCTGGCCGCGGTGTTCTGTACCGTTTGTAGTTTGCGGAATAGGGATTTGTTGATGCCTGCGTAGAGTGCGTTGCCATAGTCGAGTTTGCTGGTGATGAGTGCGTGGGTGACTGTTTTCCTTGATTCTGGGGGGGGATCCATTTGAAGGTCTTTCGGAGAACGCGGAGGGTGTTGAAGCAGCTGGAGGTGACTGTGTTGACCTGTCGGTTCATGGTGAGTGATGAGTCGAGTATGATGTCGAGGTTCTTGGCATGGTCTGAGGGGTTAGGTGGGCTTCCGAGGTCGGTGGGCCACCAGGTGTTGTCCCATGCTGATGGGGTTGTTCCAAGGACGAGGACTTCTGTTTTCTCGGCGTTGAGTTTTAGGCAGCTGTTGGTCATCCAGACTGCCACTTCTTGCATTCCTCTCTGTAAATTGAGTTTAGCGGTGGTGGGGTCTTTGGTGAGGGAGAGGATGAGCTGGGTGTCGTCAGCGAAGGATACAATGTTGAGGCCGTGTTGTCGGACGATGTCTGCGAGGGGGGCCATGTAGATGTTGAAGAGGGTCGGGCTCAGAGATGACCCCTGTGGGACTCCGCAGGTGATTTCCGTGGGGGCGGAGAGGAAGGGCGGTAGTCTGATCCTTTGGCTTTTTCCGGTGAGGAACGAGCGGATCCAGTCTAGGGCAGTTCCTTGTATGCCGGCCTCGCGTAGTCTGGTGATTAGTGTGCGATGAGAGATGGTGTCAAAGGCTGCAGACAGGTCGAGGAGGATGAGGGCCGCTGAGTGGCCCTGGTCCAGGAGGGTGCGGATGTCGTCTGTGGCGGCGAGTAGGGCGGTCTCGGTGCTGTGGTTAGCTCGGAATCCGGATTGGGCCCGGTTGAGGACGGCGTGTTCTTCGATGAATCGTGTCAGTTCCCTGTTGACTGCTTTTTCTGTCACTTTGGCTGCGAAGGGGAGAAGCGAGATGGGCCGGTAGTTTTTGAGGTCGGTGGGGTCCGCCGTGGGTTTCTTGAGCAGGGGCCTGACTTCGGCGCATTTCCAGTCATCTGGGAAGGTGCCTGTTTTGAAGGTGGTGTTGATGGTGTGTTGCAGTTGGGGTGCGATGGTGTCCGCGGCTCTGTGGTTGACGTGAGGGGGCAGGGGGTCGGTGGGGGCCCCGAGTGGATGCCTTTCATGGCCGTGGCGGTGTCCATGGTCGTGATTGGTGTCCAGTTGGAGATGGTGGGCTGGCTGGTGTCTTGGCGAGGTGAGGGGCTGGCTGAGGTGTCTTGTGGGTGGTCGGTGAAGTTGTCATAGAGTGTTCTGATCTTGAGGTGGAAGAAGGTTCCGAGCTTGTCGCAGAGGTGCTGGGAAGGGGTGATGTCTGTGGTTTCGCTGTGTGGGTTGGTGAATTCTTGGATGACGTTGAAGAGTTCCTTGGAGTTGGCAGAGTTGGTGAGGATTTTGTTGTGGATGAAGTTCCTTTTCGTTGTTCTGATTTGGCTGTGGTAGTCCGTCATGGCATTCTTGTAGGTGGAGTAGCTGTCGGCTGTCTTGGTATTCCTCCAGTTCTTTTCCAGGCGTCTGCAGGTGCGTCTGGCTTCTTGGATAACAACAGAGGTTTGATATACTCCCACAAACCTTGCATATGTGTTATTGATCCCATAAACATACCGGGTGGACCGTCTCCTTGGTACCCTGTGATCAATCATTCTTTGTATCCTGTGCAAGTGATAAGATATTTGAAGCCCTAGGCAAAGTAACATTGTGTCACTTTGTCCCCTAAATATGGGCCATATTTTATGCTTTTACAAGCAACTTGCCATCACCAGCATGTGGCACGCCAGACCATTACTTACAATTACCCTTAAAATCATATTTTTTGTGAACTAGGTACAAATTCAACGTCCCTACACAATGAGATGACTACTATCTATTGACTTCTTCCTTGAGTGCTGTAGCCTCAAGAAAACACAGTATTTGCTACTCTTTCAGTCTAGCTGGGCTGTGCACAGCTCACCTGCCTCCTTCCTACACTGTACTTCTGATACCATGTGGCCTGACTGAGCTCCAAATCAGATCTGCTGCCCAAGAGGCAGGCGTAAATTGGCTCGGAATTCCACAAGGGCAGCAAAACCATCAGACCCCACATGCCTTATCTGCAGTGGCGGCTCCTCCACCATGGCGGAGGAGCGTCGCCCCACTGCCTGGCTCAGAGCCATTAAATGAAAAATAAAACAATGTAATTATTTTATTTTTCATTTTCCGGCTCTGAGCCAGCTTGTAAAGGGAGGGGCGGGCATGGGGAGGAGGAGTGCTATGTGCACTCCTTAAGTGCGCATATGTGTTTGGCCGACCGTCCCCGGCCGTCCAAAACACACATGCGCACTTAGGTTACTCCAGCCCAGCTGCATTGACCGGCCGGGCTGGAGAAACCCCACAGACTCCCTGGTCTGAGCAGACGTGGGTCCCGTGCTCTCCATGCCACTGGAATCAAGCTATCCTGGCTGAAGAGGGGTGAAACCCCGAAACCGGTCCTAGGATGCTTGTTTCCAGTCCAGGGAGGACCTGGCTTGGCAGTTCGGGCTGGACTGTTCCCATGAGGCACAGGGTCAAGACTGATTTGCATATGGCTGGGTTCAAACTGGAATGGCATGGTGAGCAAAAAACGATGGATTTAGGCCCAGATCTCTGTACTGGGGTGAATGTATGACATTGTTCTGCATTCTGTCCATCAACTGTGTTTTTGCATTTGTCACCCCGAGTGGGACGGGTATGCCCAGACGTGGGTCCCGTGCTCTCCATGCCACTGGAATCAAGCTATCCTGGCTGAAGAGGGGTGAAACCCCGAAACCGGTCCTAGGATGCTTGTTTCCAGTCCAGGGAGGACCTGGCTTGGCAGTTCGGGCTGGACTGTTCCCATGAGGCACAGGGTCAAGACTGATTTGCATATGGCTGGGTTCAAACTGGAATGGCATGGTGAGCAAAAAAACGATGGATTTAGGCCCAGATCTCTGTACTGGGGTGAATGTATGACATTGTTCTGCATTCTGTCCATCAACTGTGTTTTTGCATTTGTCACCCCGAGTGGGACGGGTATGCCCAGACGTGGGTCCCGTGCTCTCCATGCCACTGGAATCAAGCTATCCTGGCTGAAGAGGGTGAAACCCGAAACCGGTCCTAGGATGCTTGTTTCCAGTCCAGGGAGGACCTGGCTTGGCAGTTCGGGCTGGACTGTTCCCATGAGGCACAGGGTCAAGACTGATTTGCAAATGGCTGGGTTCAAACTGGAATGGCATGGTGAGCAAAAAAACGATGGATTTAGGCCCAGATCTCTGTACTGGGGTGAATGTATGACATTGTTCTGCATTCTGTCCATCAACTGTGTTTTTTGCCCTGGTCTGAGCACGGCATCTTTACTGCCCGCTCAGACCAATCCTCGCGCTGCTTTCACGTGGGAGCAGCGCGGGGATTGCAGGGAGACCATGACGTGGCCCCAGTGCTTGGTGGGACCAGGAAGGTCTATGCGGAGTGCGACGCGGGAGGCAGCTCCAGGCAAGTTTTTCTTTTTAATTTATTTTTTGTTATAACCCCCCCAGCACGCTCCCCCTCTTGTGCTCCCCCACGCCCCCTCCACCTGCCCCACCACCTTTTTATTGTGTCAGCCGCTACTGCCTATCTGTGGAAACGCAACCTAAGTTGTTCTAATAGTCCATGCCACTACCCTTGACCATGATTCTCAGTTTAAATTCCCCCAGACAAGATTAAACTCCTGCCTGGCCTACAATTTACTTGCCTCGCCATTTACTTACAGGACCTTCACATGTCCCACATTTTAACAGGCTCACTGTGGCCTCCACTTCACCCAAATCCAAGGTTTAGATTTCAATAGATGTCTCAATGTCATGCATTTTAACAGATCCCCTAACTTTCAAGTAAGTCAACAAGCACCCTACCAGCTCTAAAAGGCCCCACTTTTCAACTGGCCACAAATGTCTTGATTTCATTAGGTACAGATGTGACCTGTTTGAGACTGGACAGCCAAGGGGGCTTAGATTTCAATAGGTGCATTTAAAATGCATTCAGGCCGCTACGCCTTGTAGATATAATCAGGGGTCTATACGTCTACTGGCCAACGGGTGGGCTAGACTGTGACCCGATAGCCCTGACAACATGCCTCCCACATCTCGGTAGACTCCATGGCACTTTCATTTTACCCCATCTACGCAGCCAAAGTCTCACACTACATCACCATTCAGCATTCATTATTCTGGTTTGATTCAGTGAAAATCTAGCAAGGCCCACCGCAAACCTTGTTACAAAAAGCGCTGTAGCGCCTTCATTGCAATAAGCCAACCACATGCACTAAGTCCTGCAACCTGCCCTTAGGAGCCACATGAGATTGTCCACCATATTGCAGCTACACTCTGATACAAGGTCTGCCTAAGTTCTTCCTTTCTGTGGAAACAAGCGGGACTTCATAACCAGACATTAGGGCTGGTAATTTCATATCCGCATCCAACAAGCCGTGCTTGCCTCCAATCATGAGGTGATCAGAACTGATAAAGGCGCACTGGATAAAGAGGATTATGATGATCTTACTTGCATGATCACACACTTCTTCATTGTCAAGGCAAGCTTGAAATGCCAATTATTCAACATTCAAGCATGCCAAAGCCCCAGATAATGCATATTCATTCACAAAACAGGCACCCTCTGCCATCTTTTACATATTTATGTTAACGTTGCTTGTGAAGCACTCACTGCATAGCTCAATAGTGTCTTGGTGCCATAGGGAGAGAGGGGGACCCCAGCAAGAACAGCTGCAAAGTGTGGCGATCTATAAGTTGTGTTTTTTTGTCATGTTACTTTTGCTTGAGGTAAAACAGTTATTCTGTGTCACATTGTTCCTTTCAGCTGCAATTAGCAGTTGTCCTGCATGTGAATGTTCTTGGATTAGGAGGTGATTTTGACATGGCTGACAGATCTGTAAGGGTCTCACATAAGTGTTTCAGTCTATGGCAGCCTTTGAGACGGTGACACAGGATCTGAGACAGTGACACAGGATCCGGATGTTTGTTTGTTGTGGGTGTGTCATCTGTTTTATTGTGCCCTCTAGTCTCCATTTTAGGATTGGGCGGATAACAAAGTCTCTTTGTCTGTGAGAGTGGATCTTGATATCTAGCACAATGGGATAGGTTGTCTTGTGTTATTGTGCTCTTGAGTCTCTCGAGTTTTGATTGGCTGGCTTTTTAGAGAGCACCTAAAGTCATCGAAGTTACGGGTGTCACAGATGCAGGGTAGCGGCATGGGGTTTCAGGCTGTTCCAAGTTGAGGACCGGAGACTGAGCAGCATCTGTCTCCTCTGGATTTTCATTTTATTACGGGAATGACGTTCATATGGGTTTGAGCAGAGAAACTGGTAGCATGTGATTTTTGTCTTGCTGGTTGGTATCCGTGCGTTGCACCTTCTAGACTTTTGTCGGTGACGCAAACATTTTTAAGATTATTCGAGCCCGCACGGTATGTCAGTGTAGACCTTCGAGATGTTGTGTGAGTGGCCGGCGTTTTCGGTACCACAATTAGGCGCTCTATTGCGTTTTATGCCTTTATAAAGTCGTTTGATCTATGGAGCAGGGAAGCTACTGTAAAGCATGTTTCCGTAATCTACGGAGAACTCACTAGGGTGCCAGCGCAGCAGAGGTCAAAACAGCGGATCTCCAGGGCAGCTTGTCAAGATGGCGGACTTTCTGCCAGTGGTCATACAGATGTTCATCCTGGGTGAAAGGTTAAATGATAGCTTCAGCGCTACAAATCTACAGACAGCCCGTCTCACGTTTTAAAAAAAAAGAATACAAAGTCCTTATCCATAAGAGCAAATAGTTTCCTAATATTCAGTGTCGTCTTTGGATAGCACACGCTGATATTGGACAGCATACAGGCAAATTGGATTGGCGGATTGACAGTGCAGCTGATATTTGAATCTTTATCCAAACTCGGTTTATCTGCTGGGTTTGCCCATCCCATGTCAGGAACACCTGTCAACTCCTCTGGTTCTCTCGCTATATTTAACTGTAAAAAAGTCCTGTTCCTCTTGGAACTGTCTCCATATACAGCCAAATCCTTGCTGATGCTGAACCCATCAACACCCTCCAGGCATTATCAGCCATGCCCACACTCGGGTACACTAGCTGTGGCACCTGCTAGAGGGCTTCCAGATATACCACACTCCCACCGGCACGCACAAAAAAGACACATGGCGGCATATTTACATAAAAATGGTGCAGGGCGGTGCTGCAAGCAATTTTGCTGCGCAGAGCTGCATCATTTTCAAAACGCAGGGATGCGTCGTATTAACAAGAATATGGCACATTCCTAAGCTCACCCCTGCGCTAAAAAAGCTGCCTAGCGCCAACGCAGGCACCCTTGCACCATGGTGCAAGGTGGCCTGCGTTGCAGAGATGATTGTGTTTGTGCAGGAATTGACACCTTCCTCCACAAAAACAATCATTAATGGCATTTCTCTCCTTCTATGTGTGCTTCAGAATGCAGCACACATAGAAAGAGCAAAAAATGAGGAGAAATAGAAGTATTTCTCCTCATTAAGCCACATTTATGCCTCCTTTTGAAAGGCGTTAGTTTTTGGCGCTTCCTCAGATTTACAGATCCTTGTAAATCTAGAGCAGTGTCAAAAAGCCATGGGCATTGTTGTGAACGCCCCCACAGCAACACCCATTGCACGCCTCTTTGCCGCAGAAAACTGCGTCGCAGAGGGCCATATTTACAATGCTGGGTTAAGCCACACAAAGTGGCTTTGTGCGGCCTTGTAAATATGGCCAGCATAGTGCGCCACCGGAGTATAAAAAATATTACCGCTGCGGTGGCGCTAGGTGCTTGCAAACATGCCCCTGGTCTCCAGGTACAGTCCCACTTACACCTGTAGGGTAAAAGGCTACTCCTCAAACTCCAGACCATCCAGAATGCCGCAGCCAGACTCATCCTCCGTATCCCACGACAAGACCACATCACCCAGCACCTATTAGACCTCCACTGGCTCCCCGTCAAAAAGAGAGTGACTTTCAAGCTGCTCCCTCACGCCTACAAATCCCTCCACAACACCGGACCCCAATACCTCGACGATAGAATCTCCTTCCACACACCCAAGAGAAACCTCCGCTCCGCCGACCTCGCCCTCGACGAAATCCCTCGCATCCGCAGAGCCAGAACGGGAGGAAGAGCCTACTCCTACATCGTGGCAAAGACCTGGAACAAACTCCCCCTCAGCATCAGACGAACCCCCACACTGCAAGCATTCAGGAAGAGCCTCAAGACCTGGCTTTTCGGATGAGACAGAGCTTCTCAAAACCCCCCCTCCCCCCAGCGCCTTGAGACCCTCACGGGTGAGTAGTGCGCTTCACAAATCCCTGATTGATTGATTGATTGATTGATTGATTGATTGATTGAAGTCCCAAGTGTTGTATTTATGCTGGTGGTGCGGATGGTAGGTACCGACACTCATTTTTGGGGAACTGGTCGTATATTTCACCATCAGACCTTTATGCAGCCCAAGAGAGAGAAAGGGAGAAGACAGGGGGGGGGACAAAGTGTAGTAAAACGGTGACAAGAAAATAAAGGTGGAAAGCAGGGATGAAAAAGAAGCTGTAAGAGTGAGATAAAGAGACAAGAAGTGTAGAGTGAGGGGGAAAAAAGAAAGAGGCATGAGGTGGAATCAAGACCGGACCCTGACGATCAGCAGCGCTGGTGGTGAACTCCCAAGAAAAACTTTGGTTTATAGATATATATATTTTATAAATTAAGCCCTGGGGGTCCCTAGACTCTCGCCCTGTGAACTTGGTCCAGCCCCTTGTTTCAGTAGTAAACATGCAGACACACGTGGTTCTACCTAATTTCTGACTTTTATTTCCTAGTTTTTTCAATAGGGTTCCTTGATAGAGAGGCATCCGGCTTTTTTTTAATACTTTTCCAATGCAATCATACCAGTCAAAATCTGACATCAAGAATGAGCTCAAAACAATTTATGTGCTTTCCTCAATCCCAAGGCTGTGCCACTTGTTTTATCTGAATGCTTCTTTCATTAGCAACAGGCCTGCAACAAACACTCAAAACAGGAATGTCCTCGTTCCTCCATTAGCCTGTTTTATTTCTATTAAATATATTTTAACATTGAGTGCTTTGGTGGAATGCAGTAGACTGCTGAGGATGTAAACAGACCAAAAATGGCATTTAATTTGAGCTGTTGCCAGCTTATCAATGGGTGTGTTGCCAAGGTGAAAATAGCAAATGGATACAAAAAATAATGTAATTAAATGTACCGAGGCTACGGAGAACTGCACCCACACAAAGGCCCCATTTGGTACGGTCTTGCCATTATGTTGTGTCCATGACAAGAGACGGAAAACTTTAACAAATTAACAGTTGGTGTTCATTTAATTTCCTAACGCTGAGACGGAGAACAACAGGCCCCTGTCAATGAAATTATCATGACATTTTAAGCATGGCTTTACAAAGGCATCTTTCATTCCGTTTCCTTATTGCTGCAGGCAACAAGCCTCCACGTTTAGCTGAGGAAATTAATATTCTGCATTTTAACGCTGTTATCGAGTAATTATTTTCTTTCAAGTGAGGGAAGTCTGATAGTATCTGCCAGAAAGCACGGAACACAGAACAATGATGCTCAGGCGGGCGATTTGGCACGCATCATGAGTTCAATGTTGAAGATAATGGTACTAGATTGTATTTTGAATTACTATGTGTGTGTGTCTGTGTGTGTGTGTCTGTGTGTGTCTGTGTGCGTGTCTGTGTGTCTGTGTGTGTGTCTGTGTGTGTTTCTGTGTGGGTGTCTCTCAGTGTGTGTGTGTGTGTGCGTGTGTGCGTCTGTGTGTGTGAGCCATTGTGTGTGGGTGTGTGTGTATGTGTGTATGTTTGTGTCTGTGTGTTTCTGAATGTGTGTGTCTATGTGTCTGTGTCAGTGTGTGCCTATGTGTCTGTGTGTGTCTGTGTGTGTGTCAGTGTGTGTCTATGTGTCTGTGTGTCTGTGTGTGTGTCTGACTGTGTGTGTTTGTCTGTGTTTCTGTGTGTGTGTGTGTCTTTGTGTGTGTGTCTGTGTGTCTGTCTCTGTATGTGTGTGTATGTGTCTGTGTGTGTGTCTGTGTGTGTGTATCTATGTGTCTGTGTGTGTGTCTGTCTCTGTGTGTGTATGTGTCTGTGTGTGTGTGTATCTATGTGTCTGTGTGTGTGTGTATCTATGTGTCTGTGTGTGTGTCTTTGTGTCAGTGTGTGTGTGTGTCTGTGTTTGTGTCTGTGTGTCTTTGTGTGTCTGCGCTGTGTGTGTGTCTGTGTGCCCACCTTTTTAACCCTGATCTTCTCTTGCTTCCTGTATTTGCTCCAGCCTAGACATCAGTCTGTACAATTTGCACAACCTTCAGAGTATTTACTCTCACCCACACCTCTGTTTTCTGGTATAGTAGTCGAACCAACTTAGAAAAGTGGGGCCAAATCCAAAGATCTCTAGGACCGCGTGCATGTACCTCCAGTCAAGGGTGTCGAAAGCCATGGAGGCATCCATGGACAGGACCATCGTGGTGATACAGTGATTCTGAGCACAGGCCATCACTCCAAATATTCGTCTTAGATTAAGCCTGGTACCCCTATTGGGTATGAAGCCTGATTGGTCCTGGTGGATCAGGGTAGTTATGACCTGCCTAAGTTGAAGTGTCAATATTTTGGCCAGATCTTTGGCTTCTACATTTAGAAGGGATATTGCTCTATATGATCTACAGCAATCTGAGGGTTTGTTTTCCTTGTGGTTTATCACAATTGTTGCCTGTCATTGGTCCTGAGGTAATCGTACCACGGTCTTGGCCTCATTCCACATGTTTAGGAGATGAGGCGCAACTTTGTTTGCCAGCCCCTTATAAGCTCTATCGGAATGCCATTAGGTCCCATTGCTTTCCTGGAGGTGATGGAACCTATGGCTTGCATTATTTTGCTAGGTGAGAAGTCACTATCTAGCATCTGTCTATGTTCCTCCGATAGTCAGGGTTTGACTATGTCTTCGAGGAATTCATGGAACTCATGTGTTTGGAGGGTACTCCTATCTCAATAGAGTTCGGAGTAATAGTTTGCAAATTTGCCCGCTATATCTTCTGCCGTAGTCCTAACCTCCCCCTCTGCCGTCACCAGTCATGGCACCCAGTTACATGTCTGGTCTCTCTTTTTTAGCCACACCAGAAGCTTGCCGGCCTTGCTCCGTACGTCATATACTCTCCACTATGTCAGGATATGACTTTAACCTGCAGTATCCTCTACAAGGTCCCTGTATTCTTTTTCTTTTAATTTAAGCGTATGCTCCTGTATTTCCGTTTCCTCCCCTTGCTTGCCATGTTCTAATGCAACTATTTCTTCTTCGATGCGATCCACCTCAGCCCTCACCTCCTTCTTTTTTCCGGCTATCAGTGAGTAGGCCTGTCCTCTCAAGACAGTTTTTTAAGCTTCCCAAATAGTCACCAGTGAGATCACCTACCCTACATTGTCTGTAAAATAATTTCCCATTGTCTGTCCCAACAATGCCATAATTTTCCTGTCCTTTATGTACCAATGACTTATTATTTTCGGGCCTAGAGTTATCTGGGAGTCTCCTCTAAGTTCAAGCCAAACTGGTGAGTGGTCCGATATGCCCCGTGCTATGTGTTTAGTGATAACTTGCTTGGAGATATGCGCACTGTGTATGAAGATATGATCTAATCGTGAGGCGCTATGGTGGATCCCGGATACAAATGTTTAGTGTCTCTCCCCCATGTGTTTGAGTCTCCATGTATCAATCTGCACATGGCCTCCACAAACGAGGGCAGGGGGGCAGAGACCCCATTTGCGGGGCATTCGTTAGCCTGTCCTAAGTCTGACATAACGGCGTTAAAGTCTCCCCATAATAAGAATACACCCTGTGGGAGTTGTTGGAGGAGCTCAATTATCGACGAGAAGGTGATCTGGTGATGGCATGGTGGAATATATACTGAACATATGGTGACAGTGATATCGTCCCATGTCCCCGACTGGGTGACGTACTTTCCTTGTGTGTGCCCTCCATGTAGTGGTGAGAACGAATGGTGTCGAATTTTTAAGAAGGATAACCCCCCCCCTCATGAATCTGATGTGTAGCCCACATGAGCTGTCAAATTATACCTATAGGCAGATATTGCCTAGCACATATTACATAATAGATGGGTCTCCTGCAGCAGTATTATGTCTGGGCTATGTCTCTTGATGTATGTAAAACTTTGCCCCACTTCAGTTTGTGGCCCAAGCCATTGACATTCCAGGACATCACTTTGAGAGTATGTTGGGTAGTATCACGTGGTTGAGTGCCTGACATTGTGTGTACATGTATTTGCGTTCCTCATCTGGATCCGACCTGTCCCGCCCACGCTGTGTGATAATGGTATGCCTATTGTGTGAGCATAACAACTTGTCTTAACAACAACATTACCCCCACTCCCTGCCACCCTGCATAGTAGGCTTTGAACTGCCCACCATCCCCCAACTAGCAGAGCGCCTGTTGCCCCCATAATTCAGATACCATATACTTCTATGAACTGGGGTAGGTCAATGCAGTCCCACCAGGTCCCGCGCACACCCCGTTAAGAAAGAGTAAGAGGCCCCAGGCCCATTCAGCATAGCAGGTAAATGCTGGATGAGTCAATCCAATCAAGATCAGCAACTTTTCACCCCAGTCTCTGGGCTATTTCACTTGCATTCTGTAACATATGTGGTAAGGTCTTACGTCCCTATGGATGTCGCTTCCAAATTCAGTCCTCGGTGTGGTTTCCCCAGCCGTCTCCTGCTGCGATGCCCCACTAATGGTGCTGAGGATTTTGATCCTTTTCATTAATTGGGGCCCCCTTGATGTGGGCGCCCGTTCTTCTGGCCCGCTGGGCGGTAGCCCTCCAGCCAATTCCATGCCTCTCTGGGTGTGTCGAAGTGCCTGGTCTTACCCACTACAATGACTCGCAATCTGGCTGGGTAAAGCATCATGTATTTTAAGTCTCTGGAGCAAAGTTCCCTCTTAACTTCTACGAAGTTGCATCTCTGTTGTTTTACTTGAAGCGTGAAATTCCTGGTAGAGATGAATAGTGGTGTTCTCATATTTCAGATCTAAAACACGTCTGGCCACCTGAAGGATGGCATTCCAGTCTCTATGGTTAAAAATGCAGGCAAAGATCGTTAGCGGGGGGGGGCTCCTGGCCAAGTAGGCAGGCCTGGCGTCCTGTGGGCCCGCTCAACGGAGAAGAATTTTTAAAGGCCTTTGGGTTTCAGCACCTCTAGAACTAAATGCTCTATGAATAGCTGGGATCTTCTGCTCTTTTCAGGACGCCCACCAAGCGCATGTTATTCCTATTGGAGTGCCCCTTAATTGTCTTCAAGTCTTGCACACATCTGCTGGTTATCTTTTTGTAGGCCTCCAACCTGTTTTTAGAGGGAATCAGAGGTGATGGTCAAATCCGATACAGTGACCTCTGTGTTTTTTACCATGTCTGTGAGTTTATTGATGTCAGTCCGCAGTAATGCCATATCCACCATGAAGGAGTCTATTTTTGGTTCCAGATTGTTCTTGACCCCTTGTATTGCCGCCATTATTTCCATGAGTGTTGGTTGTGCATTGGTGTCGGTCACCTCTGGTACCGTTTCCCCGAGCGCCGGTTCTGAGATCTGAGTCCCTCACTGTCGCAGCGGGAACCATATATTTATCCACTTTGGTTTGCTTTTAGGGTTTGCCCCTTCTGCCACACACCATCTCAAGGACCACTCCAGATCCCCGGGGTCTTGTTTGTTTTAGGGCGTAGATCACCGCCACCTGCCAGAGGGAAACAGAGTCGGTTGATGAGCTCTTCCAGGTCTCCTCCTCCCTCAGTGGCCTGTCGGTTTGTGCCCAGTGTTCCCCTTAATATTGAGCAGGGGCTGGAGAGTCTCTGCTCTCTCTTCTCCTTCACTTTGGGCCACTGCGGGCCTTGAACAATTAGGCTGAATAAGAATCTGTTGTGGGCAGGGGATGAGCAGTTCAGTCCCCACTGCATACACTATGTCACTCTCTCTAGGTCATGACCTACCGATGCTGGGGCTTACAGATCACTAAAAGCCTCCCTATCTCCCAGCCATCGGGCGCCACCAGTCGCTTTGCACGTGCATCCAAAGTGGGGCCGCATTGGTGAAAGCTTGCCTCTCCCCAAATGCCAGGAGAGGCCCGTGTCCGCCTCCAATCGCCCATCCGCTGCCGGGCCTTTGATTCCCACAGTGCATCTCCCCAGGCCCAGTATGGACGGGTGGACCCCGCAATCGCCGTTTCCACCACCACCCGCTGCTGTAAGGTATGGGCCCATTCCTTTCAGCAGTGCATTGTTGTTCTGCACCAGCGGCTTCGCCCACCAGTGCCTTAGCGGTCCGCCACCCCCTCCCTTACCGATGTCACCTCGTATTTGGGCACCAATCTGGGTAGCACATCATACTGGGCGCCGGATGTGAGCCCAGTCCTGGGGCCCCAGACGAAAAACAAGAACTCACGCGGCTCCCTCCAGGATGCTGCTGCGATCAGAGCACGAGACTCCGGCCGGTCCCATGCTTTGCTGGCCTCCGTGCCCTCAGTGGTGGTCGATGGCGATGGGATTCAACTTAAATTGGGGCTCAGACTGTGCAGGCACCAATCCGAAAGATGCTGTGCAGGGGGCCTCACGGATTATGGTTGGATATCTGGGTTAGGCCTCTCGGTTGTACGGAGCTCACTTAGAGAACAACCACCATGATGGGCTGCAAGCCACGCCCAATGTAATCTAATTTCAATCAGGCAGACAGCATGGGAAGTAAGCCTGGGCGGAGTTCACGGAGTTCTGCTACGCGGAACTCCATGAAGTGCAAAAAAAAATTCTGCTGCGCTACGCGGAGCTCCGCAAGCGGCGGAGTATGTTGGATAAATGCTGTTCGCGGTGATTTTCAGTGCCAGGTGCTTGTCTGCACTGTGCAGTCATCGCGAACGGCACCATGCACAGCGCAAGCGGGCGCTGCTTCCATTCTGCCGCTCGAGTAGATTTTTACTTGAGAGGCAACTTTCTCAACGCGAGCGGACAGTTTCTCAACGAGAGCGGTCGCGAGCATACGCGGTCGCGAGCATACGCGGTCGCGAGCATACGCGACCACTCGCAATGAGAAATCTGACCACCTGCGTTGAGAAATCTCACCGGGAGGTTGATTTTACACGCTTGCGCTCGCCAACTTGATGTTGATGATCGCGAATGAGGAAAAATCTCGCCGGGAGGTGGATTTTCCTCGCTCGTACTCGCCAACTTGACGTTGACGAACTTGAGCGAGGGGAAAAAACTTTTTGAGAACTCCACAAGCTCTGCGTAACGCGGAGTGCGGAAATCTCGGCAAACTCCGTGAGCGGAGTGGAGTTCACCACCCAGACTTAATGGAAAGGCTGACGTATTATCTTACCTGGGACATGAGGTTAGAGAGCCTGAAACAGAACACCCTTCTATAATACGCCCAGAACGTATTGTAGGAGCAATGATTTCTGACGACACCTTTTTTAACTGAAGTAGCTGCAGCACAGAAAACCAAAGAAACAGAAGAGGTCATACAGAATCACGATAGTAATCAAATAAATGATGTATCCTTTCCCCCATCCTGTTCTTGCCCTCCTCAACAACTCCCTGTCCCAGGGCTGCGTCCCTACGGCCTTTAAGGAGGCTATAGTGGTTCCTCTTTTAAAGAAACCGAACGCCGACCCCCAGACTTTAGCAAACTATCGCCCTATCTCCCTGTTACCTTACCTGGCCAAGGTACTAGAGGCCCATGTGGCAAAATGCCTGTCCAATTTCCTGGAACAAACTGAGTTCCTTGACCCTCGTCAAGCTGGCTTCCGTCCAGCCCACATGACGGAATCAGTGATACTGGCAGTCATGGACTCTCTTCGTAAAAAATCAGACAGAGGTTCTCCTCAAGCCCTGGTTCTATTAGATCTCTCGGCCGCCTTCGACACGGTCAACCACAATTTACTGGTGGACCGTGTCGGCGAGGCCGGCATCCAGGGCTCTGCCCTGAGATGGATTCGCTCCTTCCTGGAAAACCGCTCGCAGGCAGTCCGCATCGGCCAGTTCACAGCCCCTAAAATCAACACCTCGTGTGGGGTTCCCCAGGGCTCCTCGCTCTCCCCACATCTGTTCAATCTTTACCTTCTCCCCTTAATCAGATCACTGAAAGAAAACAGAGTGGTCACATTTAACTACGCTGATGACCTCCAACTTATGTTTACAATCGACAACTCCCCACAGTCAATATCTGACTTTCAGTCCACTATGTTACTCATCCGCCAATGGATGGATCACAATCACCTAAAATTAAACCCTGGCAAAACTGAACTGGTCTTGACTATCGGCGGCCACATGCACTGGGGCCCTCAGTACTGGCCAAGTGAACTCGGTCCCCCTCCCGTCCCTTCCCCCTCAGTCAAAAGCCTAGGCGTCTATATAAGTAGCGACCTATCCCTGAAAACTCACGTTGGTACAGTGATCTCCACTTGCTTTCTCCAACTGCGAAAAATCAGAAAGATAAGCAGGCTACTGACCCAAGCAGCTCTGATACAGGTCCTGATAGCCATGGTACAATCACGACTTGATTATGCCAACACAATCTATCTCGGGCTACCAATTGGCCTCACAAAACGGCTCCAGATGGTGCAGAACCAAGCGGCCCGACTGATCTATAGACAACCTAGGTGGCAAAACGCTTCCCCCCTCCTCAAGAAACTGCACTGGCTCCCCCTACCCCAGCGCTGCGCCTTTAAAATCGGCTGCCTGGTGTTCAAGGCCCTGAACGGCAGGAGTCCTAAATTCCTAAACAAACTGATCTCTCGCTACATTCCCCCCCCCGAGATCTCCGCTCCGCCCAGCTCCAACTTCTGACTGTTCCAACTTTCAAGTCGAAGCGCCAAGGCGGCAGCAGGTTTGCTACGCTGGCCCCCAGATTGTGGCATTCGCTCCCCCTGGAAATCAGATTAAGTCCCAGTCTGCTGATTTTCAGGAAGTCCCTTAAAACTTGGCTAGTCACCCAAGCATACTGCTAAAACTGCACCGAGGCTAGCGATCCCTTGCAACTCAGCGCCAAGAAACCAACCGGTGTTAGTGCGCTCTACAAATCTTTTTTAACATAACATAACATAACATGTATTACATACAAGAAGGAATATTTGTTCCCACGACTGTGATCCAGCGCAACACTTAATCAGGGATCAATACTTGATAACATCATACATAAATGGCCCATACACATTCACCCAAATCCCTGAAGCGCTGGGGGTCAAGTTTTAAAGACGTGAAAATTGTTTCCTTCACAAATTCATGTTTAACAATTCTAAATACATAACTAGACCTGTATATCAACTCTCTTTCCTCTCGGTCGACGGACCAATTAGTTGAGTAGTTGATGGTAATAATAGAACTAACTGACTATCTAACCAGCTAAATAATCACAGACTCTCTGTAAGTTTAATAAAGTTTATCTCAAATAAATGTAAATGATTAATGCTCATCGCATACAGGTCACAATGCAAACAAAGAATTTCACATAAGGGAGAGAAAATCAATCAGCAATGCAAACAGTGTCAAACTCATCTTCAATAAAACAATATGCAAATGAAGGAGTGGATAGATGAAGAGACATAAGTTTCAGCAAAATAATGCGAAACAATATACATATGACAGAGTGGATAGATGAAGAGACATAAGTTTCAGAGACAAAAATACATTTGCAATTAAATTATGTAAAGTACGAGCCAGCAAGATAATACAAACCCAAAGGAATTCAGTGAAATACCACCCCCCTGGCCAAGGGAGTAGTGGGGGTCTCCTGAAATAGAGTCAGGAGACAAAGATTTCAGGAACGGGACAGGACAGGGACAGGAACAGCTAGGCCTCTCTGCAAACCGACGGACAGCGACAAAATCACCCCTCTCTCCTCTGCATCCGACCTAAGGCTCAGGCTAAGGCTAAACCACACCCCCAAAGGCACCCCAGTTATACCCTAAAACCTACATGTCCATCCCACACTAGTTGAAACAATCCATGAAACTCGACAGTTCATTGGTGGATTTGGGACGTGGTCTGTCACACCACCAGGTTCCCATTCAGAATTTTACATGTTCATTGTTCTACATCCGTTCCCATAACATAAGGTTTGACTCGTTCAGTTATTCCGGCATTGAAACATTTCTTTATTTTCTCATATATTTCTCAGCCACGTCCACGGAAGAAGTCTTGGATCCCACGGCCAGGCTCATCCTTTGGCAGACGTACAATGCTCTTTGAGCTGGATAGCCTTGAACCTTTACACTTTCTCTGCAGCGCTCAACGCTTCAGTCTGCCTTGTCATGTCATTTTGGTTCACTCTCCAGCCCCTCATCTATCCGGGCAACTTAAGAAATTTCAGGCCCATTCGACTCACTACGGCAAATAGAACATAAGCATTCATTAATTACATGGTAATGCACTTTTCACTGTTTACCACCCACCTTTGCACTATCCCTTGTTAATGTTTTCTTAGCATAAGCTTAGAGCAAAAAGTGGCATTATTTATTATCGTTTTAAAGCAAGATGCAAGATGCGAATGCGAAATGCGGCCTAGACATGCATTAGCTTTGTTTCTTTTGAAACGAAATGTAAAATGTGGCCTAGTTCTTTCATGTACTAGTTCAAATGAGTGCACGCATGCGCAAAGCGGTTTCCCACGTGTTCATGTGATTTGCATTGTTAATTTTTCACTGCACACTGATAGTATGTATTACAGGGGTGTCAATCCGAGCAGGTTTCTTTTTGCGAAATCCTGCTCCATCAACTGCTTTACAGCAACAAGCACTGCAGTGGTGTCATGCACAAATATTAGCTAGTCATCCAGGTCGAAAAGAAGACTTTAGAGTTAGTTCATCAACATTTTTTGTGGCCTACATTAGTACAACCCATGACGGCCAGACGCAGGTAGGTCCCGTGCTAAGAAGATACTCAACTCGAGTTTTTTCTCCCTCGCTAAATTAGCGAGTACCCTGGCCAGACATGGTTGGGGCAAATAAATTCCTCTTTAGAGGTGCCTTTTTCCAGAAGGTATATATTTTAACCTCTGGTTTTCATCACCAAACAGGACTACAGTTCGAGTCCAGACTTTAGGGGACGTGACTTCATTTTTTTTATACATAGTCAAAGCCGTCCCTTACGAGTAGATGAGGATATTTAGGTCCTGAAGAAATACCTAGATCCGCTTGGACTGTATAGGGCATGAAACATGTCGACCCCCTGCACAGCTTACACATTCCTTTGAACTGAAGCAGGTATAATCCCCCTCTCCAGTCCACGACTTACCAGTCAGTGTTTTTACTCATGGCACAAGAACCCAGTGAATAAACTACCCTTGGAGATCCTTGTAGCTATTTTTAAATCACACTCACACTATCCCATCTCTACTCACTACACATAAGCCCCCTCCAGAAATTCTTTAGCTTCACGACGACAACCAGAAAAGACCTCTGGAAAAGAGCCCCCTTGCGTGACCCATTGGGCATTGCGGCGCCAGCCCAACGAGGAGCTGCCCTATGATGAAGCATGACATCCTTCGTGGTATGTGAGGGCCCTTGCTCCTTATCGGAGCTATTCCATTGCAATCACGCATTCTCTCTCTTTAGCACCTGGTTGTAACTTCCTTACTATCCCCCTTACCCCTCCTTTCCCCAACAACCCCCCCCCTTTTTGTTCCCTCCACTCCCACATAGGAACATCATACTCTTTTTGTTTTTCAACATTTACATGGGGCCTGTGTGCTGGACCTCCTAAGCCCCTGTCCCTCCTTGTGAGATTACTACATTTTACCTGGCACTAAACAGTTCGTGCAAAGGTGTACTGTGTGCGCACAAAGTAAAGACATACATCAAGCACACACAGGTTTATTACATCCACTACCTACTCCTCCATGTTTATGGCATACTGTTTCTATGGGCTTTATAACTGCTTTACCTAAGACAGAACACGGTCACAGGGCAATCATGGTTACAGTATATATGATTTCCAAGATGGCTCATTTTACTCCATTATCAAGTTTGCCTAATTCTGGGGAACTTGCAGATCATTTTTTACAATCCATTGTATGATTACATGGTTTACCATCAATAATTGGTCTGATAGAGGCCCTCAATTTGTCTCAAAGTTTTGGAAAGCTTTGGGTAGAATTTTACAGATAGAGATTCATTTATCTACTGGTTATCACCCTCAAACAGATGGTCAGACGGAGAGAGTGAAAAAATGTTTAAAACAATATATAAGATGTCGAGTCGTACACAATGTTGCAGATTGGGATACGTTCTTGTGGGCATCAGAATTTGCTTATAATAATGTGCAGCATAGTTCAATCAAAATCACTCCCTTTCAATGTAATTATGGTTTTCACCCTATTTTCTTTTTATTGTCACCTGCCTCTGCTACTGAGGTTCCAGCGGTTCAGAATTATTTAGAACAGATCAACAACTTTCAATTAACAGCACCAGGCAATTTGGATAAAGCTAAACTTGCTTACAAAAGATATACAGACAAACATTGCAGACCCAGTCCTAGATATCAAGTTGGTGATCAAGTTTGGCTATCCACACGACATGTTAATTTGAAAGGTCCTCAGAAGTTTCAACCTCGGTTAAATGGCCCTTACCCAATTGTAAAGAAGGTCAGTGATGTTGCCATGAAATTAGAATTACCTCCACAAATACAAGTGTATCCAGCGTTTCATGTGTCATTAAAACCTGTTGCCCCAGGAACTGTGCTTCCCCCAAACCCCCAGCCGTAGATGTGACTGATGAACCTGAATTTGAAGTGGAAGCAATACTGGACTCTAAACGAATTCATCATAGTCTATACTATCTGATTCATTGGATAGGATATGGCCTGGAGATCTTGGGAACCTACATGTCATGTACACGCTTCTCGTCTTCTATGCATTTTTCATCACTGTTATCCTGATAAACCCAAGCCGGTTGGAAAGACCATAGGGGGGTGTAATGTCGGGCACGCAGCAGGCGTGGCATCCCAGCAGAGTGGTCTCTTTAATGGGTGGAGCATGCAGCCTTTAAGATTGCGCGCTGCACCATGAACTACTGCACATCATTCTGGGAGCCTGCCTTGGGTAATTACTCACCTGTCACTTCAGTGTCCTGCTGCTCCAGCATCCGGCTGCTTCAGCGTTCCTAGCTCCCCTGCACCTAGCTGTTTTGGTGTCGAGTTCGACCTTAGGAGTTGGGTCTGTCGTGCTTCATTTCTCCTTGTATATTTCACCAGAAGGCCACTGCTACCTGAAAGACAAAAGAAAGTACAACATCAAAAAGCTGAATGGATGTGTTGAATGGGAGTTTGTTTGATGTATCCTTGCTACGGAAAATTCTAAGAAAACAAACAAACGGACCATACTTAATATCAATTATTTTTGTATCAATGTGCAGAAAGACTGACATTTTAAAGAAACTGCTCACTTTGAAAAAATGCTTGGATTTGTTTTGGGAATTTAGTTTAGAGATTCCACTAAGGGTTTATTTGGTTTGAGTCTTGCTTATTATGTTTAAGAGTTCCTTTATGTATTCCAGAAGGAGAAGACTTTCTGTTATTTGATGTGAGCATCTGGTGAATCAGTAAAAGCAAGAAGTCATCACTCATTAGAGAACATATAGATAACAGCGAATGTATGCTTGGAAATATCTGTACATCTGACAAAGGAGGAAGGGACATTAGGTAATTTAAGGATGGAACTTTGCTTAAATATTCAGCTTCCATTTGTGATTATTTAATTCTAAATATTTGTTGTTTATTTTATAGAAGCTGTGAAAGTCAAGACAACTCAGAAGTTCTGAAGTGACAGTCTGACGCTCACCTGTTTTCGTCCCTTCGTCCCGTGGGTCAGGTCGGATCTGTAATCCTTTACCTGCTTGACCTGTAGGGAAGTTGGGAATTCTCGGCGTATCCATTTCACTCCTGTGAATAGAGTCTGATAAGAGCCTGACAATTGCCTTAAATATAGCGCATTCTTGCCCTTTCCCTGTCAGGCAGTGCAGCACAGCACAGCAAGGTGACTTGCTGCGATGCGTGACTTTTTTATAAATAGGCCCTATAATGTTTTACTTAAGCCACGCTGCCTATATCACAAAAAGCACCTGGAACACCTACGTTAACGCAAACTCATCCACAATCACTTTATACCAGCATGTGGTATAAAGGTCAAGGCATGAGGCTGCCTCTTCGGCAGAAATGATTGTGTTCTGAAAAATTGCCAGAGCTGCTTTGGGTTCCCAGTCGGGCCCTGCTGAGGTTGCGCTATGCACAGGGCATCTCTCGGCAGATCAGTGGCCTGACGGTTTCACTAACATACGAGCTTGAGAATTTCACCAGTTTTGCACAATGACAATAGGTGCGGAGTGATAAAGGATGGATGGGTGAAAGGATAGTTGGAAGAAAGGGTGGATATTGAATGGATGGATAATAGACTGGAAATTTTGGTGAAAGACTGGATGAGAGAAAGTAAAGTTTAATCATGGTGGCTATGGGTGAATTAGAATGAAATAGGAATAAATATTTGGATTGCTTGGATGAATAAGCAAGCCAGCTCTTCTCATGGAGAGGGGCATGCTGCTGACATACTTCGCTTACTTTGTTTATGTAGGGTTATCAAAGCTATGGTTCAAAGTGGGGGTATTTTTTACATTTTTGTTTTACTCCCTTGACTCACTGTATTTGTTAAGCGAGGCAGATGTATCCCACCCATTATTCATCAACCCCCCTCACCACCCCTGGCATTTTGCCACCTATAAACGGAAGTGCAGTATGTTTCAATTCGGTACTGCAGTGTTGGCTGTGCGATGTGAGTCTGCTTCAGTTAATGCAGCATTTGCAAAGTTTTCAATGCACTGCAAACCAAACACACAAGGTATGTTTCCCTTTGCCCACTCAGTCATCTCTTCATTCCTTCACTTTTTCCTAAGTTCTTCCATCCCAGACTACCCAAATTTTTTAAAATCCATTCTTGGGATGTGCCACATTTGATTTTATAGCCATGTGAAGTGATTCCAAAATATATTTCATGGTTTGCAATAACAGATTTATTTTACGCCTGTTCAGATTCAGTGACTGAATAAGCCAAAGATGATGAATCGATGATCAGTGTAGTGACCCCTCTATTCTATATCAAACCTTCTATTCTACCCGCCTAATCCCTCTATTCTACCCTGCAGTAGAGTAAGTCAAGTTTCCTTACCTTAGAGCCCACCGAATTAATTTGTTGGAATTAATATGTGGTGGTGGGCCAGGCCAGTGAGTAAAGTGGGCGTAAGTGCATGATATGAGGTCAAGTTTGGCATATGGGATACGCTGTGATGAACGTGCCAAATACAATCTATATAGCCCGTTCCTTTCCCTGTAATGCAGTGCATCATTTTCCCCAACATCTAGTTACGGCAGACAGGATAATCGCCGCATTTCATAATTTAGGTGTGTGACATAACATCTTATTTATTATTTATCTGCCTCTTTGGAATCAGGATAGAAAGAGAAACGGATTTAGAGAAGAGCAGGGCCATTGGAATAAAAAATAAATAATTGCCAACTGCAGCTGCTCCAGCTGCAGACAGTAGCAAAATACCCGACACGCTGACTAGCAGTGAGCATGGCTCCGTTAATTTAGCATAACACACAACTTGTATTCCGTAGTTCATAATGCCTTACTCATTAATGAGAGGTATTTTATTTTTCCACTAAAAGTGTATGTTCAGTTACTTGAAAAAAAGCAAACACAATGTCAGGACTAGGGCGGTACGCGGTCTAGGGCCCGCCCCACGCACCCCTATAGTGCGCAAGGTCCATGTGCCTTTACCTCTTTGCGCTAAATCAAGATGTGGTAAGCCTCATGAAGCAGCCTCTGTTGCTCAGTGGTGGGCTTGGTGTTCCTATCGATATTGACATGCATAAGAAAGATCAGCGTGATATGTTATATGCCTCTTTTATAGCCCCATTGGTGTGTTTTTACTGTATTCACTGTCTGAGGGCTTCTTATGGGCATTTTTATTGCTTTCTACGAGGTGAATTCGTATTGGGACTACATGTCCCATCATGCCTTGGGAGAAGAGAGGTTGGGTGTGGCAACATCCATAAAAGCTGCCACGTCCCATTCTCTGCGCTCACTATTCTCTTGGCAGTCCGTGTGGAGGGAGCTCTTCCTTCCGGTCCTGTTCCTGTTTCCAGTGGGGCATTTCTGGGCTTCGTGTGAGTGCTCTTGTGGTTCTCTGCATCTTTCCGGCATTCAAGCAGCCGGCTCCCGCAGTGCTGGTGGGTGAGTCTCTTCGCCGTGTCAAGTTTGTCATTGCGGCCGGCTCCCGCAGAGATTTCCTGATACAGCAGTTCTCGGCAATACTTCACCAGAGTAGGTCGTACTCTGTGGGGTAAGGAATGAATGTCGAGTGTGCTTAAAAGCGAGTGAAGAATAATTGTCATCTGATTTATTAGTGTCTTTTGAGATTGCGCACGTTAGTGCCTGTGTGGAAATAATTGTCATCTGATATATATTAGCATACTCTGAGGTCGCGCACCTTAGTGCCTAATGAGAATTCAGAGAAAGCCATGATTGGTTAGTAATAGACAATACGTTGTTTTTGAGCAAAGATATAACGAACGAACAAGTTAATTATAAGTTTAGTGGAAACAAGTACTGATGAGAATTTGCATATAACTTCGAGCTACACATTATTTGTGAACAAAGGAGTGCATTCAACTCGCATAAACATTGGTGTGTATATCAGTCAGAGAGAGAATCCAGTACTTAAAACAAAATCTAAAAAGACAACGTGCTGAACAAAAGCATAATCTTATTCTTCTTTATTGTTTATTTTATGTCATATTTGTTTGTTTAACCTTTTCCTTTTCAGATCTCCTTCCCTGCTGTTCCCTTCCTAATTACCCTTACCCCCGCTTGATCACTCCAATACTCTGTTACTGTATTATTCTCAGAGTTGGAGGTATCGAGAGGTGGGTTCATTGTATCTTCACGTCCAGATCCTGAGGAAGAACGTTCGCTCTTACAGAATAGTGAGCCCACGGTTTTTATTCCTCCCGGTCTGTACGAGTGGGTACAATGGCCACCTTAGATGACCTCATGAAGGTCATTACCCAGATGCAGAGAGATTTAACGGAAGCAAAACATGCCACAGCGGCACTGTCTGACAAAGTAGACCAATTGCAACAGCAAGGTGCTGGCAATCCTTTTCCTCAGAGCACAGTACCACCACCTCGATCTGATCAACAACCTTCTACTAACATTGCTGTGAACATTCCTACGCAGATTCCGTTAGCTCCCCCTGAATGTTTTTCAGGTGACCCTACCAAGGTGCAAATATTTCTAACTCAAATTGAGTTACATTTTACATGTAGACCTAGTGCATTCCCAGATCCGCAGTCCAGAATAGCCTTTTTAATATCCTACTTGTCTGGAGACGCGGCCACTTGGGCCGTTCCCTTGGGTCGGCAAGACAGTCAATTGTTGTATAATTGGCGAAGGTTTGTGGAAGAATTTGAAAAGGTGTTTGATCGACGTGCCGTTACTCTGTCGGCTGACAGAGAATTATTAGAACTCAAACAAAGGAATAAAGATTTGATCACGTATTTATCCCATTTTAATCGTTTAATAGCAGAGACTTCTTGGCCTGAAGAAAAAAGGGCAGCTTTGTGTTATCAAGGACTGAAAGATGAGCTCAAATACGTCCTAGCTCAGATTGATCCTCAACCTACTTCGTGTCCTGAATTGATAAACTTGACCCTATGATTAGATCATAGATTATCTGAAAGGAGAGGTGAAAGAAAAAGGCCAGAAAGATCAGGTTGGCGATTAGAAAGGCCAAGAGTACAAACTACCGTCTCGGAGTCGTCTACAGAGCCGTCTACAGAGCCAATGGAAATTGGAACCATTCGACAACCGCTATCCAAAGATGAAAAAGACACTCGTCGCAAAAATGGGCAGTGTTTATACTGCGGTCGTAAGGGGCATTTTGTTAAAGAATGTCCGATAAAACCAAAAGGAAAAAACCCATTTACAAAAAATACTGCAGCTTCCATAGATAAGTCGACGGAAAACTGATCTGCCCAAGATGTTTGGAAGGGTATCTCTTGGGTACTCTTGCCTTCCCTTCAATTAATTCTTGTGTCACCAATTATAAAGCTCTTTTTCGATTTTCCGTAAAAATCATAGTAAATACAAAAGAACACCAGTTGCAAGTATTATTGGATTCAGGAGCAACTGGTAATTTTGTTGATTTAGAAACAGCTCAAAGGTTGCAGATTTCATGTGTAAAAAAGGAAACACCTGAAATAGTAAAAGCAGTGGATGGAAAGATGCTGTCTGGAGGTCCAGTGACTATGCAAACTATTATGATCCACAGTGGCGGCTCCCCCATTGGGGCGTGGGGGCGTTGCCCCACTGCTTTCTCGCAGTGCGAGAAGGCAGAAACATAAATGGTAAAAACTACCATTTTATGTTTCTGCCTTCTCGCACGGCAGAAAGCAGAAGTGCCTGGTTGGGGGTGGGCGGTCCTGCTCAAGGGCAGGGGAGTGGCTTGCCCACTGTTGTGTATACTGACTGTTTGGTCGGCCGTGGGGCCGACCAAACAGTCAGTATGCACAACAGTGGGCAAGCCACCCCCTGCCCTTGAGCAGGACCGCCCACTCTCCCTTTTTCTCTATGTAGGCTGCTACATGCAGCAGCCTACATAGAGAAAATGGCCCGGGTGGGGCGCGCTCCAATGCGCCTCACCAATTACAACGCTGCCATTGCAGCATTGTGATTGGTGGAGCCTGGAGGGAGGGAGGCTGCCTTTGCTGATGACGAGAGCTGCAGGCAGTGAAAACGCAGGACGGTGGGAGCAGGAGCCGGGACCCATCCAGAAGCGGGACGGTAAGTTTTATGTAATATATTTTATAAAATTAAACAAATCCCTCCCGCCTCCCCCCATCCCCCCCGCGACGACCCCATTTCCACCCCCCACCTGCCCGTCATGCCGGCCGCGACTGACACTGCTTGTCTTTAAAAGGATAGTTTCTCTTACCGGGCCCCGGCGTAGTTGCAGAATACTATAAAAATCGCTCTCTGGTGCTAAATGCTTGCCTGTCACTCAGATTTTTTTTCATTTCCCTAAATATTTGAACTCGATAAATGTTTTCGCAAAACTGCATCGTTCACTGTACTTTCGTTTTGTGAATAGAGGTGGGGCCCAATCAGAAGCCAGTTAGCTAATGAGCCGCCCTGCAGGGTCGTGCCTTTTCACGCATTTATGTTAGGTGTGTCGAGAGTCATAAATCTAGCTAAAGAGCAACAGAGTGCTGACGAAGGACAGGAGACCCTCCGAGTGAAGCATACGCTTGTCTTTATCCTACTCTCTCCTGTGTAAGGGAAATGGTAATGCACCCTTGAAGGTGTTTTGCATTGACAATATAACGTCCCCCAGGGTGCACGCAAGCATGTCCCTAGCTAGCAGTCCCAAGCATGCTTGTCGAATATCATACCAAGTCCACAGAAAGGCATCACCCCCTCGTCTCTATTGCTCTGGGAAGGCAGTTGAAAGGATACCCCCCTCTCCAGCAAGTAAGAAAAGCCAAGCCACGGGAGTGTGTCTAAAAAGGCAGCTGGTCCTCGCACGCCCAAAGCAATTGCTTTGCAGCCTATTTGTCATTCCCAAGTAGGAAGAGAAAACGTGCATAAGACTTCAAATAAATTGATAGCTGTAGGGAGGGGGTGGAGGTAGTTGACTTTTTCTGAAGGTTGCTTGAAAAGCGCTTCCTATATTGCACTATCTAATCGAATCAAAATTAATCCAAACATCAGGCTCTTGATTGCACTGGTAATCCTGAGTCCCGCTGGGAATACGAGATAGTTACACAACTTGGCGCCTGGTGACATTTGAAAGTGGTAGCCTTAAATTAACAGGGATAACAAAATTTGGTTTGGTTAGCCGGATTTATGATATGGTGTTATATAGCTTGCACCACATACGGAATTGTGTCATGAGCTTTGTGTAATATAGCTCATATTCCCCCACTGATAGTCATTTTATGATCCACGAAACGCTGAAACGCCGAGAGGTGCCACTGTGCCAGCTAAGTGTGTGAACTATTACTTGCAGGTTAAGATGTAAATCACTTCAGCATGTGCTTAGCTATATTGCTGAACAGAAGTAACACGTAGAATGTTAATGTTGGCATCCATAATGAGAAGCTAGAGTACTCACTGTTTTGTTTCCTCAATTATGTAGCCCTTACTTATTTCACTCTTCTTTATATTTTGATGTTGTTGCTTCTTACCATTCTGTTCCCTTCATTTGTGTGGATAAAGAAAGAAGACAAAGAAAAGGAATGATGTAAGGTAGTCTGTCCCACAGTGCATCTAGCGTGTCCCTGTAGCAAAAGGTGTGTGAAGGCCTCATGAACAAGAAAGTTTTGCGATCACAAACCCAGTGATTCACAAAATCAAATGTCTGTATGGAGTTTGGGCATTGTGAGCATATAATTTTAAGGATGATACAAATCAGTTACGTCCTTGTAGGAACCATTCTGCAGGTTTGTCGGATTGACAGTTCTCTGGATAGTTCTTTGCATATACAAGAGTTTGTGTACATTTGTTGTGAACAGAATGTTTGAGAATGATCTGGAGAATTCACTCACCGTAATGTTCTTTTTTTAAGTTTAGAAAGCTTTATTGAAGTGGTAAACAAAGTATAACATCACTACAGATTATATGATGAGGAGTAACAATACAGAATAAACGTTAGCATTAAAATTGGGAATGAATCACACCTCAGTTGTAAAAACTGTACAAAGTCAAATGCGTTTTTAAACTTATAAAAAAGGAAAGGAAGAGAAGAGACGAAAAGAAAAGAAAGGGGAGAGAGGAAAGGAAGAGAGGGGAACAGAAGAAAGATTAATATCAGAAGAAACACAAGATATGTAATAATATAAACTGCAATAAAAATTGTAACATGTATATGATTAATTTTTCGACCTAGAAAGAAAGGAGGTTAAAGGTAACCATAACAAGTCTTTTTTGATCAACAGAGCAGTGGAATTAGCAAAGGCACGATCCAGTCTATGGTGATGGCATAATAAATTCCACCATGCTTGGATTGAAATCTTTGAGGTGTCCTTCCAGTTGGTGGTTATAATTTGGAGGGTAATAGCAAGAAATAGATCAATAAATTTTCCAGCATAACCATGAACATCCCAAACAGGAGAACAACTTCCCAGAAAAACATGTGAAATTTCAAAAGGAACAATAGACATTAAAATATCATTCAATTTTAACCAAACCTGAGCCCAAAAAGATTTAACCAAAGGGCAATGAAAAAACATATGCATGAAATCACTATTATTATTAGTGCAAGACCAACACTTGGGAGAGTCTAATAACTTAAATTTGTACATATCGTAGGGGGTGAGAAAAAGTCTATTATAAAAATAATATGAAGTCTGTGTAGTGCTAGCAGAGCGTGAGGCGGTATGATTTTTTTTCCATAAAGAGTTCCATGTGCGTAAGGGGATTTCTAGGGCAAGATCCTTTTCCCATGAGAGTTCTAATTTGGATTTGGTTCTGATTTTCGCAGGGTATGATAGTATTTTATATATTGAAGAGGCACTAAATTGAGTGGAGAAATCAATGGAAGTAGGGAATGTCTGATTAGAAATAGTGGTGTGAGGGTCCTGAGGGAAGAGAGATGTGAGAGATTCCTTAAGCATGGGATAATGAAGGGCATGAGAGGCGGAAACGTTATATAAGGCTTGAAGATCTGAAAACTCCATAAGGGTACCATCTTTTATTAAGTGTCGTGGTGTAATAATTCCCTTGTCAATCCATTCCTTCCAAAATAGAGTACGTTTGTTAATCTTAATGGATTTATTATACCAAATTGGGGTGCGAAAAAGGGGTCAGCAGACGGTAAGTGTGAGTGAATCAGAGAGGTGGAAATTGCTTTGGAGTGAATAAAAATAGGGGAAGAGAAACGTTTCGGAGGTTGGGACAAAGAGACAGCAGAGGTAAAAGAGAAAGGAGAATACTGAGCTTGCTCCAACAGTCTCCATGCAGTTGGAGGCAGGTCTGAGTTCTCAGATAGAGAAGTCCATACTTGCTTTAGAGTGAAAGCAGAGTGATATTGGCGAATATTAGGAAAATTGACACCACCTAATTCTTTGGAAGATTGAAGGCGAGCCAATGAAATCCTAGGTTTACGATTGTTCCAGAGGAACTTGGATAGAGAACTATTAATAACACGAAAAAGGGGTTAGGAAGAGAAATGGGAAGCATGGATAAATAAAAATTTATGATAGGAAGAAGCATCATTTTGATGGTGGCTACCCTGCCCCACCATGAAAGAAATAGCGGTGACCAACCCTCAGTCAGGGCGGAAATTTTCTTTAGGATGTCCGCCAGGTTTATTTTGATAGTTTCCTTGATGGTGTTAGCATATAAGATACCAAGGCATTTGATATGTCTAGAAGTCCACTCAAAACCAGTATTTGTAAACATAGAAGGAAGGCAAAATTTGTTAAGAGGTAAGATTTCAGACTTTTCCACGTTTAATTTATAGCCAGATACACCCGAATACTCCTGCAGAAGTGAAAAGAAAGCCGGCAGAGAAGTGGATGGGTTAGAAATGTATAAAAGAATATCGTCAGCATATGCGGTAAATTTAAGATTGAGTGATTTAAATTGAAGACCTGTATAGTGAGGAGACCGTTTGATTGTTTCTAGGAAGGGTTCCAATGCAAGGATAAAAAGAAGAGGAGAAAGAGGGCAGCCTTGTCTAGTCCCTCTAAGAAGGGGAAATACCGGGACTGGCAACCATTTACCCAGACTGAAGTGGTCGGGACTGAATAAAGTAGTTGAATATATTGAAGGATAGGAGGGCCAAATCCATGCCATTTTAGGGCACTGAAAATAAACTCCCATTCAACCCTGTCAAACGCCTTTTCAGCATCTAATGTTATGGCGGCTAACGGAGAATCGAATTTAGAGGCCAAATGGATGATATTAAGAAAGGTGCGTGAGTTATCTGTAATAGAACGACCTTTGATAAATCCGGATTGGTATATGTTTACAAGATCAGGGATAATTTTATTAATTCGTATGGCGAGTAATTTTGCAAAGATTTTGCAGTCTGTGTTAATCAAAGAAATGGGTCTATAGTTTTTACATAAGGACAGATCTTTATCTTTTTAGGTATCAGACAAAGCATAGCCTGAGAAAAAGTGCCTTGCGCTGCACCAGTAGTAAGAAAGTGAGTAATTAAAGAAAGGAAATGAGGAATCAAAAGTGATTTAAATTGGAGAAAGAATCGAACAGTAAAACCATCAGGACCCGGTGTCTTATCTTTAGGTAAAAGGGAAATAGCAGCGATAATTTCTTGTTCGGAGATGGGAATATTTAAAGAGGAAAGATCGACCTGATTTTTGGGATTTTTAGGGATGCGTTGAAAAAATGAATCAATAAGATCAATAGAAGGGGACGATTCTGGGGTGTACAGAGAGGTATAGTAATCAGTAAAACACTCAAGAATCTTGGCATCTGAGAGATGTAAAACTCCGGAAGGATCCTTAATAGCAGCTATTTTAGCTTTTTGTTTTTTGATTTTAAGGTAATTAGCTAGTGCTTTGCCGGCTTTGTTCCGTCCACCATACATTTTTGCATTGAATTTAAGAAGGTTATTACAAGCCGAATCCCAAGACTGTTTGTTATATTGCATTTTCGCTTTAATCAGATTGGATAAAGTATCAGGGCAATTGGCTGAAAAATACTGGTGTTCCAACGTTTTGATTTGTTTGAGGAGAGATGTAGATTCGGAGAGAGTTTTCTTCTTTTTCCTGGATACAAAGTTTATTATAAAACCTCTGGCAGAAGCTTTAAAGGCATCCCAAATCAGATGAAATTGAGAGACAGAAGAGAGATTATGAAGAAAGAATTCTTGAGCAAAAGCGAAAACTGTTCCACAAATTGAGAGTCCAAGAGAAGAGAATTGTTAAAGCGCCAGCGCCGAGTTGAGGATATGGGTGAGGGGTAATCTAAATCTAAAATGATGGGGGCATGATCGGATATGAGAATGGAGCCAATCTCGATCTCATTCATGAATTGTAGGGTATGTTGAGTAAGGAAAATGTAATCTATTCGGGAATGAGATCTGTGTGCAGGAGAGAAAAAGGAGAACTCAAGTGCATCCGGGTGTGAGGTTCTCCAGGCATCAACCAGTCCTCTAGCAGTAATCGCCTTATAGAAAGTTTTTTGCATCTTGTTGGGGATATATCTGGTTTGAGATTTTCGGTCCAGAAAGGGATCCATAAGTTGGTTGCAATCACCACCCACAATCAAATTATCTGCAGAATGTGAGGAGAGGAGAGTGGAGAAATCAGACCAAAAGGATGAGTCAGTGCCATTCGGGCCATATAGATTGCAAAGAGAGAGTGGAGTATTGTTAACTGTAACGTCTAGAAGAAGCCATCTACCATTGGTATCTTTAGATTCAGTTTGTAATTGAACAGACAATGACTTATGAAATAAAATAACAACCCCGTTCTTATTATTATCAGCTGGGGAGCAAAAGATGTCACCCACCCAATGTTTACGTAATGAGGGCAAGTCTTGTAATCTGAGGTGTGATTCTTGCAACAGAGCAATATGACATTTCAATTTAGCCAAGTGGGACAGTACTCTCTGCTTCTTAACAGGATTACGCATACCTTTTACATTCCATGAAATGATGCGGAGACTTTTCATAAGTAAGGCTCGTATGAGAATAAACAACCTCTAAACATGACAAGTGCGAAAAAGTTAATGCGTAAAATATAGAGATTCAATGAAAAGGAAAGTGTAAGAGACCAGGAGGATACAAGTATAGCAAGGAAAAAGGAATGGGTAAAATAGAGTAGTAAAAAGGAAAAAAAAAGGTATACAACATTTTTTGGTATGGTGAAGGAAATAGGCGAGAAGGTAAGTGTAAAAACCTTGTTGTAAAAGAGTAAAAAAACGAAATACTCCGTGCAAAGAAAAGATCCAGAAGGAAGGAGAAGAGAAAGTGGAGAAAGAGAAGGGAGTGAAAATAGGGAGAAAAAGCATGATCGCCAGTTAAGAGAAGGAAAGAAAGAGATGGCAAGCGAGGAGGGGAAAGAGGGGAATAGAGAAAGCAAGGGTGGAGAACATAGTCTCCCAAGGAGAGATAACAAAGAGAAGATGACAAAAACCGAGCGGCTTTAGTCATAAAGAACAAAATGAAGAAGAGCAATGACGGTTGAGGGGGCGGCGAGAGACAAGACAACCACACAGGCAAAGAGACTCCGAGAAAAGTCAAAATTGCCTTCTAAAAATAGGTAAGGAGGCAAGTGTAAAAACAAGAAGGCAAACTTACGAACAAAAGGAAGGGAACTTACCAAACACTGGGAAGAAATTGCAGCAACATGAGTCACAGATAACATACAAGGGGGTGACAAGAGTGGAGAACAGCTACAGCAGTTCCACGCTGGGGAGGCCTGGGAAATGAGAAAAATAACAGACAAGGGCCTGATTAGAGGTTACGAGCTACATACTGAGGCAAACCAAAACAAACAAGGAAATAACATAAAGTAATTAAGGCTTGCTCAGTTCCATGGATTCTCCTTTATGGGTGTGAATGAACTTCCGAAGGTCGGCCGGATCTTCAAAACTGAAAGTTCTGTCTTTGTAGGTGACTTTGAAGAAGCAAGGATGTATTAACCCATATCTGGCGTTCATAGATCTCAAGGCAGGCCTAAGGTCGAGGAATTCCTTGCGCCGATTAGCAGTTGGCTTGGAGACATCCTGACTGAAGAAAACTCTGTGGCCGGACCAGAACATCTGCTTGTGTTGCTTAGCTGCGTTGAGAATTTCCATGAGATCAGAGTAGAGAAGAAAGTAAGCAATTATACCTCTGGGTTTAGACGAGGAGGAAGCACTCTGTGGACCCAATCGATGAGCTCTCTGGATATTGAAGTCTGTGGACTTTGCACAACCAGCAATCTGAAGGACTTGAGATTTCAGAAATATAATCATGTCTGATCCTTCGGAACCTTCCGGAATACCATAAATGCGTAAGTTGTTACGCCTATTACGATTTTCTAAGTCCTCTGTAGATTTCTTGAGCAAACTGACTTCTTTAGTAAGGCAGTCAACCTTGGCGAGAACATCTTGAGCGTCACTGACTTTTTGCTCCACATCCGAAAGCCTCTGGTCTAGTCCAGTCCATTTGTCATCTAACCTTTGCAGGGTAGCAGCTGTGTCAGACATAAAAGGACGAATAAGACGTAGTTCCTCCATTATATCTTCTAATGTAAGAGGGAGCGGTGATTTTGACGGAGAGGGTGGATCCTTCTTTGTACGTTTACCAGGACCGACCACAGTGTCCTTTCGTCCACCCGCAGTACCCCCTGGGGTTTGTGTGGATGATGAGAGTCCATAACGGCAAAGGATAGAAGGCACCAACAGTGTAGGATTGAAAAGCAGGAGACGGCTTTATTATTGTATTTGAAGAAGAGCCAAGAAGAATTGACCAGCAAAGTGTCCACAGAAAAAGGCGGTCTGCACATAAAATAAAAAAGTTGTTACTTCACTAGATACCACAGAGTTGAATACTGTATCCGGTGACATCCACTGTAATAAGGAAGAGGCATATATCCAGCAGAACAACCATCTGCCTCACACAGCAGCAAGAGGATCAGTATGAATGCTGGATTGCCTTTTTAATGTAAGGCACAACATGGTCAGCCCGATGGACATTCTCCTCACAGTCGGGCGAAGTGCTGCATGAGTAAAGACACAAAATGGCGGCCACTATCAGGCGGAGACAGACGGAGCTGATGATATAAAGGACAGAAGGGTCGGTTTAAATGTAGGTCTGTCTCTTTTGGTGTAAAAACACAACAAGGTCAGCATTGAAAAATAGGGATAATGCTGCGAAAGAGAGGAGAATTATCCGGAGAACATTCCCCTGATGGTCGGGTGAAGTGCTGCATGAAGCAAATCACAAAATGGCGGCCGCTGTCGAGCAAGAAACATCGGGGCCGATAACGATAAAAAGAGACCTTCTCAAGGTCTAAAAACTTGCCATAATGGTGCTGGAACGCTCCTGTGCAGGAAACCACGATTTGCGGCAAGTAAGCGCTGCTTAAAAGCAGTCCCTTCGTCAGCGAGCGGAGCTCGGATTAGCGGAGCTCTTCAGGTGGCGGCCATCTTGGATCGCCGCTGCCGCGCGCCTCTCACCATAATGTTCTGGACCTGAGATTTGAGATCGCAGGAAGCTGGGGGTGTAGTGAAGTAGAGAGCATAGGGAAGAGGGATTAAAGGAGTAAAGGACCGGAGTCGAAGGATACCACAGGAGGCCGATGGTCCAGAAAAGGAGAGCATTGGGAAGAGAGGGAGCACATGAGCAATATAAAGGTGTCAAAAGATAGCACAGGAGACCTCTGGTACAGACCAGAGGAGGGGAGAGAGCATGGGGTGGGACAGAGCACACAAGTAGTGTGCTAGGACGTAGGAGCACAAGCAGCACAAGGGATTAACTGGTTGGGAACTAAGGGGAGATAAGGGAGAGCACAAAAGAGTGGGGGCTGGCAGGAGGGAAGATAGAGGCTGGGGCTCGAGATGAGCTAGGGCACAGAGAGAGAGATGGGCAGCCATGTCAGACAAACTAACATCTAGGTGGTTATACTGAATAAACAGCTACCTACGTCATAATCTTATGAAATCTATTTATTGATGTAATAGCTATGCTTTCACAATTGCTTTATTAACTTTCTTGCTTTCTCAAATATGCTTGAAAAGGCACCATTTGCAGACTCTTTTTTCAAAATTTTCTCGGGGGGTGGGGGGAGAACCTCCCTGAAACCCACTTATGACATTCAGGCTCTCTCGCCACCGGGCACTCATCACAAACATTTACGTCTCACCACTTTCAAATGTCACCAGCCGCCACTGATGATCCATATGATTTGTAAAGATGCTATTGAATAAACTCATTCTGAAACCTTACAATTCGACGTTATCCAAGCTCCACAGTACGGTTTCCTTTTAGGAATGCCTTGGCTCTGTTTACATAATCCTTTGATTGACTGGCAAAAACGAGAAATTCGTTTTCACTCATTACAATCTCTAACTCATTGTCTTTACACAACAAACAAAAACACAAACGAAGTCGTGCATGGACATATCGCCACAGCAGAGGAGAAAGAGACAATATTGCCTATATAATATTCACAATTCCATGATGTATTCAGTGAAACCAAAGCTGCCATTCTACCACCACATCGGACATATGACTGTCAGATAGATTTGATACCTGGTTCTTGTGTACCAAATTGTCGAATTTATGCTTTATCTGAAGCCGAAAACCATCATTTAAGACAATATCTTGATCAATATTTAGAGAACGGCTTTATACGTCCATCTCGATCCCCAGCCGCTTCTCCACTTTTTTTTATCTCAAAAGCGAATGGCGATTTAAGAACGTGCATCGATTATAGGGCATTGAATAAAATTACAATTAAGAACAAGTATCCCCTACCTCTTATTCCAGTCCTCTTGGATCAGGTGACAACTGCAGTGATTTATACCAAGCTGGATCTTAGAGGGGCGTATCATTTAGTTCATATTAGAGAAGGGGATAAATGGAAGACCGCCTTTAAAACACAGTATGGTCTTTTTGAATATTTAGTCATGCCCTTTGGTCTTTGCAACGCCCTGCTGCGTTTCAGTTCTTCTTAAACAATGTTTTACGAGAATATCTGGATTTATTTGTCATCGTATATATTGATGACATCTTAATTTACTCAGAGAATGTGGACATTCATGAAACGCACGTGAAAAAGTTTTGAATACCTTACGTGAACATCATTTATATTGCAAATTAACTAAATGTGACTTTCATGTTACGCAAGTAGAATTCTTGGGAGTAATTTTGACACCGTCAGGAATGAAAATGACTAAAAGAAAGATACAAGCTGTCACAGAATGGCCAACACCTAAGTCCATCAGAGATGTACAATGTTTTTTAGGTTTGGCTAATTTCTATCAGCGATTCATCGATCACTTCTCCTCCTTAGTAGCTCCTATTACAAGATTGTTACGTAAGAAAGTTAAGTTTGAATGGTCATCAGAAGCTGACACTGCTTTTCAATCCTTAAAAATGCGTTCACAGCTGCCCCAATTTTGATGCATCCGGATTTACATGAACCATTTATTGTAGAAGCAGATGCTTCTGATGTTGCAATTGGCGCCATTTTGTCACAAAGACATCCTGCTACTGGACAGTTACATCCAGTGGTCTATATGTCAAGAAAACTAAACAGTGCGGAACAAAATTATACAATAGCCGAGAAAGAGTTGCTTGCCATCCATGATGCTTTTAAAGAATGGCGACACTACCTTTTAGGAACACGATTCACTGTCACTGTTTATATGGATGATAGAAACCTCCAAATCATGAGTTCAGCTAGGGTTTTAACACCACGACAGCTGCGTTGGATGATGTTCTTAGTGGAATGCGATTTCCTTGTAACTTCCCGGCCTGGACTTGAAAATAAAAAGGCCGATGCCCTCTCCAGAAAAGATTTCTCCTTACATAGAATTGACGGAACACCGCAATCAATCATTAACCCTTCTAAGGTGTTAAGTGTATTATCAGCAGAACAATTTTTAGATAAAATCCGTGAACAATTCCCTCCTTCTTCTTGGTCAAATTGGATTAAACAAGACATTAAACAAACGGTGAAACAAGGAATACCCCTTCATGAAACACAAGTGTTTTTACCACTGGTGAGCTCCAAGAAACTGTTTTTCATTGGTTACACTCCCTTCCGTTGGCAGGTTAACCAGGACCCAAGAAAACCATAGAAAAGATACAAAAACACTTTTGGTGGCCAACAATGAACAAGGACATTACGAGAATGGTGCAGGAGTGTGAAATATGTGCAAGAAATAAAACTGATCACATTAAACCAAAGGGACTGTTGCAAGTTCTTCCTACTCCTTCAACTCCATTGGAACATGTCATTGGACTTTATAACAGGATTACCTCCAGTACAACAACATTCAGTCATTTTAGTAGTTATAGACAGTTTGACGAAATATGCTCATTTTATTGCCTGTAAAAAGTTACCAACCTTCAGTTAATTGGCACGATTGTTTTTACAACAAATAGTGAGATTTCATGGATTACCTACGGTAATTTTATCCGATCGTGTGTCCCAATTTTCATCTAAGTTCTGGCAACAATGGTGTCAAACATTACAAATTACATCTACTATGTCGACAAGTTACCATCCTCAGACTGATGGTCAAACTGAGAGACTCAATCAAACTCTGAAACAATATTTGTGCTGTTATGCTACAGAAGCGGATCAGTCCTGGTTAGACTTATTATGGATGGCGGAATTAGCCTACAATACATCACGTCATTCATCCACAGGTACACCACCTTTTGTTAGATTATATGGTTACGTCCCTCATACTTTACCAGTCACATTACCTAAAACAACGTCTGACACGCCAGCAGTGCAAGATACCATTCATCATATGCGACAAATACATCAGCAAATACAAAAAAATCTTACTAAAGCCAAACAGAACTATAAATATCAATATGATAAACATCACAGACCCGGCCCAATATATCATCCAGGAGACAAGTTTGGCTGTCAACAAAAAACTTTGCATTCAAAATCAAAAATATGTTTCATCCAAAATATATCGGTCCATACGAAATTGTGCGACAAGTGAATCCTGTCACCTATAAATTAAAACTGCCTATTTCGTTACGTATTCATCCAGTGTTTCACACCTCTCTTTTGAAGGCAGCTAGTAGCACTTGTCCAGAGCGACCAGCACCTCTCTTGGTTCAAGGACATTGGGAATATGAAGTGCGGGAGATTTTAGACTCCAAATAAAGAGGAACTTCTTTATGGTATTTGATATCCTGGAAAGGGTACGGACCTGAAAATGACTCATGGGAGTCTGCGAGAAATGTTCACGCTCCACAATTATTGAGACGCTTCCACCTCCGTTATCCTCAAAAGCAGGGGCCCTAGACCGCGCTTGGGAGGGGGGAGTACTGTCAGGACTAGGGCGGTACGCGGTCTAGGGCCCGCCCCACGCATCCCTATAGTGCGCAAGGTCCATGTGCCTTTACCTCTTTGCGCTAAATCAAGATGTGGTAAGGCTCATGAAGCAGCCTCTGTTGCTCAGTGGTGGGCTTGGTGCTCCTATCGATATTATCATGCATAAGAAAGATCAGCGTGAAAAGTTATATGCCTCTTTTATAGTCCCATTGGTGTGTTTTTACTGTATTCATTGTCTGAGGGCTTCTTATGGGCATTTTTATTGCTTTCTAGGAGGTGTATTCGTATTGGGACTACATGTCCCATCATGCCTAGGGAGAAGACAGGTTGGGTGTGGCAACGTCCATAAAAGCTGCCACACCCTATTCTCCGCACTCACTATTCTCTTGGCAGTCCGTGTGGAGGGAGCTCTTCCTTCTGGTCCTGTTCCGGTTTCCAGTGGGGCAGTTCCAGGCTTCGTGTGAGTGCTCTTGTGGTTCTCTGCATCATTCCGGCATTCAAGCAGCCGGCTCCCGCAGTGCTGGTGGGTGAGTCTCTTCGCCGTGTCGAGTTTGTCATCGTGGCCGGCTCCCACAGAGATTTCCCGATACAGCAGTTCTTGGCAATACTTCACCAGAGTAGGTCGTACTCTGTGGGGTAAGGAATGAATGTCGAGTGTGCTTAAAAGCGAGTGAAGAATAATTGTCATCTGATTTATTAGTGTCTTTTGAGATTGCGCACGTTAGTGCCTGTGTGGAAATAATTGTCATCTGATATATATTAGCATATTCTGAGGTCGCGCACTTTAGTGCCTAATGAGAATTCAGAGAAAGCCATGATTGGTTAGTAATAGACAATACGTTGTTTTTGAGCAAAGATATAACGAACGAACAAGTTAATTATTAGTTTAGTGGAAACAAGTACTGATGAGAATTTGCATATAACTTCGAGCTACACATTATTTGTGAACAAAGGAGTGCATTCAACTCACATAAATATTGGTGTGTATATCAGTCAGAGAGAGAATCCAGTACTTAAAACAAAATCTAAAAAGACAACGTGCTGAACAAAAGCATAATCTTATTCTTCTTTATTGTTTATTTTATGTCATATTTGTTTGTTTAACCTTTTCCTTTTCAGATCTCCTTCCCTGCTGTTCCCTTCCTAATATCCCTTCCCCCGCTTGATCACTCGAATACTTTGTTACTGTATTATTCTCAGAGTTGGAGGTATCGAGAGGTGGGTTCATTGTATCTTCACGTCCAGATCCTGAGGAAGAACGTTCGCTCTTACACATAAGGAGATGATGGACGTAGTGCTGAAACTTTTCAGACACTCACCCAAGTCACTATTAGATCTGGGTTGAATCAATCATCGTTCTTTAGTTCACTTCGCCACCCCAGTTCAGACCCACCCATATGCAAATCAGTCTTGACTCTGTTCCTCATTGGAACAGTCCTGCCCGAACTGCCAAGTCAGGGCTTCCCTAGACCCGAAATAAGCATTCTGTGACTGGTTTCAGGATAACACCCCTCATCGGCTAGGCCAGCTTGAATCCAGTGGCAAAGTGAGAAAGGGACCCACGTCTGGGCATACCCTGCCAACTTAGGGTGAACAAAGTAAACACAATAAGATGATGGACAGAGCGCTGAAAATTTTCAGACACTCACCCCCAGGGAGGACCTGGCCTGGCAGTTCGGGTTGGACTGTTTCCATGAGGAACAGAGTCAAGACTGATTTGCATATGGCTGTGTTTGAACTGGGGTGGCGTAGTGAGCAGAAGAATGATGATGGATTTAACCCAGATCTAACAGTGACTGGGGAGAGCGTCTGAAAACTTTCAGCGCTCCGTCCATCATCTCATTGTGTTTGTTTTGTTCGCCCTTATTTGGCAGGTTATGCTCAGACGTGGGTCCCTTGCTCACTTTGTCACTGAATTCAATCTAGCCTGGCTGATATGGGGTGTTACTCCGAAACTGGTCCCAGGATGCTTGTTTCTGGTCGAGGGAGGACCTGGCCTGGCAGTTCGGGCTGGACTGTTCCCATGAGGAACAGGGTCAAGACTTATTGTGTTAGCTCAGTTATTTTAAAAGCCTTTGGAAGAAAAAAACTCAAATCACAGTTTTTACGCCTGTGTTATTCGTATCCTGCCTAGTACTTTTCTGCCACAAGGTCAGTGCTTTTTATGAGAAGCATGTGTGGGTAAACCTAAAATTGTCCTTGTGACTCTCCTAATCATAATCAAATCAAATTCCAATGGCCCAAGGGGACTAGCAATGTACTGCTACTGTGCTACCCACTAATTTAAAACAATTGTTTGCACAGAGCATTATTTACAATTTATCTTTTTTGTTTTTCTCAATATAGACTCCTTCTGGTCCACCCGTATCATCCACCAGGCAGGAGATAGCAGATGGTAGAGGCTGGAGCGTATCCAGCAGGAATACCAATGGCTGTTGGTCCTGGAGGAAGATGAGGCAGAAATAGCTGCCTTTCAGTCTCAGCTGGGACCCAGTGCAGTCGGTCCCCCTCAGCCTCCAGCTTCCCGGCCATCGTTGTGCCACCACCAGCTGACCACAACTGCTGCTGCCCCCTCCAGCTTTGACAGGCCATTACTGCAGCCCATCCTGCAGCGGCTGGACATTTTGGAGAGCCAGCTCGTCAGGATGGAGCGGAGCCTGGACCAGTTCCGGACCCAAATAGACAATGATCTCTTATAGTCCTTTTTATTTAATGTTTTGGTGGGAGGGACTTGTTGTGGGTGAAGAGAGTGAAAAGGCAGTTGGGACCGGGTTTTTTGATTCGTTGGGCATTTGAGATTTTTGGACATTGGTGGTTGGGCCAGTTTGTTTGGGGAGAGAGGTGGGCCTGTTGTGGATAGAGAGGGTGGGTTTGCTTGTAAAAAAATAAAGGAGAAACTTATTATATTTTATTCAAATTTATGTCTGAAGTAGTTTGTTTTACTTTTAATGTGCACTATTGCCTTTAGTTTTTACACAGCCTGTTTATGTGCTTGTAAGAGTGTATTATATTGCTTAGTTATAAAGTTATACCTCTCTAACTATCGTGATCATTAGTGATGCTGCCATGACCTATATTGTCTACAACAACCTAGATAAACGATTACTTGCAGTAGCATTTAGTTGCTGCGGCGGCAAGGCCGGGTGCTTGATCCAGTGGCCAGCCTGGGAGGAAGAAACATAAAGGGGGCTTTGCTGGGGTCGACCCCGAACTGAGCCTACGCCGGAGACCCCGAAGTAGCTCCTGAACTCCTTGAGAGAACGAAACTGTGCGGGCCAGAGACTGAGTCTAGCAAGGCCCAGAAACTCTCCCATAGTCGGGTACTAAACTGCCACTTACCACTAAAGTGAGACAGTTCCTGGACCACCGGACGTGCACAGCTTCCTCCCTCTCCCATTCACGCTCTAAAGCTGTGGAGCACGCCACTCCCCTCTGGATGCACTGGAGACACCCGGCGGTGCGGGACTCAGGGGGACCATGCACTTGGTCGCGGCCATGGGGAAGGATCGAGGGCCTAAGCCCCACCCAACACAGACCGAAATGGACCAGTACACGACTACTGAAGCAATGTGCGGGCACGCTGAGAAATCCACCCCCGTCGTCGCTGACCTCAACACAATCCTGCAAGCAATCAGTGCCTCGCAAACCTCGGTCGAGAACAAGATCGGTGAGGTGTGGGTGGACATGGCCCTCCGCCGGCAAGACCTCCAGCCCGAATCAAGGAAATGGAATCCCGTATCTCCACAGTCGAAGACGACATTCATCAGTTAAAAGAGCAAGTCGCAAGCCTACAAACCCACACCAAGGAGCTACCCAAAAGAGCAGAAGACGCAGAAAACAGATCGAGGCGCAGTAATCTCTGCTTAGTGGGATTCCCGGAGGGCTCAGAACAGGGGCAGATGAGCAACTTCATCGAACACTGGCTAAAATCCTGGATGCCCAACGAATCCCTCTCCACATGGTTCACGGTCGAGCGGGCCCACCGCTCGCTGGCCCCAAGACCTCCACCTGGAGCACCCCATAGACCTATTATTGCTCGGATCCTTAATTTCAAGGATAGGGACTCCATCCTCAATGAAGCACACAACCAAAAATCCCTAACATACCAAGACCAACCAATAATGATCTTCCCAGACTACACAAGGGAGGTCCAAACCCAAAGAAGATCGTTTGTTGAGGTTAAGCAGAAACTTCGTGCTCTGGACCTTCAGTACAGGTTACTCTTCCCGGCTCGCCTCCGAGTGGTATTCCAGAATAAAGCTATCTTCTTTGAGTCCCCCGAGGCGGCCTGGACATGGCTGACCGAGGAACGTCCTCTAAGAAAAATGCCCCAGCCCTGTCCCCTGGAGCCCGAGAGGGGGGTGCCCAAGCAGGTTCACCCAAACCATACAGAAGACGTACGCGCTCTCGTAGGGGACGAGGAGCATGTCGGGCCAGGTTAGATTCACCCATGGGCCCTGGAACGCGTCCAGAGGATCGGGAACCCCTGAACAGCTCCCATTCTTCACACAGATCTGGCTCAATGGACCGTTCGAGACCTGGGAACACTTCGCCTAAAACTCCCCAAATAGACCTGGTAGACTCGGACATCTCTCGGAGCCCAGCACTCCTGAATGACATTCCCAGTCAGCGGTGGACTGCCAGAGACACAATAAGTGGGTCACTCCCAAGCAGAAGCATCTCTTCATAACTCAAGTTATTCCTTATTGCGACAATACAGTATCCTTATGTCAGGAGGGGTCCTCCACGAATCTCCACACCCAAGCGTTCTAGTTTGGTATTTCACATTGTTTATTGGGGACGACAGATGCTTCCGTTCTTGAAGTATAGGGTGGGGGTAGGGATGGGAGGGGGGACCGTTGTCCCGAGTTTTTGTTATTGTACGTTGTCCATGACACCAGCACCTCTCTTCAGCAACAAGATAATTACACGCACTATTCACAATACAGGGAAACACTTGCAACCCTGCAGCCTGCGCGCACTGCCATACACTCCACACCTACTTCAGATCTCGCTGACTCCCGCCCACACTTTGACCCACCGTGACAGACACAGGTAATGGCGGAGAACCACTCCGTGTGCTATCCTGGAATATTAATGGGTTATTAGATAGAGTTAAACGGACGGCAGTCCTGCGATACGCCCAACGCCAGGGAGCTGACATACTGCTACTCGAAGAAACCCACCTTATAGGCAACAACTGCCCCTTTCTGGCGCGATACGGCTACAATAGAGTTTGGCACTCAGGGTTCACTCGAGGATCAAGGGGAGCGGCAATCCTCTTGCGGCATAATCTTCCCTTCGTGCTTACAAAGGCCACTAGTGACCCTCAGGGATGCTTCATGGCCCTAAGAGGAACCATAGGGGGAAGCCCCCTTAACCTGGTCTGCATATACTCTCCTCCATCGCTGCTCTCCTCTACCCTAAAATCCACCACAGACCTCATCGCCTCCTTACCTCCTGGATTGACAATTGTTGGAGGCGATTTAAATGCGGTTATGCACCCTGAGCTCGACACCACAAACGCCCCATCCACCACGAGAATCACCCATGCCAAACTTTTAACAAATTGGGCAAGAACTCTAGGTATCTGTGACACTTGGTGAGTCTGGCACCCCCAGGGTAAACAGTTTACACATACTGCTGCGGCACACTACACAGACGCGCGATTCGACTACGTTTTCATGCCCGCCCTTGACTGTCAGAAAATCAGAGACGTTACCATCCTTCCTAGAGGTATATTAGACCACTCACCCGTATTTCTGAGAGTGGGTGACCCCCGACATACTCCGCCCGATATGGAAGATGAACGCATGGTTCCTCCAAGATAAAGACTTTAAGAAATCTACAGGGACAGAACTTTAGCAATACTTTCTTACTAACCAGAACTCTGTCTCCTCCCCGAGCACTCTATGGGAAGTGAGCAAGGCCACTATACGTGGCTTCGCCAAGGGCCAGCTCAAGACCCAACGCCTAACCCAAAACTCCCAAATCACCTGATTGGAGGCCCGGGCAACCCTCCTTGAGAACCGAACACCGGAGCGGCAAGACGACCCGCAGAAGAGGCAGCTTGCACTTCTAAGAGAGGAGATCAAGCAGATCTCCACGGATGCCGCCAAGCTACTGTGGAGATCCTCTGTAGCCATGGTATATGGATGGGGAGACAAAAATGGGAAAATCCTACATCGATTGGCCACATATCGCATGGTCAACCGCATAATCCCAGAAATTAAGGATCTCGACGGCACTGTCCACCGCTCCTCCTCGGTGATGGCCCAGAGTTTCGCCACTTACTATTCCAAACTTTACTCCGAGCAGCACCCCGAATTCTCTCTCCCGGAACTAATTAATCTGGAGCGCCTCCACCTTCCCCGCCTCAACGACGCTGAAATGGCAGACCTTGACCGTCCTATCACGCAAGATGAAATCAACGACACCATATCACGCACCGCATCAGGCAAAACTCCAGGCCCTGATGGACTCCCACAGGAGTACTATGCGGCCTATCGCGAGACACTCGTCCTACATCTCTTGAACATGTATGCTGAAGCTGTCGAAAAGGGCTCATTTCTATCAGAAATAGATGCAGCCACCATCGTAGTGATCCCCAAAACACAACCTCCCTCAGCACACTGCGCTGAATACCGCCCAATCTCTCTCATTAATGTAGAAATTAAAATATTTGCATCTGTCCTAGCTAACCGATTGAAGCCATATCTTCCCAAGTTGGTCCACGCTGACCAATGTGGATTTATGCCATCTCGTGGCACCAGGCACTGCCTCAGACGCCTTCACATAGCCTTAACAAATCACCAATCTCTGACCCCTTACTTAGCACTTCTCCTTATTGATAAGGCTTTTGATTCCGTAGACTGGCGATACCTAGAGGACGTACTGATCGAGATGGGTCTGGGTCAATATTTCCATAAATTGGTTAAGGTGTTATACACTAGACCAAAGGCAAGGGTGCTCATCAACGGGGCGCTGTCGGAACCGTTTCCTATGAGGAGAGGGACGAGGCAGGGCTGACCCCTCTCTCCGCTCCTGTTCGCCCTGGCGATGGAGCCTCTAGCATGCCTCATATGGTCTGACGACCGAATCAGGGGATGGAAATGGCCAGGCACTGATGAGGACAAAATCGCCTTTATAGGCGGAGGATGTCTTGCTCTTTCTGGCCGAGCCGGCCCAATCCGGCCCTCACTGCCTTCGGGCTTTGCACTCCTTTGGACAAGCTTCCGGCCTGCACCTAAACCCCGCCAAGTCCGTCTTAGTCCCTCTCCATATCTCAAGAGAATGTATTGATTGGCAATCCACAATACCTATTAGAAGGCAATCCTTTAAATATCTGGGAATCTGAGTGGCTCTACTTCCTGACCTCGAATGGACACTCAACATCACCCCGCTGGTGAAGAGAGCCCGGGATGACCTCCACAAATGGCAGACACTACCACTTAATCCACTGGGAAGAGTTGCTCTCTTCAAAATGATGACACTTCCCAGATTCCTGTACATAATTCAAAACACTCCATTCCATTTCCCACGGACATGGTTTAACGAACTTGACAGTCTGATCACCAAATTCCTCTGGAGCTGGTGGAGACCCCGCTTGGCCCTGTCTCAATGCCGAATCCCATCCTTTAATGGGGGTATGGGCATGACCACTTTAATGTAACACTTGAGAGGAGGGACAGGGAGCACTTTTAGAAAAGACTAGTTCCAGTACCGTTGCTCCCAAGAACTAACATCTAATCACTGTGTGGTAACTATTCCTAAAGTTCCAATCCATAACCAATTTGGTCACGAAAGTGGAGGAAAGGGGGCGAAAAAGAAAAGTAAGTCTCTATATGTAGTGTTCACAATAGATAGAGGTGGGGGAATTTCTCCTTTAGAAATTAGTGCCCTCACACACCCTTGCGAGTGTCATGCTTCATCATCGGGCGTAGCTCCTCGTGGGGGTGGCGCTGCTGTCCCCCACAGGCCCCGCGAGAGGGCTCTTTGTCGGAGTTCTTTTTTTAGAGACGCCGCAGTTGTGCATGTGGGTGTGTGGGCCTAAAAGGGTTTGTGCTGGTGAATTAAAATTACCCCACCGGTGCCGTAAGGATAATTTTATTCGTTGGTCCGGGAGGTAAGAATAAAAGAGTTATACAGGGGTAAAGGGGCGCCTCTATTAACAAATAGCATAGAGGTCGGGGTATTACTCCGCTGCTCCTAGTGCCCGTGTTTGACAGCAGGACTCCATTGAAAAGGAACTCTCAGAGGTTCTGGGCTGGGAGGTCCCCCATAATCCACTAAATGGGCACCTGGGAATCACAGATGGTCTAGATGGCTCCAGATCTGACAAGTCATTCCTAAACACAGCTATGGTAGTGGCCAAGAGGGATATTGCAGCTAACTGGTCAAACCCCGTCCCACCCACTATAACAAAATGGCGCAGGGGGTGGACTGGTGCGCCACACAAGAGAAGTCTTTGTATGAGGCCAGAGGGTGCCCAGCGAAACATCGCAAAGTCTGGGGCAAATGGTTGGGGCAGATGGAATAACAGCACCCCACCGTAGGAAATGTGAGCAGTGTGCGAGGTTTAATGAGACTATGTATTGTTGGTTCCTTTTCTTCACATGTAACATGAGGATTTTGTACAACTGCTGTAACATGCTGCTTTCAATCACTGCTGGTTTATTTTCTCTTCCTTGTTTAAAATCAATAAAATTGATTATCAAAAATGACACTGTATCGCAGAATTAGGTGGTGCATCTGCATTCTCCTCGGGAATGTCAATCACTCAGCTTTCGCCTTTCATTCGTACAGTAGACTAGAAGGCTAGAATTAGAAGAACTAGAATTGTGAAACAGAAACTGTATATTAGAGTCAAGGCGAAGGACAGAAGGAAGGTAAGCTTGAGGAGTGTATCAAGAAGACTCAGAGGCAGAGCAAAAAATAATAATAGGGGGACTTAGAGTTTCACTTTTGCCACCTTTGCAACACACATACACACAGCAGCATTTCACAAATCAACGCACCTCTCTTCATTCCACATAGCTGAGTACTAGGCCTCAGACTTATGGTTTCCTTTTGAAGTCAATAACTTCTTGCTTCTAGCCGTTGATGAGGTAGTCTCGCAGCTCCTGCCCTGAGTTCTTCCGTCCTCCTCCTGACTCCGAGTAACTCCATTCCAGACCAGTCATGACCCGAGCAAGATAGACGTGTAGTGCACTGCTATTGAAGTGCAAGTAGAGAAACAGAATTACAGTATTTTGCATAGGTTTTTGTTTGTCAACTAAAGTGACTGTTCTGGTCTCTGAAAAACCAGAAAAAAGGAAAGAACCCTACAAGAAATCTGGCTAAGTGTGAAAGGGCCAATCACCTCCAGGGAAATAATTATCGCCCATCATCCAGGCCCCTAACATTGCAAATCATCTCAAGCAAGTTCCCAAATCACAGTTCAGCACCCTCCCTCACTGTCTGCCGCCACATGAATCATCAATCATCACTCACACATCACTCACTCACTGTTGCAATAGTTGTAGTTACCTCTTCCAATCCAAGCACAGGTAGATTAGGTAGTGGATACACAAATCATCTTTGAAGCAGGCAACACATTGGAATCTGGCATTTGCACTCTTATAAATCAACAGTCTTCTAGGGCAGCCCTGCTAGTGCTAAGTGATGCAAAAAAGGATAGGCATGCTAGGGGGAAAGGCATTGTCTCCAATGTCATAAAGGAATTGTGGAGGCTTCTACAATGCACTTCTGCAATCCGGCAATATATGTGACTAAAAAGTTGGGGCAGCATAAATCTGACACAAAAAGAGTAATTTTCCACTAGCTACTTTTTTTGTTGTTGCAAAGACAGAAGTTCAATGAGAAATAATAAAAAGTTCCATGGGAGCACTGGCATACTCAGTCCGGGAAGTAGAGTTTGGCCTCAAACTCAGGTGGTTCACCCAGAAGTTGGTCAGCTAACACACTTGATTCTGAACAATCCTCCTCCTCCTCCTCCTCATGTGCTATTTCAGGAATGGTGTAATTGTGTAGTATAAAATGTTGGTTCATTTTGATCATAGTCAATCTCTCCACGTTTTGAGGTGAGAGACTGTTCCTTCTCGCTGTAACAACTGCACCAGCTTCACTGAACACATGCTCTGCAGACACACTGGTTATAGGACAAGCTGGATACTGTATTGCCAGCCTGAACTCTGGCCATTGGAGCATCTTCCCATACCAATACATCAAGGGGTTTTGAGTCACATAGATCTCTTTTGGATCATCCAGAACTCCTGCATCATCCTGTGGATGGTCATTGGTGCTGCCACTTACTCAACCTCTTTTGCCATCACCTCTGCAGTGGACTTAAACCCTGTGGATTAAAACCAATACAATGCAGAGGCTGGGTCCAGTACTTCTGTTGCTGTTGTTGCCGGTGTTCTGGTTGATGGTGTTGTTGACTGCTGTGAGACAAGACTGCCCTCTCTGAAAGTTGAAGGCGGCACCCCAAAACTGCAGGGTGGGACTCTAAGTTCCAGCCGTCTTCTTCCAGGTCTCCGGCTTGCTCAACAATCCACCTCTTGTATTTTGAAACATCACCTTCAGAAAAAGGAATGAAGATGAGCAGAATTGTTTTGTACGTGGATCAAAATACTATGGCACAGATGTACTGTTTGAACAAGATGATGTCATTTTGCAGCCTTCCATTACAAGCCAAGCGAGGCTCTCAACCAAGGCATGCGCTTCTGTGTTTTCATTCACACCTGCGGGGGTGAACCTTTCAGACACCCTCTTTACCTGGTCCTGTAGCAGATGCAACAACAGGATAGCTTGGCCCATCCAACTGTCCTCCTTGCTAACTTCCTGTGTGAAAACCTCAAAAGGGAGTAGCATCTGTGTCAGGCATTCGACTAGGCCCCATTTGTCCACAACCATGGTCATAGCTTTCCCCAACTACATCCCCTCCTCTTTGAATGACATAGTCATTGATCTGTTTGTACTGCACAAACAGAGGTTGCAACATGTAATGGGTCGAATTCCAACGTGTTGGCACCTCCTGTATCAGGGCTTTAAATGGTGCTCTATTAGTATGCTGAATAATCGGCAACTGCTTCCGAGCTTTAAAAGAATGGCTGAAATGAGTGCAGATTCATCTGCAGGTGGTCAGTATGTTGCTGACTATGTCTTCTTTTTCGAGAAACTCTTGCACCACCAGGTTGGTGCAAAGGGCCAAACACAGGACCCTGAAATAGCCACCATCTGACATGGCCTTGACTATGTTACTGCCTTTATCCGTGGAAACAAATCCAATTCTGAGACCTTTGGGTTATTTCATACACCTTGCTGTTAAATTCGTTCAAGATGTTTACAGCTGTATGTGATTTCTCCATGGCGAACATGGCCACTGTTGCATGCCACCAAATTCTCTTAAAACTTTCTTCAGGGCCAAGATCTGCAGATATCTTTTGATTTACCCCCGCAAAAGAGATCCAGTGTGCAGTGGTGCACATCTAATCAGTCGCCTGACAACTGGTTTGCATGTCTGTCGTCAGGTGGATAGTGTGAACAACACTTTGCTGCATAGCTTGTCCAACCAACTGCAGCACCTCATGATGCAGCGCTGGAACAGCAACTCTGGCAAAATAGGTCTGACTTGGTACCTTCCATTTCAGGCAGATAACTGCCACAAATTCAAAGAATCCTACTCATTCCACAAAAGAAAATGGGAGTAGGTCCAGCGCTAAAATGTTTGCCAGCTTCCCATTGTACAAATGTGCAGTTGGATGGTTGCGCTTGTAGGGCCCCTCCTGCCTAAGCATGCCCTTAATAGTAGCCTGGATTTTCTTCTTTTCTGGGGACACTGACACAGGCTTCTTTCAAGAAGTAGATGGTGGTAGACTCAATGTGCGTCATGGTGGGGCAGTCACTGAATGCCGTGGTGTCTCCATCTCACTCTGAGCCTTCTTGTGCCATTGTGAAGTCACTGAGTTGGGTGATTCTGCTGGTGCACTGCTGGGGACCGGGCTGTTTTGCGTGAAGATGTCACCCTCTTCTTCCTCATCATCATCTCCCACCATGATTGAACTTGTAGCTGATGTTTCCCAGCTCTCCTCACCACGGCAACCACCTTCAACAATTTTTTTAAGGTGCTCCTCCCCCCGATTGCATGGTGTTTTTTCACACGGGTTGTTTGGCCACCAGTACCATAATGTGAACCAGGCTTACCTCAATGAACATGTGTGTTGTAAATACTGTATACGGCAATGTGCTCCCCGTGTGTGCTAACCGTAAAAAGGTTCCAAACTGGGGAGACTGCGTTTTTTACTGTGCCACTGCCAAAGCCTGATGAAGAACTGGAGGCGTGTCGTCGATTTCCTCTCTGCAGTGAATATTTCTACTGAAGTAGGGGTTGGTGCAGGTCTCAGCGAGGCTTTGCAAATAAGGGAGCTGGTGGTACTATCTGTGCCACATCCCTCGGAACAGGTTGAATACCAATGTCAGACTCCTCTGTGTCACCTTCCACAATGACTGCCTATTTGTCGTCATCCTCCTCATCTCCTTCCATAAGTCTAAGGCTTTCAGGAACTTTTCTTTTCCCTTGCCTCTCCTGTTGTCTCATGGACTCTGCCGGGGTCCAATCCATGTCCCTATCATCATCATCAGAAGTGGTGCTTAGAGAAGATGGTGGAGAAGTACCCTTCGTTTTCCTTGCTGGAGATCTGGGAGCAAATGATTCTAAAAGAGGAAGTTCTTGCTCGGAAGGAAGCTCAACATCCTGTTCTGCTCGAGCATTAGGAAAATTTATTATTGCTGGCTGCGGCTGCTGTCCACTTTGCTCTATTTCCTGAAACGATTGGGTGCTACTCTGTGAAAGGGGCATATCTAATACATTGTCACAGCTCGTCGGCATGGTCAGGATTGAGTGGCTGCCTCACTGACAGACATGGTCTTGGGCTTAGGTTGGGGTGCTGCTGTTGATGCGGGAGTGCTGCTTTCAGCGTGCTCTCTGGAGGCCGGTGCGGCAGGCATACAACATGGTGGTCCAAAAAAGATTTGGGGCGACATGCCACTGGCGGAGGCTGCTTCTTCTCTCTGAGCACTTTCTTGGAAGCATCTTTCTTTGGGGCCATCTTAAAGCTCTCAGTTGACAGTTGCACTAAGCTGCACAAGCGGAAGAGATTGGAGGACTGCCGTGTGACTGCATAGGCCTTCTGTTTGGCAGTACTGCAGTGATGTCTCTTCTCATGTGCACCTAAAAGCAAACAAGCAAGAAAAATATTCAGTGTGAAACGTCACGTGGCATTGTTTTCAGTTTGAATTAGTACAGACAAAGGCAATATTAATGTGGTTGTTTGCTTTGGTAATAAATAATAACCACTTTAAAGTCAAAACACAGCACCACACCATAAAATGTAATTCCCCCATCAGAATCATAAATACAGAATGATAGAGCTCTTTACTTTATGTCCATATATTCTAAGGAGACACCTGTGGCTCTCACGTAACTGCATGGGTAAATGGAATAGTAACCTTTTAAAAAATGGAGGTTAGTGTGCGCCTATGGCAGGCAATGTGGTCCATTGGAAATGGAATAATCATCATTATACAAATGAATGATGCTGATGTGCCAAAAGTGCACCACAGCCAGAGTGTCCGGGAGGAAATGAAATTATATATCTAAAAAACTGAATGCTGTTGTGCGGCTGTGCACCTACTGTGGATGAATGGAGGATGGAGCAGCCGAGGCAAAATGGGAAAAATAAATTTAAAAGAAAAAAAAAGCAAAACATTAAAATAAAAAAAATTAACAAAAAATCCTAATGTGAAAAAAAGAGAAAAAATGAAAACAAAAAATCTAAAGAAAAAAAAGTAAATACATTTTTACATGTAAAAAATGGATGAAATTAAAATATTTTTTTTTAATTAAAATAAAAAATTACTCTCACATTAAAAATAAATAAGTGAAATTAAAAAACATTGCAATTAAAAAAATAAAAAGATAAAATACAAATTATAATTTTAAAAAAACAGTAATTGCCGATGTTTATATGGGAAGATGAGAAGAAACCTATTGAAGGAGCAAAATAAAAAAAAATAAAAGAATGCATTGTAATATATACAAGCATTGTTCATCAAAATCATATTATTAATATACATACTAAAATGATCCTCAAGCATATTATTAAACTGATATCTCATCCATCCATGCAAGCCTATGGCAAAGGCACACTGGCTGGCTTCACAAATTGGCCACATTGTAACAACAACAACAACCAGCAAGGAGGCATGGCCACACCAAAGAAAATATGCAGGCCCATGGCGAAAGCACAATGGCTGCCTACACAAAATGGCAGCCAGCCACATGGTCACAGCAGTAACAACCAGCAAGGAGGCATGGCCACAGCAAAGAACACATGCAGGCCTATGGCAAAAGCACACTGACTGTGCCACCGGCCACATGGTCAAAAAACAACAACCAGCAAGGAGGCATAGCCACAACAAAGAACACATGCAAGCCTATAGCAAAAGCACACTGGCTTCCTACACAAAATGGCCACCAGCCACATGGTCAAACAAGAAGCAGGAGGCATGGAAAACAAAGAACACATACAGGCCTATGGACACTTTCTATCCAAAACAAATGGCCCCATGCCACATGGCATGGGGAACAAAGATGGTGGCCCATGGCAAATACACTCACACATTGGCCAGACAAAGGAGGCATGGCAACACAGGAGAAAAAAGTATTAATTCAGCAATGGCAAAAAAAAATTGTTACAACAACACAGATCCTCCAAAGGCATCAAATATATTACCCCACCTAAACAGTGTTTGCAGAAAAAAAATATGAACTACCCCAAAAACCACATTTTGTAATTGAATCCAATGCCATCCATGGCCTAAATGATGTTTCAATTCAACAGACATGACAGAAATAGTTGTTTCATGCAACCATGATTAGCACTGGGCCTACTGGCTGGAAGTCCCATAGGCAGACTAGACCACATAGTCAATTAAATGAATATTGAAAATTTATTTAAGAAAATGTACTAAACTATGCACATTTTTCCTTACAAAAGAAGAACAATTACATGCAAAAAATAACTAGGCCCCTACTGAAACTGAAGACTACCCACCACAATAAATTTTACAAATCAAATAAAAGTACAAATAAATCCTGGTGCATGCTCCTAACCAAACAAACAATACCTTTATAAAACAGTTTTTTAACTTACTTGTGAAATCTTAAATACAAAGTCCTTAAATCCAATGGTATATATGCAGCAGACAAGGAAAGTGACCCTTCCAGCTCTAAATCCAAATGAAAAGTGACCAGGAGATGGACAAAGCACTGGGAGGAGCCTGCTGGACAGAAAGAGGAAGTTGGAGTCTCTGGGGCACTTCCTTCCTGTTGAAAAAAAAAAGTTGAAAAAAAGGCTTCTCACACAAAAAAACCTCCAACAGCCTGTTGGAGAAGAAAATCCATTCGAAAGGCCTATCAGCTGCTTCTCGAGCACGAAAGATGCTTGAGCGGTGCGTTTGTGATAGGTACTACTTTGGCGTTGTCGCAGACGGAAGCGGTGCAATCGAGTCCGAAGTATAGCGCGAGTTCGCTAGCAGCCCAAGATTATCGTGGCACTCGCAGCACCAAAAAAACAAATCTCAAGCACGTGAACAGAAACAAACTCCGCTCCACACCCGGGAAGGCAAATTTCAGGAACTCCGCACTCCTCTGCAGAGCTCGGAGTGCCGAGTGTGCGAATTCTGCAAACCCCATGAGCGAAGCGGTGTTTACCACCCAGGCCTAATACTAATTTAACTTTTGTAGTAGTTTGGTATATATGTTTAACACTGATAATCCTTTAGAAAACACTCACAGTCACTGGATGACGTCAGCAGTGATGTCATTTGAGATGTCATCAGTAGTGTCATCAGGGATGTCAATCACCATGTCATGAGTAATGTAATATATCACGTCATAAGCAGTGCATTGCATGGACGTAAGTAATAATTAGCTAAGGTAACCATAACTGCTGAATTTCTATGGTTTTGTGTGTGTACAATCTTAGCCTAACTATAATGTCCCTGTAACCTTTGGTATTTTTCAGTAAAATTCTAAGGTTTTTTTAAAATTATATTTCCTAACTATAACATCCCTTTAACCTTTGGTGGTTTATTCTGTGAATTTCCATGTTTTTTAATGTTATTTACTAACTATAATGTCCCTGTAACCTTTAGCTATATATATAACTTTGGATACATTTAAACATTCACTTAATGCAATACCTGCAATGTAAAAGACTTCTGATGCAAAGGCTGGGAAACTTACTGTGCTCTGTAATGACTCCTGACATAATATCTCCGGAAGCAAGGCTGCTGAAGTAATGGTAGCATACCTTGTAGCAGTGATCCTCTGGATGGAGCAGCCTTTCCGAATCAGGTTTTGTGAACCCAGATTGGTCAAGCAGTGTTTCGGTTCTGGATGCTGCCAATATTCCAGGAATGTTGGGGTGACTAAGGCACAGGCAGTTTGTTGGTACAAAGACATGGGCAGATTGCAGCCACCAAGACAGAGGGCAGGCTAGCTAAAGACTCACCAGCAGTGGATTTCACTGCTCCAACTTTACTCAGGCACCCAGACACTTTGGTTTGGAGAAACAATGCTTAATTCGTGCCAGTGGGTGCAGGTGGGGCCCATTGGCACTCATTTTTGGGGACTGGTACTTATTTCTCCTCAACAGACTTTGATCCAGAGCAATTTACAGAAAAACACAAAAGGTGGAAAGAAGGAGGAAGAGAAAGATTGAAAAAAGAGTGACAAAGGGAGAAATCATGAATAAAAAAGGACTTGCAAAAGTGAGATAATGAGGCAGGGAGTGTCTAGTGGTGGATTAAAGAGGCATGAGGTGGAATCAAGACTGTACAGCCTTGGTATTGAGCACGTCAATGCCATAGCACCAACCTCAGGCTTCCGAGAAAACCTTTGGACCAGGCAATTATTGTTTTAGAAATTAAGCACTGGTTGTTCCCATTCTTCCCAACCTTCACTAGATACATAGCAATGTGACCTTCTCTGGGTTTGCAATATAGGGGATCCTGTCCCATACAGCTGTTTAAGCTAGGCCAGGGTAAAATGTTCATTAGGCAGGATAAATATGCAAATTTTTCATTATGCAAAATTCACCAAATTTGGCAGATACAATTTTCTCCTCGAACAGTCCTCTTGATTATATCCCATGTCACTTTTGCTCCACACAAAATGTCACAAATTTTCACCAAATGAAATTTCACAATTTCACACAGGCCTTATATTGAGAGTTGGCCTTAACATCCTCGATGGTATAATGTAAACTTTTTTAAAGTTCATTACGGAATCATTTGTAGACTGACAAGGAATTAGGGGTGTTTGACCAGTACTTAAAGAGGCAGTGCAGAGGGGGTGCTCTCAATTCAGAACTCTTCTCATTCATGGAAGAAGCATCAATCATTGATTTTAAAATGTTGGCTGTTTACAGTATACCACACTTTGTCTCTGAGATATTGAATTGTGACATGTAGGACCATATTCGCAAAGGTATTTTAGACTGTCAGCGGCTCAATGTTTGCATGGAAAACTGCGCATGGAATGACTTTCCAGGAGTACTATTACACCTGTTTTTTAAATAGTAAAAAGTGGAATCTTTGTCTGTAGTTTTACACTTTCTGTGATGAAACCGGCCCATAGTGTTTTAAGATTTAAAATATTTGTGTAAATTTGCTAATCCTTTGCCCAATGAGGGTGTTAAAAATGAAGAACGTGCAAATATATGATCCTGCCGAAAAGTTGGGTACTGTGTCATTAAAAGATTGGCAGACCTACTAAGAAGTACATTTTCCCGTAGACGCTGGAAGTAGGGGTGCGGTGCTGCAGCACTTCCAAAAACAAGCATTGGCATAGCCAATACGTCTCGCCTTTGGGGCCTTATAAGTGTTTAGACAGAGTTATTGACTTTGTTAATGGTTTTAATATGTTTTGTAGAGCATTGAGAATGTTGTGCAGCATGTTTAAAAGTTATAAGTTATAATAAAAAAAGTGGTATAACCATTTTTGTCACCTTATATATAACCTAGAAAACATTATATACAACTGAAGTACCCTAAAAAAAAACAGAATTAAGAGCAAAAATGTGTTCTAGTTTTTTTGTTTATGCAATGCTGTCAATTTTTCCCTGCCTGTTCTAATGCTTTTTTGTTATAGTTTTTATTGTTAGGTGGGGGCAGTTCATCATAGTAACATAACATAACGTGTATTTGTAAAGCGCACTTTACCCCACAAAGGGGCATCTTGGCGCTGAATTACAGACGTGCTTCTGCCTTGTGAAAGTTGTGGTACCTGCAACTTTTAGATTTCCCTCGAGGGACATTCTACTTAAACACATGTACCTCTTTAAGAAAGGTATCAGGTGTAAGGGGAGAGAGAGATAGAAGGGGTGAGTAATGCAGATCTCTCAAGTTTTGCATTTTGCTGTGGTGCTACTGAATTTATAAGTGAGTAATCAAGACTAAAAGTATCAGGAGGCAAAGAAAAAAACTGGAATTTATATACTGCTTTTGTATGTACCTGGGAACCCTGAAAGTAGTGCCCCTGCCTGAAATAAACGCTGAAATGCATTGAATAGGAAAAATGTCTTGAAGGGTCACAGCAAAAAAGTGCCAACTCTTTGAAAGTGACCACCAAATGAGTGTAAGCTGGAAACGAGTGTTTGCAGAGTGCTTAGAATTTGTGCTTGTGGTTGGCGTGCAGCAGCACTTATGTCTTGCAGACTGGGACTTACTTATCTTCATTGCACTTTGACCCAGAGAGAGAAATAAGGAGGAAGAGAAAGAACGAAAAAATTAGAAAAGCAGAGATCCAAAGTGGCAGGCGCTCTCCCCTGCATTAGAATGACTCCCCACGGCTGGACTGGGAGTCACAGGGCCCGTGTACCGAAAGGAGGCCATAAAACATGCCTGGAAAACAACAGGCTTCTGGGAAGGGGGGAGGGAGGGGGCATGAAGAAAGACAGAGCCCAGCTTTGTTGTTGCATAAGGCATTGCAACACTGCCCCGTCTCACCCTCCCTGGGAGCCAAGCAGCTGTTCAGTAGAGGGGGCAGGGAGCCTCGGGAGGAGCTTGGATTACATAATGTCGCAGAAAAACAAAGTGACAGAGGGTGCCGCCGGGAGCCTGAAAATAATGGAGACGGGACAGTCGGAAACTAATCAATAAACCCGCATGCACAGCAGACTCGACTTGAACTCTGGCTGTGTAACAAAGGGCTCTCTGGAGATGCTGGGGGCAGGGAGCAGGCAGCGGGTTCGCAGCTGAGAGTTCCGGTAGGGTTGGGACAGAGTCAGGTTCGAGCCTGGTCAGCCGCATGCGTGGGCCACATCACTCCCCATTCGTCCTTTTAAGGTTAATAATATGAGTGTCTTTCTGCAATAACAGCGTGAGGCCTTTTTTTGACAAACCGGCGCCTTTGAAAGTCCGGAAGAGCAGGAGCAGAGTCAGTTGCTGTTAGGAGGCACTGGGGCTCTTTATCTAGAAAAGTTGTCTTGAATAGCGTAGACCCTACCCAACTGGGTTTCGGGGCTCTATACACCGTAAAGTCTACATTCAGCCAGCAAAGAGACCACAAAACGTAGGGCTGGCCAGCCACAGGATACACTTACACAGCAAAGCTTGCACTGTAACAATAGTGTCAAAGAGTTGCAAAGGACGGGGTGGGAAAAATAGGCAGCGTTCACTGGAAAATAGCACCAGAATTACAATTTGGTGGCAAATGGAAGAGAGCCGAAAGGCTGGCAGGCAAGTACGTTGAAAAGTGAGGGCAAGAAATCAAGCGGTCAGCAGCAAAAATAGGCACTAGGGCGTAGTCAGTCACTGCCGCTGCAACACGAATGACTCTGCCACAGCCATGAAGCCTTTTCAGAGACGTCAGCGTGGCTGTGAGTCCTAAATTCTCGTGAACAAAAAAATCTAATCTATTCACAATTAAAACAAGCAGAAAGGTTAACAAGCATGTGCGCGCTCACACATCACCCCAAAAACGTGAGCGCTAAAATCTAACCAAGAGACAATAACGGCAGAACAACCACGATAATTCAGACACACGTGGTTAACAAGTTGTCTGGTTCCAGCTGCGCGTGACCGCGCTGTGTTTAATGATCAATGAGAAGGGCCATTTAAAGTAAACAAACTTGCTGCTGCTGGCCGGGCTGTAACGGCAGGCAGGAAAAGTCTTTTAAAACAAGCGCGGCCACGCGGCCACGAAAGTGAAAGCGACCGGGAACATGATCCAGAAAAGATGGCACCATGCGCGCCCCTGCTCCCTCCCGCAAGCTGGAGGCCGTAGGACACGCACGAGTTTCTGGAGTGATTCCAAGAGGCCCTCTCCTAGAGCAGGGCATGCGCGCTGCGCTAGGCTTGACCTAATAACTATGCTGGAGTTGTGAAGGTGAATGAGCAATAAAGATGCCTTTACATTTTGTGTTTATCTTGTCACATTTGCTGTGTGTTTAAAGACAAGTGTCAAATCTCAGCCTGTCTTCTGACAAATTGCAGCTTATTTGGAAACTGGTTTTTATTTGTATTCGTCTGACTGCAAAGTGAGAAGATTTTGCAAAAGTGACCTAGGAGACAATGTTGGTGTACAGCAAGAGAAAGGAAAGGCTGTAGGACGTCCATCCGTTTTTTTCTGAAACACAGCAACATTTAAATGCCTGTAAATGAACTATAAACATATTTCAAACTATATCAGCAATTAGGAAAGAGCAAATGCCGCACATTTTTTGTAATTCAGAAATGTGATGGAAACAAAGATTTTAATAGGATCAAAACAAATCAAGACATTTTACTTGGTGAAGCACAAATGATAAACATTTGCTGAAAACCGATTACAGACATTATCATTTATGGTTTGCATAGTTTTACAAAAGCTTCATGTTTATGCAAATTTAGTGGCCATGTTAACAGAAAATGTGCTGTCTGTAAATGACAGTGCGCTACCACACCAGTGCTCCAAAATGCACCACCAGCCACATGCCACACCCATACCACTCTCCTGGGAATGGTATGGCACATTTGCTACATTTGCTTTCTGTGTGACACTTGGATTTTTCACAACCTTATGACTTTAGTGATATGACATTAATGGCATCACCCCCATTCTGAAATTGTTCCAGCACCACTGATGTCCCCACTTCCGTAAATTCTGCACCCACCAGCACTGAGCGAACAACAATCCAGAAGCAAAAGGCATACCAGAGGCTGCTACAAAAACAAACATTCATCATCCAAATGTATTACCCTCAAGGTGACATAAATTTTCGTTTACAGTGGAAAGTGCCTTCTGTTTAAAATAAATAAACTCGCCGCATCTATCCAGCTTTACCTCACGCCACCCACGGGGCTGCATTAATGGCTTTCTTGGCAAGATGAGCTTCAACAAGGAAACAAAACTGTTAGAAGACTGGCAGCCCTCATTTTGCTGGTGCCAGACTTCCGTTTCAATGTTTTGTCTCAAAAGTTTGCAATGTAAACGTGCCTCCTCTGGCACCTGCATTGCAGTGTTGTTTTTTAATTACCATTGGCTCGGCATCAATTGCCAGAAAGTGGCACTTAAGAGAAAAAATAGACATAGTGGAAATTCCCCAATTTCATAGCGACGTATTTTAGAGTTTATATTGGTTTAAGTGCAGATTGCTTTCTGTAACAATTAATTATATGTATAATTTAGGCCATAAAATAAGATGGTAGCATTATACATAATTGAGCTGGTGCTATTAGGTTTATGTAGATAGTCACGAAAAGGTGGCACCAGAAGATGGCGCCAGACTGCAACAAAGGTGATGGAGCATGATTTTTGCTAATAAAATCTGCTCGGGAAAATCCACCCATGTGTGTGTTTTAATAAATTACTAATGTGAGTGAAAACCGAAATTACTAAAACGTGAAGATTTGGAAGGTTCGACCGAAAATGTGCAAGGCTGCACGTATTTCTAAAAAGTCAGAATACCACATGTAGAATGGAAGATTTCTTTATAGGGTTATGAATTATTAATTTGTGTATCTAATATTAATGTTCTTATGTTTCCTGAACTGCAGGAATATTCAAGCACAATTACGAAAAAGCTCTTTTATTCTTCATGAAAGTAGTGTAGGCTTAGAAAAATTTAAAATGATTTTTCTTTTCTCCCTGTTTTTCCTTGCTAAAATGTGTAGGCTTTAGCAAATGTATTGGTTAGGGGATGTGCTTCCGTGCTCCTTTGTTTCTCTTCACATCATTTCCTGATGTCCTTGTAAAGAATAACATTTACATCCTTAGAGAGCGGAGAATAGTACGACTCTTTCCTGTCTAGGCAAGGATTTAGAATGAAACTGTTGCTATGAAGTTGCAAAATGTGTAATTGTATTTTTCTTCTTACTCTTTAGTAAGTTATACAATTTTAGACAAAGACTGCTCAGAGAAATTTGTAAAATCATCATTAGGAGATGTTTGCCTCCCTTAGTTACTGACCAATGAGAGTGGTTTGCAGGGTTTAGGAAAGTTTTTAACTTAGAGTAACAAAGTTGCGAAGCCAGTATAAAGAAGCTGGTGGGAAATTGATCTTCGGCTCGTTCACATTCTGGTGACCTGTCCTGCATCCGTGGTATGCTGTATGCTGTGCTGATTCCTGAACTGGCTGGAAAACCTGATTGCAGAGAACTTTTCCCAAGAGACTTTGCACATCATCGGCTGGTGATGCTGCCCACACTATTCTGCTACGGCCGTGGAGATAGTTTTTCTTAACTAATTGCACGCTGTGCATTAGTTTTCTCTAATTTGCCAAGAGGTAACAGAACTGTGATTCCCTTGATGTTTCTTGTTTCCCTCTCTTCCTCCCTTATTTCTCACCTGAGTTTGATGATCTCTGAGTTACTCTGTTTGTGATAACTGTGATGTTTTACCTGTGATATTATGAGCACAGTTTTCTTATGATCTGTATATGTGTATGACCATTCATATTTTTCTGAAATAATACCAAAAAGATACCTAGAAAGAATAGTGTCTGTCGTTATTTTCCTGAGTCATGACTTATTTTTAGAACCACATTTGTCAATTTATTGATGTATTTGTGGTGTATCTTATAGTATAGCTAATTCTTCATTACAGGTCCTCATGAAGGAATAGTTCTCTGATTTATCTACTTAGTCCCTTTTAGCTCTACCAAAGATCCATTAGAGGACCTTTGATATTGCTAACAAAAATGATAATAACTTATGGGCCCGTCATTATAGTATTTACGCTTCCTCAGGTATTGTAAAGGTTGGTGAGGCATATTATATGCCCCCCCAGCTTCCGCTGCATCAAAGGCCTCAAACCAGACACTGAAGCTAGACTTTGGAGAAGTTTTCTGTGCTTAAACTTTTAAAGCATGAATATACCATACATTACACCTCTTGTAGAAAATTTCACAGGGTTTTTAATTGCTGTCAAATGTAGTAAAACAGTCAATATTGACAAATAGGTGCTCCTAAAAACGGCACAGTGAAGAGTGATTAGTGTCAAAAGTGAAATCAATGTGCGCTGGTGAACAGTTTGATGAAATATTCCAAAACACGCTGTTGACCCAATAATTTCAAGTTTTCAATATTACTCGACTCACTGACCATTACGATAGATTCTTGGAAACACGGGCGGGGCCTTTCTTAGTAATCTCTGACTAGCACCTCCCCTCCTGACTAGTTCCCTCTCTCCAGGCTTGCTTTCCACACCCTCACGCTACCTATTCGCCTCCTGGCCCTCGGCCAATCCCACCCCCTGTCCCTGTCCTTGTCTCTTACCTTGCTTCACTCCCTCCGCCCTTACACCTCCACACCCCATTCCCAGGAGTGTCCGGAGCATAGACACCCCTTACAATCAGTGCTTGATTTGGATTTTCTGCTCTATCATTTGGTCTCTTAAGCTGTCCCACTGAAGGTTGCTCATGCTTCCCACCCCCTCCCCTATTTTCCCCATCCCTCCTCCCATCCAGATGCCCTGAAGGACTGTAATTCTGGAGCCCCGCCTCAGCCCCCCTCCTCCATTACCTTTTTTCCCCTCCCATTCCCTGACTTCCCCCAAGAACGACTTCTCCCTTACCCCCACCCCCTCCTCCCCTGCCGACCAGTCCCACCACACTGTTTGCTCAAGGCACCGGTGCCTTGTTTTCTCTTGACCCTTAAATCTTAGCCCCGACATTCATACAGGCCTCTCTGCCTGGAACGCCTCCCCCCGCTGGCCCCACAGCCCTTGCGGTTGTTCTTGTGTTGTTCTATCATGCCTTGTTGTTTTTTGGTCCTGCTTTTTGTTCTTAGGCACGGAGGTTATCTGTTTAGACATGGCGATCGCCCGAACCACTGAATGGAATTTCACCAAATTTGGCAGGAAGCTCGCTCTTGGTCCAAAAAGAATGGTTTTTGCTATTTGGTGTAAATCCATTCAGTAGTTTTCGAGATATTAAAGGAAAACCAAATTTGTGTATATAGGGACAGTTCCCAGTGCTGATATCTGATTGGCTGCCAAAACTTCAAGCAGGAAGTGTTGGCAGCAATTTGGGGACTCGGCTTCAACCGAATTTCTAAAAAGCGTTACAAAAAAAGAAAAGGGGGCAAGGTAGGAATACCCTGACTCCTTAGCTGTGTTCCGGGGTCCCTGATGGGGCTCCACCATGGCAAAAAAGCATTGTTTTTTTACTTTTGCTGTGAAATCACAATGTAGCGGCGAATCAGCGGCAATTTAAAAAAAAAATAAGTGAGGTCTCCCACACTTGTTTTCAAAAAAGCCCCCCCGGGTCGGCCATGTCAGGGGCATGCAGCATTTTTAAAAAAAGTGGTTAGTGGTATTTGTAGCCCCGGGGACCACCACCTCCCTGGGGCTTTATTTAATTTTGGAAGGGGGCAGCGCGGACATCCTTCCAGGGGCTTTACTACACCCTGGGGACCACCACCTCCATGGTGCTAAATAGAAAGTAATGGGGGGGCTGCGTGGAACCCCCAGGCCCCGGGGACCACCACCTCCCTCGGGCTAAATATAAAGTAATGAGGGGACTGCCCAGACCCTCCCGGACCCCGGGGACCACCACCTCCACAGGGCCAAATAACTTTAAAAAGTGGGAGAGGGGCAGAGCAGCCCCCCTCCTGGGTTGTATACGGCCCAAGGGACCATGACCTTTAATTTGTTTAACCATACATGAATCATGTGCTAAATGCACTTTCATGCCATGTATTTCTTAAGTGCCTGTGACATTTGTGATGTATAATGGTAGGCAATCTTTGCCCTGCACCAGGCCCTAAACCAAAACGCAGCCAAAGTGTGCTTAAAACAACATGGCTGCCATTTACATTTTGTAAAGACAGCCATTAGACAATCATATAATGCCTTGTCATCGCCATGTACCATTGTATACCGCGAAGATACCGTGGTATAACGCGGCACAATATATAACTTAGTATTTTGACACTTATACCTTTAACACTAATTAAAATATTTACACCTACTACCAAAAATTAACATTTACACTGCATATTTCATATTCTTATCACATTACATCTACATGCTTTCACAAACTTTCACACTGCGTCTGTTTAAACTACCATACTGCACTCTACGCCACTCCACTCTATACCACTAAACTCTATACCTCTCCACTGTACGCTAGTCCACGCTATGTCACTCCACTCTATGACACTCCACTGTATGCTGTTACACTCTACACACCACTCCACTCTATGCCACTCTACTTACTCTACACCACTTCATTGTATGCAATTCCAGTATACGCCACTCCACTGCAGCCGCAGTCCGTTCAGGTAACAGTGGTGGGGCCGTGTAAGGGGGAATTTCGAGGTACGATGCAGATGGAGCATTAAATAAATAATTAATTTTCCCTCTGCATCGTCCCTCAAAATCCCCCCTTACACGGCCCCACCGCCCCACCGCTGTTACCTGCATGGACCACTCTACTATACCATGCTCCATGCCACTCCACTGTACACTATTGCACTCTAAACCACTCCACTCTACACCACCCACTGTACGCAACTCCACTGTACGCTATTCCACTCTATGCCACTCCACTGTACGCCACTCTAGTCTATGGCACTCCACTGTACCCCACTCCACTCTACGGCACTCAACTATTCTCCACTGTAACCAGTTATACTCTATGCCACTCCACTTTACGCTATTCCATTGTACGGCACTCCATTCTACCCCATTCCACTCTACGCTATTCGACTCTATGGCACTACTGCACTGTACCCCACTCCACTTTATGCCACTCCAGTATACGGCATTCCACTGTATGCAATAACTCTCCACCCCATTCCACTCTATGCTATTCACCTCTAACGCCACTCCACTCAACCGCACTCCCCTAAACGCCACTCCACTGTTTCCAATTCCAGTGTATGCAACTCCACTCTACGCTACTCCACTGTATGCCACTCCAATCTATGGACATTAATGCACAGATTACATAAATCAACTATAATTTCTAGTAGGATTACATTCTACATATAAGAGAAAGTGTTTAATCACAGTACCAATTGTATCAATGAATTAAATGTTAATCACGTGAAGTAGCACACACATTTAGAAAGTCACATTTCATCTCTATGGTGAGTACATTTGATACTAAATGGAGATGATTCTTTACTTGTCACACTTAACCCCTTCGCTGCTTCTGTCGGCCAACGGCCGTCGCGAGCACTACCTCCGTAGTGCTGCGCACGTCCGTTGGCCGACGCGGCCCCGCCCACTCCGCTAAACCGCCGCACCGCGGCGGAATTGCCACCGCGGTTAAGTGGTTAATTAAGGTAAAGATTTATGTGAGTAAGTCTCTAATCCTACAGTGAAGGCCCTCTTTAATAAATGTCAAGTGCAAAACTTCCATTAATTCGTTTAACCATACATTAATCATTTTCTAAGTGCACTTTCATACCATGTATTTCTTAAGTGTCTCTGACATTTGTCATGTATAAAGTGTGGGCAATCTTTGCGCTGCATCAATCACCCCTCTGATGGCGAATCAAGCCATCACATCAATCTCTAGTCAGATGGATAAATCACGATTTGTTTGTTTTTATCATCTTTCTTCTGGAATCCCCCAGAAATTTCATGTCATCATATTATCTGCTCCGTCTATCCTCTAATATCATATCTGCTCTCTTTCTCTTCACTCCCTTCTTTGCTTGTTCATGTTTGTATTAGGCCTGGGCGGAGTTTGTGGAGTTTTACTCCGCGGACTTTGCGAAGTGCCAGAAAAACTCTGCCGCACTTCTCGGTGTTCTGCCAGCGGGGGAGTCTGTTAAGTTGTGCTGCTCCCACTGATTTTTAGCACTGATTTTTAGCACCGGGAGTTTGTCCCATGCTTTAAAATAAGCGTGAATGGCACTAGGGGTTGTGCTGCTTTCTGCCGCTCAAGTGTTCATTATACTTGAGCAGCAGCTTCCTCAACCCGAATGGCAGATTTCTCAACGTGAGCGGTTGTGACCAGCCGCGACCGCCTACGATGAGAAATCTCGCCAGGAGGAAGTCTAGCGCATGATTTTTTTCGCTTGCGCTCGCCAACTTACCAATGGTGAGCGGCTCGAGAGAAAAACCTACAATCTGCGTCAATTCGCAGACTTTTTCAGAACTCCGCGGGGAGTGGACAAAATTCCACAAACTCCGCCTACGGAGCAAAATTCTTCGATCACCCCTAGTTTGTATACCTTATAGTCACAACCAGGAACAATCCATAAAGAGAAGTTATCACTAAGTATTTAAGGATGCTTGTAACAATTCCACTCGCTAGGTTTCCAAACCATCTGCCTATAGCAGAAAATCCATTCCCTATTGCTTCTCAAGCACCTGTTGCTGTCAACCCTTTCAAATCTTTCTTCAGGTCAGTAATGTTGCTAATTTATTTCTTCTGGTCTTTACTCTTGTCTGGAACATAAGTACAACATTGTTGAACGTTTAACATCTGGCAGACTCCGCCCTTTTTTGCAAGAAGGACGTCTAAAGCAAGTCTATTCTGAAAAGCCATCGATCTGATAGCAACCATTTCTGTATCTATAACTAAGAATCCTCCAGCTGTACTAGTAGATAGTTTATCAGCTACAGTAAAAAGCTTTCTAATCATGTGCAAGCTGAGTATCACTCCTACAGTTAGAATCAAAGCACCAAAAATGTCTCCTATAATTTCACTAGCACTAGAACCTCTTTTTGTTCTCCCGTGTTGTTCATTTGTCGGATCATCAATTTGTCCCACATGATACAATTTTGGGAAAAGTATCCCCTTGTAACATGTTCCATACCATCTCTTTGGTAACCTGTAAAATGCACTTTTCCCAGAAATGTAATAAATTCCAGGATCTCCTCCATCAAAATATAAACCCCAATTTCCTTGAACCTCAAATGTATGGTTACATTCACCAGTCCCTACGAAATTTGTATCAGATGTGGATTTTCTAATGTGAATACATAATGTCCCTCTGTTATATGGCCCTTAGGGTCATTGTCGACATTGCTAAGTTAGCATGAGCTTTGCTGCCATGATGCTGCTTTTGCGCACGTTACTACATGACTTTATTTTTGCAAGACTCTGAGAACTGTCTGCTTTTCACGTTCTCTGCTAAATTCCTGGAGTTTAGTCTGAACACGTTGTGCAAGGTCAATAAACAATTCTCCTTGTTATTCTGTTATGGTCAGTCCCTAGCACCTAGACATAACATGCTAAACACAACTGCAATGCTGGAGACTCGTGCTTTGATATTACGGGGATGCATGTTGTTTTAACACACACTTGGAGAGAGCCTTTCCATGGAGAAGAGCTATGCTGTTCCTTTGATGTAAAACTTACATCCAGGCTTTAAGGTATGGGGTCTGCTGTCAAAGCCCAGAGATCTTCTTCTATATAAATAAACTTCTTCCAGTCAAGGGGAGGGTGGTTAGGCCTTATAGTCCTTTTTCCACTGTCTTTATACAATGACTTCCCCCTTTGTATTCTATGGAATTGTAACAATGCTAATTGTTTTAAGTTTATGCATTTTGCTGCTAGTAGTGGCTCGTATACTGTATTGTAGAGCACGATAGTTAAAATAAACATTTTGAACTATTACAGTGACTCTGCCAATTCTTATTGTGGACAAGTACGAGTGAGTGAGCGAAAGGGTATGTCTTGCTACCGCGATTCCTGAGAGTCAGGAGTGTTGTGTTTTGGTTTGTCTAATCATTTGTAGCTTCGTGATTTTTGGAGGAGAACAAATGAGACACTATAGCTAGTCAGTTTTGGGATTTGGGGCACTAAGGTGGTAGGTTAGTACACCCCTATACACTGAGGTCCTGTTTTCCTGCGCATAGTTCTGTGTAGGTGCAGAATCTCCGCAACATGGCGCCGCCTATGTTTGGTCTGGTTCTTATCTGCAAGACTCTTGAGTAGTGCTTGTGCTTGTCCAGAAATCCCTCACTTCTGTTTCCGGCGACACCTGTAACAGTGTAACCTCCTATATTGACGTTTTATAGGTTCTTTCAAGCTTGAGGTTTTAAAAGGTTCCTTTTCTTTATTCTTAACCCGATAATGCGCTGCCACGCTTTAGGTTGTTGTTCTTTGTTTTTTATTATGGCGGTTGATATTACGCCTCCTAGCCGCGCGCCGCTCAGGGCATATTTGACTCAGTATGGAGTACCTGATGCGGGTGACGCGCTTATATTTGTTGTGGAAGCGGACCCAGCTTTCCGCTTCGAGGTGTTTTATTTTTGGGTCACCTTTCCGGCAGTTGATGGGACAGACAATATGTTTCATGAGTATACTGCTGCCGCAACTCCGCGGGAATATATACTGTATCGTACTCTTGAGGTTCCGCTCACAGCTTGGCAACACCAAATTTGGTTTAATGGCGCCCTTCCTCACCCAATAACGCCGGTCCGTCTCGGCCCTTTGTCGATAGACGGGGCCACATGGCCCGTTTTGGCTGGGTATACCCCACACCCACGTAATTTGACTGCTGCAATTGCAGACCTTCGCGTATTACATACATCCTTGATACGTGTGCATAGAGCTGTTATGCAGTTCATGTCACGCAACTTTCAGGTGGGACCACCTGGCGTTGCTGTGCAACCTGCGGGTCCTGGTGGTGTGACCATCAGTCCCCTTATGGTTAATTCAGTGATGGGCAAGCATCCACAGAATAAGGAAAAATTTGGACAACTAGAGGCTGTTTTTCCAAATACCACTCCTGTGGAGAACCACAGGATCTTAACTATAAATTTGCCTAAAGACTTACTTCCCGAATTAGCTGATTGTAACACCTGGGGCAAAGTGTTCACGGTGGTATATTCGAAGTGTTTCGGCACTCCCTCCATGACCGTACTCCCCTCCGTGATAAAATGCATTCAGGATGAACACGGGGCCGAAGCGGCTGTAGAGTTGGGAATGAGACTGGTGGGGGTGTTCGACGTGGTTGCTGACATGATCCTTGCTAATGTAAAGGGTGATGCTGTGAGCTTTCAAGTGGCAAACCGCTTGGAGGCTGTACCAGATGCAGACAAGCCACACGAATTGCCAAAGATTATTGCAAAGGCTTATAAAATCATAGGCCGCAATAGTCTGGGAGTTAAGCCTTTTACTCAAATGCAAACGCAATCTCAAACTCAACAAAAAGCCCAGTCTGAGAAAGACGGGTGCCCGTTCTTTCCTAAAAAGAACTGGAAAAATAAGAAACAGGGGCAGCAACAACAGAAGCAAGGTTCGCGTGCAGGTTCACCGACACCTGAGACTTCTGAGCGTACTTATGACTTGCGCAACCGCGTGAACATTAGGACTCCTGATAGATTTCAGGTCCCTGATCAGCGCTCTCCTCGTTCTTTACAGGACACATCGGACTCTCACGTCGGTGGTGGGGAGCGCCAGGATCGTGGCAAAGGTCCGGCCACACAACAGGGGTGAGATCCACCTCGACAGTTTGACGTTAAAGCCAAACAAGAGGACCTGCCTCGTTTTCGACCCCTGTATCAGAAGAAGAAAGTTGCCGCATTAACGGCAAGATATGCCTCAGACGGTGAGAACGCGACTCCTGGACTGGACATGGGCAGTGACTCTGCTGGTCAGCGCAGTGGAGGTTACCATAGTGCGGGAGGCACTGCGTCCCTGTCTGGAGGCGACAGCAACTGATACATTCATTACAGTAGAAACAGCAGATACCCGGGTTGCCCCCCCGGATAGACTCTATGAGATTATTTTCCAAATTGAAGGTGATATACCGCGTCCAATCAAAGCGGTTTTCTGGGAAAATCTAACCTCCTCGTATGACATTTTGTTAGCGGAGGCAGATTGGCCTCCACCCTTTGTGTTGGCCGCTTCTCGAGGGGAGGACGTGATACTTCTGTGTTTTTCGCGTTACGTCCCTGAGGAACATGCTAAGGCTTACGCAGCTGAGTGGGCTTTGGCCCTTGCCCCGGCGGTATACCATAATCAGGTAGGCTGGGATATTGATTCACCGGCTCATGAGATACCTTTACGATCTATGCCACAGCCACAGCCCCAATATTCAATCAGAAGTGAAGCTAAGGCTCACATTTGTGACATTCTAACACAGAGTATCAAGGAGTGACTGAATCATGTACATCACCGATGAATAATCCTCTCTTTACGGTATCAAAACCTGACGGTTCATATCGCATTGTATTGGATTACTGAAATTTAAACAGTCATTGCCGCACTTTTACAGTGCAAAACACACATAGCTCTGCGCTGGTGAACAATCTTGTTTGTAAAAAATACAAAACTACATTGGACATTTCCAATGGTTTCTACAGTCATAATCTCGCTCCTGAGAGTCGTGACTTGACAGCATTTACCTCCATCGGAAATCAGAAAAAATGTACGCGTTTGCCTATGGGGTATAAGAATAGCCCCCGGGCATTTGCGGCACGTGTTGTGTCTTTGTTGCATGACATAGATCCAGATGCGTTTTCGTACGTTGATGACATTTATCTGACAGACGACGAACTTATGCCGCATCTTGTCCGAGTCGACAGGATCATTTCATGATTTGCCGACTATGGATACAAGTTCAATTTTGCAACATCGCACATTTGGCGGTACTCTTTTTGGGCTATGAGCTCAATAATGAAGGAAAGGGGCTAGCCCTTCACTTCTTGGAGAAATGTGCACAATTGCAACCCCCTTCTACACTGAAAAAGCTTCAGTCTTTGCTGGGATTTTTGAATTTCGGGAGGACATACATTCCTGATTATGCCCAGCGTATCAAACCATTTTATGCGTTGATACAACCAACATATTCTTCTGCCAGCTGGCTTACGGAACATACCTCTGTCCTACATTCTTTGCAATCTGACATGCTTGCAACTAACTACTTGTTGACGCGTGATAACATCACGAACCTGGTGATACGTATAGTTCCAGTGGCAGTGGGTTTCACTTACTTGACATTCAATGAGGGAGACACAGTACCTATTGCATACAAATCACATTTGTACACTGCAGCTGAAATGCGTTTTTCGAACGCTGAAAAAATTTTGACGGCGGTCCAGATGGCGATTCTGAAAGAACGCTCACTGGCGCAAGGTAAACGCATTCTTATGGTCACGCCCTTCCCTGCTTTGGAGGCCGTGACTAAGGCAAGTGTACCTAACTCTAAGGCACTACATCCCCGTTGGATACAATGGGCTACGTCTTTGACGTCCTCTGATGTCACGTTTATCTTTGACCCTGCACTTCAGACACAGGAGTTTTTACAGTATGAATATATTCATCCTCCTCCATTGTCTTTGCTTCCTCTGCATGAGTACGAATGCATCATTTATACCGATGGCTCGGCTCAACCGGCCACCGGCTCCAAACATGCTTATTCAGCGGCTTGCGCAATTGTTGCTGGCTCAATTGTCAATGGAGAGTTTAAGTCTTCCATAGTGCATACTCAAGCACTTGGGGACTGTACGGGACAATTGGCGGAGCTGCATGCTCTTGTTCTTGCTCTTGAGTTTGCTGATCCTAAGGTGAATACTCTTATTGTGTGCGATTCTTACTACTGTGTCGTTTTTTATTGACAACTTATTCTTTTGGTCTCAAAATGACTATCGAGACTCTAAAGGCAGCGCAATTAAGCATAAAACGCTTTGGGTTCGAGTGGCAGACCTTAAACAACGTCTGCCCCTCACACATGTTATACATACTCTTGGCCATCAGCGTGTGGGAGCACATGCTCTTGGTAATTCTTTGGCTGACGAAGCGGCCAAATCTGCAGTAGCCACGTGTTCCGTAGCAGCAGTTACAAGGTCCATGACTAAAATAGATAATGATATTCTGGCAGCGGTGGCTGCTACGAGGGAGGGAACAGCTTATCCTCAGGGCTTCCCTTCGAAATACTCTTATCATATATCTCCCGAACAAGTTCCTTATGCTACGATTCCTTCAGTTGGGGATCGGCTGATTCCCAACTTGGACCGCAGACTTGCTCTGATCAAAGCCGCACACGAGGGCATGGCTTCTGCCCATGCCGGTGTGTCAGCGACAGTCTCGATTTTGCAGCAACGTTATTGGTGGCGTGGTTTATATAAACAGACCCGTAATTATGTACTTTCTTGTGACATTTGTCAACAAATTAAGCCGTCTACGGTCACACGCCCACCTCAAACACAGCTATGTATTTCGAATCAACCATTTGGCTGTGTATATCTTGATCACTGCGGTCCATTCTCTTCTGATACTGCGTATAAATATATATTTGTTGCAGTTGATTCGTGCACTAGATTCCTTTGGGTTTTCCCACACGCAGTGCTGACGCTCGAAATGTCATCAGGGATTTGCGTGTCTTTGTCGGGATGTTTTCCTGTGGCACCTTCCATTCGGACCAGGGTCCAGCTTTTGCCTCTAAGGCATACAAGGACGCGATGAAGTCAATGGGGGTGCTGGTGCAGTTTTCGTCTCCATACATGCCTGAGGGCAATTCAATTGTGGAGCAAATGAACCGTGACTTACAGCAATCCTTGACAGCTAGAGTTTTAGGTACTGGCAGGAACTGGCTGGCCCATTTGTATGGTGTTCAACGTGCACTCAATAATCTCCCTAGAAGATCTTTGGGTGGGCGGACCCCATATGAGATGCTCTTTGGCATTAAAATGTTTGTGCCAGACCTTGATGGTCTAGACGTTGTGGCGGCTGCCGCAACCTTTGACGTAGATAATCATTCTGCTGTGTTACAGGATCTACAAAAGACCCATGACAGCTACGCAACTGAACATTTACCCTCTTCCACTGATGCAGCACTGCTGGTTCCGGTTCCCAGATGGCTTCCTAAGGTTGGAGATCTGGTACGAGAAAAGCTGGAGAACAAAAAAGAATTTGGTCCCTCCTATCGTGCACCAGTTCCAGTACTTGCATTGAAGGGTACTCGTACAGTTATATTACCACCCTTACCTGGTCGCAAAGACAACAGATACATCTCAGTGGACAATGTCAAGTTACACCGTCTGGCCGATTCTGAATAGTGTAACACCTGTGGTTTCCTGCAACGCTATTTCTTTGAATCCGGTAACCTCAACGTCTACGACTAAAGCCCGTTCCGGTGAGGATGAGATGGAAACTGCTGTTGACCTTTCGCCTGTTCTACCTCCATCCTCTTCCAACGCGGATGTCAAGTATACGTATCCTACAGATGAGTCCCAGAGGGAAGTGCTGAGCAATTCTCGACAACATCATGCTGATACATCCCACCCACCTTTAATAACGAGGGATGCAAACGGTTATTTTGGGGATCATGTCAGCTTCTCTTATGACTGATCCTCCTCGACTTCCAGTTTGGCGGTCCCACCGACTAAATTAAGTGTTTTCTTCTCTTGGTTCAAAAAGACTTACCTGGTCCCTCCATGGACCTACATCTGGTTGGTGCTTGTCCTGATTTTCCTCTTCATGTCAATTGGATTTGTGATAGTGTTCTTTTTACTCATCAATGCTCATTATTTGCCAGAACGCTCTGCTGTGAACTTGGTCGATGGAATTCTGGCCCCTCACACATCGTCCCATATCATGAAACATGATCAGACACTTGTGAACATTTCAGCATTCCCGGTTGCAGATGGCATCATTTGGGACAAAGTAGCTTTTGAAATTCACGGTCCGACCGAGGTGCTCAGGGTGCCATACGTGTTTCGCGTCTCCTTAGGAGATGTAGTAACACGGGACATACATTCTGACGATTGGGATGTTCAAGCAGTGCATTCGTTATTTTCAGATTTAAAATATTATGCTGCTTTTGATGCTGAAGATTTGTATTTAAATCCTGCCAATTATGCTGATCTCTTTTGTTATCAACATTATGGGCATCATTTTTTGCACAAAACAAACTCGTTAAGACCTGTTCTTAATTACACTCAATGGGAACATTGTCCTACTCCTGTACAAGGGAGTTCTAAAACTCTTAGAGATAAATTCACATATTTTACAGATTATGACACATCTAATCCGTAATCCTATTTCTTTAAATTGCAATTGTCATCACAGTCCAAATTTATTTTGACCCACTCTAAATTGATTTACTCCAACTCTTTTAGGACTAGATTGGCCACACAGGGTTATGATCACTGGAAAGAGACCATTGAGTTAAAATCGATCTGGGGCACTAAGCAGTGGCAGGTTCAGGGAACTGAAGCGTTACATCGTGCCTGCCTGATCCCAACTCAAATTTTATTTTTAAATGATACAGTGTACCAAACCATTTGTTTTGGCCTGTCCACTGTAAAGAATTTAAATATCCAATCCATTCCGTCCTTGGCAGAATACGACAATTGGTGGTCTCAGACGAATTATACTATCGATGCTTTACAGGCATTGTTTCGAAATGACACTTTTAATGTCTCTGAAATTGATTCATCCGGGTGGTTGGTGTGGCAAACAAACTCAAATGCATGTCAATTGCGTTTTTATAATGTAACACCTGGTTTCACTCAGACTAGACCGGATCCACGTTATCCACTTACATATTCGGTCACCACATACTCGGTGGGTAAATTATGCCAACAATGGTTGGAACATTCCACCTTATCATCAGTGAAACAACATCTCACACTATTGTTGAATGACATTAATCTGGCTGATTTTACCTTAGGACCCAGGACTCCTAGATCTAAGAGATTTATCTATGCCGCTTACAATGAAATTTGGAAACTTTCGCAGATTGAAGCGGCTCCTCGTCTGCGCCAAATTGATCAAGCCCATTCAGAAAAAGTCCTTGCAGTGGTCGACAATAGCATCAATACACTTTCATCACGCATTTATACATTGGATAATATTGTTTCTTCTGTTATTGATATTGTTCAGAGTGATGTATCTGTGTTGTATCATGGTCAAAATCAATTAAGATCTGTTATGCAGTTTGCCTGGACGTTGCAGACTCTCAAAATGGGGAAAGTCCCTTGGGATTGAATGCTTATGCTTTGTTTCTACCGTTTAATCTAACTGATAAACAGAGATTTATGTCCATGAAAGATGCTGCATATACACTATTGCATATTGAACAATTGGAGCCCTTGCCGTTCTCGGTAGCGGAAACGGACTCTGCTGTTTGGTTAATTCATGGGGTTATCTATCTCCCTTTTTCGTTGTTTCAATTTAAATCATGCATCGAACATTTTCCGGTTGGCCATTTTGAACCACTGGGTAGTGCATTTCTCCATGAATTATGGTCCCTACCTTTCACTTACAGATGTCAGCGGGGGGGTAAGGAAGTTTTTCTAACAGGGGAGGACTGCGATTCCACAGTGGGACATTCCCTGGTTTGTAAACACGTAAAGTTGCACTGCGCGTGTAATGTATCAGCGCCTAATCTCGCTTGTTTTTTAACAGGAACCCCAGTGCCATCAATAATTCCCGCTTTTACCTTGCTTACCAACAGCAGTTATCTTATTTTGAACAACCAAGACTGCTGTGGTTTACGGGCAGGAATTCCGTATTTAGTAACAGTTTCACAGCGCGTAACTTGTTGTAGCAATGTGCTTTTTCTGCCCCCGAATGGGAGTCTAGATAGTTCCATTTGGCCTTCCATTCTGACTTTGAAAACAGATTTCAACAAATTGAGCAGGCTCGAAGCGCTATTATTCCAACAAGAAGTGGCTCTCACTTCTGCTCGAGAGACCTTCGAGTTACAGGTGGCTAGGACCTCTAGCGAGATTCAGTCACTTCTGAATACCAACCTCCCACTTCACTTTGGGGAGCTTATACATCAAATATTTAATGCGTCTGACACTAAAGGCTTTGCACATTTTTTTAAACGTGTGGGATCCGGCCTTGTGACTTCCTTTCAGACGCTATTTAGAGTAATACCGGCTTTTATTCATTCTATTTTTTCCAGCGTCTTCGCAGGATTCCCTTTATTACTGGCGTTAGCTGGTGGAATTGTAGTATTGTGCTTTATTTCCCTGCATCTCCATTGTGCTTTATTTCCCTGCATCTCCATAGGCATCACATTCAGTGTATTCCTTTGAACAGCACCATGGTGATGGAATATGGTGATGTGAGAGTTGCATGTAAATAGGTCAGTTGATCTGACACAGCCTACTGGATGGATGGGACCTTTTGCATTGGAATAAACTTACTTCTTCTTCAACACTGGATCTGCTTTTATTCATGATTTACATAATTTTACACTGGCGACGAGCGAAGGAAACTAACACCAGCGTATTTACAAGGATTTAAGCTTTCAAAATTTTAAAGGAGTGCGGTCTCAACATCCTCAATAAGGAGAAGCGTCTACTTTGGAAAACTGCACTTCATTCATCACGTCATTGTTTTCAAAGTGCCATGTGAGTTTTCCTCTTGACTTCTTCCTTTGTGCAATTATTTTGAGACATTTGTTGCTTTGCTGTAGATTGGGAGCACTCGCCACGCATCTCACCCACTTAAGTACTTCTTGGGGTTGGGAGATTTCGGCGCGGGCTCATCTGCATCCTCATTTGTGTTCATATTTGGGCAATCCCTCTCTGGTTGTGGATTGGGAGTGTTCGCCGCGCACCTCACCCTTGCTTGCGCTTTATTGGGTTGGGAGGTTTCGGCGCGGGCTCATCCACATTTTTGGCAGTGTGTCTGCTAATGACTTAGGAATCGCTTTGTATTCTGCTTTGTCCCGGTGCAGTGTAGACTGTCTATCTTTGCCCTAATTGGTGTCATATTGATTTGCGACACCAGCTTGTTTTTCATTTTGCTCAACTGCTCAGCGCTGCTGGATTGTTTGGTTGTGACACGGCCCAGCGCGACCACCACCATCATCTATGATTCACTTTGTTTGAACATGCAATGTGTCTTTGTCAGTTTCAGACCTGACGATTCTGAGCGCGGACCTCTTGTTGTCATTTGTAATCGCTGCTATTTGAAAATCAACAACCTACCTTTATGCTTCAGACGCGAGGATTCCTGAAGTGTTGGGAGCGCGTGTTTCAGAGCGCACCTCTCCGTCTCTGTTGTTAGGGAACACAGAGAGCTCTGACATCACAGCAGCCCCACGTTTCTCACGTTACGTTCACGACGTGGCGGCCATCTTAGCAAAGTCGGAAGTCAGTGTGAAGGGATCGACTTTGCTTTTATGCACTGTTGTTTTTTTATTACCAAAACTTGCTCCGTGAAAGTTACTGACTTTCTTTTTTTTTTTTAAAGAAAGGTTGCTAGTTACATAAGAGGTGTTTTGAGTTATGATGTGCTTCCATACTGAATACTTTGCCGCGTTTGACATAATACATTCACTCCTAGGTGTGTCAGTGTTTTGAATTTCAGTTCTTTATTTAAACATACAAAGTTGTCTTTTCGTTGGGTTTTCAATACGAAATAATTTCCAAAGAGGCTAGCAACCCCTTTGATACAAGTTATACTACTTATTCTTAGTTTTCAATTTATATATATTTTTTTCTTTCTACATTGTACCTTATTGAAAGTTCATTATTAATGTGATGTTTAGCTTACATTTATTGACATAAGTGATTACTTCCTGCATATATTATATTGTATACTCTTTGGGAACCATGCAAAATGTTACAGCCCACCGTTTTTTTTAACATCCCCTGGTGATCCGCCCATTAAATGGCAAAAATGGAAGAAGGTATTTGAAAGATATGTGAAAGTGTGTGGAACCAACCTCAGTGCAGAGAGGAGAACTGCTCTTCTGTTGCACTGTCTTGGTTCAGAAGGACAAGAAGTGTTTGAACACTTACCTGAAATAGATGATGCCAATTTAAATGAATTTGAAATTTGCATATTAAAACTTGATAGGCATTACTTACCTAAAGTAAGCACAATCTTAGAGCGCTATCATTTTGGTCGCAGGACTCAAAATGAGGGCGAGTCGGTAGAAAATTATGTAACTGCTTTAAGGAAGTTGGGATCGTCATGCAAGTTTGGGGCGTTATTGGAAGAAAGAATAAGGGATCAATTCATGTTAGGTTGTAATGTAGAGAAAGTAAGAGATGATTTATGGCAAAAAGATGACCCCTCTTTGGATGAAGTTCTCATAACGGCAAAACAAATTGAACATTCACAGAAGTGTGTCGAAGTTACTACCAAACACGAGGCTAAGGCCAATGTTGTCCACCTGGTAAAAAGTTCTTCAAAAGAGAAATATGTGAAGAAAACTAATTATATTAAACCTGAAAGGAAAAACTCTCACACTTTCCAACCTAAGTGCTACAGGTGTGGGAATGTAGGACACTTTGCCAATGACAAAAAATGTCCAGCACTAAAAGCTACTAGCTCGAATTGTAAGAAAGTGGGACACATTACTGCAGTGTGTAAAGCAAAGAGTAACAAAGGGAAAGTCAATGTTATTTCTCATGAGAGTAATAGTGATAGTGATGTCTGTTCTGAATTTGACTGTGGTCAAATTGTTTCTCAGGTGACTGCCAATAGTAAGAAAGGTCCTTTGGATGAAATAATGGTTGAAGGGGGAAGGACTAAAGTGCTTTTTGATTCAGGAGCGAAAATCACTATTGTCTCCAGACAGTTCTATCTTTCCAATTTGGAAAATAAGGTAAAGATATTAAAACCTGACATTAAACCCATTGCCTACGGTGGTGAACCCATAAAACTTCTAGGGTATTTTTGGGGTTTGATAGAATACAAAGGAAGGTTTCTTTCTGGTAAAATTTATGTTTCTCAAAAAGGAGACAGTATCCTGAGTTGGTTCCGCCAAAGAGATTTAGGAGTTATATTGGATCCAAATAATGACCCTCCTATCATTTTAAAAGAAAACTTTCACATAAGTGAAGTTAATATCAAACAAGACAGTGACGACAGCTACGCTTCAAGTTTAAAAAAAGATTTTCCCAGTGTATTTAGGAGTGAGCTATGATGTCTTCGTGATTACGTGCATAGGATAAGACTGGTTTGTGGTGCAGTACCTGTACCAGGTAAAGTGCGTGGTGTGCCTCTTGCAGTGAGAGACTAAATGAAATTGGAGTTAGAAAAACTCAAGGCTGAAGGGATCATTGAGGAGGTAGAAGGAACACAATGGTTGGCACCAGTGGTAGCTGCTAGGAAGGCCAATGGGAGTTTGCGCTTATGTATTGACTTAAGGGAGCTTAATAAACAGGTAATAGTGGACAAATATCCCCTCCCAAAGATCTCTGACATGCTTATGCTGTTACAGGGGGCTAAGGTCTTTTCCACAGTGGATCTCAAATCGGCGTATCACTAGATATTGCTGGATGAGAGATCCAAAGACCTTACCGCCTTTATAACGCCCTTCGGGACATACAGATTCATAAGGCTAACTTTTGGACTGGTGTCGGCAGCCTCGGTATTTCAAAGAGCTTTGGAAAAAGTCTTGAAAGGTCAGCTGGGTGTAAAGATATATCAAGATGATGTTTTGATTTATGGGCGAGATGAACAAGAACATGACATGAGGCTTAGACAAGTATTACAAAAGTTTCATCAATATAATCTCACAGTTAGATTAGATAAGTGTAAGTTTAAAAAAACCTCTATCGATTACTTGGGTCACACCATATCTGGTGAAGGTGTTGAACCCAAAAGTGACTTGGCTGATGCCATGCAAAAGTTAGCATCTCCCACCAATAGAGAAGAACTTATGAAGTTTCTCGGCATGGCTGAATATCACAGCAAATTTGTAAAGGGTTTTGCTGAAAGGTGTGTCAACATGAGAACGCTACTGTGTAAAGGTGTGGAGTTTATATGGTCTGACAAGTGTGAAGCTGAGTTTAAAGAAATCAAGGAATTGCTTAAAAGAACACCTAAGTTGAGGAGTTTTGATCCCTCCAAGAAATCAGTTCTTATTACTGATGCCAGTATGAAGGGTTTAGGGGCAGTGTTACAGCAAGAAGATGGTTATTCTGAAAATGTCATTCTGTTTCTCTCACGCAGCCTCCGAGGAGCTGAATTACGTTACTCGGTCATAGAGAGAGAGGCTCTTGCGGTCCATTGGGCCGTAAAGAAACTTAAAAACCTCTTGTGGGGAACGAAGTTCATTATACGCACTGACCATAAGCCTTTGTGTGAGGTCTTTAAGAAAAAGGGTATTGATGCCATCTCTAGCAGAATCTCCAAGTGGGTGGTCGCGCTTCAGGGATATGATTTTGAAGTGAAATATCTACCTGGAGTCAAGAACAAGATAGCAGATGCTCTTTCAAGATTAGTACGATGTGATGATGATAATGTGAGTCTTGAAGAAGATGAACAAAACGAATGGGTGTGCAATATTGAGAGTGACGGTGTAAAGGAAAGCAGGTGGCGTGAAGAGTGTGTCTCAGACAAAGAATTACAAGAGTTGTCATTGTTAATTAAAGAAGGTTGGAACAACGAAAGTAAGAGTGACTGTGAAAAGTACTGGAATGTTAGGAATGAGCTTTCAGAGAGTAAGGGACTGTTATTTAGAGGGACTAGACTTATCCCTCCTGTGTTACTTCGGGACGTGTTGTTGAATCTAGCTCATACAGAACATCAAGGAATGTCAAAAACTAAGGAAAGACTTAGACTTAATTACTGGTGGCCTGGAATGGATTTACAAGTGGAACGTTTAGTAAGAGAATGTGTTCCATGTACTTTAAGTGAGAAATGTCTCAAACCCAGAGTACAACCCATGGTGGTCAGGGATCATCCAAAAGGACCATGGGAAGAAAGAGCACTTGATTGATTGGGCCCCATACAAGGAAATGGATGTGATGTTTATGTGTTAGTGCTCATTGACATGTATTCTAGGTGGCTGGAAATTAAGCTCACCAGGGGCATTGAAACAAAACATGTCATCTTATTTCTTAAAGAGGTATTTGGGAGAGAAGGACTACCTGGTCTCCTACTAACAGATAATGGAGTCCAGTTAGTCTCTAATGAGATGGAAGAATTTTTGCAAAGCTGCTCCATTAAACATAAAAGGTGTTCCTTATATCATCCCGAGACGAATGGTATGGTGGAACGCTTTAACCGAGTGTTAAAGGAAACCATTTCCATGGCCAAACAAAACAATCTAGATTGGAAAGAAGAGATATATAAGAAGGTGGAAGTTTATAGAGTTTCCCCTCATGCCGTCACAGGAAGGACTCCTTTTGAGTTGTTTAAGGGAAGGTATCCCAACACCTGCATTGCACCTCATTGGGTCAACAAAGCAGAATCAAAAAAAGGTTTTGCTGTTTCTGATGATAAGTGGAGGTTCAGAGAAGCAGAAATAATTGATGCTCGTAAGGTAAATTTTGATTCTAGAAAATCCGTGAAAGTAACTCCTGTGAGAGTTGGTGATTGGGTTATGATTAGAGCTCCTCTTGGGAGAAAGGCATCCAATTTGTTTCAGAGACCACATAAGGTAATTAAAGTGTTGACCAATGCTATAAAAACTGAAGATTCAGGTATTTGGAATCTTAATAGAGTTGTAGTAATTAAGAAGGATGTATTAAAACATAATGAGTGTAATAGTCATCTTTCGGACTCAACCTCTTTACGTCCGTCAATTTCAGATCCATGCGGAAAAGGTAAAAATGTGAGTCTCACTGGCTTGGCTTCACAGAGAGAAAAGAGAATTGCAAGACAGCTGTCAAGATTCAAAGACTGAGGGGCCGATTCCGATCTCGGCCGGTAGGGCTCCGAATCGGATTCGGCTTTACCGGATCCGATTCGGAGCCCTATTTCCCGACCGAATCGTACGTGCGTCCGGGCGAGCGAGTACGATGCATGCGCTCGCGAAATCTCCGACCGACTCGTTCGCAGGACCCGACCGCTCCGACCGACTCGCACGGGGACGACTCGCACCGCACAATGGAGACGTTCCCCGGCCGGGTAAGTACGATGCGCATCGCGACCGCTCCGACTGACTCGCGCAGTCCGGCTCCAAGGAGCTGTCGGAGCCGCACTTTGGGGGTCCGAGTCGGACCCCCCTGGAAGCGTAGGCACGCGAGTCGCACACAGGGGGGACCCATGGGTCCCCCTTACACGTGCATTTACGGCGCGACCTGCACCGACGCGAACACGCTGTATGGGGCGCCCTTGTTCGCGTCGCGCCCATTCAGTCAATGGGAGCCCGTGTACGCGTCGTACGACTGGCTCCCATTGACTTCAATGGGAGTCCGACCGAATCGAGTCCGATGGCATACGTGCGCATCGTACTCATTCGGTCGGACTGCTAGAGTCCGATTCGGTCGGAAATCTCTCCGGGTCCGGCTCGGTCGGAGAGATTTCCGGCCCGAATCAGAATCGGCCCCTATGTTGTGGAGCAGTACAAAAGATGAGATCTCTCTGTGATTCATCTGCTAAAGTTTATTTCCTCTAGTTTCATGTTTTAGCTTACTCTAGCTTATTCTCATGAGTTCATTAATCTTTTATCTGTGTAATTTTTTTGTGCTTTATTTCCCTGCATCTCCATTGTGCTTTATTTCCCTGCATCTCCATAGGCATCACATTCAGTGTATTCCTTTGAACAGCACCATGGTGATGGAATATGGTGATGTGAGAGTTGCATGTACATAGGTCAGTTGATCTGACACAGCCTACTGGGTGGATGGGACCTTTTGCATTGGAATAAACTTACTTCTTCTTCAACACTGGATCTGCTTTTATTAATGATTTACATAATTTTACAGGAATCCTGCTTCTTCTGTTCCTGCTGCTCAATGGCTGCTCATCTTGTGGTAATGCACAGACCAGGCCAATTGCAACTGTACCGTGATCAAATGCAACAAGTTTTTGGATGCTTGCCATTAGCGACGCTTGGTGTGAGTTATGGATTAACTTTTCACTTTGCCTACTTTACTTGCGTGCAACCTGTGTTCTACTGTCGACGGTGCCCCTTCTATTGGGCGGTGGATTTATGCCTCTCCAATACGTCATGTCCAGTCCCGGATTTTAACCAGTTAATGGGTCCCTTAGAGGCCCATGACCAGGCTTGTTCTGGGGATGGCTGTATGGCGCGTGCGGCAGCACTTGGAGTATTGGCTGAATGGGATATCTGTGCGGCTGCGCAGAACCTCCTGCATCAAAGTTTCTTCGAATATCACGCAAGTTGCCCGATTATGCTTTTGGAAGCATCAGACTACGAGGAGCAGGTTTGTTCCTTCGACCTACTTGAGTGGACGGAATCCCTATTCTCTACAAAAGATAGGGATGACCTTTTGGAGGAAATTGCATTCTTAAGTTCACATACTTTGATGGATTTACCACCTCCTTCATAATATCGTTTTCCTGGAGCCGATTTTTGTTTTTTTTACACGTCAAAAATAAACGATTTTTTAAAATATTTTCCAATTTGGCTTTTTATCTTCTCCAATGCTTTTGAACTCTGCTTGGCTTTTTGAATTCTGTTTTGGTTTTCTGTCTATGTCCTATGACCTTACCAAGGGGAGGGTGTTATATGGCCCTTAGGGTCATTGTCGACATTGCTAAGTTAGCATGAGCTTTGCTGCCATGATGCTGCTTTTGCGCACGTTACTACATGACTTTATTTTTGCAAGACTCTGTTTATGCCTTTCACATGAGAACTGTCTACTTTTCACGTTCTCTGCTAAATTCCTGGAGTTTAGTCTGAACACGTTGTGCAAGGTCGATAAACAATGCCCCTTGTTATTCTGTTCTGGTCAGTCCCTAGCACCTAGACATAACATGCTAAACACAGCTGCAACGCTGGAGACTCGTGCTTTGATATTACGGGGATGCATGTTGTTTTAACACACACTTGGAGAGAGCCTTTCCATGGAGAAGAGCTATGCTGTTCCTATGATGTAAACCTTACATCCACAATTTAAGGTATGGGGTCTGCTGTCAAAGCCCAGAGATCTTCTTTTATATAAATAAACTTCTTCCAGTCAAGGGGAGGGTGATTAGGCCTTATAGTCCTTTTTCCACTGTCTTTATACAATGACTTCCCCCTTTGTATTCTATGGAATTGTAACGATGCTAATTGTTTTAAGTTTATTCATTTTGCTGCTAGTAGTAGCTTGTATACTGTATTGTAGAGCACAATAGTTAAAATAAACATTTTGAACTACTACAGTGACTCTGCCAATTCTTATTGTGGACAAGTACGAGTGAGCGAGTGAAAGGGTATGTCTTGCTACCGCGATTCCTGAGAGAGTCGGGAGTGTTGTGTTCTGGGTTGTCTAATCATTTGTAGCTTCGTGATTTTTGGAGGAGAACGAATGAGACACTATAGCTAGTCGGTTTGGGGATTTTGGGCACTAAGGTGGTAGGTTGGTACACCCCTATACACCGAGGTCCTGTTTTCCTGCGCATAGTTCTGTGTAGGTGCAGAATCCCCGCAACACCTCTAGGTTGCCAATCTAAAGCTAATGCTGCCATGTTTCCGACTATTGTGTGTTCACTTTCTTCTTTAGCTCAGGGTGGAACTTTTGAATGATTCGCTTTAGCCAAGATGTCTCTTCTTCTAGGAATCTAGGAATTTCTTTTTTACATCTGTTAGTATGCAAGGTAAGTTGTGTCTATGTGCATAAGCTGTGTCCAGTTTCATAGTAGGTCTAAAGAAATGTTTCATCATCTCAGCATTTTTAGCATCAGGCTGTCCATTAAAATGCTTCAGCACAGGAACTTCTGAAAGAACCAAGTCATAATTTGAGTATGGTAACCTTTCCTGTAGAATAAGCTCATCAGGTAACTCCATACATTAAAGGGAGATGATGGTAAATTATCCCCTCAGCAACCGATGCTGGCAATTGCATACATACGTAGCAATCCCTAGCATCCATAGTGTCAACATATTCATGTAACTCTTTCTCATCTATTGCAGGCAAGCTATTGTCAGTAGGATAAGGCACTTGAGGGGCACGTGTAGTCTTAGGCTCTTCTACCTGTAAATGATGGGGCAAATTCAAAATGCTAAGCAAAACAACTAGTAGTATTGTTGCAACAGCAAAATATCCTGCTCATATGTGTCTACATCTAAGAGATTTTGAGTTAAGCTCCATGAGTTCTTTAGTGACAGACCGTTAGCTAGAAGATTTGCAGCACAGCTCTTTCATTTAGTGAACAGCAAAGCAAAGTTCAAGTGTCTCTCCGAATCTTGTTAAGGTTGTCCCAAGTAAATGTGCAGTTTAAACTCACTAATGATCACTTCCAGAATTAAATTGTCTCAGTCTGTTTAGTGGCAATCAATGTAAAAACTCAGTTCAGCCACAAGGTTCAGTTCAAGGAGGCTCAGCTGGATGCACATTGTTATAGCAAAAGGAGTAAAATGTTCTCTCCCACTCATTGACTGCTAAGTAAGTCCATTCAGGTGAAGATTACCATCGACATGGTACCCTAGCTCTGTTTGGTCTCCTTACTGTTGGCCCTTGTTCATCACTGTCACTTTGGCCAACTCTGTCAGTATCTTCAGGGATAGTGTGTATTATGTGCACTTCAGACAGACAACATCTTCCCCTCTCCTGTCTCCTTGGCCACCAGTCTCCAGGTACAACTTGTGTTACAACTGCACTAGGTCCTTTGCCAGGGTCTGAATCTGGTACAGTCAACACCAGTGGGTGAGACCCTTCTGTACCGACTTCTATTATTGAATCTCTCAGACCCCTCTCAGGCCCAACAAGTGCTGTCCCAGTAGCTTGCTGGTCCCCAACAGCTTGACTAACCTGCCCCCTCTGTCTCACTGTAATCACCAACACATCAGGAACATGTGCTGTTATATCATCAAGGGGACGTGGGACAGCATGTACCCAGTTTGGGAGACCTCTGCACTTCACAGCTGTCATTGTGGCCAGAATCCCCTGGTAGGGCCTCGTCACCTAGGCTCCAAACATGACTTTCGAATGTGCTCCTTCACCATCGCACAGTCACCGGGACCAAGGTCATGGCACTGCTCTTGTTTAGGCAGGGCTGTAGCCTCTCCATTCTGGTGAGAAAGAGAACGTCAGCCAGTCCTTTGCAGTAATCAAGAATCATGTCATCTGTAATGTTCAGAAGCGCATTTGCAGGCCATCTTCCAGTCTCATGGCCCTTCCCATGATGATCTCATGGGGTGACAATCCTATCCTCCTATCTGGAGTACTGTGTAGACTCATCAGAACAAGAGGCAAAGCATCAGGCCATTTCAGAGATGTCAAAGCACACATCTTAGCCAACCTGCATTTCAAAGTGCCGTTTACTTGCTTCACAATTCCAGAAGCCTCTGGTAGGTAACTGGGAGTCTCTGTTCAACCTGTAATGCTGCACATAACATCTTCAGGACCTCATTGTTAAAATGAGTTCCTCGGTCTGACTCAAAAGAAGTCGGGAAGCCGAAACTCGGTATCAACTACCTCAACAACAGCTTTGCTGCTATGAGACTATTGTTTCTCCTAGTCGGGTAAGCTTCGATCCACAGTGAAAAGATGCAAACAATCACTAGGACATTTCTCAACCCATTACACACAGGCATCTCAATGAAGTCCAATTGCATCCTGTTAAAAGGGACCTCCTGATCTCCTTATATGACTTGGTGTTACTGCTGTTCTTCTGCCTACATTTTGAAGTTGGCACACCACACATCTGTGACACAAACTTTCAGCCATCAATCTGAATCTGGAATTAAACCACGTTTGTCTAAAGAGGCGCACCATGACATCCCCCCCTACATGTGCAGGTCCATGATAATATCTCGCCGCTGGAGGCAACACGCTATCTGGCAGTACAGTTCTTCCATCTCCTGAAACCCAAATGTCATCTTATGCTCTTTTGACACAACCTGCTCCGACCCAACCTTGCTGTTCTGCTTCTGGCACTTCTTCCTGCAATTTCTTAACTTCCTCTCAATTATCAACTCTAGACAACGACAGATTACAATTTGTCACATCTGAATTTTTATTGACGTATTCCCCATTAAAGGTGCATGAATTTAGTGCGCAGTACCTAGCTTACTCATCAAAGTATCTGTTACCCACAGTTACATAGTCATTGCCTTGCCTATGAGCGGCACATTTCATCACTGCAGTTTAGGGCAGGCAGTTGCAAAGCCTGAAACAAGTTCTTCACACTTTCTCAATTACGGATTGGTGACCCTGAAGAGGTCATGAATCCGCATTGAGACCACAATTGTCCAAAGTCATGCACCACACCAAATCCATACTGGCTAACAGTGAAAATAGTCACTCTTAGCTGGTCTAAAACACGCTATGCCCTAGTAAGAGCAATCATGCCACTTGTGGGGGTGGATCCAAGCCGGGCAGCAAGATGGCAGTTCTGTAGAGGGGCTGTGCCATCCAAAATTAAAATCAGGCATTTATCCTGCACAATCGGGCTCCAAATTGGTAGCTTACTCACTGATCTTACTCCGTTTGCAGCGGGGAGCCCCACTCTTTTTGGACAGGCTACCGCCATGTTAGAGACCCCTGTGCCGCCTTTGGCCTCGTGCGGCTTGAATCGCGCATCGACGCTGCTGGCCTGACATGGCGGCTTAAGCCGCGCTCCCCTGTGGGGCCTGTGCGGGGCCGGCCCCATTGACTCCAACTGACTGCTGGCGAGGGATCGCAGCCGCTGAGAACTGCCATCAAGTCTCTCCTGGTGCCACTCGTCCCTTTGGGCTAGTTGGCCCGCAACGTGGACCCAGTGCGGTGTGCTTGATTTGGTGAGTCTCGCTGGGGCACCCCGCTCGGACAGGGGCTGCAGCAACTGCCACTAAACCATAGCTACGAACCTTGCACCCCACGGTGGCGGTGCTGACCCTGCTGACTGGGATGGTTGTGATGCATTAAGAGAGGGCCATGCTGCCCTGGGACGCTGCTGGGGCTGGGCCTGGGATCTGCTCCACGGATTGACTACTGCAGCCCTAGCTGCTGCCTCTGCCTTCCTTTGATGGTGGCTGGGCAACCGTTGGACATTCATTAACACCCACAGAGGGGGGCCCTGATACCTGCTACATTGATGGGCCTCAAGGCCGCCCAATGCATTGGGCCTCTGCTCTGCCCATTAACCTACCTTCGCCCCCGCTGATCTGTGTCCTGCTACTAGGCCTGCTCATGCCCCCTGGTGCCGGAGGCCACCCCTGGGTGAAGCGGGCCCCCGGATGTGATCCTTGGTCCTCGCATGTGACTGCCTCCCTGGGACTGCGACTTTAAACTCTTTTGCCCAACCACAAGCATCCAGGCACACACCATCCAGCGTACCCTCTCCCAGTTGGGTTTGTAAACGGGGAACACCACTTGTATGCAATATCCTTTTGGCCTCGGTGTGATCGCCATGTGTGGCCCCACCCGGAGCTTGGCAATCTTACAAGACTGAACCTGTGTTGTAGACCAGCGTCTCTGCGGGACTGGGGCTGCCTACCCAACATGTTATCCCAAGATCCTGGGTCTGCTCGTGCCCCCCACGACTGGCACATAACTTGGAGTGTTGCGGGACCTGGGCGCACAGAGTCTTCATCACTCCTCGAAGACACCTCGTTCCACCAGATCAACGCGCCTGCAACAGCCTTGCTGGACCATCTGGATGATAGACGCTGTGTTGGACCTCAGCCCTCACCAGCGCCACTGTCCATTGCCCACATCACACCCTGGGTCACAATGGCCAAATAAGACACACATCAATCGAAGCTCTCATTTGAGAGCAAACGACATACCTGCCAAACTGACCAGGAACTGCCCTGCGATGACCACTCCAATTCCTCCCATTGGGCCCCAGAACACGACAGTGAACTCAAAGAAATCCTAATGGATGTTAAATCCAGCCTGTGAGCAATTGATGCAAAATTAGATCTTATGGACAATCGACCAGACCTCATGAAGGAGCACATTGATAAACATGAAGATCACATGGACCGTCTCGAAACCAAGTCTCAGACGTGGACGACGCACCTTTCATGACAAATGAACACCTCCTACGTATGGATAAAGTCCTCGAACTCATCAAAGCAAAAAACAACGTCTTGGAAGCGCAATAATGCTCGCAATACCGGAGTTTCAGAATCTACGTCTATAGTTAAAATGGAGGACTATGTTGAATCTATGCTGCGAGTACTCTTCGGGGAGGTACTAACCCCGGTCTTCATCGTGGAGTGGGACCATCACTTGCTAGGGCCGAGACCGGCACTGGGCACCCCTGCCCACGCTAGAGTCGCACGGCTCCTAAAATACAAAGACCGAGATGCGGTCCTTCGCCAGGCCCAGGAGTGCATGAAGTGCAATACCAGGGTAACTTACTCTCCTTTTAAACTGATTTCTCTCTCATGGTGCAGGCCACCCGGAAAGAATTATTGCCCACCTGCCAAGAGACTCCTGCAAGAAGCTGACATTAACTATGTGCTCCCTATCCTGCTAAATAGCGCATCCGACACAAGGGGAAATCTCACCATTTTACTGACCCAAAGGCCGCTCTCAAATTTTCCAAATGCATCACAGCTGGGGTGAAATCCCCTCGGTCATATCCACAGAGCCGGGAGGGAACCCATCTTGATGACAATGACTATCTTTACAAACTTTGTGGCCTATCGCTGAAGAGCGCTCATTCCTTCTTCATGGGGTGAGCGCATGCGGCCCCAATAACCAACTCTGCTGCTTGGATAAGTAACCCTCACCAGCTGCCATGACACTTGACTCCTTTGCACAGACACTGGAGCCCCTGGTCACCAATCCGGGTGCCTCGTACCGCTTCGGCCACTCAGCCATTTCTTGACTGTGCAGTTCGCCTGACTTGACACCTCCGTTTGGGATGGTATTTGGGGTGGGTTAATTGTTCTCAGCCAAGTTCGGGGGTTGGAGTAGCTGGGGGTGGGTTGTTTTTTACATGTTTTTGCTTGTTGTTTTCTCCTTACCTGTGGCAGGTCCGCCGTACGGCACTCACTGCCATCCTGACCCCTTCAGCCAGTGACTCACTGCACTCCACGCTTACCATCTCCTCATTCACATCCCTGACAGGACACCTTTCTCACCCCTTACCCATGACATTGGCTCGGACCTCTATAGGCTGAGCTCCTTGCTCCGCACTCCTACAACCCAGATGCCATGGTGCAAGCCACTAAGTGCCTGCCTTGGAATGTCCGTGGGCTAAATGATCAGCGTAAGGCAGGTTTAATACATGCTTATCTTACGAGACACCACATTGACATCTGTTTCCTCCAGGAACTCCACCTCATGCTGTCGATGTCCTCCCGCCTCCGAGTGGGCTGGTGTGCAGAAGCACATGTATCGCTTTACTCCAACTATGCGCGAGGGACGACTATACTTATATGCAAGGATCTTCCCTGGCATTTGACTCGGGCCATATGCGACGCTGAGGGACATCATGTCCTCCAAGCTGGTATGCTCCACAGAGACCTGGTCATACTGTGTTCTATTTATGGTCCCAACACTGACTGCCCGGAGTTTTTGCAAACATTTGGCAACAAATAGCTAATATGTGGCAGGTGCTGTAATATGGGGAGGCAATTTTAATGGGCTAGTTGATCCAATCGTGGACCACTCCAGCACCTCCTGTCGACCGCACTCTAACGCAACAGCCCAGCTACACACCTTAATCAGTGACAATTGCCTTGCAGACATCTGGAGATGTATGCATGACCACAGCGAGGAGGGCATTTGTGCCACATTGGCAAGTGGCGCGTGGTCACAGACAGACCATTGGTTGACCACTCGAGATGTTCTCACATGGACCACTGCAGTGACACACCTATCTCGCATACTGTCTGACCACACTCCTGTACTTCTGGAACTATCATCAATGCCACTGGCTGCTCTGCAGGCATTCGCATGGCGACTACCCACCATGCCCCTCTGAGCCTTTAGAACCGAAATCTGAAACGCCATCATCAAATATTTCACCACAAATGAGGGCTCCAACTCCTCCCCTCTGGTTTTATGGGAAGCCTTTAAGGCTGTGGTCTGAGGCGAGTGTATCATGAAGCAAGTGGGAGTACTCAAGGTGAGTAGAGCGCGCCTTGAGGTGCTGGAGCACGAACTCCAAGCCCTCGACTTAGAATACTGTAAACCTAAGGCTCCAGCCGTCATTGCGCTTTCTGTGAAAAACTCACTGGACATAATGAAGAGGTCATGTGAGAGTTAATTTCATGTCCCATGAGGCGACGACACATCGGTATGGTGAGGGTGAGCACCCCGGCAGAACGTTTGCTAACATGCTCCAAAAGCCGTGAGCCTCAGACCATGTAGTGAGTCTTCACGCGATGATTGCGGCGTGCGGAGGATCCTTTATCCTGGAACTGAATGCTACAAAATAAATAAATTCATGTATCAGCAAATAAAATTCTGAAATCAAAATCAAGAAGATAGCACATATCAAGTGCATTGTCAGGTGCAGTATAAATCTGTTTGGAACATGAAAAACCTGATTCTACATTGAAGATCTATAATTAAAGTTCATCTTTATCTTCGGCTGAGAAGTTATCCTTGTTCTAAAATTCGTAGCAACAGCAGTCACTACTTGATGAATCCATTTCAAGATAAAAGATACTAAAAGTTGACATATTGTGGCCCCTTTCCTGACGAAGGCACTTCTGTGCCGAAACGCGTCGAAAATAATAGACCATCAATTTTGTGCCACATTTCTTCACGATCATTTGAAATCAATTGTCATCAATGTATAATTGAAAAGAAGAAAATTTTATTTTTATATTGATTGTTAGTTAGTTGCAGTATGAATGAAGAAGAATGAATGAGTATAAATAGGGTGTTATTTTAGCATAAAATGTATTTTCACTATCAAGTATTAATAAATATTATTTTTGTAAAGAAATATAGATACTTTTGGTTCTCTTTTTGCTTTTCATATAAATTGTTTCATTTTTTGTTGACATTAATGTTGCCTTAAGTTTATACAGTGGAACTACTTGATGGCCAGGTGTTGCGACAAACTAACCCCACTACATTGCTGTGCACAATGACCTCTTTTTACACTCAACTCTACAAGGTCACAGTCGTACCAAACCAGGAGGAACTCAAGACTTACCTGGACACTACACAGTTGCTCTGGCTGGATCTCACTCATCACCTGTTTTAAGGCTCTAAATTCATGGAAGATGAGGTACTACAGGTCATGCAGAGCCTCCCCAGTGACAAGGTGCCTGACCTCGACAGGCTCACAACTTCCTTTTATAAGTAATATGCCGCTCTATGGATCTCACATCTGCTAGCTATGTTTGAAGTCTCTCTGGAGTCGGGCAAGCTGCCCACATTGCTCCGTCAAGCAGTCATAGTCACAATACTCAAGCCTGACAAGCTGGCAAACTTGTGTGACTACTATAGGCCATTGTCGATGATAAATGTAGACAACAAAATATTTGTCAAGCTCATGGCCAATCGCCTCCTTCATTCTTTTGCCTGACATAATATGCCCAGACCAATCCAGGTTTGTGCCCGGGCGATCAACTGCACACAATCTTTGCATGCTGTTTGCTGTTATGCACTGCGTGGAGCCCTGCCTTGCTGCAGTCGCTGCTCTGTTAGACGCTACCAAAACGTTTGATTCGCTGGAATGGCCTTTCCTATTCTTTCTACTTTCTCACCTGGGACTGAGCCCGCGGTTTGTGAGCCTTATTAAGCTACTGTACACCTCCCCAACAGCCAGACTATGCTTAAACGGGATGATATCTGATCCCTTTGCGATCAAGCATGGCACCTGGCAGGGGTGCCCCCTTTCCCCAGTCCTTTTCACTATCGCGATTGACCTGCTCGCTGCCAGACTGTGACAGCATCACTCTCAACGGGTGCTTAATTTTACAGCGTACAGAATTTTAATTTCTAGGTACGCCGATTATGTTGCGCTCTATATCTGGGACCCCAAAAAGAATCTCGATCCACCAACACAAGAAGTAATTAGATTCAGCAGCCTCTCCGGTATCCAGATCAGCAGGGCTAAATCCATTCTGTTTCCACTCACTGCCTGCACCCCGCCATTCGAATACGAGTTCCCTCTGAGGTGGACCTCGGAACCAGTGCGCTATCTTGGGGTCTGGCTCAGCCGTGACGTGGACGAGCTGTGGCATGCTAACTATGGTGTAGCCATGACCTGGCTTGAGGAAAGAATCCCAGCATGGAGCCGGCTTCCTTTGTCCCTGACAGGGCGATCGGCAATAGCCAAAATGGTAGTGTTATCTAAATTATTATACCTTTTTCACAACATCCCTATGCCACTCACCTCGCAATTCCTTCGATGCCTACACTCTAATCTGATATCATTGACTTGGGCTGGAAAGCAGCCGAGAATCACTTAGGAATACTTACATTGCCACTGCACCAGGGTGGTCTTAATGCACCGGACATTGCGCTCTATGCGCTCTGTGCCCATGTCTAGTATCTCCACTTCTGGCTATACCCTACATGCGTTCAGCCACATGCAGCAGTAGAGCTGGACATGGCGTCCCCCTTGCCACTGCCCACTGCACTCTCACAAACCCTCACATACAGAGATTGATACGGTGGAGTGAGTCCGATGGGCACTGGATGGTCTGCGTCACCGGGCTCAACTGCAATGCATCTATGCCCCATCCATTCCTCTGGCTCGCAACCCCTTGCTGCCTGTCTTGTGAGATGATGGCGCTAGAGTGAGAGTGCACAAGAGGAAACTGTTCACATTTGCCGACCCCTACCCTGATGGGCAATTTCTCCCACCTTTTGCCCTGAACAAACCCCTGTGCCCTACTGCACTTGACATATTGCTGTATCACTAGATCCGCGCCACCAGCGTACACTGCATGACACAATCCCTGAACCCTCGTCCATGCTACATCCCTTTAAGCATATGTGGACAAATACCTTGTCCCGTGGGCTAGTCACTCGCTTATATACGATCATGCAGGACAGGGACCGTATTCGCTCCACGGCGGCCTTTACTGTCTGTGCCAATGCTACAGAACCTCCCATCACAGATGAAGAGTGGTCATACTGCTGCGAACAGACTGCAGCTTTCTCACCTAATTACAGACTGAGACTCATCCATTGCACCATACACCGACGCAGTTGCAGTGCATGGGATTGATGGGGGAGGCAGCATGTGTGAGGTGTCAGACACCCCTGGCTGCATTTCTGCACCTCACCTGGGACTGCACAGAGGTGGCAGACTGCTGGCAGTCATTGCACCATACCCATCAGCAGATTCTCGTGCACCCCATAACACAGATTCTGCTGGTGTGCCTCCTGGGATACATCAGAGAAATCTGTCCTGCCACTCGTCGACTTACAGCTACGCTCTTGTTGCTGGCTAAGCACTGAGTCGCTATGCACTGGGGAGAAGACACATGCCCAAAGTCAAGTCCTGGCTGCGGGAGGAGACCCACTGCCAAGAGCAATTAGACAACTATTGGGAACTAATGCCACTGACATCTCATCCAAAAGACATCTAGGAACCATTGCTATCATACCTACGACAACGAGACCCTGGTCCTGTAGTGGTAACACCTCTCTAGGTGCACCTGCTCTGTCAGAGAAAGCGTGCCCTCCCTTTTGCTGTGACGCTAACTCGGCGCAGTGCCACATACCTCTGGACTATGGAGGAGTCAGAGCTCCATTAAGCCCTGTCCAAAATTTACTGATCGAGTGCTACTGTCACATGGAGTCTTCAATGTTTGCTATTTTGTGGAACTGTGATGATATGACTGAATTGCCCTGCCATCCCCCGTCCCCCTACCTCCTTTCCCCTTCCCCTCCCCCTCTTCCCACAATGACTGTTTGAGGCTGCTGCCTCTGTTTTGTTATATGCATCAAATGCATCAAATGCCAATAAATACAAAAAAGTCTGCCAGGAAGCTTCAACCACACCTAAGACTGTACAAACTCCATAGGTATCTCTCAGGTTTCCTTCATGATCTCATAGGCAAGAACCATCAACAAACAGCACATACTCTGATTCAGGTAGCTGCACATCTTGCATGTCAGGTCTTGGTTTGGTGCATAGTTCAGTAACATCAAGACAATCATGTTCCACTTCTCCCTCAATACCCTCATTTCCAGGAAGGGGCAGTATTATAGCTGGGTTCAGAACAGTACACCTTCTCAATGTAAGATTTTCGGCTCAAAGAATGACTTGGTCATACTTGGTAAGCCGACTGTTGACGAGGTACTGTGTTTGAGTAAGAGTTAACAGCACTTCAACTGAGTGGAGGACAAAAACAGTTAAGGGATGACCCATAACAATACTTTCGCACTTCTCGATGCTAACACTAGTTGAGTGAACAGCTTAAAGACAGCCAGGCAAAGTCACAGCTTTGTGTGTCAGCCTCTGTAAACGCTTGGCCATCAAGGAAAAGTTGGGAATCCACTGTCGACAGTAGAGTAGACCACCATTCCCAAGAACATTCTGTTTTCTCTTAATGTTGTTGGCGGATTCATTTTCAGAATCACCAAGATTCTTTCTTGTGACACCTTTCTTGCTCCTTTCTCAATGTGATATCCTAGATGCAGGACTTCATTCTTACAGAACTGCAATTTGGTTGGGGACACTTTATGTCGATTCGCAGCTAAGTGGTTAAAGAGAGCAATTGTGTCTCGTTTGTAAGCCTTCTGTGTATTTCATGTCACCAATTGGTCATCAATATACTGGACTAGAACTGAGGGATAGGGCATCACTAAGGACTCTATTTCTTTCTTTTTTTTTTTTTTTTTTTTGTCCTCATATTACCAAATCTCTTAATGGGATTCCTCCAATCACTCCATGCCAACCTTTACTAGCCCTTGGGAGAGGCAAAGAGAGAGAAAGGAAACTTTCCCTCCAAGATGATACCGTTACCTTCTCCCACTCCTGTTCACATTTCTAGGGGCCCCGGGATGTTACTTAGGAGGCCAGGACCGACGGTACATTGGCTTAATCATTGGACCCACTTTCCTTCTTTCTCCAGTTTAACAAAGCAGCCCAGATCTTAACTTTACTTCTTTGGTCACAAGCCATATCTGATTCACTAGTGTAGATAATGCTCTTCAAACATTCAGCAAAAGTCGGGGAGTTTCTGATTTCCACCCCTACAAATTTCTCTCCTTGCCAGGATTACCACATAAAATATAAAGTTGGATGCAGGTGCATTCACATGATAGTCATTCGATAGACCGAAGAAAATTAAACTGGTACTTACATCCGTCGGTCTCTCCAGCACAACTTCCAGAAATCCACATACCTCCATCCAGTAAGATTTAATTCTTGGACATTCCATAAACATATGAATATCATCTGCTGCTGGATAGTTGCACCTGGGGCAACTATATACATTCCCTGTCACCTTAGATAACTTTTTTGGAGACCAATAAACTCTATAAGCAGTATACAAATGATTCCTCCTAAGTGCGGCTGGTTTTACTATAGCCTGCAACATAGAAAAAGAGTCAGACCATATTTTATAAACATCAGTTTCACTTTCTCCATATTCATCGCCCCACAATCTTATAACTTCAGACTCCCCATCATCCTCAGCATCCAATAGAGCCCAATACCAGAACGAAACTTCCCTTTTCCATGTGCCCGTCCTAGTAACTAAATCCGCTTTCAAATTTACCTCCTCCTTATGCCAATTCTGCGTCGCCCACCATGAGGATATCTGATAAAACTTAAACCTCGTCAATGTTCCTCCGGTTAACCTGCTAAGTGCCTCCCAACTTATGAGCTTAGAATCCTCTTGCAGGTCACCCCAGCACCTTATACCTCAAATTTTTAGAGGCTGACTAAGTTGATCTTGTAGGCATTCCGGGGTGCCGGGGAAATCCCAAACTGGGGCCTGTGCTGCATAATATGGAATTTTCATTCTTCTTCTTACATACATCCAAATCTTTAAAGCAGCTCCCAGAATCTTTAGCCTGACTTTTTTATAGAACTTCGGATCTCCATACTTGTATAGGAAATATTCCTGCCCTTGCTCCACATCTTTTAACATAGCCTCAAACAGTAGACCTAATGATGAGGAATCCGTTTTATTAGCCAACATCCTGAAGTTTTTAAAATGAAAAGCATAACAATATGTGAGTAGGTCTGGTAGTGCTAACCCACCTGCTGTAAGACCTCTTCTAACTTTTTCCAGGCTATTCTAGGGCCTTTCGTAGCCCAAATAAAGGTACCTATTTTGCCTTGTAGCTTCGCTATATCTTCTATCCTAAATAAGAGTGGGACTGAATTATATAGAAAGGTGATTTTGGGTAGGATTATCATTTTTACAAGGTTAACCCTCCCATAGATGTTCAAAGGGAGGTTTGCCCATCGTGTAAGTAAACTAGCCACCTCTTTAGAAACCCTCTTCCAATTAACTTTGGGAATATCCTCTAGTTTCTGCACTAACTGAACCCCTAAATACCTCATTTGACTCTTTACCCCCTGACTTCCCCTTACTTGATTCCATTCCATTATTTCAGTTTTGTCTTTATTAATTTTATACCCCGAGACTTCACCGAACCTCTCTGCCTTCTCGATAAGTCTGGGGATTGCCTCTGCAGGATTTGTTGTGTATAAAAGCAAATCATCTGCATAGAGAGCAAGTTTAAGTTCTAACTTTCCCATTATAAAGGGGTGAATAATAGGATCTACCCTGAGCCAGCTGACAAATGGCTCAATATACAGATTGAATAAAAGCGGTGACAGAGGGCACCCCTGTCTAGTGCCTCGTGTAATATTAAACCAATCTGTCAGGGCCCCATTTACCAACACCTTCGCTTTAGGGCTAAAATATAAACTCTTCATCGCCTGAACAAAATTGTTAGGGAAACCAAAACTTTTTAGTGTCTCCCACAGATATGCCCAGTTAACCTGGTCAAAGGCTTTTGCAGCATCTATTGCTACTATCGTCAGAGGAGCCTTCTTTACCTCGGCCATATCTATGGCCCCCATTACCTGAAAAGTAAGCTCATTCAACTGCCTCCCTGGTATAAAACCTCTCTGATCTGAGTGAACTACCGCCTTTATAACCTTTGCCACCCGTGCTGCCAATATACCTGTAAAGAGCTTATAATCTGAATTTAATAAGGATATTGGTCTATAAGACTCTATCTTCTGTGGGTCTTTATTAGGTTTTAATATCAGGGTCACCGTAGCTTCTGCCCATGAACCTGGTGTGTTTTCACCCCCAATATAGATTTTATTAAACAGGTTCTTTAAAATTGGCATTACCTTATCTAAAATTCCTACATATAACTCAATTGGGAGCCCATCTGGGCCTGCAGCTTTTCCCCTGACCATTTTGTTGCATTGTGCTCTAACTTCTTCTTCAGTAATACTTGCTTGCAACAATACCTTATATTCTTCTGTCAACTGAGGGAGCGTTGTTAACTTTAGATACTCCTGAACTACCTTTTGTCCTGGTCCGATATCCTCCTTATATAGGTCACTCATAAAACTTCTAGCCTCCTCACGAATTTTATCATCCTCATATATTATTCCTCCTGACCCTCTTTTGATTAAAATCTTTATCAGGTTCCTTGCCCTATCCGTTTTCGCCTTCCATGCTAATAGAGAACCACATTTCTCTCTGTATGCAAAGTGCTGAAGCTTACTAGCTTTCCACCTAACCAAAAGCTTCTTATCTAAGTCAGCTTGAAATTCAGCCCGTAGAATCTCCAACTCTTTTTCCAAACATGGTACTGTACTCAAGGTCTCCATTGATGCTTTCTGTAGTTCTATTTCTTTTTCCTTAATCTTGCTTATCCTATCCGCTTCTTCATTTTTCAGAGCTTTCCTTCTTCCTATCATTATGGAACTAAGTATCCCTCTTATATAGGCTTTAAAAGCCTCCCACACTATCTGATCTTTGGCTGTGCCGTTATTAAGATTGAAGTACTCATCGGTTTTATCTCCTATCTCCGTAATCACTTCTTCATCCAGTAACATGGTCCTATCTAGAGTCCACCTTTTTTGTATCTCTCTTTGCTTAAGCCCCAGGGTCATAGCTACTGCTGAATGGTCTGATAATATAGCAGGAATGTGGTTTATTACCTCGATATCCGAAAACAGCACCTGATCTATAAGAAAATAATCAATTCTCGAGTGATGCTTATACTTTTTACTGTAGAACGTAAAATCTCTAGTTTCCCCATTCTTACTCCTCCAAATATCTAGCAAGTTAAAGTCTTTAATTATGTTTTTTAACGCAGCAAACATTTTTGGAGGACTATTGTATTTTGCTTTTGAAGTACGGTCTATCTCTTTGTTTAAAACCAAATTGAAGTTCCCCCCAATTATAATCGGTGCAGTAGTGTTCAACAGACTGACCTCAAGTTTTAAAAGTGCCCCTGGATTATCTTCATTTGGCCCATAATACGCTACGCAAACTAGAGGTGCTCCCCAAACTGTCAAAGTAGCCACCAACCATCTCCCTGACTGATCCGTGTCTTGCTTTACCACATTTATACCTGCATTGCTCCTTATGATCAGTGCTACTCCTCTAGTACTTCCTCTTTGGTCTGAACAAAGCACCTCCTGAATCCATCTTACCTTGCTAAACCCTTGTTTACACTCGTGGGCCTCTAGATGGGTTTCTTCTAAGAGGCAGATATGTGCCTCACTGTTCTTCAAAAATTCTGTGACCCGGGACATCTTTCTCCTACTCCTCAATCCATTCACATTCCATGTTATTAATTTAACTTTATTTAGCCTATTCATCCTTACAACCCCTAGGCTCTTCTCTCGCAACTCTGAAACTTTAGGATTTGTATGAGGACTAAATTTTTATTTTTTCCCCCTTGCTCCCAACACCCTGTGCTCCCCCATCCCACCCTCCCATAAGGAACCCTCCTACTATTCCTTCGGCGATTAAAACCGCCTATTCGGGACCCTCCCTTTGCAGCTCGAAGCATCTACTCCTATAAATAAACCCACAAATACATATTAAACTATATTAAGTTCCACTAAACTTTTTATTGTTTATCTACTTTTATATATATTTTTATGTTTTTTGTTTTTTTTCCCCCCTTCTTTTTTCCCACTATTATCTACACCGCATCCCTACCGCCTCCTAACCCCTAACTGCCCCCTAGTTTAATCTAATCAGTGTTATCTATCTATTATACATTCCTGAGTCTAAACTGGTCTAAATCTGATCTACTTCTTCATTTGGGCTAAGAAAATATCTACTTCCTCAGGAGAGCTAAAGTTATACATCTTGTTTAACCACATTATTTTTAACATGGCCGGAAATTTCATTTGAACCTGCGCCCCCCGACTTCTCAGCTCAGGCATTCTAGTTCCAAGGTCCCACTGCCTTTGCGCCGTTCTCTTTCCAAGATCCGACCTAATTTGATAGTTAACTGAGTCAAGTTGTAATGCAGTTTCTTTTAAAGCTCTCCCCAACACCAACTCTTTAACTGCATAGGTAAGGAAATTGATCAAAATTTTCCTTGGAGCTTTTCTGGCCGGATGTAATTTAAAAGGGTCTCTATGAACTCTCTGAATCTCTTTGTCCAAATCTATGTCCGGCCTGTCCTTCAGAATTCCTTCCCTGAGGATTTTACAAATAAATGCCTTTATATCTCCTCCTTCCGCACCTTCCGGAATTTTGAGAACTCTTAGGTTATTACGCCTTGCCTGCATCTCCAATCTCTCTAGGTCTTCTTGTAAGGTTTTATTCTGGATTTTTAATTTCTCAAGATCTTTGCTGTTCCCTGATACCGCTTCCGAGAGGACCTTGACTTGAGATTCCAGAACACCAGTTCGCGAGGCTATATCATCCAGTTTTCCTTCTAAGACCTCACATTTATCCTGTATCCCTCTCTGATTAGCCTCAGAAATCTCAAATTTTGAAAATAAATCTCCTCTTAGATTTAATAACATTAACTCCAAATGGGTCCTGCCGCTTTCTGCCCCTAAAGAAGTATCAGGATTTCCACCGTCCAAGGCACTGCCACTACCTTGCGCTAGTGTTGGTTCAATATAGGGAAGTAACCCTATAATGGGAGGGGGGCTTCCTTCATTAAGTGTCTCTTCTGCCCCGACCCGACATGCCTCTTTCTCTCCACCACCATCATCCACAATTAGTGGTGTATATCGATTTTCCAACTGAAGCGGGGGAGGGGGCTGCTGTGGTCCTTGCTGCCCCCCATTGGAGGTCGCCACCTGCTCCATTATTTTGAAGTAAGATTTTAATGAAGGGGTTGTCTTAACTGGTAGGTGCACTGCTTTTGCTTCCCTTCGCTTTTTACTCCCCCCAGATTTTATCGCCTTTTTCTTAAGGGTAACTGGGAGTACTTCTCCAACTATTCTCCCCTCCACAACTGATTTCCCCCAATTTTTTGCCTCAAACTGAGAACGCAGCTGATACCTATTTCTTGGGAGGGGGGCAGGTACAATACTAAAGACTTTATGCAGCTCAGCCGAGACCTCCGACCCCAGCTGCTCCTCTACCAACGCAGACTCACTATCCCCCTCCTGTTTCTTTCCCTTATTTTCTAAGACTGACTCAGGGAAACAATGAGGCAACCCAGGACAAGAAGGAGGCAACTCTTTTTCCATCTGCCAAACCTCTCTCCTGCTAAAAGCTTGTCTTACCCTATTCACCGGGGGGCCAGAAAAAGAGTCTTGTGCTGTGGAGTTTTCTCGGGGCTTTACAGCTCGCCAGCGTACTGTTCTGTCTCTGCCCCCCCCCAACCCGGAAGCCGATCAAGGTTACAGCAGCCCGTATCCTCCTCCACAACTCAGTCCGGCGCCCCCTGAATCCAGTGTAGTCAGCTGCCTCCTGCCCCATGCGGTGACGTGACAATGCGAAGGGCGTACACAGCGGCACAGCGGCAGGCGTGGAAAAACAGCAAACGGAAAACAAAGGTATTTAAAATCGGGAAATGATTTACCGGACTGCTTACAGCGTCATATATACCTCACATTCTCTTCAATGAGCGTCACTGTGGGCTATATCCTGCCGACATTGATTTCTGCCTCGCTGCGCCGGGAGCTCCCGCGACCGGCTTTAGCCTGCCGCCATGTTCCTCCTACATCCTGAAGCCTCTTGTCCTGACATAGAATGGCATCCATCACTAAGGACTCTAGAATCTTTTTGAGTATCTGATTAAAGATAGATGGCCTCTCAGTATAGTTCCAGGGGTCAAATTATATTGTGGGATTCTTGGGTACTCAGCATTTGGCTTTACTGTAATGTGGACCGGTTCAACACCTTTGATAAGTCGATGTCTTTACCTGAAAAGATCCAGACTTTAGGTAGCACAGTGTCTCTCAAATCTGGGGGCAGAATAAGGAACAATCCAATTTCTGATCTGATCTGACATATTTGAAGGCAGCGTCCTCATCATGAGTCTGGATCTCAATACGATTTGGGGTACAGTAAATGGAACAGTTCAGCTTGCACAAGAGATCTCGTCCAAGCAGGTTTACACTACTTGTATCACACACCACAAATCAGTGATTGTCCTAAAGGGATCCTATCTTGACAGGTACTGCTTCTGCAACTGGGCTAGTTATTTGTTTATTTGCAACTCCTACAATTTGGATTCTTTATTCCAATATGAGTAGGTTGGGAACCGCTTCCATTCTCATAGTAGAGTGGGTAGCACCAGTATTAACGAGGAATGAAACAGGATTTCCATTTACCCCACTATCCGTGTATGAACCACTCTGGTCTACCTTTACCCTCCCAGGATCCATCATGCGACAGGTCTGAGCTGAATTCATCATCTGAATGAATCAGATCAGGGAGTATTGTTGAGATGTACTCTGATCCACAAAGGGATTAGTATTTCCATTGGGAATTTGATTTGCATTGTATCTCTGAACATTGACATTTTATTGTGGCATCAGGCTTGTGGAACCTGCATCAAATGGGCTTGGGGCGCATTGGAATTTTGAATTTTCTGCCTCTGCACCTGCTGTATCTGAACCATATTTTTCCCTGCGATTGCACAAATCCAACATTCTGAACATGATTTCCATTAACCATGTTACCAGTATTGAACCAACACTCGCACTTCCAATGCCCTAACCTGCCACAGACATGGCAGGGGTTAGTTTTCTTCAAATTTGGCACATCAACACTTGTACTCAGATCAATCGGGGCACCATGTCCTCTACCTTGCGGTCAGAACCCTTGCTGCTGAAATCCTTGCTGTTGAAACCCATTACCACCTTGCATCACCGGAGCTCCTTGCTGATACACTCCCGGCAGAGGACCAATATTCCCAATGAACTATGTATTATAACCTCTCTGTGCAGCTTTCATCTGTGATATCATAATTTTTTGCTTCAACTTCTTGTCTTTCATCTCTAATTCATCACTGCAATGCTTTGAGTATCACAGAATTTCATCAATGGGCTTGTTCTGCCAACAAATCAAATTCTGCTAAATGATGGTACTAACTTTGGGCTTCAATACATACACGAACCTGTAAACAAAATGTCCCATATCCTTTGCCTCAATAGTTGCTGTCCAACTAAACTGTTTGAATGCCTGCAACTATCTCTTATAATAAGTATGTATTGATTCTTTGGACTCTTGGGTCGTTATGTCAGTCTTGACCCAATTGATCTCTTTAGGAGAGATTTTCACTTTCATAAATGTAATCACCTGGTTACACTTTTTCATTACCAATGCTGATGGCGCCTGTGATTGAGGATGTCTCGTTGGCTCCACAGTGGCCTTGCATTCTGCCCACAAATCACTTGGAACCACAATTTCAAATAGAGTGTCCGAATCTTTCCACAAATCTTTGGAAATTTTCACAAATCGATCCACTGGATTCTCTCTTAATCTTGAGAAATCATTTGTGAATGAGGTGAGATCAGCCCTACTCCACAGTACAGGAACATACCCTCCACCAGGCCCCTCTCTGATAGAAAGCATGTGTACATCCTCCTCTTCCTCTTCAGTTACAGATGTAGGCATTTGCACCCTAACTTTCTTCGGCTCCTTTTTCTTTGACCATCTACCTTCCCATTTATCTAATTCACAGCACTTTCGAATGCAGCCAATTAACTCCTTAATCTGAACTCTCCGTCCTGGCTTATGCACGTTTACAAGATCTCTGTTATTAAAGCATAACCTGTAATTTTTCTGCAAAAGTTTGGACCTTTGTACATCAATTCCATGTCTCTGGGCTAATTCAGTCAGTCTCTCATGAGCCTGTCCTGCACGTCTGGTAATGTCTTTATATAGGAACAGTAATTCATCATCCTAGTATGTATTTAGTCGAGTCATGTCCCAATTATCATTTCTTCTGATTCTACCTTTAATCTCACCACATCCATTGATCTTTCTCTCTCTGGAACCTGGGCATTTATTTCACTCATTCCTGGATTCCCACTTCTCGCTGGGGTATCAATACATTTAAACCAGTCTTTAAGTTCTCGAGCAGTAAGGCCTAGATTTTCTGCTGGAGTATGAATAATTCTTTCTCCGCTATAAGTACCATTACTTGAACCAGGCAGTGAGTTCAAAAGAGACATGTCAGAAGTTGGCGTTTCCATAGGCATCTCTGTCCTAGGGATACTGTTATTCATCATCGGTGGAGCATTTGTGTTAGGCAAAAAAAATGCTGACGATCTCTGAGGACATCTCCTGCTCAGGTCAAACCCCGACTGATTTAATGTATGGTCTGCACTCGCAGCACATAGGGGAATTCCCTTGGGTTGGAACTCTAGGAGTCTGGGGAATGTGTTTTATTGTCGCGTTCACTCAATTGTTAGTAACCATGTCACTCATTCCAGTAGGAACAGCCAAAGTATGGGTATCATTTCTTGCTATTCTAGGCTCATACAAAGGAACTACAGGACCAATTGTGACAGGAACAGTCAATGCATCTGGGGCATTTAGAGTAGTGAAGTCAAAAGGGCGGTCATTCCTGACGGTTCCCCCGTTGAATCAGGATTCATATTTAGTGGTGTCGTAGGTGCATCAAAAGTTTCAGTCATGGGCACATTACTCCCTCCACCAGTCGGGGTTTCATTGTATGGAGGTGAATGATTTAGCAGTAACTCAGTTACAAAGTCATCATTTATGTCACTATCACTGTACTCAGATGCATTCTCTGTGCCATCTGTCTCTTTACCTTTTTCTTCTTTTGTTTACTTTTCCCCTCTTCTGTGGTTAGTACAGGATATAATTTTGCTCCCTCCATCATGTCAGTTCTCCTGGCTTTCTGTTCTGCATCCCAATTTAGCATCTGCCAAGTGTGTATGGCTTTCTTGACTCTCCCCTGATATCTGTCTCTGTGTATTAAATAAGCCACATGTTCCCAGGCATTAAGTGGTTCCAATTGTGTAGGTCTAGGAGGTGGCTTCATTTCATACAGCATCCTCCTTAAATTCTCAATAATTCTCAAATTAAATGTCCCATAATGAGGATATTGCACTGCACCGTCTTTCTCAGTAATTCTATGCCATTGTTCGAGCCAAATACATGTGTAAAAACTCTCTTCTACCACCACAGTACGACCTGGTGCACCTTCAGGTGGTGCCTCTATTCCCTTTCTATCAGGCACAGTCACATTTCCCCGTATCATGCTTTGTAATGCTTTAAAAATGTCATTTTTCAATCAATAATTTGTAATAATCACAAATTACTTTCAGTTGAAATCAGGAAAACAATTTTCACCCACAATTCTCAGTTTGGTGATCACAACCAGTCCCAGTGCATCTCTCTATGACGTATTTAACCAATCCCAGCGCGGCTCTACACCAACCAACCTATACCAGCGTGGCACACTGTGACGTCAATCTCACTCCTTGCAGCAGGTCACCATCCTTTACAATTTCTCTCGAGCTTAGTTCTCTAAGCAATTCACACAAACCAATGTAAGCGATTTCAACAACTAACTTTATCTGCTCCTCTTAAGAAATTAAAGATTATTTATACACACAAGAGACAGTTCAGAACTATTCTAGCATTCACTTCAAGTGAAACCTCAACCTGCGGGATCTCACTCGGATTGATACAGTTATTCCCTGTGCACTAAGATAAACTGTACCAACCATGTCTCACAATCACACAAATATAAAGTCTCTATCAATAATGCTGTTGACGATGTCTCATGACAAGCACCGCAACACAGCAGACAGCTACACCCGGTGCCTTCTACACTGTAACCTCCTACCATGTAGGTATATATCCCAGGATCTTAAGCCACAACAGACTTGATAACCACTTCAACTTCTCTGCATCAAGCGCCACATTCACACATCAACTTAAATCACCTCCGCTAAACACAACACAGCCATTTCAAAATACCCCATCTAAGCATAAGCAGTAGCAACGCGCAACCCTATTGATGCTCACACACCTCCACTGCTACAAGTCATTTCCAAAGAGGCACAAATCCATCAATCCTTCGATCAAACCATGGGCTTTGGGGTTCATACTGGACTTGGGAAATTTCTATATAGGACACCCTAGCTCCCTCGCGTCAGTTGAAAACCATCCGACGTCTACCAGATTTGATCCAGCATTTTCTGGGCCCACTTGCTTGCCATTGGTCCTCCGATGGACCATTTTGTCCATCTGAGAGGTGATGGGAGTTAGCATTAACAGTCAATCAAATTTTAATTAACAGTGCAACCAATGTGGCTTCACAATGAGTATAAGAAATTGGTAGCCTAGTTCAAAAGGTTTATTACAAGCTAATAATCAAATTCAAATAAACAACTCTTAGTACCATGCTGTAAAGATACAGAATGACAACACGGATCTCCAGATGCAGGAAGAAATTAAGGCGAATTAGTATCAAACAAACAAGCAGTTCTGTGACTACAGTACAAAACAATAACATTAAGATCTGGTGCTCAGAGAACAATCTAAGACTCTCTCTATTATACATTAGAAAGCTAAGGATTCAGAGTCCAGAGGATGGTTTAGGTGAAGGAATCTAAGAAAATCAGGGAAACTCCATAAAGGAAGTCAGGTCAGGGCAAAAAGAAATAAAATAGGAACGTGTTAGCATCTCAGAAGCTAGGTTAGAGTTTTCTATGGGTCAAGAATAGGTGTCAGCCTAAGTCACACTTAAGCAAAAATCAGGAAAAGCATTGGACATAAGACCCCTCAAAGTCCATCAAGCTAGCAATGTCTCAAGGAAGGAGGAATCAAGGAAGGGTGACTGTAAGAATCTGCAAAGGGTCGGTGAGAAATCAGGGAAGCCTCTGTGAGGAAATCTGGAAGGGATCACGAAAGAGATCGGAGTAACAGTCCAAGGGGAACAGTATGTAATAGCATGCAAAGTCCTTTGGGCGACACCCCCCTTGATCACACCATGAGGGGTCCATTGTAACCCACGAAATATTGCATTGCAGACTGAAACATTTCCAGTTTTTCCCACACTGGAAATGGGAACTACATCTTTCCCTTAAATACACTCACATGGCAACTTTTGGACAATCGTTCATTTAGCTAGAGCTCTGTCTCTCCATGTACCTTCGTCAAGGTCCTTTTCTCAGGCTCCTGTTCCCCCTATCTCTAGTACAGTAATGTATCTGTTCTAAACTAATAATGCATGTGAATACCTGCAAGAAATGTCGAGTTAGCAGAAAAATGAAATCAACTTTATGCAGCATGGTGAAATACAGGCCTACTTCGGACAAGTTTAAACATTATTTTCAATGGTGCACATTTAATATTCATGTGCACATTTGAACAAAAATGAATATATATTTTTAATGTATTATGTTTTCTATTACATGTAAAATTCAATGTCATCATAATATTCAATAATCAATATGACAAAGAACTACTATGAAATCAAATATATGGCATATTAATGCACACATTATATAAATCAACTATCATTTCTAGTTGGGTTACATTCTACATATATGAGAAAGTGTTTAATCACAGTATCAATTGTGTCAATTCGTTAAATGTTATTCACGTGAAGTAGCACACACATTTAGAAAGTCACATTTCATCTCTATGGTGAGTACGTTTTCTTCTAAATGAAGATGATCCTTAATTTGTCACACTTAATTAAGGCAAACATTTATGTGAGTAAATCTCTAATCCTACAGTGAAGGCACTCTTTAATAAATATCAAGTGCAACACTTACATTAATTTGTTAAACCATACATAAATCATGTGCTAAGTGCACTTCATACCGTGTATTTCGTAAGTGTCTGTGACATTTGTGATGTATAAAGGGTAGGCAATCTTTGCACTGTACCAGGCCCTAAACCAAAACGCAGCCAAAGTGTGCTTTAAACAACATGACTGCCTTTTACTTTTTGTAAACACAACCGTTAGACCATATATACTGCCTTGTCATTACCATGTACCATGGTATACTGCGGGTATACCACTGTATAAAATGCGGCAGAATATATAACTAAGTATTTTGACACTTTTAACTTTAACACCAATTAAAATATTTACACCTACTACCACAAATTAACATTTACACTCCATACTCTATATTCTTGTCACGTTACATCTACATCCTTTCGCACACTTTCATGATACGTCTGTTTAAACTACCATACTGCACTCTATGCCACTTCCTTCTATACCACTAAGCTCTACGCCTCTCCACTGTACACTATTCCACGCTATGTCTCTCCACTCTATGACATTCCACTGTAGCTGTTACACTCTACACATCACTTCACTCTAAGTCACTCTACTTTACACCAATCCACTGTACCCTATTCCAGTATACGCCACTCCACTGTACGCCACTCTACTTTACCACTCTCCATGCCACTCCACTGTACACTATTGTAATCTAAACCACTCCACTCTACACCTTCCACTGTCTGCAACTCCACTGTGTGCTTTTCCACTCTATGCCACTTCACTGTATGCCACTCCAGTCTACAACACTCCACTGTACCCCATTCCACTTTACGTCACACCACTATATCCTGTTCCACTATACACAACTATCACAAGTATACTCCATGCCACTCTACCAGTGGCATAGCAAGGGGGAGGGCGGACCCCACCCACCCCCCGCTCTCACATGAGTGTGCCGCGGGGGATGCAAATGCACGAATCATCGCCAGCTCTTCAGTGCGGCCGCGGGAAAGGCAGAGACCGCCATGGGCAGCAAAGTCCCTAGCTACGCCAACGTACTCCACTCTATGCTATTCCATTGTATGACACTCCACTCTACACCACTCCATTCTACACTATTCCAATCTATGGCACTGCACTGTACCCCACTCCACTCTATGCCACTCCACTATACGGTATTCCATTGTATGCAACTACACTTTCTACCACTCTACTCTATGCTATTCCACTCTAACACCACTCCACTCCACTCAACCCCACTCCACTCTATGCCACTCCACTGTTTGCTATTCCACTGTATGCATCTACACTTTACACAACTCCACTCTACGCTACTCCACTGTATGCCACTTCACTCTCTATGTCACTTCACTCTACGTCACTGCACTCTACACCACTCCACTCTACACCACTCCACTGTATGCAACTCCAGTCCACACCACTCCATTGTACCCCACTCCACACTACGTCACTTCACTATACACTATTTCACTATACACAACTACACTCTACGCCACTTCACTCTATGCCATTCCACTCTACGCCATGCCACTCTACAGCACTCCACTCTACTCCACTCCAGTGTACGTTATTCCACTGTATACCACTCCACTCTATGCCACTCCAATCTACGCCACTCCACTGTAATCAACTCCAATCTATGCTACTTACACTATTTCACTGTACGCCACTCAACTGTACAGTATTCTGCTGTATGCCACTCCCCTGTATGCCACTCCACTGAACGCTATTCCACTCTACGCACTCGACTCTACATAACTCCACTATAACCACTCCACCCTAATCCACTCTATGCCACATCACTCCAAACACTTCAGTGTACATTATTACTCTCTACACCGCTCCTTTGTACGACACTCCAGTCTATGTCACTCCACCTTACACCACTCCACAGTACTCCACTCTACACTATTCCACTGTACGCAACTGCACTCTACACCACTACGCTCTATGCTATTCCACTCTATACCACTCCACTCTACGCTTCTTCACTCTACGCCACTCCACTCTACCCTAGTCCACTATTCGCCACCCACTCTTCACTATAACTCACCACTCTACCATGCACTGCAAGCTCACAAATGATGTGATTTGTAATGTCATAAGTGTTGTTGTAAATGCTATCATTTTAGATGGTATAAGTGATATAAAATGAAAGGGTATAAGCAATGCATGGAGCAGGAGCGAGTCTAGTTAATGTAGTATGGCTACCGCGTTCACTACAGTGTGTATGGAGGTGCATGAGTTGTAATAACTTGAAGGTGGGACGTAAATTATAAATTAAAGGTATAAGCATACATTTAGAATTTTAAATGTTTGTGTAGTTTAAGGTTTGTTTATATATAAAGAATGAATACATTTATAGTAATTTGAGGGTGGTGCACAAATTATAAGTTTAAGGTATGAATATAACTTTAGACTTCTAATGTTTGTGTGGTTCAATTTTTGTTTGTATAGAAAGAATACATTTGGTTTCTTCATTGAATATATATACTTTTTTTTCCCCGCGAATTTGCGATATCTCGATCTCGCTGCCATTTTTAAAAAACAAATCCTTTTTTTGCCTTGCAGGGTCCCAGGGGAACCCCAAGACCAAAGCCCCCTTTTCTTTTTTTTGATGTTTTTTTGTGGGACTTGGCTGAAGTCGAGTCCCAAGATGGCTGCCAACACTTCCTGTTTGAAGTGTTGGCAGCCAATCAGAGCTCTGCATTTCGCTGCATGAGCTCGTTATGTTTCGTTAAGTCGTCCCTGCCACAGATATCACTAATTGTATTTTCTCAAATTTCTCATCAACTACTGAGCAGATTTAAACCAAATAACAGAAAGCACAATCTGTGTAACCAAATCTAACTTTCTGCCAAATTTGGTGTAATTCTGTCCAGCGGTTCGGGCTGCAGGCGTGTCTAAAGGTCCTATGAGAATTAACATTGAAAACATACTTTCTGACACTCTTTTTCTCGGCCCCTGCTTGACGGATCACCCCGAACATTTCCATGCACAACAAGACCTAACTTGACACTTTTTTGGGAGAAGTTTGTGAAGATTCGTCAACTGGCGCCAAAGATATAGGCAAGTCAAAAAATGCTGAATTGTTTATCATGCCTAGTAGGTCGGCACAGATATTAATATTACGAGCCTCAAAGTGTTTCAGAAATCCATGCTAATTTTGAAAAATGTACTTTTTATTTGCATAATTTGTGTAAATGATTGGGAATTCATAACTATGATTATTTTTGGAAAGGGAATACAATGTATTCAGTTATAAATCACATACCAGGTACGCATTCTATGTCTATGAAAGAGATGGAAGAAAGGTGGTAGTCCATTTTTGTTTCAACTGCACAAGCAATTTAAAAATGGCTCTATGTTTATTTTCACAACGAACTGGACAAAGTTCTGTGAGAGTCGAAACGTGTTTTCAGCAGTCCATTCAATAAACACAGTTTACACCGGAGTGCGCGCCTTTCTCCTCTTTTGATTTTGTGGAATGGAAAGTTTTGAATGTTTACGGGCACTTACACCCATGGCGACACACCCGTCCTGAGAGAGAGAGAGAGACCTACAGTATTTGACAATATATATATATATATATATATGTGTGTGTGTGTGTGTGTCTGTGTATATATGTATATATATATTCACTGATTAAAAACAAAGGTTAGAGTGATATATAGTTATAGTTACGTGTTGAAAGAAAATAAGAACTAATGGTTAAAAAAGAAATTCTGAAATTCACCAGTCTACTGAGCGAACTATAACTTGTGCCCCTGCCATGCGCTGCCTTTGACCTCACATTTTACATCACTCATTACATGTCAAATTACATCAATGATGACATCTCACTATCACCATAGTCATATACAGCGTAGCGTTACTGAGTATCCACATGTGGCTCCATAGCATGGAAATAGCATAAGCCCTGGAGACGTGTGATTGTGCATGTTGAAAGTTATATGGTGCACCGTTTACATATCACTAGTTGGGGTGCATGGGGTTGCAGAGGCATGTTGAAAAGTAGGCTCGGGCTTAAAGCTAAAGCTCCACGGGGTTGGCAAAACCCTGCAGCCAATGTCCTGCTGCCAATGGCTAAAGGCCGAGTGCAATGGGGGTTCGGCTGCTTATGGGGCGTTGGGCCTAGCCAGTGGTAAGATTCCTAACCCGAGAGAAGTAAATAACCTGTAACATTCTTATCAATGTAGCTGCATTAGCGCTCATCGCGGCTAACTTAATTTTCCCTAAATGCCTCCCATTTACTAGAAGATATTCCCCATTTTCCCAATATTCCCCCATCCCTTGCACATTACTGCTGAAAACAAACATCTAACACTGCAGAGATTTCCACATCTTGGCAAATAATTCGACACAGAAAAGATAGGAGAGGCCTAGGATGTCTTTGGCCATGGATTTGTGAATTGCATTTGGTAGTGCATGAGTAGTACTACTGTTGAACTACCTTTTCTATTTCAAAATGCTGTTTATGAATCGGCCCTTTGTGTGTAATAGGGTTTATATTTGGGATCTGCCTTGGGTCGGGAAGTCTAGCTCTGCTGCTGATGTATGACACGCTTAACACTTACGGAATAATAAAGACTTATACTTTAGACATTTTAGCAATGACTAGTAGTGGATGCTAATGCCTAGGGGCCCTTCAGGTCTCTCATTAAAGCAGCAAAGAGCTCTCTAATAGGGCCATGTGATCCAAATACATGTTTTGTGGTATGGTAAGTCTCCATAGAACATTTAGCACTCTCCTATTTGTTGTATCGTCTTCCACCTATGTAGAGATGTATGTCTTTTGCCAGGGGAGTTGTACCATTTAACAGGATGTGATTTTAATCACCAACAAAGTGCAAGGGGACTGTTTTGAGGTTATTGCACCATGTCAATTGTACTTAGTTGGGCAATGTGGAAAGGTACATGGATATGGTGTGCACTGTGGATCTTGGCATGAAACTGGCACTCTACATACTGAATTTGAAAAAAACTACATGACTTCACATACCCCGGGCAATGGCGAGGGTACCTGGAATACTGAAAGAACATGCATGCTGTTACAGCAGTGTTGGCATTACCTACATGGGCAGTGTGGAAACTGTTGTGGCAGTGAGTGAATTACATTCACGGGCATTTAGATTCTGGCATTCCAGTATGTGCTTTAAATACTAGGGCAGCATGACAGTGAGTGTGACATAGAAGATAATTGTACTGCCTGAAATATGGCCTGACCTGTTAAGATTAATCTCCCGAGAGATGTAAATGTTGGGGTTTCCAAATAACAAGGCTGTCTAGTTTCCCCCCGTGCGTCTTTCGCCGACCATCCCCCACTTCCTGCCCCCTTATTTTAGCCTTGCAGGTAATTTTTCATCTCTGCTTTCACAATTGGTCATTGTTTTTCTGCCACCCTCTTCCTCCTTTTCACCCTTTTCTGCATTTCTCTCTCTTGTTCTGGGTCAGAGGAGGCCATAAATTAGTGCCGGCGGGCCCCACTTGCAAATTCCGGCTCAAGTAAAGCACTACAAGGCGCACTGTGAACATCTGTGAGGCTGGTATGATTCCCCCCCACACCCTCCCCCCCCGCCCCCCATATTGACGCGCCTTCCATCCCTCTTCTTCACTGAGCCCTCAATCTTCTAAACATGACCCCTCTGCATTTGTTATCCTTTCCTTTTCCTAATAAAATAAATCTTTTTGTCGCTGCTAAATTCCCAATTGAAAACCTGCCACGCATCCGAGCCCCTGCTTCAGCATTTCTGCGGAGTCAAAAATAACTGCAAAAACAATTGCGTCCACAATGAGTAATTTTAAAACCGTGATGCTGCTGAGCTTTAGGCAAATGGCTTAATTGCTTGAAAACCAGCTGGATGAAAGGAAGTTAATGGCACAGGGCACCTCGCAAAGCTTGAGAAATACCTATGCTAGAAAAGAAAAAGATTGTCAGCAATTTGAGTGCGTTTTCCCTTTGTCTTTCAAGTTCAAGATATCAAAAGCAGTTGCCTTGGTTACAGGGTAGCTCTTGGCTATCACTTAAAATTAATGTAGCGTGGAATTTAGGAAGGAAATGCACTTAACGATTTGTCTAGGCCCATGTATTTGTCAGCCTCAAACTCCTACCTTATCTAGCAGGGCTATGGTTTGGATCTATGAGTAACACAACCAAGGAACTAGATAGAATCCCTTATTCTGGTCCTTTCAGTAGATCTGACACTGGATAAATAATTGGGCTTCAAAGGGAAATTTAACCCAATGCCGTACGAGGTATTTTTGTTAAGGCAAAAGCAGATATGTTCTGCTGTGTGTTTGTACATGTAATAATGGTAAGCACACATGATGAGTTTAACCCTTTTGGTGTCTGACACCTGCATACCGTCCCCAGTGCGTCTGTTGGCCATAGGCAGACGCTGGGGAGGGCTTAAAGGAAACACCGAAGGTCTGTGTTTTTTAAAAACAAATTGCCTGAGGGGGGTGTGGGGGGTCGAAGCCAGTGCATAATTTGAGCCGGTGGTTTTCGGTGCTTTGCACTGACCCTTTGATTGTCAACACTAGCACTTATGACAGTCTGCCAAATGGTGGTGTTGCCTATCTAATTTAGTGACGAGGACAACAACAGCTGTTTATTCATTCAATATACATTAAAAATGACTAATACCTGCTGCCAGGCCATTCTTATAGCTTCGGGGGGGGCCTGGAATAGTCTTAACTGTCACACTTGTAGGAGTGTGATGGTTAGTAGTTATGTTGGTATTGTCATTGGTAGCACTGGCAGGGACAATGGGTGGCGCAAACTGCAGTGGCCTCTTAATGAAGGGCCCTTGCAATTGTGTTTTTTACAAATTAAGCACTGGCCGCCGTGAAGCAGTATCTCTTCAAGTTCTCCTCCCGCCTCTGTCCCACCCATCTGTGACATCAGCGTATCTCGTGGTGCGCTGACATCACAAATCCCCACTGGCAACAGAGGAGAGAAGCAGGTGAGTTCTCTCCACCATGTCTGGTGGGATTTTTTGCCGAAAATGGCCTCCCCACGTCTCAGGGAGGCCACGTTCCAGGGAGAGTCTCCACTTTACCACCATACCTCCCTGAAACAGTATCTTGCTTTTGCATCGGTGTTGCGCCACCATCCACAATCAGGAAACCCCCTAGGCACCAGGGATTTCTTGATTGTGCAGTTTGGTCCTTCTGGCACATGGACGGACCCCACTGGGGGTCATATATATTTTTTAAAAAGTGGTGTTTCCCCTGGGGAGCACAACCGCATCCCCAGGGGAAATGAACAATTTAAAAAAAGAAAAATTAAATTATAAGGGGGTTGGTCCCCCTGGCTTACAGGCTAACCCCATTTGGGCCAGAAATATATTCTTTTAAATGTGGCTTGTCTCCTGGGGGACAATCGTGTCCCCAGGGGGAAACATGCATTTTAAAAAATAGGGAGTTGTCCCTTCTGGCTCGATACCCTTTGGGCCTATAAATTTTTTTTTTTAAATGTATGTTTTCCACTGGGTTGCTGAGTGCACCCCCTAAGGGAAAACACATGACCACACATATTTTTTAGGGGTTTTGTACACAGTCCTCTTCATCCACTGACCTGTTGTGTCTTTCACATTATTCTTCCACCCAGGGCAGCATGGGGCAATGGGTCAGGTTACTTCTGCCGTTTGCTAAATTCACTATGAGTGATAGCATTGTGAATTTTCACAAGGAGCACGCCTGCTGGACTTACTAAATGAATGTGTGCTTCTCAAGGTCAAAGTTAGATTTTTGCGTCGAGGGAATTATTTTTATATTGGCAATAGACCAGCAGCTTCCCCAACAATAATGTTTTGCATAAGACATGCAAAACAAGCATTGACAAATAGGTCTGGCGATCGCCGACAGCCTTTTGGCTTTGCAAATGGCTGTTTAGCTATCTGATTTTCTAATGGGGGGCACTTATTGTCGTGCCGAAGCCTAATTTTTGGCTCTGTCTGACATAGTTTTTTAATCTTATTAGTTGTCTCCCACCTAACATTGCATCTGTTGCATGTCAGTGCATTAATAAATGAACAGTGGCTGGAGTGGGCTCACCCCTTGTAATTTGAAGTATGCTGTGGTATTAGGTATGTGGCAAGGTGAAGTAATACTATGTTTATTTGTCTTTTTTTAATGTCTTTGGAGAAGCTGCAGATGCATTGATAAGCTCAGTGCTTGTTTGCTTTTTGCTGTCACACACATCTCATAGTTTCACAATCGCACCAACTGATTTAGAAGTAAACTTCTGCCTTCTATGTAGGACAGTGATTTAGAAGGAAGGTTTTAGATAGTCAACAGAGATGGCGTCTTGGTGGATGACTGGTGGAGTTAGTGGCCCTAACTCTAGTTATGGAGGACAGCTCTGAGGCAGGAAAAGATACTGAGACAGCATCTGAGGGAGAAGAAAATGGAACAGAATCTGGAATCGATTTTTCAGTAGGTGGAGTTCCATTCGATGGATCGTCTTCTAATGATTCTGAAAAAGATGGTCACAGCAGTCAAGATGTCCCTTCGCATGCAGTGGAGAGACAGTATCAGAAAAGACCAGCCCAGAGAGCAGGCACATGCGGTGTCAAGCACAGACCAAGTGCTCTCTTGGCAGCCCCTTCAGTGTAGTGCAGCCTCAAATTCCCACATTTACTGCAGATGCTGGATGTAAAGTTGATACAGCTACATTTTTCCTGTTGACTATGTCCATCTTTTTTGGGATGTTGACTTTCCTGAGGAAATTTGACATCAAATGAATTTGTGTGCTGAACAGTTTCTGAGGGAACATGGTGGCAATCTTAGGCCACATTCTAGGGCACACCAGTGGACTCCCACTTCACTTGGGCGGTTGAATACATTTCTGGCACTTATGCTCAAAATGGGGCTCAGACCAAGCTAATAGTCCTACTGGCCTACTCGCATGGTTTGGGTAACACCCAGCTTCATACCAGACATGAGCAAATGTCAGTTTTTGCAAATTGCAGTGTATGGTGTATTTTAATGATAATTCTGCTGCATTGCCCCTGACCATCCAGACCATGACAGGTTGTTCAAAATTCAGCCTGTCATGGAACATTTGTCTTAAGAATGTGTGGGTGAGCACACCAATTTAGAAACTGCTATACGTGGACGGTTTATGGAACATTTGTCTGCCAGGTTTCCGGAGATTTATACTCCTGGAAATAATATAACCATTGATGAGTCCTGGATCCTTTACAAAGGACGGCTGCTGTTCAGGCAACACATGCCGAGCAAAAGATCTTGTTATGGCATCAAAATGTACATGCTGTGTGAGAGTTCTACTGGTTATGTATACAGCCTGAGAGCGTATACAGGGACAGACTCAACTCTAAATCCTATAGGTTGCCCTTCCATGCTAGGAGTCACAACAGAGATTGTATGAGAGCTTGTCCAACCACTTCTTTATAAAGGTTATAACCTTTATGTGGGCAACATCTTTACGGAAGTAGAGCTGTTCAGCGAGCTGTACAAAGCTGGGACTGTGGCATGCAGTACAGTTCAATGTCGCGGCAAAGGATTCCTGCAGGAGCTTGTTTGTAAGAAGCTTCAAAGATCCCAGAGTACTGCGTTTTGTTACAACGAGCTGTTTGGAGTCAAATTCTCTGATAGGTGGGATGTGTACATGCTCATTACAATCCAATGTGCATGTACACATACCTTACAGGGGCCCCTACTTCCCTAGGCAAGCAGCCTTTCAAATTGTTTCCTCTAGTTGAGAAAATCTTTGACTTGTTTATGGGCTGCTTGACACCTTTATTCGCCATCAGAACAAGGTAGATGTTCTGTTTGCCGTATGACAAGTGTATTACAGTCACTGCACTGCACATAACAGTAGACAGAACATAGCCCACATTATCACAGATTTCCCTAAGTGGCACAATCTAAAGCCTTTAGTCATTTTTGAATAGCTCTTTACAGAATATAGGAGTCTTCCCCAGCATGTTTACCATAGTTTCAAAGGTAGATATGCTCACTGCATTCAGAGAATCATCCACAAACTGGAAGGAGTTGGATGTAGCACTGCAAGCGAGTACAAGATTCATGAAAAACACTTCTTCTTGAGCTTCAGGTAGCTGCCGCGGAGGCAAAAAATACACATATTCCTCAAATTTCCAACCACCCTAAGTTCCCACATGTCTCCCAATGACAACTGTACCCCACTTTTGTGGGTGAGCCATGAGACCACTACACAAAAGGTCCTAATGAGCTACCTAGAGAGATCAGCAATAGGGTTAGCAGCGGTTTTTGGGGCCATGATCAGCCGCCACCCATGAAAACCTATCAACCACGGACATTTTTGAAAGCTAGACACCCAGGAGATTCTAGGGTGGGGTACCTTCATGATCCCATGAGGTTTTCTTACCCACAATACCCTGCAAACCTCAAACTTTACCTAAAATCACACATTTTCCTTACATTTCTGCGATGGAAACTTCTGGAATCTAGAAAATTCCTACCACCCAGCATTGCCTCACATGTCCCAAAACAAACACTGCCCCACTTGTGTGGCTTTAAAGTGAATGGGGTGACCCAGTATCCTGCAGAACCTGGGAAGTCAATCGATATGAGCAACAATTGGTTCTGTACGGTATCTGATTCTAAATGAATTAGTTCCTTATTCAACTCAGGCTAGCCACCCATTTGGCTAGTTATCTACACAAATACATTTATACAAATTGATATATATAATGAATCATTGACACCAGAGACGGTTAAAGAAACAGGAGGTATATTAACATTCATATACCATAAGTCCTTACACTAGCCCAAAGGCCATTGAATTCATATATACAACAAGTGAACAAACAACAATCAGTATGTAATATGCAAAGTGTCACAAATATAAACATTTAAATCCACAGGACGCTACATGTTACACAACAGTACAAAACAAAGAGATTTTTGCAATAGTGGTGTCCAGGAGTTTGTTCTAAGCGATTCAAGCCTATGTCCTTATTGCTAGGATATGGGGGTATGCTTGATCACAATACGGAGCACCAGTAATGATCTTCGACGTTTGGAGCCAGTTATGTCATGTGCTCATGGTAGGCATCACCGCAGGTCTTCATCAGGACAAAAGAATATGAAAGGATGGCCTTAAATGAAAAGGCGTTTGGTTTGAATCCAATGTGAGTTCCTTAATATGGCCTCTCCAGAAATAGGGGCCGTATAATCAAATGCCTGGGCACCCGGTTGGTTGTCCAGATATGAATACGAGAGAGGGCACCTTGTAGCCCTTGTGCATTGGGTTTGGTCAAAATTCCTAAAATCCCCGAGATCCAGTAAGGATTCTCTATTGCACACAAACGTTAGTTAGTTAGGAGTGCGGTTGAGTCACGTCTTGCTCCTTCGAAGCACAATTATCGTGCTGTCAGTGTCGGTCCCACCGATATCTCTAACCGTGGTAAGACGGCGCATTAGGATGCAGTTGGTCCGACTGCATTGTCCCAGGGATCGACCAACAGCTTTCGACGGACTCAATGAGCCCATCGGGCGGTTGGTCCGATCGCATTCTCCACAATGGAGGCAGTGCCTTCTATGGAACTGCTGTGGGGATTGTTATCCACCTTTCCGCCAGCCATTTCACGTCAGTTATTTCCTATGTGAAAAGGCTTTTTTGAGGCCCCTAGCAGGGCCCCTGTCACCCGTGGCCCTCTGCTATGGGCCTCGGGGGGCACCTGTGGTGCTCTCCTAAAGATCTCTGCATCGTGTGGCAGGCACCGAATGGTACCTGCCACAGGGTGCAGGGCTGTTCGAAAACATGCCTCTTTAAATTGGGGCTTGTGCTGCGGCCAAATAAGCATGTTTCTGACCGCCTCAACGGCAGTCGGATCCTAATTTGGCAGGCGGGACCACCGACTACCTGCTCGTTGGTCCTGTTCCTGTAACAACGCTCGTCCGACCGCCATCATAATCTGCCCCTTGGGGCCTGAAAGACCACCGCACTGGCGATGGCTCAGCAGTGGCGGTTCTCTGTCCACCGGATTATGGGTTTCAAAATCGTACCGGCGGTGGACCGCCGCCTGCACCAGGGAACCGCCGTTCCCTTGCACTGGCTCAGCAGAGGCTCAATGTAACATGCTGAGCAGGACTGGCGCAGTCCTGCTGAGCATATTACGAGTTCCCTCCACTGCCAGCCATTTCATGGCAGGCTCCCCACCATGAAAAGACGGGCGGTGGAGGAACAAAGGGGGCTCTATGGAGCCCCCATGCACCCTCTGCCATGGGGATGCACTCAAGGGGGCACAACTGGAACATTTCTGCCGTTCCCATTGCAGTGCCTGTTTTTCTAGCAGCGCCATGGGAAAGGCAAAAGGACCGTCGGCCTGCACGAGTTGAACTCGTAATCAGGTCGGTGGTCCTTGCGCGGCTTTGGTGCAGCCAAGCTGGCGCAACTGCGCCAAAGTCGTAATCAACCCCTAAATTTGGAAAAATTAGCTACCTCTTAGAAAAGTGTCATAACTGTGGTAAATAATTGTTTTTTCCATACAGGTCTAAATGTTTCTGAAAGATGGGAGGATGGTGATTTTAGCAAACCTTTTGTTGATGCCATTTTTAGGAAACAAATCAGACACTTTTATGCAGAGCACATGTTTCCCATGTTTCTTAAAAGAAACACAATTTAGCTATATTTTGGCTATTTTCTTGGTACCCTACAGCAGAAATTTACAAAACCTGGGTGCCTTTAGAATCCCCAGGATGTTGGAAAAAAGAACACAAGTTTGGCATGGATACTTTTTGCAGATAAAGTTATGGAGGCCTAAGGGCCAACTATCCCAAAAAGCCAAAAAAGGGCTTAGCACTGGGGTGAAAAAGCTTTAGCAGTTAAAGGGTTAAGTAAATTCAGCAAAATGCAGGGTGAATATCTTACCGTAGTCTACACAATTGTTCCTTTCTGTACCCTAAATAACACCTTGTGCTATTTGGCCAACTCTATAACTTAGCTCTCCCATTTACGATCCAGACAGGCACTATAAATATTATGATCCAATGGCTCGTTATGATGATACGTGGTGAGGTGTTCACACAAAATATCAAGTACAAAATATCGACTTACCAAAATATCTAGTAAAAAATATTGTGATATGTTAATATTATCAGCAAGAATAATTGTCAAGAATATCAAATTTAAGGTAAGTAATATCGTTTTTTTAAATATTGAAGTCATTAATATCGTTTACAAAAATATAGGGCCTGATTATGATGTCGGGCGGAAAGCCATCCGACAGCTTGTCCGACCGCCGTATTATAATGCTGGCGGTTGGAGGGAAATCCCGCTGTGCTTCCGACGGGCTGAAGGAGCCCGATGGGGCCTTGGTCGGACAGATAATCCCCAAATGACGGTGGTGCCTGTTCAGGCACCGCCAACAGGATGTCCATTTCCCACAGCCTTTCCATGTCGGCCTTTCCAACATGAAAAGGCTGTTGGAAAATGACTTTGGGGGCCCCCAGCAGGGGCCCCGTCCCCTGCGGCCTCCACTGTGAGGCCTGGGGGCACCTGTGATGCCCCCCAAACATCCATGCATCGTGTGGTGGGCACCGCATGGTGCCTGCTACATGGTGTATGGATGTTTTAAAAGTGTATTTATTCTATTGCAGCTTGTGCTGCAGCCCGCAGCACAAGTAGCAATCATTAAAATAAACTTTCTGACTGCTGTGAAGGTGGTTGCATTGCAATAGTGGAAGCGGGACTGCTGACTCCTTGTCAGGCGGTCCTGTTTCGGCTACAATGTCGGTCCAATGCTCGTCCAACCAACATCGTAATTAGGGCCATAGTTGGTTATAATTTCGTTTTTCAGTTATTGTAATGTATTTTAGTATATATTTTAAATTTATATGATGAGGTTTTTTTGTATAATTATTGTTTATGTTTTTTAATATAGTTCCATTTTTAGTAGTTATTAAATTGAATTTAATTAATGTTTGTGATTTTTAGTATCATAGTGGGTTGTGGGCTTTTAGGGGGCACAGGGTGGGAAGTAATTTAATTATCATAAATTAATGATTATTTTTAAATCAATATTATGTATTTAATTGATAATTAATTATGTTAATTGTGCAATTAATTATTTTATTACATTTGTATATGCGGGTTGTGGGAACTATAGGGGTACAAGATGGGAAGTAATTTAATTGTAATCAACTAATAATTAGTTAATTATTATTTAATTGATAATTAATTATGTTAATTGTGTAATTTTTTTTTAGGTGCAGGTTGTGGGGTTTATAGGGGTACAGGGTGGGGAGTAAATTAATTCACATTCATTCATAATTATTTGTTATTTAATAATAATTAGTTAATTGATCATTAATTATGTTAATTGTGTAATTACATTTTTTTAAGGTGTGGGTTGTGAGGTTTATAGGAGCATAGAGTGGGAAGTAAATGAATTCTTAGGGCCTGATTACGATGTCAGGCGGATGCACCGTCTCGGTCCTGGAACCGAACATCCTCCGGGCAGCGGTCCCGGCCGCCTTATTACAATGCATCCAAACACTGTTCGGTCGAATACTCCCATTTCTCAATGGGAGCTCGTGTTACGGCCGTAAACCGGCCGTAACACAAGCTCCCATTGAGAAATGGGAGGTGTTGTTCATCCCTGCACCCGATGGCAGGCACCTCAAGGTGCCTGCCACGGGGTGCAGGGTCAACAGGGAGGCACCATAGGTGCCTCCTCGGCCCCAACCTGAGTCCACAGGCACAAGGGGGCCCCCGTAATGCTTTCCCACATGGTTTCCATGTTGGACAGGCAGACATGGAAATCATGCCGGAAACCGTGCATTGTAATCCCAAGAGCAGAAATGCCCGCCCTTTGAGATTACAAGCCGGCTCCGAATGGCCGGTTTACTTTCCGACCGCCAGCATCATAATGTGGCGGTCGGAAAGTAAACCGAACGGCCCATTACAATGCGGCCAGGAAGGCTCCGACCATCGGTCGGAGCCTTTACGGACCGCATTGTAATTGGGCCTCAAGTATTTAATATTTATAGTTTTAATTAATAATATTTATTTAATTGATCATTTTGTTAAATGTGCAATTACACTTTTATAATTTACATTTTAGGTGTAGGTTGTGGGTTTTGTAGGGGTATATGGTGGTAGGAAGATTAATTTTAGTTAGGTAATAAATTAATTGTTTTATTAATATTAATTATTAGATTGATAATTAATATTTTCAATAGTGTAACTAATTTTTTGTAAATTTTTAGGAGTGTGTTGTGTGTTTTGCGGGTGTATATTGTGGGAAGTAAATTATTTATATTTAATTAATTAATAATTTGTTATTAATGATAATTAGTTTGTTGATAAATATTAATGTTGATAGTGTAAATAATTTGCTTTTTAAAGTTAAGTTTTATATGCTGGTTGTGAGTTTTGTAGTGGTATATGGTGGGAAGTACCTAAATTAAACTTATTTAAGAAATTTGTTTTTGTCAACACATAATTTATAAATAAAAATATTTATTTACATGAGAAATATTTCGTATTTTAATTATAATAATATTTGCAGTTATTTATGATATGTATTTAACATTATAATATGTATTTATTTTATTTAATTTTTAATATAAAATATATTTGTGTTTTTTTAACATATTTATAATAACAGAATTTGTTTGTTTCTAATGTTGCATTGACTGCAGCGGAAAAACTTTCCATACTGTTGCACTGATTCGAGTGGGACTAGTACATTTTACCTCTCTGCAATCCTACATTTTCTCTACTGTTGAACTGAATGGAGTGGTAATAGTTAATTTTACCTCTCCGCAATCCAACACTTTCTCAACTGTTGCATTGAGTGTAGTGGGACTGACACTTTGTCTACTCTTGTACAAATTGCAGTGGGAATAGTATATGTATTAATTTTAAAAGTTTGGGGTGTATTTTATATTTTTTAATTTATATTAATATTTTTTGGTTATTTAAAAGTCTAATATTTATAATTATTAATGGTTTTAATATTTTTAAATTTTTAGTAAATTCAATTTTTTATTTTGTATCTTTATTTGTAATTAAAATGGTTTGTTTAAAAAAGTATGTTATTGGATTTATGTATATACATTTATTTTTTCTATTCTTACATTTAAAAAAGTTTTAAATTATAATATAAATTAAAAAATATGAATGTAATAATATTATTAAATTAGATATATGTAAATAAATATATATGTGTTAATGTATGTTTGTTTTAATTTTTGAAAATAATTGTTATATTTTTCAAAAAAATATTAAATACATTTTCTTTTTATTATATTAGTATTATTATTTAATGTAATTAATGTTTACTTTTTAAATTTATATATATTTAAAACTCGATATTTTAGACAGCTATATTAGTGACAATTATATATTTTTTTCTATATTTTTGTAGTTTTATTTTTAATTATAGGAAGTCGATATTTTTGACTCAATATTTTTGTATGTAGATATTTTGGTAGTCGATATTTTGTCAGTGAACCGTTTTAACTCTTACACACACATGCTTAACTGCTATAAGCACCGCTATGATGCCCTTAGCCCTTCCTGCTGTGGACGGAATTGCCAGAACACAGAAAGAGAGGAATTCATTTATAAAAAAATCATCAGACACCCAAGTTTCCTGTAAATACAGTATATCATAGCCTGACTCATGACTGAGCCAGTCCTCGTTGGCCAACATTTTGTGGATCAAAGCTATATTCCATGACACTAATCTGAAAGGAATATTCCTACTTTCCAGAATCACGCACCCCCTCGCCTCAAATTCAGGCCAGCTATGATTAAGAATGGAGGTGGGTGGTGCCTCTTCCCTATCCCCCTCAATCAAGTCAACTTCCTGTGGTGGGTTGTTTATTAAATCTGTCCTTACCATTGCACCCTGTACTCCTTCCAACACAGCAGGGACAGATCGTCAATCATTATCTGCTAAATTTGATAGAACATCAAAACGATTAGGATGGGCCAAGGCTACCATGCATGGAAAGTTATTCAGTAAGTGCTGGACGTGGGCTGACCGAGTGTAAGCAATAAAGCCCAGTGGGGGGGGGGAGGGGATAAAAAAAACCTAGAGGGCTTGCCTTCATATTGCCCATATCCAATCTCTCATTACTCAGACGTGTTAGCAAGGAGTGTACACATCTGGTGTCTTTAAAATTTTAAACCACTCAGTCCCCCTCCATAGATTTCGCTGTGTGACCAATCCATCCAACTCAGTGCTCCATAATAATATTTCTCTGTTTACTAAGTGACAGCCTGCATTGCTATTACACCAGTGTACTGATTTTTTGATCAGGCTTTGACAGTCTTCATAAGATCCTTTGAGCAATGGTGACACCCCCATTAGTATCAGGGTGTATGGGGTTCTATCAGGGGGTAGATTCAGCCGGTTGTGCATCCCTTTACCCCTGGGTGGGACGTGATTTGGCTGGTTGCGAATGACTGCAGATTTTTCACCGGGATATTGGGTGCTATGCCCAGAAGAGGCCTGATCTGTACGATCAGTGACCCCCTTACTACCATCTTTCTGGGTAACCCCTAGTATCCCGTGCCAGGCCAGGGGCATGAGATGGTATCAGGTAAATAGGCCATATGAGTTGCGGGGACTGGATGAACATTGCCCACAGTTTGCTGGACCAGTTCCCTGTTGCCTGAATTCACAATGGTCTCCCTACTTATATTACCACTTGGATTACAGCTGCAACTCTCTTTTATACTGCTCACCATAACTAAAAGCTGGTCTTCAATGGACCCAAGGCGGGCAAGGATGTCTTCAAAACATCGGATATATATTGAGTAACCCGGGTATAGAGTTCCTCATATGCAGATCGTGCCCCGTCATCTTCCACCCCATTTGGCATAGTAGATGCTTTCTGGGTTGTATCTTGCTGATCCTTTTTTTGCAGCAAGGCACTGTCTTGGATTTCTTGACACCCTCCACCATTTTTCTCTTCCTCCCTTTGCTGTGTGACCGTACAGCCACCACATCAGTCGGCTCAAGAACTTGAGAACCATTTACACAGTTATTAGTGATGACTGTGAGTGATAATGGCACTGGCAGTCGGCATCCCTCAGTATTTACCGTCTGATCCTTAGTCAATTCCAAGTGGGAGGGTGAAGGCGGGGCTAAGGATAATCTCCTTTCAGCCAGTTCTATGTCTTTGCTGATCGCGCCCACCTCTTTTGCAAAAAACTGTATAGGGTAGAGGCAGTTGCTGTTGATACCAGTGTTTTTTTTCACCTCCCCATTTCCGTAAGGACAATAATCTACCGCTTCCCCACTCGCAGTACTTGACAATAACCACTATAATAAGCACCTGTTTTACATGCAATCACGGAGCCTGGCTTAAACAGATTTAAAGCATTCCTCAATATCTCCCTCTGTTAAGGGTCTACTTCAAAAGGTGAGACCGATGAGAGCGGGCCCAGCCTGCCTCTGTCAAACCTAAAAAGCCCTCAAAAGGCCCTCCGCAGGCCACGGGAAGTCCAAAAAGAGGATTCCTGTCCACCGGGCCTTATGGGGCCTCCAATCTTCGACCAGGTCTCAGATCACCAAGCAGCTCCTATTGAGAGCCAAAGTCACATTCAGAAGGGAGGAGGAAGGACCCAAGTCAGCAAGGAGCCCCCCCCCCCAGACACCACCAACCACCAGGCCAGTCACCAGGAACCGAGCAGGGCCCGAGAGTCCGCTCCAAAGAGGGACCCTCCGCTCGTCACCCCCACTACCACTGGTGTTACCACCCAGCTCACTGGTGCCGTCAGGGCTGCTCACCCATGGCTCCACTGCCTTTCAGCACCGCCTCCAGTTCAAGCGGGGCCTCCCTTCCAATGTGGGGGTGTTCAGTTCTGCACCCAGCCGCGCCTGCACCTCTCTCACTGTTGCGGTCCCTCAGGCAAGCCCACGTGGTCCGGTTCAGCTCTGGGACACCGCTGCCACCGCCTCATTCCCTCCAACGTTGTTGGATGGCGTCGGTCACCTCCTCAGTGCCGCTACGCCTCCTTGCCCCAGTGACTCTGCCGAAACTCCACTGTTTCCATGATGTCATTAGTTACAGTAGGAAAATAAAAATATACGACCATATTTTAGTGTGGTTTTAAATGCAGTGACCTTACATATGCTGTACTGCACCTCCCAGTACATCTGTCTGTTTGTAATGGTAAAGTACAACACATAAATACAATTTCTCTTTTGTACAGGTAGATTGGCTACCTGCTTTTGAACGAGTTATAGCCAAGAGTATTCCCTCATTTTCAAACGGAATCCTTATCTTCACCATCCTTCGTTATGTAGGGGGATAGCTATGTACTCTGACACTGCTAGTAGCTAATGGGGCTATAACTGTGCACTTTGAAGTTGCACTGGGCGTAGCAGATTGTTTCTGCAAACTACAGGCTGAACTGAACATTTGAAGAGAGTCTTGATCACAGGGAGGCTCCACTTGGCATTTCAGTCTAAACCTGTCCAAGAGGAGGCTCTAATTGATGTTTGAGATTACAAGGCCACAGTGGGCATTTTAGCCTGTAACAGAGTATAGTCGATACTGTAGTTCATAGTGGTTGTGCATGGGTGTTTGAAGCTATGGCTGGGCAATTAGGGTTTTGTTACACATTTGGGGGCATATTTATTTAGGTTTTGTGTCGCCATTGCGCCAGACAAGAGGGCACAGGTGCAATGCAAAACCTAAGTCGGATTTATCAAGCCATGCAAGGCCACCTTGCGTGGCCCTGCATGGCTTGATAAACACCAGAGTAACGCAACGCAGCGCAAATCGCTACGTTGAGTTACTCTGCCCTGGGAAGGCGTTCCATGGGTGGAGCACAGGTGTTCCCCTGCATTCATCCTTGGATTTTGGTGCATTCCCAGATTTACCAACACTTGTTAACCCTGGAATGCGTCAAAATGTTACGCCTCCCCAGGGGAGGCGTAACGAGGAGAAATGCCTTTACTTCTCCTCGTTTTTTCCTGTTTCTGTGTGCTGAATTCTGCAGCACACATAGAAAGAGGAAAATGCCTCAGATTATTGTTTTTGTGCAGGAAGGTGCCCCTTCTTGCACAAAAACAATCCTGCTTACAACAAAGTCTCCCTTGTACCATGGTGCAAGGGTGCCTGCGTTGGCGCTAGGTAGCCAAAGGGGCACCAGCACAAGGAAAGGACAGGAATGCGTTGTATTATGTTAAATACACCGGGTTTCTGCCCCTTCCCTTTCATGCAGCGCAGGAAAGTGGCGAGCTGCGCTGCGTGAAAGCTACATAAATACACCTTGGACCTGTGCTGAAGGGTTAGGGGCTGTGGCTGGCCACATAAGATTGTAATTCAACATTTGATCATTGTGTGGCATATTACGTCTGTATCTGGGTTGGTGAAATTTGCACCCCTGGCATAACATGGCTCCATGCTTGCCATAATAAAGCATTTAGATACAAACCACAGGAGGATACCCGTAAACCCAGTTGAGGCCTAGGTGGATAGTATGAAGCAAATAACAATGGAGGTGATTACGATCCGTCCACCATCAATGTGGTGACTGGGACAGCCCGCCAGTAAGGCGGCGGTCCCGCACGTCCGATTACGATGCGACCGCCACTGTGGCGGTCGCATCCTGCATGGATAACATTGCGGTGGGTGGTGCTGGCTGAGGCACCCGCCGCAATGCTAAAAATGCATGTTGTGCGTTTCCATGCACTACATGACAGGCACCACGCGGTGCCTGCCACCTGGTGCAGGGAAATGTAGGGGGGTACCATGGGTACCCCCCCAGTGCACACCCACCTCCCCCAACACAAGGGGGGCCCGCAACGGGCCCCCAAATGCAATCCCCGCCAGCCTGTGAATGGCAGTTGAACCGCCATACACAGGCTGGCGGGGGTGCAGCATCGTAATTTGGCGGACGGTGCCTGCTAGGCACTGCCCGCCATTTTGGAGATGCTTGGTAGGTCCGCCAGGCAATTGTAATGATTGTTTGTGGCGGACCTGTGGCGGACGGACTTTGGGTCCACCAGCACATTGCCCGCCATCATAATATGGCGGTTGGAGAAGTGCTTTGAGATGGCGGTGAAACCGCCACCGGCAGGCTGCCGGTGGCGGTTTCACCGCCATCGTAATCACCCCCAATGTCTCAACAGGTATTATTTCAAGGACAATTTCACTCTTTAAGGAGCATGCACATAAAAGTTGCACGGGGAGGGAGACAGGGTGGCAAAAGAAATACTTGAAGTCAATGAATGCAGTTTTCGGTGTATATTTGGACAAAAAGCAAAATACCAGCACTCAGTTACATTAAATGATCATGTAACCTGTAAATTCTTGTGCACAATAGTGCTCGTGGAACATAAAGTGACCGGCGCAAGTGACAAGTCAAGAGTTTTTATACAGCTGAAAGGCAGCGCAAAAAAGAACATAAATATATACATTGAACTTTTAGTGGCTCCCTTATATCAATACATTTTAGAAGTACAATTAATTTTAAGGGAACCATGAAAGTAGCGCCAAGAGTTGAGCTGAAGTGTCAATGGCCTTTCGACCTGCTTTATTTCCAGGTCATCATCAGGACCAGGTTACACTATTTACAAGAGTGCGTGGCACCGACCAGGGACAAGGTTCAGCCCGGTGGGACACATAATAAAGCAGGTCGAAACGCCGTCGACCCAGTATCCATGTATTTGCGCAGGCTCAACAATTATTTCATGTTACATATGGGCAGCAGGTGCTATTTACTTTTTGATGGTAGTGATACCTCCAATGCCATAGATCTTTGCTATGACACCCTTTCTGTCACAGGAAAAACAATGGGTCATATTCACAATAAAAATGGCATGGAGCTGCGCCAAATTTGGCAAGCGCCACACTCTGACATTTTCAATATGCAGGGATGCGCCGTAGTCACAAGAAAATGGTGCAGCCCTGTGTTTCCCCTAGCGCTGGTGCAAATGAAAGCTGCCCAGCGCCAGCCCAGGCACCCTGCCACCATGTGGCAAGGGTGCCTGTGCTGCAGGGACAATTGTTTAGGTGCAGAAAGGGACACCTTCAGGCACATAAACAATCAATAATGGCGATTTAATAAAAATGAGGAGAAATTAATAAGCTCTCCTCGTTGCGCCAATTTAACGCCTGTTATTCCATGGTGTTAGCTTTTGGCGCTGCCTCAGCCTTGTAAATCTGGGGCAGCATCAAAAAGCAATGGGTGTTGCGGTGGAACGCCCACAGCAACACCCATTGGACGCCCCTTTGCCACAGAGGACTGCAGCGGAAAGGGGCATATTTAGAAGGTGGGTTAAGCCACGCAAAGTGGCTTAGTGCCACCTCGTAAATATGGAAAATGATGCTCTGGTGGCGCTGAGGGCTTGTAAATATGCCCCAATGTTTTGGGGACTGACGTGAGGAAGGCACTCATTAGGCTCAATGCCTCACAGAAAGTCGGTTGTTGCATGACATATTGATGTGCCACTGGGCTCTGGTATCCATCATGGACAAAGAAATTGCAGTCCTGCCAGGAGTGTCATGAAGCGGATGGCAGCATCTCTTATGCCAATGGTAGACTCAAATGCCTAATCAGAGGCACTTAGGAGGTGCATGATGCTGTCCATGTCTAGCCGATATGTAGTGACAAAGTAGGTTCAGGACTGTTTAAGGGGATTCATTTATTGCTTAATGAGCTTGGGTTTTCTGCATCTAGGGGTGGCAGTACACTTTGGCATCGTGCTGCATCCTTATGTTGCTGCTGTAGTACTTCTTGATGGATCAAAATGTGTATATCATGTAGCCTGAAGTAATGGTCAATGTGCGCTTGCTCCACGGTATTGGCTGCCAGTGAGTGAGGTTATATGTGGACAGCATTTAAAGGCTATCATGGGATGTCCCACATGTGCCCCTCTCCTCGGGGACCATACCAGAGAGGAAGTTACTGTGGGAAAAGGAGAACCTCAAGTGTTACCTGCAGGAGAGAGGACTAGAGGCAGTGCAGGGAGGAAGCCCTGCCCAGCCCTTCCCTGATGGAGTCACATCTGACCGACACATGGAGCTCTGTCGCCTGTATATGTTTGGGTGACATAAAGAACAGACAGCTGCTTCAAGAACGCACACCTGGAGCAGATCAAGTTGAGAAATCGGAGGATCCAAGACTTGCATTTCGGAACACCGGAAAGAAGTCCAAAGGAATCAAGAGGAAGGACACCTATCTTCCAACTGTGAACTGAAGGAGACCCTGGAGTGGAATGAATACCATTTTTTTCTGTGAAAGCTATTGTACCCCGCAAGACTCTTCTATACCGGGGCTGATCGCGATAAGCAAGTATCTCTATTGACCCAGTCGCCGTGTAGAACCAGCTGCTGGGTCTTCTGATTCAACGATCCAGGGCCCGAGTTGTTGCGCAAGTGTTATATACCTGGTGGAAAAGGGAGAGGGCACTGGGGTGATGATTCAAAGGGGCCGATTCCGATCTTGGCCGGTAGGGCTCCGAATCGGATTCGGCTTAACCGGATCCGATTCGGAGCCCTATTTCCCGACTGATTCGTACGCGCGTCCGGGCGAGCAAGTACGATGCGAAATCGCCGACCGACTCGTCCGGGCCTCCCGACCTCTCCGACCGACTCGATCCCGGGTCTAGCCGCACCGACCGACTCGCCCGGACTCGACTCGCACCGCGCAATGGAGACGTTCCCCGGCCGGGTAAGTACGATGCGCGCCGCGAGCAGTCCGACCGAGCCGCTCACTCCGGCTCCAAAGAGCAGTCGGAGCCGTACTTTGGGGGTCCGTGTCGGACCCCCCTGTACGCGTAGCCGCGCGAGTCGCACACAGGGGGGACCCATGGGTCCCCCTACCTGTGCGTGTACGGCGCGAGTCGCTTCGCCGCGTACATGCTGTAGGGGGCGCCCTTGTCCGCCTCGCACCCATTGAGTCAATGGGAGCCCGCGTACGCGTTGTACGGCAGGCTCCCATTGACTTCAATGGGAGTCCGACCGAATCGAGTCCGATGGCATACGTGCGCATCGTACTCGTTCGGTCGGGCTGCACGGGTCCGATTCGGTCGGTAATCTCTCCGGGTCCGGCTCGGTCGGAGAGATTTCCGGCCCGAATCGGAATCGGCCCCTAAGACTCCTGGGGCTTGGCAAGGTACAATCCATGTGCTCTCTCTAACACTCTTGTAGGGACTTTGGTAGGTGATTTCTTGGTCCACACCACTCTGAGAGGCCATGAGTGCACTTTTCACTGTGTCTTCCCTCGCCCTTGTAGACCATGCCCCTCCCACCTGCTAGTAATGGTGGATAGAAGGGTTGGTACTCTCCTATCCTGTTTCATCCAGTGAGTAAATATTGGGAAGACTGAAAGAAGCCAAAGGTTCCTCAAAAAGAAGAAGAACACAGAGTAGGATCTTGAAGTCCAGTGGACGTTTTTCCATGCTTTGTTTCCTTCTGGGTTCAAGGCTGGTATCAAGAATAATAAGTCTTTTATGTTCAACCTCAGTCCAGGGTTTCCTTTCCTTTCTTTCCCGCTACATAGGCCTGTGGACAATGTCAGCCACCGGCGAGTTCAGGTGTTCTCTGATGTGCTATTGCAGGTGAACTGTGTGTGAGATTTATAAAAGTTGAGGGGCAGATTTACAAGCCCCTTTTGACTATTTTTTCGCCATCGTTGCATCACTTTTGTGACGCAGCGGCATCGTAAAGAATGCGCCACTTTGCGACACATTTACAACATGACGCATCTAGGGAGATGCGTCACGTTGTAAAGCCCTGCGCTACATTATACCTGTGTCAGGTATAATGTATGCAGGGTGGGCGTCCCGACGTAAGAAAGCGTAGATTTCACTGCGTCACTTCTACGACGCCTCTGCGTCAAAACCTTACGCCTGCTTGAAGCAGGCATAAGGAGTGACGCAGCATAATAGGAATAGGCATTCCTGAGCATTGCTGGAGTTGCGTCGTGCTTGCGACACGACTCCAGCAATGCATTGCCTTTACACCAACAGATGCGTCATGCATCTGTCAATCCTTGCGCCGCTTTGTAAATGCGACGCATCCATGGTGTCGCAAGGGGTTTTTTTCGTGACGCAAATTAACTGACGCATCTCTGCTGATATGCAGAGATGCGTCAATTCTTGTAAATCTGCCCTTAAAAGTTTTGTGACGAAAATCATTGTTCATGTCTGCTTTTTGTTATTTTATTGTACGATGATCCTATAGCAATGTTGTTTTCTCATTTTGACTTCTCGGATTGACAGTATTTACTATTTACCACTAGCTTTGAGGTGGACGGGGACTTTGTCCTTGTTTCCTATGTAGCCCGCTACCCTTCTTTTTGTCGAAGGCAAATAATTTTTTTGTATGCAATATTTTCACGTAGAATATTTTTACATGCGGTAAAATCGGTCTCAAAGTTATCAGATGTTTCCGCGTGACATTTCTGCGTGCGATAAAAATGAATGAGGAAAATGCTGTTATTGCATGGAATTGTATTTTCTCTTGAAAACACCGGGTAAGATAATTTCACCCCTTCACAAGGGGGATCTTTGAGCTCTAGTTACCCTGCAGATAATGTTTCATGTACCAGCCAAAATCACTTTAATCTGAAAGATTGCAGCAGTGCACATATCTTAAATACAATGCAGAGAGAAATTATAACCAGTAGAAATATTCTGTCATTGTTAAGTAATGGTTTTAGAGCACAAAGTGTTTGTATATTAGTTTATTTGTGTATATATATTACTTGTATAGTAGAGACTTAGCCACGGGGTATCACCTCTTCAAGTGCAACGCGCATACAATAACTAAAGAAACAAGAAGTTTGGTAAGTTGGTTGGTATGTCACTATGAGGGGCTTATATCCACTGCAGGGGCCTGTGTTCAACCTAATGGTCCAGGTTCCATTCCCGGCTGGTCCACTCAGCCTTTCATCCTTTCTGAGGTCGATAAAATGAGTACCATTGAGTTGGGTAACAATAAACATCTGTTATTCAGCGCCAAGATGCCCCTTTAGGGGTGAACGTGCGCTTTACAAATACACATGTTATGGTATGTTATGAGAGGCTTGCGCCGCCAGAGCATCACGTTTTTCGACACCCCTGCGGCGCAAGCCTGTCAAGCATATCTATGAGGCAACGTAAAGCCACTCTGCATGGCTTTGCATGGCCTAACTGATATGGAGTAAGACACAGCAGCGCAAGTCTCTGCCTTGCCTTACTCTGCTTCAGGGAGGCATTCCATGGGCGTTGTGGTGGTTTTTCCCACGCAACACCCATGGATTTTGACACTCCCGCAGATTTACTTACTCACATAAACCTGGAGCAGCGCCAAAACCTTATGCCTCCCCAGAGCAGGCGTAACAAGGAGAAATATTTGTATTTCTCCTTGTGTTTGCCTCTTTCCATGTGTACTGCATTCTGTAGCACACATAGAAAGAGGAAAATGCCTTTTGGGTTTGTTTTTATGCAGGAAGGTGCCCCTTCCTGCATAAAAACAATCCTGCCTGCAATGAAGGCACCCTTGCACAATGGTGCAAGGGTGCCTACGTTGGTGCTAGGCAGCAAATAGCGCACCAGCACAGGGTGAAAGAACAGGAATGCACCATATTTCATAATTACGGCACATTCCTGCCCTTTCACAGTGGCGTAGGGCAGCACAGCAAGAAGACTTGCGGCACTACCTTATACCAATTCCCCATAAATGAGGCCCTAAGTCTTTAAATAGACTCAGAATAAATGAGTTCTTAGGTCTTGCTGCAAGGGTAGTAGGCTTGGGTTCATACTGTGCTAGCGAGGAATACTGTGCTAGGAATACTGCCCCCAACACAAATATTGGTGCCATGTGGGTAGAGGATTTGGAGCAGGGGAACCAGGTTTGAGTCTCGGTGTTGGATCAACACCCTGTGACCCGGGGCAAATCACTAAATCTCCCTGTGCCTGAAAAGTACAAATAAATCTGACCTTGTGTAATGCTACTGGTGCTCATCTAAAGCTCTCCAATGCCCTTGGACTGAGTTCACACTATATAAAACTGGAAAATTCAATAAATAAATTCCCTCCCTAGTGCATTATACCATGGCAAAATGCCTCTCGGTGTGGCATGCAACATTGACTCTCAGAATACGTGGCCTCACATTGCACACTGATCACTGAGCCTGTGAAACCAGCATTGACATGTTTTGCATTACATTTTTTTCTCAAGGTTTTCTGTAGAAATATAGCTTTAGGACAGTATTTGCTCCATAAATCTTAACAGGTCAACATTGTAGTCTAAAAGCTTTTAGAGTAATACCAAATATTGTTGTATTTTGTGAGGCTGAGCTAGGAGTATATTTATTTCTATTTTGCGCGTTCATTTTATGTATCTCTGCTGAGAGTCAGTGCAAAAGTCAGCACTGTGGGAAATGGTGTGTTGATTCCCGACGTCTGCACTCGCTGGGCATCAGCACGTACCACACTACAGGTGGACAAAAGGCAATACTTGGCACTGACTACATTCTCTATCTGAGTAACTTTAAAGCCAATTATCCCTACAGAGCTGAATTAGTGATTGGACAATCAAGCCCTTAACAAATCCACTTCAAACTAACCACCCACGTACAACCTTCTTTCATTCACTTTTATCTACAGTTGCCCTTGAAAGTAAGTAAGTAACAGGTGTGAAAGTTTCACCGCAATCTCTGATGGAGAAAGTGAAGTATCAGTCTTAATGGTGTAAAACTGATGTAAAATGTTCCTATTGAAATGGCAGAAGGTAGAGATAAAGATTAGGAAACAAGGTTTGAAGACAACGAAAGCCAAGCCACCGATAAAATATTCTGCCATTTTAGAAAACGGAGAGCTATGTGCGAACACGGAAACAATAGTGAACAAGCATTGGCATAGCCAATAGGTCTCGCCTTTGGGGCCTTATAAGTGTTTAGCCAGAGCTATTGACTTTGCCAATGTCTTCAAGCTGTGCTGTAGAGAAGTGTGGCTGCTGTGCAGCATGCTGAAAAGTTATAATAAAAAAGTGTCAGAAGCATTTTTGTTACTTTATATATGACCAAGAAGGCATTATGTAAAACTGAACGACCATATTAAAAAAAGTATTTACAATAAAAAATGTCCTCAGTTTTCTTTTGTTCTTGGAATGCTGGCAACTTGTTTCTGCCTATTGCAATGGTTGTTTGTTAAAGCTTTTTTTTTTGAGGGGGCATAAACAATCGGAGGGTGAAGGTTGGGAACTAGTACCTGTATTATAACACTAGCAGCGGCCAGACACTAGGGGAGAATCAACAGATGCCAGATTCCGAGAGCAGGCTGAGGTGGTGCTGAGTGATGCTGAGGTGGTAGTGGTGGTGGTGGTGACTGTGGTGAGATGCTGAGGTGATGCTGAATGATACTCAGGTCTTGCTGAGTAATACTGCTGTGGTGCTGAGTGATGCTGTGGTGGTGCTGAGTGATATTGTCTTGGCGCTGAGTGATGCTGTGGTGGTGCTGAGTGATATTGTCTTGGCGCTGAGTGATATTGTGGTGGTGCTGAGTGATGCTGTGGTGGCCCTGAGTGATGCTGTGGTGGCCCTGAGTGATGCTGTGGTGGCGCTGAGCGATGCTGTGGTGGTGCTGAGCAATGCTGTGGCTGTGGTGGTGCTGAGCGATGCTGTGGTGCTGCTGAGCGATGCTGTGGTGGTGCTGAGCGATGCTGTGGTGGTGCTGAGCGATGCTGTGGTGGTGCTGAGTCATCCTGTGGTGGTGCTGAGTCATCCTGTGGTGGTGCGGAGTCATCCTGTGGTGGTGCTGAGTCATCCTGTGGTGGTGCTGAGTGATCCTGTGGTGCTGCTGAGTGATGCAGTGTTGGCCCTGAGTGATGATGTGGTGTCGTTGAGTGAAGCTATGGTGGTGCTGAGTGATGCTGTGGTTGCGCTGAGTGATGTTGTGTTGGTGCTGAGTGATGCTGGGGTGGCGCTGAGTGATGCTGTGGTGGCGCTGAGTGATGCTGTGGTGGCGCTGAGTGATGCTGTGGTCACGCTGAGCGATGCTGTGGTGGCGCTGAGCGATGCTGTGGTGGCGCTGAGCGATGCTGTGGTGGTGCTGAGCGATGCTGTGGTGGCGCTGAGCGATGCTGTGGTGGCGCTGAGCGATGCTGTGGTGACGCTGAGCGATGCTGTGGTGGCGCTGAGCGATGCTGTGGTGGCGCTGAGCGATGCTGTGGTGGTGCTGAGCGATGCTGTGGTAGTGCGGAGTGATGCTGTGGTGGTGCGGAGTGATCCTGTGGTGGTGCTGAGTCATCCTGTGGTGGTGCTGAGTGATGCAGTGTTGGCCCTGAGTGATGATGTGGTGTCGCTGAGTGAAGCTATGGTGGTGCTGAGCGATGCTGTGGTCGTGCAGAGTGATCCTGTGGTGGTGCTGAGCGATGCTGTGGTGGCGCTGAGCGATGCTGTGGTGGTGCTGAGTGAAGCTATGGTGGTGCTGAGTGATGCTGTGGTGGCGCGGAGTGATGTTGTGGTGCTGCTGAGTAATGCTGTGGTGGCGGGCGCTGAGTGATGCTGTGGTGGCGCTAAGTGATGCTGTGGTTGTGCTGAGTGATGCTGTGGTTGCACTGAGTGATGCTGTTGTGGCGCTGAGTGATGCTGTGGTGGCGCTGAGTGATGCTGTGGTGGCGCTGAGCGATGCTGTGGTGGCGCTGAGCGATGCTGTGTTGGCGCTGAGCGATGCTGTGGTGGCGCTGAGCGATGCTGTGGTGGCGCTGAGCGATGCTGTGGTGGTGCTGACGATGCTGTGGTGGCGCTGAGCGATGATGTGGAGGCACTGAGCGATGCTGTGGTGGTGCTGAGCGATGCTGTGGTGGTGCGGAGTGATGCTGTGGTGGTGCGGAGTGATCCTGTGGTGGTGCTGAGTCATCCTGTGGTGGTGCTGAGTGATGCAGTGTTGGCCCTGAGTGATGATGTGGTGTCGCTGAGTGAAGCTATGGTGGTGCTGAGCGATGCTGTGGTGGTGCGGAGTGATCCTGTGGTGGTGCTGAGCGATGCTGTGGTGGCACTGAGTGAAGCTATGGTGGTGCTGAGTGATGCTGTGGTGGCGCTAAGTGATGCTGTGGTTGTACTGAGTGATGCTGTGGTTGCACTGAGTGATGCTGTGGTTGCACTGAGTGATGCTGTGGTTATACTGAGTGATGCTGTGGTTGCACTGAGTGATGCTGTGATGGCGTTGAGTGATGCTGTGATGGCGTTGAGTGATGCTGTGATGGCGTGGAGTGATGCTGTGATGGCGGAGATATGTGTTGGTGCTGAGTGATGCTGTGCTGGCTCTGATTGATGCTGTGCTGGCTCTGATTGATGCTGTGGTTGCGCTGAGTGATGCTGTGGTGATGCTGAGTGATGCTGTGGTGTTGCCGAGTGAGAGATAGAGTGAAGATATAATGCCCAATTAGAGAGGGTGTTGAGAGAGAAAGAGAGAGAAAGGGTGTACATAGAATAAAGAGTGGAGCGGGATAGAGAGAGAGAAAGAAGGGGAGAGAGAGTGAATGAAGGAGTTTGAAAGATAAACAGATAAAGGGGTGAGAGAGAATGAAAGGCTAAAAAAGATAGAGAGGGGAGAGTTAATTAAGTAGAGAGAGAATTAGAGAGGGCAGAGAGAGAGAAGGAGAGAGACAATAAGAGTGGGGGTGTGGAGTTTAAATAGAGTGAAGAAGTGACGCGGAAAAAGTAACCTTAAATATAGCTTTGTGCTTTGCGCGAATAAATATAAAAAAACAAAACAGAGTGAGACAAAAATACTGGTAATTAGGCTGTGCCTCCCAATATAAAACAAATAGCGATATAAGGTGAAATCAACCCACCGAAGCAATATTTCTAACTAGACAAAAAAAAGCTTGCATTTCAATGCTAATCGCTGTTGTTTTTCATGTGACTGTAGTCCAGGGCCGTCAGTTGGTAATGTGAGCTGCTGCTGCGATTGAAACATCAGAGCCCAGAGAGTTAATGAGCCATGACGAGGAAATGAGGAAGAGATAGGAAACCCAGACGGCAGCTGCGCGCGTGCACGCCCATCGTGAACGCAAGCTGGTCGCCAGCCGAAAGCCAGTGTTTGCACTTCCAAAACCCACTTACTGCAAGCATTGGCATAGCCAATAGGTCTCGCCTTTGGGACCTTATAAGATAAATTAAAAGCATTGTTTTTTAAATAAATAAAATGAATAAACCTCGATTAAAAAATGCATTTCCCGTTTTTCTAGCACGAGTTGCCTGCCTGTTTAATCAAAGAGCTCTGTGAAGGGAGGGCTGAGCTTTGTATAGGATAACAAAGCCTACAGCAAAAAGTTAGATATGGTGGACAGCCTACTTTGCTTCTGTGATACAGCTGCGTTAGAAGCATTTCACAAAACATCAAGTTAAAGTGTGCGTCTGCAGTACGTCTTCCTTCGTTTTTAATCTTTAGGCCTACAACAAACCACGTAACTGAAAAGTAACTATAAAATAAATAACAGAGCAGAACCAAGCAAAAGAGCAGCGACAAGAAACTCAAAGCTGTTCGCCTATTGAAAGTACTTCCGCTAGGAGAAACCTACTTCTTTAGGGATTAAGGTCACCTGTCTGACACCAGAAACAACTGGAATTTGTACACAAGCAATGTGTTTATCAAGTTAGTAGGGAATAGGATTAAAAGGAAGTGAAAGAATACCACGTGTAGCGTCGGCGGGCTACACATTATTAAGAGCAATTAAGATGCATTAGCGGGTTGCGTTTCCGCTGCAGAGATCTTTGTGCAAACAGCAGCTACTGAGTACGATCCCCAGGAACGCTGTCACAAAACACGTTACAAAAGAGTAACGAATGAGCAAGTTGTGTCAAAGCTCAACAAGTTCTTAGCAGAGCAGACTGGTGTTAACGGTCACAAGATAAATCAAACCGAAGTTGGGCAGTAATGCGCTTAAACGTAGGAGGGTGCACGGACACATACTGAATGGTATCACTGGTTGACTTTTTACCCCAGTGTAGTTTAGTAACATTACCAAGTCAAATCCAAGAACGGCTTAGAGTTGCTAGACAAGTTGTTCATTCATCTACATGGCCACAACTACAGTGAACTATTCTAAAAACTTGGATGCATAGCCCGGTTAGGAACCAGGAGGGCCGGATTGCATATCGTCCATTTCGGCATACTGAAAGAAAAGCACAACACAAAAAAACCTGATACCTTGAAGGGTCACGTTGTGCTCAATTTGTAGAGTCAGTCGGGTACAACATGGAAACACGTATAAATTGCTTAAAATGGGCCGGGGGGGGGGTGCGTTCTAAATCAGAAGCCCTCCCTGTATGGGAACAATAAAGGCGTGCACTGACGAAATGAGAATACTGTTCGTGTGACCTACCCGAGGAGAATATGGGGTAGTGGGGAAAGAGACCTGCTGGACCGGACGCATGGGGTAAAATGGTTGGTGATCTATATAGTACGCAAGCTATGACAGCGAGTCATAAGTTCCCTTTCAGGTCAACGGCACGGATGGAGAGCCCAACAAACAAAGCAAAGGTCCCAAAATGGTAGAATGGGCCAATCGGATACACAACTCAGATCACCAGGGGCCAAGAACTAGACGGAGGCGGTACCACCAATAAGAGGAAGTTTAGCAACGAGACATCTGAATGTAGAACCTGGCTTCCTTATTAATACAAGAAGCCCTGGGAATCATTTTTTTAAACATTAACTTTTTGTCAAAATATATTTTTCTAAGAAAAATAATGGCAGTTTTAGTCCTTATTTCAGAAAACATGTTTAACAAGCATTGGCCGCGCGACCGCGAAACTGACACGGCTGCGCAGCCGTGAAAGTGAAAGTAATCGTGAGTAAGCGGGTTTTTGGAAGTGCAAACAGTGGCTTTTGCTGGCAACCAGCTTGCGTTCACGCGAGCGTCCAGATGGCGAGGGAAGCCATATGGCGCCTGATCGCGCGTGCACGCTCGCGTGAAGGCAAGCTGGTCGCCAGCAAAAGCCACTGTTTGCACTTCCAAAACCCGCTTACTAAAACTCTCGCCAGAGCAGCGCATGCGCTGGCTCAGGCGAGATCTAAAAAATCCCAGTGACCTACAAGGCCTGGTGCAGAGCATTAAATGCACTACCATCTTGGTGTAAGCAGATATGACAGGTATTCGGACACCTGTAGTGACTCATAGCATCACCCCCCCCCCACCCCAGCATAGGCATTGAACATGGCCCTGTAAATTTGCTTGCTCCATCTTTCGACTACCTTCCTAAGTTCTGACCTAGTGAGGTGTGTTTTTTGCAAGCAGGTTAAATGTATGTGCCGATGTTTCAGATAAGCATGTATTCCATCCTGCTTATGGTGGATGGCCAACCGAACATTCCAAGTCAGGAAATTATATCGAGTGTCCATGAATCAGCCAGGGTCTTGTAAAGCCATAAAAGGTTTGAGTGGCTCACCCCTATGTAGGGAGCCAATTGCGAGCCTGTACTGGGGCCCACACCCTCGCTGGGGCCACACTCCAGGGTCAATGAATAGGGTAATCAAACAAACCAGTGCTAAAGTGCTTGTGCTCTCTCCTTTAAACATGGTTAAACTGGCTTATAGTCAATTGGCATTTTTTATTTACTTGTAAGTCCCTATTAAAGGGGCAATACCTGTGCTCAGGGCCTGTAAATTAAATGCTACTAGTGGGCCTGTAACACTGATTGTGCCACCCACTTAAGTAGCCCTTTAAACATGTCTAAGGCCTGCCATTTCAGCCTGTGTGTGCAATTTTAAACTGCCATATCGACCTAACAAAAATAAACCTTTTGCCAGGGCTAAATCTTCCTTTTCAACACATGTAGGTCACCCTTGGGGTAGCCCAGAGGGAAGGGTGAAGAGTATTTAAAAAGTAGGACATGTAGTTTTAAAGTTTTACTTGTCCTGGCAGTGAAAAACTAAATTCGTTTTACACTACTGCAAGGCCTACCACTTCTATAGGATAACATTGGAGTTACCTTTTTACTTTTCATAAGCTGTAACTTCCAATTGGGAACAGGTAGACAAGTTGAGTTTGTTGTCAAAAAAATTTAAATTAAAAGCCCTCTTTAATGGTAAAGTCGGATTTTGAATCCCAAATTTGAAAGTGCCACTTTAAGAAAGTTGGCATTTTCTTATTCTAACCATTTGGTGCCTGCAGCCTGATCTTATGTTACATGACTAGGTGTAGCTGGCAGTTGGTCTTTGTGTATTGCTCCCAGACAGTGAGACATAGGGAAGATAGGTTTTGGCAGCATGGGACATTCTGAGTTAACGAGGGGGAGGAGCTGTCACCTATCACACCTGCACATCACAAAAGCTCTGCTTGAGCACTCATTCTCACAAAGAGATTGTTACTAGTCTACTGTGACCGCAGATAGCTGGGGCCAGGACAGGGAGGAAAGTGATGTCTGAAACCTCAAGGGGGATGGCAACCTCTATAAGTTTCCTCCAATTCAAAGTGGGTGCCAGGTATATATGTTGGACCTCAGACCCCATCTCTTCAATACACTTCTGGACCCGTGGACTCTGCCATTAGGAAGGACTGCTGTGCTGCTGAAAGGACTGTCACTCTGCTGGAATGCTGCTCTGAAGGACTGCTGCCCTACTGTGCTGACCTTCTACCCTCTTGCCTGGGTAAGGACTGGACCTGCATCACTGAACCCAGGATCCCAGAATGACTCCAAGGGCTATTTGGCTGGCCTCCTGATGGGAAGCCTTAGGGACATTATAGGCTTCTAAACACGTTGAACCTAGCATCTGGACTCCGCTTTCTGTGAGCCCTGCTCTCCCATTGGTGGCACCCCAGTTCTGGACCCTTGTAAGTGGGACTGAAAGTGCTCTGCCAAGCTCAGCTGCGGTCCCCATCAGAACCGACGTGAAACTATACGAACCCCCACAAAGCCATACCGCACAGCTGCCGGCCTCAATGGAATCGACGCTGAGTGATGCAAAGCACCCCAAAGCCTCGCCGCACAGCTTCCAGCCTCATCGGAATTGACAATGAGTGACGCAAAGTGCCCTAAAGCCTCGCCGCACAGCTGCCAGCCTCATCGGAACCGACACAAAGCTATGCAAAGCCCAGCTACGCTACACCGCACAGCTCACCAGAACTGACACAAAGCCCAGTAAAGCCTCGCTGGACAGCTTCATCGGAACCGATGCAGGATTTCGTGAAGTCTCAAAACAACCAGGATATAAGGTACTTTATTCAGCTGGCCTAATTTGGTCCTTGTAGCCGGCCCATGCTCATCGTGGTCAGCCTGAATTTGTGACTTTGTCCAAGTCAGGTGCGACCAGACAACCACAGTTGGAGGTTTGTGCTTTTTGGCGCTATTTTTACTGAAATCTTTAAAATTGCATAGCTCCAGTTCTACTGATTGGATTTTTGTTGTTTTGGTCTAGATTTATTTATTAAAATGTACTCTATTTCTTTTAATTGTAGTGGGATTTGTCTTGTGTTGTGTTTTCACTTTCTTAATGTTTGAAGTGCTGCATAAATACTTTACACATTGCCTCTAAGTTAAGTCTTACTGGGGGGCGTGGCCAGGTTGCCGACCAAGATGGTCGTGCAGCGCTGAAGCTCCACCGGGCATTTCCAACATATTCTTCCTGTCCCGATAACACTGCACATTAGACAGCTTGCCGGTCTGTAGCCGGCGTAGAGGAAGATGTGGTGATGCTGTGGAGTTGATTGCTGCCGCCGAACTCGCTAAGACCGGCCCATTACGAGGCCGAAGAAGGAACAAGGGCAGAGCCGGCCACCGTGATGCAGACGGGCCCGGAGGAAGACTGTGCCGATCGGGTAGCCCTGCGCTTCCAGCCTGACGATGCTGGGCGATCCAGAATTCGCCGTAGACGAGGTGAGCATGGTTAGGTTTGAGCCCCCTCCCTATCTCCTGTTACACGTGCCGCTCCCGGTTTGACTGCCGGTAAAGCGCGATCTGCCCGTTCTGCTCCCGGAGGCCCCGCAGTGATAGGGACTGCGGGAGAGCATGGGAGACAGTCACCCGACTGCATGGGCGGTTGGAGGGGGGGGTCAGTAAGTCCTGGGCCCCGACCACGCAAATACAAAATAAAACGCCTGCAGCAGCGCTGAGGAGATCGGCGAAATGGGCTCTGAATTGTGTGGCGCAGTACGGGCGAAATGAAGGTATTCAAATGGTGCCCTTGGGAGTACATCAATAAAGGAAATTAGAATCATCTGAAGATGGTCACCACATGCGGCGGGGAAGGGTTATGTAGACCCGCATGATATAAAGGTCATTTGGAGACAAATGTGGTAGAGAGAAAGTGGCAGATAGTTTGTTCAACTTATCAGGCCCACGCTCAGCAAAGCATCCCCTTGCCTCCCCAGAAAGGGTTGTCCTGCGGCAGATGCTGCAATCCAGGGGGTGCACACAAGGGGATATGGGACGTAAAGACCCTAAACAGCGGCTGCTTCAGTTTAGCAAATCTACAGAAAAACCGCCAGAGACGGAAGATATCATGGCTGATGGGGGCTCAGTTGCGATCTCCACAGGGGACCCTCCCACTGGCTCAAATTCATTACTAAGGAATTGAGAGCTGGCTTCAGAGCTTTAGATGGTCGATTTGACACATTGGATAAACGCCTAGATAGTATGGGCGCTAAGCTAGAGTTGCACGACGCTTTTGACCTCAGCAGCCATACGGGGGAAGAGAGCCACGCACAGCGGGTCCGACGGACTCCATTTCCTAGGCTCCTCCGCTCCATTTCACCTTTTCCTGCAACCTGTAGCGCCCGGAGGCGCTTAAAAGCAACGCCGAGGCTCCCGCAGCGCAGGACGCTTTTGACCTCAGCAGCCATACGGGGGAAGAGAGCCACGCACAGCGGGTCCGACGGACTCCATTTCCTAGGCTCCTCCGCTCCATTTCACCTTTTCCTGCAACCTGTAGCGCCCAGAGGCGCTTAAAAGCAACGTCGAGGCTCCCGCAGTGCGGGACGCTTTGACCTCAGCAGCCATACGGGGAAGAGAGCCACGCACAGCGGGTCCGACGGACTCCATTTCCTAGGCTCCTCCGCTCCATTTCACCTTTTCCTGCAACCTGTAGCGCCCGGAGGCGCTTAAAAGCAACGCCGAGGCTCCCGCAGCGCGGCAGCGCCTGACCTCAGCAGCCATACGGGGGAAGAGAGCCACGCACAGCGGGTCCGACAGACTCCATTTCCTAGGCTCCTCCGCTCCATTTCACCTTTTCCTGCAACCTGTAGCGCCCGGAGGCGCTTAAAAGCAACGCCGAGGCTCCCGCAGCGCGGGACGCTTTTGACCTCAGCAGCCATACGGGGGAAGAGAGCCACGCACAGCGGGTCCGACAGACTCCATTTCCTAGGCTCCTCCGCTCCATTTCACCTTTTCCTGCAACCTCTAGCGCCCGGAGGCGCTTAAAAGCAACGCCGAGGCTCCCGCAGTGCGGGACGCTTTTGACCTCAGCAGCCATACGGGGGAAGAGAGCCACGCACAGCGGGTCCGACGGACTCCATTTCCTAGGCTCCTCCGCTCCATTTCACCTTTTCCTGCAACCTGTAGCGCCCGGAGGCGCTTAAAAGCAACGCCGAGGCTCCCGCAGCGCGGGACGCTTTTGACCTCAGCAGCCATACGGGGGAAGAGAGCCACGCATAGCGGGTCCGACGGACTCCATTTCCTAGGCTCCTCCGCTCCATTTCACCTTTTCCTGCAACCTGTAGCGCCCGGAGGCGCTTAAAAGCAACGCCGAGGCTCCCGCAGCGCGGGACGCTTTTGACCTCAGCAGCCATACGGGGGAAGAGAGCCACGCACAGCGGGTCCGACAGACTCCATTTCCTAGGCTCCTCCGCTCCATTTCACCTTTTCCTGCAACTTGTAGCGCCCGGAGGCGCTTAAAAGCAACGCCGAGGCTCCCGCAGCGCGGGACGCGCCCGGGCCAAGCCCGGGCCATGGGCGGGCCCGTCCGCGCCCGTCAGCGACCGGAGGAGGCCGGGCTGGGCCAACTCTCTGTGCTGTTCCAGCATAAAGTTTGAAAGTCTTATTTTTTTTGTTTTTTTGTTAAGGAGACTGAGGCATTGGATGGACCATAACAAATGTTTTAAGGTACTGCTAATTATTTTAAATCAGATCGCCCTAGTTTTTTAAAGTGCCTTCATATAGAGTTAGGGGGTTTTAGGGGTTTAGTGTCTATAATGGGCAAAAGGAAAATACTTGCTGCACAGGGGGGTACATCGGGGGCTTGCATGGCGGGCAAAATCGATTCATTTTTGACCAAAGCTGCCCATGCTATTACTCACGAGATAGCCCTGACTGAGCGAAGGCTATCCATAGAGGCTGGAAAATGTCGTCAATCTCATACTACAAGGGAGGAGGGAGAACAAGGAAATTTTACAGCTGTTACGGCCCATTCAGAATATCCAGCAGCTCCAGCAGCCTTTGCACCCCCAAGTCAAATATCTACCCCTGATGAAGCTAACAGGTCTTCTAATATCCCAGTTAAGGGAAATGAAGCGGCCCCAGATTTACCACCACCGCCCAAGAGAAAACGACCTGCAAAAAATAAATCTCCAAGGAAATCACTCCGGCAACAAACTCGGACACAATCATTTCCAGATCAAGTTTTGAACAATGAGCATTTATTAGATTCTTTATTTATAAAACTTGAACTAATGACAAAAAAACTGTTGGCGCCAATAATACAAAAAATAGAAAAGGTTGAGGAATTACTTTACAGTTTTGTGCAAAAACCTATGGGGACAGGGGCAGAAATTCCATTTCAAAGTAAGAACCAATCCCAACCCGATCTACCGGGTCAGCGCTTAAATATTGTAGGAACAAATGACACAGTTAGCAGACTTAGTCAGTCAACAACATCTGAGGTGACAAGACGGGTAGTCAAAAGCCCTGAGCTAGTCCAGGCTAGAAGACTCCTGAACCCTGAGAGGGCACTGTCACCTATACGCAATCAGCCTAATCATGGTACTTTTAAAGTTGCGAATCAGAGTACACTTCACTTGCCCCCTGCTTCTGCCCCGTTAGTAGCAGTTTTAATGGAAGTCCCTTTTCTTTCACAAGATACTAGGGAAACCACTCAGGACCTAATGTATAAAGTGACCCATTGGTGCTCTAAAAATGTAATAAACGGCCAGAACATATCATCTGATATTATTATGGCCAGAAGAGCGGAGTGGATAGGCTACCAAACGAAAAAGCAAGGTGCAGGTGACTGTATAGTTGTTAACTTTAAGGACCCAGATAAAAAAGAAATGTTAACACGCTGTGCATACCAGAGCAGTTCAAATTCTCAAATCAGGGTAGTCCCATTACAATATTTTTACCCCCCAAGCCAGCGCAGACGCCCTATGCAATGGCAATGGCAAACAGTTCGGAAATCAGGTAGTCCTGTTGTGAAAACTAATACAGAAAATAACTTACCATTGAGTAACAGATTCCAACCCCTAGAAAGTCTCCAAAATTTGGACGAAAACGACTGACTAGGTTTGGAAGACAAGTAATATGACCCAAATTGCACAATTTTTACCAGTTCCAGATCCTGTTGATATATCTATAAATATCCCAGAATCTTCCCCTACCCTAATTCCCACTGTGGCTAAATACGAAAAGGTCCTCTCATGGAACATAGCGGGATTAATGTCTAAAAGAGGAAACCTAATCTGGGGAAAAAAAAATTCAATGCATCATATCATTGCCCTCCAGGAAACCTGGGAAGCAAATGATTGTTTTTATTTAGATGGTTTTATTTTGTTTCATAAATGTGCAATTTCATCGAATATGGGTAGAGCTAGAGGTGGTTTGTTGCTAATGTTTTCACTAAAGCTTTCTTGTAAGACATGTTTGGTTGACTGCAAATCTGAGAATGTTTTGGCTGTAGAACTGTCTTTTAAGAATCGCGCCACGGTGTTAGTGATACATTTTTATAATTCTTTCTTTAGAGGGCATGAGTTGGAACATTTACAAGTTTTAAAGGAGTTTCTGGAATGTTATGAAGAGACCAAACAAGGTTATTATGATGTAATAATTTTAGGGGATTTTAACATTCATCAATGTTATTTAAATTGTTTTATAAGCCAGGACTAGGGGAAATTCAGTCTTCCACACAACCATTTTGAGCACACACCTTCAGGTATTCTGTTGGAATTTATTCTTTCGAACCAAAATTTATGCTGCATTCAACAAATGGATAATGTAGCTCCGGTACCAACTTATGTAGGTAATGGAAAAGCTAGCATTATTGATTACATTTTATTGTCTGCTCCGTTAATTTCGTTTACTGAGGACTTATTGGTTACTTGGTTAGGTCTTAGTGACCACAATCCACTTAGTGTTGCCATATTACTCTCTGTAATCAAAACCGGTGATCTGGCCAGTTGTCCGATAAACACAAATATTAGCACTAAAGACCAGGGACGCAGGCTAAAGTGGGAAACAATAGCCTCAGACAACTTCTTTAATAACTTGTATACAGTTTGTGCCCATGAAATCGAGACCTGTTTAGATCCCGTTACACAGGATAGTTCTATTTTAACAGCCTTCGGAAATTAACGACACAAATTGTATCTGACCTCACAATTTTTGGTGGGACCAGACGCCAGAAGGCTGTAAGATGGTTCAATGGAGCATGCTCAATAACCCATAGAGAGCTTATACAGGCACTAAAAAATACCCCTAGGGACAAAACTGAAATTAGGGAGAAAAGAAAGGCCTATAAGACAGCAGTTTGCCATAGGAAAAAGGAGCTAAGGGAACAAGCATGGGTAGCCCTACAACAGGCCAGTGTACTGAAAGACAGCTCGAACTTCTGGGCGGTAGTCAATAGTCCCTTTCTTTCTGAAACCCCTAACACTAATTCTGACTGTTTAATTGCAGCAGATAAATGGGTATCGCATTTTGGAAACATCTTTAGTGATGCAAATTTGGGAGAACCAAGGATATGTAGGGAAGGGGACCAAACCAGCACATTACTCCACTTTAGTGTAGAGGAGGTCTATGAAGCAATTGTGTCTACATCTAGTGGGAAGGCCCCAGGCCCAGATGGGGTACCGGCCGATTTATACAAAGCAGACCCCAATGTATGGGCTGGGATTTTGACAAATGTTTTTAATGCTGCATGTTCACATGGACATCCAACATCTTGGGAGAAGGCAGTCATTGTTCCAATATTTAAAAAGGGCGCAAGGGATGAACCTATATGTTATAGGCCAATCTCACTTTTAGATTCTGCAGCAAAAATTATGGGAAAAACTGTGCTAAATCGACTAACGAAGTGGCTAGATGATCGAAATGTTATTTCCAATTTGCAATATGGTTTTAGGTCAGGAAAAGGGACACTGGACCAATGCTTAAATTTACACCTAGCAGTAGGGAAGTATACCATCGCTAAAAAGGGTATAATACATCTAGCATTCATGGACCTGACACAAGCCTTCGACTGTGTAAACAGATCAAAATTATGGTCCATTTTAAGCGATATGGGTCTCGAACCAGAACTTGTAGATTTTTACATGCCATCCATGAGAATAACACAGCGGCCGTCAGATATAATAGCAACGGGGATCTAACAACCGCCTGGGATGTCAAAGAGGGGTACGCCAAGGTTGCATCCTGGCTCCCCTCTTATTCACACTATATATAAATAACTTGGGAGCTGCATTAATAGAAAGTTGTAAAGACATCCCGAGATTTGGTAACAAGATGATCCCCGCACTTTTATATGCGGACGACACAGTCATACTAGCGAGAACAGCGGTGGGACTCCAATCACTTTTAGATGCTTTTATAGTTTTTATGGACTCTTTAGACCTTTCGACAAATTTTAAGAAATCGCATACGATGTCTATTGGCCCTGGCAAGTCCCAAAAAAGTTTAAATTTTATTGTAAAGGGACAGAATTAACGAAGGTTCCAACTTTCCCTTATTTGGGGGTACTTTTTGATGAGCGTGCCTCATGGTGTCCACAACTTTCGCAAAAAAAGAATATTCTCGCCAGAGCTACAGGGGCAACATTACATTTTGCAAAAAGATTGGGGTCTAAACCCATTCCGGCCTTGCTGAAGATATATAAGGAAAAATGCATCCCCATGGCAACCTATGGTAGTGACCTTTGGGGATACAAAGAAGGAAAGGATATTCAGCTCGAGGAAGACAAGTTCCTACGTAAGATTCTGGCAGTTCCGCAATCCACCCCTGCATATATAATACATGAGGAACTAGGGATGGGTTATATATCAGATTATATTGCTGTGGCTCCATTAATGCGCTGGCTCAGAATTTGGGCAAGTCCCATTACAAATTTAAACCAAACAATAATAACTGATTGTGTAGCGCTAGATAGAGCTGAACATATCCCTTGGTTAAAGTATTTAAGGGAATTGACAAGCTGGTTAGGCTGCCCTGATTTATTTATAAGCCCCAAAATCATGGACAAAATTAAAATTAGAAATATTAAAAATCAGTTTTTGACAAAGCGCCAGGGTTTAAGGGAAGAAAGGAGTTGCTAAAACCGACGGTAAGACGCCATGCTTCTTTATTGATGCAAAACCAAGTTCAATCTTATTTATCAATTGTTGGCAACCCCTTTCATCGTTTTGTTTTAACAAAATTTCGTCTGCAAATGGCTCCCTGGTTTCTGTCAGTTCCTCAGGGCTTTTTCAAACCTGGCACCTTAGAACCGTGCCCTTGTGATAATTTCTCCGAACAGGATAATCTTCATTTTATTTTTTTCTGTGACTATTATGTTTCTTTACGCAAGAAATTTATATTACCACTTCTCAGAGATTGTCACTTTGCACAAGTTAGGCCAGCCCTATTATATCTCCAGTTGTTAGCTTCCCCCATGGTTTGTTTTGGGGTTGCAAGTTTTTTAACGGGAGCCATTAGGCGCAAGAAAAATTTGGTCTTTTAAATTGTTATTATACCTTTTATATGTTTTAATCTAGAGGCCCACTAAAAAAAAAAAGAGGATTATTTTATCTGACTGAGTCCGCTTTATTGCACTTTGCACTTTACAGAAAGCCCGGTATCGTAAATCTAGCCGGTCTTGGTCCCCTGACTGACAATAGGAGTGTCACAAATGCGGAATATTCTATTTTGAGTTTGTTCTTTTTGCACTTTGCACTTTATAAAATGTTTTTGTACTGTATGCATCCTTGGCTTAGAATTCCTGTTCATTGCAGAAATAATACAGGAGTAGCCTATTTTGTATTTAATAATGTTTGCTAATTTTGCACTATGTATTTTATAAATTGTTATTGTGTTGTATGCATTTTAAGCTTTGGTTACCAGGCTGATATTTTAAAATTTTTTTGTGTTTTAACAATGTTTTAAAGAAACGTATGGTTGCATGATATGTTTTCTTTTATGACATTAAGTTGTCGAATAAAGTATTTTTGACTGACTGACAAGCGTCTTGACACAGTAGAAGGCAGGGTGTCTGACCTTGAAGATGGCGCTGCCCAGTCTGTCAAGCGCCTGGACCGGGTTGAAAAGATACTCAAGCAGGTAGCAATTAAAAACGAGGATTTGGAAGCGTGCAGCAGGCGCAATAATATTCACATACTGAGGGTCCCTGAATCGGCCAATCCCGGCCGGATGGACCAGTTTGTGGAAAATTTGTTGGCCGACATATTTGGTAGGGACGCCTTCACTGCTGGTTTTATCGTAGAATGAGTGCATCGATCCTTGGGGCTCCGCCCTAACCCAGGCTGTCCACCTAGGCCCATAATTGCACATCTCCTACATTTCAGAGACAGAGATACGGCGTCGCGCCTAGCAAGAGAACGTGGCTCTATCACATGGCAGGGATCGGCGTTGGCCTTGTACCCTGACTTTACAGCGATGGTCCAGGAGGCGAGGTGTAAATATAACGGCATCAAGGCGACACTCCATAACTTGGGGCTCCGATATGGCATGCTGTATCCAGCACGGCTCCGTGTTGACATTGAAGGCAAAGCATGCATCTTTGATACCCCCACAGCTGTGCAAGAGTTTTGTAGAGACTGTAAAAGCAGTACCAACCAAAAGTCTAAAGACACGGTCCGAAGCTCTCCCCCTCATAGTGGCTCGGTGGCCAGCATTGAACTCTTTTCTTCTGAATAATCCAGACAAGCTGCATTAGGCTAACATGGTGTATTAATGTATGTTTTCTCCTTGTAATGGGACAGGAAGTTGCTTAAACATCATAGTTATTGCAAAGTTGGATCACCGGCGTGGCGTTGCCACCCTCCGCGTGTGTAGCACGTTAAATGTGTCACATGATGGCATTGTACTTGGTTTATATACTACCTAATTTGTTTCGATGTTTGCATGATGCATATGATTGTCTGCTTCATGGGGTTGTTCCCTGCGAATGGGTGCGCAGGGATGGGTGGGGGGTGGTGGGAGGGGATGATCGCAATCTATGGTTACATCAGTTTACTTTGCAACTTACTCACTGTATAATGATTATGGCTAGCTGTGAAATTCAACAGCAACTACTGTTTTTTTGTATAAATGACAAGCTTAGATGACCTGTCCACTTTTTCCGACCTGTCGCTCATCACCTGGAATGTTAGGGGGCTTTATAATGTTCGAAAAGGAAGCACATACTACACTATATGCAACGACACAGGATCGACATTGCATTTCTTCAAGAAACCCATTTGCCCAGAACTGACGTCACTGCTTTTGCGTCCAGCTGGGGCCCTCATCGCTATTTTGCGAATTATAGTTCTTATGCTAGGGGCACCGCAATATTAATACACAAACGGCTTCCCTTCCAGTTACACAAAGTATGCAACGACACAGATGGGCGCTATACAATAGTAGTTGGGTAGTTAATGGGTCACAGGATAGCATTTGTGAGTATATATGCCCCTAATACTGACAATCCAGAGTTTTTCCATGACCTGCATGCACAAATTTTGCAGCTAGACGCGGAATACGTATGTATGGGGGGGACTTCAATTTATTATTAGACCCGGCCCTTGACAGTTCCTCCATCTCCACAGACACTAAACCACGCGCACGCCGGGCGCTATTAGATCTGTGCGATTCAGTTGGATTGGTAGACATCTGAAGACCGCAATCTGACAGAACCCACGTACTCTCATTACTCGGCCCCATATGATACGTGGACCAGGCTGGATTACTGGCTAATTTCTCCCAATCTGTCTTCCTGGTATAAATCTTCCCAACCTCTACCTAGAACTTATTCGGACCACTCTCCAGTGTGGCCCGGGTCCCCAGGTCAGAAGGCAGCGAGAGACAATGGAGATTCCCAGGGCGGGCCCTGATGGATGAGTTATTTAGGGCAGAGCTCCGCGAAGCAATCGAGGAGTATTTCGACCTAAATATTGGCTCCGAAAACTCCTGGGCCATCGTTTGGGAGGCCTTTAAGGCCTATGCACGTGGGGTATGTATCTCCAAGCATGCGGGGGTACTGAGAGACCTCAGGGCCACGATAGCTCGCATTAAACAGCAATTGAGGACAATAGATGAAGAGCAGATTGAAAATCCTGACCCGGACCGACTTAGCCTACGCCTGTTCCTTCTGGCGGACTTCAGGGAGGCCGCCGAAAGGGAAACTCACTTTTTAGCTAAACATGGCATTGCCCGGCGCTACGGGGAAGGAGACAGACCGGGTCGTACATTGTCACGCCTTTTGAGGCCCTCGGCTGGGCGCTCTTGCATCACTGAAATTCGGTCCTCCTCAGGCCAACTACTCACGGGCACCCATGAAATAAGAGACAAATTTCTAGCATATTACACCACGTTATACACATCTCGGGTGACTCACAATGCGACAGAGCAGGGGGACTACTTGGCTGAGATTGCCATGGTATACCTGGAAATATTTATGCAAGAATTCCTTGCGGAGCCTTCCTCCGCAGAGGAAATTATTAGTGCTATAGACGCCATGAATGGCTCCACAGCCCCCGGCCTTGACGGTTTTTCAGGGGATTTTTATAAGGCATATAAAGACCTGCTGGCACCTCGTCTTTTAGAGGTCTATCATGAGGCTCTGGAGCGCAAAGAGCTACCTCCCACTTTGCGTGAAGCGGTAATAATACTTCTACCCAAGCCGGGGAAGGATCCGCTAGATTGTGGGTCGTACAGGCCACTTTCCCTTTTAAACCTGGACTATAAAATCTTGGCCAAGATGATAGCGTTGCGGTTGGCCTTATTGCTGGACCTGATTATTGCCCCGGCACAGTCGGGATTTGTTCCTCATAGATCGAACGCCCTCAATTTGAGAACAATGTTTGCAGTACTCCACAGAATCTCGCCCGAGGTGCCCGCAGCAGCAATACTTCTTGATACTGAAAAGGCCTTTGATTTCTTGGAATGGCCTTTCTTCCTTGAAGTGATGAGGAGGATGGGCATGCCAAAAGGTTTTATAGACCTCACAGCTCTACTCTATACTGCCCCCACCGCTCGTCTTCGCTTGAACGGCACGCTCTCACAGTTGTTCATACTCACCCGTGGCACCAGACAGGGGTGTCCACTTTCCCCTCTACTTTTTATTTTAGCAATGGACCCCTTGGTCAGACATTTTCAAGAACAACATCTGCATAGAGGTCTTCAGTTTAAGACAGGCCCTCTGCTCATCTCCCTCTGCGCGGACGATATCATTCTTTATGTGCGTGCCCCCCTGTTGCGGGGATTCCGCACCTACACAGAACTATGCACAGGAAAACGGGACCTCGGTGTATAGGGGCGTACCAACCTACCACCTTAGTGCCCAAAATCCCAAAACCGACTAGCTATAGTGTCTCATTCGTTCTCCTCCAAAAATCACAGAGCTACAAATGATTAGACAACCCAGAACACAACACTCCAGACTCTCTCAGGAATCGCGGTAGCAAGACATGCTCTTTCGCTCGCTCACTCGTGCTTGTCCACAACAAGATTAGGCAGAGTCACTGTAATAGTTCAAAATGTTTATTTTAACTATTGTGCTCTACAATACAGTATACGAGCCACTACCAGCAGCAAAATGCATAAACTCAAAACAATTAGCATTGTTACAATTCCATATAGCATAAAGGGGGAAGTCATTTTACAAAGACAGTGGAAAAAGGGCTAAAAGACCTAACCACCCTCCCCTTGGCTGGAAGATGTTTATTAGAAAAAGGAAGATCTCTGGACTTTGACAGCAGACCCCATACCTTAAAGCCTAGATGCAAGGTTTACATCATAGGAACAGCATAGCTCTTCTCCATGGAAAGGACTCTCTCCAAGTGTGTGTTAAAACAACATGCATCCCCGTAATATCAAAGCACGAGTCTCCAGCATTGCAGCTGTGTTTAGCATGTTATGTCTAGGTGCTAGGGACTGACCAGAACAGAATAACAAGGGGCATTGTTTATCGACCTTGCACATCGTGTTCAGACTAAACTCCAGGAACTTCAGCAAACAACGCAAAAAGCAGCGGCTAGACTACTGTCCGGCATCCCAAAACATGTCTACATCTCAGCAGAGATTAAAAGACTTCACTGGTTGCCGATGCAAAAACGGGTACTATTTAAGGCCCTATGTATAGTACATAAAGCCCTGCACAAAACTGGGCCCAACCATCTCATTACGCAACTCCAATGGTACACACCAACTAGATGTTTACGCTCTTCGGAAGCTAAACTTGTATCGGTGCCCTTTGCAAAAAAGACCAACTGGGGTGGAAGAAGCTTTATGGTTAGCGCAGCCAAGGCATGGAATGGCCTCCCGCTGCAGTTGAGATCTCAGCCAAACCTGTTGGCTTTTAGAAAGGCTCCGAAAACTTGGCTCTTTACTGCACAGTCTTAGGTCTTTAATTTTCTGCTCTTGACTCAGGATCTCTCTATGACTTCAGTTAGCGCCAGGACACCCTCGGGTAGCAGTTTGCACTTTATAAATGTCAATAACATAACATAACAGTTCTCATGTGAAAGGCACAAACAGTGTCTTGCAAAAATAAAGTCATGTAGTAACGTGCGCAAAAGCAGCATCATGGCAGCAAAGCTCATGCTAACTTAGCAATGTTGACAATGACCCTAAGGGCCATATAACACCCCGAGATAACCTTGATCCGCTAATACGGGAAATTATACGGTTTGGCGGGTACTCTGGCCTGCGGATCAACTGGGGTAAATCAGAAATATGTCCACTTACTTCAGCCACCACGAGATGGGATTGTGAATTTCCTCTTGCGTGGTGTGAGGACTCTGCAAAATATTTAGGAATCCACATCTGTAAAGACAGAGACCAGATTCTTCAATTGAACTACGGTCCCGCGATGCATAAATTAGAGGGACAGGTGGAAAGGTGGACGAGACTCCCAGTTTCACTTGCAGTCCGGGTGGCATTGAGAAAAATGATTGTGCTCCCTAAGTTCCTGTATTTATTCCACAACATACCTATCCCTCTTCCTAACAGTTTTTTTCTAACGCTACGTTCTCGCCTTATCTGGTTGGTCTGGGGAGGTGGGAGGCCCAGGGTTAGTTGGGACGCTATGACCCTGCCCTATGAAAGAGGGGGATTTGGGGTCCCCAACTTTCAAATTGATTATTTAGTAGCGCAGTGCAGTTATGCGCACTCCTGGTAACATCCGTATGCGCCGATCCCATATACTAAACCCGAGGCCGACTTGGTTTTACCAGCCACCTTAAACACTATATTGCCACAGGGACATCCCAGAGACACCCGTGACATCCAAACTGTGTCCACTACCAGCTGGGCTTGGCGAAAACTGCAGAGAATCACCAGGGCACCTACTATATACTCTCCCGAGATCCTGTTATTGAACAATTCATGGATCCCCATTATGCAAGAGAAATTAGTGCAACGGACACTCACCAAATACTCCATAACAACAATTGGGGACCTTTTCACGAGGGGACACGTCTTTTCTAGTACTCACGAGGGGAGGTTTAGTGAGGCATCATTTATGGACCATTTTATTTTTAACCGGGTCCGCTGTGCACTACGTGCAGGGATTTCTGAGTTCCCTATAGAACCCGCAACATTTACCCCATTGTCCATCGTAATTACAGACCCCGGGGGGGACCACCTGATTTCTAAAATGTATAGAGCGTGTCTGTCCCTAGTCCCCAGCAGAGATGCCAGAATCAGAGAGGCGTGGGAGCGTGTTTTAGGCCACCCACTCCAGGACTCACACTGGGCTTTCTGTTGCACACAAATCAAAGAAGTCTCCCTAAACAGCCGACATAAATTATTACATTTCAAGTTTCTGTGGAGAATTTATATGTCCCCGGAGAAAATGCACAGGATTGATCCTGACAGACCACATACCTGCTTTAAATGCAGGGCACCGCATGCTGATTTCGCGCACCTTGTCTTAAATTGCGTTAAAATTGGGGCCTATTGGCAGGCGGTGTGCAAGGAAATTGCAAAAACGATTAGCCTGGAAGTTGAGCCCACCCCTGAGATTGCGCTGTTGGGGTATGTGGGTGGCTTCCCCAAGGGGGTACGTAGGTTCACGGCAATTGCGCTACTGTTAGCGAAAAGGGAGATAGCACTTAAATGGGGGTGTAGATCCTCTCCCACAGTTAAAGCCTGGTTACACAGCCTTGCATATTGTAACACGAACAGTGAGCTTTTTGCTAGTACCCAGCCTCCGGCATCCCGGTCCTCTCAAAAGTTATCTACTAGAAATGAACACTGCCCCCACTTCGCAACAGCCGGATGGGATTGTGCCCACTGGAGTGGGATAAATGATCCTAAGATGGGAAGCAAACACCCGAGATACAAGTGTCCAGATATTGTTAAGTACATTAAGGTGGATTGTTGAGAACCAATACTGGAATGTATTAAATATGTGGATAACATGGCTGAATATTATCATAAATGCTTGAGTTACACATTGCCAGGGGATTGGGCTGGGCCGGGTGTAGGACAGGTATCCCTATGTATGTAAATCCTCTTCTTTCTTGTTAAAGCCATAATTTTTTCTTTTACTGTACAGGCTGACAGTGAGTATGTATATGCTGTATGTAACATTATGAAAATGATAAATAAAGTTTAAAAAAAAAAGTTAAGTCTTACTGCTCTGTGCCAAACAACCAGAGGGTTGAGTAAAGGTTAATTTGGGGTTTGCTTGTGCCTCACCCTAACAAGGTCTGTGGTTCCTGCTTGAAGAGGGTTTCACTCCCTCCCCTTAACCAGTAACCCCATTTCTTACACTCTGTAACACACTTCTAGATCTTTCAAAACAACTACTAAAACCAAAAGCTACGCAGAGAGAGTTAGAAAGGGAAGGTTTATTTTTGAGAATTCGAACGGTGCCCTTTAAATTCCGAAAATAAGATAACGAGGTTAGCAGTCATGAAACACACAACTCTCAGCTGTCTTTTGGTTATATGGAGACTGATTGGTTTTGGATCTAAAATGTGCATTTATCAGATCATTTTCCAGCTGTTATAAGTTCAGCCAAACGCGTTTTAGTTGTTTTGGCCAAGGCAGTATCAGAAGTCTAAGATACTCCAAAGTGAATCATTTACATTTCTGCTTTCCGGTTAAAACAATAAAGTTAAAATCACATTTAACATTTGAATGGGCACTATTCTTCACTATGTGTACATTTAATCAGAAAACAAATGTGCTCATCTAAGGCCTAATTTGCTGGAGTGCTTTTGTGGATGTCATCCCAGTGAAGATTCATGTAAACATAAACTGATGTGAGGAGATGTAAAAGGTAAGTGTGGTGGTTTGGAGTCCCCTTTCAAGTAAAAGCAGTCTCAGGCTGGCTTTTCTCAAGATTGACTAATAAATACAATTTGGCTGGGTAAGGATCCTGTCACATCGCAATCCTAGGATGTTCCTCAAAGAAATCTGGCTCCCCGCATGTCCTTCATTTGTGTCGAGCTTTGTTTGTTTAATTTTCCATGTGTTGTCTACTGTATTTCTACTCTAAGAGCTGGTTGATCATGTAATGGACATATGGAAGGCAGTACTTAAAAATATAAACAAAATCGCAAGGGCCTATAGACTTTCTTAGAAGCCCATCGCTGGCACTTCTTAATACAAGGGTTGGCAAACGCCATGACCGCCAAGTCTTGATTCCACTTCATGCTTCTTTCTTCCACCACCCTATACTTCTGTCTCTTCATCTCACTATTGCAGGTTCTTTTTCATCCCTGACCTCTCTCTTTGTTCTGGTTTCCTCTACTTCTCTTCGTCCCTCTTTCTCCTTTTTCAACATTTCTTGCTCTTGCTCTGGGTCAAAGTGTGATGATGAAATGTAAATCTGGTCCTCAAACATGAGTGCTGGGTCTCACCAAATTCATCTACCGGTCCAAATTTGGCCCTGATTAACAATAACTTTTTAATGAAAGAAGATTTGGTCCCGGATGAACATTTCTCTTGTCTCTTACCTATGTTGTGAAACATGTACTTACTCAAACTGCCTCAAATATAATCAGGGCCACTGAAATTATGCCACAGAGGAGCACCAAATTATGTGGCAGGGTTGGCTAAATTATGCAGCAAGACAATGCTAATTATGTGGCATAATATGACACTTCTTTTGATAGTATTACTTCATTATTTTATCATTTTTACACATGGTAATACTGTCTGGGCGCAGATTTCATCTCATTATTACCAGTTTAACAACCAAATACAGAAATAAATGACTGAAAGATGACCATTTAACCTTTGTGAAGGCCTTCCACTGTGTGCAAAACATCTTGTTTATTAACTTTTGATCTGTTTGACCTTGAACCAAATTTGTATTATTAAAATCTGCAGATTATTGTATTATTAAAATCTGCAGATTATGCAGCAGATGATGGATTATGTGGCAAATGTGGCAAATCCATAAATATGCGAAAAAAGCTGCGGCCACAGAATCACATAATTCAAGTGGCCTTGACTATAATCTCAGAGACAATAATCTTGAAAATGCAGTAAGATCAGAGTCAGAACCAAGTGAAGGCTGTTGAAATGTTTCATAGGCTTTTAATTAATTCACAGAGTTGTGAATTGGTCAATTTGGTAAGAGACCGCACAATTTGTGAAAAAGCAATTGATAGTAGCGAGAATGTTAAAATTTAGGGTTCTATAAGAATAATCATTATCACCAACATTATTCAAAGTCTTCATGTGTCCAGGCGAGGCATGAAAGCTCTGGACCTTGTTCTGAATTAAATTAGGAATAACCAGCAAGCATGTAGAAATTAGAAGGGAAATGGAGACTTGACTACTTTCTGAAACATAAAAAAGGGAACTACTTGTTTGCTAATGTAAGCTGGGAGCATATCTCTCAGGCTCTTGCACTACATTGCTCATGCAGTAACACATTGCAGTACGCCTGTTGCAACACAACGGGAGCACAGCAACACTACATAACACCTCAACGATTACCCTTCCTCTTTTGCATGACAAATGGAGCAGATACTTACTGGTCCACCTGAAATCACTTTGAGCATCTCAAGGGATGAGAAAGTGGTATATAAATGCAGATACAATACAATATAATACATGCAATCCCTATACCAACTCATCAAGACCTAAACAGTTCCATCCATGACTGGAAGATAAATCAGGTAGCCAAAACAGCAAAGCCAAATGTCGGGAAAGCATACACTTATGGATGAGGGAAAGAAGTAGATTCTGGAAATGTGCAACGGCACGAGCAACACCTTCCCTTCATCTGGCCATTGAAAATGGGTGAGGTCCCTGCTGGAAAAGGCCAAGCATCTTAACTTTGTGTTTGATGGTGAATTCTCGTTTATATCCATATCAATGCCGTCATCAGAGGTCTGACCCATCAACTGAGCATGATAAACCAGGCACTACCACTATTGAACTTGGTCATCGAATTGAAGTAAGAATATCGCAATGAAACAGGGCCGCTTCCGTTAAGTTAGAAACTTTTTTCAGCCCCAGCCTTTACTACATAGTGATCACCTCCAACATTGTGGCGCACACCTCCGAGGTCCTGCGCAACTCCTCTCACATACGTTCTCTTTCCACCCGCGTTTCCTCCCATTCTACCTACACTCACACATTCTTCAACTACCTCACCACTAATGTTGTCTATGCGGCCACCCAAAGATTCCAATCCAAATTGAAATGACAAACATTTGTACAGCGCTGAAAGCATTGCCATTAGGAATCTCACAGAGATCCTCATTGGGCACGTTACCTTTTAATGTTTATCTTAAATCTCCAGTGCTGATTATTGTAAACACCCAGTTGTTCAACTGCACTGCCCTAGTCAATGTTGAGGCTATAGATTCACTGTGATGGAGTTGGTTACTTACCTCTTCATGGAAAGAAAGAACTTCAGATGGGGATGTCAACTAGACCGATGCTGGATCTGAAAAAAAGGAAAAAAAGGGGAAGTTGGAACCAGGACGCTTGAAGAGGAATGGGAGGTGGAGTAAAGAGAGCAAGGAAAGAGACAACAGACTATTGAGAGGCGCGATCAGAGAGGAAGCATAGAAGAAAGACAAGGAAATAAAGACGTGGAGAGGAGGACGGGGAGGGTTGTGTGACAGAACCACTCATGCGATTACTACGCATGCCGGTTCCACGCGGTCTGAACCACGCAAGCCTTAACCATGCAGATGCCTTTACCATGCATGCCTTTACAATGAAATATGCTGTGTGAAGGCATGTATGGTAAAGACATATGCGTAGTTAAGACTTTTCATGTAAGTGTAACCCTCCTGACCCCTGCCCCAATACCTAAAACTACCCCCTTCTGAAAACCAACCCCCTCCACCTGAGCGCTAAAAACTTCCCTGCCCCGAAGCCCTAAAAACAACCCCACCCTCCACTAAGCCCTAAAAACTACCCGACCCCCAAGCCCTAAAGACTACCCTATCCCCCAAAGCCCTAAAAAGTCTCCCGATCCCTGCCCCCCACCCTGAGCCCTAAAACGGCCCCCAAACCCCTGCCCTGAAACCTAAATCTACCTCCCTCCCTCCTGAAAACCAACCTCCCTCCCCCGAGCCCTAAAAACGTCCCTGCCCCCACAAGCCCTAAAAACTAACCCGCCCTCCCCTAAGACCTAAAATCTAACCTGCCCCCCGAGCCCTAAAAACGACCTGACGCCCGAGCCCTAAAAACTTCCCAATCTCCCCTAAACCCTAAAAACTACCTGACCCCCAAGCCCTGAGAACTACCTGCCCCCTAGCCCTGAAAACTTCCCCAACTATTAAAAACTATCCCACCCCCCTAAAACATGGCCCCAGCCCTACTTACCTCATTGTGCCCTCCCCGATCTTTCCCGCTTCCTGCTTGCGCCCATTCCAGCCGCTAGACCGCGCACTGCCTTAACCACGCATATGTGTAGTTAAGGCATATGTGTGGTTAAGGCAAGTGAGGTAGCGCTTGCATTGTTGGGACGCGTGTGGATCTGCCCGTGTTGTTCCTACCATTCCCTGATGGGGAGACAAGCCAGGGAAGTAGCAAGAGAGGCTAAGATGTTGAAAGGACCGATGATCAGTGCAGGAAATGAGGGCGACCTTCTGAATCATGGTTCAGGAAGATATTTCTGAGCTGGGCCTGGGATCTGGCTGATCCAGTGAAATGTCCTAATGTAATTTTCCTACACCTGGACACAATTTAGCAGCACCCACGCGTTGTCTGCTTTCTGTTTGGAGCAGCTTGCCTGCAAGCAGCAAGGGGGCTTTTGTCTTTTTTTTTTTTTTGGCTCACATATCTTTGTGGGAGAAAGCACATAATAATACACAATAGTGTTGTATAACCAAAAAATAGTTACACATACAATAACAGACATCGTTGAGTCAGAGATGATGTTTGGGAGTGGTGAAGTGGTAGGCACATTCACCGAGGTAAACAATGTTCGGGCGGCACCTGGGACCAGCATGGGCTGTTTGTATTCGGTCACGGTATAATCAGGTTAAAGGGGAATGTAAGTAGACGCATCCCATGGATTACTTTAAGAGGTGCATAGGTCTCCTGTATTGCTACCCAGAAGTAATAAGAAATAGTTAGGTGGGTGTAGGATGCTAATGTAGGTGACATAACATCCATTAAGTAACAACTATCAAAATGTAGAACATCTCCACAAGGGGAAAAAGGTAAAGGGGGGAAGTCGTGGCGAGGTTCACTGACAAAATATCGACCCTCAAAATATCGGCATACAAAAATATCGTGACCAAAATATCGATGTCAGAAATATTGTCAACCTATGTTTTTAATAGTGAGTACAAATATATTAGAAAAAAAAATAGTAATGTCATTAATATTGTTGTATTAAATAACGTTTTTAAAATATATATAACATAAAATAATAATAATTACATTAAATAATAACATTCATTAAAAAAATTAAATTACTTTTTATATATATTAACAAATATAACAAATAAACTTAATTTAAAAAAAGTCAAACATACATATATAATAATTAATATATATAATTACATATAGCTACTTAAAAACAATTAAACAATTTTTTTTAATTTATATTATAATTTCAAAATTTTGAAATAATATAAAAATATAATAAATATATATATATATATATATATATTCACTGAAAAAACCATAGGTTTCAGGGACGTTATAGTTAGTTGGACATTTCCCTCGTATAAAACCATAGAAATTCCCCCGTTATAGTTAGTTCAGCTAAGTATAACTCGCGCCCCCGCAATGCACTGCTGATGACGTCACATATTACATCATTCATGACATGGTCAGTGACATCACTGATGACATCTCAAATGACATCACTGATGACATCATCCACGTGAAAATCTGACGCACCTCCTCACACTCTAATATAACCTTTGATACACCCACTGTAAAATACATACTACCATTTTCGAAACCATCGACACACCAATACCAGTTACTACATACGCACTCACTGATTCCTAGGTCTACACACACATCCACTCATTTACCCATACAATCACTCATACATACAGTCACTCATCAATACAACACTATCATATGCACTCATACACCTATACAGACACTCACACACCACCACTCACCCATGGAGTTACTCACACACCTAGTCAGTCATGCAAAGAATCAATCACACTCCCATTTCCTCAGCTATACAGTTATACACACACCACCTCACTTATTCAAACATATACTAACACATACTTACTCTCTTATACAATCACTGATTCAAGTACACACTCATCCATACAGCCACTCTCACAATCACTGACTCTCACATATAGTCATTTATATACTCCAACTCTCACATACACTGCCTTTTACATATGTAGTTACTTGGACATGTACCACTGAGACATCCAATCTCTCACCAACACACCCATACACACACTCACCCGCCCATACAGCTGTTTCCACATGCAATCTTGAACCCATACATCCAGTGAATCAACCACTCACACATCTATGCACAGAGTCACACACCTCCCACCCACCCACACACACACTCAGTCTCCCATACAAATACTCAGGCAACCAATCAATAACCCATATAGACACTCATGTAGCTACTGACCAACACATGCAGCAGCTTACACAACAAACATACTGATGCACACATTCAGACAGTTTAGTCACTAACGCATGTATTCAGTAAGACACATTTAATCACTCACTTATACAGTCAGTCACACACCTACTAAATCCTTCATCCAGACACTTATACACCCACTCATTCTTCAATACACCTTGGCATATATATAAAACATATTTAAACTTTACAGAAACACACAGTCACTGGATGATGTCATCAGTGATGTCATCAGTGATGTCATTTGAGATGTCATCAGTGATGTCATCAGTGATGTCACTGACCATGTCATGAATGATGTAATATGTGATGTCATCAGCAGTGCATTGCGGGGACGCAAGTTATACTTAGCTGAACTAACTATAACGGGGGAATTTCTATGGTTTTATACGAGTGAAATGTCCAACTAACTATAACGTCCCTGAAACCTATGGTTTTTCAGTGAATTTCTAAGGTTTTTTAAATGCTAATTTCTAACTATAACGTGCCTGAAACCCATGGTTTTTTCAGTGAATTTCAAAGGTTTTTTAAATGCTAATTTCTATCTATAACATAGCAGTCGCGTTTGCAGAGTGGTGGAGAAAGGTGAGCGTGGCCTTCAAACACCTTTTAGCAATCCCACTGTGTGGGATTTAGCGGACGTAACAGGAGGGATAGTTAGCCCCCAACGTCAACCTTGGTGGCCAACTACCCCTTTTATTACCTCCAGTACTTCCCACACAGCAGAATTGCTAACTTGTTATATCAGGCCTCACCCCCTCCCTGCAGCACTCTGCAAACGTGCCCGCTGGTGCGTTCTACGTTGGGGGATTAAGTCCCCTCCAATCCTGAGGGTCCCTGGGGGCCAACTAGCCCACCATGTACCTTCAATTTGTGCCACAGAGCTGCGTTGCAGAGAAGTGGTCTGAGGCCACGCCCCTTTTTACACATCTCTGCAACGCAGCTCTGTGGCGCAAACTGAAGGTACCTGGTGGGCTAGTTGGCCCCCAGGGACCCTCAGGATTCAAGGGGACTTAATCCCCCAAGTTACAACGTGCCAGGGGGCCATTTGCACACTTGCCATATCAGGCCCCGCCCCCTCCCTTCACCACTGTGCAAACGCGCCCGTGGCGCGTTTTAAGATGGGGGATTAAGTCCCCTTGAATCCTGAGGGTCCCTGGGGTCCAACTAGCCCACCAGGTACCTCCAGTAAGTGCCACAGAGCTGCGTTGCAGAGAGGTGTTCAAAGGGGCGTGGCCTCGGACCACCTCTCTGCAAGGCAGCCCTGTGGCGCATACTGGAGGTACCTGGTGCACTAGTTGGCCCCCAGGGACCCCCAGTATTGAAGGGGAATTAATTCCCCAACTTAAAACGCGCCACAGGGCGCGTTTGCAGAGTATTGCTGGGAGGGGGCGGGGCCTCCGGCACGATGCCGGTCTTTTTTTTAATTTTTTTTTTTTTAGAAGGGGGGCTGTTTGGCCCCCCTTCTTTTTCCTTTTTTTGGGCCCTGGGGACACCATCCCCCAGGGCCTGACCCCTTTTTTAAAAAAAAAAAAAAAATCTGAACGGGAAGAGGGCCGTGTGGGCCCCCCTCCCGTGGCCAATTCCGGCCCCGGGGACCCCATATCCCGGGGCATTGCCACATTTTTTTTTTTAAAGGAGGGGGCTGCGTGGCCCCCTCCTGAGGCCTCTATTGGCCCCGGGGACCCCATCCCCCAGGGCCGGCCTTTATTTATATATATATATTTATTTTTTGGGGGAGAGGGGGGCCGCGTGGCCCCCCTCCCGGGCCACTTCTAGCCCCGGGGACCCCATCCCCTGGAGCAGGCCCTATCCGTTGGGGACCGTGGGGGGAGCCCCAATGCCCCCACGGTCCCGCCGGCTCCCGCGTCCTGCAGGAGCCGGCATTGCTTTTCCACATGGGGAGCTGCTGACATGCAGCTCCCCGTGTGGAAAAGCAATCAGCTTTGGATTTTGGCTTCCAAAATCCAAAGCAAGTTTGCTATGACAGGGCGGGAGCCGCATGGCTCCCACCCTGCCATAGCAAACAGCAGTGTCCCGGGGTGGGCACCCGGGACACTGCAGGAGCCTGCCCTGGGGGTGGCGGTCCCCAGGGCCATCAAGGGCTCCAGGAGGGAGGCCGCACGGCCCCCTCCCAATGTGATTGAAGCCCCGGGAGGTGGTGGTCCCCGGGGCTCGGGGGTCCGTAACGGACCCCCGCATTTGCATTTTAGTGCCCCGGGGAGGTGGCGGTCCCCGGGGCGTGTGGGGGGGCTTGAGCCCCGCACACAGTTTTTTTTTTAAAAGCCCTGGGGGTGGCGGTCCCCGGGGCTTGGGGGGGCCTTGGAGGCCCCCCACACATTAAAAACAAAGCCCGGGGGGGGCAGCGGTCCCCGGGGCTGCGGGAGGGCCGAGTGCCCTTTCGCACATAATTTTAAGCAAGCCCCGGGGGGTGGCGGTCCCCGGGGCTGCCGGAGGGCCGAGTGCCCTCCCGCACATAATATTAACCAAGCCCCGGGGGGTGGCGATCCCCGGGGCTGCGGGGGCCCCCGCGGGCCCCCGCATATATTTGTTGGAAATGCCCCCGGGACCTGGCCCACCCGGGGGCCTCAATTAAATGAAGCGCGGGAGCCTGCACTTCATTTTTTTTTACATTTCGGCGGGATTCGCGACCCCAGCGCAAATTTCGCCGATTGTTTTTTTAAAAAAATGCATTTTTTGGCCCTGGGGGTCCTTGTGGGACCCCCTGAGCAGGCCTGGGGGATCAGGGTGTTTCTACTCTGCCCCCTTTTCTTGTTTTTCGCGTTTGTTTCACTGTTTTCTCGTGACTCGGTTCTACCGAGTCACAAGATGGCTGTCAACACTTCCTGGTTTGGAGTGTTGACAGCCAATTAGAATAAAGCTCGTGGTCGGGAGGGTCCGCGGATCCACCGCGCCTCTAGATATCGATATTTTTATTTTTTGAATTTCTCAGCAACTACTAAACGGATTTACACCATTTTTAAAAAGGTCGCTTTCTGAGCCAAGCAGTACCTTTTTGCCAAATCTGGTGAAATTCCATTCAGCAGTTCGGGCTGTAGCCTTGGCTAAAGTTTCCTATGGGAAATAGATTTTTTGACTCTTATTTTTTGAATTTCTCAGCAACTACTGAACGGATTTACACCATTTAAAAAAAGGTCGCTTTCTGAACCAAGAGCTACCTTTTTGCCAAATTTCATGTAATTCCGTTCAGCAATTCGGGCTGTAGCCCTGGCTAAAATTTCCTAGGGAAATTAACATGGAGAAAACCCTTTTTGGGACCCCCCTTTTTTCTCAGTCCCCACTTGACAAATCACCCCCAAACTTTCAGGATAGGAGATGACCTGGATGAAACATTTTTTGGGAGAATTTTGCGAAGATTCGTCAAACGGTGCCAAAGTTATTGGCAAAACAAAAACGCATTTCCTATGGAAACTAGGTTCTAACTATAACTACCTACTGGCGACCGCCTGTAAGTAATATATATATATATATATTTATATATATATATATATATATATATATATATATATATATAAATATCAATAACATAAAGGGGCCGATTACGATGAGTGTCGGAAAGCCTCCGATCCCAGGTCGGAGGCTTTCCGACATTCATCGTCGGTTTCACTTCCGACTGCCTAATTACAATCTAGGCGGCTGGAATTGAAACGGGCGGTCATTCCCGCTGGATTCCGACAGGCTCAAGGAGCCCATCAGCCAGTTGGAGACCAGCCCGTAATCCCGATGGACGGCGTTTCTGCCATTGGGATTGCGATGCTTAGTTTCCCACAGGCTTTCCATACCGGGTTTTCCGACATGGAAACCTGTCAGAAAGCGAGTTTGAGGGCCCCTAGCAGGGCCCCCTTCTCCTTGCGGCCTCCGGTTGGGCGCAGATGGGTTGTTGATCCTTGCACCGTGTTTCAGAAACCTTGAGGTGCCTGCCACGCGGTGCAGGGATGAACACAGTCTCCCATTTCTCTATGGGAGCTTGTGCTACGGCTGGTTTACAGCCGTAGCACAAGCTCCCATTGAGAAATGGGAGTATGCGACTGCACCATATGTGGTCGCAGTGTAATTGCGAGTTTGGGACCGCCAATCGGAGGTCGATCGGTCTCCAGACTGCTACGGTGTCAGTCGGAGGCAACTCCGACCAACATCGTAATATGTCCCTAAATCTTTAAAAAACAAGCCATTCTAATGAAATTACAAAAGTATACAACTTAAAATTCGTAAGATTTTGGGCCGATTACTAGAGTCCGACCGGCACCGTGGTGGAAGCAGGACTGCCCATCTAGAAGTCGGCGGTCCCCTGCCTGCATTACAATGCAACCGCCTTCAAGGCGGTTGCAATGTGTATATTTTGTATTGCGGCATGTGGTACGGGCTGCAGCACACACTGCAATACAAAATATACATATTTAAAACATCCCTGCACTATGTGGCAGGCACAATGCTGTGCCTGCCACATGGTGCAGGGATGTTTAGGGGGGCACCAATGGTGCCCCCCAAGGCCACATAGTGGAGTGCCAGGGGGGAATAGGGCCCTGCTAGGGCCCTTCCAAAGTCACTTTCTGCCTGCCTTTTCACGGCAGGTGAACCGCCATGAAAGGGCAGGCGGAAAAGGACATTGTAATCCCTATGGTGGTGCCTGAGCAGGGGCCGTCCTCATTGCAGCAAATGGGAGTCCGACCACCACACTGATGGGATCCTTGATCCTGTCAGACTCAGCGGCCTTACGGTGGTGGTCCCACCGACATCATAATCAGGCCCTTAGTAACAAATATTTTACACCTTAAAAACATTCATAATTAAAAATACTATAATTCTAAATAAACAAATAATAATATAAATTATAACAATATAAAATAACTTGCAAAATATAAAATGTAATACCTATACGATTCCCACTATAATTTACACAAAACTACAGAAGCTATTTTAGTAAATATGTAAAAAATGTACTACTCCCACTTCACGCAACGCAAAAATAAAAAAACTGGGTAAAATTTACAAATCTCCTTCCAGTAAATGCAACAATAGTGAAACTGTTGGATTGTGGATAGGTAATATTTACTATACCCATTCCATCCAGTACAACAGTAGAGAAAGTGTTGGATAACGGAGGGGTAACATTTACTATTCCCACTCCAATCAGTTCAACAGTAGGGAAAGTGTTGGATAGCAGAGAGGAAAAATTTACTATTCGCACGCCAATCAATGCAACAGTAGGGAATGTGTTGGATAGTAGAGAGGAAAAAATTACTATTCCCACTCCAATTAATGCAACAGTAGGGTAAGTGTTGGATAGCAGAGAGGAAAAATTTACTATTCCCACTTCAATAAGTGCAACAGTAAGGAAAATGTTGGATTGCGGAGGGATAAAATGTACTATTCCCACTCCAGTGAGTGTAAAAGTAGGGAAAGTGTTGGATAGCGGTGGGGTAAAATTTACTATTCCCACTCCAGTGAATACAACAGTAGGGAAAGTGTTGGATTGCGAAGGGGTTAAATATACTATTCCCACTCCAGTCAGTACAACAGTAGGGAAAGTGTTGGATAGCAGAGAGGAAAAATTTAGTATTCCTACTCCAATAAATGCAACAGTAGGGAAAGTGTTGGATAGCAGAGAGGAAATATTTACTATTCCCACTCCAATAAGTGCAACAGTAGGGAAAGTTTTGGATTGCGCAGGGATAAAATGTACTATTCCCACTCCAGTGAGTGTAAAAGTAGGGAAAGTGTTGGATAGCGGAGGGGTAAAATTTACTATTCCCACTCCAGTGAATACAACAGTAGGGAAAGTGTTGGATTGCGAAGGGGTTAAATTTACTAATCCCACTCCAATGAGTGTAACAGTAGGGAAAGTGTTGGATTGCGGACGGGTAAAATTTACTATTCCCACTCTAGTCAGTCCACAGGAGGGAAAGTGTTGGATTGCGGAGGAGTAAAATTTACTATTCCACCTCCAGTGAATGCACCAGTAGGGAAATTGTTGGATTGCGGAGGGGTAAAATGTACTATTCCCACTCCAGTCAGTACAACAGGAGGGAAAGTGTTGGATAGTGGAGGGGTAAAATGTACTATTCCCACTCCAGTCAGTACAACAGTAGGGAAAGTGTTGGATACCGGACAGGTAAAATGTACTACCCCCACTCCAGTCAGTACAACAGTAGGGAAAGTGTTGTATAGCGGACGGGTAAAATGTACTACTCCCACTCCAGTACAACAGTAGGAAAAGTGTTGGATTATGGAGGAGTAAAATTTACTATTACCGCTCCAGTCAGTGCAACATTAAAAACAAAGAAAATATCTTGAACAAAATACAATTATTTCAAAAACAAAGTAAATAAAGAAAAATATAAACATGTTGAAATAAAATACAAATACATTTAATATTGCAATTTTTTAAAAACATAGTACAGTGTTAAGTACATATCACAAATACCTACAAATATTATTATAAATAAAATACAAACATAATTTTCAGACAAATAAATATGTTTATTTAGAAATCATTTATTAACAAACAAATATGTATTGCATTAATTAAATTTAGTTACTTCCCACCCTATAACTCCACAAAACTCACAACCTGCACCTCAAAACGTAACTTTAAAAAAAAAAAATATATATATATATATATATATATATATATATATATATATATATATATATATATATATATATATACTATTAATATAAATATTTATCAACAAACTAATTATCATTAATTAAACTTTAATTATTACTCAATTAAAAACAATTGACTTCTCACAATATACCCCCACAAAACACACAACACACTCATAAAAGTTGACAGAAAATTATTTACACAATTAACATAATTATCAAATTAATATTTATTATAAAAAAATTTAATTACTTAAAATGAATTTACTTCCTAACCCATACGCCTACAAAACCCACAATCTACAACTAAAATCTAAAAAAATGTAATTGCACAATAAACAAAATAAATGATCAATTAAACAAATATTAATAATTAAAAGCTAAATATTAATTCATTAAATTTAATTAAATTCCCACCCTTTACCACTATAAATCCCACAACCGGCACCTAATTATTAAACTTTAAAAAAATTAATTACACAATAAACACAATTAATCATCAATTAATTAATTAATATTAATTAACAACTAATTATTACTTATTAAAAATAAATTACTTCCCACCGTTTACCCCAATAACCCCACAATTAATAAATTCATTAATAATAATTAATAACTCATTAATATTCAATTACAAATAAATTACTTCCCACCATTTATCCCTATAAACCCCACAACCCACACATAAAATGTACATTAAAAAATGTAATAGCACAATTAACATAATTAAATATCAATTAAATAATAATATTAAATAAAAAATAATCATTCATGTATAATAATTAAAGTACTTCCCAACCTATACCCCTGTAAACCCACAACCCTCTATGGAACTAAAGAATAAAATATATAATTAAATTAAATTTAATAACTACTAAACATTTAACAAATATATTAAAAAACATAAACAATAATTATACAATAAAATTACATCAAATAAATTTTAAATATATACTAAAATGCAGAACAATAATTAAAAACTGAGGGGCATATTAGCAAGACCCACGTTAAAATTATCGCCGTTTTAGCGGCAGGAAACTGCCGCTAAAACGGCGATAATGAGCTTGCTAATATGCGTTATAGAATTCCAATAGAAGCCCATGTTAGATGTGCAGGACATCTAACCTGGGCTTCTATTGGAATTCCATAACGCATATTAGCAAGCCCATTATCGCCGTTTTAGCGGCAGTTTCCTGCCGCTAAAACGGCGATAATTTTAACGTGGGTCTTGCTAATATGCCCCTAAAATTTTAAACAACTATGGGGCTCATTACGATACCCGGCGTAAAAAAATCCGCCAGGCATGGAAGCGGCAAAAATCCGCCCGCACACACCGCCTGAACACCGACCACGCCATTATGAGTACACAAACCGAAAACCGCCATCGGCGGAAAAATCACACAAAATACCGCCCGCCATCGTCCGAGTCGGAGTCAAACCGCCCGCCACGGACGGAAACACGCACGACAACACAAAAACCGCCCGCCCACACGGCCGACACACCGCACGTGAAATTACGATCGCACCGCCATGAGCGCGGAAAAACAACAAATATACCGCCCGCCAGCGCAAACAACGCCGACGAGAATCGACACGGCAGAAGCCATGGCGCCCACATACCTGCACAGAAACCATCCGCACACAAAACCAATAGCACACAACATGGCCAACAAGTCCACACAGCAAGGCACACACAAATACACAAGCACAGTACACATCCCGAAAACACCCCCCGGACAAACAAAAAATACAAAGGCCAGAACCCCAGACACAACACACCTGAAAACAACAGACCATGAGGACACACCCACATAGGTGAGTACAAAAGCAGCACTCCCACAGACCACAACCCCTTGCTACATTGCAAACCAGAGAGGAGAGGAGAGGACACAGTGACACAGCAAGGACAGCAGCACACCACAGAAACGCACACATCACAACCACCACCACCACCACCAAACACCGGCACCACAAACCCCCTGCACATTACACAACACACACCGCACCAGCACCACAAACACCATGGCACCACAAAGGATGCCCAAGTTCACGCCCATGGAGCTGACGGTCATGGTCGACGAGATCATCAAGGTGTACCCACAAATCTATGGGAACATGGTCCAGCACACACCACTAGCCACCAGAAACAGAATGTGGAACCGGATCGTAGACCAGGTCAATGCAGTCGGGACCCTGCCCAGGAACAGAACCGAGATAAACAAACGTTGGAATGACGTAAAGAGCCTGGTCACGAAGAAGGAGGGCAAAAACAGAGAGCTGGCTGCCGTCACTGGCGGAGGGAATCCCGCGCTCTTTAAGACCTTCAAAGCGTGGGAGGAGAAGGTGCGAGTCGTAATCCATCCGGAGATCCTCGCCGGATTAGCAGGGGGAGTGGAGGCTGGTAAGTACAAACTAATGTATACCAGCACACCGCTATGTACTCACATGCGCAACTACCATGCCACAGCTCCCAGGGACAAACACCCCCATGTCCAGCACACAATACACAACACATCACACACACATGCAACAGACACTACCACACACAGCCCAAACCGAACAACTGTAAGATGCGTGGGGACATGTGTACACTAAGCCAGCCACGTAACCACCAACAGGTCCCCAAATATGCCAGAAGCGCCACAACGAGCACCCACCACACCCATGTGTCCGCCACAGCTGCACTAACCGACAAGTAACAGGTAAGTGGCAGGAACACAAAGTGCAGTGGGTGGGAGGGTGGACAGCCCAAGTACAACACACACCAGGCCCCAGTCCCACAGCACAGCAAGGAGGAGCATCCCCCACACCCCACAGCCACGTGTCAGCCACCGCAGTGCACAACGACAGCCGAAAGGCAGACATCACGGTCCACAGCAATCGGTGTCAGTGGGTGTACAGCCACCCCCACGACCCACTACACCCCCCACCCCCACAGACCTGCAACATGGAGCACCCCCGCTTAGAGCCATGTGGCATCCAGTACAGTGCACGCACGAACAACTTGCAGGTGGGAAACTGGACAGGGCTGGATTACTGGAGGCATGAGGACCATAACACCACCAACACATGGGACATGTCACGTAGCACACGGACACGCAGCACCGCCCACCGTCACGAACAAGTGAACAATGTGCACACGGACATGAACAGCAGACTCACACCCCACATGACCCATCACAGACATAGCAACACCCAAGGAGCCACGTCTGCATGCACAAGCCACACTGAATATAGTCCCACACGGCAGCCACTGTGCAACCCATCACACACAACCGAAACACCATTGAAGTCCTGTCCATGTAGCCCCCACTGCCTGTCAACCCCACACCCCACAACTACGCCTATGTAAGACAAACAACACTAGACGCAACAGAGCGGAACAACAGAAATGCACACGAACACCACTGAACCCATCAAACTCACAGACACACCATGCACATACAACATACCATCCATCCCATCCGTCAGCCCCAGTCACATGAAAGGCATGTCATCCGCACAGCTGCCACACATACAGCAGTCATGCTAAGACACATGCCCATGACCAACCATGTGCCAGAAGTCAATTAAGCGCACGACACACTGTGAGCAACAACACACAACATGGGCCACACCCCCCCGAGCACTGCAGTGATGCACATGGCACAGGGCAGCACGCACACCAAGGAGATGGGACAACTGCAATACGTTGGCTGGCACACAACTATCACTCACTCATAACGATGCGTCCAATGCCATGTCCAGTAACCACAACAGACAGCAAATATGCAGGGCATGTCAGGCATGCACACACCTCAGACCATGCACTGTCATGCTGCCACAACACATGTCACGTTCGGCACCCATGGCTCACAGCATGTACCCCAAAAGCATATCCCCTCCCAAATGCGAATCTGGGGCATGGCCCCCATGTTGCCATATGCGTTCCTAAGCGTTCCATTTGAACCCCAAAAGCATATTCCATCCCAAATGCGAATCTGGGGCATGGCCCCCATGTTGCCATATGCGTTCCTAAGCGTTCCATTTGAACCCCAAAAGCATATCCCCTCCCAAATGCGAATCTGGGGCATGGCCCCCATGTTGCCATATGCGTTCCTAAGCGTTCCATTTGAACCCCAAAAGCATATTCCATCCCAAATGCGAATCTGGGGCATGGCCCCCATGTTGCCATATGCGTTCCTAAGCGTTCCATTTGAACCCCAAAAGCATATCCCCTCCCAAATGCGAATCTGGGGCATGGCCCCCATGTTGCCATATGCGTTCCTAAGCGTTCCATTTGAATCCCAAAAGCATATTCCATCCCAAATGCGAATCTGGGGCATGGCCCCCATGTTGCCATATGCGTTCCTAAGCGTTCCATTTGAACCCCAAAAGCATATTCCATCCCAAATGCGAATCTGGGGCATGGCCCCCATGTTGCCATATGCGTTCCTAAGCGTTCCATTTGAACCCCAAAAGCATATTCCATCCCAAATGCGAATCTGGGGCATGGCCCCCATGTTGCCATATGCGTTCCTAAGCGTTCCATTTGAACCCCAAAAGCATATTCCATCCCAAATGCGAATCTGGGGCATGGCCCCCATGTTGCCATATGCGTTCCTAAGCGTTCCATTCAAACTCCAAAAGCAAAAGTACAAACCAGACCCAGGATGGGCCAGGAGCCCGCATACACCAGAGTCACAATGAGTAGGGGCAAAGCAACACACCCATCGGCATGGCCAATCACGTCCCATGCCACATGTGCACAGCACACATTCCCATTGCCTAGCACACACAACTACAGATGCCACAGCCACACACTCGCCTCCGGGAAACCCATGTACGAGATTGCACGAACTGCCAATGTCAGACGACTAACTACATACTTCGCCAGGTGCAACACAATAACAAATCTCATTCTCTCCACAGGTGACGAACTGCTGGACGCTGGGGATGGAGACAGCAGCCAGCACAGCCAGCCTACAAGCCCCCAACGAGGACACACGGATCTGGAGGATCTGTCCACCTCTTCGGACACGGACCACCAAGCTGGCCCATCTGGCGTGGCAGGGCCCAGCCGCTCCCCAGGACCCCTCCTACCCACCAACCCATCATCCAGGGATGCTGAACAGTCCCAGTCCCCTGCTGCCACTGTCGTTGCGGCCACACCCACGGTCATTGCGGCCACTACCACTGCCGCAACCGCCACCATCGCCGCACCGACCACCACCGCCTCCACCACCACCACGTCTTCGCTGGCACCAGCCCCAGCGCAGGTGGTGGCCCGGCCGACTGGATCCACCCTGGGAGCCACAGCGAGGACCGTGGTGAGCAATGTGGCTAGTGGGCAGGCCGGTGGCAGCAGGACTGGTAGGAGGAGCAGGGTCAGGGAAACGCCAGCCTCCCCTGGGAGCCATGCCCTGCCTCAAATGGCCAGAGTCCTTGGGGCCTATGAAGAGGCCCAAGGACAATGGGCCAGGTCTGCTACTGACACGCGGGAGGTGCTGGGGGTGCTGAGGTCCATGGACGCCCATATGGGCCAATTCGTGTCCCGTATGGACCAACTCGTGGACCTCATGGGCCAGCTGGTGGTGGCGGTGGGGTCACAGGCAAGGCCAGCAACACCACCTCCGCCACCACCTGCTAGGGCGCAGGGTCGGCCAGCAGTGTCCACTTCCCCTGCGTCCACAGCCAGTGAGCACACCTCACCCACCACCAGCAGGTCGCCACCACACACCCCCCTCCCAAACGTGGAAGGGGCCGTCCGAAGAGGAAACAGATCTCCCGGGAGGACTTCGCACGCTCCAGTCGCAAGTGAGGCAGCCAGCCAGCCTTCCGCCAGCCTTCCTTGACCAGCCACTGCATTGACTTGCTCTACGATCCCACTCCACACAGCCATCTGGATGGCATGTGTGTGTTGGACTATGGACATAGAACCAGTGGGTACACCCTGATCATCACGCAGCCATGACCGACAGCTCATTGTCACTGCACGCACCACTTTTGTCATCACCTTACACACAATCACATGTCACAGTTTGTAATAAATGCACCTTTTTCACTAACTGCTGTTTGTGCCCTGTGTTTTATTTGTCACGGAATACAACGGCCACCTTGGGCAGAAGGGCACCTGATGCGTGGCATGGCAATGGAATCCGGAGGGCCTGTAGGGACCTAGGGGTGGGAGACAGAACAGGAGCACATTCAATGAGTGTGTCACACACCCATCACACAGTACATGTCAACAACTACAAGCAATGTACACACATCGCACAGAGCAATAGGGCACAATGCCACAGTCACCAACAGTGGCATACTACCCTGGCCATGGAGCGTTGACACACTGCACGCAGTGAACATACGGCCACCCTGACACAGCACACACACACCTGCATAGATACAGACACATCATCCGTCGTACATGGACACTCACCGTCAAGTGAAGTAGCGGGCGATGAGCTGCTGGCGCACATTCCCAGCTTCCTCCTCTCCGCTGTCCACCTCACTCGAGCTGTCCTGGTCTGCGGGCTGGGGCCCTGGTTGATCTCCGTCATCCACAATGAGGGGATCTGCTTCCGAATGGCCAGATTGTGCAGCATGCAGCACGCCACCACTATCTGGCACACCTTCTGTGGGGAGTACGCCAGTGCACCCCCGGTGCGGTCCAGGCACCTGAACCTGGACTTGAGGAGGCCAAAGGTACGCTCGACCACACGTCTGGTCCTCCCATGTGCCTCATTGTATCGATCGTCTGCTGGGGTGCGAGGATTCCTCAATGGACTGAGCAGCCATGCCCCATTCGGATACGCAGAGTCACCTGGGTGTGAGGGACACAGAGAACCGTTGCTATTCCAACTGGACAGGGGACAGCATCGCACAACCAGCACGCTACACCACTCCACATACTCACCGACAATACAGCCACGATCCTGTTGCAGATTGGCCATCAGTCGTGGCAAGATGCTGTTGCGCATTATGTGTGCGTCATGGGCCGAGCCTGGGAACTTGGCACACACGTGGGTGATCACCATGTCCGCAAGGCACACCACTTGCACATTCAGGGAGTGCGTGTGCTTCCTGTTGCGGTACAGGTGCTCAGTGGCCTGTGGTGGAACAAGGCCAACATGAGTGCAGTCAATGGCTCCCACGACGTGTGGGATTCTGCCAAGGGCATAGAATGCACCCTTCACTGCCGCCAATTCACGAGCCCTGGGGAATCTGATGTACCTGTTCCGGTACAGCATCATGGCTGCCAGTACATCCCTCAGCACCTTGCTGAACATGGGCTGGGACATCCCTCCTCCACTGCCCACTGTGTGCTGGAATGACCCAGTGGCGAAGAAATGCATGGCGGCCATCACCTTAGCCGGGGGGGTGACAGCAGTCGGATACACCCTGCGGGGACGGAGATGGGGCTCTAACATGGCACACAGTCGATGCAGAGTTGGCCTGTCCAGCCGAAACTTCCTGATTACCTCTGTATCGTCCATGTCCGCCAGCAATTGGTATGGGCGGTCAATGTTCGGTCTCCGCCTGGGTTAAATGGCAGAGGACACATGTCAAAGCAACACGGCACATAGCAATTTCGCATACACATCACTGACATGACTGAGCAAGCACATGAGCCACAGCCCAGCTGTCAAGCTGGGACGGCACGGCCACAATACACTTACACAGGTCTCCCAACAATGGCAATGGCAAGTGAGACATACCACTGCCATGTGCATGCACATGGGGATCTAGGCCCCAATGACTTGCGGGCGTGCTGATGGGGACTGACTGCATATTCGTCAAGCGGCAACGCCACGGCAACATGAGTGTCTGCTGAGCATGGAACTGCTTCCGAGGCTGGATGAGTATGGCACACGACGACCGACGATGTGGGCACGGGCTGAGCGGCCAATACAAGTGGGACCTGTGGCACGAGGGGATATGAGACAGTAGTAGGTGTCAGCACTGCACCCTATGTACAGCACTGTACGGATCACAGCTCCCGAAACATTGACTGGTGTCCACATTGACAGCCCCATGCCAAGACGGCTGTGTGCTTGCAGTCACACGTCACAGGTGAGAGGTTACATTGCACGTGCCAGGTGGCAGACGTACATAGTGGGAGCTGGCATGTGTGTGCATGTGTCTCCTGTTCAGGATCCACCAGATGGGCGCTGACTCTGTACTGACCATTGGACACAGCATGTTCCGTGGAAGGCTTGTGTGTGTGGGATGGTGGCACTGGATGTGCCTCCGTTGGGTGGGGGGCCATGCATAGGGCGGGTACGTCGATGATTGCGCATTGTTGGTCACGGTGGGTGCACCAACTAAGATGTGTTGCCCTGTGTTCAATTCCTATGTCCGCATGATGATGGACTGTGGATGTGGGCAGACTACACATTGGTCGATGTGCTGTCTATATGCATGTGCCTTCACACCAGGCACAGCTGCCCCTGCACATGTGACCCCTGCTGGACTCGCTGCTGGGTCTGTGGAGCTGATGCACCTTCTGCGCGTGGGGCGGGCAGCTCTCCTCACTTCCCTCATTGCGCATGTCATGTCTTTGCCGCAGGTGACATGGATCATGGAGGGCCCACATGTACGTCTCTTCCTTTCCACATCTGGGTCATCCCTTGTACTAACTGACAGTGATACAGTCATCTTCGCCCCAGCCCTCATGTCCTCCCCTCGCCCCCCCAATATGCATGCTCACCTGCGAGGCTAGCGCTTGCACAGGCAGCCCCAAGCTCGCACCAGAGAGGGCAAGGAGTGTATGTGTGGGTCCAGGGTATGATGTGTGGCGGGACACCGTCCACCTGCGTGGTGCCCCAAATGGAGACCCGGCCTGCATGGACTATGCATCACAGTCTTCGCCTTCCGGATCCGCCACCTGCAACACCCAGTGGCTGTGGCTGCCCTTGCGGCCAGGCCGCGTCCGTCTGTGGCTGATGGCCCACACATTCACTCTTTGGCCTCTCTGGGGAGGGCTCGGGGGTGGTGGCGCACGCGCTTGCACTTAGTCGCAATGGCATGTGGCGTGGTTGGTATGATGGGCAATGGATGGGATGGTGCGAGCCACCTCCCGTGACGTCAGTGCTGCTCGTGCTGTGGTGCGTCCCCTACACTTCCATCTGACTTGTGCCATGCTAGACGTTGAGGTTCTATTGCCTGCGTGATATGACCAGGTGGAGCGCGAGGAGACCTCTCACACACCATGCTCCACTGCCATCCTGTGCCCTGTATCGCCTGTGCGGATTGACTATGTTGGGGTTACACCTGGTCGACTGGGGCTGTGTGTGCCTTGTCAAGGGGCATGGCGGGCGCACAACAGGATCCAGCTTGTCCACAGAGGGTGGGCTGAGGTGCGCCTGGTACCGCTTTGTACGTGTGCCCGGCTGCTGTGCACACACGTGTTCACTCCCCCGACAGGTGTCCTCTCACAATGCCCAGGGAAGCGGTGGTGTACTGTTCATGACCCCTCCCAACACGGCGTGCTCCAACTTGGCATGTGCGCATCTACCCGTCGCACCCACCCACCTGAGCACTGCGTCCATACGACTTCACACGACACATGTGTGTCTTCCACAGTAGTGCTACTCATTTGCGTTGACATCCAATACCAGTGGACTACATGGTCATGTCACGACTGCCGTGTACTTCACATACTCTCATCCTCTCTCATTCGTACTTGTGAAATGAGTCAGCGGAGACAGTTTTGGTTTCAGACATTATATTGAGTCTTCTGTCCTCTGTGATGCAGTATAGTGGACACTACTGGCAGCGGAATACATGTTGAGGATATACTGAGCATGATTACAAATGGGATAGGGTGTGGGGTTACATCTGCTTGGCCAAGGCTGTGCTAATGTACATTTACGTATAGCTGCGGAGCTGCGGACTTTGACACAGACGGTATACATGTAGCCTACCAGACCGCTCGGCATCATGGGCACAGTCCATCTCAGTTCCATGTGACAGGTTTGCTGCGGTTGTTCCTCATGCACGCGTGCATGTGAGATGACATCAGGGCATGTGCTTGCGTGCATGCAGCGGCGTGCCACTTGTTGTTGCACTGTGGTGGTTACTGGACATGTCACAGTCACTGGGGTCGTGTTGTTGTTGTATGCACTTGTCGTCCATGCAAAGGTCCTGGTATGGGATTCCCGGGCGGGGGTGGGAGGGGTGCAGCACCCACAGACTCCAGGCGACCTATTCATGTCCACTGAGCGGTGTGTGTGTCCATGTGCACTGGATCCATGTCGTGTCCTGGTTGTTCGTGCAGTTCCGTCCATGTGGGTGCGATGCACAGAGCCCATGCCACTGCCTCCCACGATGCATGCGGTGTTCCTGGATGTGATGGGGAACAGTGTGCATGTCCCGGTCATATCCGATGTCATGGCGATGTCGTTGATGGTGTGGTTACAGTTGCCGGTCGTTTGGTATGGCTGTTGTGGTGGTGACTGGCCAGTCCGTGCGGAAGCTGAGCATGGGTGCGGGGTTGGACTTCATAGGTCACTCGGGGAACCTGCGTTGTGGTCCGACGTATTTACAGGTTGTCAGGTATGCGATGCCGTCCAGCAGGGCTTCCATGTCATTGGTGGTGTACATGTTTGCCAGCCAATGAAGCGGATGGTGGCTGTCAAGGTGTTGTTCGTAGGTTGTCCCTTGGAGGACCATGATGGGGCATGCTGGGTGACATTCGATGTAGCTGTTCTCGATGATCCGTCGTGTGGAGGCACAGTGGTTCCATTTCAGTGCGCGTGCGATGTTGGCCACATACGCCATGCCCCCATAGGCAGAGCAGGCCCTGTCGTGTGCGTCCAGAGGGAGGAGTAGTGGTAGCAGGTCCGCCTTCAGACATGCCGGGTTGGAGAGGCATATCTCGACGGGATGCTGGTAGGGACACCTCCGACAGTAGAAGACGGGCATGACGCAGCTGAACAATGTGATGCGGTAAGTCAGTCGGTAACTTACGTTCAGCAGGGACAGGAGATCGCATCCCAATGTATGTATCGTGTTGGTTTGGTACAGCTTGAGCTCTTCGGCGTAGTTGGGTAGGTGTGTTGCGGTTGCCATTTCGCAGCGGTTCGTAGAGGTGGCGTGCTCCGGCTGTGTGTGCAGTCTGCAATGTGCACGCTCCGGGGTTGCTGTGAGCTCTGTGTAGTCGTGGGGAGACAGGACTTGTGTTCTGTTGGCTTGTTTGGAGGACACGGGCCCTCTTCCCACATGCTTCTCAGACAGTTCAAGGTCGGTGCTGTGTGACTCCTTCCAATTAACTTGCATGTGGCCGACATGGGGAGTGTTTTCTTCTTTCTTCCCCGTCCGTTGTGTGCTTCTGTGATATGCACTATCTGCCCTGTGGTCGGTCTCCTCGGCATGTCTGTGTTGGTCTATTCTTGGACAATGGCTGTATTCACCGGCTTCTGTCGTAGGGCTGTGGTTTCGGTGTTGGAATGGAAGGTCATTCAGTGCTGTCTGCTCTCCCTTGTGTGGGCGGCAGGCTGCCTTTCCGCTCTGCGTTGGGCCTTGTGTGTGGATGTAATTCTTGGGCCACCTGTTGTCGGTCCCCGGGCTCTTTGGTGTTCCGTTTTATGTGTCTTGTTCATATGTGCAGGGTGGTATGGGTTTTTCAGTGTGGTACTGGCGTTCCTCTTCCCGAAGGGCCCTGCTTCTCCTAGTTGGTGTTGCTGCCGCTGTGTGCTTCGCCATGTTTGTTACACTGGGGTGTGTCCTGCTGTTGCGTGACTTCACTGACATGTGTGCGTCGGTTGTGTGGCGTTGGGTGTTGTCCGTGACTTGGGCGTTGGGGACATGTCTGTGGCCGGCCTGTCACGTGTCATGTGCGTTCGGGGTGGGGCTGGTGTGTGTGCTGCTTGGTTGTGTCCCTGTGTCTGTGTGCGACGCATGCATGGCGCTGCGGTTGGCCTCTGCGTTGTGCGCATGTGTGGCGGCGTCATCGGCGCTTTGGGGCCGTGACGGGGTGGTTGGTTCCTAGTCCCAGGTGGTGTGTACACATGTGTTCTGCGATGTTAGGATTTGGCCTGTGTGTCATATGTGGATGCAATGGTGGATGTGTAGTGTGCACGCGCTGGTGGGGGGTTGTCCGCTTTTTCCGCCCTTGCACTGTGTGTGCTGTTTGCGTGCACTTGTTGTGTGTGTGCCTACCTGCGTCTCCGCGGTACGTTGCGTCCTTGGTGGTGCATCAGCAGAAGCATGGGAAGGGCCTGCAGTGCTGGATTCATGCCCGGGGTGCCGCTTCGTTGTCCGTGCTCTGCGTCCGTGTTTCCGCCTCTCTTTCACGTGCGGTGTCTCTTGGCCGTGGGAGCCGTTTGTTTGCGGCATCGTAATTTATGCGCCGGGCGGGACGTGTTTCGTCGGACGGTGTGTGTCAGTTAGGCTGCGCCGCTACGTGTGCGGGCGCACTTTGATGGCGGACGGTGTTGCTGGCTTGCCGGCGGTGTTTGGCCTGCTTTTCGCATCGTAATTGTGCGGGCGTGTGGACTGCTGCGTGCCGGCGGTAACTGGTGGTTTTTGCATCCGCCAGCACGGCGGTTGTGCTTCCGCCCGCCATCGTAATGGGCCCCTATATTTTTGCAAACAATATTAATGACTTCGATATTTTAAAAATCGATATTACTTACCTTAAAATCGATGTATTTGACATCGATATTCTTGCTGACGATATTTCCATTTCACGATGTTTTGGGCTCGGAATTTTGGTATGGCGATATTTTTTTTCTCCATATTTTGTCTGAATACCAGATAAAACCATCTGTGCCTCTCCGTGGTATCAACTGCTTGCTGTCTCGAGACTGTATTTTTAACCCTCTAAACAGCAATAGTTCTGGGGACACAAGGGGTGGAGATGATCTATAACCCAAATCAAGCCCTCCAGTTAAGTATGTCAATCTCAGTGGAAGAGGTGGAGGCTGCAATATCACAGGGCACCTGTCTGAAAGCTCCAGGTCCTGACGGATTGCCCCTTGACCTTTTTACAGGTAACCTTATTTTGTGGGCCCCGCATTTAACTAACATTTTGAAAGCAGCGATTATTGACCCACTGCCAACAACATGGAAAGAGGCCCTGGTGGTCCCGGTCTCTAAAAAGGGAGAGAGAAATGACCCAGCCTGTTTTAGGCTAATATCCCTGATTTATGTGACAGTAAAGGTCCTAGGCAGGGTTCTCTTGCCACCACTAGAGGAGTGGTCAGCTGAAAATACGATTCTTTCAAAAAACACAATATCGCTTCAGACTGGGTATGGGCACTACTTAACAATGTCTCAATTTGTCTCTGATTGTCGGCAAGTACGCGCAGTCCACGAAGAGTCTGATTCATTTGGCCTTCATGGACTTATCGAGTGCTTTTGATACTGTCAATAAGGACAAGTTAGGGCAATGTTGGGAGACATGGGAGTAGAAGAAGCTTTAGTTGTCCGAGTAAGTAGGTTACATACAAATACAACGGTCAGGGTAAGATATTGTGGTACGGGGGAGAAAACACATCAAATCGCTTCAACCGAGGGGGACAGTCAGGGCTGTATTCTAGCCCCTTTTTTGTTTCTCATATATATAAATGGACTAGAGGCATATTTATTAGAGAGGAAGTTAGATTTTCCGAGGATAGGCAAAAATGTTGTCCCTTTACTCTCATATGCTGATGATACCGTCCTGCTGGCAAGGACTGCAATGAGTCTCCAGAAATCGCACAATGCTTTTACGGATTTTATGACATCACTTGATTTAAAAGTTAATATTAAGAAATCACACATCATGGTATGTGTTCCCAAGTTTACAAAATCAAAAACTTTTATGATGCAGGAAAAAGAGATAGAAAAAGTCAAAAAATGTTCATATTTGGGTAACCTTTTTAACCGAGTAAAGCAAGACACCGCGGATGCAGTGAGACTGATGCTAGCAGGTACTAGTGGAAATGCGACTTTGCAGCGCATTGCCCTAGAGGGTGGCATGCAGGTACGACGGACTACAGCAGCCACTTGGTATGAGTGACCAACAAGCAAGGTGTTATAGGGTCCCACACTTGCCCTGATGAAGTTGCCGGAATAATAGTAGGCAATGAAACTTGTTGGCCCAGATGGTTATGAATGGCCAAGTAGATGCCGTTTTTAAATGAGGACACTTACTACATTGAATAAATCCTTGTTGCAAGTAAGCGGTACCTCTTTTTAATTGAGGATTGCATCTCCTCTTTTGTGTTGTGTGTGGGATACGGTAGGCACGCAGTGATTTCTTGCACTGACTGTGTCATCCTTTGTCACTCATTTTCTTATAGATTCCTCAGGACAGTGGAATCTCTTCACTTTCACCTTTTCTCTCTTTTTTTCACTTGGAAAGTTACCGATGATGATAAGTGTGGGCATACTGGTAAAACATATGCCAGCAGCTCCCCTTGGTGTTACTACCGTGAGGTACTTCCCATTCTTTCACATATTTTCACAAAGTTATGTGGTGAGACAAAAAATTTTTTTTTGTTTTTTTGTTTGTTGGAAACTGTGGTACATGACATAATTGGATACTAAAGTATGAACAGTAGGACATACAGGCAAGTTGTAATTGTACTGCCGTGTAAGGGGAATTTATACCCCTGGTCCTTGGAATTATAAGATACTGTTCTGAGTAGGTCAGGTCTTTTTTTAAATATAACCTTTTTAACACTCAATTGTCTTGGGACTTCCTGCTGACTTTAAGGGAGCAGCAGACAGTTAGAGCCTCGGATGCGCTTTTGCAGTTTGCTGACAAATTGGGACAGAAACCTGTAAAAGAATTATTAGCCCTTTATAAAGCAAAATGCCTAACCATCGCCACTTACGGGGCAGGAGTTTTGGGGTATAGCAGGAGCAATAAGTTTCAAGTTGCAGAGAATAATTTTATTAGAAGACTGTTGATGGTACCGAAAAGTGCACCCACAAACTTCTGCCACTCTGAATTAGGGCTGGAATATAAAGAGGACCTTGCTGGCCTTGCCCCTCTGTTATTATAAGCAAAGATTTGGGTATCTGAAGATCTAGCCTTCTAAGGAGACATTATCAGGGACTCTCTGGCCATCTTTACTGTTGATAAGATTCCCAGGTTTCATTATTTGAAATGAACACTGCTCGAGATTGGCTTACGGGACTTTTATGAAAATCCCCAGAACATGACCCCAAAAGCCAAAGACAGCATTAAATTGGCCTTTTCTATCAGGGCTAACAATTGTCACCGGCAGTCGCAGGAACATTTTGGAATGCTGTATCCTGTTGGGGTTAGTCAAATGGCTAATCATTTACATTTTTCCTTAGTTTTTAGTATTAACTAACAATATAGATTTTACCTTACAAGGTTTCGGTTAGGCACAGTGCACTTTTTGGCAGCATTTCCATGTCAAGGAGGTTGGGCAGATCAACTCATGCCATGTCCTTGTGACAATTTGTACAAACAAAGCACTTTGCACTTTACTTTATTTTGTGCACTTTACAAAACAACAAGAGCAAGATTTTTGCTGCCAGTATTGAGAAAGCAACGTCCCTGTACATATTAAGAGGGCATGAGATATTTGTATTCATTGGCTTCTATTGACATCTGCACTACGGTTGTGAATTGTATTAGAAAACGCTATGGGCAAGATTGTTAGTGCAATGATGATCTAACCCACTGTTGCACAATGCTTGAACGGGGTCTACAACTAGGGTTATATTGCTGTGTACATGAATTGTCTGAATGCTGGGTTTAAATCATTTTTACAATGACCCTAACTGTCGGAGGATTTTAACAAAACATTGTGATGATGATTGGAATAATTGGGAGATCACCGACTCAAGTTTCATAGTGCAAAATATGTTTCTGTACTGCATAAGACCGAAGGAGTATAATTTTATTTTAGCCTCCGAGAGAGTTCTTGAGCTGCCCTCATCAGAAAATAATATAGAAAGTCCAGGTGACATAGCGGACCCCTTAGGAGCACCTTTTCAAGGTTTCTCTTGTAGAGGTCTTTGTCCTGCTGGTTCTGATCAAACTTTCTGGGGCAGCATATTGTAAATTGATGTATTACGACTGGAGTTTTCTTTTTAATATTTTATACTGTCATTGTTATGCTTTTTATATCTATTAATTTTTATGTATTTAATATGTCTTTGTACTGTGCACTTTTATAGTTCATTGAACCGAAATAAAGTTAATATGACTGACTGACATCATGTAATGTTAGGCTTGTCCCTACATTGACAACGCTGAGAAACTAATCATTATGCAATATTGCTATAATAAGCGCCACACCACCTATTCCAGCCCTCCATTTACTTGCTGGTGCCCTAAACCCATAAAAATTAAGGACGTGCCAAATACATATTTCTTTAGCAAAATTTCATGAAATGCAGTTGCTGTTATTTCAAATTAAAAATCTGTGGAAAAAAAAATGTGAGGCCCTACCTTGTGTTCAAATGTCATGCGAGATGTCGCCAGGATTAAATTTCACTATTCTCGCGAGACATTTTCTGCTCAAACCTGTGGCCCTTTGGAGGAAATTATGCATATTTTTGTTCTGTATGCAAAATCGTGTAAAATTTCACAAAATTCGCATGACTCAAAAAATACAGATTTCACAAGATTTCATGTTTTTCTGAACCATGTTGCTTGGTCTTTATGATGAATACCTTATATATAGCATAGAACTTTCTGGTTTATGATTCGCAAAACAGCTAAAGGAAGATGCGCCTTAATTTTTCAATACAATGCACACAAATAAAGCGCATTACAATGTGGACCCATTTTTAGAACCGTATGTGGCCATTCTTTTACCCTGAAGAACAAGATATTTTAAAAATATGTCTACATTGTGGCTCAGAATCAGTAACTCTATGTAACATAGATCCTGAGACCAAATAGGGGTACGGGGTTGGTGGGGTGTTTAGGCGACCACAGGGAGATGTGCTACCTGAGCTTTTTGGGCAAGATGGTACAGTCCAGAACGAATGTCGCAATTTGGGCTACATATTGGGAATCTGGGGTGGAGACAGGTGCTAAATATTTGGGGGTTTGGGATGCCAGTCACCATTTTGAGTTGCGGCATAGTGGCTGGTAGGGTTTCAGGAGATGCAGGTGAAATAAACTGTTGGCAGAATTTTAGTGTGGAGATATCCTACCTGGGGCGTTGCATTGGTGCAAAAATGGAAGCAAAAGTGGATTTGGCCCTTTGCCTGCTGCAAGAGAAAGGGAGTGAGGCCATCCTGGTGGGGAACTACCTGAATTGTGGTTGGGATCGGCCCACGTGTAGGGCCTCTGACGGATTGGTGGCAGCGGTTTTCACCTGCTTGACTCCACAAGAGAAAGTCAGGAAGGCAGGTGAAGCGGGGGGCACCGAACTGCTGGAGGCATCCGACCAACGGGGGAACATGGCGTGTCCTGGGCGGGCAGATGCGATTACTCAAGGAGGCAAGAGGGGGCAGGGCAAGCCCCATGGTCATCTGGCAGGGGGAGAGAGCTCTGGGATGGAGCGACGGGCTAGGGAGTCGAGGAAAGGTCTGAGAGGACAGCTGGCAATGATAGCCTGGAGAGAGGCTTGGGGGAAGAAAAGGAAGGGCATGCACAGGTGCAGGCCCATGCAAGGGATGATATGGGAGGTGGGCAGACAGCATTTGATTATAAGGGAGTATGGCAGGGGAGAGGGCAGTGGCAGGGGTAGGCAGTGGGGGGGACAGCACTGGAGGAGGCAGAGAGGGATGCAGATGAGGTCCAGATGCAAGGCAAGGGGCCCTGTTAGGGAGAAAACATCTGCTATAGTCGCAGCTAGGCTGGTGTGGAGCGAGGACGAAGGCAGTGATGATTTGGGCAGTGAGCGTGAATCAGAAAGGGCTTGGTCAGTTGGAGGAACAGCACTTAAGCCTGTGAAGGTCTATGGGAGGAAAGTGCAGGACAGGGGAGCTACACCGGCGGCCGGGGAAGGCACTCAGGGAAGGCATTGTGGGGCAAGTGTGAAGGAGGCTGGGGGATGTCTAGGGAGGGTAAGCGGACATAATATCGAGTTTTAAATATCGTTGTGCAATAATATCGGGATTAAAATGTCGAAAGTCAGAAATATCGTTGTATATAATATCGGTCAAGAATATCAATTTCTTGTGTTTTATAAAATATCGTTGTTAAAAATATCGATTTTAAAAATAGGGTCATTAAAAAATATCAATTTTGTTAATGTGAATTTTTTGATATAGTATATATTTTTAAATGTATTAATAATTTTTTATTATTTGTATATGTTTTATATAAAATGTTTTAGGAGCGGGATGTTGGGTTTATAGGGGATAAGGGTGGGGAGTGTTTTAAAAAAAATAATGTAATTTTAATTTTGTTTATTAATATAAATGAAATTTAAAATTGTGTTTTAGGAGCGGGATGTTGGGTTTATAGGGATAAGGGTGGGGAGTGTTTAGAAAATAAAATTTTTACATTTTTAAAAATTTCTTAAAAATATATTGAAAAATATAATTTTTTTAAGGAGTGTGATGTTGTGGTTATAAGGGATAAGGGTGGGGAGTGTTTTAATATAAAACAATTTGAAATTTAAAAACAAAGGGGCCCATTAGGATGGCGGGCGGAAGCACCACCGCCGTGCTGGCGGATGCAAAAAGCACCAGTTACCGTCCGCCCGCCACAGCACACACCCCCGCCCAATTAGGACGCGAAAAGACAGCCAAACACCGCCCGTACGCCAGCGACGCCGTCCGCCATCAAAGTGCGCCCGTTCACGGAGCGGCGCGGCTCAATGGAGACACAACGCCCGACGAAATCACGTACCGCCCGGCGTACAAATTACGATGCCAGAACCAAACAGTTCCTCCGGCTAAGAGACACCGCACGTGAAAGCAAGGCGGAAAACCGAACTCACAGTACGGATATCAAAGAGGCGGACCCCCGAGCATGAATCCAGCACTGCAGGCCCTCCCCATGCTCTACCTGATGCAGCACCCAGGAGTCAACGCACCGCGGCGACGCAGGTAGGCAGACACACAACAGGGGCACGCAAACAGCGCACACAGTGCAAGGGCGGGAAAACTGTATATGGCCCCCACCCCGACACCCCTGCGTGGACACGACACATCCACCACTGCACCCACACATGCGCACAACGCAGAGGCCAACGGCAGCGCAATGCATTCGCCGCACACAAACAACACAGGGTCACAACCAAACACCACACACACCAGCACCACCCAGAACGCACATGTCACGTGACAGCCCTGCCACAGTCATGTCCCCAACCGGCAATTCACTGTTGCCAACCTGACGTCACACAACTGACCCGAACATGTCAGTGACGTCACGCCACATTAGGACACACCCCTGTGTGCAAATACGGCGAAGCACACAGCGGAGGCAACATCACCCAGCAGAATATGGACCCCGTCGGGAAAAGGTACGCCAGTACCACACAGAAACACCGGTGCCACCCTGCACCCAATAACAAGACATGCAATACGTAACATCAAAGATACCGGGGACAGACAACAGGTGGGACCAATTATAACACAAGGCCCAACGTACAGCGGAAAAGCAGCCTGCTGCCCACACACGGGAGAGGAGACAGCACCGAATGACCTTCCATTCCCACTGTGAAACCACATCCCGACTAAACAAGCCGGAGAAAACAGTCATTGCACCAAACAAAGCCCAACACAGGCATGCAGAGGGAAGCGGCCACAGGGCAGATAGTGCATAACACCAAAGAACATTCACAACGGAAAGAAGAAATGATAACACTCCCCTATGTGGTTCACATGCAAGTTATCTGGAAGGAGTCAGACACCACTGACCTTGACCATTCAGAGAAGCATGTGGGATGAGGGCCCGTGTCCTCCGCACAAGCCAACATAACACAAGTCCTGCCTCCCTACGGCCATTACAGAATTCCCAGCAACATCGGAGGTTGCACTCTGCAGACTGCACAGACAGCCGGAGCACGCCACCACAGCGCCCTGCAGCAATATGGCACTTGCACCACACCTACCCAACTACGCCGGACAGATCAAGCTGTACAAACATAACCTGATACAGATATTGGGATGTGACAACCTGGCCTTGCTGAACGTAAGTTACCGACTAACTTACCGCATCGCATTGTTCAGCTGCGTCATCCCCGTCTTCTACTGTCGGAGGTGTCCCTTCTACTATCCTGTGGAGTTATGTCTCTCCAACCCGGCATGTCCAAGGGCGGACCTGCTACAACTATTCCACCCCCTGGATGCCCACGACAGGGCCTGTTCAGCCTATGGGGGCATGGCGTATGTGGCGACTATCGGACCCACACTGCAATGGGACCACTGTGCCTCCACACGACGGATAATGGATTACAGTTACATCGAATGCCATCCAACATGTCCCATCATGCTCCTACAAGGGACAACTCACGACCAACACCTTGACAGCCACCATCCGCTACATTGGCTGGCAACCATGTCCACCACCAATGCCATGGAAGCCCTGCTGGAAGGTATTGCATTCCTGACAACCTGTCAATTTGTCGGGCCCCGTCGCCAGACCCCCAATTGAGCAATGATGTCCCACACCGTACCCATGCTTGGCTTACGCACGGACTAGGCAGTTACCAGTACAACTACTACACCATGCAACCTGCAACTGACACCACAACAACAACTACACTGCCATGACATCTGATACTATTTGGGAAATGCACCCTGTACCTCATCACATCCAGTAACTCTGCATGAACAGGGGGAGGCAGAGGCATGGGATTTGTGTATGGCAACCACATGGACAGAACTGCACGTACAACCATGCCATGATATGGATCCTGCGCCCATGAACATATGCACCGGTCAGTGGACAGCAATCGTCCTGCTGTAGTATGTGAGAGCTGTCACCACACCTCCCACTGAACGTCCGTGCCAGGACCATTGCATGGACACCAAGTGCATCCACCAACAACATGAGCCCAGTGACTGTGACATGGCCAGTACCCACCACATCGCAACAACAAGTGGGACGCCTTTGCATGCACGTAAGCCCATGCCCTGATGTCACCTCCACGCACGTGTGTATGAGTAACCATAGCAGCAAACCTGTAACATGGAACTGAGATGCACTGTGCCCATGATGACAAGCGGACTGGTAAGCTAAATGTATACTGTCTGTGTCAGTCAGCAGCACCACAGTAATCAGCAAATGTACATTAGCACACCAACGGCTAAGCAGTTGTAACTCTGAAGCCCACATCCCACAGTCAACAACTAATCACTGTACCCCTACACCCTATGCTATGTGTAATCATGCTGAGTATATCCTCCACATGCACTTCGCTGCCAGTAGTGTTCACTATACTGCATCACAGAGGACATTAGTCCCAATACATGGCTTGAAGCAACAATGTGTCTCTGCTGATTCATTTCACAAGTACGAATGAGAGAGGATGAGAGTGTGTGAAGTACACGGCAGTCGTGAGATGACCATGTAGTCCACTGTCATTGGATGTCAACGCAAATTAGTAGCACAACTGTGGAAGACACACATGTGTCATGTGAAGCGGGAGTTACGCATGGCTCAGGTGGGTTGGTGTGACGGGTAGGTGCGCACATGCAATGTTGAAACACGCTGTGTTGGTAGGACTCAGGACCAGTACATTGGCGCACTCCTGGGAATCTGTAAAGACCACCTGTCTGGTGACGAATGTGAACTCGTGTGTGCACAACAGGCGGGCACACGAACAATGCTGCATCAAGTGTAGACGTCAGCCCACCCTCCGTGGACATGCCGGATACTGCTGCGCGTCCGGCAGGCCCTTGCCAAGGCACTCACATCCCCTGTCGACCTGGTGTATCCCCAACATTGTCCACTTGCACAGGCAATCCAGGGCACGGGATGGCAGTTGAGCATGGTGGGTGAGAGGTCATGGCGCGCTCATCCTTGTCACATCACGCAGGCAACACATCCACAATGTGTAGTATGGCACAAGTCAAATGGAAGTAGTGGGGGACGCACATATCACAAGCAGCAGTGACGTCACGGAAGGTGGCTCGCACCATCCCACCCATTGACAATACACCCACACACGTTACATGCCATTGCAACAGAGAAGCCAGCGCGTGCACAAGCAGCTCCAAGCTCGCTCCAGAGAGGCCAAAGAGTGAATGTGTGGGGCCATGAGCTCCAGTTGGACGCGGACTGGCCCGCTAGGGCAGCTACAGCCTCTGTGTGTTGCAGGTGGTGTATCCGGACTGCGGAGCCTGTCATGCATTGTCAATGTTGCCCGGGTCTCGAGTCGGGGCACCACGCATGTGGACGGCGTCACGCCACTAATTATACCGTGAGACAGACCACATGTACAAATGGACCCACACATACACTCCTTGGCCTATCTGGGGCGAGCTTGGAGCTGCTTGTGCATGCGCTAGCTTCTCATGTGCAAATGCATATTGGTGTGAGCGAGGGGAGGCCATGAGGACAGTGTAAAAGATAACTGTTTGACTTCCAGTTAGTTTAAGGAATGCCCCTGATGTGGTCAGAAAAAGACATGTCTTGTGTGTATTGCAACTAGTAGATAAGCCGATGACCTACCCATGTCTTGCATGTAGCCCCGCACACCCAACACAGCGTAATGAGTACCAGCACCACATACTTCCCATTCGAAGCACTGACTGGGGGTGACAACCATTGGACAGTCTTGTGTAGTCCACCCACGCGTACATGTGGGCCCTCCATGAACCATGTTACCTGCGGCAAAGTGATGTCATGGGCAATGACGGAAGTGAGCAGAGCTGTCTGCCCCACGCACAGACGGTGCATCAGCTCAACAGACCCAGCACTGAGTGCAGCAGGTGTCACATGTGCAGGGGCAGTTGTGCCTGGTGTGAATGCACATGCACATAGACAGCACATCGAGCAATGTGTAGCCTGCCCACATCTACTGTCCATTGTCAGGCTGACCTAGAAACAGATCACAAGGCAACACATCTGTGTGGGTGTACCCACTGTGACCAACACTGCGCAACCATCAGCGTACTCGCCCTGTGCATGGCCCACCCCGCAACGAAGGTCACATTCAGTGCCACTATCCCTCACACACATCCCTATCACGAGTCATGGTGTGTCCAATCGACAGTGCAGAGTAAGCGCTCATCCGGGGGTCCTGAACAGGAGACACATGTAACCCACTAGGCAGTCTGTGTCGGCACCTACTGGCATTGTGCAGTCAATGTGCAGGCCAGGCCTGCTGGGACTGAGAAGGGCAGCATGGACCCAGCCTGACTTCCACACGACCGACAGGTGCACTGAGACCTGCATTGCCAATTGTCTGTGTCACTGGATGTCTGACATGAAGTTGCCATGTACCACCACTCGGGTGGGACAGACAGGTCAAAGCGCCCGAGAGCTCACATACCCATGCCACCTGCGGCCAGCATGGTGTGCAGTGCATGTCTGTACTCCACAGGCTCTGACTCATAGTGCTGAGGAGCAACGACATGTGTGTCCCCCACATGCACACCCACACCCACTGCAGTTGTCTCTCACACACAACTTTCGCAAGGAATAGCCATGTGCAGTGTGCGTGGAGCACGGAATCCAGGTTCTCCGGCTCCTCGCTAGTGAGTGGACCTGGACATGTCCTCAGCGTCATCCACGTGTAGGTGTAGTGGTGGCAGCAGCAGCTGTCGTCGAGGGGTGCCAGGCTGCAGTGCCAGGTAGCTGTGGTCATGCCTGTCCCACTCACACACATATTACCCCCTGGGGCCGTTTCAGTGGGTACAAGCTGCTGCGATTCGTGTACCATGTCTGGCAGCTGCAATTGCAGACGTTGGCCTGCTCCCAGCTGGCCATGGACGCCTACCTCCACAGTGGAACACGCAGGGTGCAACCGCGAGGGTCATTGGAGTTGGCCGTAAGGGCCTGGGCCATGCCGGGTACAGTCCGCTGATGCCATGTGCACCACACAGTATGATGTACGCAATGCATCTGCAGGTGTGGCCATGATTTGCGTGTGGGTGCAGGTCCACAATGGACAGGGCCACAACATGCCGTGTGCATAGGCTGGGACGGCCAGTGCTCAGCCTCCACATGTATGTAGGAACATCATCATGTACACATTGGCATGGGAGCATGGGATATGCATATGCACACACATGCCATCTTTCACTATGTACATCTGCCACTTGGCACGTGCAATGTTACGTGTCACTTGTGATGTGTAGTTGCAAGCACACAGCCGTGTCGGCATGGGGCTGTCAATGTGTACACCTGTCAATGTTTCTCGAGGTGTGATCCGTACAGTGCTGTACTTAGGGTGCAGTAGGGACATCAATGACTGTCTCATATCCCCTCGTGCCACCGGTCCCACTTGTTTTGGCCGCTCAGCCTGTGTCCATAGCGTTGTTGGTGTGTGCCCTACACACCCAGCCTCGGAAGCAGTGTGATGCACAGCAGCTAGTCATGTTGCCGTGGTGTTGCAGCTTACCGAATATGCAGTCTGTTGCCTTCAGCATGCCTTACAAGTTGTTAATGCCTAACTCCCCATGTGCATGCTCATAGCAATGGTGTGTGTCACTGCCCATTGCTATTGGTAGGGGACCTGTGTAAGTGTATTGTGGCTGTGCTGTCCCTACTTGTCAGCCGTTCTGTCATTCAATTGCCTGCCCAGTCATTTATGTTCTGTGTATGTGAATATGCCATGTAGCGTGTTGCTTTGACATGTGTACACTTCCATCTTTCCTAGGCGGAGACCAAACATTCATCGCCCCTACCAATTGCTGTCAGACATGGTGGATGTTGAGGTCATCCGCAAATATCGTCTGGACCGACCCACCCTGCATCGTCTATGTGCCTTGTTGGAACCCCACCTCCGTCCTCGCAGGGTGTATCCAACTGCATTCACCCCCACGGCTAAGGTGATGGCTGCATTGCATTTCTTCGCCACTGGGTCATTCCAGCACACAGTGGGCAGTGGAGGTGGGATGTCCCAACCCATGTTCAGCATGGTGCTCAGGGATGTACTGTCAGCCATGATGCTGTACAGGAACAGATACATCCGCTTCCCCAGGGCTCGTGAATTGGCGGCAGTGAAGGGTGCATTCTATGCTCTTGGACGAATCCCCCACGTCGTTGGTGCAATAGACTGCACCCATGTTGGCCTTGTTGCACCACAGGCCACCGAGCACCTCTACCGCAACCGGAAGCACACGCACTCCCTGAATGTGCAAGTGGTGTGCCTTGCGGACATGGTGATCACACACGTGTGTGCGAAATTCCCAGGATCGGCCCATGACGCGCACATCATGCGCAACAGCATCCTACCACGTCTGATGACCAATCTGCAATCGGACCGTGGCTGGATTGTTGGTGAGTATGTGGAGTAGTGTAGCGTGCTGGCTGTGCGATGCTGTCTTGTGTCCAGTTGGAATTGCAACGGTTCTCTGTGTCCCTCACACCCAGGTGACTCTGCTTACCCGAATGGACCCTGGCTGCTCAGCCCATTACGACGTCCTGGGAGCCCAGCAGATGTACGCTACAATGAGGCACATGGGAGGACCAGACGTGTGGTTGAGCGGACCTTTGGCCTCCTCAATCAATCAATCAATCAATCACGGCATTTATAGAGCGCGCTACTCACCCGGGAGGGTCTCAAGGCGCTGGGGGAGGGGGTAAGTTACTGCTCGAACAGCCAGGTCTTGAGCTGCTTCCTGAAGGAGAGATGGTCCTGGGTTCGCCGAAGGTGAGTGGGGAGGGAGTTCCAGGTCTTGGCTGCCAGGTAGGAGAAGGATCTTCCTCCGGCGGTGGTTCTGCGGATGCGTGGTACGGTGGCGAGGGCGTGGCTGGTTGATCGTAGCTGGCGTGTGGGCGTGTAGAAGGTCATGCGGTCGTTGAGGTACTTTGGGCCCAGGTCGTGGAGGGCCTTGTGTGCGTGGGTGAGGAGTCTGAACGTTATTCTCTTGCTGACGGGGAGCCAGTGCAGGTCTTTCAGGTGTCCGGTGATGTGGCTGTGTCGGGGGATGTCCAGGATGAGTCGTGCGGAGGCGTTCTGGATGCGCTGGAGTCTTTTTTGAAGTTTGGCTGTGGTTCCGGCGTAGAGGGTGTTCCCATAGTCCAGTCGGCTGGTGACGAGTGCCTGGGTGACGGTCTTCCTGGTTTCAGTGGGGATCCATCTGAAGATCTTGCGGAGCATGCGCAGGGTGTTGAAGCATGAAGATGAAACGGCGTTGACTTGTCTGGTCATCGACAGGGAGGAGTCCAGGATGAAGCCCAGGTTGCGTGCGTGGTCCGTTGGCTTGGGCGCGGTGCCCAGGGCCGGGGGCCACCAGGAGTCGTCCCAGGCGGAGGGTGATGAGCCCAGGATGAGGACTTCCGTCTTGTCTGAGTTCAGTTTAAGGCGGCTGTTCCTCATCCAGTCGGCGACGTCTCTCATCCCGTCGTGTAGGTTGGCTCTGGCGGTGGTGGGGTCGTTGGTGAGGGAGAGGATCAGTTGGGTGTCGTCGGCGTAGGAGATGATGTTGAGGTTGTGTCGGCGTGCGATGGCTGCGAGGGGGCTCATGTAGACGTTGAAGAGGGTTGGGCTGAGTGAGGATCCCTGTGGAACGCCGCAGATGACTTCGGTGGCTTCGGATCTGAACGGGGGAGGCGGACTCTCTGGGTTCTTCCGGCGAGGAACGAGGTGATCCATTCCAGTGCTTTCTCTTGGATTCCGATGTTGCTGAGGCGCTTCACTAGGGTGCGGTGGCAGACGGTGTCGAACGCCGCGGAGACGTCCAAGAGGATGAGGGCAGCTGTTTCCCCGTTGTCGGTTAGGGTTCTGATGTCGTCGGTGGCTGCGATAAGGGCGGTCTCGGTGCTGTGGTTGGCCCGAAACCCGGACTGCGAGGGGTCGAGGGATCCATTCGTCTCGAGGAAGGCGGCAAGCTGTCTGTTGACGGTCTTCTCGATGACTTTGGCCGGAAACGGAAGGAGCGAGATGGGACGGTAGTTTTTAAGGTCGGTGGGGTCCGCCGTTGGTTTCTTCAGGAGGGCGGTAAGCTCGGCGTGCTTCCAGCTCTCCGGGAAGGTGGCGGTGTGGAAGGAGGAGTTGATGATGTCCCGGAGATGGGGTGCGATGGTGGCGTCGGCTTTGTTGAAGACGTGGTGTGGGCAGGGGTCGGTTGGTGATCCGGAGTGGATGGAGTTCATCGTGCGGGTGGTGTCTTCGGTGCTGATCGGGGTCCAGTTGCAGAGGGTGGTGGTGGCGGGCGTTGGTTCGGCGGTAGGGTGCGTTGTTTGTGCGTCGAAGCTGTTATGTATGTCGGTGATCTTGCGGTGGAAGAACGCGGAGAGTGAGTTGCAGAGGTCTTGCGAGGGGGTGATGTCGTTGTTTCCGGCGCTGGGGTTGGAGAACTCTTTGACGATGCTGAAAAGTTCCTTGCTGTCATGGGCGTTGTTGTCCAGTCGTTCTTTGAGTGCCGACTTCTTGGTGGCACGGATCAGCTGGTGGTGTTTGCGGGTGGCGTGCTTGAGGGCGGTCCTGTTGTCTGTGGTCTGGTCGAGTCGCCAGGTTTTCTCGAGAGTGCGGCAGTTCTTCTTGGATTCCTTGAGTTCGTTGGTGAACCAAGGGGTTTTCTTGCTTCCGGGTCTGCTGGGAGGGTTTTTAGTGGTGCGAGGTCGTCGGCGCAGGCGGTCAGCCACTTGGCGAGGTTGCTGGCTGCTTCGTTTGGGTCCGTTGTGTTGGTGGGTGTGTTCTGGCTGAGGGAGGCGATGAGCTGCTCGGCGGTGATCTTGCTCCAGCTCCGGCGGGAGCCTGTTGCGGGTGGTGGTGGGTCGTAGTCTTTCTGAAGCTGAAGTGGACGCAGCTGTGGTCGGTCCAGTGGAGTCCGGTGGCGTGGCTGAAGGAGATGTGCTTGCTGGACGAGAAGACGGGGTCAAGCGTGTGGCCGGCGTAGTGGGTGGGCGTGTTCACCAGTTGCTTGAGTCCGAGGTTGGCGAGGTTGTCCAGCAGGGCGGTGGTGTTTCTGTCGTTGTTGTTCTCCAGGTGGAAGTTGAGGTCCCCTAGGAGGATGTAGTCGGCGGAGGGCATGGCGTGCGGGCTGATGAAGTCTGCGATGTCTTCGCTGAATAGTGTGCGTGGTCCCGGGGGTCTGTAGATGAGGGTGCCTCGGAGGGTGGTCTTGGGGTCAGTGTGTATCTGGAAGTGTAGGTGTTCGGCGGCGGTGAAGGTCTCGTCGGAGTTAGTCGAGATGCGGATGGTGTTCTTGTGTACGATGGCGATGCCTCCTCCCGTCTGGTTGACGCGGTCCTTCCGGGTGATCTTGTATCCGTCCGGGATGGCTATGGCGATGTCGGGCGCTGAGGAGGCGTTCATCCAGGTTTCGGTGAGGAAGGCGATGTCCGGTGCTGTTGCGTCGAGCAGGTCCCAGAGTTCCACGGCGTGCCTGTGGACGGAGCGGGTGTTCAGCAGGATGCATTTCAGGTGGTTGCTGCTGGTGCTCGACTTGGCGGAGGTGGTGCACGTCCGGGGGCAGGTGAATCGGCAGGTTTGGCAGGTGAAGGGTCCGTGGGTGCGTCTCGGTGAGGCTCGGTAGCAGGCAGGGTTCCGGCCGGCATTGAGTGCGGTGAGTGTGGCGGCGTCGTAGGTCCGTCGAGTGGTGATGCATCGGTGGGATCCAGGGGTTCTGGCGCTGGGCGCGGTCCAGTCGCGGACGGGCGCAGACAGGCTTGCCTTAGGTGCGCCTTAGGCGCGCCAGCGGCGCGCCCGCTGCGCACGTCCGCTGCGCGGCCGCGCAGCGGCCGCCATTTATGGGGAGGTGGGAGGGAGGAGCAGCTGGGAGGCGGGAGGCAGGGGCAGCGAATGGGCGGTCAGGGGCGGGGCCGCAGGGACGCAGCGGCGGGAATGGCGAGAGGCAGCGGGGGCACAGAAAGGAAAACAGGGGAGAGAGCAGACAAAATCACGGGCACAGCGACAATGGGGCAGCGAGGGGCACAAAAAGGAAAACAGGGGAGAGAGCAGACAAAATCACGGGCACAGCGACAATGGGGCAGCGAGGGGCACAAAAAGGAAAACAGGGGAGAGAGCAGACAAAATCACGGGCACAGCGACAATGGGGCAGCGAGGGGCACAAAAAGGAAAACAGGGGAGAAAGCAGATAAAATCACGGGCACAGCGACAATGGGGCAGCGAGGGGCACAGAAAGGAAAGGGGAGAGAGCAGACAAAATCACGGGCACAACGACAATGGGGCAGCGAGGGGCACAGAAAGGAAAACAGGGGAGAGAGCAGACAAAATCACGGGCACAGCGACAATGGGGCAGCGAGGGGCACAAAAAGGAAAACAGGGGAGAAAGCAGATAAAATCACGGGCACAGCGACAATGGGGCAGCGAGGGGCACAGAAAGGAAAGGGGAGAGAGCAGACAAAATCACGGGCACAACGACAATGGGGCAGCGAGGGGCACAGAAAGGAAAACAGGGAGAGAGCAGACAAAATCACGGGCACAGCGACAATGGGGCAGCGAGGGGCACAAAAGGAAAACAGGGGAGAAAGCAGATAAAATCACGGGCACAGCGACAATGGGGCAGCGAGGGGCACAAAAAGGAAAACAGGGGAGAGAGCAGACAAAATCACGGGCACAGCGACAATGGGGCAGCGAGGGGCACAAAAAGGAAAACAGGGGAGAAAGCAGACAGAATCACGGGCACAACGACAATGGGGCAGCGAGGGGCACAGAAAGGAAAAGGGAGACAGGCAGAAAAAAACGGGCACCGGGGCCACAAGCGGAGGGCGATCTTACCTGCAGAAGCAGCGGGCAGACAACACAGGCGGAGCTGTGTGGTGGGGGAGCGACCTACCTGGCAAGGTCAAGTCCAGGTTCAGATGCCTTGACCGCACCGGGGGCGCACTGGCATACTCCCCACAGAAGGTGTGCCAGATAATTGTGGCTTGCTGCATGCTGCACAATCTGGCGATCCGCAAGCAGATCCCCTAATTGTGGATGACGGAGATCAACCAGGGCCCCAGCCTGCAGACCTGGACAGCTCCAGTGAAGAGGACAGTGGAGAGGATGAAGCTGTGAATGTGCATCAGCAGCTCATCGCCCGCTACTTCACTTGACGGTGAGTGACCATGTACGACGGCTGATGTAGCTGTAGTTGTGCAGGTGTATGTGTGCTCTGTTACGGGGGCCTTTTGTTCACTGAGTGCTGTGTGTCAATGGTCCATGTCCAGGTTGGTATGCCACTGACAGTGGCTGTAGCATTGTGCCCTGTTGCTCTGTGAGATGTGTGTGCATTGCTTGTAGTTGGTGACAAGTACTGTATGATGAGTGTGTGACACACTCATTGAATGTACTCTTGTTCTGTTTTTCACCCCTAGGTCCCTGCAGCCTCTCCTGTCCCATCGACATGCCACACAGCAGATGCATTTCTGCTCATGGTGGCGATTGCACATCGTGGAATAAACCCAGGACACATTAAGCCGATTGTGAACAAGGTGTATTTATTAACAGCGGTGACATGTGATTGTGTGCAAGGTGATGACAAATGTGGTGCATGCTGTGACAATGAGTTGACGGTCATGGCTGCGTGATGGTCAAGGTGTACCCATGGAGTTCTATGTCCACAGTCCAACAGACACATGCCATTCACATGGCAGTGTGGGGTAGGATCGTATTCCATGTCAATGCAGTAGGTGGTCAAGGTGGCTGGCTGACTCACTGGCGTTTGGTGCGGGCGAAGTCCTCTCTGGACACCTGTTTCCTCTTCGGACGGCCCCTTCCACGTTTGGTAGGGGGTGTTGATGTTCCGCTGGTGGTGGCTGAGGAGTGCTCACTCGCTGTGGACGCAGGGGAACGCGAGGCTGCACGAGCCTGCGCCATAGCAGGTGGTGGCGGAGGTGGTGTTGCTGGCCTTGCTTGTGCCCTCCCCCCCACCACCAGCTGGCCCATGAGGGCCGCGATTTGGGCCATATGGGCGTCCATGGACCTCAACACCGCAAGGACCTCCCGCGTGTCGCTTGCCGACCTGGCCCATTCGCCTTGGGCCTCTTCATAGGCCCCAAGGACTCTGTCGATTGGCGGCAGGGCTTGGCTCCCAGGCACAGTTGGCGTTGGCCTGACCCTGCTCCTCCTACCAGTACTGCTGCCACCGACCTGCCCACTAGCCACATTGCTCACCACGGTCCTCGCTCTGGCTCCCAGGGTGGAGCTCGACGGCCGTGCCGACCCTTGCACAGGTGCTGTGGCGAGGGATGGCGTGGTGGTGGTGGTTGCGGCGGTGGTGGTGGTTGCGGCGGTGGTGGTGGCCGCAACGGCCATGGCAGCAGGGGTCTGTGACTGGTCAGCAGCCCTGGGTGATGGGTTGGTAGGCAGGAGGGGCCCTGGGGAGCGGTTGTGCCCTGCCACTCCAGATGGGCCTGCTGGGTGGTCCGTGTCCGGAGAGGTGTCCAGCTCCTCTACATCCGTGAGTCCGGGTCGGGGGCTTGCAGACTGGCTGTGGTGGCTGCTGTCACCCTCTCCAGCATCCAGCAGTTCGGCACCTGTGGGGAGGATGAGATGGGTCATTGTGTTGCACCTAGCAAAGTATGTATTGGTTGTCTGACATTCACAGTTCGTGCACTGTCGTGCACAGGTTTCCCAGTGGCGTGTGTGGATGTACGATGTGTGTATGCGTGGGCTAGGCAATGGGTCTGTGTGATGTGGACATGTGGCATGGGACGGATTAGCAATGCCGATGGGTGTGTGTTGCTATGCTCCTACATTTTGTGGCTCGTGTGTATGCGTGCTCCAGGGCCATCGGCGATGTTGGGTTGAACAATGGTTTAGGGGAGGGATGGTACGCTTAGGTACGCTGATGCCAGAAGGGGGTACAGCCCCTAAACGCTCTTGGGTTGAGATATGCTTTTGGGGTACATGCTGTGGGTGATGGGTGCAGAACGTGACATGTGTTCTGGCAACGTGACAGTGCATGGACAAAGGTGTGTGTCTGTCTCACATGGCCGGAATATCTGCTGACTGTTATCATTCATGGTCATCACATTGGTAGCAATGTTGTGAGTTCGTGCTTGTTGTGTGCCACACGTCGTATTGAAGATGGGCCAATTCCTTTGTGTGCGCGCTGCCCTGGTACATGTGCATCAGTGCTGTGCTCTTGGGGTGTTGACTATGTTATGTGTGTCGTTACTCGCAGTGTGACGTGCGCTTCGGTCACTGCAGGCACTTGATTTGTCATGGGCAGGTATCTTTGCATGTCTACTGGATGTGGTCCAGCTGTTCGGATGTCATACCTATCATGACATTGTGGCTGTGAGATGAGATGGATGATATGTTGAATGTGCATTGTGTGCCTGTGTGTTTCATGGGTCCGGTTGTCTTTGTGTGCAATATTGTGGTTCCAAGCTGTTACTTCTAGTACGTTGTTGTACGATGTGTGGGTGACAGGCAGTGAGGACTACATGGACAGGACTTCGATGGTGTTGCTGATGTGTGTGATGGGTGGCACAGTACCTGCCGTGTGGGTCTGTGCTCCAGTGGGACTTGTACATGCAGACGTGGCTCCTTAGGTGTTGCTGTATCTGTGATAGGTCATGTGGGGTTTGACTCTGTCGAACATGTCCGTGTGCACATTCGTCTCATGATTGTGACTGGGAGCAGTGCTGCGTGTTCCTCTGCTACGTGTCATGTCCCATGTGTCAGTCGTAGTACAGTCCTCATGCCTACAGACGCCCCGCCCTGTACAGTTTCCCACCTACAGGTTGTTTCTGAGTGCGCAATGCAATGGATGCCACATGGTACTGGGAGGAGGGGTGCTTCACCTTGCTGGTCTGTGGTAGTGGGGGCCTGGTGGGTGTTTAACTTCAGCTGTCCCCCTCCGACTCACTGTCTTTGTGTTCAGGCTACTTACCTGTTCATTGTCGGTCAGTGCAGCTATGGCAGACACATGGATGTGGGGTGTGCTCCACCTTGCTGGTCTGTGGTAGTGGGGGCCTGGTGGGTGTTTAACTTCAGCTGTCCCCCCTCCGACTCACTGTCTTTGTGTTCCGGCTACTTACCTGTTCATTGTCAGTCAGTGCAGCTATGGCGGACACATGGATATGGGTGTGGGGAGTGGTCATTCTGGCGTATCTGGAGTACAAGGGGACCTGGTGGTAGTTGCGGTGCTGGCTGACTGTACACATGCCCCCATGGTTTTGTTAGTTGGTAGCTTTGGGCTGAGTGTGTATGAGTGTCTGTTGCATGTGTGGGTGATGTCTTGTGTATTGTGTGCTGGACATGGGGGTGTTTGTCCCTAGGAGCTATGGCATGGTGGTGGTGCATGTGAGTACATAGCGGTGTGCTGGTATACGTTTGTTTGTACTTACCAGCCTCCACTCCCCTGGTAATCCGGTGAGGATCTCCGGATGTATGATCACTCGCACCTTCTCCTCCCACGCCTTGTAGGTCTTGAATAGCGCGGATTCCCTCCGCCAGTCCTGGCAGCCAGCTCTTGATTTTTGCTCTCCTTCTTCTTGACCACGCTTTTGAGGTCGTTCCACCTTTTGTTAATTTCTCCTCTGTTGCGTGGAACGTTCCCGACTGCATTTACCTGGTCTACGATCCTGTTCCACAACCGGTTTCTGGTGGATAGTGGTGTCTGTTGGACTTGGTTGCCATAGATTTGTGGGTGCACCTTGACGATCTCGTCGACCATGACCGTCAGCTCGGTGGAAGTGAACTTGGGCATTCTGTGTGATGCCATGGTGTGTGTTTTGGTGTTTGTGGTGCTGGTGCGGTGTGTGGTGTGTGATGTGCAGGGGGTTTGTGGGTCAGGTGTTTGGTGGTGGTGGTGATGGGTGTGATAGGTGCGTGTCTGTGGTGTGCTGCTGTCCTTTCTGTCTCGCTGTGTTGTGTGCTTTCGTCCTCAGTTTGTAATGTTGCAGGGGGTTGTGGTCTGTGGAGGGGCTGGTTTTGTACTTACCTATGTGCGTGTGTCATGGTGGTCTGTTGTTTTCAGGTGTGTTGTGGCTGGTTTCTGGGATTTGTAGTTGATTTGTATGTCCGGGGGTGTTTCAGGGATGTGTACTGTGTTTGGGTTTTTGTGCGTGGGTTGCTGTGTGGACTTGTTAGCCATGTTGTGTGTGTTTGTTTTCGTCAGCGGATGGTTTCTGTGCATGGAGGTGGCCGCCAGGGCTTCCGCCGTGTCCATTTTCGTCACTGTTGTTTGCGCTGGCGGGCGGTGTATTTGTGGATTTCCCGCGCTCATGTCGGTACGATCCTAATTTGACGGGCGGTGTCTCGGTCGTCAGGGCGGGCGGTTTTGGCTTTTCGTGCGTCTTTCCGTCCGTGGCGGGCGGATGGACTTGGAATCGGACATGGGCGGGCGGTTTTTTCTGTTTATTTTCCGCCTCCGGCGGTTTTCGGTTCGCGGCATCGTAATTGCTCGGTCGGTATTCAGAGGATGTAGGCGGGCGGATTTTCGCCACTGTGGTTGATGGCGTATTTTTATCCACCCGACATCGTAATGGACACCAAATTTTTTAATTAATTATATAATTTTAAAGTTCTAAAATAAAATTTTAATATATTTGAAAAAAGTTTAATTTTTTGAAAAAAATGTAAAAATTGTTGAGATATTTTGTGAAATTTGTAAATAATTTAGTTGAGTAAAGTTTTATTTTAAAAAATTAAAATTGAGAAATTTAAAACAAAATATTTAAAAAATTAAATAATAATATTTTTGATTATGATATGGAATTAATTACAAAAATTACATTTTTTATAAGTTATTATAAATGGGAATATGTAAATATATGTATAATGTGTATTATTTTATATGTTTATATGTAATTGTTTTGGCAATATTACATTTATAAAATATATTTTTGTATACTTTTCTTGAGTTAATATAGTTTGGGGTGGGAGTTGCAAATTATATATGTTTATTGTTGAGCACCTTCCCTGAGTTAATGTAGTTTGGAGTGGGAATAGTAAATTATATATGTTTAGTTTATAGCACCTTCCCTGAGTTAATACAGTTTGGAGTGGGAATAGTAAATTATATATGTTTATTGTCCAGCACCTTCTCTGACTTTTTCTAGTTTGGAGTGGGAATAGTAAATTAAATAAGTTTACTATCCAGCACCTGCCCTGAGTTAATATAGTTTGGGGTGGGAATAATACATTTTATATGTTTATTGTCCAGCACCTTCCCTGACTTTTTCTAGTTTGGAGTGGGGATAGTAAATTATATATGTTTAGTATCCAGCACCTTCCCTGAGTTAATGTAGTTTGGAGTGGGAATAATAAATTATATATGTTTAGTGTCCAGCACCTTCCCTGAGTTAATTTAGTTTGGAGTGGGAATAGCAAATAATATATGTTTAGTGTCCAGCTCCTTCCCTGACTTTTTCTAGCTTGGAGTGGGAATAGTAAATTATATATGTTTACTATCCAATGCCTTCCCTGACTTTTTCAAGTTTGAAGTGGGAATAGTAAAATATATATGTTTAGTGTCCAGTGTCTTCCCTGAGTTAATACAGTTTGGAGTGGGAATAGTAAATTATATATGTTTAGTGTCCAGCACCTTCTCTGACTTAATGTAGTTTGGAGTGGGAATAGTACATTATATATGTTTAGTGTCCAGCACCCAACCTGAGTTGATAAAGTTTTGAGTGGGAATAGATAATTATATATGTTTAGTGTACAGCACCTTCCCAGACTTTTTCTAGTTTGGAGTGGGAATAGTAAATTATATATGTTTACTATCCAACGCCTTTCTTGACTTTTTCAAGTTTGGAGTGGGAATAATAAATTATATATGTTTAGTGTCCAGCGCCTTCCCTGAGTAAATACAGTTTGGAGTGTGAATAGTACATTATATATGTTTAGTGTCCAGCACCTTCCCTGAGTTGATATAGTTTGGAGTGGGAATAGTAAATTATATATGTTTAGTGTCCAGCACCTTCCATGACTTTATGTAGTTTGGAGTGGGAATAGTAAATTCTATATGTTTAGTGTCCAGCACCTTCCCTGACTTTTTGTAGTTTGGAGTGGGAATTGTAAATTATATATGTTTACTATCCAACGCCTTCCCTGACTTTTTCAAGTTTGGAGTGGGAATAGTAAATTATATATGTTTACTATCCAACGCCTTTCTTGACTTTTTCAAGTTTGGAGTGGGAATAATAAATTATATATGTTTAGTGTCCAGCGCCTTCCCTGAGTTAATACAGTTTGGAGTGTGAATAGTACATTATATATGTTTAGTGTCCAGCACCTTCCCTGAGTTGATATAGTTTGGAGTGGGAATAGTAAATTATATATGTTTAGTGTCCAGCACCTTCCATGACTTTATGTAGTTTGGAGTGGGAATAGTAAATTCTATATGTTTAGTGTCCAGCACCTTCCCTGACTTTTTGTAGTTTGGAGTGGGAATTGTAAATTATATATGTTTACTATCCAACGCCTTCCCTGACTTTTTCAAGTTTGGAGTGGGAATAGTAAAATATATATGTTTAGTGTCCAGTGCCTTCCCGGAGTTAATACAGTTTGGAGTGGGAATAGTAAATTATATATGTTTAGTGTCCAGCACCTTCCCTGACTTTTTCTACTGTTGAATGGGAATAGTAAATTATATATGTTTACTATCCAACGCCTTCACTGACTTTTTCAAGTTTGGAGTGGGGATAGTAAATTATATATGTTTAGTGTCCAGCGCCTTCTCTGAGTCAATACAGTTTGGAGTGGGGATAGTAAATTATATATGTTGAGGGGTCGATTCCGATCTCGGCCGGAAGCGCACCTAACAGTATTCGTCCGGAAAAAAACCCAGCCGATTGCGTGTTTCCCGACCGATTCGAACACTCGTCCGGACGAACAAGTACGATGCGTATAACAACCCAGTTTCCGAGCGAGCCGTACTTACCCAATCCAGCTCCTGTTCCCCGCCCGAGCTGGATCCGTAAACGCCGAATCGAGTCGTACGGAAGCAAATACACAGCACCTTCCGGCCGGACGAGTACGATGCGCACTCCGTACGCGCCGAACCCGTCGCTACGTCCGGGACGTTTGAGCATCCGGGTGAGCCGTACATAAGCTCCGTTTCGCGCCACAAGACGATCCACGGCTATGAGACGAACAAGCCTGCTACGAGTACGACTCGAAGACACGAGAAACCCGAACGAGACGATCCAAGCATGAATCCCATTGCGCAGGTCCTACCAATACTCTACATCTATTACCGGGACCGGCACGGACGCGTACGGCGCAGACGGTAAGTCAAACACCAACAATACAAACAAACGACACGTACCCGAAATATGTCACACACACATAGGGATGCACAAATGACGTACACTAGCAACAGCAGAACCATAGGGGTTGGATGGCCATCACCAATGCCTTACACACCCATAGGGGGATGGATGCCTACCACCAACACCACCCTACCACCACCCCTACTCAGGGGGGGCTGGATGCCTACCACTACCACCACCCCTACTCAGGGGGGCCTGGATGCCAACCACTACCACCACCCCTACTCATAGGGGGCTGGATGCCCATCACTACTACCATCCCAACTCAGAGGGGGCTGGATGCCCATCACTACTACCATCCCAACTCAGAGGGGGCTGGATGCCCATCACTACTACCATCCCCACTCATAGGGGGATGGATGCCTGTCACTACTACCATCCCCACCCTTAGGGGGATGGATGCCCACCACTACCACCACCCCTACTCAGGGGGGGCTGGATGCCTACCACTACCACCACCCCTACTCAGGAGGGCCTGGATGCCTGTCACTACTACCATCCCCACCCTCAGGGGGCTGGATGCCTACCACTACCACCACCCCTACTCAGGGGGGGCTGGATGCCTGCCACTACCACCACCCCACTCAGGGGGGGCTGGATGCCTACCACTACCACCACCCCACTCAGGGGGGGCTAGATGCCTGTCACTACTACCATCCCCACCCTTAGGGGGATGGATGCCTGCCACTACCACCACCCCACTCAGGGGGGGCTGGATGCCTGTCACTACTACCATCCCCACCCTTAGGGGGATGGATGCCTACCACTACCACCACCACTACTCAGGGGGCCTGGATGCCTGCCACTACCACCACCCCTACTCAGGGGGCCTGGATGCCCATCACTACTACCATCCCCACTCATAGGGGCTGGATGCCCATCACTACTACCATCCCCACTCATAGGGGCTGGATTCCCATCACTACTACCATCCCCACCCTTAGGGGGATGGATGCCTGCCACTACCACCACCCCACTCAGGGGGCTGGATGCCTGTCACTACTACCATCCCCACCCTTAGGGGATGGATGCCTACCACTACCGCCACCCCTACTCAGGGGGACTGGATGCCTACCACTACCACCACCCCTACTCAGGGGGCCTGGATGCCTACCACTACCACCACCCCTACTCATAGGGGCTGGATGCCCATCACTACTACCATCCCCACTCATAGGGGCTGGATGCCCATCACTACTACCATCCCCAATCATAGGGGGCTGGATGCCCATCACTACTACCATCCCCACCCTTAGGGGGATGGATGCCTGCCACTAACACCACCCCACTCAGGGGGGGCTGGATGCCTGTCACTACTACCATCCCCACCCTTAGGGGGATGGATGCCTACCACTACCACCACCCCTACTCAGGGGGGCTGGATGCCTGCCACTACCTCCACCCCTACTCATAGGATGAGTAATGCATGACACAACCAGCATACTCCCACATAAGGAATGTCTGAAAATTACATCCCCCCCCAACACCATGACAAGCGTGTGTAGTCTGTGACAAATGCCTACAACACTGAACATGACATTGAACATACAATGTGACCCCCTAGCACATGTGTCACACATAAATGTGTGTGGCCTCCACAGTGCAAGCCGACCATGGCCACTGTGGCAATGGGGTTGAACACCCCATCACCACAGTGACCAAAAGGTAAGTGTGGGATCCATAGCTGATGCACCTTTTGAACAGTGTGGCAATGGGGCCCAAAGCCCCATCACCACAGTGACCAAAAGGTAAGTGTGGGGTCCATAGCTGATGCACCTTTTGAACAGTGTGGCAATGGGGCCCAAAGCCCCATCACCACAGTGACCAAAAGGTAGGTGTGGGGTCCATAGCTGATGCACCTTTTGAACAGTGTGGCAATGGGGCCCAAAGCCCCATCACCACAGTGACCAAAAGGTAGGTGTGTGGTCCATAGCTGATACACCTTTTGAACAGTGTGGCAATGGGGCCCAAAGCCCCATCACCACAGTGACCAAAAGGTAGGTGTGGGGTCCATAGCTGATGCACCTTTTGAACAGTGTGGCAATGGGGCCCAAAGCCCCATCACCACAGTGACCAAAAGGTAGGTGTGGGGTCCATAGCTGATGCACCTTTTGAACAGTGTGGCAATGGGGCCCAAAGCCCCATCAACACAGTGACCAAAAGGTAGGTGTGGGGTCCATAGCTGATGCACATTTTGAACAGTGTGGCAATGGGGTCCAAAGCACCATCACCACAGTGACCAAAAGGGAAGTGTAGTCAGGGTAAAAGCTGCCAAAGCCAAACTGCATGGATGATTCCTGGTCACACAACAACAAACACATCAGTGGCATAGTAGTGCTTGTGTCCCATAGCACATAGATTGGGTGAGGCAAACAGTGCAGTGCAAATAAAACATACCTTTGGCCATGTGCATACAAACATCACCCATGGGGGCTCACATTGTTAACATTCACAAATAACACAATGACAGAAGTGACCATCATAATGCAGACCCACATATCTGCACCAATGGACACACAAATGTAGATATCCTGAGGAGACTGTAGATGTCAGGTGAACAAATACCATACCATGGCAGCAATGGGACATACAAACCATGATTATTGTGCTGACTGAAGACCTAGGAGTCCCAGGGACAGCAGGGGAAAGCCACCAAACAACATACAGCCAATGGCACACTCAAGATATGCCAATGCAGTGGTGCAAATACACAAACACAAACAGGCAGCCTCACACTGCATATCAAACACAACAGGTGATGGGGGTGTGTGCCAGTGTCCCCAGGCAACCACACAACACATGAGGAGGCCTGAATTCCAATTACACAGATGTGTATACAGTGCCATACAAAAGTAACTCATGGATCGGATTCCCCTATGTGGGCAAAGAGGCATTGTTAGATGAGAGGGAGCCCAAATTACACATGTCACACAAGCTAGTAGGAACAGCAACTAACACAGCAAGAGACAGACCCACCACAGCACTACCCCCAGGGACCCCACATTGTGGTGACACAAGTCTGCATGATAATCCCTATGTGATGACAAAGGTAGATGTCATTCACACTGTGAACCACATCCATGTGTCCTGAGCAACAAACTACCATCACACCTACACAAGCACAAATCAAACAGCACGGCCTGCCAGCCATGGCCAATATGGAGGTAGGGGTCTAGCCGTGCAACAACTCACATTTGCACACACTCAACACCACACACCTTGATCTCCACCAATGTGCAGCAGTGAAGCTCACATGGACTGGTGACATTGCACATGCACCCATGACAATCCCAGGGGTGGTGGTGGGAACTAAGGTGCAGAAACCCATCACACATGGCCAGTCAACAAGACTCGTGAATGTCTGACACACTGCACACTACGCGGAACATGGGCATGACGTGAAATCCACCACAATCAATGGGATCCTGGCCATAGTCACACACCAATGAAGAAGACAAGGTGACACACAAAGAACACACGTACACAACTTCCAACATTGCAGCTCTGACCCTGAGGAGTGGCAGCAGTCACACACACAACGTGTCACAATCACTGAAAGCTACCACAGACTGTAAATTACATGACATGTGTAACCAACAAGTGCCAAGGGGAATCCTGAATGTGTCCCATCTGCGTTTGACCACATCCCCAGCCCTGACAACAAAGACAACCTGGGATGACAACCTGATGAACCTTAGTTTGCCATGCACCCACATCCCGGAGTAACCAGGTCCAAGATGCTGGATGAACACAGAACAACTCAGCAAGCATCAGAAACAGGAACATCCGTAGGGACACATCCTGTGTAGGAAAAGGGAAGGGTACACGCACAGACATGCTTACACAACACAAAACACGGGCCCAGGCAATGTCATGGGATTACACACTGCCATGAGGGCACTCCACTGTTGTGGAAGGTCCGCTGTGCCAAACCTTGTCTGTGCACGACTCAAACATGTCGGCAGAACACTCGGTCAGTGAGTCAACAACTACAACACACTGAAGGCTCTGCTCACATCAGCCTGGGTACGGGAGTGCCACGTCAGTCATCTGCATACACCCAAAACACGTGTCAAGCAAGGTGCACTGTATACACTGATGAGTCCTTCAACATTGGTGTGCTAAACTGCATGTCCAGTGGAGATGGGCACACAGTAAGGGAAATAGAAACATTGAACAGTGGTAAGCCCACCAGATGTGCATCACTGTAAGACAAAGATGTTAATTTACAAATGCAAAACGTACATCCCTGTGTCATATGCTGAACATCACACCCTCAGAGTGCAGCAGAGGATGCCATAGATCCAGACTACAACAGGACACATATCCCATGGACCACATGGAGTCCATCACTGCAACACTTCATTTCCCTGATCTGAACCTATTACAACTGCAAATGCATGATGATACTCATCTACATCATGTACATCAAAAGAAAAACCACAAGTAAACAAAAATAGGCTTTATTCAGCAAATGTCAATAAAAAATCAGAAGTCCAAATTAAACTAAGGCCAATGGCCAGTCCAAATACACAGTCCCAACAGGGTGATATGTGACAACTTGTCACCCATTGCTTGCCTGCACTGGTAGGGACAGGGGACATCCCCCTTGGAGGGGCATACAAGGGGCAGGCCAGGCACCGCAGGGACAGGATCAGGGGATGCCAGAAGGAGGCAGTCAAGGGGTGGTGGGTGCAGGAGTGTCACCAGCAACTGCAGTGGAGGTGTCTGACTCAGGGGGGGCCGGCACCACTGTAGGGCACAAGTCAGATGGTGTTGGTGCTGCAACCACTGCAGTGGGCTGGTCTGATGGAGTGGACTGGGTCCCCACTGCAGTGCGCGAGTCAGACGGGGTGGTTGTGGACTCCACTGCAGTGCATGCCTCCAAGGGAGTGGAAGGGGGGGCAGATGAGGTGGCCAGGACAGAGGGGGGACCCGGTCTCCACACCAGTGGCACAAACAGGCTGAGCGTCTGGGTTGGGGGTGGAAGAGCAAGTGGCAGGGGGAGGGCCTAAGCAGTTTGGGGATGCGGTATCGGTGTGTGGGGGAACCTGGGGCAGGGTGTGGCGGTGGAACCTGTGGAGTGGTGGCCTGGGGGATGGAGGAGAGAGACTGGGTGGTGGAGCTGCGTGGTGGTGGTGGTGGGGTCTTGCCCTTCCTGGTCCGGGGGACTTCCGAATGGGGTCCTCAGTCTGCCTGCGCCTGGGGGAGGGTGTCCGGGGGCGAGGGGCACTCCCCTCTGTGTGGGTGGACTTCCCCTTCCCCCAGTATGCCGGATCTGCAGGATCGGAGGGGAAGAGGCCGAGGTCACACAGGAAGACCTGCTGTGTAGGTGGGGTTGCAGGTGAGGCAAGGGAAGGGGTCTTGGAGGGAGAGGATTTTGAGGACTGTGGAGTGACTGTGGATGCCTGTGTGTGTGTCTGTTCCCCATCCCCTGTGTGTGTGGTATCTGTCCCCTGAGGATGCTTGTGTGCACATCTTGCCTTTCTTTTGGGTGTGTCTGTGCTGCTCGTGTCTGTGTGCTTGGGTGATTGTGCAGGTGTGCATGTGCTTTGGACAGGTAGGGTGCCAGGAAGTGTGGATGGGGCAGAGGTAGGAGGTGTGAGGGACTGTTGGAAGAGGGACACTGCTGCCGTCAGGGAGGAGTCCATGGACTTATTGCTCCTCTGTAGGGCAGACATACCCGTCGAGATGCCCTCCATGAACGACACCAGCTGTGTCAACAGAGTGGTGTGTGCATGGAGGACACTCAGCATTGCTGTCTGCCCTACATGGAGCTGCCGAAGTAGGTACACAGACTCCTCACTCAGGGCAGCAGGGGACACAGGGGCAGGGGTGCGGTGCCTGGCACGAAGGAGACACGCTTCCGAACACGGGAGCCTCCACGGACCTCTGGAATTGGAGCCAATGGGAGGGCGGTGCTGGTGGTGGTGGTGGCGGGGCCAGACAGACTAGCGGGGGTGTGGTGGCTGCTGACACCCGCCTCCACAAGGGAGTCATCCTCCGAGCTGCTGAGGTCCTCAGCTGAGGTGGATAGTGCTGAGGACTCCTCGGTGTGGCTCCCCTCGCCCTCCATGCCACTGGGTCCCTCTGACCACTCGTCGGATGCTGACCCAGTCTGGCTCCGCTGCTCCTCCTGGTCCGTGGAGCTGTCCCCTCCTGTGGCCGTGGATGTATCTGCAAACAATTAGGGAAACAGACAAACATCAGTCACCTGCACTGACCGCACACACCACAGTAAGTACAGCACTTACAGAGCCAGCCCTGGCATCCTTAGTTGAACATTGCCAAAACTCCTCACACAGATTTGGAGAAGCCAATTGTCAGTCTGATGGTCAACCATGGGACTCACACCCCTCCAGCCCTTGCACCCTCTGTCTGGTGCCTGTCTGATGGTAAGACCCCAGTGTGGACACATGTACGACCTACACAGTTGTTGGACATTGCAGGGAACACGGTGAAGTATGTGAACATGCACACATCACATCTCTTGCCACTGAGTCAGTGCAGGAGTCCGGAGAAAGGGATGGCCAGAGTCTAAATAGAAATGCATGTGGTGCATACCAGCACCAGACACCATGATGCACCCATGTCCGGATAGTCCATGCCACAATGGGGTGCATGTTGCACATGTCACTCCCCTGCAGGATCACTCTTAGGAAGTTTAATGCCATGACACAGGCATGCGTGCAAAGTCATACATCACTGTCTCCAGTCACATGGCCATGGCAGCCTGCCAACAACAGTCTGCACTGTGTCACAATCCTAGGACATGGGGAATGCAAGTTATGTAACTGACAAGTGCACATGTCCATCCCCCACTCACCACATCATCTGAACTAGTATTTGTCCACGTCATGCCAATTGGACATATGGGGGACATGAAACACAACTCCCAGAACCTGAGCACCTCACAGTGTGCTGTGAATGAATAACAGCTGCCTGAAAGTCACAATCGCATACACCTGTGTGCACAGTCAAGTGATCAAACATCTATAAGTCACAGAAGTATCGTCTCTCATGGTCACATCTCAGATGGCATGCTGAACCCTAACCGACAAACATCCCAGTAGTCCTGACAACGAAGCCACAGCACAATGACACAGAGGCAGACACCTGAGGGAACATGTCACTGATCACAACATGTCAGATGATCCACGGGAGTGGGAGTACAGAGTCTATTGTATGCCCTGGAGTAGGCATGACTGTCCAGCTCCACCTGTAAGAGGGATGAGTCCTGGACAGTAGGCAGGTGTCTAAGCATGTGTGACACACTTGATATACATACTCCTGAGGCCCAAACATTGTTCCCACCCGCAGCATGGGGGTGCCAAATACACCAGGGACATGTGGTGAATCAGATCAGCAAGTGGACCACATATCAAAGTTACACCCAGATTACATGTCAGGACTTGGGCATTGTGTGAGCAATTGACCCACCCATGAATCCCACAACATAGTCACCGGAACAAATGCTGTCCCCCACCTTGAGCAAAGCAAAATGCAATAACACAGTCCCCAAGTGACACAATTTCCTGACTGTAAGGGCCACACATATGCGTATCAGATGAGGAGTGGGCATGTCACAATAGAGGGACATGGGTCCTGGACCACAAGACTGATGTACTGTGGAAGTTTAACCAGGCCAGAGGAGGGCACATAGCATGTCAGACAAAGTGCACAGTGCTGTCATGGACTCACCCCTCCTTGCTGCTGTCTGGCCTTCAGCTGCCTATCCAGGTCAGGGAAGACCACTGCCAGGATCCTGAGCATGTGGGGGTCAGGGTCCGGTGTCCGCCCCTCCTGCGAGGAGGCGACAGCTTCAGCTGGACCCTTGCGATCCTCCGGGTCCAGCCTCGAAGGTCCTGCCACCTCTTCTGGCAGTTGCGGATCCGGCGCTTGTAGTCCCCCACGGATCTTACTGCCCGGGCGATGGTCTGCCAGATTTCCTGCTTCTGGTGGGCATCAACCTGTGAGGATGACAAAGTGAAAATGACATTACTACACATGCAACATATACGTGCATCACACAGTTGGATATACATGTCTCAATCACTGGGGCACATGATGTACACAGGCAGTGCAACGATGGCTATGAACAGTTTGCCAGCAGTTACTACATGGTATCATTGCATGGGAAGTAAACCTTGTTGGAATGCACTGTTACTGCACTGTACCTGTTCAGTGTATGTAACTACACACTTTGGGGGTCAGAACTACTCAGTGAGCATGCTAGCCAGTGGTGTGCACACTGTAAGTCCTGCTAGTCAGACATCATGCAAAATTAGTAAGGCAGTGGACAGCACACTCACCTGCTCCCCTGGTGTCCCATACAGCTTGCTGTACTGTGGAAGGAGGCTGTCCAGCAGGGCCTGGTTCTCCTCAAGGCTGAAGGCTGGGGCTCTCTCCACAGTACGTGCCATTGCAGTAGCCAGAGGATGCAGAGACAGCAGCAGTGTTGGTGGCAGATGTCATCCTGGAGCATGTAGTGCAGGCAAGTGAGCTCTCAGGGGAACAGCCAGCATTATATGTGTGCTGCAGAGGCAGATACTGTCCCATGTGTCCAAAGTGATAGGTCCAAGTCGTTTGCATCTTCTGAATCTGACCAATCCATGGAATAGCAGCACTAATACACGCCCACAGCATCCTTCAAAAATCCAAGTTCATGACACCCATGATTTTGCAACATTGTTGTGGCTGGCCAACTGAATTCACGGCATCAGACTCATTGAAGCTTCGAATACGCGTCCGTTGCCATGCCAGGCCCCAGCCAACACGTGCGCACCGTTTGATCCATTGCTGTACAACGCGTATTTTGGGACACAACGCGTACCCGCTCACAACAGATGCAATGGTCCGGCCGGGCACACCGATCGGTCCATTGCTGTACAACGCGTACCCGCTCACAACAGATGCAATGGGCCAGCCGGGCACACCAATCGGTCCATTGCTGTACAACGCGTACACGCTCACAACAGATGCAATGGTCCGGCCGGGCACACCGATCGGTCCATTGCTGTACAACGCGTACCCGCTCACAACAGATGCAATGGTCCGGCCGGGCACACCGATCGGTCCATTGCTGTACAACGTGTTTTTCGGGATACAACGCGTGCCCGCTCACAACAGATGCAATGGTCCGGCCGGGCACACCGATCGGTCCATTGCTGTACAACGCTGTACCCGCTCACAACAGATGCAATGGGCCGGCCGGGCACACCGATCGGTCCATTGCTGTACAACGCGTACCGCTCACAACAGATGCAATGGTCCGGCCGGGCACACCGATCGGTCCATTGCTGTACAATGCGTATTTCGGGATACAACGCGTACTCGCTCACAACAGATGCAATGGTCCGGCCGGGCACACCGATCGGTCCATTGCTGTACAACGCTGCACCCGCTCACAACAGATGCAATGGGGCGGCCGGGCACACCGATCGGTCCATTGCTGTACAACGCGTACCCGCTCACAACAGATGCAATGGTCCGGCCGGGCACACCGATCGGTCCATTGCTGTACAACGTGTACCCGCTCACAACAGATGCAATGGTCCGGCCGGGCACACCGATCGGTCCATTGCTGTACAATGCGTATTTCAGGATACAACGCGTACCCGCTCACAACAGATGCAATGGTCCGGCCGGGCACACCGATCGGTCCATTGATGTACAACGCGTACCCGCTCACAACAGATGCAATGGGCCGGCCGGGCACACCGATCGGTCCATTGCTGTACAACGCGTACCCGCTCACAACAGATGCAATGGTCCGGCCGGGCACACCGATCGGTCCATTGCTGTACAACGCGTATTTCGGGATATAACGCGTACCCGCTCACAACAGATGCAATGGTCTGGCCGGGCACACGATCGGTCCATTGCTGTAAAATGCGTACCCGCTCACAACAGATGCAATGGGCCGGCCGGGCACACCGATCGGTCCATTGCTGTACAACGCGTATTTCGGGATACAACGCGTACCCGCTCACAACAGATGCAATGGTCCGGCCGGGCACACCGATCGGTCCATTGCTGTACAACGCGTACCCGCTCACAACAGATGCAATGGGCCGGCCGGGCACACCGATCGGTCCATTGCTGTACAACGCGTACCCGCTCACAACAGATGCAATGGTCCGGCTGGGCACACCGATCGGACCATTGCTGTACAACGCGTACCTGTACAGGTCAGTCGCATATGTCACCATGCTTGTCACTGGTGAACGTATGCCATCCACATATACCTGCCAGAGACCCAGGGGCACACCTACAACACCACACCCAGTCCACACTGTTTCCTAAGGCATGTAAGGCTGCATTACCTTTTCTGTGTATGGGGGTTAACATGTGGTTTCTGTGGTGGCACTTGTGGGCAGCCACACCCAGGCTGTGCATGTGTTCATGGGGACAGGGTCCTTTGTGTGTTGTGCACATGACCACTGTGATGTGCAACAGTTCATTTCGGAGCATGTGGCATGGTCACATTTCCAGGTTGTGTATGTGTGTGACATGTCACATACCCCCAGGGTCCCATGGGGGAAGGCATGTACGTCACTGGGTGAGCCATTGCCACAATAGTGATGTCCCTCCACAGTCTGTGTGCATGTTGTGTTTCCGATGTCTCTGATTCCATGTGCACGATGGGAGACAGTCTCCACATCAACGTTGTTTGTGCATGGACTTTGATGTTGTGCGTCACTGGCGTCCATGTCTGTCCTGCGGAGGCGACAGGGGCCACTACCTGTGGGAGTCATGTTTGTTTTTCTGACGTGTACATGATACGCCATGTCATGCCAGTGGCCATGTGGCAAGACAGGGTCACTGGGAATCTACCTGTCAATGAGCTGTGATGCCTGTGGCGCATTTGTAAAGACATGTCACTGTGGTGTGTGTGTGGAACGTGACAGCAGTAAATGGGTACTGTGACACAGCCTAATGGTTTCCCATAGCACAACCTGGAACCTGTTGTCCACACATGTTGTACTGAGAAGTTAGATGATGGCCATGTAGGTGCGAGTTATGTCCGAACAGAACGGCACACACATCAAGTACTTGTGTCTCGTAATGATGTATCATGTGAAATTGAGTATGGTGAATGGCACATATGTGGGGTGACTGACAATCTTTCTTTCTTCAACCTATGCACTGCAGGGCTCCAGCTGTCCATAGACCATTCCCTGACCTGGCAACGATGGTGGAACGTGACAGCATCCGACAGTACCGCTTCACCAGGCAGCTGATTGAGGATTTGGCAGTGCGCTTGGCACCACATTTGCAACCTGGCCGGCCGTACCCTACGGCGCTGACCCCCAAGGTGAAGGTAATGGCAGCCCTACACTTCTTTGCCACCGGTACCTTTCAACACACTGTGGCGACTGCCGGTGGGATGTCACAGACTATGTTCAGCCGTGTGCTACGTGATGTTTTGGAGGCAATGTTGAGATGCCTGAACCAGTACATCTATTTCCCTACACGTCAACAACTCACTGACGTCAAGAGTGACTTCTATGCCCTGGGGAGGATGCCACATGTCATTGGCTCCATTGATGGGACACATGTGGCTTTGGTACCACCACAGGCACATGAGCAGGCATACCGGAACCGGAAACATTACCATTCGATCAATGCTCTGGTGGTATGTCTTGCAGATATGAGCATCACACATGTGTGTGCCCGTTTCCCTGGTTCAGCACACGATGCCTACGTGATGAGGAGTAGTCGCATCCCGAGGATGATGGCACAGATGCAGAACCAGCGTGCCTGGCTTGTCGGTGTGTACTGACTTTGTACCATTGTGTGTGTTCTGCTCTGTAGTATTCCGCCCACTTTTCCAACTCAGCTAATGTGCACTTGTCTGTCCGTAGGTGACTCCGGATACCCCAACATGCCGTGGTTGCTGACACCCCTCAGGAACCCTGTGACACCAGCCCAGATGCGCTACAATGAGGCACATGGTCGGACCAGGAGAGTGATCGAGCGGACATTTGGTCTCCTGAAGAGCTGCTTCCGCTGCCTGGACAAGACAGGAGGGGCCCTCCCATATGCCAAAGCAAAGGTGTGCAAGATTGTCATCGTCTGCTGCATGCTACACAACCTGGCAGTGCGGAAGGAGTTGCCTCTCATCCTGGATGACGATGACCAACGTCCGCCACCTGTGGAGGATCCTGGCCTGGACCACGATGCCAGTGATGATGATGATGATGATGGTGATGTCTGCACACAGCTCATCACCAACTTCTTCAGCTGAATGTGAGTATCCAGGGAGATGTAATGGGAATGATGTGAGTTTGCATGATATGTGTGGGTGGTGCTCTGGTGCTGTTTGAGTGTGGCCATGAGCTACTTGACTGGATGCGTGCAGCAATGTGTCCTTACAGGTAGTCTGTACTCCCCAACAGTGTTGAAATGCTAACTTGGTTTTGTGTAGTTGTCTTGTGACATGTATTGGGCATGAGTATTGCAGTTCTGTCCTGTTCTTCAGTGGTTTTAACTGTGTGTCATGTCTGTCCTTCACAGGGTGCTTACTGAGTACTTTGGTCAACTTGGATCCCCGACACCATGATTCAGCTTTCAGGGTGGCAGCAGTAGTTTCCCTACAGGTGATGTGCCACACACCCCTGGACTTCATAACTTCTGCACTTGTTGACTGTGTGGCCACTGCCACGTGGGTAAACCTTGCATTTGTAGTGGAAGCAACATGTTGCAAATGTGTAATAAACCTGTGCTTCACTTTGGGATGTGCGTTGTCTGTGGTCACACATCTGACTGACATTTGCTTACTGCACCTGTGGGCTAGTTGACACAGACTCTGAATAGGTGTGGTGTCTGTGCATTCCACAGTATTTCCTGGCAACATCACTGTAGGCGATGAGTCCAATGGCCCTGGTGTCTCTGTGTTGTGTAGCCCTAGTGGTGTGTCTCCCTCATATGTGTCACGTCACCATGACTCACATGACGGTGTTGTACTTGCTGTAGCAGTTAGCATACACAGTGTAATTTAGCAGATCATCATCACCATAACAGTATCCACATTTGAATAACAACAGAGGCAAGTATGGTGTACTAGTGATTTTATTTACAGAAATGTGTGTGTGTATAGTGCACAGGATGGTGGGTGCTGTACATTGGGATTGTGATCCAAAGTTCCCAGATGAGTTGGAAGTCTTGGTAGCAGAAATGTCCTGAGTGAAGTCCACAGTCATATGATACATTAGTCCAACTTGAACTCCCCATGTCATGTGGGAGAGTTGTGTTGCATTCGACAGGGTGAAAAGTTTGCACACAAAGGAGAATTTCCGGAACAGGTGTTGGCTTCCTGGGGGATGTACGTGGCCATCAACCTCTCAGTTTTCCTTCCTCAGACGACCCCTCTTCTTTGGGGGACCCTCACGTGCAGGCTGCGGCGGTGCAGGGGAGTCTCCGCCAGAGTCCTCCTCCCTCCCTGTGGCGGTGTCAGTTGTTGCAGCACCAGATGTTGTGGGCACACAGGGAGGTGTGGCCATGTTGGTGCTAATCTGGCGGAGGCATGTCAATATGTCCCTATGCACCGCTGTGAGTTCTTGCAATGTGTCCCACTTGGACTCCATGTGAGACATGTGTGTCTCCACACGGGACATGTGGGAGTCCAAGCGGACATGATGGGCAGCCTGCTGCTGTTGTATGTCCTTGAGGATCCCCACTACCTGTCTGACCTCTCCGGTGCTATTCTGGTACGCATCAGCGATGCATGCCAGTTGTAGGCCATCATGCAGTCCAGACCCCTCTGCAAGCAGCGACCTATGTCTACCACCCCTCCCACCACCCCTGGTGACACTTGCAGGACCTGCTGTGGCACGCACAGGTGACCCGAGGCCCCCTTGGGGGTTGTTAGTGGTGTTGTCGTCTGTTGCTCCACGTTGGGCCTGGGGCCCTGTGCTGTTGTCATCGGTGGTCCTTGGTCTGTCCGTGTCGGCGGGGGTGGTCTGTGTGTTGGCAGTTGTTGGAGGGGTGGGTGCAGGGGGTGGAGATGTTGGTCCTGCTGGTGCTGCATGATGACTCACACCGGAGGTGCCAGGTAGGTCTTCGCCATCCGAGGAGGGCAGAGGCTGTTCCACACCAGTGAGCTCAGTGTCCCCCGGAGCCTGGGACAGGGACTCCTCCTCGCCTGCTGCTGTGTCCCCATCATCATCACCTGTATTTGGAAGAGACACACATTGTATGTTATGTTTCTACAGGCATCAATGGTTCACACACCTGACAGTTGTGACTGTACCTCTGGATGCAGGCATGTACATTGCATTGTCCTAAGTTGTCACAGTAAGAATTTGATATTGGTGTAGCACATTGTCCTGCATACCTGGGGCATTTAAATGTGAATGTTGAGGTGAGTGCAAGGCCAGCATTGGTTGTGTTTGGTCGACATCCGGCCATCCTTCTCCACCTAGCCCAGTTATCCCACCATGAAGCATGCCACCCTTGCAGTGTGTTCAGGTTGACTCTCAGGATGTCATTCAGTGGTGTCTTGCTGTTCGTTGTTGCACAGTTCCCAGCAGGGCCTTGTGCACCCCACAGCAGTACCCAGTGTCAGCCATATTGTCAGTCCTTATCCACTCCCTGTGATGTGAGCATGGTTCAGAGTGGTGTTGATGGGCCAATTGTGAGGGTGAGCAATATCTGTGACTACAACTCCCATCATGCTATTGCCTACACCCCCTTCCCAGCATGCCCGTACTTCCTTCCTTTTGACTCTGCTTCCCTGTGGGGTAGTGTGCCTGTGCTGACAGGAAGGCTGACAGTGTTGTCCTTGCGTTTGTTTGGCTACAAGTCCCAAGAGTGTCCCTGTGCTTCACACAGCATTACCCAGGGTGGTGGTTATTTGTGGGATCTTCATTTGGTGTGTGAGGCATTGCATTCTCCCAGGTGGGTTATGTGGAGTTTGTGTTGAGGGGTGTGTGAGGAGAGCTGCTTGTAACTATGGTCAGTGCTGTCAGTCCTCCTTCCCACCCAGCCAGATATCCCACCATGCAACGTGCTTGCATTGCAGGGAGTGCAAGTTGGCTTTCAGGATGTCATTCAGTGGTGTTCTGCTGTTTGTTGTTGCACAGTTCCCAGCAGGGCCTTGTGCTCCCCACAGCAGTACCCAGTGTCAGCCATCTTGTCAGTCCTTATCCACTCCCTGTGATGTGAGCATGGTTCAGAGTGGTGTTGATGGGCCAATTGTGAGGGTGAGCAATATCTGTGACTACAACTCCCATCATGCTATTGCCTACACCCCCTTCCCAGCATGCCCGTACTTCCTTCCTTTTGACTCTGCTTCCCTGTGGGGTAGTGTGCCTGTGCTGACAGGAAGGCTGACAGTGTTGTCCTTGCGTTTGTTTGGCTACAAGTTCCAAGAGTGTCCCTGTGCTTCACACAGCATTACCCAGGGTGGTGGTTCTTTGTGGGATCTTCATTTGGTGTGTGAGGCATTGCATTCTCCCAGGTGGGTTATGTGGAGTTTGTGTTGAGGGTGTGTGTGAGGAGAGCTGCTTGTAACTATGGTCAGTGCTGTCAGTCCTCCTTCCCACCCAGCCAGATATCCCACCATGCAACGTGCTTGCATTGCAGGGAGTGCAAGTTGGCTTTCAGGATGTCAGGCAGTGGTGTTCTGCTGTTTGTTGGTGCACAGTTCCCAGCAGGGCCTTGTGCTCCCCACAGCAGTACCCAGTGTCAGCCATCTTGTCAGTCCTTATCCACTCCCTGTGATGTGAGCATGGTTCAGAGTGGTGTTGATGGGCCAATTGTGAGGGTGAGCAATATCTGTGACTACAACTCCCATCATGCTATTGCCTACACCCCCTTCCCAGCATGCCCGTACTTCCTTCCTTTTGACTCTGCTTCCCTGTGGGGTAGTGTGCCTATGCTGACAGGAAGGCTGACAGTGTTGTCCTTGCGTTTGTTTGGCTACAAGTCCCAAGAGTGTCCCTGTGCTTCACACAGCATTACCCAGGGTGGTGGTTCTTTGTGGATCTTCATTTGGTGTGTGAGGCATTGCATTCTCCCAGGTGGGTTATGTGGAGTTTGTGTTGAGGGGGTGTGTGAGGAGAGCTGCTTGTAACTATGGTCAGTGTTGTCAGTCCTCCTTCCCACCCAGCCAGATATCCCACCATGCAACGGGCTTGCATTGCAGGGAGTGCAAGTTGGCTTTCAGGATGTCAGGCAGTGGTGTTCTGCTGTTTGTTGGTGCACAGTTCCCAGCTGGGCCTTGTGCTCCCCACAGCAGTACCAAGTGTCAGCCATCTTGTGAGTCCTTATCCACTCCCTGTGATGTGAGCATGGTTCAGAGTGGTGTTGATGGGCCAATTGTGTGGGTGAGCAATATCTGTGACTACAACTCCCATCATGCTAATGCCTACACCCCCCTTCCCAGCATGCCCATACTTCCTTCCTTTTGAGTGGACTTCACTGTGTGTGAGTGTGACAGCAATGGCAAGATGGCTGACAGTGTGGTCCTGTTGTTTGTTGGTGCACAGTTCCCAGCAGGGCCTTGTGCTCCCCACAGCAGTACCCAGTGTCAGCCATCTTGTCAGTCCTTATCCACTCCCTGTGATGTGAGCATGGTTCAGAGAGGTGTTGATGGGCCAATTGTGTGGGTGAGCATTATCTGTGACTACAACTCCCCTCATGCTATTGCCTACACCCCCCTTCCCAGCATGCCCATACTTCCTTCCTTTTGAGTGGACTTCACTGTGTATGAGTGTGACAGCAATGGCAAGATGGCTGACAGTGTGGTCCTGTTGTTTGTTGGTGCCCAGTTCCCAGCAGGGCCTTGTGCTCCCCACAGCAGTACCCAGTGTCAGCCATATTGTCAGTCCTTTTCCACTCCCTGTGTTGTGAGCATGGTTCAGAGTGGTGTTGATGGTCCAAATGTGAGGATGCCCATTATCTGTTACTACGAGTCCCATCATGCTCTTGGCTACACTGACTTCACAAGCATACCCAGGATTCCTTCCTTTCTGTGAGCTTCCCTGTGAGGTGGTGTTCTAGTGGTGGCTAAATATCTGACAGTGTTTGTTGGTTAGACTTGTGCCACTGCCTAGCTCTATTTGGTATTGGGTTTGTACATTCATGACACAGTTACATTTCACTATGACATGGCATGTATTGTGTTTATCTGACTAGCATACACTTCTTGGGATGATTATCTTTTGGTTGCTGTTGATTTGCTAGGGGTGCATGGTTTGACTATCCCCTTGACAGTGATGTGTGTGTATTGGCACACAATATTGTGTATATTAGTTGTGTACTCACCAGGCTCTGGGATGTTTGTTAGTCCATATACGCTCACTGGTGGTAGGATGGCCCGCACCTTCTCCTCCCAGGGCCTGAGGTATACTGGTTTGGCAGGAGGGCCACTGCCGGTGTGCTGGCTCAGGAGGTAATCCTTCTTCAGTAGGTCCCTGACCCTCCTGCGCACATCATACCACCTGTTCTGGATGTCTTCCTTTGTGCGCAAACATGGTGATTGTGCGTTCACCCTGTCGACGATCCTCGCCCACATCTTGGTTTTCTGCGCCATGGGGGTCTGTTGGACCAATGTGCCAAACAACTGTGGCTCTACCCTCAGGATCTCGTCTACCATAACTTCCAATTCACTATCTAGGAACTTTGGATTCTTCTTTAGGGGCATGGTGATGGGTGGTGGTGGTGATTGATGTGTGTGTGTGCAAGTGAGGGTGTGTGAGTGTAGGTTTTGCTGGGTGTGTGTGAGGGTGCTATTTGTTGAGGTGCTAATGGTGTGTGGCTTTTGTGTTGGATGAGCTGTGTGTGTGTCTGTGTTTGCTGTCTGATGGTGTTCTGTGCTGGCAGGTCAGTGGAATTTGCAAAGGATCATGGTAGGGATTTGTGGCCTTTATGTAGGTGGAGTTGGGGGTGTGTCCTTGTTCCATTTTTTTCACCCCCTGTATTTATTGGCTTTGTCATTGCTTGTTTGGCCCTCTTTTTTGTATTTTTTCATTTGTGATTATTGTGCATGTAGGAGTCGTTCTTCTGACCGAGTAGGACGTTGCAGTTGTCTCGTGCGCGCCTCTCCGAGTCGTTCCCGCTGTGTTTCAGCTCAGTTTCATATGCGGCATACGCGTCGGTCGCGGAGTATTGTGTTTGTTCGGCTGGCTTTTGTATGCGTGTCGGTCGTACGGCTTGGGCTCCGTGCGAATCGGTCTGATTTTGCACCGATTGCATCGTACTGCGCGGGTCGGAGTTCGCGGGTATGTTTCGTTCGGGTTGATTCCTGGTGCGTGTCGGTCGGTTCAATTCGCGTGGTTTCCCGGCCGGATAGCTTGTTTCCGTCCGGGTCGGTCGTTCGCCTTGAGTTCCGTACGAGTCGGTCGTGATTCACATGCATTTCATCGTACTTCCCAGGTCGGGCAACGCCGGTACGTGTCGGTCGGACTATATTCCCGTACCGAGTTGGTCGGGTGGTTTTCCGGCCCGAATCGGATTCGGCCCCTTAGTGTCCAGCACCTTCCCTGAGTTAATACAGTTTGCAGTGGGAATAGTAAATTATATATGTTTAGTGTCCAGCACCTTCTCTGACTTTTTCTAGTTTGGAGTGGGAATATTATATTATCTATCAAACTAAGATGGCGGGGGTGAAACAGGAGCATCTGGCGGGCGGATCGCCACCGCCGAGCCGGCGGTGGCCACCGCCGGGCCTATTATGATTACGTAGGGGCCCATTATGATATCGGGCGGATCGCCAACGCCGTCCCGGCGGTGGCGATCCGCCCGCCAGATGCTCCTGTTTCACCCCCGCCATATTAGTATGGCGGGGGGCACCGCGGCGGACGGTAAGACCGTCCGCCGCTTTTCCGCCGGTCGGATCCCCGGCCGGGCAGAAAAGGACCGCAATATGGTGGTGGTGCCTTGCAGGCACCGCCATCCATATTAGGATGTGCAATTACAAAGGCCTTTCCATTGCGGCGATGCCGCAATGGAAAGGCATGCGGGAATTGCTTTGGGGGCCCGTTACGGGCCCCCGGGGAGTTGGGGGCCCCTTCATTGGCATACACAAGGTGGCAGGCACCGCGCGGTGCCTGTCACGTTGTGCATGCCAATGCACAACATGCCTTTTTAACATTGTGGCGGGTGCTGTTTACAGCACAGCCCGCGACAATGTTAAATATGCGGAATGCGACCGCCAGGGTGGCGGTCGCATCCTAATAGGCACAGCTGGACCGCCGCACCTCTGGCGGTCGGTCCCGTGTACCGTACCGGTGGCGGGCGGACACAGTCCGCCCGCCATCGTAATAGACCCCGTAGTTCTTTATTTTGTTGTAAGGTTAATGATACAAATCTATGTTAAAGTGGTAATAGTATGTTATCTATACGTATTAAAAACAAATATATATGTGTGGTATATAATTGAAGATAATTATCATATTCTAAATACAGAAAACAACAATTAATATAGGAATTAAATACAACACAATATTTATATTTTATTAAAGTTTTTATTTTCATTCAAAGAGTCAAGCAAATCAATAATATGCATTTTGTTTTATTAAACAGGTTTTAATATATATTGGTATAAAGAGAAATAATAATTTAAAAAATTGTTTACTTTGCATATTTAGTACAGCATGAAACAATTTTAACTTTTTCATAATGTAGAACTTGGTAAATATGTAAATTTTTACAAATAAAAGATGTAGCTGTCCACTGGTTTTTATACCTTTTTTATAACATACTTTTTTGGTAACAGTTATAGAATATTTGTTTACATTGTAAATATGCATTACATAGTTACATACAGTGTACATTTTTAATAACATACACTTTATTACAATTTTCTCATTGTATAATTTTTTTATATTTTTTGCATATTTTTTAATAAATAATATTATATGCTGTTTAATATTATTTAAGTTGTAAATACAAATAAAATTATTAAGGTAAGAAAACATTTTGAAAAAGAAAATTATTTTTTAACATTTACACATTTTTGTCACATTTTTAGCAAGCATTATAATGTTTTTAAATCACATTGGTAAGTTTACATATTTTATTTTAATGTATAATAATAAATATTATTTATTTTCAAATATTTAGCATTATACTTTAACATTTTTAAACAGTAAAAAAAAACTTTTAGTACATTAGTAATATTAATTATTATTTTTTAAACTTTTTTTGTATTGCATTTCTAATGTACATTGACTTTAATGTAAAAAGTATTTTTATTATTTCATTTAGGTAGCCATTTTCTAAACTAAGTTGTATTTTGTAGGCTATCTGTGTTGTTTTAGGTCATTTCTGAGGGGAGAAGCTCGCGGTTGGAAGCTGCGTCGCATCGGTTAAGGTAAGTTTAATTTAATTACTTTTAGGCTTAATTTAGGTGTAGGGTGAAGGTAGTTAGGTAGTGTATAGTGTATGTATAGTTTGTATTTTGAGTTTTTGGACCGGTTTAGGTAGTAGTTTTGCGTTTGCGAAATGCGGGTAGTTCGTTGATAGGTAGGTGTTAGGGTATGTATTATATGTTTAAATATGTTTAGAGTATGGTGTTATTAGTGTGTTTATGTGTGTTTTTTAATGATTTTATTGTGTATTTGTGTGGGAGGTATTGTGTTGTGTTTTTTACAGGTTTTTGTCGCTTGGAAGTTGCCGTTAGAAGAAACATGCTTTTTTCTTTAAAGAACTGTGTATTAGTTTCTAGTAAACTAATAATTATTTTACAGTTCCTTTATTTTTCAGGTTTTTCCTGGAGCGTTTCTTTTTTTAATTACATTTTTGGGGTTTTTAATGGATTGGAGTCTACGGATACGTTGTCGCCGGATTATATTTTTTATAGTTGTATTTTTCCATTTTTTGTTGGGACTTTTAAGTAAGTTTTGGGATTTTTACACGTTTGGATTTATTTGTGGCAGTTTGGATTCAATTCTTCAGCAACAAAAAGTAAGTCCTTTTAAATTATTTACAATGGGATGGAAATGTAATTTTTGTCATTTTTATTGACGTTTGTAAATATATAAAATAAGTTAAAATTAATTGTCATAATATTTATATTTTACATGTTTGAAAAGAAATGTTTATTTAAGAATTTAGGGGCCTATTACGATGGCGGTCGGAAAACCTCCCCGACCGCCATGGTAGCGGGAAAAGACCTCCTGCATGGACCGCGACAACACCGCCGGTCGAATTACGATGACCCGCGGTCGAAATCCGACCACGGCGGTCGGATCGCGAGCCTTAACATTGCGGCAGTTGCTGCTGCCCGCAGCACCGCCGCGATGTCCAAAGGAGCATGTCCTGCATTTCCCTGCACTACGTGGCAGGCACTGCTCAGTGCCTGCCACCTGGTACAGGGAAATGTAGGGGGGACCATGGGTACCCCCCAATGCACCCACACCCCCCCAAAACATTGGGGGCCCGCAACGGGCTCCCGGAAGACAATCTCTGCATGCCTTTCCATGGCGGTCTGACCGCTGAGGAAAGGCTGGCTACCGCCGGCATCATAATCCTGCCGGCGGAGCCTGCTCTGCACCGCCACCATTATCCCAGTCCTGCTCCGTCCGCCAGGCAGGAGTGCGGATGGCAACCGGCGGAAAAGTGGCGGTCGGAATTTCCCACCGCCGCGGTCACCACCGCCATCCTAATTTGACCGGTGGTTTTCTGGCTTGCGATGGCGGTCGGATGTCCACCGGCGGTCCGGCGGGCACCACCGCCGGCCCGGCGGTGGACATCCGACCGCCATCGTAATAGACCCCTTAGTGCACAATTACGATTTTTCTATGTTTTTGTAGTACTGTTCTAAAGTAGGTATTTACCTATTGTTTCTAGATATTCTAGCCCTTTAGTGTTTGGGTAGAGTCTTACTTTGTATTGTAGGTGCTCGAACATTGTTTTAGTCTGTTTAGTTAGTTTTGGACCTAGTTGTGTTACAGACTGTTCAAGTCTTAGTTGTTGGTAGCTTTGTTCTTTTGGAATGATTGTAGTAATTTATGTAGGGTTGGTGGCGTTCTGCCTGTTGAGGCTTGGAAAGCATTATGCCATCGTTCCACAGCATTATTAGTTTTTGCTTCTTTGTTTAGGGTACTGTTATATACATTCCACCATGGAATGTGGTATTTGAGCTGTCTTCTGTGTCCAGATCTGTGAAGCCTTCCCACCCACGTGTCCTCGAAATAGTTGAGTAGGGGACTTAGTTTATGTTCATTTGATTGATAGTAGGGGCTTTCTATTAAGAGATTGTAGTGTTCTGCTACATCAGTTATTGGGACGTATGCTAGTGCAATTAGTTTTTAAATTTCATATGCAAAATTGCTATTAGTTGCATATTCTACACTGAGCGTAGATTTTTGAAGGTGTCTTCAAATGCATTGATTAAAGTGGTAATAGCAACCTTGTATTGCTGTGTGAGGGTAGTTTTTCAGGATGGCTTTTGTCGTTAGATTTATTGTCATAAAGTAGAAATTGCTCTTCATTATGACTTACAGTGAGTTCAGGTGGTATTTGTATTTCACTGAAAGTTTTGGGGGTAGGTGGGGTGGTAGCAGTTGCTTTTTTTGTTCTAGCTATTAGTCTTTTCAATGTTGAGACAGAGGGTAATTGGCCAGTTACATGTTCTGGAACTCTGGGGAGTACATCTTTTAATATTTCAGTAGTAGGTTTATGAGAGCTAGTGCTAGCTTCTTTCAGAGTGTCTAAAGCGTCTCTCACTTCTATTTCAACTATGTTAGGGGGGTGGTTATGTTCCTTAACATGTAACACAGTAGTTTCTTTTGTTGTAGCCCTCCCATAACATGCATTTGAATAATGTTTGCTGCATTCCAATTAACTTTGTCACCTGTCTGTTTCTCCTGGGTGTAGAGATATCCCATATAACATAATAAAAGATTTCCTTTCTGGGAAGTTATGAATTTGGCACCTTCAGTCATTTTGATGTTTCAAATGCTATGAGAAATGTATATAAAAATAGTAAATGTATTATAATTGTTTTAATTTTAATACAGGTTTTTATATACAGCATTATACTTACATGTTTGAATATGTTGAACTTCTTTTGATGCTGAGGTGGTTCTGTTGGTGCTTGCCTTTAGTGTTTCTTTTGATTTCCTGCAGAAGAAAAATGTAAATTTTAATAAATGTGTTTAACAGCATTTATTTTATTTTGGGGTTTGTGTGGTTAGTGGGCGATTTGGGTTGGGAATTTTACTTGTTTTAATAGTTTAATTGAGATTTATACTTACTTTTTTGGCAAAGTGGTTTTTGGATGATGTTTGAAGGTAGTGGATTATGTGTTGAAGTTTCTGTAGAGAAGATATAATTAAAAAAAATATATACATTAATTATTTAGGGGCTCATTACGATGGCGGGCGGAAGCACAACCGCCGTGCTGGCGGATGCAAAAACCACCAGTTACCGCCGGCACGCAGCAGTCCACACGCCCGTCCACTACGATGCGTAAGTAGGCCAAACACCGCCGGCAAGCCAGCAACACCGTCCGCCATCAAAGTGCGCCCGTACACGTAGCGGCGCAGCACAACTGACACACACCGTCCGACGAAACACGTCCCGCCCGGCGTATAAATTACGATGCCGCAAACAAACGGCTCCCACGGCTAAGAGACACCGCACGTGAAAGAGAGGCGGTAACACGGACGCAGAGCACGGAAAACGAAGAAGCGGCACCCCGAGCATGAATCCAGCACTGCAGGCCCTCCCCATGCTTCTGCTGATGCACCACCAAGGACGCAACGCACCGCGGAGACGCAGGTAGGCACACACACAACAAGTGCACGCAAACAGCACACACAGTGCAAGGGCGGAAAAGCGGACAACCCCCACCAGCGCGTGTACACTACACATCCACCATCGCATCCACATATGACACACAGGCCAAATCCTAACATCGCGGAACACATGTGTACACAATAAAGATGGAGCGAAGTAACACTCCTTTCCAGACGCACAGCTTGAGCCATTATTTAGGACAATTATAACACGCTTTGATCCACGTTCAATAAGCTTTATTCCATGTACTCCAATCTTTCGTTTCTCATTTCTTTTATCTTGTCACATGTGAGGTCCTTATGTACTTCAACGTTTCTACTGCGACAGATATGCCTATCCAGGCCTTTTTCTGCAACATGCAGCATACATAAATATTCCTCAGTCAGTAGATCTTTGATACCCAATGCATTTCGGACTATTCTGAGTCCTTCGTCAGGGGTCACTACAAGTTTAAAACAATACCATTAGATTGAATGTTCAGGACTGTGTGCTTTCACATTGAAAATACATTCAAAATACATAAACATTCATGCCATGTTTTGCAACTACCCCATAATCAGCGTTTTTCCCTCTATGCGCAAACCTGCACACTAAAATTGTATGCTTGAAGCAGTGGGTTATGGGTTTCGTAGTTTTGATGGTTTGGATTTGAATAAGCTTGGTTCGATATGATTGGACGACATAAGGGGCGGGGCCACGGTGAACTAGCGATAAGGGAGACGGCAGGAGTGAGGGGAAAACTGCTTGTACGGAAGGAGAGGAAAACATTGGGAACCGATTACATTGAAACAGACGATTAAGGTATGGGAGAATCTGGATGTCATGTTTATTATGGGCATAGGTTAACATGGAGTAATATTGAACACGAGGGGATGGGAAACATTTACTGGTGGTTCCACACGAGAATGTGTAGGCAAAAACGGGGATGGCTATGCCGGTTGGAAGAGGCTTGTTTGGGCATACAATTTTAGTGTGCAGGTTTGCGCATAGAGGGAAAAACGCTGATTATGGGGTAGTTGCAAAACATGGCATGAATGTTTATGTATTTTGAATGTATTTTCAATGTGAAAGCACACAGTCCTGAACATTCAATCTAATGGTATTGTTTTAAACTTGTAGTGACCCCTGACGAAGGACTCAGAATAGTCCGAAATGCATTGGGTATCAAAGATCTACTGACTGAGGAATATTTATGTATGCTGCATGTTGCAGAAAAAGGCCTGGATAGGCATATCTGTCGCAGTAGAAACGTTGAAGTACATAAGGACCTCACATGTGACAAGATAAAAGAAATGAGAAACGAAAGATTGGAGTACATGGAATAAAGCTTATTGAACGTGGATCAAAGCGTGTTATAATTGTCCTAAATAATGGCTCAAGCTGTGCGTCTGGAAAGGAGTGTTACTTCGCTCCATCTTTATTGTGTTTATATAGCCTGCGATACTAGGGCAGATCGCGCCTCCAGGCTGCACGCTGAAGTGAAAGAACAACAAAATAATTTCAAGAGAGAAATGTTTGAAAAACTGGTGTGCACTTGACCACTTTTTCTGTGACACATGTGTACACACCACCTGGGACTAGGAACCAACCACCCCGTCACGGCCACAAAGCGCCGATGACGCCGCCACACATGCGCACAACGCAGAGGCCAACCGCAGCGCCATGCATGCGTCGCACACAGACACAGGGACACAACCAAGCAGCACACACATCAGCCCCACCCCGAACGCACATGACACGTGACAGGCCGGCCACAGACATGTCCCCAACGCCCAAATCACGGACAACACCCAACGCCACACAACCGACGCACACATGTCAGTGAAGTCACGCAACAGCAGGACACACCCCAGTGTAACAAACATGGCGTAGCACACAGCGGCGGCAACACCAACTAGGAGAAGCAGGGCCCCTTCGGGAAGAGGAACGCCAGTACCACACTGAAAAACCCATACCACCCTGCACATATGAACAAGACATATAAAACGGAACACCAAAGAGCCCGGGGACCGACAACAGGTGGCCCAAGAATTACATCCACACACAAGGCCCAACGCAGAGCGGAAAGGCAGCCTGCCGCCCACACAAGGGAGAGCAGACAGCACTGAATGACCTTCCATTCCAACACCGAAACCACAGCCCTACGACAGAAGCCGGTGAATACAGCCATTGTCCAAGAATAGACCAACACAGGCATGCCGAGGAGACCGACCACAGGGCAGATAGCGCATATCACAGAAGCACACAACGGACGGGGAAGAAAGAAGAAAACACTCCCCCATGTCGGCCACATGCAAGTTAATTGGAAGGAGTCACACAGCACCGACCTTGAACTGTCTGAGAAGCATGTGGGAAGAGGGCCCGTGTCCTCCAAACAAGCAAACAGAACACAAGTCCTGTCTCCCCACGACTACACAGAGCTCACAGCAACCCCGGAGCGTGCACATTGCAGACTGCACACACAGCCGGAGCACGCCACCTCTACGAACCGCTGCGAAATGGCAACCGCAACACACCTACCCAACTACGCCGAACAGCTCAAGCTGTACAAAACCAACCTGTTCCATACATTGGGATGCGATCTCCTGTCCCTGCTGAACGTAAGTTACCGACTGACTTACCGCATCACATTGTTCAGCTGCGTCATGCCCGTCTTCTACTGTCGGAGGTGTCCCTACCAGCATCCCGTCGAGATATGCCTCTCCAACCCGGCATGTCTGAAGGCGGACCTGCTACCACTACTCCTCCCTCTGGACGCACACGACAGGGCCTGCTCTGCCTATGGGGGCATGGCGTATGTGGCCAACATCGCACCCGCACTGAAATGGGACCACTGTGCCTCCACACGACGGATCATCGAGAACAGCTACATCGAATGTCACCCAGCATGCCCCATCATGGTCCTCCAAGGGACAACTTACGAACAACACCTTGACAGCCACCATCCGCTACATTGGCTGGCAAACATGTACACCACCAATGACATGGAAGCCCTGCTGGACGGCATCGCATACCTGACAACCTGTAAATACGTCGGACCACAACGCAGGTTCCCCGAGTGACCTATGATGTCCAACCCCGCACCCATGCTTAGCTTCCGCACGGACTGGCCAGTCACCACCACAACAGCCATACCAAACGACCGGCAACTGTAACCACACCATCAACGACATCGCCATGACATCGGATATGACCGGGACATGCACACTGTTCCCCATCACATCCAGGAACACCGCATGCATCGTGGGAGGCAGTGGCATGGGCTCTGTGTATCGCACCCACATGGACGGAACTGCACGAACAACCAGGACACGACATGGATCCAGCGCCCATGGACACACACACCGCTCAGTGGACATGAATAGGTCGCCTGGAGTATGTGGGTGCTGCACCCCTCCCACCCCCGCCCCGGGAACCCCATACCAGGACCTTTGCATGGACGTCAAGTGCAAACAACAACAACACGACCCCAGTGACTGTGACATGTCCAGTAACCACCACAGTGCAACAACAAGTGGCACGCCGCTGCATGCACGCAAGCACATGCCCTGACGTCATCTCACATGCACGCGTGCATGAGGAACAACCGCAGCAAACCTGTCACATGGAACTGAGATGGACTGTGCCCATGATGCTAAGCGGTCTGGTAGGCTACATGTATACCGTCTGTGTCAAAGTCCGCAGCTCCGCAGCTATACGTAAATGTACATTAGCACAGCCTTGGCCAAGCAGATGTAACCCCACACCCTATCCCATTTGTTATCATGCTCAGTATATCCTCAACATGTATTCCGCTGCCAGTAGTGTCCACTATACTGCATCACAGAGGACAGAAGACTCAATATAATGTTTGAAACCAGAACTGTCTCCGCTGACTCATTTCACAAGTACGAATGAGAGAGGATGAGAGTATGTGAAGTACACGGCAGTCGTGACATGACCATGTAGTCCACTGGTATTGGATGTCAACGCAAATGAGTAGCACTACTGTGGAAGACACACATGTGTCGTGTGAAGTCGTATGGACGCAGTGCTCAGGTGGGTGGGTGCGACGGGTAGATGCGCACATGCCAAGTTGGAGCACGCCGTGTTGGGAGGGGTCATGAACAGTACACCACCGCTTCCCTGGGCATTGTGAGAGGACACCTGTCGGGGGGAGTGAACACGTGTGTGCACAGCAGCCGGGCACACGTACACAGCGGTACCAGGCGCACCTCAGCCCACCCTCTGTGGACAAGCTGGATCCTGTTGTGCGCCCACCATGCCCCTTGACAAGGCACACACAGCCCCAGTCGACCAGGTGTAACCCCAACATAGTCAATCCGCACAGGCGATACAGGGCACGGGATGGCAGTGGAGCATGGTGTGTGAGAGGTCTCCTCGCGCTCCTCCTGGTCATATCACGCAGGCAATAGAACCTCAACGTCTAGCATGGCACAAGTCACATGGAAGTGTAGGGGGACGCACCACAGCACGAGCAGCACTGACGTCACGGGAGGTGGCTCGCACCATCCCATCCATTGCCCATCATACCAACCACGCCACATGCCATTGCGACTAAGTGCAAGCGCGTGCGCCACCACCCCCGAGCCCTCCCCAGAGAGGCCAAAGAGTGAATGTGTGGGCCATCAGCCACAGACGGACGCGGCCTGGCCGCAAGGGCAGCCACAGCCACTGGGTGTCGCAGGTGGCGGATCCGGAAGGCGAAGACTGTGATGCATAGTCCATGCAGGCCGGGTCTCCATTTGGGGCACCACGCAGGTGGACGGCGTCCCGCCACACATCATACCCTGAGACAGCCCACTCGTGCAACTGGACCCACACATACACTCCTTGCCCTCTCTGGTGCGAGCTTGGGGCTGCCTGTGCAAGCGCTAGCCTCGCAGGTGAGCATGCATATTGGGGGGCGAGGGGAGGACATGAGGGCTGGGGCGAAGATGACTGTATCACTGTCAGTTAGTACAAGGGATGACCCAGATGTGGAAAGGAAGAGACGTGTCCCGTGTGTACTGCAACTAGTCGCCAATTCAACTACCCCCCATGTCCGGAATGTAAGCCCGCACCTAGGCCCGCCCATCCGCCACATCGAACATACCACCAGCACGACAACCTTCCCATTCGAAACACTGACTGGGGGTGGCGACCAGTGAACAATCATGTGTTGCCTACCCACGCGTACATGTGGGCCCTCCATGATCCATGTCACCTGCGGCAAAGACATGACATGCGCAATGAGGGAAGTGAGGAGAGCTGTCCGCCCCACGCGCAGAAGGTGCATCAGCTCCACAGACCCAGCAGCGAGTCCAGCAGGGGTCACATGTGCAGGGGCAGCTGTGCCTGGTGTGAAGGCACATGCATATAGACAGCACATCGACCAATGTGTAGTCTGCCCACATCCACAGTCCATCATCATGCGGACATAGGAATTGAACACAGGGCAACACATCTTAGTAGGTGCACCCACCGTGACCAACAATGCGCAATCATCGACGTACCCGCCCTGTGCATGGCCCCCCACCCAACGGAGGCACATCCAGTGCCACCATCCCACACACACAAGCCTACCACGGAACATGCTGTGTCCAATGGTCAGTACAGAGTCAGCGCCCATCTGGTGGATCCTGAACAGGAGACACATGCACACACATGCCAGCTCCCACTATGTACGTCTGCCACCTGGCACGTGCAATGTAACCTCTCACCTGTGACGTGTGACTGCAAGCACACAGCCGTCTTGGCATGGGGCTGTCAATGTGGACACCTGTCAATGTTTCGGGAGCTGTGATCCGTACAGTGCTGTACATAGGGTGCAGTGCTGACACCTACTACTGTCTCATTTCCCCTCGTGCCACAGGTCCCACTTGTATTGGCCGCTCAGCCCGTGCCCACATCGTCGTCGTCGTGTGCCATACTCATCCAGCCTCGGAAGCAGTTCCATGCTCAGCAGACACTCATGTCGCCGTGGCGTTGCCGCTTGACGAATATGCAGTCAGTCCCCATCAGCACGCCCCGCAAGTCATTGGGGCCTAGATCCCCATGTGCATGACCATGGCAGTGGTATGTCTCACTTGCCATTGCCATTGTTGGGAGATCTGTGTAAGTGTATTGTGGCCGTGCCGTCCCAGCTTGACAGCTGGGCTGTGGCACATGTGCTTGCTCAGTCATGTCAGTGATGTGTATGCGAAATTGCTATGTGTTGTGTTGCTTTGACATGTGTCCTCTGCCATTTTCCCCAGGCGGAGACCGAACATTGACCGCCCATACCAATTGCTGGCGGACATGGACGATACAGAGGTTATCAGGAAGTTTCGGCTGGACAGGCCAACCCTGCATCGACTGTGTGCCATGTTAGAGCCCCATCTCCGTCCCCGCAGGGTGTATCCGACTGCTGTCACCCCCACGGCTAAGGTGATGGCCGCCATGCATTTCTTCGCCACTGGGTCATTCCAGCACACAGTGGGCAGTGGAGGTGGGATGTCCCAGCCCATGTTCAGCAAGGTGCTGAGGGATGTACTGGCAGCCATGATGCTTTACCGGAACAGGTACATCCGCTTCCCCAGGGCTCGTGAATTGGCGGCAGTGAAGGGTGCATTCTATGCCCTTGGCAGGATCCCACACGTTGTGGGAGCCATTGACTGCACACATGTTGGCCTTGTTCCACCACAGGCCACTGAGCACCTGTACCGCAACAGGAAGCACACGCACTCCCTGAATGTGCAAGTGGTGTGCCGTGCGGACATGGTGATCACCCACGTGTGTGCCAAGTTTCCAGGCTCGGCCCATGACGCACACATAATGCGCAACAGCATCTTGCCACGACTGATGGCCAATCTGCAACAGGATCGTGGCTGTATTGTCGGTGAGTATGTGGAGTGGTGTAGCGTGCTTGTTGTGCGATGCTGTCCCCTGTCCAGTTGGAATAGCAACGGTTCTCTGTGTCCCTCACACCCAGGTGACTCTGCGTATCCGAATGGGGCATGGCTGCTCAGTCCATTGAGGAATCCTCGCACCCCAGCAGACGATCGATACAATGAGGCACATGGGAGGACCAGACGTGTGGTCGAGCGTACCTTTGGCCTCCTCAAGTCCAGGTTCAGGTGCCTGGACCGCACCGGGGGTGCACTGGCGTACTCCCCACAGAAGGTGTGCCAGATAGTGGTGGCGTGCTGCATGCTGCACAATCTGGCCATTCGGAAGCAGATCCCCCTCATTGTGGATGACGGAGATCAACCAGGGCCCCAGCCCGCAGACCAGGACAGCTCGAGTGAGGAGGACAGCGGAGAGGAGGAAGCTGGGAATGTGCGGCAGCAGCTCATCGCCCGCTACTTCACTTGACGGTGAGTGTCCATGTACGACGGCTGATGTGGCTGTATCTGTGCAGGTGTGTGTGTGCTGTGTCAGGATGGCCGTTTGTTCACTACGTGCTGTGTGTCAACGCTCCATGGCCAGGGTAGTATGCCACTGTCGGTGACTGTGGCATTGTGCCCTATTGCTCTGTGCGATGTGTGTACATTGCTTGTAGTTGTTGACATGTACTGTGTGATGGGTGTGTGACACACTCATTGAATGTGCTCCTGTTCTGTCTCCCACCCCTAGGTCCCTACAGGCCGTCCGGATTCCATTGCCATGCCACGCATCAGGTGCCTTTCCGCCCAAGGTGGCCGTTGTATTCCGTACAAATAAAACACAGGGCACAGACAGCAGTTAGTGAAAAAGGTGCATTTATTACAAACTGTGACATGTGATTGTGCGTAAGGTGATGACAAAAGTGGTGCGTGCAGTGTCAATGAGCTGTCGGTCATGGCTGCGTGAAGCTCAGGGTGTACCCACTGGTTCTATGTCCATGGTCCAACACACACATGCCATCCAGCTGGCTGTGTGGAGTGGGATCGTAGAGCAAGTCAATGCAGTGGCTGGTCAAGGCAGGCTGGCGGAAGGCTGGCTGGCTGCCTCACTTGCGACTGGTGCGTGCGAAGTCCTCCCGGGAGACCTGTTTCCTCTTCGGACGGCCCCTTCCACGTTTGGGAGGGGGTGTGTGGTGGCGACCTGCTGGTGGTGGGTGAGGTGTGCTCACTGGCTGTGGTCGCAGGGGATGTGGACACTGCTGCCCGACCCTGCGCCCTAGCAGGTGGTGGCGGAGGTGGTGTTGCTGGCCTTGCCTGTGACCCCACCGCCACCACCAGCTGGCCCATGAGGTCCACGAGTTGGTCCATACGGGACACGATTTGGCCCATATGGGCGTCCATGGACCTCAGCACCCCCAGCACCTCCCGCGTGTCTGTGGCAGACCTGACCCATTGTTCTTGGGCCTCCTCATAGGCCCCAAGGACTCTGGCCATTTGAGGCAGGGCATGGCTCCCAGGGGAGGCTGGCGTTTCCCTGACCCTGCTCCTCCTACCAGTCCTGCTGCCACCGGCCTGCCCACTAGCCACATTGCATACCGCGGTCCTCGCTGTGGCTCCCAGGGTGGATCCAGTCGGCCGGGCCACCACCTGCGCTGGGGCTGGTGCCAGCGAAGACGTGGTGGTGGTGGTGGCGGTGGTGGTCGGTGCGGCGATGGTGGCGGTTGCGGCAGTGGTAGTGGCCGCAATGACCGTGGGTGTGGCCGCATTGACCGTTGGTGTGGCCGCAATGTCCGTGGGTGTGGCCGCAACGACAGTGGCAGCAGGGGGCTGGGAATGTTCAGCAGCCCTGGATGATGGGTTGGTGGGTAGGAGGGGTCCTGGGGAGCGGCTGGGCCCTGCCACGCCAGATGGGCCAGCTTGGTGGTCCGTGTCCGAAGAGGTGGACAGATCCTCCAGATCCGTGTGTCCTCGTTGGGGGCTTGTTGGCTGGCTGTGCTGGCTGCTGTCTCCATCCCCAGCGTCCAGCAGTTCGTCACCTGTGGAGAGAATGAGATTTGTTATTGTGTTGCACCTGGCGAAGTATGTATTAGTCGTCTGACATTGGCAGTTCGTGCAATCTCGTACATGGGTTTCCCGGAGGCGAGTGTGTGGCTGTGGCATCTGTAGTTGTGTGTGCTAGGCAATGGGACTGTGTGCTGTGCACATGTGGCATGGGACGGATTGGCCATGCCGATGGGTGTGTTGCTTTGCCCCTACTCATTGTGACTCTGGTGTATGCGGGCTCCTGGCCCATCCTGGGTCTGGTTTTTACTTTGCTTTTGGAGTTCATATGGAACGCTTAGGAACGCATATGGCAACATGGGGGCCATGCCCCGGATTCGCATTTGGGAGGGGATATGCTTTTGGGGTTCAAATGGAACGCTTAGGAACGCATATGGCAACATGGGGGCCATGCCCCAGATTCTCATTTGGGAGGGGATATGCTTTTGGGGTACATGCTGTGAGCCATGGGTGCCGAACGTGACATGTGTTGTGGCAGCATGACAGTGCATGGTCTGAGGTGTGTGCATGCCTGACATGCCCTGCATATTTGCTGTCTGTTGTGGTTACTGGACATGGCATTGGACGCATCGTTATGAGTGAGTGATAGTTGTGTGCCAGCCAACGTATTGCAGTTGTCCCATCTCCTTGGTGTGCGTGCTGCCCTGTGCCATGTGCATCACTGCAGTGCTCGGGGGGGTGTGGCCCATGTTGTGTGTTGTTGCTCACAGTGTGTCGTGCGCTTAATTGACTTCTGGCACATGGTTGGTCATGGGCATGTGTCTTAGCGTGACTGCTGTATGTGTGGCAGCTGTGCGGATGACATGCCTTTCATGAGACTGGGGCTGACGGATGGGATGGATGGTATGTTGTATGTGCATGGTGTGTCTGTGAGTTTGATGGGTTCAGTGGTGTTCGTGTGCATTTCTGTTGTTCCGCTCTGTTGCGTCTAGTGTTGTTTGTCTTACATAGGCGTAGTTGTGGGGTGTGGGGTTGACAGGCAGTGGGGGCTACATGGACAGGACTTCAATGGTGTTTCGGTTGTGTGTGATGGGTTGCACAGTGGCTGCCGTGTGGTACTATGTTCAGTGTGGCTTGTGCATGCAGACGTGGCTCCTTGGGTGTTGCTGTGTTTGTGATGGGTCATGTGGGGTGTGACTCTGTGGTTCATATCCGTGTGCACATTGTTCACTTGTTCGTGACGGTGGGCGGTGCTGCGTGTTCGTCTGCTACGTGACATGTCCCATGTGTTGGTCGTGTTCCGGTCCTCATGCCTCCAGTAATCCAGCCCTGTCCAGTTTCCCACCTGCAAGTTGTTCGTGCGTGCACTGTACTGGATGCCACATGGCTCTAAGCGGGGGGTGCTCCATGTTGCAGGTCTGTGGGGGTGGGGGGTGTTGTGGGTCGTAGTGGTGGCTGGACACCCACTGATACCGATTGCTGTGGACCGTGATGTCTACCTTTCGGCTGTCGTTGTGCACTGCGGTGGCTGACACGTGGCTGTGGGGTGTGGGGGATGCTCCTCCTTGCTGTACTGTGGGACTAGGGGCCTGGTGTGTTTTGTACTTGGGCTGTCCACCCTCCCACCCACTGCACTTTGTGTTCCTGCCACTTACCTGTTACTTGTCGGTTAGTGCAGCTATGGCGGACACATGGGTGTGGTGGGTGCTCGTTGTGGCGCTTCTGGCATATTTGGGGACCTGTTGGTGGTTACGTGGCTGGCTGAGTGTGCACATGTCCCCACGCATCTTACAGTTGTTCTGTTTGGGCTGTGTGTGGTGGTGTCTGTTGTATGTGTGTGTGATGTGTTGTGTATTGTGTGCTGGACATGGGGGTGTTTGTCCCTGGGAGCTGTGGCATGGTGGTAGTGCATGTGTGTACATAGCGGTGTGCTGGTATACATTAGTTTGTACTTACCAGCCTCCACTCCCCCTGCTACTCCGGCGAGGATCTCGGGATGGATGATGACTCGCACCTTCTCCTCCCACGCTTTGAAGGTCTTGAAGAGCGCGGGATTCCCTCCGCCAGTGACTGCAGCCAGCTCTCTGTTTTTGCCCTCCTTCTTCTTGACCAGGCTCTTGACGTCATTCCACCGTTTGTTTATTTCGACTCTGTTCCTGGGCAGGGTCCCGACTGCATTGACCTGGTCTACGATCCGGTTCCACATTCTGTTTCTGGTGGCTAGTGGTGTGTGCTGGACCATGTTCCCATAGATTTGTGGGTACACCTTGATGATCTCGTCGACCATGACCGTCAGCTCCATGGGCGTGAACTTGGGCATTCTTTGTGGTGCCATGATGTTTGTGGTGCTGGTGCGGTGTGTGTTGTGTAATGTGCAGGGGGTTTGTGGTGCCGGTGTTTGGTGGTAGTGGAGGTGGTGGTGGTGGTGGTGGTGGTGGTGGTGGTGGTGGTGGTGTTTGGTGGTGGTGGTGGTGGTAGTGGTGGTAGTGATGTGTGCGTTTCTGTGGTGTGCTGTTGTCCTTGCTGTGTCACTGTGTCCTCTCCTCTCCTCTCTGGTTTACAATGTTGCAAGGGGTTGTGGTCTGTGGGAGTGCTGCTTTTGTACTTACCTATGTGGGTGTGTCCTCATGGTCTGTTGTTTTCAGGTGTGTTGTGTCTGGTGTTCTGGCCTTTGTATTTTTTGTTTGTCCAGGGGGGTGTTTTCGGGATGTGTACTGTGCTTGTGTATTTGTGCGTGCCTTGCTGTGTGGACTTATTGGCCATGTTGTGTGCTATTGGTTTTGTGAGCGGATGGTTTCTGTGCAGGGACGTGGGCGCCATGGTTTCTGCCGTGTCGATTGGCATCGGCGTTGTTTGCGCTGGCGGGCGGTATATTTGTGGTTTTCCCGCGCTCATGGCGGTGCGATCGTAATTTCACGTGCGGTGTGTCGGCCGTGAGGGCGGGCGGTTTTGTGTTGTCGGGCGTGTTTCCGTCCGTGGCGGGCGGTTTGACTCCGACTCGGACGATGGCGGGCGGTATTTTGTGCGATTTTTCCGCCGATGGCGGTTTTCGGTTTGTGTTATCGTAATGGCGTGGTCGGTGTTCAGACGGTGTATGCGGGCGCTATTTTGCCGATTCCATGCCTGGCGGATTTATTTACGCCGGGTATCGTAATGGGCCCCTTAGTTATTATAAAAAGCGCTTTACGATTATTTTATGCAGTTGTAACAATAAATAGATATTTTACTTACTTTTTGAAGTTGTATTCAGAGCTTTCAATGATGAAGTCCAGTGTTGCAGAAGCAATCCGGAAGAGATTTCCCTTATTCTTGGTTTTGTTGTTGGAGTTTCAAAATAAGGTTAAATTTTGTTTTGTTTATATAGTGTTTGTTAAATTGTGCTTTCAATCTTATTGGGTTATTGTAGTTGTAGGTATTTTTCATTGGTTGTTATTAATGTTTTCAATTAATTTGGCAGTTTTTTCCTTATATGGGAAACGCTCATTAATGTTCAGTTGAACCTTTTTTTATTCTTACTTTATTTAAAAGTGTAATATTATATTATTTGTATTTTATTTTGCATTGCATGTATATTAAAAAATATTTATTTTATATATAGTGTTTGAAGTATAATAAATTTGGTGAGTTTAAATATGTTAAAGTTATTTTATTGAATTATAATGTATTTAATGTTTCATTTATTTATTTAATATGTTTTCTGTGTTTGTGATATTGTTTATATTATTTTTGTTATATATTGTGTTATCAAAAATATTTTTGTGTCAATATTTTTTTGGGGCGATAATAGTGTGATCTATATTTTTGTAATCGATATTTGTGTCATTTTGTATGTTTATTTAATGTTTTCGATATTAGTTATGATGATATTTTTTTGGTCGATATTAGTGATATCGTTGTTAATGTTTGTCGATAATTTTGTGTCAATATTTGTGTATTTTTTTAAATAAGTATAGAGTATCGATATTTATGTTATTGATATTTGTGTGTCGATAATTTTGTAGGTCGATATTTTGAGTGTTGATGTTGTCAGTGATTCCCAGGGAGGAGTCAGGGGTCTCTAAGGGAGGGACTAGAGGTTGGGAACAGGGTGAAGGTGGAACCGAGGACTGGGCCAGCTCAGGGATTTGGGTGTGGGTACCGACAGGAGACAATAGGAAAAACAGGGTAGGCAAGGCCCGCAGCACACTGGGCTTCACTACATGTGGTAGGGTTTCAGGTCAAGATGGGTTAGCAGACTCTAGAGAGTCCAGTGTGGCTCAACCTCCTCAAGGTGAAGAAACGGCATGGTCCAGGATGACTGGCCTGAACGCGGCATTGGACAGCAACCTGAGAGCTGGGGAAGGTTTGATGAGACCCCCTAGTTGGCAGGCGGGGTAAGGTCTGGTGAGGCCCTCTCCAAGTGGTAGTGTAAGTGGCACATGATGCTTGGTGGAATGCAGTTATGCTGGACATTCAAAGCAGTGCACAAAGAGTCGCTATGACAGCAGGTGATGAGGAAAATGGTTTGGTGCTGGATTATGAGGAAGAAGAGCTGGAAAAGTGGAGCTGGCCGCCAATGATGCAGAGGGGCCTATTTTCGAGCATGAATGGTGGGTGCAGGGCAAGGGTAGCGAGGGGGGTTACAGCTAATCAGGTCCCAGTTTTTTGAAGGATGACAACCAGCTCATGGAATGGGGGTTGACACAAGGTTGACAAGGCAGCAAACTTTGGTGGGGGCATCGACCTTAAAAGCAGGTAAGAAAGAGGAGGAGAGAGTCCATCCCATGATGGCTGCAAGGGAAGTAGATGCTGGGGCCAGTGAAGTGAGAGGAGGAGTGAGCTGCATTTGTGAAAAGGAACTTATGTGGAAAACAGGGGTATAGGAACAGATGATCAGTCAAGGGATGGAAAGGAAGGGAATGCTCAGATGGAGATGGATGCGAAGACAGCAGCAAAAGGCTTGAAGGAAACAGAGACATGTGGTCAGGGGAAAAGGCGAATGACAAGAAAGACAGCAAGGAATTTACATGGGGATTACAAAGCCCTTGGGGGTGCACTTCATGGTGTATACAAAACAAAAAATACGGAACAGGGAATAAATGGAGGTCTTCAAGTTATTACATAGGAAAATGTGGGTGAAAAAGTGGTCTAAAGAGGAGGAATATGAACTAGCTTAGAGACCAAAGGTGCCGGTGACTATAAATTGGACAGCAGTGTTTCTAATTTATGCCAGGGTGTACTGTGAAACATTCTCGGAGCGCTGTGTGGCACTGTTTAAGTACATGGATGTCATTAGAAAAGCGCACATCACCTTTTGGGGTTATGCTTGGGTGAGATATGAAAAGGAATTCAGGGCTTGTTTGGAAGGGGATGTAGAGGGAAAATGGGGGGGAACTTGAATAATCTGTGGCAGCACATGATAAGGGTGGTGCATCCAGCATCCACTGTCTTCATGGCAAGTGGGCTGCCCATAGTTTACCTGCTGTTTCAGGGACGTCCCACAGAGGCCGAGACACCCATTCATACATTGTGAGGGAGCAGCGAGTGGGCAGCATGGAGTGAAGCAGGGGACATGGCAGCAGCAGCCAAGGAGAGGAGGGTGAGATACACAAGGATCCATGGGCAAAGACTCATACACCGGTTGAGGTACACAGACTGATTTATTGACTGCACTGGTACTATAAACAGAAGGACGTGGATATTTTGAGGGATGGTTTCAAGCACGGTTTTCATTTGAGGTATGAGGGGCTGTGGGAGAGGAGATGGGCAGAGAATTTAAAGTCCACAAAGGAACGGCCTTAGGTAGTGAGATAAGCTCCACAAAGGATTCAGGGAAGGCAGGATGGTGGACCCCTTTGCAGAGTGTCCTTTACCTAATCTGGTTGTGTCACCAATTGGAGTAGTTCCAAAAAACGTTATTGACTTCATAGCGGATGACTTATCTTCAGTGTCATGCTCTATGGGGGATGTGGTTATTGATTTGATGAAGAATGTGGGGAAGGGGGCTTAAATGCAAGAAGCGACATTAATTCAGTCTTCTGTTTATTGCCAGTTCACCCAGAAGACTTTGAACTACTAGGCGTCTGGTTTGAGGGTAGGTGGTATGTGGCCATTGCCTGGTTCGAGGGTAGGTTTTATGTGGCCATTGCCTATGGGTTGCTCCATATTGTGTGCTCTTTTTGAAAAATTCTTTTCTTTTCTTCAGTGGCTTTTCACGTTTGTTACAGGGCACAAGACTGTGACACATTACCTGGATGATTTTCTCTTTGTGGGACCTCCAGGCTTGACGGAATGCCAGTGGATGTTAGACAGTTTCAAAGAGCTCATGGATCATGTGGAGGTACTCCTGGCAGGGGAAAAGATGGTGGGGTCAGATACAGTACTGATATTTCTGGGGATAGAATTTGATACATTGCAGGTGGAGGCAAGGTTGCCGGTGGACAAAAAGAGGGCAATGTTGGGAATGATTGATGAGATGCTGCTGTAAAGGTGATGCGAGAGAGGTACAGGTGCTGCTGGGGCATTTGAACTTTGCTTGCAGGGTTGTCAGGGCAGGCTAAACTTTTTGCAGGAGGATGTGTTCCAATTCATCATGGACATGATAGAAAAAGCTTGGTCGTGGTTGCGATTGTGGGTAAGTTGTGGGTAAGTTGGCAGGCATAGCGTTTGTAGGTTAGCTGCTAAGGGGGTATGCACATGGGAACTGGGGGAAGTTTTGGAAGGATGGATTGAGTAAAAGGGGATTGGTGGAAGAAAAAGAAGGCCGCTGGTTTGGTCGGCGTTGTGTAAGGTTGTGGATGAATTGGGGACAGTTTGCTTTTATGAGGGCGAAGCAGATTTGTTTGCCTTGCTAACGATATGGATGTTGCTTGGAGCATTTCGGGTGCTGGAGTTGCTGGAAGGCAAAGATGGGTGGGAGTGAGATAAGCAGAGGTGGAACTGAGCAGAGGGAGCATTAGTATTACACTTGCAAAGTCAAAGACGGATCAGAGTGCAGTGGGCAAAACAGTTCAGTTACAGGGGCGGCTCCTCCATAAGGGCGGAGGGGCATCGCCCCACTGCTTTCTCGCAGTGCGAGAAGCAGAAACATAAAATGGTAAAACTACCATTTTATGTTTCTGCTTCTCGCACTGCGAGAAAGCAGAAGTACCTGGTTGGGGGCGAGTGGCTGGGCGGTCCTGCTTGTGGGCCCTGACTGTTTGGTCGGCCCACTGGGGCCGACCAACCCAGTCATGCGCACTCTCCCTTCTTCTCTATGTAGGCTGCATGCAGCCTACATAGAGAAAATGGCCTCCCTACAGGCGCCCGACTGGGCGCCGTCCGCACCAATCACAACGCTGCCATTGCAGTCTTGTGATTGGCTTAGGGGAGGGGAGGGAGGCTGCCTGTGGAAAACGCAGACCTGACCAGGAGCAGCAGGAGCTGAGGCGGTAACGCATGACCCGGGGGAAGGTACGTTTTTTTTAATTGTAATTACCATCCCACTTCCCACTTCCCAACCCATGCGACCCCCCCACCCACCCGTCATGCCGGCCGCGACTGGTCACTGAAGACATGTAGCCAGCAGCAAACTGCTGCATGTGATTTTCCTCGCTGTTGTCCTAATCAGCGCAGTGTCAGTCATTGAGGTGCCGACGAGGTGCCGAACCTCGCCCGCTGTACTGTTTGTTAAATCAAGGACCGGCAGTGATATTAACATAAATATAGTCTCCAGCCTTTGATTAAGCTTAACTTTGCACTATTTTTAGGAAAGACGTTTTGACACTTTATACACGTCCGATTGAATTAAAGTGCGTCGCTTGTATTTATTAAACATAGTATGAAATAATAACACACCGAACATTGTCCTTTGGTGGTAAGCGGGAAAGAGAAGATAGTCATCCAGATACTAAAATAATGGTGCTGCACCTAGAATGTATACATTACACGTGACAAACTGACACCTTTTAGTTTACATTCATAAGAAATATGTTTAACTTGAAAGAGTTTATATCATATTTTTTTACATAATGAGGTTTGTGTTCTCATTTACATGCCAGATGTCCTGATGGCTTGGCTCGTCTCGTGCTTTTGTTCATAGAGCCAAGGCAGGTCCCTGGGTCTGTTGTCTCTATGAATCTGCTGGCCTGCTCACCTCTAGTAGATGTGTGGATGTGGATGTGGATGCGTGTGCACTCATCTGCAAGTGCATGACTGACTTTGTGTGTGCACTTAACTTTGTGCGTGTATTTACATTTATGTGCCTGATGGTGTATGCAGGGAGGTGGGTGCCCGGCTGACTGTTCCACCTCCCACTACCTGTTTCCTGACGTGACAGTTGTGCGAGAGAGAGAGAGAAAGAGACAGACCACCACCGGAAGCGTTGGATGTCTACAGACCGCCAAGGCCTGCATGTAGAGGCCGATGCTACCCGCCCCTCGCTCATGGCGCCTGTGCGCACCTCGGTGATTTTAGCCAGTGCCTCGGTTCTTCAATACAAATGCCGCTGCCGTAGAGATGTTGCCTCAATCACGGGCATGCAGGCATCGAGCTCCTCCTAGACGTACACAGACCGCAGGCCCGTAACCGAGAACGTTGAAGGGTTTCTCCTGGATACCCCGGGTGTAAACTCAAGGACATGCTCAGGACCTCAGTCTCCGACCTTACAGCCCTTCTCCACAGCTAGGCATGCTTCAAGGAAGAACCCGGAACAAGGAATTTAAAACGATCTTGCCATGGGTACACCAAAGGTGTGGCTGGGTAGTTAAAAGTTGAGCCTGTGCCCTAAAGGTTACGCATAGATTTCTGCACCTGAAACGCAACCCACTGAACTATCTGAATGCAGGATGAAATAGCAAGAACTATTCCCACTTCTCTCCTGGTGTCTCCTCGGAGGTCAGATCGGGCCCTGATTCCTCATGGGTCCAGACTCTCTGCTTGACAGCCTCTGGCCCGTTTGATCTCTGGGTGTGGCCAGCTTCCCTGCCGTGGCATGAGCCAGAGGGGGCAGGACTGGCACCCACCCCTACCTCGGACCCTGGGATGGCTTTTCTACTGAGAATTTTGGGAAACAATAACATGGAAAGCCTTTTCTGTTACATGCAGGCATTTTTTACACAGAGTACTACTTAAAATGCATTCATATTTTCTGCACTTTTTTTTAAAAATGACGTTTCTGGCATGAAAACAGAAAATTAATTTAAGGAAATAGTGTCATCATATTGATGTACAGCACTGCGCAGTCAATAAATGTATTTATTGTATAGTTAAAACCATTACATGTGTATCAGTGTGTTCAAAAGTTAATATGGGCAAATGATAACATCAGCTACGCAAAGATTGTCCTCTATAGCTCATAAAAATTGGCAATTTCTTAAATGATAAATATTTCAATCGTATTGCTTTAGTAACCTTCCTGCTTCCTCAAATTTGCTTGAAAATGCACCATTTGTCCACTCTTTTTTCAAAATTTTCTTGAGGGAGAACCCTCCCGATCCCCCCGTAGGTTGTTCAAGCTCGCTCGCTACGCTCGCTTGCGGCAGTGCAGTATGATAATAATTTGACAACGCACCACTTTCAAATGTCACCAGCCGCCACTGTTCAGTTATCAGCGTACCCAGAGAGGCAAGTGTGCCCTGTGTACCTGTGACACAAGTTCAAAAGAGAGGAGGTGAAAGGGGAAGACAGAGTTGTTTAGTCAAGAGTGACAGCCTTTCAATTGCTATTGATGCTGAATAAAGCAGCAGCATGCATAGATGGAGTTTGGGACAAATTTGTTTAGAAATGGGGCAGCTATAGAAGCTGGGAGAAGGGCTTTGTCAGGAGATAAGATACAGGAAATGGGCAAGTGGACCTCTGAATGTTATAAGAGATATGTGAGAACGGGAAGGGATGATGGTTGGTAAGGGGAGGGGGAGTAAGTTCGCAATTGCCGAAGGCAGGAAGTTCAATGTTTATAAGTATAGGAATTTAGGGGCCCATTAGGATGGCGGGCGGATCGCCCCCGCCGGGCCGGCGGTAGCCACCGCTGGCCCGGTGGGGGCGATCCGCCTGCCATCCTTGCCTGATTGACCCCCCGCCATATTAGTATGGCTGGGGAGTCCGGGGCGGACGGAAAGACCGTCCGCCGCTTTTCCGCCGGTCGACTCATCGACTGGGTGGAAAAAGGGCATAATATGGTGGCGGTGTCTGCAAGACACCGCCATCCATATTATGATGCAGGCGGGGAATCTACTTTCCATGGCGGCGGCCGCCATGGAAAGGGATGCGGTTCTTGCTTTTGGGGGCCCGTTGCGGGCCCCCAGGGTGTTGGGAGGGTGGGGGGTGCACATGGGGGGTACCTATGGTACCCCACCTCATTGCAATGCACTACGTGGCAGGCACCACGTGGTGCCTGCCATGTAGTGCATGGCAATGCTGTGCACAGACCTTTTGCATTGCGAGTGGGTCTGCAGCCAGCAGATCCACCCGCAATGTAAAAGGCCCAGGATGCGCCCGCCATTGTGGCGGGAGCATCCTAATTCTCATGGCGGTACCGCCGCAACTTCGGCAGTCGGTCCCTGGCTCCGTTGCGATACGCCATCGTAATGGACCCCTAAGTTAGTTATGAAAGTAGAAGGCAGATACCGTGACAGGCAGTCTGCTTGGGTTAAGGGTGGGAGGGAGCACTCAGGGATGGGGCGGGAAATGTAGAAAAATATGGGTGCTTATTTACAAGCTTCTTGCACCACCGGTGCATCTCTTTTCGTGACGCACCGGCAGCGCATTTTACAGCCCCATATTTACAACAACAGGAAAAGTCACCCTGTGTGACTTTTCCTGTCCTTGTAAATATGGCCCCTTTACACGCAGCACTTTGCGTGAAAAGGGCCTTTCATGGGTGTTGCTGTGGGTGTTCCCACGCAACACCCAAGGAAACACATTTCCAGATTTACGAGAAATTGTAAACCTGGAAATGTGTCTGAATGCTATGCCTCCCCAGGGAGCGTAGGGAGGCGCAACGAGGAGAAATGCATTAATTTCTCCTTGGTTTTTCCTCTTTCTATACGTGCTGCATTCTGCAGCAAACATAGAATGAGGAAATCACCTCTGGTCATTGTTTATGTACAGGAAGGTGTCCCTTCCTGCACATAAACAATCATTAAAAACGAAGTTTTGCAAGTTCTATGCGTGCTAATGCAGCACATAGAGAAGTTGAAAAACGTCATTTCAGATCGTTTATGTGCAGGAAGGGTCCTTCCTGCACATACACTATCATCCCCGTGATGCAGGCATCCTTGCACCATGGTGCAAGGGTGCCTGCTTCGGCGCAAGGCAGCCCATTGTGCGCCAGCGCAGGGGAGAGCACAGAAATGCGACATATTATTTTAAATATGTTGCATCCTTGTGCTTTGAAAATGCTGCTGCGTGGCGCAGCCAAAGGGCTTCCGGTGCCGCGATGTGGCACTTTCTTGTAAATGAGGCCCATGATGTTTAGTGAGGTTGGTAATTTTGTAAGGCAGATTTGCTTAGGGTTTATGTTCAGTGATGTGCACCTGCTTCTATAAAGCAGTCTTTTCCACACTAAAAAGTGTCAGTGTTCTCTGCTGTACCCTCTCACCCAACAGTATAAGTGCCCCACAGGCAAATTGTAAAACATACTTTCAATTTGTGCACAAGCTAAAGATTAACATTTCCATATTTTATTTCATTCAGATTAAAATCGGAGAGACAAAAATAATCTGAAAGTTATAAAACACTGACGGGCAAGACGTAATGCTAACTTTATTGTATGTGGAAGCAAATAGTCTGACAGATGTTTTTAAAAACAGTCCATAGAAGAGGGTAGACAATGACATGTAAAAATAGGTGTTTCTATTTGTTGAGCACACTATGACCTCTATTACAAAGAAACCGATTAATGAATATTTGCGGTAATTCCTGTTACCGCACGTAAGGCAATTATGAACTTTGTGATAAATATCAGCAGGTCAAACGTGATATAATTATCGCACCCTTGCAATTTTTCCCTGCTAGCCCGCCAAACCTGCTAAAATGTATCGGGGGTGGAATGTTTGGAAAAAGGCAAAACGTGAAATTCAGTGTGTTAAAACTACATGTTAAGCCTCATTTTTATGTTGAAAAGTCTGAGCAGACAGAATTTACCACACATGGTAAATTCTTTACACTGAGATAATGGTATTTACCATGTGTGGTAAATACCCCAACCTATTCCATCCGGCTCGTAATGAGGCCCTAAGTAAACTCTGTTCTCATGCCCTGCTAGAAATCATTATTTCCATGACCAATGGTAATAAAAGCTATATTGTTCATGAGTGAGAAGACATATTTAATCAAACATTGGCAGGTCTGTAGTTGTCAGCCAGCCTTTTGGAAATTCTTGTTTTATCATGAATTTTGTTCGGGAAGCTGCTGGGTGTTCGACAATCTAAAAAAATACTTTGGCTAAAGGCAGAAATGTTTTTGGGCCTCAAAAGGGCACTCATGCCTGATCTCACAGTGAAGGCAGCTAATGGATGAAGTGGGCTGACGCATTGGCCCTTGATGCATTCTTGAGTGGGTTGGAGAAAAATGTGAATGACACAACCACACACAAATGATTGGACATAATTTTAGTAAAATCAAAAGGTCACGGCTAATACGGGCCTAAAATAGCCAATCATTCTACCATTGGCAGCCAGCCTCTTTTGCCTGTGAGAAGGAACGAAAGAAAGAAAGCAACAAAGAAGGCAACAAAGAAGGAAAGAATGCAAGAAACAAGGAAAGATAGTTTCTAAAGCAAAAAAGAATGTAGGAAAGAGAAGAAAGACTGAAAGAAAGAAAAAAGAGGAAGGAAGAAAGGGAGGAGGGTGAAGGGAAAGAACGATAGAAATAGTGAAACAAGGAAAGATGGAACGAAAGAAAGAACAAAAGAAAAAAGAAAAGGAAGAAAGAAGGGAAGAAGGCAAGAAAGAGGAATTAAAACAAGAAAGGAGGAAAGAAAGCAAGAATAAATTAAAGAAAGGAAAGAAAGACAGAAAGACAGAAAGAAGGAAGGAAAAAAGAAAGAAAAGAACGAAAGTAAGAAAACCAGGAAGAAAAGAGGCAAGAAGGAAAGAAAGAAGGAATGAAATATGGAATGGAAGAAGGAAAGATGGAAAAAAGAGAGAAGGAAAGAAAGACAGAAGAAAAGAAAAGAAGGAAAGAAAGAAAGAAAAAAAGAAAAGAAAAGAAAGAGTGAAGGAAGGATAGAAAGCAAGGAACAAAGATGGAGCAAAAGCAAGAAAGAAGGACAGAAGGAAGGAAACATGGAAAGAAAGAAGGAAGGAAAAATGGAAAGAAACAAGGAAAGATGGGAATAAAGAAGGAAAGGTAGAAAGAAAGATGGTAAGAAAGACAAAAAAGAAAAAAGAAAGGAAAGCAAGAGAAACAAATAAACAAACAAAGAAGTAAAGAAGGCAATAGTGAAAGAAAGAAAAAAGAAAGAAAGAAAGAAAGACAGAAAGAAAGAAAAGAAAAGAAAGAAAGTAAAGAAAAAGGAATAAGGAAATAAAGAAAAGAGTGTTACATGTGCTGCCAATTTAACATGATAAAGGCAAATTTTCTTCCTGAGCAAAGTTTATTAAAGAACCATTGGTAAAACTGATTCCATACTAAACATGTTCGGAAGAATGGTTCACTTATGAATTCACATGTATCTATTGAAGTGTTTGGTTTGTGTACTGCTTGCATAGTAATAAGAGAATAAATGAATACAGAACAGTTACAAATGGACAATTTGTTATGCTGTGAAATACCAGCAGTCAGATAAACAAAGGACACTACAAAAGGAATTTACAACAGCATTGGCAGGAGACACGAACTGATAAAGCTTGGAATGTGGCCTGTGCTCTTATCACCTCAGGCTCTAAACACAAAAGCAGCTCTAAAATACTTATCAATTAAAAGCAAAAACACTGGCACTGAATGGAACTACCTTCTACGTGGATGTGCTCCTTGTGAAAGAGCAAAATGCAGTCACTCAAAGTGCAGTTAACCAGTCGCTGAATATGCTGACCCATTGCTCCATGTTGTATGCTGTAGAGGGTGAAAGCAAGCTGTGAATGACACAACAACAGATCAATGGACGAAAAGAGGTGGCTGAAAGTCCTTTTATATAAGTATAATATACATATAGTTTTAGTAAAATCAAAAGATTTGGCTAACGCCAGACCTAAAAAGTTGCATCCTTTGAAAAATTTGCAATAGTGTTATATCCATCCCATCATATATTATGTTGATATACTATGTAGATGGCAGATTAAGGCATCTCGACACTTGATTAGCCGAACATCAAAAGACAGGAAGAATTTGCACACTTAAAATTCTTAAAATATGATCACAGGCAAAGGTCATGAAAGCAATTTAAATTAAAACATTTGCTAGGAAATGCCAGTGGACAAGATATCAAAAATCATGTTATCACTGCAACTGGCTAGTATTCCTTAGCAATGATAACTATTTAAATAAGCAAATAACAAACATGAGTTATGATCGTGCAATTAATCATGTCACAGTCAGAGAGATAGTGTAATGAGAGCAAAAACAGCTATGAAACATATTTCCATAAAAGGCTCAAAACAAAGCAGCATAGAGCACAGCTCAAAACCGTGATGCGGACTCTGAGGACTGAGAGATACATAGATGGTGGTGATTTCTTTTGTTTAAAAGTTTGGATGTCTCACACCCCCTGCACTCCTTTGACAGCCGCGGCCATGCAGGTAAAAGCGGTGGGGCGGTGGGGCCGGGTAAAGGGGGATTTTGAGGGACGATGCTGAGGGGAAATTAATTATTTATTTAATTTTCCCTCGGCATCGTCCCTCGAAATCCCCCCTCACGCGGCCCTACCGTCCCACCGCTGTTACCTGCACGGACCGTGGCTGCTCCTTGACCACGTGCTCTCCCCACCCCCAAAGCTCCTACCATTTTTGTCTCTTCCTCTGGAAAGAGCAAATGAGACAGCAGGCTAAATATTTTCTAAAACTTGAAAAAAGTTATGTTGTGCTGCTCTTGTTGACTGTTTGACAGAAGTCATCGTGGCCCAGGAAACATCAGAGCTGCCATAAGGTGAAGTTGGCTGCATCCTTAGGGGAACGTCACAGCATGTCTGATTCCAGGCTCCATATTTTACTTATACACCTGAAAACCAAGCAGCAGCCGAGCCAGGTAGCAGTATGACAGCCTCTAAACATCTGTTCGATCTACATGCTTCAATCAAAAATATCAACAACAACACAATATTGCTACCACAAGCACAAACTGCAACACATGCACCATCATGTATGCAAAATCTCTTCTCTGTTCCGCTCCCTGTATGTATTGTGCTATCTAATACCATTGCTATCCCATGGTCAATTTACCCCAATAATACGCTAATTACATACATAACATTTCAAACAAATCAACAGACATAATTTGAGACCGCACCAGTTTCCATTGGAAGAAAGTTATGTTGCAGGTTTTTTTTTAAACAAGGTAATATGTTAACCTTCAGGCGATCACAAGATGGCCGCTCCCAAGCACCACAATGTCCAGGATGACTGTTGCCATGTCATAAGAGCCCATGGAAGCAAGAGGAACACTTCACCTACTGAAGAAGAAAGCTTTTGAACCACCCCTGCCCTGTTTACCAAGCAGCTGATTCACTGCATCATAGTCTGGAGCCTTTAGGACCCAGGCGACATATTAATTCAATAGAGTCACTCTGGGGGGCCTAAGCATGGGAGACAGAGGGTGGCCAGCAGGTGGTGGAGAGACTGCCTGTACATGTACATGTCCCCGTTTGAAGAGGGTGTTCCTATGGAGTCCCCCATAGTGCATATGGTATCAGCTGGGAGATTGGGAGACTCTGGAACAGCAGTATCTCCATCAACCCTGATGTCGCAGTCCCCCCAAGTATTTCATCCTCCTTTGATTAACGAGTTGGTTGACCCTCCGGGAGGGGAAACGCGAATGGGATGTGGGGTTTCTATGCACCTGACAGGGTCTGGGGTTTCTGGGGTCAGGGCAGATGGAAACCTATAAGGGGGTGCCAAATACCGAGTATCATACAGGTTGGGTCGAACAGAACTTCCACAGGGACAACATCTTTGTCCAATAGAAACTTAGAAGCTCTAATTACCACCACAGTCTCGCATCTGAATACTCAGCCCAATGGCAGTGCACAAGTTGTTAGTCTTAGCGATAGGGTCCCTTTATGGATCCCCTTGAGGGTTGCCACAAAGAAAACCAGTGTGGTGCAGAATGTTCCATCTTCCATTGTGGATTTCACCTGGTTATTCGACAATGAATCCACTCCGGTAAACAGAGTATTCATTCTCAGCTTTTTATATATAGATAGAGGCACTAAAGTTGATATCAAGTAGGGACATTTTAAATGTGAAGATTAATTCATTTGACGCTTTTCCCTACTCTAGGGTTACTTTTGACTCCTTGATTGTTGCCAATTTGGTTATGCAGAATTGTGATCATTTTTTAAAACGAGGGATTGACATAACATCTGTTTTAGAATATGAGGAATATCCTACTATGTGTCCCATAACTCAGTGCTCGAAAGCCCCAAGGGCTGTTAAATCCGTGGCGCTAGATGCGATGGGCCCCGATTTTGAGTATTCACTTGGGAATTCCAAAAATATTGTGGTTTCCTTGGACAAGGGGGGACGTTCAATAAATCTGGTGACGGGTTTGGCAGCTGATTCCCAGGCTTTGGACATGGAAGATGAATCGGCCCAGTGGAGCTGGGTCGCAAGAGCCTTGAATAGTACCCGACCGGTAGCAGAAAGGAGCGATCCGTTGAGGTAGCCTGGGGGGGTTACTATTGTCTTGGAATATGTCCGGTTTGGGTCATAATGAGATGAAACTGAATTTTCTGAAAACTATGAACCCTTTAATAATGTGCTTACAAGAAACTTGGTCTTGTAAAGAGTTTGTTTGTGATGGCTATTTTGTCTTTTCCTGTATGTTAAGCGCTCTGAAAGGGGACATGCTAGTGGGGGGTCTCTATTCTGCTTAAGAACTCTATTAACTGGAATCAGAATGATTTTTGCCATCCCTCAAATCTTTGTATATGCTTGAAGTTGGCACGTTTGGGAGACTACGGCAGCTCTTCTTTCTTCCTCGTGGCAAATTTGTATATCCCTCCTGGGAGAAATTTTGATCATTTGTTGAGAGTACTCTTTTTATTCATCCATAATATAGCTACCAGGGAAGAATGTCCCCTAGTGATAATCGTGGGAGACTTAAATGCCAAAATCTCTAACTCTGCTTCGAACATTCATGCCAACACTGATAAAGAGGAAATTTGGCATATACCTGAGATTTTATTACCAGAAAAAATAAAAACGGATAAACGGGGGTTTCCCCTGCTTGATAGCATTAGAAGTACAGATCTTATTATCTTAAACGGGAGAGTGCCTGTCGACAAGGTAGCACAATTTACATTTCACTCTCATCATACTCAGAGTCTTTTAGACTATGTGGTTGTCTCTTATCAAATGTTTGGAGCTTGTGAAAATCTATTTGTTCTCCCGTCGGTATGGAGTGACCACAGTGTAGTGGGTATGACATTGGCTTTTGATCTACCTGTATTGGATCCGGGGAACTCTGGCCCGGGTACGGCTGCTTTCAATAAAGCAAATGGCCGTTCCTTTTGGACGTTAAAAAATATCCCTGGAGTAAGTTTGATAGTGAAGAGGGCTTATGAGGGTTATGCTTACGCTAATATCATTCAGTATTTTGAGGCCCAAATGGAAGAGATACGGAATCTAAGCTCTAAATCTGCTGGCCCTCGCTTGACGAAACAGGGTATGTTCTCGTTGAAATTATTAAATCAAGAAATTAATCGATTAGTCCGAAAACAGCATTTACAATTCTTTATGGGCCGACAGCAGGAAATCAATCGCCTTAAGCGAGTAAGAAGCCGCTGTAAACTCAGTGAAAAGAGAAGGGAGTATGACTCTAAGTGGATTGGGTTGAGGGAAGCTGCAAGGGCCAAAGATTCAAGAAAGTATTGGCACTTGATTGCGGAATATTGTGATTCAAGGCAGAGGGCTCTGCCTATTCCGATCCCAGAAAAGGACTGGGTGGATTATTTCTCCCTATTATATAAAAACAACAGCCCAGTTGTTCCTGTGATGATTGGTGTGGATGAGTCTTCTCTTCTTGAATTTGGTCCCCCCTCAGGGAATGAAGTAGTAGGATTTATAAAAAACGCCAGAACATCCGGTGCACAAGGTCCGGACGGAATTCCGATTGTGCTAATTAAAAATGAGTCAGCTGCATGGGGAGCTCTCTTAGCGTCATTGTTTAATTATTGTTTTCGAACAAGTAAAATTCCCCCCTCTTGGAAGGGGAGTATTATAGTCCCTTTGTATAAAAAGGGCCCAAAAACTTCGCCAGCTAGTTTCAGACAGATTGCTTTGCAGGATGCTTCGGGCAAATTATTTGCTAAAAGTATATTATGTCATCTGCAACAATGGGACGATGACCAGAATATTATACCACCAGAACAAGATGGTTTTAGAAAGAAACATGGGGGCATATCAGCAAGGGACGGCGATAATTATCGCAAAGCGCGCTTAGCGCTAGGATAATTATCGCCGTCTATCTCTGGAATTTATCGCCCTGGTAGCGCGTTATTAACAACGCGTTACTCCAGGGCGATAAGATTCCAGAGATAGCGGAGTTATCGCCGTTTTGCAGGGAACATCGCTAGTTTTCCAGCGATGTTCCCTGCAAAACGGGGATAACCTTGCTGATACGACCCTGTGGTCGTATCAGCAGAATCCATCTCCCATGAAAAGTATGCTTAAGTCAGGAATTTAACAGACGTTAAATTCCTGAGTTAAGGCTGAGTGTAGCGCGATTATTTTTATCGCTGCACCTCCTTGTTAATATCGCTGAAGCTGCCTTCGCGATATTAACATGTGTTGTTTTCACAGCCACGCCTTCTTTGCATCTCATTAGCGATGCAAGGCGAGGCTGTGAAAAAGCGAGCTCTACATCAAGGAAACACGCGCTAGCGTGTCCTTGATGATATTGCGATATAATTATCGCCGCTCTGCGCCGAAACGGACGCTAAAGCGGCGATAATTATATCGCCAGCCCTTGATAATATGCCCCATAGTACCTTGCACAATATCGTGGTCCTTCAGACCATTGTAGAGAAATATGTTTTTTTGCGAGGCATGTCAGTCTATACTGCATTCATTGATTTATCCACGGCGTTTGACAAAGTGCATCGCCAAACGCTGTGGAGAAAGCTCCTTCATCTTGGTATACCACATCACCTTTTGTGTCTTATTATAGAATTACATACAGATACCTGGTGCCAAGTTTTGATGGGAGGTTCGCTGGGGCTATCATGTAAGATCAGAACATATAATGGGCTTAAGCAGGGCTGCCTGCTGGCCCCTCTTCTGTTCTCTCTATATATATCCGATCTACCCGGCGTCTTGAACTCAGTGAGGGGGGATGCCCCCAGAATCGGTACAATGTCCGTTGGTTCATTTTTGATTTAACGCCCATTGGTTTGCAAAGACACCTGGATGCCCTGACCAAATATGCAGAAGCCCATTTCTTGAAAATTAACATTGCCAAAAGTAAGATCTTGGTTTTCCGCAAGAAAGGGCTCAGAATAAAGAGATGTTTTAAGTGGATGTTGGTGTGAGAAGTTGGCCTGGTATATGCTGTTCACTAATTAAAGTGGACACCTTGCACCAGTACAATTCGACTCTTATGGTAGGTAGGTTTAAGACAACCTTTATAGAAAGCTATCCTAGTGGTAGCTGTGGAGAGCAGCCTTCAGGCTAAGTCTTGGAGGAATGTAAAGCAGCTTGTTTTACCACACAATCTCTTGAATCACCAAATGAAAAGACACCACACAGGTATATATATCAAATATATATGTATTTATTACTAAACAACTCTCTACTAATCTCTTTATGAGATTAGAAGTCAGGAACATATGCACAAATCAACGTTTCACAATAAATTAAGCACAAATATGGCTGGGGTCCTAGGGGCGTACCAGACCATATACTAAAAAAGAGACTTAAGAACAATGACTTGCAAAGGGACAAGGCCTAGGGCCTTCAGAAGTGCTGGGGCCTCACGAAACCACCCAAGGCAAGTAAGTAAAGGACCCACGGGGGACACGTGCAGTAAGTGAACACAGGCGCGGATCGCCGTAGACTTCAATGGGGCAAGTCGCGGTTGGAAATTAAGAGTTTAAGGGCACTTCGGGAGTAGCTACAAGCAAGTCACTTACAGGGTAAGAAGTTCTAGGGCCAACACCCACAGGAGCACCGTAGTGCTGGAGTTACCTCACCCAGGGAAGCCGGATGCATAGGTGTCCTTTGGTGTCGGGTCGCGGTGTCGTTTTCAATGGGAGCCAATGAAGACTTGCTGCTTGTGAAGTCCGAAGAAGTGTCCGGTGGAATCCAAGCCTGGATTCAGAAGAAGGAAGACCTGAAAGCAGAGGGGACAGTGTTCAAAGTCACTGGGCAGTGACTCGGGGCAAGGAAGATGAATGCCCACCGTCGTCGGCAGATTCAGGTCGTTCATGGGTGTCTTGACTCTTCGGTCACGAGGTCCAGGAGGCGTTGACGACAACCAGGAGCTGGATTCGGCGTGTCCCACGAAGTCTGCAGCTGACTGCGGTGTTGGCAACCCGATTGGAGACAACAAGCCTTGGTAGCAGCAAGTCTTGTGGAAAGCGTAAAAAGTCAATGGTGCAGACCAGCAAGGTCTGGGGGACTCACCCAGCAAGGGTAAGTCAGGGCAGGGCAGGCCTGGAGCAACTAGGGGAGCCCTTTGGTTCTTTAGAAAAGTCTTCTGGGGACCCACAAGCCGACTGGCAAGGGATCGCAAAGACGCCTCAGGAGGATTCCTTCTACAGGGGCCCACGGACACTCGGGACGGGGTAGGCCTCTGATCTTCGGAGGGATTCCTGCTAGAGGCTGGGACCACATGTGGTCCAAAGCACAGGTTCGTAGATCGTCGTGAAGGGGTTGCACCCGACAATAGTGCACGGTACCCAGGGACTGCGGTTCCTCGTCACTCGTGGGGTCCACTGGCCTCAGCTTCACTGGGGACTCACGATGGCCTTTGAGAAGTCAGGAAATCCTTGTCTTGGGCTGCAGGGACTTCGGGCTCTGGCGGGATTGGCGTAGTTTGCGACCGTTGTTGTAGTTTTTGGTGCCTGCCAAGCAGGGGAGTCACTCCTTGACTCCAAGGGAGATTCTCCAGTCTTCCAGAGGTAGTGGAACGTCGAAGGTCCAGGATTCTTCTTCAGAGCGTCGTCCAGGGGTATCTAGTTTGCAATGCACAGGTTCCCCCTCTTATACTAAAAGGAAGGGAGGGACTAGCTCTATGACCCCACCTATGGGAGGGTCAGGGAGTGGGTGGCTACACCCACTTCCCTTTGTCCAGTTTCGCGCCAGAGCAGGGGCAGGTAGCCCCTGAGCTGGTTTGAACTGGCATATGCACAGAGGAGCCTTCTGCTCCCCCAGTGCAGGACTTCAAAGCACTCTAGGAGTGCACCCACCCAGCCCCAATACACTAAATCCTTCTGGAAGGTGGTCACACCCTCCTGTGACAGGATACCTATTGTTGGGCTTCCTCCACTGCGAGTTTCGGTCATCAGCAGGAGGGCAGCCCAGTGTCTGTGACTGGTGGCATCCATTTTGTGATGCCAGGGCTCTTCAGGATTCTACCGCGTTTCCACAGTAGGTACATGTCTATCCCTCTAGAAGGGTCGAATGCTACCCCCACCGCCAGAACTGGCGGGGGGTAGTATTCCAAGATGTTTGACACCAAACACAACATGTTTCCGTGCAGCCATCCCAAAGTTAGCATTTAACGCGAGGTTATAATGCGCTTAAGAGTATATGGTCAGGCTGCACTACAAACAGCATCAGAGAAGGGTCTCCGAATGCTGCAGAGGGGCTCTGCTCATGCAGGGTACCCTCTCACATAGGAACCAAGCACTCTGCCTTCAGGATTGATAAGGCCTGCCATAGGAGTGACTTATAGGTTTATATGTGTGTATCTATGTAGTGATATAGGTAGCCTATATCACAGTAAGGGGTGCATGCACCACCTTACCCAGGCTGCAGTAGCAGACCTGTGGTGTCAGATTTTGTCTGCTTCCCAGGGGTGGCATATTACATGCTTCAGCCCCTGGTAGGCCTGTGAAGTACCTATGCCCTTGGCACCTAAGGTACCATATACTAGGGTCTCATAAGGTACCACAGTATCCAATCACTAGTGCACCTAGAGTGCACTCCAAGTCGTTTAGAGAGAACAGAGAGGCTGGGGCCCTGATTGGCAGGGTCCCAGCCTGACTATAGCCAGAAACCAGTGTAAACATCAGAAAAAAGTGGGGGCAACATAAGAGGCAGATTCTACTCTCTACACAACCCCCCAAACGCAGGGACACTAAACTAACCTTGACCAGTTGAGTCTTCGTGCTCTAAGTGGAAATACCTTGAGAGTCCATCTGCATTGGCATGTTGGGTCCCAGGCCTATGTTCCACTGTATAGTCCATCCCCTGTAGGGAAATGGACCACCTCAAAAGTTTTGGGTTTTCACCTTTCATCTGTTTAAGCCATAGGAGGGGCTTGTGGTCAGTCTGAACTATGAAGTGAGTGCCAAACAAGTATGGCCTCAGCTTCTTCAGGGCCCACACCACAGCAAAGGCCTCCCTCTCTATAGCTGACCAACGTTTCTCTCTAGGGGTCAGCCTTCTGCTAATAAAAGCTACTGGCTGGTCTTGACCTTCATCATTCAGTTGAGACAGTACAGCTCCCACACCCAGCTCAGAAGCATCTGTTTGGACAATGAACTTTTTGGTGTAGTCTGGACTCTGTAAGATGGGGGCAGTGCACATGGCCTGCTTTAGGTCTTCAAATGCCTTCTGACAGCTAGCTGTCCACTGAACATTTTTTGGCATTTTCTTTGAGGTCAGATCATTCAAGGGGGTCACTATAGATCCATATCCCTTCACAAACCTCCTATAGTACCCAGTCAGGCCTAAGAAGGCTCTCACCTGTGTCTGGGTGGTAGGAGCAACCCATTCCATTATGGTTTGGATTTTACTCTGTAAAGGCGGAACCTGGCCTCCACCCACAAGGTGGCCCAGGTACACAACCTGACTCTGCCCTATTTGGCACTTAGTGGCCTTGATAGTGAGGCCTGCTTTCTGCAGAGCCTCCAAAACATTTCTGAGGTGGACCAGGTGATCCTGCCAGGAGGAACTAAAGACAGCAATATCATCTAGATAAGCTGAGCAATAAGTTTCCATCCCTGCCAGAACTTTATTCACCAACCATCATGGTTCTGTGAGAGCAGGTCAGGGAGAGGGTCGCTCTCCTCCTCCTGGTCCTCATCAGTTGCCATGAGCAAGCCCATGTCAGCCCTGTCAACATATGGCTTTAATCTGTTGACATGGAGTACCCTCAGAGGGCTCCTGGGAATTCCAAGATTCACCAGATAGGTGACTTCTCCCTTTTGCTCAACTATGGTATGGGGACCACTCCACTTATCTTGGAGGGCTGCTGGGGCCACAGGCTCCAACACCCACACTTTCTGTCCTGGCTGGTACACAGTCAGCACAGCCTTTTGGTCATGCCAAGCTTTTTGTAATTCTTGGCTGGCCTCCAGGTTTTTGGTTGCCTTTTTAATGTATTCGGCCATCCTGGAGCGGAGACCAAGTACATAGTCCATCACATCTTGTTTGGGGGCTTGAGAGGTAACTCCCAGCCCTCTTTTACCAAACATAATGGACCTCTTACAGGATGCCCAAACAGAAGCTCAAATGGGCTGTAACCAACCCCCTTCTGTGGAACCTCTCTGTATGCAAACAACAGGCAGGGAAAAAGAAGGTCCCATTTCCGCCTAAGCTTCTCTGGGAGTCCTTTAATCATACCCTTCAGGGTTTTGTTGAAACGTTCAACCAACCCATTGCATTGTGGGTGATAGGGGTGGTGAATTTATAAGTTACACCACACTCCTTCCACATTGCTTTCAAATATCCTGACATGAAGTTTGTACCTCTGTCAGAGATGACCTCCTTTGGGAAACCCACTCTGGAGAAAACTCCAATGAGGGCTCTTGCCACCACAGGGGCTGTGGTGGTCCTCAGGGAAATTGCCTCTGAGTACCTGGTGGCATGATCCACTACCACCAGGATAAATCTGTGCCCAGATGCAGTTTGAGGGTCAAGGGGACCAACAATGTCAATCCCTACCCTTTCAAAGGGTACCCCCACCACAGGTAGTGGTATCAGTGGGGCCTTTGTGGTGCCACCTGCCTTGCCACTGGCTTGGCATGTGACACAGGAGCGACAAAACTCCTTTGTGTCCTCTGACATATGTGGCCAATGAAAATGTGGAACAAGCCTGTCCCAGGTCTTGTTTTGGCCCAAGTGACCTGCTAAAGGGATGTCATGTGCTAGGGTCAAGAGGAACCCCCTAAACTTCTGAGGTATTACCAACCTCCTGGTGGCTCCAGGGGCTGGATCTCTACCCTCAGAATATAGGAGTCCCTCATCCCAATAAACTTTATGGGACCCACTAGCACTCCCAGCAGCCTCAGCAGCAGCCTGCTGTCTGAGGGGTTCAAGAGAGGGGCAGCGCTGTTGCTCCTTACTCAGATCTTCCCTAGAAGGGCCCCCTGCCCCCAAGAACTCAACCTGATCAGGCTCAAGTTCCTCAGGGGCAGTTCCTTCTTCAGGGTCTGCTTCACCTCCCTCTGGGGGTGAATCTGTGATCTGAGACAGAGGGGAAGGCACTGCCTTTACCCTACTGCTCCTCCTCTTGGGAAGCATCTGGTCCATTGTTCCAGGATCCAGAGCTGGTTCAGTGTCATGCATTCTTGCTTGTGACGTGGTCACAGCAAATACCTCTGCAGGGATGCCCAGCATCTCAGCATGAGTCCATAACTCTACTTCAGACCAGGCTGAAGTCTCTAGATCATTGCCCAATAGACATTCGACAGGGAGGTCTGCACTGACTACAACCTTCTTGAGGCCAGTTACCCCTCCCCAGGAGAAATTCACAACTGCCAGACTATGGGTGGTCTTGACGTTGCTTGCATTGGTCACCTGGTACATTTCGCCCAGGATGATCTGTCCAGGGTCCACAAGATCCTCTGCCACCATGGTGACACTAGCACCTGTGTCCCTAAATGCCAAAGCCTGTTTGCCATTTATTACAGGCTGCTGTTTGTATTTGCCCAGATTACTGGGACTCACTAGGAAGGACATATTAAGGTCTCCCTCACAAATCAGCATTGCCTGAGTGGGCACTCTGACTAGGTCAGAGTCCACTTCAGAACCCAGGGTCAACCCTACTACACCCTTATTCTGTGTACCACCTCCACCAGTAGCTGAACTAGGGGGAACAGTTGCCTTAGGGGCAGGAGTGGTGGTGGTTTGGTCTTTGGACTTGTTACAGTCAGAAGTCCAGTGCCCTTTCTGTTTACAGAATTTGCACCAGGGCTTCTTTTGTCCTTTTCCCTTGTTGGATTGTGACTCCCCACCAGATGCAGATTTTTGAGGCCCTTGTGAAGACTTCTGGTCTTTTGACTTATCCCCACCTTTCTCAGAGCCCTTAGGATCTTGCTTCTTGGTGTCACCCCCTTGGTTCTGGGGTTTCTGCCTCACCCTGGTTCTGACCCACTTGTCTGCCTTCTTTCCCAATTCTTGGGGAGAGGTCAGATCCGAGTCCACCAGGTACTGATGCAACAACTGGTTCTGGCAATTATTAAGGATCTGTTCTCTCATCATCAGATTATACAATCCCTTGAAATCAGTAACCCTACTGCCAACCAGCCAACCCTCCAGAGCCTTGGTTGCACAATCAACAAAGTCAGTCCAGTCCTGAGTCTGTGCCTTCTGGGTATCTCTGAACTTTAACCTGTACTGTTCAGTGGTTAAGCCAAACCCATCTATCAGTGCACTCTTCAGGACTTCATAATCATCAGCATCCTCTTCTCTAACAGTGAGGAGCTTGTCTCTACCTTTATCTGAAAAGGAGAGCCACAAGATTGCTGCCCACTGCTTTTGGGGGACCTGCTGTACTCTACAGGCCCTCTCCATAGCAGTTATCCACTTGTGGATATCATCCCCACTCTGGTAGGGAGGAACAACCTTGCTCAGGTTCCTATGGTCTGGAATAGATTCACTGCCTCTAGGGACACTGTTGCTGCCACCAAGGGGTTCTAACCCCTCTCTTCTAGAAGCTCTCTGGATCTCCAGGGCTTCTCTATCCAGTGCCAACTGCTTGGTTCTGAGGGCAACTCTTGCTTCCTCATACTGCAGCAGTTTGCACATTCTTTCAGAGGAGGTCTCTCTTATGGGAAAGTATGAGTTCCTCTGGTGGACAAATTCTCTGCCAGAGTGATAAGAGTGCTCAGATTCCCTGGAAGGGGACCTATGCCTCTCATCCACTCTGTCAGTTCTCTTAGGGAGAATTCCTCTGTCCTTTTCAGGCCCCTTGAGGCCTGGCCCTTCAATCACAGAGTCCTGGTCATTCGGATTTTCATCGTCTGACCCAGATACTGTAATTGACCCACCCACTGATTCAGACCCATTAGCTCCTAGAGCCACTCTAAGATCATCTGCTGTCAGCAGATCTATCAGGTGCAGGGTTGAGGGACTCTGTCCTAGCCTCAGGTGTCTTTCAACACACATGGCTCTCAAGTCAGAGAAAGCCATGTCCTTATACTGAGGCTGAGTGGATCCACTGGTTCCACCCTTTAAGGACATTCTAGTGTTGTGCAGTGTTGTACTACCTACACTAGTTTGTGGCCTACTGATACTAGCTTGAGCTGTAGAAAGGGTGTGCTATCCCTTGCCACACAGCTCTAAGTTCAGTAGAACTTATTGATACTAAGCTTGACTTTATATGTACCTTAAGTACCTATAGTGGTTTTCAGTTAGTAATTCAAATAGAGATTTTCTGGTAAAACAATAGCAAGCTGGAATCCCACACGCTGCCCACCAATGTGAGAAGTTGGCCTGGTATATGCTGTTCACTAATTAAAGTGGACACCTTGCACCAGAACAATTCGACTCTTATGGTAGATAGGTTTAAGACAACCTTTATAGAAAGCTATCCTAGTGGTAGCTGTGGAGAGCAGCCTTCAGGCTAAGTCTTGAAGGAATGTAAAGCAGCTTGTTTTACCACACAATCTCTTGAATCACCAAATGAAAAGACACCACACAGGTATATATATCAAATATATATGTATTTATTAATAAACACTCTCTACTAATCTCTTTATGAGATTAGAGGGCAGGAACATATGTACAAGTCAAATATTATCAGAATAAGTTTAGCACAATGGAATATTACAACCTTAGTTTGCTAGACCTAGGTCTAGGGCATCTAGAATCGAGGGACCCCCAAGAACCACCCCAGGTAGTTGTAGGAGACCCACAGGGGACGGACGCGGTGACCTGGCACCGATGCGAATCCTGTACGAGTCTATGCACTCAGACGCGATTGAGATATCAATGTTAAATGTCCCTTGCGTGTTCGAGGCGAACACACCGATCGGTCCTTGTACGAGTCGAAGGACGCGGTTACAGATGGAATTGCAAGGGAGTTGGACGCGGTGTGTCTAACACAGACGCGAACCTTGTACGAGTCAGTGCGAGAGTCGCACTTGGAAAGTTAGAGTTTTAGGACACTTCGAGGGAAGCTACAAGCAAGTCACTTACAGGGTAAGTAGTTCTAGGGCCCACATCCACAGGAGCACCGTAGTGCTGAAGTTACCTCACCCAGGGGAGCCGGGTGCATAGGTGTTCTTTGGTGTCGGGTCGCGGCGTCGTTTTCAATGGGAGCCAGTGAAGACTTGCTGCTTGCGGCGACAGGAGAAGTGTCCGGAGGAATCCAAGCCTGGATTCGGAAGATGGAAGACCTGAAAGCAGAGGGGACAGTGTTCAAAGTCACTTGGCGGTGACTCGGGGCAAGGAAGATGGATGCCCACCGTCGTCGCAAGATTCAGGTCGTTTGCGGTTGCCTTGACTCTTCAGCCACGAAGTCCAGGAGGCGTCAACGACGACCAGGAGCTGGATTCGGCGTGTCCCACGATGTTTGCAGCTTACTGCAGTGTCGGCAACTCGATCAGAGCCAACCAGCCTTGGTAACAGCAAGTCTCGGGGAAAGTGCGAAGAGGGAATGGCGCAGACCAGCAAGGTCTGTGGGACTCACCCAGCGAAGGTAAGTCAGGGCAGGCCTGGAGCAATCAGGGGAGCCCTTTGGTTTCTTTAGGAAGTCTTCTGGGGACCCACAAGTCGGCTGGCAAGGGATCGCGAAGACGCCTTGGGAGGATTCGCTCACAGGGGCCCATGGTCACTCGGGACGTGGTAGGCCGCTGATCTTAGGAGGGATTTCTGCTGGAGGCTGGGACCACACGTGGTCCAAAGCACAAGTTCGTGGAATGTTGTGAAGGGGTTGCACTCGACAATAGTGCACGGTACCCAGGGGTCGTGGTTCCTCGTTACTCTTGGGGTCCACTGGCCTCAGCTTCGCTGGGGACTCACGATGGCCTTTGAGGAGTCAGGAAATCCACTTCTTGGGCTGCAGGGACTTCAGACTCTGGCGGGAGCGGTGTAGTTTGCGACCGTCGTTTGTAGTTTTGGTGCCTGCCAAGCAGGAGTCACTCCTTGACTCCAAGGGAGATTCTTCAGTCTTCCAAAGGTAGTGGAACGTCGAAGGTCCGGGATTCTTCTTGTAGAGCGTCGTCCAGGGAAATCTAGGGTGCAATGCACATGTTCCCCCTCTTACACTAAAAGGAGGGGAGGGACTAGCTCTATGACCCTACCTATGGGAGGGTCAGGGGAGTGGGTGGCTACACCCACTTCCCTTTGTCCAGTTTCACGCCAGAGCAGGGACAGGTAGCCCCTGAGCCGGTTTGAACTGGCATATGCACAGAGGAGCCTTCTGCTCCCCAGTGCAGGACTTCAAAGCACTCTAGGAGTGCACCCACCCCAGCCTCAATACACTAAACCCTGTCTGGGAGGTGGTCACACCCCCTTGGGACAGGATATCTATTGTTGGGCTTCCTCCACTGCGAGTGTTGGTCATCAGCAGGAGGGCAGCCCAGTGTCTGTGACTGGTGGCATCCATTTTTGTGATGCCAGGGCTCTGCAGGATTCTACCGCGTTTCCACAGTAGGTACATGTCTATCCCTCTAGAAGGGTGGAATGCTACCCCCGCCGCCAGGACTGGCGGGGGTAGTATTCCAAGGTGTTTGACACCAAACACGACATGTTTCGATGCAGCCATTCCAAAGTTAGCATTTTACTGCGAGGATATAATGCACTTAAAAGTATATGGTTTAACCGCATCCACAAACAGCACCAGAGAATGGACTCTGAGAGCTGCAGAGGCGCCCTGCTCAGGCAGAGGCACCCCCTCACATAGAAGCCAAGCACCCTGCCCTCAGGATTGATAGGGACTGCCTTAGGGGTGACTGATAGGGTTATATGTGTGTGTAGGAGAGATATAGGGAACCTATATCTCAGTGAGGGGTGCTAGCACTTCCTCACTCAGGCTGCAGTAGCAGGCCTGTGGTGTCAGATTTAGTCTGCTTCCCAGGGGTGGCATAATACATGCTGCAGCCCCTGGTAGGCCTGTGAAGTACCTATGCCCTTGGTACCTAAGGTACCATATACTAGGGACTCATAAGGTGCCACAGTATCTAATCACTAGTGCACCTAGAGTGCACTCCAAATCGTTTAGAGAGAACAGAGAGGCTGGGGCCCTGTTTAGCAGGGTCCCAGCCTGACTATAGCCAGAAACCAGTGTAAACATCAGAAAAAAAGTGGTGGCAACATAAGAGGCAGATCCTACTCTCCTACAGTCGTGAAGGGGTTGCACCTGACAATAGTGCACGGTACCCAGGGACTGCGGTTCCTCGTCACTCGTGGGGTCCACTGGCCTCAGCTTCGCTGGGGACTCACGATGGCCTTTGAGAAGTCAGGAAATCCTCGTCTTGGGCTGCAGGGACTTCGGGCTCCGGCGGGAGCGGCGTAGTTTGTGACCGTCGTTGAAGTTTTTGGTGCCTGCCAAGCAGGGGAGTCACTCCTTGACTCCAAGGGAGATTCTCCAGTCTTCCAGAGGTAGTGGAAAGTCGAAGGTCCAGGATTCTTCTTCAGAGCGTCGTCCAGGGGTATCTAGTTTGCAATGCACAGGTTCCCCCTCTTATACTAAAAGGAAGGAGGGACTAGCTCTAAGACCCCACCTATGGGAGGGTCAGGGGAGTGGGTGGCTACACCCACTTCCCTTTGTCCAGTTTCGCACCAGAGCAGGGGCAGGTAGCCCCTGAGCTGGTTTGAACTGGCATATGCACAGAGGAGCCTTCTGCTCCCCCAGTGCAGGACTTCAAAGCACTCTAGGAGTGCACCCACCCAGCCCCAATACACTAAACCCTGTCTGGAAGGTGGTCACACCTCCTGTGACAGGATACCTATTGTTGGGCTTCCTCCACTGCGAGTTTCGGTCATCAGCAGGAGGGCAGCCCAGTGTCTGTGACTGGTGGCATCCATTTTGTGATGCCAGGGCTCTTCAGGATTCTACCGCGTTCCCACAGTAGGTACATGTCTATCCCTCTAGAAGGGTGGAATGCTACCCCCGCCGCCAGAACTGGCGGGGGGGGGGTAGTATTCCAAGATGTTTGACACCAAACACGACATGTTTCCGTGCAGCCATCCCAAAGTTAGCATTTAACGAGGTTATAATGTGCTTAAGAGTATATGGTCAGGCTGCACTACAAACAGCCTCAGAGAAGGGTCTCCGAATGCTGCAGAGGGGCTCTGCTCATGCAGGGGCACCCTCTCACATAGGAACCAAGCACTCTGCCTTCAGGATTGATAAGGCCTGCCATAGGATTGACTTATAGGTTTATATGTGTGTATCTATGTAGTGATATAGGTAGCCTATATCACAGTAAGGGGTGCATGCACCACCTTACCCAGGCTGCAGTAGCAGACCTGTGGTGTCAGATTTAGTCTGCTTCCCAGGGGTGGCATATTACATGCTTCAGCCCCTGGTAGGCCTGTGAAGTACCTATGCCCTTGGCACCTAAGGTACCATATACTAGGGACTCATAAGGTACCACAGTATCCAATCACTAGTGCACCTAGAGTGCACTCCAAGTCGTTTAGAGAGAACAGAGAGGCTGGGGCCCTGATTGGCAGGGTCCCAGCCTGACTATAGCCAGAAACCAGTGTAAACATCAGAAAAAAAGTGGGGGCAACATAAGAGGCAGATCCTACTCTCCTACAGTTGGGGTCTGAAAAATTGGAATTGGTTGATTCTTACTTATATTTGGGGAAGGTTTTTTAAAAAACAGGGCGAAATTTAGAGCACATTAAACTTTGTGTAAGTAGGACTGTCTCCCAGGCTAGCGCATTAAACAGATTTTATAAGACTTGTGGGAGACGCCATTATGACCATGTTCTCTCAGTGTTCAAGGTTAAAATTCCCCCTTCATTAACATACGCTGCTGAGGTAGTGGATATGAACCATTGGCTTTCCTTTGATAAGGCCGAAGGTCGAATCCTGCGCCAAATTTGTAATTTAAACTCTTTGGCTGCCCCACATGTTTTACGTCTCGAACTTGGCTTATTATCCTCATATATTTTAACCCTGGCAGCGGTTTTGAGGTGGGGTAACTCCCTCTGCTGGGGGGGTGAGGGTACTCTTAGGGCTGCCTTGAGAATGGAAATCTTTGATAAACTTAAGGAACAATCAACATTCTTTAGGTCCTTTGCACAAGCAAATGATTCATTTGGGCTCTGCTTGAACACCGTCTCCCCCATGCCAAAGTCTGCATTGAAGTTGTTTATAAAGAAGTCTGCAACCTCTATCAGTCTGGTCAGAGATATCGCTTTAAGCCAGCCCAAGTCTCGTAATAAGGTGGTCTGTGGGAGCGCTCTGGGGAATAAACCACAGCCTTATTTAACTTGGAACCTACCTCACGGGATTAGAAGGCTGATACTCTTATTGAGAATCAACTTGCTGCCCCTAAGAGAAGTTACCGGTATTTGGGATAAAATACCGAGAGAGGAGAGAATTTGTGAAATGTGTTATTTACAAATCCAAGATTTTAATCATGTGCTATTTGTGTGCACGGAGTTACAAAGGGCCAGGCATATGTTTTTAAGATCAGTATTTATCAAATTTAATATTCAATCTGCCCAGGAGGCCTGTTCATTTGTTTTGTCCCCACCAAATGAAATGGTTTGCTATAGGATATATCAATTTTTAAAAACTTTTTGGGCTATTTATTAGGTAATTTTTAACTCTATTTTGTATGTCGCAATATTTTGATGGTTGGATATTTGATTGTATACATGTTTTAATATTTCTCCTCATGTTCCATAGGAATGCTCTGATTTATTTATATATTTTTTTTGTACACTACATAGTATGTTTGATAAAAGTCTTTTTAGGAGGCAGCTATGTATTAAGGAAGAATTTCGTATTGTGTGTAAAGTACTTTTTGTTTAATATGCGTGTGTATTTTTGTGGACCTCTGTAGGAGTTCCATATCAAAATAAAAAAACTAAATGAATGCCTGTACATGGAAACACTTTTTGGGGGACACCAAACATCAGTATGAGGAGGGGAGGAAAATGCTGTACACTGGAACAACAGCCTGCAATTGACAATGTGTTCCCCCCTCAGGGTAGACAGTGACCACCAGCAGCAGTGCTGTCTCAAATTGGCAGAAAGCAAGGAAGCTTCCACCAACCCGTGCTGTCAGGACTTAAATGCCGTGATTGGAGGACTGGTAGGTGAGAGACGATAAGCCACCCTGGAACTGCACAAAAGGACACCTCCTATTAAGCAGAGAGCTACTCTTACCAAAAAGTCCTCAAAATGACTCAGACTTTAGACTTACACCAATCAACCACACACCAAAAAAAAGCTGACCACCAATTTCGCTGTGAAAGGCAGAAAGGGGACGGGCCCCTGTGGTTTTAGGTTTAAATAGACCATTTGGGGCCTCTCCCTAACCCAGAGGTGATAAAGCTGGATGGGAGAAGAATTGACCACCCCATCCCCTGTTCTGGATTTCCTTGACACTCATTGCATTGAGAAAAGGGAAACTTAACATGGAATTAGGAAGCAACACTACACTGACACCTTTTTAACTGTTGCCCTGCTCATGACGCAGTCAACTTCATATCCTACAGTAGTCAAGTTCTCTGCCATTGTCTTTCTAGTTGCTTGCAACATGTAAATGCCACTCAAAGTAGATTTTGTTGGTTTTATTTACAGTCAATTTGTGTTTCTTTGTTTTTTGGAATATTTAGGTGAAGACCGAGGTGATGCAGCTCAAGTGGTTTTGGATTTGTTAGAAAAGATTCATGGATAAAGGGGAAGGTGGCAGAGGGTGTTGGCTGTTTTTCTATTCACAGACAGTGAAAGATTTTGGATCTTGTTTAGCAGTTGTGTTTTTTTCCAGTACCTTTGTTTTCCTTAGGATCACAGAGACTTCGAAAGCATATACTTCATATCCATCGGTAGTCAGGCCACAAGGATTATGGGAAGTCAGGCCACTAGGGTATCGCCATAGTCTAGCAACAGGAGAACTAGTGATCGCACTGTTGGTTTGAACTCTTCTGCCCTTTGCTAAAGTATTAATGTGCTTGTAAAGGTCTGGGTTCTTATCCAGAGTGAAGTTCAGTGATCTTGCAAATTCAACAATGGTTGGTTTGCAGTCTAGAATATTTGCTGAATCAAGCCAGGCTTGTACAGGCGTGCTGCTCTGTTGATGTGGTAGCAGGAAGAATTAAGTTTTCCAAGCATTTAGTTTGAGGTGATGTAAGGTCATGACTTGCGCTTTCTCAGGGACTTTTCAAGTGGGCTTATCTTGTCCGGGGAAGATAGTTTTAGGGAAAGTTCTAGATAGAAGTTTAAGAGCATTGGTGAAAACATCAAACTATGGAACTCCTTGTTGTAGAGACATGGGGCTTGAAATAGAGTTTGCCAGTTTTATTTGCTGCAAGCAATTGATAATATGTGATTCAAGCCACTTTAAGTCTGTGTCACTTATTCTCATCCTTTTTCTAAATACTTTTAGCAGGGAGCTTTCCTCACTGTGTCAAATACTGCTGTCAAGTCCAGAAGTTCAAGAAGACATGATTCATCTTTGTCTAAGATGCGCAGTGCATTATCATTTGTTTGCCAATGGCCGTTTCGGTTCTGTAGCTGGTTCTAATGCCGAATTGACAGTTGTTTACTACTATGAAGTCTAGGAACTGTTTGACGACACAGCTTTCCAAGACTTTTGCCTTGAAAGGTAGGTTTGAGATGCGCCAGAATTTGTCAAGGTCTTTAGGATACAAATAGTTTTTTTCCCGAAGCGGAATATTCGGTCCAATTTATACACAGTCATAGACTACTCCTTGAGTTACAGAAGAGGTCAAATAAGGAAAGAGGCTAAGACTTATGTCCTTCTCTATAAGTGTCATGATAGGGTCAGTAAAATGGTTAAATGACTTTAGGCCAGCAATTCTGTTCATCAAGGACCTCCTTCAAGGATGACTGTTCTTCTGAAGCATTGCAAGTTAAGATTTCAATGGCGAATCCATAGTTGTACTGGAGAGTAAAAGCTTAACCTTTTATATTTTATTGCCATATAATTGAAATAATTTCTCATAGTTCTCTTTGGTTTTAGAAATATCTGAGGCAGCCATTGGTGTCCGATGGATTAGTCCATTTTGTGAGAATGTCATAGATTTTCTAGGATAACTTTTCACTAGGTTGATTTCTGATCTAATGAAGGTTGCTTTGACCTCGAAGACGTGTTTTTTGCATTTGTTGCGTAGAGTTTCTAGCTTCTACATGGAGGGTGTTTTGCATCATATTCAATCATTCTAAGTGATTTGCACTTTTAAAATAGTTCCTTAGTAATCTATTTTGTAGTCCTCAAGTGATAGTAACTTATTCATTTTAAGAGGGCAAGTTTGTCAACTACATTGATCATGACTGTGTTTAAAGTGATAAGGTTTGAGTTCATTTTGAGAAGACAGCCTCTATTAAGACAGACCTCTTGATGGTTTTAACATCACTAGCCCAGCCCTTGGTTTTTGATTTGGCCCCGGGAACTGTTCCACAAGACTGTCCTTCAGTCAGTAATAGATGATGTGGAAAACTGTGGGTCTGAGGCCTGAAGAGTTAATTTCCACAGACAGATTCTGGAAGGTGGAAGGTTGTTCAATTTTCAGGCTTCTACATTTAGAGGAGGCTCTGTGAATGATTGCAACACCACTGCCTGGTTCACCTTCACAGTCTAGATGAGAGACAAAACAGGCTGAGAAATGCTAGTCAGGCATGTTTCTTGCAGGATAAATAGGTTGACATGTTTGGCTGCAGACGTGCAGTTGTGTAGAAAAAAATCAGAAACAGTATTTCTCAGTCTTTGTAATGGAGACATGCGATTCAGAACCTAAATGATTGAGTGTATTATTGTTCAATCGAGGTGCTTGAAGTCTGGCTCTTGAGATCAGGGTGATCTTGGAGTAGGCTTGGACAGTTTTGGGGGCTCTGTGTTATTGTATAAACTGTTCAGTTCCGCAATTTCACCCTTGGGTAAAGGTTCTCATAGGAGACTTAAGAGACGTGCAAGTGCAGGAGAGATAGTGGGTGATATTTTTGGAGCCCTGATACCTGTATGGGTGATATTGAATTCTCACGAAATACAAAAACTGTCTACTGTGGTAGATAAGTTGTCTACTAATACTACTGGAGGATTCTTAGCAATAGATACAAAAATGATTCCCATGAGATCTATGGTTATTCAAAATCGTCTTGCTTGAGATGTCCTTCTTGCAAAAGAAGGAGGAGTCTGTTCAATGCTAAAGGTGCAACATTGTTATACGTATATTTCAGACGAAAGTAAATATTTGAAAGGTTACATTCAGAAAATCACACACCTTGGAAAAGACTTGAAAGATTTAAAAGCTGATGGTGCTTGGGAATCAATTGGGAAATTATTTTCTTCTATAGGTTAATGGTTTGCAAATATGGGAAGTGGATTGCTGGGGAAAATATTGAAGCCCATCTTGACAATTGCATTATATGTACTGACCTTGGCTGTCATCTTTAAGGTCTAAAGATGTTCGAAAACTAAAAAAGAAACTAGAGGAATAAAAAGGAAAACATGTTTTGCATACATGAAAATGTGCACCAAGTGGTGAAAGAAAGAAGGGTGCTGCACATGTATAATAATTCCAAATTCTCTGAAACTTCGACAAAATATTCTTCATATGTGTACTAATGAGAATTATCAGAAATTATTTTTCTTCCTTAGATTTTGAAATGATATTCATGTTGGTACTTTAAAAATGTAGTAATGTGTTATAGTTACACGTTTTAATCGCAATGAGATTACAATGCTTCATGAGTGCAATGAATTAGAAAGCAATATGTAAAAGTTCTAAAGACTCTAAATGTAATGCATATTTCAAATATTTTATATTGTGTATTTCCTGAACAAATTTCAATTTAGCTCTACATTTTCTTTCTATTGCTTGATTCCGTTCTCATGGAAAACTGCGCAGACTTACAGTGTGAGACGCAACTATGTTTCACAGAAAGAGTTCCCATGCTCATGCTAAGACTACTTGCTATTAAATTGTTACTTTGGGAACATCTGCTGTGAGAAACTGTCCTCTTGAACTCACTCATGAGCCTTTGCTAAAGGACTATTGTTCACGACTTGCATTTTTGAATGGTTTGACAGCTTACGTGATGATCACCACCTATTTCCTATAAAATGTGTCTTTTTTTATGCTGCATGACAATCATCCTATACAAACTGACTAATGGACTGAGTGGTCTGCCCAGATGAGGTGACCCAGGTGGTGTCACCCCGGAACTTGAGAAATATAAAATACATTGTGTGACGAAGCTGGGGGAAAGTTTGTCCATTTACCCTATCTTGATCTTTGCGGACTCAGAGACACTTTTCGATCTTGTGGATTCTACTGGCTTTCCTTGGACTGACGCATATGCTGTGTGAGCTATTCCTGGACTCTTTCCCTCACTGGGAGAGAACCTTTGAGCTGAGAGGATTTATGTCCTTTCATGAACTCTTCCTCTAGAACTTTGCTGGCTGATGGGCCTAAAGAGATTAATTTGATTACTCTGCACTCCTAAATTCAAATGCCTGATATTGATGTACTTACTTCTTAAGTTACTGATAAAATCTAACCATCCATAAATCCTGTTTCTGTCTCTCTGTGACTTGTCTCCAATGATTGATTGTGCGTTCCAACTGAGTATTAATGAAGGATGGGAATTCGAATGGAGAGATCACTGGTCAGCAGATACTAATGTTGCTATTCTGCATATCTCTAACTGAATTATTGGTTTGCGTGATTCTAGTCCGACTGAATTTCTTCAGGAGATTTGGTCTAGCCGGGATAATTCTGTATTTGTATAGCCTAGTCTTGAGAGTTATATGCCTGAATTTAATTACCAGTCTGTAGGTCGGATAACTAGATTGGATACCCTTTATCCGACCCCTGTCAGCACGGTTCAAAGATCCATCGGAGGACCAAGTAAATTACTCTGAGGTGTAGGGTAAAGGGATAATGTGAGCAAAGTAAATGGACCCAATGGTGCTACAGCAGGAGTATCACGGGGCATTTGCCATTGATGTGCAAAGAAGGTATAGAATGATGTGTTAGTTGTTCGTCACCTGTTTGATTAGCATTGTGATGTTGGCAGTGGTTAAAAAAATCAAGGAAAGCCACTTTCAGTATATTTGTTGATACATCAGTCCCCAAGCCAGATGTCTTTGCAGTCCTGTTGATTTCTTTGCAGAACTGCTGGCTGTTGCTATTATGAGTTCGGACTTCTCACTGTTGAATGCTAGGTTGATGTTGGAAGGTTGTATATGTGGTGAAACCTGATTCGTTTTGCTGGAGGTAAGAGAAAAGCAGTATGAAAAGAGTTCAAAGGTGCTGGCCGTCAGTGTTGTGAGAACTAAACCATAATAATCGGGCAATGACCCTACTGGATGGTTTGAGCTGGTGATGTATTGAATGCTCTAAATCTGTAGAACAAGGGCATCAAAGATGTATTTTGTAAATTAGCATACCAAGGGTGCTATGGGCTTTTATGAAATAAAGACGAATGTGTCCTGTGTATGCTAGTTAGGTAGTATGAGGCAGCCATACTTGGGATGCAGTGGGCCCATCACTTTCCTGGGTCCCAGTGCCACTGCACAAACTGCACTACAACTCTGAGGTTGTCTGATTGTTTGATCTGTGTATCTATGTTAGGTGCAGACGTTTGGTATGGAGTGATTGAAAGGATGCTCATGATAGGACTGGTACTGAGCCAGAGTGTGTGGTGTGAGATTCAGGGGTCCCTAGTTTTGAGGCCCTCATAAGCCTACCAAGCAGTGCCTGTGTATCTGTCACTACAAGGGAGGAAAAGAAGAGGAGAAACTTGAGACTGATTGGCTTGTCCTCTTTTTGACAATAGTGGCAAGCACAGTCTATACAGCAAACACCACAAATTGATATCTAAATAGTCCTAATATCTGAAGATGTTAGTCACAATTGATTATAACCAGCTATCTAGGCAGTTTTCAAAGTTCCAGATCTGTGGATCCTTTGAGATAGAGTTTATGTTTGTTTTATAAAGTGCCTCCATCACCGCATAGGGGTGTCATGGCGCTGAAAACAGGTCATAAACAAACTTGTAGCTACTATTTTGATTCCCTTCAATTAGTCCTAGGGAAAAGCCAGGTCTTCAGCCTTCTCCTAAATTTCAAATGTTCTAACTCTCCTTTAAGGGCATCTAGGAACACTTTCCTCTTTTGAGCTGCAATTCCTAAAAAGGCTCTGTTCTGACTGTCTTACTATTAACTGGGGAGTGACAGTGCAAGTGTTAAGCTGGGTTTGTAATTGAAAATGCAAGTTCAATGGAGATCCATAAAAAATGGGGATCCAGGGTAGACCGCTTGTATGCCATGTGTGCGGCATACTGGTTGTAAAGTGGTTTGTGTAATATGTACTGGTACATGAATGTAGCTCTCGGAACTTTATGGGCGTTGCAGCAATGTTACTATTTTTGTAATATACTTTATTGTCTGATTAATGAAAATCATTACAATGAAAATCATTTAAACCATAAACCTATTAAAAACTATTTTCGATTTCCGGAGTGGATGAAGCGGTTTGCCCTTGCGCGCTTGTTGATCTCATCATATTAGAAATAGTGCAAGTGACAGTACTTAACTCAGGGGCTGATGGGAATGTATGGTTAGGCGGAAGTAGAAATGCGAGGAACCTAGGCTTTATTTTGATAAGGGCCTAAGTAGGCTGCAACAGGAATGGATGACTGTTTGCGTGTGAGGACAGGGGGATTGTCAGAATCTAAATGGCTCTGGCAGTTCTCACCTGGGCAGAGGGATTTCAGGGAAGTATGTAAAATATGTAAATTTAGAGAATGAAAACTTCATGTAGGTAATGCCTGGGTTAGTGCCTAGTTATGCTCTTGATTCTAGAATTGTGCAGGCCCATTTGTTTAACAGCTATTGTTTTATCTCAAGAAGGCAACTTACCAATGGAGTACTCTCATTCATGCCCTCTATTTTTATTTGATAATGTTGTTTGTTGAATGCATGCCCATATTGTATACCCATATGTGTATCTTAGGTCGCTAAGTAGGGATCTGTAAAATGTGAGCAGCAAGAGAAAAAGGCTAAAGTCCAAACGGATTACATATTTCAGGGACTTTTTCCATAGAGTATGAGGTTTTTGTGCTTTCAAGGCAAAATAGTATTTTGCCTTTGGGGGTCTCGCCCCACAAAACTCAGGCTCTATGTACAATACGTGTACTCCTATAACTGCTCAAGAAGAATTTAACCAAGTTAACAATTGGTTGTTCCAGATTAATTTTGTATTCCTGGCATTAGAGTAGTATGCCTTGGACAACGGTGTAATACACAGAGGCTACTTAGACTGATACATGCCGGACATAGGCTATTCAGCATCCTAATGGCAGCGGTGCTGGTTAAGTGGTGGAAGTCAGACTGAAAATTGTATAGAAATGATCATATCCAAGAATGGTAAGTTGGGTCAAGTGGAAAAATTGTCTGGTATCTCGGGGTTCAGGTTTTATTATTTGAGTACCAGGTTGACTACTGCATGTGTTAGGGATCGAGGTACAGCACGGAGCCTGATATTCAGGAGAGGTGCAGGGAAGAGCAGCCAGGATAAGCTGACTTTGACAAGAGATAAGCAGACCATGAGGCAAGTTTCAACAATTGTTTTTTTTAAGATATTTCTTAAATGGCTTGAATATTTTTTGACTGACAAAGATGGTGGTGTTGTTACAGAGGTCTGTGGATGTCTGTTTCAAAATATCAGTAGCAGATAGAACAAAGTGGTAAAACTTTAGATGGTGGAAATAGCTTAACTCCTTCTAGGTCAGGTGTTTCCTTAACCAAAACAAAGCAAATTCGAGGGCATTGGCATCCTTAGTGTGTATGGTGGAGTGACACATAAAGCTGGGTTGGAACAGATGTCAAGGGGACCATTATCCTTGCTTGCCTTGGGCCCCATTCCACCCTTGCTGTGGTATGGAAGCAAAGGTTAGTAAATGTCAATAGGTGTGAGTTAAGAACTGATGTAGGCCTAACTTAAGTTACACCTGATTTAATGAATTCGGCCCTTAATATTAAGGATGTCGCCGACTGAGGCAAGTAGGACAGCGACTGCTGTCTGAGCCAGGTTCCACACCGCTAGAGAAAGAGAGAGGGTGAGCCCATAAAAACATTTCTCATTTATTCAAACAATGTCAATTGGTTCTATCTTCACAAGTGACTCGATAGCTGTATCATGTTTATTCTTTATAATCGTAGCACTCTCCATCTTAACACATGTTGAATGACATGCAGGTTGCATCTACTATGATGTATTATCTTCTAGCATTCTAAACTAAATTCTTGTATGCAGTGTGGTTTGGAAAATAGCCCTAATGGAGCATAACGCATAACATGACATATAATACAATATAAATAGTGACCCTGGTTTTGTGCTACTCTTTTTTTTCATTTCCATGTATATTTATCCATATTTGTTTATTGTCTTCTAATTGGTATTTACCCGTATTCATTTTTTGCCGAGTGAAAGAATTAAGGGCCTGATAACGATGGTGGTGAACCCGCCACCGGCAGGCTGCCGGTGGCTGGTTCACCGCCATGTTAAGGCCATTCCCCGCCCACCAGATAAGGATGGCGGGCGGTGTGCCTGTCCGCCACGGGTCCGACAGAGGCAATCATTACGATTGCCTGTCGGACCCGCCCCGCATCCCTAGAACGGTGGCGGTGCCTAGCAAGCACCATCCGCCACATTAGGATGCTGCATCACCGCCAGCCTTTCCATGCGGTTCCCCCGCCATGGAAAGGCTGGCGGGGATTGACTTTGGGGGCCCATTGCGGGCCCCCCTTTGCAGGGGCACTTTCATTTTGCACCTGGGGGGCACCTATGGTGCCCACCTACATTTCCCTGCACCATGCGGCAGGCACCGCGTGGTCCCTGCCACGTAGTGCAGAGAAAGGCAAAACCTGCATTTTTAACATTGCAGCGGGTGCTGCAGCCAGCAGCACCTGCCGCAATGTTGAAACTGCCTTTTGCAGCCGCCGTGGTGGCGGCCGCATTGTAATTAGAGGTGCGGGACTGCTGCCATATAGGCGGGCGGTCCTAATCCCCGTGACGATGGCGGACGGCCTTAAGTCCGTTTGCCATCGTAATCACCCCCCAAGTTACCTCTAGAATAATTTCACTGTAGTGTAAATGTTGAATGTACAATAACACTTTGATACCTGTAGAATTGTGGTGCTATAGGCTTCTATATGCAGTAAAATATTAGAATGACCCGAGTACAATGGCATTAAAATATCAATACATGGGTACATCTACAGCTATCTAGGCAGTAGCAACTGCTACCGGACGGGAGTGGTGAGCCAGGGGCAAAGAAGAAAATGAAAAAAAAACACTTACCTGGGCCGGCCACCGTCTCTCCTCGGTCCTCTTCCTTCTTCCTGTCTCCGACGGCAGCAGGAGGCACCCGGGCTCCCAGGCTCCCCTAAGCCAAATACAACGCTGCAATGTAGCGTTGTGATTGGTCTGAGCGATGTGGTTCGGCACTCAGACGGGGACTGGGAGGCTTTGCATGTTCCTCAGCAGGCTGTGTAATGCAGCTTGGTGGGAAACATGCAAAGTGAGCAGGACTGTTTGGCTGGCCTGAGAGGGCTGGCCAAGCAGTAATGCTCACATAAGGAGTGCAAACCACTCCTTCCCCTGCTCTGGCCAGCCCTGCCCCGCGAGCCACTAACTTCAACAGGAAAAATAAAATGATAATAACGATACGTTATCATTTTATTTTTTAGTTTGAGCAGTGGGGCGACGCTCCTCCACCTTAGCGGAGGAGCCGCCACTGTATATAGGCTCTATAAGAATATTTCATTCTTAAGCCTTATGTTAGCCAAGGCCTTTTGATTTTACTACCATTTTATTATATAACATACTTGCTTATAGAGGCTTTCAGCCAGCCTGCTTCATCAATTTGCCTGGTGTTGTGTTGTTCACATTCTGCTCTTTCTCAAGGTGCACATCTGCACACAAAGTAGCTTCCTTTATGCTTTAGGCTACAATGGCAGTGTGTGCTTTTTGAGGCAAAAACAATATGTTTGCTTGTAGGCAATTTTTTTATATGCTGGTGAGGACCGGTAGCTCGCCCAGCAAAAAAGGTTTATAAAAGCAATGATGAAACAAAACAAGCATTGGTAAAGCCACAACATTGCCAGACCTGTTGGATTTGCCAGTGCTTGTTTTAACTCGCTTTGTTGTCAATAAGGCCTGGTAACCACGAATGACAGCATGGAGAGATGCTCAAATGAACAGCTAATATAATATAACGCTCGTTGTTTTCCTTGACAGATCTTACAGAGGTGCAAACGCGGAAGACGTGAAGCGCGCGCATCTCTTGCAGCCCAGGCCCCTGCGGGCCTTTGCAAGGCTGAGACTAATTAGCAGAAATCACATCCAAGGACCGTGATACACAGAACGGCAGGAGCACCGCCTCACCGCCGCAGAGCCTGGGGTGGCCGGCTGACCTTTACTTCAAGAGAGCCCTGTTCGCAGCTCCGGCGGAAGAGCGCCTTTCTCAGTACAGTGTTCAAAAACTAAATCAATTAACCTCCTTATTCGCTGCTCCTAATCACCGTGACTAATTCTCGTGTCCTCCAGGAGTGCAACTCATCTTCCTTAGAGTCCAAGGGCACGTTTCCCAAATGGACGTCGCCTGTTACGTTCCTCGTTGCCCTCTCGAAGCCTGGGTGCAGCATAAAGAAGCGCTGTGCTGACGCAGCTGAGTGTTTCTGGGAAATAGCTGGTTTCCAATTAATATCTCTGTGCTCGCAGCACTTGTACTCCAACAGGGAAGCATAATTTCACGGATAGCCTTGAGGAACTATTTAATTTAGTTTGTGCTGCACAACCTAACTTTCATCCAGGGTGAGGGATGACATAGGGCCACGCTGTGTAGTTAGAAATCCAACACTGAGGTCTGAGCTGTATGTCTCCCCTGCAAGGACTGTCTGTTTTCCTTTTTGGCCTTAGCTTAATGACTTCTTCTACCCCTGGCCAACCCCCTCCCAGAGGTGTAACACAGGCCCCCGTTGCCCCTGTGGCGCAGGGTGTTGCCCCTCCCCACCACGACCCATTCTCTTTACGACCCTTCAAAGAGAATACAACACTTCAGGGGCCCCCATTCATCCCAATGTCAATAAATATCTGTGAGATATGGAGAGTTAGGAGCCCCTCATCACAATCTGCGCGGGGGGGGGGGCGGATAGGGGGGGTGGCCTCATCATTTAGCGTTACGTCATTGATACCTCTACAGACCCCAGTCTTTCGATGCCTTAAGACTTAAGTGAAAGGTCCTCATTTTTTCCAACCACCAACAGATTTTTTTTCATTAAAATAACCCATTACTGCTAGCGTTTCCAATTCAGGAACAGAGTTATTTTAAGGATTTTTGGGACCCTATTTGAACTTAAAAAAACCGAGAAATTAACAGACACAGAAAACATCCTGGAGTGTCAATCACATTCACAATAGAAGAATGCAAGGACATGAATGATTGAAGAGCTTTACGTAATTGCGAAAATTTAAGTATATTTCAGTTGTTTTAGTAACTTCATTCTTGTGTTTGAGCAGTATTAGCCATTTAAGATGAAATGATTACCTTCAGTATGTATGTGGCACTTTCTTTCACGCCCATGGACGTTTTGAGGCAAGGCAAAATGGGCAGTTTCCCACAGTCCCACCCTCCAAGAGGCCCCTGGTAGTGCAATCTTTTTCTCCTTCTTCCTTACCTTTGTTCATTTTTCTATCAGAACCTCTCTACCTCCGCTTCGGTCTCTCTGTTTTAAGAGCCCCAATATCTATCTATCTATCTATCTATCTATCTATCTATCTACCTACATACATTTATATATATATATATATATATATATATATATATATATATATATATATATATATATATATATATATATATCAAACTCCCAAATCTCTGCCCGACCAAATGGCCATGTCACAGTCCACTATTCCACAGGCATTGTTAGGAAGATGGCACATAAGGAGGTACGTTATTCCAGATGACGCTTCATTTCATTATTTCTTTACTTAATCTCAAAGTGCAGTGTGCAAAGTGCAGTGTGCTAACAGACAGTAACAACGATTGACGCGTTTCGGCGAAAACCTTCAACTGGGTCTATGGGGTCGATTACGATGGCGGGCGGACAAAGTCCGCCCGCCATCGCATCGGCAAAAAGGACCGCCCGCCATAGGTGCGGCGGTCCCGTTCTATACAATTAGGATGCACCCGCCACACTGGCGGCGCATCCCGTATTTTACATTGCGGCGGGCGGTGCTGCAAGCAGCACCCGCTGCAATGTAAAAATACATGTTGTGTATTTACATGCACAACGTGACAGGCACCGCGCGGTGCCTGCCACATTGTACATGCAAATGCAGGGGGGTACCATAGGTACCCCTCATGTGCACCCCCCACCCCCCAACACCCTGGGGGCCCGCAACACGCCCCCAACAGCAGGAACCGCCAGCCTTTCCATGGCGGCAATGCAGCCATGGAAAGGCTGCTCGCAGCCTGCATCGTAATATGGATGGCGGTGTCTTCCAGACACCGCCACCATATTCAGCACGTTTTCCGCCGGTCGACGAGTCGACCGGCGGAAAAGCGGCGGACGGTCTTTCCGTCCGCCGCGGATCCCCTAGCCATCATGATATGGCGGGGGGTCTTTGCTGTTGGGATGGCGGGCGGATCGCCCCCGCCGGCCCGGCGGTGACCACCGCCAACCCGGCGGGGGCGATCCGCCCGCCATCGTAATCGGCCCCATAGAGCTCACATGTAGAGTGTCCCTTTTTAAAGGGGCAAAACACCCTCCATCACCAAAATTAATTTATATCAAACATCATTAAACAAAAGGGGATGGGAAGTGATTATTAAGAAAAACATATATATATGTTTTTGTACTCATTGTCATCCTGATCATTTCACTTTTATCTGGTAAAGTACCAAAATACATTACTGTCCATTAAAGGTCATATCTTATTTGTGGCAGGTACATTTATCATTTAAACCACTCTACTCCTTTCCTTATGAGGTTAAAAGCAATCATCTCGAGATATTGCATCGAATATGAAAGTGCAAGTGCATATAAATACAATTTCCAATTTCCCCATTCTCTATAATATCCACTTAGATAGTATAAGCCTATATACTCTATCTTATCATCACTGCCCCATAATGATATGCACAACCGCAGGTTCAAATGTATTGCTATTCATACCTCAATCTGTCTATATCATGTAAAGTACAGATGTAGTCCATATTAAATTCATCATACCGCAAATTATGTGCACTTTAAAACCTACTCCACAGAATGATTTACAATAAATTAATGTCCTATAAAGTGCGAGTGCAAAATAACCTTTCATACAAGACGGACAGCGAATCATGGAGTCTACATGTTACACATGAAATTTCATTATCATGGAGAAATAGTATCTCTCACAGGACGAGTCACAATATGTGGAGAACAAGAGAGGTAGAAAAGAAGGGGAAAATCAAAGGGGGAGGAACAAAAGGGTAAAAGATGATCTTCAAAAGTGCTGATGCTTGGAACTTTCATCCTCTAAGTAAACCATGTTCCATACTGTCCCTTCTACAAACCTCTACTTGTAGATTCAAGTATCCTAACAATATTCCCCTGCGCCATTTTATTTAACCCCAATTTCTGGGAATATCAATATTTGCATATCATGTAAAGTACAACCATATACCCCATCAAGTCTCCATATTGCAAACTATATAAACCTTAATCTCCTTAATGACATAATCCTTAATGGTCTATAATGTAAAGTGCAAGTGCAATACATAAATATATATGCAAGAAAAATACAATCTCTTAAAATTTCCATGTCCTGAAATTTTCCAATGCAAATATTAGAAACCAAGGAAATCATCAAAGGTAAAAGAGAAGAGAGTACAACGAGATTTTCATAACGGCATACAATATAATCATTATTAAGTTCACCTTGTTTTTACTTTCTGTTTATCTTAGTCCTCCCACGCCCCTAGTACCCCGAGGGAGATAGAGAAAAAAAGAGGGGGGGGGGGGGAGTTGTTTAGAGTTTTTTTATATATATATATCTAGGGATAAGCATGAAGAAAAAAGCACAATAGGGAAGCACACAAACCCTTTAACCACCTGAACTAGGATTTGACAGGAATATATACTGAATAAAATTTTATGCGAGTGACTTTACTATCTAGTTTTCCTCAACCCATATCCTCAAAGAATGTCAATTTAGTCACGGATATCTCTACCACCCGGGGACCACCTTAAAAAAATTATACAGTTCTACATCAGAGTTAAGGCCCCGCGGTGGTTCTGTCCCAACCAAAACAATACACCTTGATTCTGCCTTCCTTAGGACCAGTTCACGATCTCCCCCTCTGATCCAAAGGGCAATATGTTGAACACCAAAGTATATCAGATTGTTGGGATCTCCATCATGTTCCTTCCATATGTGTTTGGATATGGCGAATGAGAAGTCTTTGTTCACCACCGCTCTCACATGTTGTAAGAGGCATAATTTGAGTTTATTGACTGTGCTACCAATATACTGCTTCCCGCATCTGCATTCCAGTACATATACCACATGCGTGGTGTCACAGAGTATTCCCTCCTTGATCTTCCTCATCTGTCCATTGTGAATACGGATGTCCACTCGATTTTGACCATATTCACATGCCTTGCATTTGCTACATTTCACGAAGCTCGATGTATTTAGCCAGTTCAATCTATTTCCTCCTTTCACAGGACTACAAAAATAGCTCCGTGGGGGTTCAATGGAATCCATGTACTCTTCCATACGGAAGTTATCCTTGAATTCCAGAAAGGCTAGTGTCAAAGTACCCAGACTCCTAGTCCTGCTCGATTACCCATCTACATACCTCCAGTACATCCCCTTGAGTGCAGCCTTTGCTATACTGGTCCAAACTCCCGGGTTAGTCCACAGATACTCATACCCCATCTTAGCTGGGAGCGTCTTGATATGTCCTAGACATGGGATCCTAGAGACCCCGGGCTGCTGGAGGAGCTCCTCCAAGCCCTCCAGATACATAGCATGGTCATCTGAGGTCAATAGGTGGCTCCAGTATATCAAAGGTCTAAGGGCTGCTTTATAGACAATGGACCTTTGGTCTAGATGCAGCCGCAATGGCTGGAGCGGGGTGCTGGTGGGAAGTTTCACCAAGGATCATATAAATTTATTCTCTCCCACCTCTAGTGCTGTCACCTTCTCATGTCCCCACTGTTCTCCCCCATACAGAGACCCACCCAAAGCTTGCAAGTTAAAAATTTAGATGGCTGGGGATACAGGTCGAAAACTGTAGTCCCTAATACACCTCTAAATTACCTCTACGTAGTGTTCGTGCTTGAGCTTACACTGTGGATCTGGGTGGATTCTCCGTCAGTGTGAGGGTAAAGAGTCAGAATATCGAGTTGGAAATGTCGACTTGCACTAATATCGAGTGCAGAATATCGAGATACAGAAATATCGACTGCAAGAATATCGTGGTCAAGAATATCAAGTTTAAGGTAAGAAATATCGTTTTAAAAAATATCGAAGTCATTAATATCGTTTGCAAAAATATAGTTGTTAAAAATATCGATTTTTTAGTTAGTGTTATGTATTTTAGTATATATTTTAAATGTATGTGCTCTATTTTTTTGTCTAAGTATTGCATTTGTTTTTTAATATGTGTGTTAATTTTTAGAAGTTATTTATTTTATTTTAATTAAATTTTGCGCTTTAGTTCCATAACGGGTTGTGGGTTTATAGGGGAATAGGGTGGGAAGTAATTGAATTATAATACGTTGAATATTAATTTTTATTTATTAGTATTTATTTAATTTTGATTTTATAATGTTAATTGTGGGAATTAATTGATTATTAATTAATCAATAATTGGCTGTTAATTTTTATTGATTAATTAATTGGTAAATATGTTAATTGTTTATTTTTTAGGAGCGGGTTGTGGGTTTATAGGGGACTAGGGTGGGAAGTAATTTAATTATAATTAAATTATTAATATCTTTTATTAAATAATATTTATTTAATATTTTATATTGTTAATTGTGGGAATTGATGTATTATTAATTATTTATTATTTAGTTGTTAATTATTAATAATTAATTGGTAATTATGTTAATTGTGTTATTTTTTTAGGAGCGGGTTGTGGGTTGATAGGGGAGTAAGGTGGGAAGTAATTTAATGTTAATACATTTATTAATATTTTTAATATAATATTTGTTTAATTTTATTTTATAGTGTTAATTGTGTGAATTAAAGTATTAATAATTACTTATATTTTGCTTGTTAATTGTTATTAATTAATTGTTAATTAAATATGTTAATTGGGTCAAGTTTTAAGAAATTGGTAGTTGCATTTATAGGGGAATATGGTGGGAGGTAATTTATTTATAACTAACTAATTATTTGTTAATTAATGCTAATTGATTAATTAAAATGTAAATATGGCAATTGTGTAATTATTTTGATGTGTGAGTTGTGGGGTTTATAGTGGTAAATGGTGGGAAGTAAATTGTTTTAAATTAATTAATTATTTGTTGTTAATTGATATTAATTTATTAATGTAAAATTAGTTATGGAAATACTGTAAATATTTTTAGGTGTGTGTTTTGGTGTTTATTGGGGTGGAGGGTAAAAAGTAATTTAGTTTAAATTAATTAATCATTACTTGATCATTAATATTCATTTATTAATTGATGAATATTTTTGGTATTTTTATTTTGTTTGGGGATTTAGGGGGTCTATTACGATGGCGGTCGGATGTCCACCGCTGTGCCGGCGGTGGCACCCGCCGTACCGGCCGTGGACATCCGCCCGCCATCGCAACCAGGAAAACCGCCAGTCCTATTCGGATGGCGGCGGTGACCGCGGCGGTGGGAAATTCCGACCGCCGCTTTACCGCCGGTTGCCATCTGCACTCCTGCCTGGCGGACGGAGCAGGACCGGGATAATGGTGGCGGTGCAGAGCAGGCTCCTCCGGCAGGATTATGATGCCAGCGGTAGCCAGCCTTTCCTCAGCGGTCAGACCGCCATTGAAAGTCATGCGGTGATTGTCTTCCGGGGGCCTGTTGCGGGCCCCCAATGTATTGGGGGGGTGTGGGTGCACTGCGGGGGGTACCCATGGTCCCCCTACATTTCCCTGTACCAGGTGGCAGGCACTGTGCAGTGCCTGCCACGCAGTGCAGGGAAATGCAGGACATGCTCCTTTCGGCATCGCGGCGGTGCTGCGGGCAGCAGCAACCGCCGCAATGTTAATGCCCGCGATCCGACCGCCGCGGTCGGATTTCGACAGCGGGTCATCGTAATTCGACCGGCGGTGATGTCGCGGTACATGCGGGCGGTCTTTTCCCGCTACCATGGCGGTCGGGGAGGTTTCCCGACCGCCATCGTAATAGGCCCCTAGGTTCTATAGCTGTAACGTTTGGTTAGTACATTAATTTTTACTTTTTTAAATGTGTTTTTTAATTATTAATAATTGTTTAATTGATAATAAATTGGTTTAATTATGGAGGTACACTTTTTTTTAATTGTAAATGTATGTTGTAAATTGTGTGGTGTTATAGGGTAGGGAAAAAAAGATTACATTTATGTAATAAATATTTTTGATTAAAATTAATTTCCATTCCAAAATATTTATTTGTTTGTTAATTTTTTGTTAAATTAAAAAAATTAATCTTTTTATGTAAATTTTAGATTTTTTATACATTATAATATGTTTCTATGTTTTGTAAATTTCAATATATGTTTTGTTTTTGGGTTTTTATTATATTTTGTATTGTAGTTGATATTTTGTTTGTTTTAAATTTGAATTTTCTTTAGTGGGAATAGTAATTTTTACCCCTCCGCTATCCAACACTTTCCCTACTGCTGCATTCGCAAGAGTGGGAATAGTAATTTATACCCCTACACTATCCAACACTTTCCCTACTGTTGCACTCTCTGGAGTGGGAATAGTAATTTTTACCCCTCCGCTATCCAACACTTTCCCTACTGTTGCACTCACAGGAGTGGGAATAGTAATTTTATCCCCTCCGCTATCCAACACTTTTCCTACTATTGCACTTGTTGGAGTGGAAATAGTAAATTATTCCCCTCCGCTATCCAACACTTTCCCTACTGCTGCATTTGCTTGAGTGGGAATAGTAATTTTATCCCCTCCGCTATCCAACACTTTCCCTACTGTTGCACTCGTTGGAGTGGGAATAGTAAATTATTCCCCTCCGCTATCCAACACTTTCCCTACTGTTGCATTCGCTGGAGTGGGAATAGTAATTTTTACCCCTCCGCTATCCAACACTTTCCCTACTGTTACACTGATTGGAGTGGAAATACTAAATCATTCCCCTCCGCTATCCATCACTTTCCCTACAGTTGCACTCATTGGAGTGGGAATAGTAAATTATTCCTCTCTGCTGTCCAACACTTTCCCTACTGTTGCACTTGCTGGAGTGGGAATTGTAATTTTTTCCCCTATGCTATCCAACACTTTCCCTACTGTTGTACTCAATGTAGTGTAAAATGTAGGTTTAAAAAATATTAAATATTTTAATTTATAATATAAGTTTTTTTAAATAATTTTTATGTTACAGGTGTATGTATATATATTTATTTATAATTTTTAATATATTTGTAACATTTTATAATTCATTAAAATTATTATTTATTAATTATTTTTAAGTACATATATATATTACATTTTATATATGTATGTTTAATTTATTTTTAAATTACATTTATTACTTATAATTGTCAAAATTTACAAATAAATCTAAATATTTTTGTAAGTTAAATGTATTATTTAATTTATTTGACATTATTTTTTATACATATAAAAAAGCGATATTTTGTACTTCAATATTTTTAACAATATTTTTTTTCTCGATAGTTTTGTACTTACCATTATGAAGATAGGAGGTCAATATTTTTGAGAACGATATTTATGTCCCGATATTTTTGTAACTCGATATTCTGGTACTCGATATTCTGTCAGTGATCCCAGTGTGAGACCCAAATACTCAAAAGTGTGAACACTCTCAAGTGGAGGACCATGCAGGGGTGGGTTTGGACGGGTCGTATGACCGCGGTTGAAAACCATATGCTTGTTTTTTTTTAAACAGATTTCGAGCCCTCTCTGCTCGCAGAAGTCACCAAACTGGTCCAAGTGATTTTGGATACCCATAGGGGATTTGGATGTCAGTAGGGTGTCGTCAGGGAACAGGAGGGCTGGAATCTTCGTTCCTGCCAGACAAGGTGAGTCAAGAGTCAAAGGGGTCGATTCCGATTCGGGCCGGAAAAAGCACCGACCGACTCGGAGCCGGAATTTATACCGTCCGACACGTACCTGTGGCGCCCGACACGCCAAGTACGATGCAAAGCGTGCAAAATCCGACCGACACGTACAGAACCCAAGCCGAACGACCGAGCCGCACGGAAAACAGCAATCCGGCCGGAAAAACACGCAAATCGAACCGACCGACACGCACCCGGAACAAATCCGACCGAAACGTACACGCGAACTCCAAACCGCAAAGTACGATGCAAGGCGCGAAAACCACGACCGAGTCGGACGGAGGACAAGCCGTACGACCGACACACATACAAAACCGAGCCGAAGTAACACAAAACACCGCGACCGACGCGTACACAGCATAGAAAACTGCACAAACACAGCGTGAGCGAAACGGAGAACACCGTACGAGACAAATGCAGGGTCCGACTCGGTCACAAGAACGTTTCCAACATGCACAGACAGTACAAAGGAAAAATCACACAAAAAAAGGCCAAACAAGCAATTACAAAGCCAATAAATACTGGGGGGGTGGGGACAGAGAACAAAGACACACCCACAACTCCACCCATATAAAGGACACAAATCACAACCATGATCCTTTGCAAATGCCATTCCACTGCCAGCACCCAAGAGACAGCAACCACACACCCACAGCTCATCCCTCACACAAGCCACACACCATCAGCACACCAACAAATAGCTACCTCACATACACCCAGCAAAACACACACTCACACACCCTCACCTGCACACCAACACACACATCACTCACCATCACCACCCATCACCATGCCCCCCAAGAAGAATCACAAGTTCCTAGATTGTGAATTGGAAGTCCTGGTAGACGAGATTCTCAGGGTAGAGCCACAGCTGTTTGGCACACTGGTCCAACAGACCCCCATCTCCCAGAAAACCAAGATGTGGGAGAGGATCATCAACAGGGTGAACGCACAATCACCATGTCTGCGCACAAAGACCGACATCCAGAACAGGTGGTATGACGTGCGCAGGAGGGTACGGGACCTGCTCAAGAAAGACTACCTCCTGAGCCAATACACCGGCAGTGGCCCTCCTGCCAAGCCAGTATACCTCAGGCCCTGGGAGGAGAAGGTGCGGCCATCCTTCCGCCAGTGAGCGTATATGGACTAGAGGACATCCCAGAGCCTGGTGAGTACACAACAAATGTACACAATATTCTGCCACAATACACACACACACATCACTGTCAAGGGGAGAGTCAAACCATGCACTCATAGCAATTACACAGCAACCAGAACAGAATCATCCCAAAATGTGTATGTCAGTCAGATAAACACAACACATGCCATCAAAAAGTTACATTCAACCGTGCCATCACATGTACAAACACAACTACAACTACAGCTAGGCAGTGGCACAAATAGAACTAACAAACACATCCAGACATGTAGCCACCACAACAACACCAACACACAGTGAAGACCACTGAAAGGAAGGAATTCTGTGTATGCTGGCCAAGTCAGTGTAGCCAATAGCATCATGGGAGTCGTAGTCACACATATTGCCCCCCCACAACTGTCCCATCAACACCACCATGAACCATGCGCACATCACAGGGAGTGGAGAAGGACTCACAAGATGGCTGACACTGGCAACTGCTGTGGGGAGCACAAGGCCCTGCTGGCAACTGTGCACCAACAAACAGCAGGACACCACTGACTGACATCCTGAGAGACAACTTCCACTCCCTGCAATGCAAGCACGTTCCATGGTGGGATATCTGGCTGGCTGGGTGGGAAGGAGGACTTGCAGCACTGACCATAGTCACAAGCACCTCCCCTCACACCCCCTCAACACAAACTCCACAGAACCCACCTGGTAGAATGCAATGCCTCCCATCCTAACTCAAGATCCCACAAAGAACCACCACCCTGGGTTATGTTGTGTGAAGCACAGGGACACTCTTGGGACTTTTAGCCAAACAACTGTCAGGACAACACTCCCAGCCATCCTGTCAGCACAGCCAGCCCACCCCACAGGGAAGCAGAGTCAAAAGGAAGGAAGCATGGGCATGCTGGGAAGGGGGGTGGAGGCAATAGCATGATGGGAGTGGTAGTCACAGATATTGTTCAGCCTCACAACTGGCCCATCAACACCACCCTGAACCATGCTCACATCACAGGGAGTGGAGAAGGACACACAAGATGGCTGACACTGGCTACTGCTGCGGGGAGCACAAGGCCCTGCTGGGAACTGTGCACCAACAAACAGCAGGACACCACTGACTGACATCCTGAGAGACAACTTCCACTCCCTGCAACGCAAGCACAGTGGATGGGGGGATAACTGACAGGCTGGGTGGGAAGGAGGGCCGGCTGTCAACCAAATACAACCAATGCAGACCATGTTCACACCCCAACAAATGCATAGAAATGCCCAAATAATGCAGGACAATGTGCCACACCAAAATCAACCCCTGACTGTGACGACGTAGGACAATGCAATGTACAGGCCCGCACCCAGAGGCACAGTCACAACTGTCAGGTGTGTCAACCATTGATGCCTGCAGAAACATAACATACATTGTGTGTGTCTCCCAAAAACAGGTGATGATGGGGACACAGCAGCAGACGCTGAGGAGTCCCAGTCCCAGGCTCAAGAGGATGCGGAGCTCACTGGTGTTGTACAGCCTCTGCCCTCCTCGGACGAAGAAGACCAACCTGGCACATCCGGTGCAAGTCTACATGCAGCACCAGCAGGACCACCAGCTGCAGCACCAGCAGGACCACCAGCTGCACCCCTCCAACGACTGTCACCACAAATACCATCCCTGCCGACATGGACAGAACAAGGAGCAACACCAGCACAGGGACCCTGGACCAACCTGGGGCCATGGACACCACCACCACCACCAACCCCCAAGGTGGACCAGGGTCATCTGTGCGTGCCACTGCACGCACTGCACATGTCAGCAGGGGTGGTGGGAGGGGTGGGAGACAGAGGTCGCTGCTTGCAGAGGTTGCTGGTGTGCATGATGACCCACAACTGGTACGCATAGCTGATGCGTACCAGTCCAGCACCGGAGACCTCAGCCAGGTAGTGGGGCTCCTCAGAGACATGAAACAGCAGCAGGCTGCCCATCATGCCCGCTTGGACTCTCACATGTCCCACGTGGAGTCACACATGTCCCGCGTGGACTCACACATGTCCCGCGTGGAGTCCAAGTGGGATGCACTGCATGAGATGACGGCGGTGCACAGGGACATTTTACAATGCCTCCGCCAGATGAACAGCAACCAGTCCACACCTCCCTGTGTGCCAACAACATCTGGTGCTGAACAAACTGCAACTGCCACAGGGAGGGAGGATGACTGTGGCGGAGAGTCCCCTGCACCGCAGCAGCCTGTACTTGAGGGCCCCCCCCCAAGAAGAGGGATCGTCCGAGGAGGGGCAAGTGAGAGGCCGATGGCAAAGCGCAACTCCCAGGAAGCCTGAACCTGTTCTGGATGTTCACCTTTGTGCACAGACTGTTCACCCTGTTGACGGCAACACTACTCCCACACATTGCATGGGGAGTACAAGTTGGACCAATGTCTCAGACAACTGTGGCCCCGATACTGGGGATTTTGTCTACCAGGACTTTCAATTCACCTAGGAACTTCTGATTGCAAGATTTATGTACAGCACTACCCATCCTATGCACTATTCACACAAATGTATCACAATAAACACACTAATACACCATACTTGCCTCTGTTGTGATTCCAACGTGGGTGCTGTTATGGGGATGATGAACTGCAAAATTACACTGTGTATGCGAACTGCAACAGCAAGTACAACACAGGCATGTGAGTAAAGGCAACGTGACACATATGAGGGAGACACACCACCAGGGCTACACAACACATACACACCTAGGCCATCTGACTCATTGCCTACACTGATGTTGCCAGGGAAGACGGTGCAATGCACAGACACCACACCCATTCCCAGTTGTAGTCAAGTAGCCCACAGTTGCAGTAAGCAAATGGCAGTCAAATGTGTGACCACAGACAACGCACATCACAAAGTGAAGCACAGGTTTATTACACAGTTGCAACATGTCGTAACCACTACAGATGCAAGGTAATCCCACCTGGCAGCGGGCACACAGTCAACAACTGTAGACGGAAGGAAGTCCATGGGTGTGGCGCACATCACCTGTAGGGACACAACAGCTACCACCCTGGAAGTGCAATCACGTCGTCGGTGGACAAAGTTGACCAAACGAATCTGAAAGTACCCTGTGAAGGACAGAAATGACACACAGTCAAAAGCAATGGAGAACAGAACAGGACAGAACAGCAAAACTCATGCACAATACATGTTACAAGATACCCACCCAGAACCAAGTTAGCATGTCAACACTGTTGGGGAGTACAGCCCACCTGTAAGCACACATCGCAACACACATCCAGTCAAGTAGCCCATGGACACACTCCAACAGCACCAGAGCACCACCTACACATATCATGCCAACTCACATCATTGACATGACACCTCAGGATACTCACATTCAGCTAAAGAAGTTGGTGATGAGCTGTGTGCGGACATCACCCTCATCATCATCATCATCATCACTGGCATCGTGGTCCAGGCCAGGATCCTCCACAGGTGGCGGATGTTGGTCATTGTCATCCTGGATGAGAGGCAACTCCTTCCGCACTGCCAGGTTGTGGAGCATGCAGCAGACGATGATAATCTTGCACACTTTCGCAGGGGCATATGGGAGGGACCCTCCGGTCTTGTCCAGGCAGCGGAAGCGGCTCTTCAGGAGACCAAATGTCCGCTCAATCACTCTCCTGGTCCGACCATGTGCCTCATTGTAGCGCATCTGGGCTGGTGTCACAGGGTTCCTGAGGGGTGTCAGCAACCACAGCATGTTGGGGTATCCCGAGTCACCTACGGACAGACAAGTGCACATTAGCTGACTTGGAAAAGTGGGCGGAATACTACAGATCAGATCACACACAATGGCACAAAGTCAGTACACACCGACAAGCCAGGCACGCTGGTTCTGCATCTGTGCCATCATCCTGGGGATGCGACTACTCCTCATCACAAAGGCATCGTGTGCTGAACCAGGGAAACGGGCACACACGTGTGTGATGGTCATATCTGCAAGACACACCACCAGTGCATTGACCGAGTGGTAGTGCTTGCGGTTCCTGTAGGCCTGCTCCTGGGCCTGTGGTGGTACCAAAGCCACATGTGTCCCATCAATGGAGCCAATGACATGCGGCATCCTCCCCAGGGCATAGAAGTCACTCTTCACGTCAGTGAGTCGTCGCAGTCTAGGGAAATAGATGTACCGGTTCAGGAATAGCAACATTGTCGCCAAAACATCACGGAGCACACGGCTCAACATGGTCTGTGACATCCCACCAGCAGTCGCCACAGTATGTTGGAAGGTACCGGTGGCAAAGAAGTGTAGGGCTGCCATCACCTTCACCTTGGGGGTCAGCGCTGTAGGATACGGCCGGCCAGGCTGCAAATGTGGGGCCAACTGCACTGCCAAATCCTCAATCAGCTGCCTGGTGAAGCGGTACCGTCGGAAGCTGTCCCGTTCCACCATCGTTGCCAGGTCTGGGAATGGTCGATGGACAGCAGGAGCCCTGCAGTGCAGAGGAGAAGTAAGCAAGATTGTCAGTCAGCCCACATATGCGGCATTGAACACACTCAATATCCCAACATACATCATTATGAGGCACAACTACATGAAATGTGCAGTTCCGTAAGGACATGTATGGTACATACATGGCCAACATCTGTCATCACGGTCCAACAAGTGGCATTAATAAGTCCCAGGTTGGCCCATTGGATATCATGAGGCCGTGTCACAGTTCCCATCTCCTGCTGCCGTGTCACAATCACCCCCCACAGTGACATGTGAGGACAGATGTGCCCCAGGCATCACAGCTCAACGACAGGTACATTCCCAGGGACCCTGTATTGCCACATGGACACTGGCATTACATGGAGTATCATGTATACACCACAGCAAAACAACTATGACCCCCACAGGTAGTGGTCCCACTTGCCACTGCAGGACAGACATGGACGTCTGTGACACACACACGCACAACATCAAAGTCCATGCACACACAATGTGGATGTGGAGACTGTCTCCCATTATGCACATGAAATCAGAGACATTGTAAACACTACATGTACACAGACTGTGGAGGACCATCACTATTGTGCCACTGGGACACCCTGGCTCAAATATACCGTCCCACATGGGACTCACGGGGTATGTGACATGACATACACATACACCACCGTGAAATGTGACCATGGCACATGCACAGATATGAACAGTTGCACATCACAGTGGTCATGTACACGTAACACCCAGGATCCTGTCCCCATGAACACGTGCACAGCCTGGGGGTTGCTGCCCCCAGGTGACACCCACAGGACAACATGTACACCAACATACACACAATAGGAAATGCAGCCTTACATGCCTTATCATACAGTTTGGACAGGCTGTCGTGTTGTAGGTGTGCCCCTCACTCCCTGGGAGCTATCTGTGGCTGGCATATGTCCATCTGAGACAGGCATGGTGACATATGCCAGTCACTTGTACAGGGATGCGTTGAACAGCAATGGACCGATCGGTGCCCCGGCCGGCCCATTGCATTCAATGTGTGCAGGTACGCGTTGTGCCCCTGTACGCGTTGTACTGCAATGGACCGATCGGTGCCCCCGGCCGGCCCATTGCATTCAATGTGTGCAGGTACGCATTGTGCCCCTGTACGCATTGGTACGCGTTGTACCCCTGTACGCGTTGATCAGCAATGGACCGATCGGTGCCCCCGGCCGGCCCATTGCATTCAATGTGTGCGGGTACGCGTTGTACCCCTGTACACGTTGTACCACAATGGACCGATCGGTGCCCCCGGCCGGCCCATTGCATTCAATGTGTGCGGGTACGCGTTGTACCCCTGTACGCGTTGTACCGCAATGGACCGATCGGTGCCCTCGGCCGGCCCATTGCATTCAATGTGTGCGGGTACACGTTGTACCCCTGTACGCGTTGTACCGCAATGAACCGATCGGTGCCCCCGGCCGGCCCATTGCATTCAATGTGTGCGGGTACGCGTTGTACCCCTGGACTCGTTGTACCGCAATGGACCGATCGGTGCGCACCCATTGACAATGGCCTTGCCTGGCAACGGACGCGTTTTCGAATTTCGAACGAGTCGGTTGCTGGAAATTCAGTTGGTCACCCACAACAATGTTGCAAAATCATGTATGTCATGAAGTTGAAGATTTGAAGGATGCCGTGGGCGTGTATTGGTGCTGCTATTCCATGGATTGGCCAGATTCAGAAGATGCAAACGACTTGGACCTATCACTTTGGACACAAGGGACAGTATCTGCCTCTCCAGCACATATATATTGCTGGCTGTTCCCCTGAGAGCTCACTTGCCTGCACTACATGCTCCAGGACGACATCTGCCACTGCACTGCTGCTGTCTCTGCCCCTCTGGACCCTGCAATGGCACGTACTGTGGAGAGAGCCCCAGCCTTCAGCCTTGAGGAGAACCAGGCCCTGCTGGACAGCCTACTTCCACAGTACAGCAAGCTGTATGGGACACCAGGGGAGCAGGTGAGTGTTCTGTGCACTGCCTTTCTGAATGTGCATTTTGTCTGACTAGCAAGGCTGAAAGTCTGCACGCCACTGGCTAGCAGGCTCACTGAGTAGTTGTCACCCCCCATAGTGTGTAGTGACATGCACTGGACAGGTATGGTGCAGTGACAGTGCATTTGAACAAGGTTTTACTTCCCATGCAATGATACCATGTAGTGACGTCTGGCAAAGTGTCCATGGGCAGCGTTGCACTGCCTGTGTACATCATGTGCCCCTGTGAATGAGACATGTATATACAACTGTGTCATGCACGGATATGTTGCATGTGTAGTAATGGCCTTTTCACTTTGTCATCCTGACAGGTTAATGCCCATCGGAAGCAGGAGATCTGGAAGGACATCGTCCGGGCTGTCCGGTCCGTGGGGGTCTACAAGCGCCGGATCCGCAACTGCCAGAAGAGGTGGCAGGACCTTCGGGGCTGGACCCGGAGGATTGCACGGGTCCAGCTGAAGCTGTCGCCTCCTCGCAGGAGGGGCGGAACACGGACCCTGACCCCCACATGCTCCAGATCCTGGCGGTGGTGTTTCCAGACCTGGATGGGCAGCTGAAGGCCAGACAGCAGCAAGGAGGGGTGAGTCAAAGACTGCACTGTGAACTCTGTATTACATGCTCTGTGCCCTCCTCTGGCCTGGTTCAACTGCCACAGTGCAGCAGTCATGTTGTCCAGGAGCCATGTCCCTCTATTGTGCACTGCCCACTCCTCATCTGATACCCAGGTGTGGCCCTTACATTCAGGGAATTGTGTCACTTGGGACTGTGTCCTTGCAGTTTGCTTCACTAAAGGTGGGGGACAGCATCTGTTTCCCTAACTCTGTTGTGGGCATCATGGGTGGGTCCATTGTTCACACAACGCCTGTGTTCGGACATGTAATCTGCGTGTTGCTTTGATATGCGGTCCACTTGCTGAGCTGAGCCACCACATGTGCCTGGGGTATGTGGCACACGCCCATGCAGCGGGTGGGAACAATGTTTGGGCCCCAGGAGTGTGCAGATTACGTGTGTCACACATACATAGCCAGCTATCCACTGTCCAGGGCTCATCCCTCATTCATGTGGGGCAGGACAGTCATGCCTACTCCAGGCCATGCAATGCACTCTGTACTCCCACTCCTGTGTATCAGCTGACACATTGTGCGCAGTGATTTGACCCCTCAGGTGTCTGCCTCTGTGTCAGTGTGCTGTGGATTAGTTGCCAGGACTGCTGGGGTGTTTCTTGGTAGGGGCTCAGCATGCCACTGGAGATGTGACCATAGGAGACGATACTTGTGTGTCACATAGGTGTTTGATCAGCTGCCCGTGCAGACTGGGGTATGCGAATGTGAAGTTCAGGCAGCTGTTCCCCATTCACAGCAGATTGTGAGGGGCTCAGGTTCAGAGGGTAGTGTCACAGGTCTCCCATATGTCCAATCGGTATGACCTGGACAGATGAGGGTTAAGATGATGTGTTGTGTGGGGGATGTACATGTGCACTTGTGCAGCTCCAGGACTTGCATTCCCCATGACCTACAATTGTGACACAGTGCAGAGTGTTGTTGTCTGGCTGCCAAGTCATACATCACTGAGACAGTGATGTATGACTTAGCAGTCATGCCTCCGCCATGGCATGTGTCTACTTATTGGTGATCCTGCAGGGGAGTGACATGTGCTACATGCACACCATTGTGGCGATGGCTATCAGGACATGGGTGCATCATGGTGTCTGTCGCTGGTATGCATCACATGCATATCCTATTTGACTCTGGGCGTCCCTTTCATCCGGAAACCTGTACTGACTCAGTGGCAAGAGTTGTGATGTGTGCATGTCCACATGCTACACCGTGTCCTCTGCACTGTCCAACTACTGTGTAGTTGGTGCATGTGTCCACACTGGGGTGTTGCTATCCAACAGACACCAGACAGATGTGTGCAAGGCCATGTGGGATGTGAGTGCCATGGTTGGCATCAGACTGACAATTGGCTTCTCCTGTTCAGTTAGGGCACTTTTAGCAATGTACAACTAATGATGGCAGGGCTTGCTCTGTAATGTGCTGTGCTCACAGTGGTGTGTGCGTTTGGTGCAGGTGACTGATGTCTGTCTGTTTCCCCATTGTTTGCAGATACATCCACGGCCACGGAAGGGGACAGCTCCACGGACCAGGAGGAGCCGGAGAGCCAGACTGGGTCAGCAGCCGAGGAGTGGTCAGAGGGACCCAGTGGCACGGAGGGCAAGGGGAGCCACACCGAGGAGTCCTCAGCACCATCCACCTCAGCTGAGGACCAGAGCAACTCGGAGGATGACTCCCTTATGGAGGCGGGTGTCAGCAGCCACCACACCCCAGCTAGTGTTGCTGTCCCCGCCACCACCAGCACCACCACCGCCCTCCCATCGGCTCCCATTCCCCAGGTCCGTGGAGGCTCCCATGTTCGGGAGCGTGTCTCCTTTGGGCCAGGCACCACACCCCCTGCCCCTGTGTCCCCTGCTGCCCTGAGTGAGGAGTTTGTGTACCTCCTTCGCCAGCTCCATGTAGGGCAGACAGCCATGCTGAGTGTCCTCCATGCGCACACCGCTCTGTTGACTCAGCTGGTGTCGTTCATGGAGGGCATCTCATCGGGCATGTCTGACCTACAGAGGGGCAATAGGTCCATGGACTCCTCCCTGACGGCAGCAGTGTCCCTCCTCAGACAGTCCCTCACCCCTCCTGCCTCTGCTCCATCCACACTCCCCAGCATCTTACCCGTCCCAAGCACACACACACCGGCACAGGCACACACCAGCACACACACATCCAGCACACAGACACACACGCCACAAACAAAACGCACACGCACGCACAGTCAGGGGACTGAAACCAGACTCACAGGGGATGGGGTCCTGGAACACACACACGCATCCACGAGCACTGCGCAGTCCTCAGTTGCCTCTCCCTCCAAAACACCCTCCCTTGCCTCACCTGCAACCCCAAAGACCCAGCGGCTCTTCCTCAGTGACCTCGGCCTCTTCCCCTCCGATCCAGCTGATACAGCATTCAGGGGGGAGAGGAAGCCCACCCACACGGAGCAGAGTGCCCCTCGCCCCCGGACACCCTCCCCCAGGCGCAGACAGACTGAGGCCCCCACCCGCAAGTCCCTCCGGAGTCGTAAGAGCAAGACCCCGCCGCCGCCCTGCAGCTCAGGCACCAGGTCTCCTTCCTCCATCCCTCAGGCCCCCACTCCACAGGTGCCCCCACCACACCCTGCCCCAGGTTCCCCCACCCACAGATATACCATCCCCAAGAGGATCCGGCCTTCTCCCCCTGCCACTTGCTCTCCCGGCACCACACCCCCGCTGCGCTTGTCTGTGCCACTGATGTGGTGAGGGTGTCCTCCCCCTCTGTCCAGCCCACATTGCCTGTTCCCCATTCTCCTCCCCTGGTGGTAGGCACTGCAGTGGAGTCCACTTCCACCCTGTCTGACTTGGGCACTGCAGTGGCGGACCTGTCCACTCCATCTGCAGGGTCCACTGCAGTCGTGCCGGCACCCACAACATCTGAGTCATGCTCCCCAGTTGTGCCGGCACACACCATGTCAGACACCTCCACTGCAGTTGTCAGTGGCTCTCCAGCACCCACCACCCCTTCCCTGCTTCCTCCTGGTGAGCCCTGATCCTGTCCCTGCGGTGCCTGGCCTGCCCCCCGGTTGCCCCTCCTAGTGGATTGTCCCTGGTTTTGTGCAGGCATGCGTAGGGTGACATCTGCCACTGTCACCCAGTTTGGACTTTGACAATGGACTGGCCATTGGCCTTTGTGTTTTTTCTGGACTTTGTTTTCATTCCACACATATGCTGAATAAAGCAACTTTCTGTTCTCTAGTGCTTATGCTTCTGATGTACATGTTGTTGATGATGCTAACCATGCCCTTGCTGCAGTGATGGTGATATTTGGTCTCATGATGATGAAGTGTTACTGTGCAGGAACCCATGTGGTCCAGGGGGAATGTGTCCTATCCTGTGGTGTATCCATGTCATCCATAGCATCATCTGAGGGTGTCATGTGTTCAGTATTTGGCAATGGGATTTCCTACTTAGATTAGCTATTTCACATCTGTGGCTTCCACCCCTGCACATCTGTTGTGCCTGCCATTGTTCAATTCGTCTACTTCCCTGACCGTGTGGCCATCTCCACTGGACATGCAGGTTTGGGCATCAATGGGGAAGGACTCATCCGTGTAGTCAGTGCAACATTGCTATACAAGTGTGTTGGATCTGTGCTGATGATTCCGTTGGCACTTCCATAACCAGGCTGATGTGACGGGAGCCCTCATTTGGTGCTAATTGTTGATTGTGTGACCAAGTGCTCAGCTGACATGATGGGGCCCTACTGAGGCAACATATGGCACAGCTTTCCTCACACAGGAGTGGAGTCCCCTCATGGCAGTGTGTACTCCTGTGACATTGCCTGCGCCCAAGGTGTGTGTTGTATGTGCATGTCTGTGTGTTCACTTCCGTTTAGCTGTGCATGCTGTGATCCCTAGTGTTGTACCTGTTTGTGATGCTTGCTGAGTTGACCTATGTTCCCCCAAAGTCTTCTCCCTGGGTTCTCTGTGATGTGGGTGCATGGCACATTACTGGTCATCAGGGTGTCACCCATAGGTGTGTTTGCTGTCAGGCTGAGTTTGTGTGCAGACGCAGATGGGTCACAGTCAGGTTTCCCCTTGGCACTTGTTGTTTGCCCCTGTCATGTGATTTCCAGTTTGTGTTATCTTTCAGTGATTGTGACACGTTGTGTGTGTGACTGCTGGCACTCCTCAGGGTCCGGGCTGCAATGTTGGTTGTTGTCTATGTGTGTTCTTTGTGGGTGACCTTGGCTTCTTCATTGGTGTGTGACTGTGGCTGGGATCCCATTGGTTGGTGTGGTATTGCCATCATGTCCATGTACAGCGTAGTGTGCAGTGTGTCAGACATTCAGGAGTCTTGTTGAGTAGCCATGTGTGATGTGTTTCTGCACCTTGGTTCCCACCCACCACCCTGGAATAGTCATGGGTGCATGTGCAATGTCACCAGTGCATGTGTGCTTCACTGCTGCACATTGTTGGAGGTCGAGGGGTGTGGTGTTGAGTGTGTGCAGATGAGAGTTGTTGCCCGGCTAGGCCCCTGCCTCCATGTTGGCCTTGGCTTACTGGCCATGCTGATTTATTTGTGCTTGTGTAGGTGTGATGGTAGTTTGTTGCTCAGGACACATGACTGTGGTTCACAGTGTGAACGACATTTAGCTTTGTCATCACAGTGGGATTGTAATGCAGCCCAGGGTCACCACATTGTGGGGGCCCTGGGGGTAGTGCTGTGGTGTGTCTGTGTCTTGCTGTGTCAGTTGCTGTTCCTACGTGCCTGTGTGACATGTGTGATTTGTGCTCCCTCTCATCGGACAATGCCTGCTTGCCCACATAGGGGATTTGGATCCATGAGTTACCTTTGTGTGGCACTGTATGCACATCTGTATGATTGGTATTCAGGTCTCCTCATGTGTTGTGTGGTTGCCTGGGGACACTGGCACCCCCCCCCCCACCTGTTGTGTATGATGTGCAGTGTGGGTCTGCCTGTTTGTGTTTGTGCATCTGCACCACTGCATTGGCATATCTTGGGTGTGCCATTGGCTGTATGTAGTTTGGTGGGTTTCCCCTGCTGTCCCTGGGACTCCTAGGTCATCGGTCAGCACAATGATCATGGTTTGTGTGTCCCATTGCTGCCATGGTATGGTATCTGTTCACCTCACATCTGCAGTCTCCACAGGGTATCTGTATTTGTGTGCCCATTGGTGCAAATATGTGGGTCTGCATTCTGATGGTCACTTCTGTCATTGTGTCATTGATGAATGTTGACAGTGTCAGCCCCCATGGGTGTTGTTTGTCTGCACATGGCCAAAGGTATGTCTTATTTGCACTGCAGTATTTGGCTCACCCAATTTATGTTGCAATGGGACACATACACTACTTTGCCACTGATGTGTTTTTTGTTCTGTGACCAGGAATCATCCATGCAGTTTGGCAGTTGCAGCTCTTTCTTTGTCAACACTTACCTTTTGGTCACTGTGGTGATGGGGGTTTAGACCCCATTGCCACAATGTTCAAAATGTGCTTCAGCTATGGACCCCACACTTACATTTTGGTCACTGTGGTGATGGGGCGTTAGACCCCATTGCCACAATGTTCAGAATGTGCTTCAGCTATGGACCCCACACTTACCTTTTGGTCACTGTGATGATGGGGTTTGGACCCCATTGCCACAATGGTCATGGCCTGCTTGCATTGTGGGGGCCACACACATATATGTGTGGCACATGTGCTAGGGGGTCACATTGTATGTTCAAAGTCATGTTCAGTGTTGTAGGCATTTGACACAGTCTACACACGCTTGTCATGGTGTTGGGGGGATGTCTTTTTCTTGCATTCCCTAGGTTGTGGTGTGCTGGTTGTGTCATACATTGTCCATCCTATGAGTGGGGGTGGTAGTGGTGGTAGGCATCCAGCACCCCCTGGGTGAGGGTGTTAGTAGTGGTAGGCATCCAGCCCCCCCTGGGTGAGGGTGGTAGTAGTGGTAGGCATCCAGCCCCCCCTGGGTGAGGGTGGTAGTAGTGGTAGGTATCCAGCCCCCCCTGGGTGAGGGTGGTAGTAGTGGTAGGCATCTGGCACCCCCATGGCTAAGGGTGGTAGTGGTGGTAGGCATCCAGCCCCCCCTGGCTAAGGGTGGTAGTAGTGGTAGGCATACAGCCCCCCCCTGGGTGAGGGTGGTAGTAGTGGTAGGCATCCAGCCCCCCTGGGTGAGGGTGGTAGTAGTGGTAGGCATCCAGCCCCCTGGCTAAGGGTGGTAGTAGTGGTAGATATCCAGCCCCCCTGGGTGAGGGTGGTAGTAGTGGTAGGCATCTGGCACCCCCATGGCTAAGGGTGGTAGTGGTGGTAGGCATCCAGCCCCCTGGCTAAGGGTGGTAGTAGTGGTAGGCATCCAGCCCCCCTGGGTGAGGGTGGTAGTAGTGGTAGGCATCCAGCCCCCCTGGGTGAGGGTGGTAGTAGTGGTAGGCATCCAGCCCCCCTGGCTAAGGGTGGTAGTAGTGGTAGATATCCAGCCCCCCTGGGTGAGGGTGGTAGTAGTGGTAGGCATCTGGCACCCCCATGGCTAAGGGTGGTAGTGGTGGTAGGCATCCAGCCCCCCTGGCTAAGGGTGGTAGTAGTGGTAGGCATCCAGCCCCCCCTGGGTGAGGGTGGTAGTAGTGGTAGGCATCCAGCCCCCTGGCTAAGGGTGGTAGTAGTGGTAGGCATCCAGCCCCCTGGGTGAGGGTGGTAGTAGTGGTAGGCATCCAGCCCCCCTGGGTGAGGGTGGTAGTAGTGGTAGGCATCCAGCCCCCTGGGTGAGGGTGGTAGTAGTGGTAGGCATCTAGCCCCCCTGGGTGAGGGTGGTAGTAGTGGTAGGCATCCAGCCCCCCTGGCTAAGGGTGGTAGTAGTGGTAGGCATCCAGCCCCCCTGGGTGAGGGTGGTAGTAGTGGTAGGCATCCAGCCCCCCTGACTAAGGGTGGTAGTAGTGGTAGGCATCCAGCCCCCCTGGCTAAGGGTGGTAGTAGTGGTAGGCATCCAGCCCCCCTGGGTGAGGGTGGTAGTAGTGGTAGGCATCCAGCCCCCCTGGGTGAGGGTGGTAGTAGTGGTAGGCATCCAGCCCCCCTGGCTAAGGGTGGTGGTAGGCATCCAGCCCCCTGGCTAAGGGTGGTAGTAGTGGTAGGCATCCAGCCGCCCCTGGGTGAGGGTGGTAGTAGTGGTAGGCATCCAGTCCCCCCTGGCTGAGGGTGGTAGTAGTGGTAGGCATCCAGCCCCCCCTGGGTGAGGGTGGTAGTAGTGGTAGGCATCCAGCCCCCCCTGGGTGAGGGTGGTAGTAGTGGTAGGCATCTGGCACCCCCATGGCTAAGGGTGGTAGTGGTGGTGGGCATCTGGCACCACCCTGGCTAAGGGTGGTAGTGGTGGTGGGCATCTGGCACCACCCTGGCTAAGGGTGGTAGTAGTGGTAGGCATCCAGCCCCCACTGGGTAGGGGTGGTGGTGCGCATTCAGGCCCGTGTGCATATGTGGCATTGGTGATGGGCATCCCGCCCCTATGGTGCTGCTGTTGTTGGTGTAAGTATATTCTGCATCCCTCTGTGTGTGTGTGATGTGTCATGTACGTGTTGTATGTGTTTTGTGGTTGGTGTCTGACTTACCTTCTGCGCCGTACGCGTCCGTGCCTGTTCCGGTAGTAAATGTAGAATATTGGTATGATCGGGACGAAGGGATTCATGGGTAGGTTTGTGTCGTTCGTCCTTCTCGTTGCTTTGTGTCGTCCTCGTCGCTTCACGTCGTCCTCGTCGCTGGCGTGTTCGTCTCGTAGCCGTGTATTGTGTTGTGGCGCGAATCGGAGCTTATGTGCGCCTCTCCCGGATGCTTTGCTGTGCCGTGCGTAGCGACGGGTTCGGCGCGTACGGGAAGCGCATCGTACTTGGTCGGCCGGACGGAGCTGCATTTTCCCTTCCGTGCGACTCGATTCTGCGTTTCCGGATTCGCCTCGGTCGGAGTACAGGACCTGGATTGGGTGAGTACGGCTCGGCCGGATTCTGTGCTGTTGTGCGCATCGTACTTACTCGTTCGGTCTGCTGTACGGATCGGTCGGGAAACAGGCATTCGCATGGCTTTTTTCCCGACCGAATGGTATTGGGTGCGCCTCCGACCGAGATCGGAATCGGCCCCAAAGTCTTTTATTTCAGCTAATTAATACCATAATATTTTACACAGCTAGACCAATAGAAAAAAAAATACAAATTCATTAAATGTAAGCAACTTCTTTCTGGCATTAGATCACATTTTGAACAATTTTCAGTTAAAAATACCATGGCTAAAAAATATAAAATGCTGATACTTGCATGTTGGAATATTCATTACACTCAGCTCCAATGTAATGGCATTTATCGGTTTGTTTAAAGACCATTTGTTTTCCTGCCTTTGTCTATTTTAAAGTGCATACATGTTTGTGCAAAATCACCTTGAGACTAACAAGTAATTAAATGATTAAATAACACAGTGCCCCTCCTATTTCACCTGCTTCAAATTTTTCTACTGATATGACCATGTACGGTCTTTTAAAGTGCATTTGTAATAGCATTAAAACCAGGGTACATCTAAAAGTGCAGACGTCACGTTTAAATAGTTGATAGATTACATAAAATTCATCAGTCCCTTTAATGTCAATAGCTGATCCGCTTTAAGATTTTTTTTTAATAAAAGCTGCTATTATTTGAGGAGTCTCCCTTTCCTGCAAAAGAGCAAGGCGTTCCGACAAGTTCTGATGCCATGTAAATTAAAAAGTCTATTCAGTAAGATCTTGCGTTCAGTTCATAATTTGGGACACATTGATAAAATATGTGGTAGACTTTCCTAATGTCTTTGATATAGTCTGCATTTGGTATCCTGTGGTTTCGGTTGCCATTTAGGGATATATTCTAATGTTTGACATACGCCAAATCATGGGTGAAGTAGCTTATTTTTGTAAAATGATCTTAATAATGTTGTTAAAAATTTCTGTGGGTGAGGTTGCTTGTAAGAATCAATTATTGTCCAGGCGTGTCTTCTTTTGCTGAGTTCCTCTTTATCTTTGTGCCATGACAACATCCTTATTTGTTTATTAATTACTTTCTTAAAGGAGTTATGAGGTAGTACAGAATTCCGTAGCCCCTTTGCTTTCAGGTCCTTTAATGCTGTCTCGAGAGCCCGTCCCAAGTATTTGAATTTGATCGTATTTTATTTTGGATTTCTTCCCACAGCAGGGCATGGAGTGTGGTTTCAGCAGAAGCCCTTATTAATGACATCTATTTAATAAGGCAGCCTGTTTGAGCCAGTTTTTGGTTGGTCAGACAAAATTCTAGTCGAATCTGGGAGGGTGATGAGCTTTGGGGAAGATGAAATGAGCCGGAAAACCTTATTTTGTGCAGAGTTAAAAAAGGACCCGAACTTACCAGGGAATACTATTGTCCCATAGCAAAGAGTTGGAATAAACTTAGCTTTTATTGCTGCAAGTAGTGGCTGAAAGGTTGGGCTTTGTAATTTTCGATATAGTTGTTGGAAAGCTAAGATTAGGGAAGCGATTTTTGGTTTCAATGTATTCTGATGGAGTTGATGCCTTAATCAACCTTGTGGCCAAATGCAGAGATATTTATACGATGTACCTCGGAGGATTGCTTCCCACCTAGCTACCAGCTCTCCTTCTTGTTGATTTTCCTGGTGAAAATCACAACCTGTGTTTTTGTAAAATTAATAGTCATTTTGTTTTCAGTGCAGTAGAGGTCTAGATGATTAAGTAACCTTTGGAGTCCAATCCCAGTTAGTTTCAGCAGGACTAAATCATCGGTGTATTGTAATGAGGTCATTTTTGTATCCGCCAGACTTGGAGGGTGGGATTTGGCTGAGTCTATATAGGTGCTTAGATCTGTCAGAAAAAGGTTAAAAAGAATTGGCGCCAGAACGCAGCCTTGCTTCAGGCCTCTTTTTATTAGGATTTTGTCTGTCAGCCCTTTGTTTTGTCCAAGATCAACCTGGGCCCAGTTGTTCGTGTATAAGAGCTGAATTGCGTGCAATAAGTTTATAGGGATGCCCCGGTTAATCAGCTTTTCCATAGTAGATTTCGGTTGACGTAATCAAAAGGTTTGGAGAAATCCAAAAAGCATGTGTATAGAAGTTGTTTTTTTGACACAAATTTATCCATGATCTTGGGAGCGCTACCAAGTTGTCTACAGTACTGGATTTTGGTCTAAACCATGTCTGTTTAAATGGGATTAGATTTTTCCTTTCAGCCTATTCTTCCAGATCAGTCAATATGAGGCCTGCAAATATTTTGGAATCTGTGTCCATGAGAGCAATCATGCGGTAGCTATCTGGGGAAGAAGAAGGGCCTTTCTTCTATATTGGCTGAAAGATGGACCCACTCCATGTTTCAGGGATTGCCTCCGTCGCTTGACAGAAGTTAAACAAGGTATGAAAGCGGCAGCTCCAAAACTCTCAATCTTCTTTATATATGGCACCTAATAGGCCATTTGGGCCAGGCGCACCGTTATCTCTATTTTTACTAATCCTTCTTATAATTTCATTTTGGGTAAAGGTGAGCGATGTTTCACATCGGGTATTTGTGGTGTTTGGTGCATGCACGTCTTGTGTATCATATACGGCACTTATGTGGGTCTTCCATGATTTTTCAGTTACATTATTGCCGACTGTCCAAGTGGAGTTTCATTCTAATTCATTTATTAGTGTCCATAAAGATTTTGTATTGTTTTTGCATGCTTGTACTATGTCTATCCAATCTTGGTCGGTTTTAGCCCTTTTTGCTTCCCAAATCGCTTTTTTGTAAGAGTTATGCAGTTCTCTGAGTTTTTCTTGTTCCTGGGGTCCTGATTGGGAATTGATGGATTTAATTTCCTTGTCCAGGGCTCTTCGTTGTTGGCTAAGGGTATTTGAATACCAGATTTGCTTCTTTGGGCATTGCGATGGTATCAATTGTTTGTTTGTTGCTGTTAGCGTGGCTTTAAGTTCTTCTTGCGTCATACTCAAGGCCAAGATTGGATCTTTGAAATCCCAATTAATTGTTGAGCCAGCCATTTTCCAGATCTCATATCTAGTTATTGACAGTTTATTCCATCTGATTTTCTTCCAGTTGGTACCTGTATCTTGCGAGCCAATTGGTTTATAAATCTGACACTTTGGGGTCGATTCCGATTTCGGCTGGAAAACGTTGTTCCCGACACGGACCCGTCATATTTCCCGACCGAACTGTACACACGCCTTCCAAATGGCTGAGTACGATGCGATGCTTGCAATTTATAACCGACTCGGCAGGCAAAAGTTTTTACGGCCGAGTCGGAAGGAAAGGAGCCTGACGCGATAGACTCGTACGCGCAATATTCGAGATAGCCAAGCGTCAACCCGACGCAACAGACACGTAAGCGAACGACTCCATGTAGCCAAGCATTAACACGACACGACAGACTCGGACACGAACGATGCCACATAGTCCAGCATCAACACAACCCAATAGACACGTACGCGAACGATTCTACACAGCAAAGCACATACACGACGCGACAGACACGTACGCGAACGACTCCATTGACACAACACGACAGACTCGGACGCAAACAATGCCACATAGTCCAGCATCAACACAACCCAATAGACACGTACGCGAACGATTCTACACAGCCAAGCACATACACGACGCGCCAGACACGTACGCGAACGACTCCATTGACACGACACGACAGACTCGGACGCGAACGATGCCACATAGTCCAGCATCAACACAACACAATAGACACGTATGCGAACGATTCTACACAGCCAAGCACATACACGACGCAACAGACTCGTACGCGAACGATGCCACATAGCCTAGTATGAATGGAACAGACTTGGACAAAACAAATAACACAAGAACAAGCATCATGTGCCGTCAAAACGACTTACATAATCCTTAAAAAGTAATACAATAGAAACAGAAAAAAGACTACCAAAAAATGCATTGTCATCTACAAAAAAAAAGAAATTTAAATATTGAGACACACCCACAACTGAACCTAAGGGAGCAAAAACTTCCCAACACCATTTGCTACTTCGACAGACATGCAAGCAGACCACACTACTACACAGACAACTCATCTACCCACTACAAACACACAACTCATCCACCACACAACCTCCACACAATTAGCACCACTGAAACACACCTCCACTCACACTCACTCACCCTCACCTTCACACACACATATACCTCCACCACCACCCATCACCATGCCCCCAAAGAAGAATCCAAAGTTCTTAGATGCTGAGTTGGAAGTCATGATAGATGAAATGATCCGAGTTGAGCCACAGTTATTTGGCACCTTGGCCCAACAGACCTCCCAGTCCCAGAGAACCAAGATGTGGGAGAGGATTGTCAACAAGGTGAATGCCCATTCACCTACCTTGCGCACAAAGGAGGATATCCGGAACCGGTACTATGATGTACGCAGGAGGGTTAAGAAGCTGATTGTCAGAGAACATGCCCTGAGCAACAAGACTGGCGGTGGCCATCATAAACCGGTGCGTTTCACCACCTGGGAGGTGAAGGTGCGGGACCTCCTCCCACCGGAGGCCATAACTGGATTAGCTGGAATACCGGAACCTGGTGAGTACATGTCCAAATAGTCTAAAATTACCTCAAATACACAGCCACAGACATCACAGCCAGACATCTTGAATGTAACTTTGTACTCACTGTCATGGAACCATGGTACATGCTGGCACATTTGGTCTGGGTGGGAGGAGGAGTGGAAGCCATGACTACTGCCAGCAGCACCCACTCGTCACACACCCCCCCACTCCCACAATAACACACCTGTCACTATGCTGTCCCTGAGAGTGAATGCAAATGCCCTGTCAAGATGGCTGACACTGGCTTGTGGTGTGGGGAACACAAGGCCCTGTTGGCAGTCATGTCCAGCATGACTGCAGACACCACTGTCAGACATCTTGAATGTAACTTTGTACTCACTATCATGGAACCATGGTACATCTGTCCCTGAGAGTGAATGCAAATGCCCTGTCAAGATGGCTACACAGGGGCATCATGTACGAATTAGGAAAAACTGACAGCCAGTTCTTGGCCCACTCACACAACTATAGACCATAACTTTAACTGTACATTCCACACACTGACAGGTAAAGATTAGTCACATGTGCCCTCACTGTGCATCCCACAAATGTGCGTGGAGGACAGGCCACAGTCCAGTTAGCAGTCACACCACATAACACAAACCACACACACTAAAAACACACATCAGGGACAATGCCCATCTGACAGTAGATGTGAGGTGCAATGCAAGATGGCTGACACTCTTGGGTTGTGTCATGTGCACAAGGCATTGTGTGCTGCATTGTACTTCAACATCAGTCAGCGGTGTCAGCATCCATGAACTACACTACCCTCACTGTCATTGATCCTCTGTCAATGCTGAGTAAGCTAGTCTGTTTGCCATTGGGAAGAGGGGTAGAAGTCAACGCAGCCTAACTCAAGCACTAAACACACTGTACCTCACATCCCTGACCATGAAAAGGCAACTGATCATCCTTGGGAAACTCCTCTGTCCATGGAGAACAAGTAGATTGTACATGAAGTGATCATGCGCAAAAGTAAGCTGCGACAAAATGTACTCCAGAAAGATATTCACATGTGTGCAAAGTGATGAGAAATATCAACACAAATATGTCTTCCCACATTGCATACGTTTACAAACCCTGCAAAAACAACACAGGCATAACAACGACTGTGTTGTTACATTGCAGAACATCACAATGCAAAATATCACACAAACTTGCTGTAGGTACTGCGCAGGATTACGAACTGATACAATTTACCATTACAAGTCCAGTGTGTGCAACAGTAGGGAATGTCAGATCATACAAATATCTGATTATACAACCACTCATGTTAGCGAATCCCCTACTGCATGTCAATGTAATGACTTGTGTTTCAATGGACTGCCATGTAACAATGCATTTGTCATAACAAACGCGTTGCTATTGCATTCGATCTCACACATGTGATGTCATTGATGGTTCACATCAACACATTCATCCAAGCTAAATTAATAAATGCTGACACAGATTCAGGATAGTGAGTATGTATATCACCTCAGCAATGTGACAGTTACAAACATGCACAAAGGCAAGCACAGATGCACAAATCCTGCTAAACATCAGAATTGTTACAGTATGTAAGTCATAGTGAAAACACTAATGTGTGAAATAACAACACACCTGGGCCAGGGACAGTGTGTCACTTGACAATCAATTTCTTCGTACAGTCAAGGATAAAAAGACATGCACATTGATGCACAGAGCTGGACATGCACAGTAAAGCACATCTTTACTAAATCCCAATGTCCCATGAACAAATATCCCAGTGTCTGTGACGATTGATGAGTATAAATTTGAAGGAAACGCTACATTATCCACAACATCGTCACATTTGTCTGTGTATGACACCATAACATGTGAAAATACACAACTAACATTGTGTCCCTCTTCTACCCACAGGCACTCCTGAACTGAGGTCAGCATCTGGACACGATTCTGGGTCCACCAGCACCTCCAGCACTACGTCCGATACTGAGACCTCCAGTGGGGATGACTCTCACACCTCCTCGGGCGATGTGGACCAACCTGGCACCTCCGGTGTGGGTCAGCATGCGGCACCAGTATGATCACCAGCCCCAGCGACCACTCCGGCAACATCTGTGAACATCCAGACGCCCAGGATCCCCACGGACACACCCAGACAACAAAACACTGGGAGCACAGCAACACAGGCCACTCTGGAGTTGGCAGGAAACACCAGCCCTGTCAACAATGAAGGAGGACAGGAGCTGTCAGTGCATGCAACGCCAGGCAATGTCCGTGCGGGTAGGGTTAGGAGTGGTGTTAGGGTGCATGGTGGGAGGACACGTCCCACAGGTGGTGTCGGAGATCAAGCTGACCCCGAGTTGCAACGCATATATGATGTATATCGCGAATGCACCAGAGACTTTGCCCAGGTTGTTGGGAACCTCAGGGACATCAAACATCAGCAGGCTGCAAATTTTGTCCGGATGGACCTCCATATGGACCAACACATGGACCATATGGACCAACACATGGACCGTATGGAGTCCAACTGGTCGAAAATAGACGATCTCACAGCGGTGCATAGGGACAAACTCACATGCCTACGCCAGATAACTACCAACATTACCTCACCTCCCCGTGTGCACTCCACACCTGTTGACTCAACATCTGCAACTGCCACAGTGAGGGATGAGGAGTCTGGCGTAGAGTCCCCTCCACCACAGCAGCCTGATACTGAGGGTCCTCCCCCTCCGAAGAGCAGGGGCCGTCCAAGGAAGACTGGCAAGTGAGACTGATGGCCATGCATCCCCCCCGGAAGTAAAGAAATGCTCAGGATGTCCTCCATTGTGTGCAAAGAATTCACTTTGTTGACAGTCCCTGGACTCTCTCACATGGGATGGAGTGTTTAAGTTGGACTACTTGCTAAAATTACTGTGGACTTTGTTTGGAAGATTTTCATCTAACAACACTTCCAACTCCTCCATGAACTTTGGATTTAAAACTTTGGAATGCAATTACCCTTAACTGTTAGATTCATCATATGCACATTAATAAAATCATATTCACACAATCCCTGTGTCATCTGTGAATTATACACTGTACCCACAATTGAAATTATGATCAGCACAACCTGGCACTGTCTCCAAATGATGTGCATGAGTTCTGTGGTAGGGATTCTGCACATACAGAACCATGCACAAAAAAATAGGCCGTTATTGAAAGATGGTTGGACATTCTTTGCACATCAGAACCCACAATCCAAAGAGCCACTACCTCTAGTGTCCCATTAGCTCAACAAGACATACAGAAGATACACAATAATTCTACCACCCAGAACACAGTACTATCAACCTCTCAGAGTCGCGGAAGCAATGCACACCTTCTCGCTCACTCACCCATGCTTGTCCACAAAAATATAATGCATAGTCTAAGTAAAGTCTAAAATGTCACGTTTAAGAAAGAACAATCTCTGTTCGTTGTCTTACACTGCAGTATACGAGCTCGCACCAGCAGCAGAATACATGCTAATCAAACAATATTCATCTCCACATTTCCATAGAAGACAAAAGGTGAAATGTGTATCTATGAACAGTGTGGAAATCACCACCCTCCCTGTGATGGTGACATATTTATCATACTAATGAAGATCTCTGTGCCAAATCAGGTGAACCGCTCACCTTAGAAACTCTGAGTACTGGTTACAGCATATGCACAGCAAAGCTCATGTTCATAGAAGGTAATCTTCCATCTGTGTAGATGAATCCCCTGTGCGTCAATGTAATGCTAGTATTTCTCATTTGTGTCAAAAAGTGTACCATTTCATGGATAAACAATACGTGCTGACTAGATCGTCCATTACAAAGAGTCTTGAATTTCAACCTTGTGGCGCAGCGCTTGAACAGTACCAAAATGATCTCATGTGGACTCAAAGGCATCTTGTACAACAAGCAGAGAAAGAATGTGCGCAACAATGTAAGACACAAAGCTAAAATGTAAGCTTGGATCAGGGTAACTTAGCATAATCCAGCATGATCCTAAGGACCAGCTGACAAATCATCTACCGTCTTGTGAATAAATGTCACATGACACATACCAGAGATAGACACGCAAGGTCACCACAACACACATAGCACATGCAACATTAAAACATTGCACACACTGTTGTCAAATTAGACCATTGAACCGCACAAACAATGACCATTGTCTAATGAAATGAACACCATGGCATAAATACAGGATATAAACGATTGTAGCATGTGTGGAAACAGACAAGGCAAACATCAATGTGTGTAACAGGTTTATTACACAGGCACAAGCTCTGCTCAACACAAAAGCAAACTGATTACAGTTCCAAGTATTCAAATAAACTAAAGAAATGAAAGATCTGACCGAAAACATTGTCTGTCAGAGAGTACTGTGCCAAATTGAAATTCCATTATGGAACAGCATTGTGTGTACCCACACAACAGCCAAAGGAGCCTGTGAAGGAGAGACATAGTACAGTCTTAAATACAACTTGCTATGATGACATATCCAATAATTGACTCACTATTGTCCATTGTAACTTCTGAACCCAAGCTAGGAGTAAGTTCAACAATGTAGTGGTGACCATCATAACTTAACATACACTATACAACAACAATGACCCTGTAAATTAGCATACACACACACGTATCACAACATATTGTTCTACATAAACACAACCCGCTTAGGAAAAGCATTATCAAACATCTTTGCATACTTACACTCATGTAAAAAAAGTTGTTAATGAGCTGTCTCCTGACATCCACCTCCTCCTCCTCGTCACTGGGAACGTGCCCGAGGCCTGGATCCTCCCTTGATGGAGGTCGTTGGTCCCTGTCATCCTGGATGAGCGGGAGTTCATTCCTCACAGCCAAATTGTGAAGCATGCAGCACACGATTATGATCTTGCACACCTTAGCCGGGGAATATTGAAGGGCACCTCCTGTCCGGTCCAGGCAGCGAAATCTGGTTTACAGCAGCCCAAATCTGCGCTCTGTCACTCGCCTGGTCCGCCCATGTGCTTCGTTGTAACGGACATCAGCTGGGGTGACCGGGTTCCTGAGTGGTGTCAGCAACCAGGGCATGTTGGGGTATCCAGAGTCTCCTACATTTATCAAATATAAAAGATCATTTGAGCAAAAACAGGGTACAACATGACAGACAATGAACACACAACTGATACTGACACCATGACTCACCAACAAGCCAGGCACGCTCATTCCTGAGCTGGGACATCAGCTGGGGTATCTGACTCATCCTCATTATGTATGCGTCGTGGGCAGATCCTGGGAAATGCACACATACATGGGATATGATCTGGTCCACCAGACATACCACAAGGGCATTGATCGAATCGAAGTGTTTACGATTTCTGTAAACCTGTTCATGGGCTCGTGGTGCGACCAAACCCACATGTGTCCCATCAATCGATCCAATCACATGTGGCATGTGTCCCAGGGCATAAAAGTCATCTTTAATGGCACAGAACTGTGGCGGTGTAGGAAACTGTATGTACAGGTTGAGGAACCTCAACATGGCCTCACACACATCCCGGAGCACTCGACTAAACATCGTCTGCGACATCCCACAAGCATCAGCCACAGTAAACTGGAACGATCCTGTCGCAAAATAATGTAGTGCCGCCATCACCTTCACCTTGGGGGTCAGGGCAAAGGGATATGTGCGTCCAGGTTGCAAGTGTGGTGACAACTGGTCTGTCAATTCAGAAATTAATTGCCTCGTGAACCTGTATTTCCTCATGCACTCACGTTCCACCATGGTCGCAAGGTCAGGGAAGGGTCTGTGGACATTTGGTCCCCTGCGTAACATATGACAAAGTATGCACACATATTACTAGTACTAATAAAAATCACGTAATCTAGATTCAACATATCGCATTACACTTTCAATTAAGACACAGTGAAGTCAGAGGTGTGAGGTTGAGCTAATACACAACTGACAGCTATGTGATCCTGAACATACACTCAATTTTGTCATGGATATTCAAGTGATACAGTGTTGTACTGTGACTATTCACTGTTGTCTGTCACTCTCCATGTGATCAATCATAACATACATGACACACACCTAATTAAGTATCAAACATAGATGTCAAGGTCAACTAGCACATGTTCTAAAGGTACACAGACATGGATCATGTATTGCAACCTAGCAACAACACTAGATACAGACAGCTTGTCACCATGCACACCACTGTCATGGTGTGGACATTGTCATGATGTGATGTCAGACCTACATGTCCTATCACATACACAAAAAATTGATGATGTGTAGCACAGGAGGATGATCTGTGAAGTGGTCACTCACACTTGTCCTGTTCCTCACAAACAATGTCATTTTTGCACTTTAAGCTAGGAACATCATGGGAGTAGTCTTGTATATGTCTGTGTCTCATTTGACATGTGCTTCACTCCATCCACACAGGGCATTCAGCATGACATGAATCTCACATATACTGTCTGACATGATGAGTGAGCATTGCATGGATGCGTGAGCCAACTCCTGGCCGAGCCGGACTGACATATTGCATGCTTAAGACAATGCTGTTCGACGCGGGTGAGTCCTCAAAATACGCGTCTGCCCCCATCCTGACCGATCCGGACGCACAGATTGCATGCTTGATTAAATGCTGTTCGACGCGGGTGAGTTTTCAAAATACGCATCGGACACCTAGGGACCAAGGCGTGCGCACGCATTGGACCCTGAATGTAATGGTGACATACGCGGGTGGGTTTTCAAAAGACGCGTCGGACACCTAGGGACCAAGGCGTGCGCACGCCTTGGACCCTGAATGTAATGGTGACATACGTGGGTGGGTTTTCAAAAGACGCGTCGGACACCTAGGGACCAAGGCGTGCGCACGCCTTGGACCCTGAATGTAATGGTGACATACGCGGGTGGGTTTTCAAAAGGCGTGCACACGCATTGGCTATTGACTGCCATGGAGACTGACGCGGATTTGATACTTGTACGATTCGTGTGCTGAAAAATCCGTTGGCTCCCTACAACATGTATCAAACTCATTGGTGTCATGAAGTTGAACTTTTTAAACGATGCGGAAGGCGTGTACGAGGCGTACAATGCGATGGATTGGCCAGATTCGTAGGATGCAAACGTGTCGGACCTATCGCTTTGGACGCATGGTTCATAATCTGCCTCTGCAGCACAGATATAAGGCTGTCTATTCCCCTGAGAGCTCACTTGCCTGCACTACATGCTCCAGATTGACATCTCTGCTACCACTGCTGCTGTCTCTGCATCCTCTGGCTTCAAGAATGACACGTACTGTGGAGAGGGCCCCAGGCTTCACAGAGGAGGAGAACCAGGCCCTGCTGGACAGCCTTCTTCCACAGAACAGCAAGCTGTATGGGAAACCAGGGGAGCAGGTGAGTGTGCAGTCCACGTCCTTTCTCATTGTGCATGTTGTCTGTCTAGCACTAATGGCATTGTGTACACCAGTGGCTAACATGCTCACTGAGTAGTTGTAACCCCCAAAGTGTGTAGGTACCTGTAGAGAACAGGTACTGTGCTGAAAAAGTGCATTTTTACACGGTCATAAGACCCAGGCAATGTTTCCATGTTGTTAATGCAGGACAACTGTCCATTACCATAGTTGCACTACCTGTGTACATCATATGCACTTGTGATAACGACATGTATATCAAACTGTGTGATGCACAAACATGTTGCATGTGTAGTAATGGTCTTTTAACTTTGTCATCCTCACAGGTTGATGCCCATCAGAAACAGGAGATCTGGAAGACCATCGTCCGGGCAGTTCGATCTGTGGGGGTCTACAAGCGCCGCATCCGCAACTGCCAGAAGAGGTGGCAGGACCTTCATGGCTGGACCCGGAGGATCGCAAGAGTCCAGCTGAAGCTGTCGCCTCCTCGCAGAAGGGGCGGACGACGGATCCTGACCCCCCACATGCTCCGGATTCTGACGGTGGTCTTCCCTGACCTGGATGAGCAGTTAATGGCCAATCAGCAGCAAGGAGGGGGTAAGTGCATGCCTTTTCTGTGAACTATGTCTCACATGCTATTTGCACTCCGTCAGCCTGGTTACACTCCCACAGTTCGTCTGTCTGCTTGAACAAGAGTCATGTGCCTAAATTAGGTGATGGCCCATCCTCATCTGATACACAGGTGTGGCCCTTTCAGTCTGTGACTTGTGTCACTTGGGTTGTGTGTCCCTGCTGTTATCCAAGGATAAGGTTTGAAACAGCATCTGCTACCGGTGCATTGTTTTGGGCTTCATGAGTGAGGCAATTGATTGACATGTGTCTGCACATTACCAGAAAGCTGACATGTACTCTGTGTGGGCCATTAATATGTGTACTAATTGCTGCTCTGGCTCACCATATGTGTCTGGGGTATTTACCACACACCCATGCAGCAGGTGAGACAATGTTGGGGCCTCAGAAGAATGTGCATCATGTGTGTCACACATGCATAGACACATGCCTAGTGTTCAGGGTTATCCCATGTTGCACATGGACCAGGACAGGTATGCCTACTCCGGACATGAAAGTATACTCTGTTCTCCTACTCCTGTGTGCCAGCCTACATTTTGTGCATTGTGAAATGTGCAATCAGGTATCTGCCTCTGTGTCATTGTGGAGTGGCCTAGCTTTTTAGACTCCTGGGGTGTTAAACAGTTTGGGGTGGGCAGCCAGCTGAGATGTGGCTGTTGGATCAGCACAATGGGGTGAAACATAGGTGTGTAATCACTGGACTGTGCCTAATGGTGTATTCTACATTAAAGTGCAGGCAGCTTTAATTCGTTCTCATCAGACTGTGATGTGATCATGTTTACAGATTTGTGCTTGCAGTCACTCAACTGTAGCATTTGTATTACGTGGGACCATCAGATGCCTTAAGATGTGGGTAGCAGTGGGTGGACATGTGCACTTGACAGCTGCAGAGCTTACATTCCCCACAAAAACATAATTGTGACACAGTGCAGACTGTTTGTTTTTGGATGCACTGCCCCTGTGACTGAAGCCAGTAATGACTGATTAGCCAGACTGGCCTGTAGCATGGTATACCACTTGCAAATGTGTATCCTGCATTAATGTCAGTTGTCCTGCATGCACTCTATTGTGGCATTGACCATCAATACATGAGCACATCATGGTGTCTGGTGAAGGGAGCATATCCATATTGCTGACAATGACTTTGGCCATCCCTTATCCTGACACATGTACTGAGTCAGTGGCAGGAGATGGGATATGTGTGTACTGACACATTTCAATCACAAATCCTGCAGTTCAGACAACTGTCTATGTGGTGCATGTGTGCACATATGAGTAGTGGCATACTACATGCACCAGACAGATGGGTCCATGGACGGGAAGGATATGAGGGGCATGGTTGACTGGCAGACTGACAAGTGTCTTGTTCAAATATGTGTCAGCTCTTTTTGCAATATTTTGCAAATGATGCCATGGCGTGTTCTGTAATGTGCTGTACTGACTGTGATGTGTCAGGTCAATACAGGTGGCTGATGTGGATCTGTTTATCCTGTTTGTTTGCAGATACATCTACGGCTACTGGAGGAGACAGCTCCAACCACCAATAGGAGCCGCAGAGCCAGATTGGGTCCGCTGCAGAAGAGTCGGAGGGACCCAGTGGCACGGAGGGTGAGGGGAGCCACACTGAGGAGACCTCAGCTACAACCACCTCGGCTGAGGAACACAGCAGCTCGAGTGATGACTCCCTTGTGGAGGCGGGTGTCAGCAGACCCCAGACAATACCTAGTGAGTCTATCCTCGCCACCACCACCATTTCCACCCTCCCATCTGCTCCCATCCCAGATGTCCATGGAGGCTCCCGTGTAAGGGAGCATGTCTCCTTCTTGCCAGTCACCGCACCCCCTGCCTCTGTCTCCCCTGCTGCCCTGAGTGTGGAGGCTGTGGACTTACTTAAGCAGATCCATGTAGGGCAGACAGCGATGCTGAGTGTCCCCCATTCTCACACCAGTCTGTTGACACAACTGGTGTCCTTCATGGAGGGCATTTCATCAAACATGTCTGCCCTACAGCGGACCATTCAGTCCATGGCCTCCTCACAGACGCCAACAGTGTCCCTCCTCCAACAGTCCCTCACCCCTCCTACCTCTGCCCCATCCACAATCCCCACTATCCTACCTGTCCAAGGCACACACACACACCGGCACAGGCACGCACCACAACAGACACAAGCAGCACACAGCCACGCAAGACAAAATCCAGACACACAAGCACGCACACTCTGGGGACTGATGGCACACACACAGGAGATGGGTTACAGACACACAAACAGCCATCCACGAGCACTCCACAGTCCTCAGATGCCTCTCCCTCCAAAACCCCTTCCCTTGCCTCACCTGCAACCCCCCCTTCCCAGCAGCTCTTCCTCTGTGACCTTGGCCTCTTCCCCACCGATCCATCTGATCCAACTTACAAGGGGAAGAGGAAGTCACCACACACAGAGGGGAGTTCCCCTGCCACACGGACACCCTCCCCCAGGCGCAGGAACACTGAGGCTCCCATCCGCAAATCCCCCGGACCAGGAAGGGCAAGACCCCACCACAATCCCGCACTTCCACCACACTGTCTCCGTCCTCCAGCCCCCAGGCCACCACTCCACAGGTCCCCCCGCCACACCCTGCCCCAGGTTCCCCCACACACCGATACCACATCCCCAAAATGCTTAGGCCCTCCCCCCTACCACATGCACTTCCACCCCCACCTCACACGCTCAGCCTGTTCCTGCCACTGGTGTGGAGTCCATGTCTCCCCCCTCTGTCCTGCCCACCTCATCTGAACCCCATTATACTCCTTTGGAGATTGGCACTGCAGTAGAGAGCACATCCACCCCGTCTGACTTGGGCACTACAGTGGAGACCCCGTCCACACCATCTGACCTGACCACTGCAGTGGTGCCGGCAACCACCCCATCTGACTTGAGCCCTGCAGTGGTGACGGCGCCCACTGTGTCAGACACCTCCACTGCAGTTGCCAGCAACACTCCTGCACCCACCACCACACCCCTGCCCCATTCTGCTGTCCCCTGATCCTGTCCCTGCGGTGCCTGGCCTGCCCCTAAGTATGCCCCTCCAAGGGGAGATGTCCCTTGGCCGTAGCAGTGCAGGCAAGCAATGGGTGTCAAGTTTCCACATGTCACCCTGTTGGGACTCCTGGAAGGACTGGCCATTGGCCTTTTGACATTGTTGAGTTCACAGTTACATGGATATCATTGCTGAATAAAGCAAATTGTTGTTATCCAGTGGTGTTGCATCTAATGTACATGATGTTGATGATGTGTATCATGAACTTGCAGTTGTAATGGTGTTTTAAAGGTATAAGAGACTGATTTGTTGATGTGATGGACTCCATGTGGTCCATGGGATATGTGTACTTTCCTGGTATGTATTCATGACATAATTTGCTGCTATTTCAGGGTGTTATGTTTGCAGAATTTGTGGACCAGGTATTACTCCTTCTGTTTGCTACTTCACATCTTTGCCATGCACTGTTGCACATATGTTGGGCTTACATTTCGGCACATTGTAAGATTCCCTGACTGGGCCCATCTCTCCACCGGACAGGCAGGTTTGTGCATCAATGGTACACAAGTCATCTGTGTCATCAGTGCAACTAGCTCTACATGTGTATTGCGTATGTGCAGATGACTGAAGGGACACTCCCGTACACAGGCTGATGTGACCAGAGCTTTCATTGTGTTGTAATTGTTGGCTCACTGAGCAAGTGTTATGCTGACATGACAGAGCCCTGCACAGACAACGTTTGGCCCAGCTAACCTTCCCCAGGAGTGGAGTCCCCTCATGGCAGTGTGTCATACTGTGACATTGCCTGAGCCCATGGTGTGTGTAGTGTGAGCATGTCTGTGTGTGTTCCATTCACTTTTTCTACACAGCCTGTGTTTCCTACAGATGTTCCTGTTCGTGGCGCTTGCTGAGTTGTCCTGTGTTCATCCAACATCTTTGTCCTGGGTTTCCTGGGATGTAGGTGCATGGCACACTACTGGTCATTAGGGTGTCATCCCTAGGTGTTTTATTTGTAAAGCCCGGGGATGTTGTCAGACGCACGTGGGACACATTCAGGATTCCCCTTGGCACTTCTGTGTTGCCAACATGATGTAGTTTTCCCTATGTGGTATCTGTCAGTGAGTGGGTCACTTGTATGTGTGTGTGACTACTCCCACTCATCAGGTCATAGTTGTAATGTTTGAAGGTGTCGACATGTGTTCTTTGTGGCTCTGCTTTGGTTCATCATTGTTGTGGGAGTGTGGCAGTGATCCCAATGATTCTGGTAGATTCCACGTCATGCCCAGGTACCGCCATCTGTGCAGTGTGGCGGACATTCACAAGGGTTGTTGACTGGCCATGTGTGTGTATTTTTGGGAACCTTAGATCTCCCCACCACCCCTGGGATTGTCATGGGTGCATGAGCAATTTCACCAGTCCATGTGTGCTTTGCTGATGCACATTGTTGCAGATCAAGGTGTGTTGTGTTGAGGGTGGCCAAATGTGAGTTGTCTCATGGCTAGGCCCCTACCTACTTTGTGTTCATTGATGACAGGCCCTGGCCAGTGATTTGTTTGTGTAGGTATGATGGAAGTTTGTTGGTCAGGACGCATGCCCCAGTGCACGCAGGTGACTGTACTCCACAGTATGGGCAACATCTACCTTTGTCATCACAGTGGGATTGTACAGGCTACTGTCACCCCAATGTAGGGTCCCTGAGGGTAGTGCTGTGTTGGGCTGTCTCTTGCTGTGTTGTTTGCTGTGCCGCCCAGCTTGTGTCACATGAATGATTTGGGATCCCACTCACCTGAAAATGTCTGCTTGCCCACCAAGGGATGCCCAGATCATGAGTTACTTTTGTATGGCACTGTGTACACATCTGTGTCATTGGAGTTCTGCCCACTGTCATGTGTTGTGTACTTGCCTGGGGACACTGAGACACACACACATGTTGTGTATGATATGCAGTGTGGGGCTGCCTGTCTGTGTTTGTGCATCTGCTCCACTGCATTGGTATGTCTTTTGCGGTCCATTGGCTTATGTTGTTTGGAGGTTTTTCCCTAGTGTCCCTGCGTCTTCTGGCTCATCAGTCTGCACATTCATCATGTTTGGTGTGTTCCATTGCTGCCATGGTATGGGACTTGGTCACCTGACATCTACAGTCTCCACAGGATTCCTTAGTTTGTGTGTCTGTTTGTATAGATTTGTGTGTATGCATCATGGTGCTCACTTGTCGCATTGTCTAATTGTACACTGGAGTAATTGTCAGGGATCATGGCCGTAGCTTGTCTGCACATGGCAGAGGGTGTTCTTGTGATACACAGCAATCTTTGCCTCACCAAATCTATGTTTGTATGTGACACAACCACTACATTGCCACAACATTGCTTGTGGTGTGGGGACCAGGAATCATGCATTTTGGTTTGGAGATGTTGCTATTTTCATGTCCACACTCACCTTATGGTCACTGTAGTAATGGGGGGTTTAGGACACATTACCACATTGGTCCTAAGATGCTGGATTTTTTAACCCCACTATCACCTTTTGGTCACTGTAGTGATGGGGGGTTTAGATCCCATTACCACATTGGTCCTGAGATGCAGGATTTTTGAACCCCACTAACACCTTTTGGTCACTGTGGTGATGGGGGGTTTAGACCACATAAACACATTGCTCCAGAGATGCTGGATTCTTGAACACCACTGACACCTTTTGGTCACTGTGGTGATGGAGGGTTTAGACCACATTACCACATTGCTCCAGAGATGCTGGATTTTTGATCCATACCATCACCTTTTGGGCACACATGTGTTGGGAGTCACATGGTATGTTCACTGTCAGGATCTGTGTTGTGAGCATTTTACACACACATACATTAAATCTTACAAAGATGGTAGGGGGTTTGCTTACTCATCCTATGTCTGTGAATCCTGGTAGTGCTAGGCATCCAGCCCCCTATGAGTGGGGATGGTAATAGTGATGGGCATCCAGCCTCCTATGGGTGGGGGTACTGGTGGTGATGGGCATACAGCCCCCTATGAGTAGGGGGTACTGGTGGTGATGGGCATTCTACCCCCTATGTGTGGGGATGGTAATAGTGATGGGCATCCGGACTCCTATGGGGTGGACTCTGCTGGTAGTGATAGGCATCCACCCCCCTATGGGGTGGACTCTGCTGGGAGTGATAGGCATCCACCCCCCTATGGGGTGGACAATGCTGGGATAGACATCCACCCCCCTATGGAGTGGACTCTGCTGGGTGTGATAGGCATCCACCCCCCTATGGGGTGGACAATGCTGGGATAGGCATCCACCCCCCTATGGGGTGGACTCTGCTGGGTGTGATAGGCATCTACCCCCCTATGGGGTGGACAATGCTGGGATAGGCATCCACCCCCCTATAGGGTGGACACTGCTGGGATAGGCATCCACCGCCCTATGGGGTGGACTATGCTGGGATAGGCATCCACCCCCCTATGGGGTGGACAATGCTGGGATAGGCATCCACCGCCCTATGGGGTGGACTATGCTGGGATAGGCATCCACCCCCCTATGGGGTGGACAATGCTGGGATAGGCATCCATCCCCTGGTGGACAATGCTGGGATAGGCATCCACCCCCCTATGGGGTGGACTCTGCTGGGTGTGATAGGCATCCACCCCCCTATGGGTTGGACAATGCTGGGATAGGCATCCACCGCCCTATGGGGTGGACTATGCTGGGAAAGGCATCCACCCCCTATGGGGTGGACAATGCTGGGATAGGCATCCATCCCCTGGTAGACAATGCTGGGATAGGCATCCACCCCCCTATGGGGTGGACTCTGCTGGGTGTGATAGGCATCCACCCCCCTATGGGGTGGACTCTGCTGGGTGTGATAGGCATCCACCCCACAATGCTGGGATAGGCATCCACCCCCCTATGGGGTGAACTATGCTGGGATAGACATCCACCCCCTTATGGGGTGGACAATGCTGGGATAGGCATCCACCGCCCTATGGGGTGGAATATGCTGGGATAGGCATCCACCCCCCTATGGGGTGGACTCTGCTGGGAGTGATAGGCATCCGCCCCCCCCCCCCTATGGTGGTGCTTCCTTTCATGTCATTTTGGTGTGTGGTAGGTGTCTGACTTACCTCCTGCGTCGTGCGCGTCGGTAACGGTAGGCATACAATATAGGGAAGACATGCGCGATTGGATACATGTCTGCTCCGTCTCGTCCACGTTGATCGTGTTCTGGCACGAATCGGAGCTTCAATACGCCTCGTCCGAATGCTGTGACGTGCTGGAAGCGGCGCCCTGTACGACGCGTAGTGAAGACGCATCGTACTTGCGTGTCCGGAAACTGGTTGGGAAAAGCCTCCGTACGACTCGATTTCCGTGTTTCCTGAGCCTGTTCGGTCATGAAATAGAGCACGAATCGGAGCGGACGATTCGGTCGGAAATTTGCCTGTAATACGCATCGTACTTGCTCGTTTGTAGATGGAAGCTCCGGATACGAGTCGGTCGTGAGGTGAGCCTACGAATGGCATTGGGAAGGCATTTTTAGCGACATCGGAATTGGTCCCTTTGTGTTATAATTTATTATATTGATGGCCTGCGCAGGGTGATCACTTTCACATCTTGCAAATATATGATAGGACATAATCTCATGGATTAGTTTAAGTGATACAAATGTATAATCTAGTACCAAATCTGTTTTACTAGATTTTCTTGTTGCCATCATCGGGATGTCTCCTTGGGTGCGCCCATTTAATGCTGGGTCCGAGTGCCTCCAATGTTTGTACTAATGCATGATCTGGTTTATTTCCTGTACTAGATTTGGAGATTTGAATTGGAATTCCCCAGTACATGTCTGGTTTTTTTTGGTTGCTATTTCTCCCCAGATGATTAGCCAAGTTTGCATTAAAGTCACCAGTGACTATACATGGGATGTCATGGTGTGAGGTTTCCAATTCCAAGAGAAAAGTTTGTATTAATTTTATATTCCTTCGTTTTTTAGCTGAACTGGGATGAATGTATATATTCAAAATAATAATTGGGCCCGTTGTGCTTCCAAAGTTCCATTTGTTTATTATTATTCCTTGCATAGATGTGGCATTAATTGAAAAGCTAGTATGAAAGAAATTTTTATCTAATGATACATAAATTGATAGTCTCGCTTTTGGATGTCCTGGCTAGGTGCATCATGTTTGCACTTCTCTAGTTGGGCTACCAGGTCGTTGATGTATAAGAGAAACAAGGTTGGGGCAAGAACATAGCCCTGTCTTACCCCCCTTGTAACTGGTATTGATGTAGTCAGTTCTCCATGTTTGCCATATCTCACCTGCGCTTAGTTCTTTTGGTGCAACCGCCTGGTGACATCAACTAAGTAACTTGGGGCACCCTGTTCAATTAGGACCTTCCACAGGGCCTCTCTTGGGACAAGGTTGAAGGCAGTGTGGAGGTCAAAGAAGACTACATAGAGCGGACCACCTCCCAAGGTAACATACTTCCAATATATAGCCTTTAGTCGAAATACTTGATCGATGGTACTGGTCCCTGATCTAAACCCTTCTTGGAGGGGGCTTATTAGACCTACACCATCTACCCACTGTATTTTCAGAGTGTTTTATTTCTACAGGAAAATGGGGAACTTGGGATTATGGGAACTGTTTCCAAGGCTCAGAACACCTCAATACCATTATAAATCAAAGTTTTTACATGTAATGTTATGAAAGCTTTCAAAGACAACTATAATGTGTCACAACGCACCAAATCCAGATCCAAATATTCTTAGAAAGAACTGTAAACGAGAAACAAATCTGCATCTTATAAAGTAGGTGTAGCTTTTAAGACAGATATGAATCTGGCGTTGACAACCTTTGCACATAGGGGCATTTTAGATAATGTATTCTTATAAAGATGCCAAGGTGGGCACCTAAAGACGAATATACCCTTCCAGCTCCTTAAAAAATCTTAAGAATCTTAAGATAACTCGGGCCTGAACACCGACCTCACAAATTTTAACAGCCTTTGGCCATATTGCGTCTTAAAAACTTAGAAAGGTAATTTAAGCATACCAACAATTATAAGACTGACATTTCTACACATTTTTGCTCCATCATATGAAGATCAAATGAGGTTAAAGAGAGAAAAGCTCCTCTCGTTCCATTAAATGAAGAATTTGAAAATGAAATCAGTGAGCAAATTCCAATTGACAGACTCCTCCAACTCTGCAAAACTGAGGATCATTTTATCATATGCCAACACACCCAATTCAGATGGGAGACTCTAGAGTTTTTGAGGCAAAAACAGATTTTTTTAGCTACCCTGTGCCTGAAATTGCCTCCACTTCAATGTAAGTCAATGGGGAAAATAAATGTATTTTATATTATTGTTTTATAATCTTCATCTTTCCAAATGTTGGCATCTATGTCTCATACCAGCAAATTTAAAATATAAAGCTCACAGTGAAATCAGTATTGGGCCTCCTGATCTTGAAACATGTGAACTTTGAAGGATAACATATCAATACATTTTTGGTCCTACCAAAAGCTTGGCAAAGAGCGTACCACATCACTGTATGAATAGCAGTAAAATGTTTTCTTTGTTCCGGATCTCTGGTGGTGATTTCCTCTTATTTTCTGCCTGGCGCCCCCGCTTTCTCACTCGATTTAGCTCCACTTCCTGGTCGGGGTTTGGCATCACAGCCCTGAAATTTTGGGCTTGTTATTACCTCATTCACTGGTGAGAATTCTCTGCTAGGTTTGTAGGCACTAGAACAAACAGAGTCAATTGAACACAAGCTTTGACAATTTTAAAGATTGCAGCTATAAAAGACTAGAAAGTCAACATTACACAACTGTGCCATATTAGCAAAACCTTATTTGCCACCCTCTTTTATTGTAGGCAACAGTGAATTCATTGCACAGCTTAACAGACATATTAATTACGCATATAGCCACATTTAACTGTCACACCAAATTTATCAAATGATTTGATTACTGGATAATACATTTAATTATCTGAAACTACTTTAGAGTAGTACTCTCTCGCCTCTCAAAAGGATTCTCTCATATTGTCAGTGTGCACTTGAATATTTCCTGTCCTTACTTGCTTTGGGATTGTCGTGAGCTAAGCGCATTCTAATGAGAACAGCTTGGCCCCGATTTAGAGCTGTGGGAAGCAAAGTTCAATTGCTAGTGGAATACTACACCTCATAATTATAAGTGGGAAGGTGTACCTACACTCAGATTTCCTGGGTATTTGAACACTGGACTCAATTTAAGTGACTAGAAATTGTCACAAATAAAATCACTTCGGAAAAAGGCTGCATGGTGGCCAAACCAATTCCCAGCCTCACCCATGCTTCAGCCGAGGCACAGGGGACAGAGCCAGACTGCCCGTAGCGGGCACCAAGCATTTTCCCGGTGGGTCAGAGAGGTGGGGGCCGGTTTTGTACCCATGGGGGCCGGTTTTGCGGCAGTATCGGCCCCCTGTAACAAAAGGGGGTGCAGTGCTTCTCACCAGCACCCCCCCACAAAAGCACCCACTCCCGAGGCCGGTCGAGCAGCAATCTGCCAGGGCTCGTTGCTGTTCCCAGTCTGGCCGTAACAGGGGGAGCATAGAATGCTGAGAAGACAGAGAAATCCAACAAGATTATGTTGTTGCAATCATTCACAGGTTGTAATTAGCTGTGCTCTTGTTCTCACTCCAGTCTTCTCTTTAGAATCCCTCAAGGTAGTTATATCCACTTCTCTGTCATACACTCATTGCATACATAGTACATACTAACAAACTAAAACCCAATTCGAGTCACATTTGGCAAATATTTCTCGACAAATCTCATGCTATCCAGAAATACATATTTCCTGGGAGAATTTAATATCTATAGGGCTAACCAAACTGCAGAAACTTTAAAGCACTTGAAAATCTCCTTCAAGTTCATTATTTATATCAGTATGCCTTATGGACAACAAACCTAGGAGGACACATACTTCATCTCACAAATGTCAAGCAACCTAACTATTAGACTGATCTGACCACTTCCCGGCAATGTTTCAAATATGCATCTCTCATAGTCTTACAACAGACTGAACTCCCACATATAATCTATGGAAACAACCAATCATACATTTATGTGTCAGGACTCTGGAAGACTGCCTCTCAACTAAACTCCTCCTCTCCTCTAACTAATGTTAACAACATGCTCACTCGCTTTAATTAAATAATTGCCTCAGCAGTTGATTTACTTGCTATATCTAAGCTAAAACCGCTTCCAATAGTTCTATGAAGAATTAAATATTAGAAGAGAAATTCACAACACTGAAAATGCTTTGTGAACAATCAATTCTCAAATCATCTTTATGAAACTGAGGGCCTGATTTAGAGTTCGGTGGGTGGGTTACTCCGTCGCAAACAGGACGGATATTCTGGCTGCCATATTACAAATGCATTATATCCAATGGGACTTATAATATGGCAGACGGGAGATCTGTCATGTTTATGATGGAGTAACCAGGCCACCAAACTGTAAATCAGGCACTAAGGGGCTCATTACGATGGCGGAAGGACCGCCACCTCCGGGCCGGCGGTGGCGGTCCTTCCGCATCACACAGGAAATTCCCACCGCCGAATTAGGATGGCGGTGGGAATCCCAATGTGTGCGTTGGGGACGGAAAGTCCGTCCGCCATGGTTCCGCAAGGCGGTCCTTTTCCGCCCGCCTTGCGGAACCAGGACACAGGGCAGCATTGCGGCGGTGCCTGCCGTAGGGATTACGATATCCCTTTCCGCCTGTCTTTTCGCGGCGGTCATCCCACCGCAAAAGACAGGCAGAGGCTGGATTCGGGGGCCGTTGCGGACCCCCTCTGTGGGGGGGGTGCACTGGGGGGGTACCCATGGTACCCCCCTGCATTTCCATGCACTAAGTGGCAGGCACCGCGTGGTGCCTGCCACGTAGTGCAGGGAAATGCAGTGCAAGCACTTTTAACATTGCGTACGGTGCTGCAGCCAGCAGCACCGCCCGCAATGTTAAAAGCCCTGGATGCGCCCGCCAGTGTGGCGGAAGCAGCCTAATCGCAGTGGTGGGACCGCCGCATGTCTGGCGGGCGGTCCCAAACACCGCTACGATGGCGGGCGGACCAAGTCCGCCCGCCATCGTAATCAGCCCCTAAGTACCTTAGAGAGAAAAATCTAAATTTCTGCAAAGGTATATTATTTCAATTCATACACTGCAATATTGCTTTTGCATCTAACTCAGTATAATATCCCATCTACGGATAAATGCAATGAGTTTCCAACATACTTCAATGACAAGATCTCTAAAGAACAGATTTCCCTAGCCAGTTAGTGAAGGAAAGTCTAGATTTTAATAAAGACACAGAGGTGAGTAGTATGCTTTTTTTTCTTTGTGTTGATTCATTAGTAGCTAAGAACCAAAACGATTATAACTCTCAAAGACACAGGAAAAAACAACTTATGAGGACAGTTCTATCGCAACCCGTACAAACATGTGTACCTAGTGAAAGGGCCTGGGCCCATTTGTTCAGTTCTCCTCCAAAGTCCATCCTTCGATAATTCTTTTTAGCAGCATGAAAGTGCATAGGGGAGCAAAATTCGTGAATCAATTTAGTATACAGTATAACTCAATATATGGCTACACATGGACTCAGATCAACAACCAAATGAAGGTTAGTCAAAATGTTATTACAGATTCAGAAATAGTTGGACGTATACAAATCTCAGCATAAGAGTATAGAAGTACAAAAGAAACAGAAGAAATCCTAATCTCCTAAAGAGATTTAGTCGATGCAACAAGAAAAGGACAACTAATTCAATGACAATTATGTATGAAATCAGGAAACAAAAGTTTAGATTCCCCTGCATCAGCACTTTGTGGGAGTAACGCATTTCATTCTATCTATCCCTACTCTAACTCTAGAATGGCATCCCTATATTAATATTTAAGCAAGGAATTCAGAAGAGAAAAGGTGTCAGTGGTTAGAGCCTTCCTAAGAAGTCACTCCACCATCAGATAGGTCAGCAGCATATAGCCACAAGCAGAAAGAAACGAGCTAACACTCAGGTGCTCTCTGTCAGAGAGTCAAGGTGAAATGAGCATCTGTCCCTCTCTACAATGCATCATATATTCAAAATTGTATTCAGCAAAATGTCCCATAATGCTTTTCTCACACGTAGTCTACTGTAGGCTCAGCAACAAAATTTTCCATGACGTTGATTCCTTTCACAGCCTTTTCCATGTACGCCCCTCTGCAACAGCTCGTCCTTGGTCTCTTCTCCTCCCGTGTGAACGTACCTCCCTCCACATTATCTTCGACAGGCTAGGCCACCTGTAACTCCTTCATTCCTCAACTATCTAATGGAAGCAATACCCTTACTCTTCGCTAACAGGTGTTTGTCCACCTGCAAAACATGGGAACAAGCAACAGTCTACAAAACTTGCATTGGAATCTAAGCATTAATTTCAGAAACAAGAACATTCAGAATGTATTGGGAATTCAGGCCTACAACTTAGGTTAAAATAATGAATGCATTGTGTTATTAACATTTAGCATTTCCATAAAATCATTAGCATGTTCAGTAGAAACGCTCTCATTAGTACATTTATTTCAACTATATCATTGCCTAATAATCATCCAAAATACATCTAATGTGTTAATGTGTCACACCATTAATAAGCCCTATATAAGTGTGTTACATTGTTTATACGTGACCAGTACAATTCTATGAATCATTTCTTAAGCTTCACATTAAATCATGTTAATATCACAAGAATATGTTACTTGGTTTGTGTTGCTTCTAACAGCTAATTTAATCAAAACACTGAAAAATATGTGAGTGCATACTACAAGAGGTTACATCACACTCCTAACGGGTACCCCATGTAGGATACAAATTTCGGCTCTATCACTAGTAATGCCCTTGACTGTGATTAACAAGTCTTCTTTTCTTGTAAAATTATCATAATTTATAAAACTGGAGCCAGTGGAATCACAAAGATTAACCACAAAGGCAACTGACAAAAACATAAAGTGTTCTTTAGTAATCTCCATAAATTGTGATAAAGGACAAAACGTTCATTGTGATTGTTTGAGGTCCTGTTGAGATGAAACTTATTAACTCCTTGTAGAGCCTTGTTGAGGGGAGACTATACTTCCATTATCTATATTGGAGGCCTCTCACTTAAGAGCTGGAATGAACTAGACTGGTTGGAACTGAAACAAATAACAGAGGGAGACTAAATATTAAGCATTATACATTGAGGTGGGATAGTACTTGCATCCATCTGTTCAATAATATCTAGACTTGCCTTCAGTAACCAGCCAGAAAAATCTGCATTTTATGACAAGACTGGAGCCTCCTATTTTGTTTAAATTACATCAATATCAGTGTTTACAAAATGGGAGACAGATTTTAAGTAAACGTTATGAAAAAATCAAATCATTAGCTCAATTTGCTGATGTGAGCATGTCCTCAAGGCTTGACTTCATTGCACCTCTAGTGGAATGAGCTCCAAAAGTGTGCGTGTCTATACCAGCTAACTTAGTGACCCAATGAAGCCTACGAGCTGGTGTACGGGGCGAATTTGGTTGGCGAGGCTTCTTAAAAGATATCAAGAGTTGGGAAGATGAGAAAGTTCTAAGATTTTCTTTGCTTTGATTATAAATATTCAGACAATGACCTACGCATAATTTATGTTGTAAAAGAAGTATGATAAAAAATAGTTCATAAATGTGTTTGAGTTCTTCTATCAATTTTGAAACAAAAGCTAGTTGGTGAATATTGCCTAGAAGAAACACCCAAAGCCTTGATATCAGACATCTGTTTTACTGACACTAAATAACGTAATATTGCAAGCTTTGTCAATCACGTTTTCAACGGTAAAAGAGCATTCTTAAGCCAAGAAATAAACAAATGTAACAACAAATTTCCATTAACAACTAGAATCACATCTGTTGAAGTATGACTGACATATCTGGCAACACTCTAGATAACCCAGACAGCCAGAGCAGACTGATAGACCTAGGAGGTGCCTGGGGTCCCTGACTGGCAGATGAATTTTGCAGCCTCTGTAGATTTGCATGTGGTTCTCCAAGCTGACCAGAAATTCTCCAAGCTATCAATGCAACGGACAGATTGAGACTCAGGGGTCGATTCCGATTCGGGCCGGAAATTTCTCCGACCGAGCCGGACCCGGAGAGATTTCTGACCGAATCGGACCCGTGCAGTCCGACCGAACGAGTACGATGCGCACGTATGCCATCGGACCCGAGTCGGTCGGACTCCCATTGAAGTCAATGGGAGCCGGTCGTACAACGCGTACGCGGGCTCCCATTGACTCAATGGGTGCGAGTCGGACAAGTGCGCCCCTACAGCGGGTACGCGGCGAAGCGGTCGCGCCGTACACGCACAGGTAGGGGGACCCATGGGTCCCCCTGTGTGCGACTCGCGCGGCTACGCATACAGGGGTCCGACACGGACCCCCAAAGTACGGCTCCGACAGCTCTTTCGAGCCGGAGTGCGCGGCTCGGTCGGACTGCTCCGCGGTGCGCATCGTACTTACCCGGCCGGGGAACGTCTCCATTGCGCGGTGCGAGTCGGAGTCCGAGCGTGTCGGTCGGTGCGGTTCGAGCCGGGAACGAGTCGGTCGGAGCGGTCGGGACGCCCGGACGAGTCGGTCGGCGAATTCGCATCGTACTCGCTCGGCCGGACCCGCGTACGATTCGGTCGGGAAACAGGGCTCCGAATCGGATCCGGTAAAGCCGAATCCGATTCGGAGCCCTACCGGCCGAGATCGGAATCGGCCCCTCAATCTGTGACACTGACCTTGTGGACTAAGGAGAAGATTGGAAAAGGATAGGGGTTGGATTGGATCGCATGATGCCAGGTCCAACAGAAGATACCAGACATGAGACTGGCAAAAAGGAGTCTTCAAGACCATAGATGCTAACTATCTTTGAACTTGAGGCAGGGCCCTGACAGTCAAGATTATGAGAGGAAAGGCTAAATTTAGATCATGAAACCACTCTTGTAAAAATGCATCTGCGGTAAGAGCCTGGAGATCTGCCCTCCAACTGAAGAAAGATTGGATGTGAGCATTGTATCAGGCAGCAAATAGATCTATTAAAGTGAACCCCAAATGGGGCAAAGTTCTTTGAAGATTGAAGGGTGCAGATGCCAGTTGCTGACATTATGAAAATTAATCTGTGATCATATTAAGATTGCCTAAGAGATTAGACAAAGTTTCTTCTGCAGACAAAATGCTAAAGAACATTTGACTAATTGTACCAAAAGTCTGGGTCATAGTCCCCCATAGGTGGTTGATATATCTAATAGCTGTCAAGTTGTTGATATGAAGGATAATTGAGCAACTGACCTTGTCCTTAGCAAAGATTTGGATTGCAAAGGAGCCTACAAGCATCATTAAACAGTTTTTATGGAGATGTGATTCCAGTCTGGACGATGTTCCGCCAGTCGAGAAATGGCTACATCTTGCTCCTCAGCCACCCAGGCTTCATCGGATTCTAAGACTAGATTTTGGTCGGAAGTGGAAATTGCTTGCCTGTTCAGGCATCTAGGTGGTCTAACAACCACTGCAGTTCTGACTAGTTTTTTGATCTAGAGGGAAGACATCAGAGTAAGATAGAACACGGAGTAGATGGCAAATCTTCAACCTATGAATGGCCCATTATTTAAATGGCCTGGAAAACAGCTTGAATAGAAGATGCTATAAGAACTACCATTCAAGTAAGAAGCCTTAGGGAAATTTCAGATTTGTGAAGAACCTGGAGCATCTCTCTTTTTATAGTTAAAACCTTGTGGCTATTGTAAAATTGCCTTTTCTGAGTCTACTAGAAAGCCCAGGAACTCTGTTGGGAACCAATCTGAAGTTTTCTTGGTTGAGAAGAAACACTAATTATAGGAAATTCACCTTTTCTGCATGGTCACCCCACATTTTTCACCTTTCACTGGATGCTTAATCTTTGCTGGCTTTAGAACTTTCTACACTTTACCCCTGCTAGCCAAGGATAAATTGCCTGTGTTCCCCCTTTAACCGTGGTTAAATTGGCGTATTCCTGATTGGTACATTTCACTTGACTGTAAATCCCAAGTTTATGGTGTAAAATGTGCACTCCAGACTAAAAGTTAAATACCACATGTGTACTGCAGCACCTATTATGCCATCCACTATATTGGTAGTTTAAACATGGCTTCAGGCCTACCCTGTGTAGTCTGACTGCTGCAGTGTAAACCTGCAGTGCAACTATCTAAAGTACCCCTTTTTGACAGGTAAAACTCCTGCTTTTTAAATATTAGTAAGTGACCAATGTGTAAACCTTGTAGCCCACAAGGTAGGGTGCATGATATTTAAAAGTGGAACATGTTGAAAATTAATGTTACCAAGTTCCTATGGTGGATGTGGATTTTCTGCCCCCTGCATGCTGGTGAACTGTAGTATCTTCCATGATCCTGTGGTTTCCGGGGCTCAGAAGGCGCTGCTTGAAGCTCGCAGCTGCAGGCTGTGAGTTTAACTTTCTTGTGCTCTGGGAATCCTAGCTGCTGCTCTGTGCTCCTCCAGTTCCAACAAGGCAATCACCTATCTGAGAGTTTGCAGCTGTCTTAAAAGGTTGATCTGCAGCAAGTCCACTTCAGGTTTTCGTTCTCTTTTCTTGTCTTTTTCTATCATGGCCGTTTCTTCCTTGGTTCCTTCCTGATTTTCCCAATCGTTTGTGTTTCCTGTCATATGATATTTTGATGTAATTTCTGTAGGGTGTAACTGCTAACTCAACATTCTAAACCAGCCTTCAATGCCTTCCAGTCCAACACTTATGTCACAGTTCTACGGAGTCCATCACGAGCCAAATGGGTTCCATCATTTCTAATTCGCAAGACACTACAATTTCCTTTTCTTGTTCCTTTCCTATATAAAGGCAACAAAGCAATGTTCCTTCGCTTGTTTCCTTGGTTCCTCCACTTGCTGGTCCACTCCTGACTCCTCGTTGCTGAAGAATTCCACTTTCAGAGTCCAGATTCTTGGTTTTCTTCAGCCCTCTGAAGTCTTGGTCCAGAATGGAGGTTTTTGTATACCTTTGGCTTTTCCCTTTTGAGAAGGTGGCAGCTTCTCGAAGGCACTTGCCTACCACATAATTCAATGTATGGTCACATCTTGGCTTCTGGAAACAGTCATCTGTACATCAGATAGTGGAAGAACCAGACTGGATTACGGGTAAGCGTATGGACCTGAACAGTCCCTACAGTGACAAGGCCCTAAAAAGCTATTTTCACAATGGCATGCCTACTTGTCTTACGTAGAAAACCAGAGTACAGTGAAAATACCAATACTCAAGTCTGGCGTGAAACACGCCCGGAGGGTTTGATTGATAAGTTTCTGTCTCATAAGTCTGTGACAAAATATGAAATATTCTTTCGCAGGATTACTCCCCATACAGCTAAAGCCTTGTATTTATGGTTTAGAATCAGCTCTCTTCCCCTAAATATGATGATTGCAAAATGGAAGGGGAAAGATGATGACAGGGGAGAATGTCCTTTCTGCCCGGCAATGAGGGAAACAGAGGCCCATATTTTACTTTTCTGGACAATGTATAGCCGGGCTTGCAGTTAGTGGATTGCCTCGATTTGCCGCCATCTAGGCATTGTCCACTATATGGAAGCACTGCATATCCATAGATTTGACACCTGTGTACTGATAGTCTTTTGCGATGTGAAGATTCCTGAACTGGGCATGGTACACAAGGGACAGAAGCTGTAATTTGAACATTGATTATTAGATCAAATCTATTCTGGGAAAGTTGCTGCTTCATTTTATGATTAAGCACAAGCCACTTTAATATGCATGCCCTGTTCTTGTAAAAAATTGTTTCATCTACCATGTCATTGTCTACCTTGTTCATAATAATTGCTGACCTTTTTAATCAAGCTAAATTAAGTTAATGTACCATCTATTTGGTGGTAGTTTGTGCTGTATATAACCATTATGGTATTGTGATTTTAACACGGTTTTACCATTTTATATTTTATTCTGTGTGTTTAACTGTACTTTTATGGTTATATTTATGTAACTAATATAAAGTTATTACTACTCTTAATACTCTATATCGGGAAGGGGACCAGTTAGAAAAATAATTAAACAACATTTTTTAACAGTTAATAGAAAATCTAATTCAATGGTGAAGTTGGATTTTTAATAAATATGGTTTTAGAAAGTTACCCTTTACTTCCGTAAACTGTCAGAAGGCTAATTAACATAAGCCTCTCCTAGCTCTCAACCTGTGCTCAGTCTTGAAGAGGTGTGAAACAGTTGTAAAATGCCTTCCGGATACAAACAATAAGCTAATCTGAATGGGCAGAGATGTGTCCTCTGAACTCCACAGAATATTCAGAGTGGGGGCTGTGGATGTCCTTTGACATCACACTTTCAAATCCTGCTTGACAGGTCTGTTGAGCAACATGTATCTATTGGGTCATACTTGAAAGGGAGAGAACATGATGCCAAGACAATTCTTGTGGATCCCCTGTCTGGTTGCTGAAGTACCCTGCTTTTGTCCTACCAGACCTCTGTGTCTAGGTTTGTTGTGGGAATACTACCTGTTTCAAACAGGAATTTAGTATTAGATGTGGGAGGACACTATTACTAATGTATTACACTCCTCACACACACAGTGCTCACAGCTCAAGTTTTGTGTGGTTGAAGACATGACACATGAACTTTTAGGCCTGTTTGCACTAAGGCAAACAGGAGTACTGAAAAAGCGGGTAGGGTTGGACCCAGGAAATGTGTACCCCAATGGTTAAGGAGTATTTAGGGGTCACACCCACCCACTAGCTGGTGTCAGGCATAAATGTGGCACCTCCTGGCACCCACTTCGGAACACTTTCTGGACCATCAGAAGGTGACTGGACCTGCTGAACGTGATCTGAGAGGAGCCCTGAAGGAATAGGCCTGTTCCCTCTTGTACCCAGGACAAATAAGTCTACTCCAAGGGTCAGTTGGATGACCTCCTGTGTGGGTACAGGGAGATAACATGCTGAAGCGTCGTTTTCCTTGAAGTACCCAGCTGGCAAGTGGCAACTGGACCTGGCCTGGACTCAGCTGTTGGCCTTTGACTGACACCTTGTGGTTCTCAGTGTACCTCTCCTGAGGTTCTTGTAGCCTTAGAAGTATATTTCTGTAGTCGATTTAAACTCAAAAGACTAGGTCAGAAGGTAAAATCTTTGACCAGGGTGAATCTGGTTGGTGTATCCTTCCCACACTTCATTGTGATCAGGCTCAAATTGTGCATAGGTTCTGCTCTACTGCGACAATAGATTTTCATTAGCACCTTGTGCTTTTTGGCACTATTTTCCCTTAAATCTTTAACAATCACATCCCTTGTAACCCTTATTTGATTTTTGTCATTTTGGTGTCATTTTGTTTAATACATTTTCCCTTGTATTCTATTTCTGTTTGGGATTTTTATTGTTTTGAACTTTGGTTTTATCACTGTTTTGGTACTGCATAAATAATTTACACATTACCCTGAGTGAAGCCTGTCTTGTCTGTGCCATAGCTACTAGGGTAATGAGTGCAGGTTAATTTAGTCACCCTTACAAGGGTTGTGATTATTCCTTGAGATGGGTAGTCACCCACACCAGATACTAATCCAATTGCATACACTACCTCTTGATTTAGGTGAAGTGCCATTGCTAAATGTTACATGAGCAATATCTACGGTCTTGAGACAGAAGAAGAATATCATCTAGAAAAAATATTAGCCTGATGTCCTGAGTTCAAAGAGTTGATATTACTAGTTTCATGATCTTCAAGAAATACAACAGTGCTCACAAAGGCTGAAAGTAACACATATGAATCGACATCTCTGACCCAGTCATTGAAATTATAAGAATTTGCTTCATTATTTGTGGATTGGAATAGTCAGATTGGTAGAGAGGTCTACAACTCCTATTCATTCTCCATCTAGAAGAGAGTCCTTCAAATGAATTATTTTTTCCATCTTGATGTGATGACTACAAATTGATTAACAGCTCTGAAATTATTGACCAAGCAAAATGTCCTGTTCTTTTTCTGGACAAGGAAAATTGTGCTACAACAACCTGCAGGATTAAACTGAGTTAATTCTATCACCCCTTTTTGACGTAGACAGTGAAACTTCTGAAACACAAGTGCCCCGAGTTCTTCAGAAAATATTTGTGGTTTTGGCCAAACATTCTGAAAAGGAATTGCGCACTGTTCTATCAACTATCCTTGAACAACGTTTGGTACACTGTGAGCTGCTGTTAGAAACAAAGCCAAACACCCCCTATGACAAGAGGGAAGGAAATCGGAGGGCTCACCTATTGATTGTCTTCCTTTTTGGGCACAGGAACCTTGATACCTGTCTCCTCTAATCATGTGGGGGACGAACTGTAGCTTGGAATTCTGGATTTGATACTGGGAACCTCCAAAGTTGGAACTGGACTTTGAGAAATAATGTCGGGCAAAACTTTTCCAACCGCTACCAGCTCTGATAAAAACCAGAGAGCAAAAAACTATTTTGAGGGGAAACTGGGTATTGTCAAGAGACATTAATTTAGATACACATTTAGTCATTCTTTAATGAAGCTGTCACCCTACAACATGCTGTTGGCCTGAGGTACTGAGTCTTTTGCAGCTGCAGTCCCTAGTTTAGAGTAAATCTTTTGTAAAATGCCTTTCCCTCTCTTGTGAGCAATGTGTGCATTGGCATGGCCAAGTAATCACTAACTCACACAACAAGAGACCTAGAGGACTTCCTACTGTATACTCTCCACAATGAAACTCATAACCACAAAAGATACTGCAGTTTGTATAATCCTGTACTCTTTTTTTTTTTTTGTACCCATTCTAGAATACTGAATTTATTGTGAATAAATGGGTTTTCAAGGCAAGACGCTTACCTGTAATCCAGATTCTGGCCTACCGCTCTTCGAGGGAAGTTTCCAGAAGTCACTATGTCACCACACACTAGAATATGTGGGAGGCAACTTCCCTGGAGAAATTGCCACATCTTGCTGATGAAGTCTTCACAGGGTAGGAGAAAACTAGGAGTCAGGAATCCAGGTGAAGAAGTTCCAAGAGCGAAGTGTCAGGATCAGGTAGTGGGTGGAGTGAGGAAACGAGCGAATCAACACGCCTTTGTTGCAACACACACTCCAACCATACTGTTATGTTAAGGGATTTATAAAAGTGCCTGGTTACTCCGAGGAGAATCCCCACGATAGAGATGTAGCACCATAATCAGTTGTCAGGTAAAGTCAGGTTCATCTGAGGTGCCAGACAATCCTATGTTCTTTGCCAAAATAGCCAGGTCTTGAGATTTTTCTGGAAACACGTTTCTGATGGTTCAAGTTTCAGGTCCAATGGCATCAAATTCAGAGTTTAGCTGCCAGGTGTCCAAAGAACTGCCCCCAGGCGCATTCTGTTCACTCTAGGGATCCCAGTCAGGACGCTCCACAAGACCTGAGATGTCTGGAAGGAGTGTAGGCTTGAATCAGAGGATGCAGATTTCTTGGGCACCTCTGATTCAGTATCCTATGCGTAAAGTAGAGTGCTTTAAAAGAGAATCTGTGCTTGATGGGGAGCAAATTTAATTCAGCAAGACCCGGGCTTATGATGGACTGTTTTGGAGTTTTTAGTAGCAGCTGGGCCACTGAATTTTGTACTCTTTGAAGCATCCCCAACCTGCCTTTGGAGATCCCCAGATAGTGTATGTTGCAGTAGTCTAGCCGGGACACCAGGAGAGATTGTAATACCATATTTTTTGCTGAGTCCGGTAGGAACCCTAGAATCTTCCTTAGCAGCTTTAGCACTCCGAAACAGGTACCAGCCGTGGCCTTGATCTGACTCTCAAAAGATAGCAGCATATCAAAGATGATGCCCAGATTTTTAACTTTAGGTTTAGGGATCGGAGTGGGGCCCAGTTCGCAATGCCACCATGCGGAGGACCAAATTGTGGGCTGTTTCCCGATCACCAGGACCTCTGTCTTGTCTGCATTTAATTTCAGACAACTGGCATCCATCCATGTCGCGAGGTCCACCAGACAAGACTTGAAGTTCGCTCCAGCACTGCTGTCATCTTTTCCCATTGTGATGATAAGCGTGTGTGAGTGTCATCAGCATAGGACACAATCCTCATGCCATGGCATTCGATTACGTCCGCCAAGGGGCAGAGACACAGGTTAAACAGGGTAGCACTCAGCGCTGACCCCTGTGGCACTCCCTGCTGAAGGGGGATGATATCCGAGGCGCTTGGCTTCTGGACCACCTGGAATAAGTGCTTGTGCAGAAAGTCAGCGAGCCATTCAAATGCTCTTCCCCTATGCCCTGTGACCACAGCCGTTCTAAAAGAAGGCCATGCGATAATGTGTCAAACGCCGTACTTAAGTCTAGCATGACTAGTGCAGCAGTTTTACCTTCATCAGCCATCTTGCGTAGCATCTCGGAGGCTAGTAGAAGGGCGGATTCCATGCTGTACTGTGGCCTAAAACCGGATTATGTCTCATGAAGGAGTTTGTTCTCATCGATGAACTTCATTAGTTGAAGATTTACATGCTTTTCAGCAATTTCTGCAAAGAATGGAAGCATAGAAATTGGTCGGAAGTTCTCCGGCTTAGAAGGATCCAGTGAGGGTTTCCTAAGTAGAGGAACCACCATGGCATGTTTCCACTCAACTGGAAGCTGTCCTGCTTCAAAGGATAAATTAAACAGTGTACATAATGTAGGGGCAAGGGCTGTAAACCCTTGCTCCAGAACTGCCGGAGACGCCGGGTCTACTGGGGAGCCAGATTTAATTTTGTCAGCAAGGGAGCACATTTTTTCCACTGAAATGTTCTCTATGCTAAAAGAACCTTCTAGTGAGGGATGAAGTATCGTTCTCGGAGGAGGGAAGCTATAATTCTTAGCACTTTCCGGAAAAGAGGCATAGAGGGACAATATTTTATCAGAAAAGAAGTGAGAAATCTGATTACAGCTACTGATGGTTGGAGCTCTAACCGCCAACACGACATCTAATGACGTGAGGGATTTAACTATTCTAAAAAACTATTCTAAAAATACTGAGGCCTTTAAATAGTAAAAAGTACAGGAAAAGGAAATTATATCAAAACACTGCACCACTCCTGCTCTCCCAAATTCACACTTCTCCACCTTACAGGACCAATGGCTTTCCCTGAGATGCAAAAAGACTGAACGAACGTGGACTCAATCAATTAATTCTGAATATGCAAATATAAACATCCAAATAGAAATGCCAATAAAAGAACAATAAAAGTAACTGAGTTTGAAGATATCAGTTATCTTGACTGCAAGCATCAAGAAAAGAGAGTTTGTTGCTCACAGCCAAGGGTATTATTTGGTATACTTTTATTGTATTCATCTTCTACAGATATGTTTACCGTGGCTGCTTTTTTTCATGCCTCAAGGGATTTGTAGTCAATTTGGCCCTTGGCTGCTACTGAATTAAAGCAAAGAAAGAAAAGAATAATAGACGTCTGCAATCTTGTCATAAAATCAGAGACTCCTAAGCGACTGTTGTGTTGACCTATACATCATAACTGTTGTGGATACTGTAATGTTCAGGACTTCGTTATAATTAGAAACAAGGAGTTGGCAGTTGATGGAAGTACTCTGGCAGAGCAGACGCTGTTGGCAGTTCTCATCAAGACAGGAAGTGAACTAGTTAGGCAACTTCATAAAAGATGTGCGAAAAACACTATGAGCAATACAAGAATTTACAAATAACTTACATCGAGCTAAAATACATAATCTTCCAAATACAAAGGACGCTTAAAGTTCCTCCCAGATTTACTTCTGGTTACGTCACCTTGGACATTGCTGCTCTGTCCTCCATTCACAACACCATCAGCCATCTCGCAAGCAGACTCACCCACTTAATCATCAAACATCTCATTTCCATTACCACGCTCCATCTGTCCTTCCTTACACAACCAACTATAATCCTTCTTAACACAAACTTCATTGCAGCTGAAGACACACCCGCACTTCACCATGCACCGCGCTTGCCACACACAACCATCACTGAATTTAGCTGAATTCTGGAATACCTCAATTACTTGCCAAAGCTCAGAAAATACACTATCTCCTTTCTTGATTTTGGTTGTGTTTTTTACACTCACCATATCTCTTTTGCTCAAATCATTAGCTTTGGCGCCTGTTTTCTTATCCTGGTACTCCTTGTACATCCCTCCTGCTTTCTTGATATTACCAACATAGTAGACTATACTCCACCTTGCACATCTGATTATCTTTCATTAAGGGTACTCTACCCAACATGATGGAGAAAGGACTGTACCCATCAATAGTCGGGGTAGTGTGGTACATCCATATCATTTTTGTAGTATCAATCTGTCAGTTAGATCTCTTACACTTAGCAATTTGCAACGCACCCTTTGTAACACAATTAGACCTTTTCACTTCACCATTACCACTGGGATGATAAACAGGAGTCAAAGTATGCTCAATCCCATTGCAGTTAACTACCAGCAAATATCATCAAAGAGAACTTCGTTATTTTTGCTGTGAAATACTGTGAACAAATCAATGTCTCTTTTGCCAACGGTTGAGTTAGAAAATTTTCACATAAATAAAAAAATAAACAAATATAAGGGAGACTTACTAAGGCATATAATTTGGTGCACAGCACTGCACATTTCACTCACGCAAAAAAGAGTCTGAGCACGGGGTTGAGTGCATAAAGCTTGAATCACACCCAGAACTTACCATGAGCAGGCAGCAGCAGCCATCTGGTTTACTAAACCGTGTGTCCCAAAGAGACTGGGATCCATGACCACAGCCCATTTGCCCACGCTTTAAAACAGCCCTGGCCTGGAAGCCTTAAAGTGTGTGCTCTTCTGCCTGCCTACTCCCATTCCCTTAATGTTCTACACTGTCTTAACTGAGGGCGTTGGCGTAGCAAACGATTAATAACTAGATTCAGAGTATATGAAGAATAGGAATGGCAATATGTGCCTACCACCCGTAGGTAATATCCACATAATGTGATGCTTTCATCACTCATGGTTCATTGTTGAATCCAGCTTTTCCTCTCACTGTTGGCCACAGTATTTTAATCTCTCTCTTTTTCCTACTTCATCATTTCTTCTTCCCATATTCTGTAGAGAACATCACAGAGGTGTCAGTCTGCTAAGTCTCTGTTCCACCCACCAACTGGATCTCTATGCACTTTTACATGCCCTCTCTCCAGGCTCTAGTGGTGGTGGTGTTGTCATGAATCTATATGATGGGGATAGTGATCATATTGAATTCTGGATTTATATATTTTTTTTTTCCTGAAAAAAACAAAGGTTACAGGAACGCTATAGTTAGGAAATGGAATTAGTTAGGCTGACATTTCACTCATGCAAAACTAGAGAAATTTAGCAGTTATAGTTAGCTGAGCTAACTATAACTCACGCCCCTGCAATGCTTATGGCCTCACATATTACATCACTCATGACATGCTCAGTGACATCACTGATGACATCTCAAATGACATAACTGATGACATCATCCAGTGAGTGTGAGTGTTTTAAAAAAGTATATGAGTGTTAAATATATATACTTAGGTGTATGAGTGCCTATATGGATGATTCAGTGGGTGTGTAAGTGACTGTATACATGAGTGATTAAATATCTCAGTGAATGTATGGGTGAGTGACTAGGTTGTGTGAATGTCTGTATCAGTCTGTCAGTTGGTCTATAGGTGCTGTTTGGCTTGGTGAGTGGGTATGCGAGTGGCTGTATAGGTGATTGATTGGCTGTCTGAGTACACTGTATGGGTGTATGAATGTTTGTGTGGGTGGGTCAGGGTGGGTGTGACTGCCTGCATGGATGAGTAAGTGGGTGAGTCAGTGGCTGTATAGGTTAGTGAGTGCATATGTGAGATCTGTATAATAGGTGACTTAGTGTGTATATGGCTGTGTGGGTGAGTGAATGGATTTGTCAGTGGTATATGGGTGAGTAACTGCATATGTGAAAGGCAGTATAGGTGAGTGTTGGAGTATATGAGTGACTATGTGTGAGTGAGTGATTGTGAGAGTGGTTGTATGGATGAGTGTGTGCTTATGTCAGTGACTGTATATGTGAGTGAGTATGTGTACAGTCAGCATCTGTATAAATCAGTGAGTGGGTGTGTGTATAACTGTATAGGCGAGTAAGTGGCTGTGTGATTGACTATATGGGTTCTCCTGAATACCTCAACTTGTACATGATTATGTATTTCTACTTTTAATTTCTTAATCCATTTTTGTATGATGTTGTCTCTCCCTTATCTAGGTCTAACCCCGGGAGATTCCCAGTAAGTCTATGTAACATAGACAGGGCATTGTGCATACACTCTTCACTCACCCATCCCTGTGAGAGTAGAATTAGATCCTCCTGGTCCTGAAGAAATGCCAAGATCTGCTAGAGATTGTTATAGGCATGAAACATGTTGACCTTTGTACCTACACATATTGCAGCTGAATAGAAATTATATCTATTTTATGCTCTAATCACGTTTTTATCCTTGACAAAGGGATCCTACTATTAAACTTATCCTTGCTTGGATCCCTTTAGTCATTTTTAACGCACTTAACTCTCACCCATTCTACTCACATCTTGTCATTCACTCATGCACATCACATCAGAGTAAAAGAAAAGATCTCTGGCAAAGAGCCCTCTCGAGGGGCCCGTTGGGTATTGCAGTGCCGGCCCAACGAGGAGCTGCCCGATGATGAAGCATTACACCCCTCTGGGCGTGTAAGGGCCATTGCTCCTAAAAGGAGCACTCCCCTCCGCTATCCACTCTCCTGACCTAGATAGCCACTTAGGAACAGCACAATCCTTGTTCACACCACAGATTGACAAAGCCAGGAAACATGTTAGTAAAACTGTTTCTGCTTTCCTCAGAGATCATAACATGGGCTCTATCTACAACAACAATCTGCATTTTGACATGCATGGAATATAGAGAGGTGATGGAGTTCACTTCACAGATGAAGGGAACTTGGTGTTTCTTGGCAACCTGAAAGTTTGCATACAGTCTTATATGTAGCTCTCTCATACACACTCTCAACCCAAAGGCTCTTGTCAGAGTCATCCAAGAGCCCAAAATGTTGTTCATTTTCTTGTTAAATGATTTTTTGGGGGAATTTTTTTAATTCGCTGTGATGTTGCGATGATCGTGATTGCGTCGCGAAATTGAAAAACAAATCCAAACATTTAACGACCATCACCACATTCAAAAATTATAATTTAAAAAGTCATTCTAACTATTACAATACACACATTACTAACTTAAAGAACAGGTTTGTTCACATATATTTGTAGTAACTTTTTTAAAAACTGTGTTTGAACCCTACTTCCTGTTTTCATGATGACGCCGAGAGTTGCAATGACTTTGGTAACCGCAACGATCGTGCCTTTCTTAAGAGGTGTAAAACACATATATGCACACATTTTAAAGGATTTAAGACACTAGGGTTTATTACTGCACTGTTTAAAGTCCTATTTTTGCAGGGAGATTGTATAAAAACAACCATTTAAACCGATTTTCCGTTTTCGTTCCGATGTCGGGCGTCACAATGATATCGGTAGCCGCGGTCACTGCGAATACGTCGCGAAATGACAAAACAAATGCAGACATTCACTAGCCACCACCACATTAACTGCAAAATGGATTATAAGCAACACACTAAACACATTACTATCTAAATGACTGTATAATAGCATGGACAACTCCTTTAATATCTCTATAATACAGTGCATAACTTTTTCAGTGTAATCTATGACTGCATGCATCACTGTATCACTAAGTCTCTCATTCACTGTATAAGTATTTGAGAGGATCTGTAAGACGGTGCATCAGTCTATCAGTACTTCTGTAACGAGATGCGTGACTGCCTCAGTACATCTATGAGTGGGTGCATCAGTGTCACAATGGGTCTGTGATTGGTTGCGTAAGTCTCTCACTCAATCTGTCAGTAGGTGCATGAGTGCCTTTGTCCAATTGTAAGTAAGTATATGACTGTCTGACTGGATATGTGAAAGGATACATGAGTGTCTAAGTAGGTGTCTGAGTGGGTGAGTGAGTGGATGCATGAGTGTCTGAGTAGATCTGTGAGTGAGTGCATGAGTCTCTCAGTGGGTCTATGACTGGCAGTGTGAGTATCTGAGTGGTTCTGTCAGTGGGTGTGTGGGTCTCTGAGTGCAACTGTGAGTGGGTACATGAGTCTCTGAGTGTATAAGTGACTGGGTTCATAAATCTCTGAGTGGGTCTATGAGTGGCTGTATGAGTGACTATATGGGTGTGTGAGTGTCTTAGTGGGTCTGGAGTGGATGTATGAGTGTCTGAGTGGGTGTATGAGTGTCTCAATGGGTCTGTGAGTAAGAGCAAAAGTCTCTAACTGGGTGAGTGAATGAGTGCATGCATGAGTGTCTGAGTGGGTCTGTGACTGGGAGGACGAGTGTCAGGGTGGATCTGTGAGTGGATGCATGAGTCTTGACTGGGTGAGTGAGTGGGTGCTTGTATATCTGATTGAGTTTGTGAGTGAGTGTGTGAGTTTCTGAGTGTGTGAGTGACTGACTGAGTCCATAAGTCTCTGAGAGGGTCTGTGACTGAGTGTGAGAGTGACTGTATGGGTGTGTGAGTGGGTGTATGAGTGTCTAAGTAGACCTCAAAGTGGGTGTATGAGTGTCTCAGTGGGTCTGTGAGAACATACATGAGTGTCTCAGTGCGTCTGTAAGTGGGTGCGTGAGTCTCTGAGTGGGTCTGTACATGGATGCTGAGTGAGTCTGTAAGTGGGTGCATGAGTATCTGAGTGGGTCTGTGAGTGGGTGCATGAGTGCCCAGGTGGGTCTGTGAGTGGGTGTAAGAGTCTCTAAGTAGTTATGAGACTATACCGCAGGGATCATGCTTGAATCCCACCCTGTTCAACATTTATATGGCCCCGCTAGCAAAGATCGCTGAGCATTTCAGCTTTGAGATCATATCATATGCAGATGATGTTTACTATGGGCCAAGATCTGGATCTGGAGAAAAAACGTTTCTCGGCAGGAATGCTAGCAATTTCCAACTGGATGTCTGAGAACTGCCTCCAGTTAAATCCAGAAAAAACGGAGATTATGCTGTTCGGAAAAGCCTCAGCCATCTGGTCGGACGACTGGTGGCCGCACCAACTGGGTGCTATCCCCGTGCCCAAACAAACGGTAAAAAATCTAGGGATAAAATTAGATCAAGCCTTAACAATGGAAGACCAGATTGCAGCTACCACTAGCTCTTGCTACTATAGTATGGACCTTTTGCGCAGAATTTTCCCCCTCCTCCCCACAAATGTCCGTAGAACCCTGGTTCAAGCTATGGTGATAAGCAGACTGGACTATGGGAATGCTCTCCTGGCTGAAGTCAGCAAAACTTTGCTCTCCAAACTCCAGGTGGTCCAGAACACCGCGGCCAGACTTACACTGAACCGTCCTGCAGGCACTACCTCTGCACCTCTACTGAGAGAACTGCATTGGCTACCTGTGAAGAAGCGCTCCTGTTTTAAAATTTGTTGCCTCACGTACAATGCCCTAAGAGGTAAAGGCCCACGCTATCTCCAAAATAAACTGACAACTTACACCCCCAGTCGCAATCTCAGATCCAGCACCCAAGCCCTTCTGTGCGTGCCTCGAATTCGTCACACTCGCACCGGGGGAAAGGCCTTTTCCTATATTGCACCTGGGTACTGGAATAAATTACCTATAGCCCTCCGAGAGACCCCCACATATAGCAAATTCAGGAAACTACTAAAAGCATACTTATACTAACCTTCCTCGGTCTGCTCCTTCTGTCAGGATCCGAAACAGCGCCGAGATGCCCCCGGGTGAGACGTGCGCTATAGCAAATATTTTTAACATACCATAACATAACACTGTACGCATGAGTCTATGACTGAGTCTCTAAGTAGGTGCATGAGTCTCTGAGTTGGTCTGTACATGGGTGCCTCACTCTCCGAGTGAGTCTGTAAGTGAGTGCATAAGTACCTGAATGGGTATGTGAGTGAGTGCATGAGTATCTGAGTGGGTGTGTGAGTGGGTATGTGAATGGGTGCATAAGTATCTGAGTGAGTTTGTGAGTGCCTACATGAGTGTGTGACAGTGACCTGCAAGTGTGTACAAATATATATATATTTTTATATATTTTCACCAATATTCGCGATGATGTAGCGATATTCGCAGTGTCCTCGCGATGGTACAGGGGGGCCACGCTGGCAGTTGGGGCGTTGTCGCAAATATCGAGCACGATTAAAAAAATCAATTTGGGGCACATAACTTGTGTCACTAACACACCCATTTCTCAAACATGGGGTCAGAGTATATCCACCCTGACCCCTTATGTTAGATTTCGCACAAATTTTCAGTCCCGGGTACCATTCCCGAATGATAAAATAGAGGCCGCAAATTTCTGTTCAGGTTGCTTCAGGCCAATCACAGCATTCCCGATGGCGCACACAGTCGTGATTAATCATGAAACCACTGCGTCCAGAGATATATCTCTAATTTTTGGCTTAAATTTCTCAAAACCTACTGGACGGATTTGCACCAAAAAGCACAATCTACATAACAAAATCTACCTTTATGCAAATTTGGTGTAATTCCGTCCAGCGGTTCGGGCAGTAGGTTCGACAACGCATTCCTATGGGAATTAACATTACATTTTTTGTGCCCCAATTTCTCGGTTCCCACTGCACAGATCACCCCCAAACTTTCCATGACACACAGAACCTACTTTGAGACTTTTTCTGGAAAATTTCATGAAGATTGGTCAAACTACCTACTGGCGACTGTCAGTAGGTAATATATATTTAATATGATATATATATATACTTCCTCCATACTCATGAAATTTCTTCTATGCCTATGATTTTGTTGCAGTATAAATGCTCTGATGTTAATGGCGCTTGCCAGATTGATAAAGGCTGCTGGGACAGCCGAAACGCGTCTCTCTTCAGTCGTGGGGCCAAGGGAGGCCTGATGAAATAAAGAAGCACTTACTCTGCTATCCTCGTGTGCGTGCCTTCTTCCAGGGTGAAGTAGGAGTTGGTTTGGATGTTATTCAGCGTCGGCGGAGGGCGCTTTCACGCATCATCAGTCGTACTTGGGCTCTTCGTTTCAAGCGCAGTCATTTGGTAACAGCATTGGAGTGCTATGTTGAAGAGCCCCCAGAGATTCTGCCAGAATGAGGATTATTGGATGACAGCGGTATGTATAGCTGCCAAGTTTCCCAGGTCCATGCGTGATGTGGTGGTCCAGTCAAGGTTTTTTTTCTTCTTTGAATTCGGGGACTTGCAGTCCTGTTTTATAACGGCATAAACAAAACCACCAGTCCCAGAAATCAAAAAAAAAAACCTGGAAAGGACCAGCACATCACGCACGAACCTGGGAAACTTGATAGGCCTGGGTATGGGAGGCAATGAACTCGGCGCGAGGCGGTTTGCTGACTGCCAGCGCGGCTTTACGTTTCCCCGGTCTCGAAATGCCTTACTCAACAGACCGGCGTTTCTGTGGTGACTGGGCACCGTGTTAGCCTATGCGAAAGCGGTGAGGATTTTTCAGCTTAAACTATTTTTGTTAATTGGTCTCCCCTGACCTCGCGTTTTATTCAGTAATTTTGAAAAACACGCATTGCTGTTTATATTGAGGCTAGAGGATGTCCACCTTTAGTAGGCTTGACTTTGTATTGCCTGTCCATCGTACACGGCTATCAATTGAAGCCGATGCTTGGAATTCAGGAGACAAGCTGTACTGGCATCGAGGGTTTGATGTTCTTTCCTGCTCACAGCTGTGACTTTTTTCGTTTCAATATTGACTCTCCAATGAGCCTGTTTATTTTATTGTATATCACATGCAAATCTTGGTGTTTACGGACTTGGGATGTCTGCCCTTGCTTTGCACACCGTGACATGGGGCATTGTGGGACCAGTAGTCCCTATGGGACATAAGATATAACTCCGAGGCTGACTTTTCAGTCTCGAGAGCACACACTATGTGGTTTCAGTTTTTATGGTTCACTTAGCAGCCTAACATTGCCCTAAGAGGCCCATCTCAAAATTGTTATGCGAGTCAGTTAAGCAACTTTGCTTCCCGATACGAAGAACGAGCAAGGTTCACGGAGCCAGCCCGCAAGTTATTTCAAGCCCAAAAAAGTTTTTTACTTTAGGTGATAATTACGTTTCTTTTAATTATGCTATCACATATTTGTTACATGCAGTGCGTTTTTATTATTTGATTATGTCATTTTAAATGGTTAGTATTTCCTGAGGAATATAGTGGAGCTCATTTTTAAAGTTTGTCAGCAGCACATTTTTATATAGGCAGGAGTTATGTTCCGTGTGCATTTAGAGACTTGGATAGTTCATTAAGACAATGTGGTCAATGATGCACTATGCATTTATAATGTTTAGTTGTTCCCTGCACTACGCGAGTTCATGTTTTTAGTGATTACATATATTCACAAACCACTTACAGTTGTTTGTAAATTTTGACATTTTCCGGTATTCTATTGCAGAATGTAATGCATTCTTAGATGTAAACGCTGCACATCGGATCCACTTCCTCCATACTCATGAAATTTCTTCTATGCCTATGATTTTGTTGCAGTATAAATGCTCTGATGTTAATGGCGCTTGCCAGATTGATAAAGGCTGCTGGGACAGCCGAAACGCGTCTCTCTTCAGTCGTGGGGCCAAGGGAGGCCTGATGAAATAAAGAAGCACTTACTCTGCTATCCTCGTGTGCGTGCCTTCTTCCAGGGTGAAGTAGGAGTTGGTTTGGATATATATATATATATATATATATATATATATCTATCATAGTCTATAAGAATTTTTAAAAGACATCACAGGCCCCTTACAATTTTTTTTAAAAACATCACAGCCTCCTACAAGCAGCCCAGTCCCATAAGACTTTTGTGCTTGGCACAAAAGCAGGTGAGTCACTGGAGTTCCGGCTTACTTACTTCAATGTGTGTGACTGATCCAGCAAGATACAGGGGACTGGGTCAGGGGGCACTGAATGCATATAGATGATGATATGTGTCTCCAGAGGAGTTTGTGCAGGGTATCCCATCTTGGTGGTCAAGGTCTGTGAGGTGAGCATGCCTTATTTCAGTATCTGAAGACATACAGTTCATGTGTGGCTGTCCCCCATGTGCAGTTGTGATTTCAGAGGTCAATGGCACTCATAAAAGACAGCTAATGGCCCTGTGCTCACACCCATCATGTGATTGAAGGCAAGGGGTTTGCACCATGGTCCTCTCCATGCGGAGCCACATGTGAATTGACAGTGGTGCAGGACAATTCTTAGAATGACATCATGATCATGATTGCTGTGTCCTACAATTGATGAATAATGAGGGAATATAGGGTAGGAAAGTTAATGTTCAGGGGGGTGACCCACTGTATGAGCCCCACAGGGGCCTGTGTGAACCAGAAAGTAAACACTGGGCTGGTTGCTGCATTGTTAGGGGTGTGTGAATGTGTGTTTTTATGGAAGTGTGCATGTGTGTGTGTGCATGTAAAATGCATGTGTAGGTGTGTGTATGCATCTGTGATTGGGGCTTGTGCAGTGTCCTTTGGGCTTTGCAGTGTCCCTCCCTTGCAGTCACCTGACAGTCACTAAAACAATCTGGTCCCCCAATATATGATGTGCTCTCCAGCAGCATAATAGTGGAAATTCTTTCCCTATTGTGATCTCCCTTGTCATGATGATGCCCCCTGGCATATTATTGGTTATCTTTGGAATTTTATAGGCTTGTCTGGCAATTATAAAAACCCATTGCTGGTACAATGCGGAGCATTGCATAAAGGTTGTCATTTATGACTTCTAGGGGACACCATTGTCATGGTGGTGCCTCTAATACACATGTTTGGCATTATGGAGACAGTCCCCGGCATATTGCTGGCCCAGGCAAAATCGTGATTATTCTTAGTATAATATGAGCATCTTTAGCCTGAACGTATCCAACTTTGGCATAATGCTGTCTATTTTTAACAATCCGTAGCTTCTTCCGTTTTTCCAGATGCCTCGTTACATTTGTGTTATAATGGCTGAAATCCTTGGCATATGATGGTCATCCTTGGCTTCTGATGGCCGCTAGAGGACATACGAGCCAGAAAATGTTCATGTGTGGTGGTAGCACATGTGAGCACTTGATGAAAAGGATGTCCCTGGGTGAAATGTGTATTTACTGAAAAGAAAAAACTGCTATTAAGGGTAAAATGGTGTTTTTGTCATGGAAATGACAAGCTTTCATTTTGGGCAAATGTGTGTATTTATTTAAAATGAAAACAATGTACTTGATAACCAAAGGCATGCATTTTTAGAAGCTGACCACCTGGTTTTTACGAACAAACTGATTTAATTTACAACTATATTTAAAGCAGACATTTGATTAATAATTCATGTTAAACTCAAGAGACATCACTGATTTTGTTTTCCGAGTCACAGACAGCACTTGCTACTATGGGGCCGATTCCGATTCGGGCCGGAAATCTCTCCGACCGAGCCGGACCCGGAGAGATTTCCGACCGAATCGGACCTGTGCAGCCCGACCGAACGAGTACGATGCGTCCGTATGCTATCGTACTCGAGTCGGTCGGACTCCCATTGAAATCAATGGGAACCGGTCGTACAGCACGTACGCGGGCTCCCATTGCCTCAATGGGTGCGAGGCGAACAAGGGCGCCCCCTACAGTGGGTACGCGGCGAAGCGACTCGCGCCGTACACGCACAGGTAGATGGGTCCCCCCTGTGTGCGACTCGCGCGGCTATGCCTACAGGGGGGTCCGACACGGATCCCCGAAGTACAGCTCCGACTGCTCTTTCGAGCCGGACGGCACGTGTCGGTCGGACTGCTCGCGGCGCGCATCGTACTTACCCGGCCGGGGAACGTCTCCATTGCGCGGTGCGAGTCGTGTCCGAGCGAGTCGGTCGGTGCGGTTAGACCCGGGAACGAGTAGGTCGGAGCGGTTGGGACGCCCGAACGAGTCGGTCGGCGAATTCGCATCGTACTCGCTCTTCCGGACGCGCGTACGAATCAGTCGGGAAATAGGGCTCCGAATCGGATCCGGTTATGCCGAATCCGATTCGGAGCCCTACCGGCCGAGATCGGAATCGGCCCCTATATCTTTCATTTTGTGACTCCTTTGGAGGCATTTCATCCTCTATCTTGATCAAATGTTTATCACTACTGCTTCCTAAGCCTGTAACACTGTCAGGGTCTGTAACCTGTCTGCTGTCTGAACCTGTAATATCTCTATACCCTAAGTGGAGGCGCTGCTCTGAGACCCTGCCTTTTGTGGCGAGTCTTTTAAGTGTTCCACAGTCGGAGAACAGATGTTCTCTTCACTGGTGTCCATGTTGCTGTTATTGCTATCAATGGCTGTAACACTTTATAAGGAGGAACCACAAAATATATTTTTCCATCACAGACAATCTGTTTGTCTCTAGGAACGAGGATGCTTTGCATGTAGTCAATGTATAAATGTGCTTCTCTCACTGAGTAGACTAAATATGAAATGACTAAAGCAGACACACACACAGTAAAACAAATACACTTTTAGGTCCCAAATCAGGAACTAGACAGTCAATATTATGTAACTGTGCCATGTTAGCAAAACGTGGTCTATCACCTTTTTTTTAGAAGGCAACAGTACAGTTGGAAATGGGTTACACCTGCAGTCACATTGAAAGATAAGCCCAGGACAGAGATGGACAGAGTCCAGGTTGATGTATACCCCAGGAGGGGTAGTAGTCATAAGTATGTAAGTAACAGTACAGTAAGGTCAGTAAAGAGCCTTTGCAGAGGAAGCAGACATATTACTTACGCATATGACTACACTTAGTCATCATACCCAATTTATCAAATGGCTTGATCAATAGGCAATATATGTAATTATCTATGGCACATTACATTAGCATTCCCTCTTTTATCAAAAAGATTCTCCCATATAATATTGCCAGTGTGCACATGAATATTTTCTGCCCTTACTTGTTTTACCATCGTCTTGAAAAAAGACCATTCTATTCAGAACACTTTGGCCCCAGTTTCCAGTTGTGTGGAGCGGAATTGTTTTATGCAATTCTGCTCCGCACAATTATAAGTTGGCTTGTATTCCTGCACATGGATTTCTTGGGTACATTAACACTGGATCCAGTTAGCCAGCTGGAAATTATGACCATTTAACTTATGTTATGTTCCTTAAGCACATATGCACTTTGTGTCACTCGTTTCACCAAAGTGACGCTCTTCTTTTTGACATTTGTTTTACCATTTGTGTATGTTACAGCCATATACAAACTCAACTATTATGAATAATACAATCAAATTTTGATACAAATTGATTTCTCGCTTCCGGTGTATTTTGATCTTCTGTCTAGAATAATGATTAGCCAGTTCTTTTTTTACATCTAGTGTCATTTAGGACGAATACCGTTCATCAGTAAATAGTTCTGCTAAGCAATTGTTCTTACCCAACAGAACTCACTGTAGATTGGATTCAGGAATGTGTGTGAACAACAGTGATTTGTGGGCCTGAGGTGCGTGGACAGGGATGTGCATGGGCCTGCAATCACAGTGTGTAAAGAGTTCTGTGAAAATGACCATCTTGCACAGCGCACGGGATGGCTGCAGTGCTCTCCTATCATCGACCTGGCTTCTGTCTCGGGAAGCGCTGCTTTTAATAGGCTCCGATCCTCCGTGCATCCCTATGCACAGGGCCTTAAGTTGGATGAAAAACTGGGGGGTCTCTCAAAGGGGTGTGGCCAATATAATTAAGGGTGTGGCTTAAAACATTTATGCTAAAAATATGTGCTCAGCATAATGTGCCGCCCGGCTGGTATTTTGCTGCTTCTGTTATTGCCTTCACATCAGTGCTTGAAATGGAAAAATAGAAGTGCAGGTACTCTGTGCCAGACTATCTGCTTCCTTCTGAGAAGTGCAGGTACTCTCCAATTAAGTCTTACCTCTCTCTTGAGAAGTGCAGGTACTCTCCCTCTCAAAATAAAAAAGTGTCGGTACTCAGTACCTGACAGTACCGGCCCATTTATAGCACTGCTCCACATACATAATACAACAAGTAACATTACACCTACAACAAGCCTGGACTATGGGCTTAGTCAAAGGTTGTTAGTTGCATAAGATAAATATACAACATGCAAGCATACAACTATGACTTCCTTGTATATAATATTAAAAATGGTTTTGTTCTTTCCCGAGAGGTTGTGGCGTAATGGCTAGAGCTGTCAACTTTGGAGCTGAGGAAGCAGGTTTGAGTCTCAGCGTCAGCTCAACATCCTGTGTTTCTGGGCAAATCACTTAATCTACTGTGCCTACCAGAAAATAAATGAATATGTCTTGTTGGTGCTCATGTTAAGCACTTCGAGTTTTACCATATAGAACTGCAAAAAAATAAAAGTTGCATCAAAAACAGTGAACTGCTGCAGAGTTAAGATTGTTTTTTCCCATTCTGAGAGTGAGGGCGAAAACGGAGAGCCCGATAGCGATCCTTCTCGGCACCTTTTAAGAACTGCCGGTTCTGGCAGGACCCGACCCACTTAAAGCCCTGCTTCTGCATCCTCCAGACCTAGGCAGCTGTGCGCGCTCACAACCAAAGGCTCTGGTTCACAGCTGGAGGCGCACGAGTGCACGCATGTACTGCAAAAGCATAATATCTGTCACACTGGGCAAGAAAAAGGACACGTGCCCGCAAGACCACCCCTGTGCTAGTGTACAGGCTCGTTCGTCCTGCGTCTCCAACACCCACACTGGGAGTTGTGGTTCTGCTATTCGTACCCGGGAGTGACGTGATCTTTTAACAATTATCATCCCTCAACTAGCCAATGCCGGTAACTGCGAACCACTTTTCCACATCGTTGAAGGTTATTTTGCTGGACAGTAACATACATAACGTCCGAGAGTCCTAAGCATAAATTGAATGTCATTATGCAAAGAGGAGGAGGAGCTAGGTGAAAGTAAACTAAATGAGGCAGAGGGAAAGGGAGGAGTACTTTGTGTTATTAAACAGAAATTATTTCTAAGCAGCAGTGCGTGGGACCTGTACCAAATATAATTAATTAATTCTGTATGTGAAGGGCGGGAGGTGGGGGGGCAGGAACTGCAGCGACGGGTGGGAGGTGGTGGGGGCACGGCACCGCAAGCCGAGGGAAAACAAAACTTAGTGCGCCAAACCCACTTAAATGGTCAGAAGGCAACTGATCCAAGTAACAGGGCCAGTATCCAGGGACAGGAACCGCCCACTTAAAGGAGGGTCAAATGTGGAAATTAGCCACACAAAAGAAGGGAATGTGGACAAGCACATAAAGGAACCAATGGGGAGTGAGGGGCATGATCAATGCCCATAGAGGAGATACTGTATGTCTCGCAGTGCAGCGAATGCGCGCTGACTCTAGGCTCGACCTAAAAAGTTGCAGGAACGCAAACAGAGCAAACTATGCAACTGGAGAAGGAATCCCATCACACACAGTTGTCAGGCATAATGTAATACTGGTGCTTAAACCTTCCCAGCTCTTACTGACCTGGTAGTGTCTAGAACCTTCTGGTTGCTTCCAGAATGTCCAGCCTTTCCAGAATGTTCTGGCTCTTCCGGAATGTTCTGGCTCTTTCCACCTTTTCCTCGAAGTACTGATCTGTGACTCATCCCTCTTTCCTGTTCCCAGCCACCACAGGGATGTCTGCCACAGTCTCTCAGGCCAGGCCATAGTAAGATCGGGTTTGGAGCCTGAGAAATGTGACCACAGCCCAGCAACACTGACCACAATCCCTGGAGATTACACACTCCAAGATTCCTGACAATAGCGCATTAGTCTTGGGAACTCCTGCAGTACAGGTTAGTCACAAATAACTTTTCTTACTTTTCTTACCTTGACTACCCTATGGCCAAAAAGAGAATAACATATACCTTAATATTTACATAATTGTATTTACTAATGTGTTGACACTAAAAATATGACTGTTGTAGCAGTGCTTCATTTGTAATAGAGTGAGTGCTGGTGCCCAAAGCTTTGCTCAGAATTCCACCACTGACGCTATTAAATGTTGGCACGCCCAATATCAAGGCTATGCAGTTTTGAATCCACCCTTTGCCTCTTTAATCCACTTCCAGACAGTTTCTTCATCTTTATCTTACTCTTGCATGTTCCTGCCTTCTTCCTTTGTGATGTTTTTTCTGTCTTTCTCTTCCTCCTTCTTTCCCCTTTGTGTGTTTTTCCTCTCTTGCTTTCAAAAAATGCCTTATGAGGAAAAAGAAGTGTTGGTCCCCTAAAAATAAGAGCTGGTGTCCCTAACCGGCAGCCACCGACTCAAATTAAGCATTGGTTGTAGGGTCTGTCTGTCTGTGAAAATTGCATTGCCTGTCCTAGTGCTTTTCTCACACAAAGCAACCAGGATTGACTAGTCATGCTTGGAAGGCTCCTCCTAACATCACATTAATGTAAAAAAGCGATCCTGGTTTCAGAGATTGATATGTTTTTCTCTGACTACTCTCTCCCAACAAACAACCCCACAATCAACACATTATAAACAGTCCTTAACCACATACACAACATCTCTCATAACCCATATTTTGGCTTTCATTGAGCATCAGACAGCACTATACCCATCAATAACACCATACAGCATTGTTCTAAACTCATCTATAAATGATTATACACACCATACCAACATATACACTAGGAACATGAATAGTAAACTAGTATATGCAGAACAAACCCTCAGACACACAACATTGCAACTTGAGATACTGACCTGGGTTGTGATGTATACACAGAAAAACACTCTGCCTCACAATGGACAATTGATACCCCTTCCACATAACAGTTAAAATAAAAACTAAAAGTCTGATCCAGCGTGTTACTAGCAACAAGCATTCATACACAAAATACTCACGTGGGCCCATACATTCATACTACGCTAGCAATTTCCGCTGGTGGGTCAGTTGGTACTCTTTATCAAATCCCTGCTACCAATTACCTTCTGATTGAAGAGTAATGACTTACCAATGAATCCTTTGCTAATTGGGAAATTTAAAATGAGTGACATTCCATACAATTCATAATTTCAAAATAATCACAAAGTCAAGAAGTTTTAAAATGTTTATCTAAATATTTTGCAGAGTAAAATACAAAGCCACATAGTACTTGAATCAAATCTCAAGGAGGAAGCACAACAATGATTATCGATTAATGACGGTCCCTTAGGAAAAAGAAGATAGAGACAGCAGCGCAACTAAGGTTTGCATTTATATTTACCTAAGTGCGAGAACCAAACCCCTTGGCCAAGGAGTTGGAAAGATAGGACCCTGGAAGGATGAAGAGCAAAAGACTCCTCCCGGATCGGGACAGGACCGGTGACCTCTCTACCCACGACGCCTGCGTCGTTCCCCTCTCTGGTACTTCGCTTCTCCTCGATTCTCCCGTTTCTTCCTTCTAATGGATTCCTCCGCCCCCACCTCAGGACCTCTCTGGACAGCGGTTCAGTCTGCAATCGATCAGCTCGTATGTCTGGTCTTCCTAATGCTGAGCAGCATCTGCCTACTAATTAGCTAATTCTATATCTATTATACCCTTCTGCGCCCATGTACCTCCCCTTAATGTTGCTAACTTATGGGGCCACTACTTCTGATTGGACGGGAACAGGGGGTTGATCCTCACACCATATTGATTTAATTCATTTTCTAAAAGCTCTTTGTTTTAGAATACCGCCCCTCAAATTTAATACATTTGCTTTATTTCCCACCCATTTTATGACAAAGTTTGTGCCTTTCTTATGTACATTGTTACAATTTTATAAGGACATTCATGAATATGACCATATTGGCCATCAGGTCATGGCCTTGGACGACGTCCAGGTTGACTTCATCCTTTCCGCTCTGGGCAGTCTTTCAAGGAGCATGCGCAGAACCCACGTCATTCGAATTTTCAGTTCACCAACCCCAGGCCCAACATTTACGAACTAATAAAGTCAAAGAAGAAAATATTAAAATCACAAATAAAATGTTTCACTGTATACCCACTCTGTCTATTCTATTCCCATTTACTTATAAACTTATCCCCGCATTAATAGCGTTAGAATATTACAGTTTAAACAAAACATAAGAGCAAGCTGTAGCATGTGAGAACTTATAGCAGCCATTTTAAATCACACTGCGCAGAAGCAAGAATTTTCCCACCAAGCAAAGAAAGACGTCACACCACGTGATATGGTTGAGACATGCGCAGTAAAGTTCCCGCGTTTTAGCGGCCATTTTAGAATTTTGTCTTCAATAATTTACAGACTCCGCCCTCTTTTGCCAAAATAATGTCAAGAGCAAGTCGATTTTGCATAACCATAGATCTAATCGCAACCATTTTCGCATTAATCAATAGAAATCCTCCAGCAGTGTCAGTTGATAATCGATCCACCACTGTAGATAATTTACATATTTTCCTTGAATTCAGAATTATTCCCACTGAAGGTATCGATGCACCAAATATATCACCTAAAATTTCTGAAAAACTAGCTCTTTTTCTACGTGTTAATTCACTAGTATTTTCATTGCTGCCAGTGTTTCTTTTTACATGGTATATTTTTGGAAATACTATTCCAAAATAACAACTTCCATACCACCGTGCAGGAAGCCTAAAGTAAGCCTTATTCCCACATACATAATAGATTCCAGGAAAAACTGAATCTGTTCCTCCTTTAAGTCCCCAACCTCCAAGTATTAAGAAATTGTGTTCACATTCACTGGTACCGATGAAAACATTGTTATACTCTGTCTTTAACCTATGTAAACAAATTTTCCCTGTCTTTTCAAAATCTAGAGCCATAGCAGCTTGAGCCTTGCCAGGTGTGTAACTACCTTCTTTCTCAGCCCAAAGTGGTAAATGAGCCTTATGCTCAGAAGCTTTCTTTTGGAAATCTTGTCTTCTACTTTCCACTAAATTCAAAAACACCTTTTCTTCTTCATGTAAAGAACATGTTAGATTACTTCTATGTGCGTGTGTTATGTCTATTGATTTCATTGGTAAGAAAAATTCTCCCATAAACTGTGCATCTTTGCTACTAAGTACTGGATTCATATTCTTTCGAATCGGAACCTCAGAAAATATCACATCTATATTTGAATAATAATACTGAAGTCGCCCTGTTCTATAAAATAAACTAGTTACTACACTACATGATATGCCATAGGTTAGTGGTAAGTGATGATACGTTAACCCTTCTGCTACTGATTCAGGTAATTTCATACAAACATAACAATTACTAACTTCCATAGTATCTACATATTGAAATAATAACTTTGTGAAAACATTTAAACTAGTGTCGTTATCTGTTACTTCATGATGTAATTCTGGTTCGTCTTCTGCCTTTAGTTCTACTCTATTGCTTTTCACGTTATCTGTTCTTTCCTTAGTTTCGTTGTTAATCTCTCTATCTATTATCATAAGATAAGGGATTGCTACGATCACAACTAACCACACTATAAGCATTACTACCAGGTTGCATATGCATATAGCACAACATCTTTTACAACCTTTCTGCTTTGGTCTCCCAGTAACTCTATCGTCAGTCATTTTTGACAAGGAAGATTGCTCTTCTTATCGTATTCTTCAAGTCTTTTCACGTTCTCAAGGTGGTTCTGTTTCTTTTTCATAAGTCAGTTCTGCACTGGTTCCTTCGTCACCACTTTCACTTGATTCTGAGCTTTCGTAATCTTCGAGAATAATATAAGTCCAATCAGGACCTTTAAATTTGTTATTCACAAGTTTCAGTCTTTTGCTTCTTCGTTTTTCACTTTTATTTCTTTGTTCTGTTTGACTTGTTACTTCATTCACTTGTTCTGGATCTCCACTTCTGGTTGTTATGTGGTATTTTACTCTTTTGATGATGCTAGGCCAATGATCACCTTTTCTTGTTTTCTCTGTTTGTACTGTCTCTTTATGTCCTTCTTCAGAAATTCTTTTGTTTTCTATTTGTGGCACACTCTCGTTTTCTTTTATTTCAGTTTCTTCTCCTTGTTCCTTTCCAGGTCTTACTGTTATTTCTTCTTCTATTTCACTGTGGATCTCTTGTAACTGATCTTGTTCTTGATTTACGATTTCATTCTCGAAATTTTCAAGATCTTCTTCTTCTGTGTATTTTTCTTGATCTAACTGGTTCTGATCAGGGCTTATTGCACTTTGAACTTCTGCAGCCTGACCGGATTCTTCTAAACCTGTCTGTCCCTGCTCAAAGTCTGATTGTTCTTCTTTAATTTGAGCCCAGTTTCCTCTCCCTATCTGTTCCTGCTCAGGTTCTTGTGTTTGTTCTTCTTCTTCTTCCTGAGCTGCTTCTTCTTCACCTATCTGATCTTCTTCAATTTCTTCTAGATTTACTTGACTTCTTGTTCTGTAGTAGATCTCAGGTATTTCTACCACTGGTATCCAGTCCTGACTTGTGCTCGATTGTTCTTCGTCAGCTTCCCTTGAATCTCGAACCTGAGATTCTTCAGCTGGGCAACCTTCAGCTTCCTCAGTAATTGATATTATCTGAGTATTTTCTTCTTCAGGATCTGGTACTCTTTTGGTGTGGCTTACATGAATCCAATTAGGAAATCCTGCACACTTCACTGCTGTGTTCGTAATCAGTATGACCTGACATGGTTCGCCCCACCTGGGTGATAGACACGTTTTTCTGGTGTGGTTCTTCACTACCACCCAGTCTCCGGGACTCAGATCATGTTCTTGTTCAGGCTGTCTGGAAACTGCGTCTTCTCCAACCTGATGAGAGACAGAACGCACTAAGTCAGCCAGTCCTTTGCAATAATCCAGAACCATATCATCTGATATATTCAGCAGTTTATTCGTGGGTACATGTGATTGTCTCATTGCTCTTCCCATTATTATCTCATGCGGACTCAATCCGGTGTTTCTATCAGGAATGCTTCTGAGTCCCATTAAAACAAGAGGCAATGCGTCTGGCCAATCTAATGATGTTGAAGCACACATTTTTCCCAGTCTGGATTTTATTGTGCCATTCAATTGTTCCACCACTCCAGAAGCTTCTGGGCGATATGCACAGTGTAACTTTTGTTCAATATGGAATGCTTCACAGAGTATTTGAACCACTTCACTGTTAAAGTGTTTTCCTCTATCTGATTCCAAAGTTACTGGAAAACCAAATCTAGGTACTAGTTCGCGTAGTAACAACTTTGCAACTGTAAGACTATCATTCCTTCTGGTAGGGTATGCCTCCACCCACTTGGAAAATAGACACACTATGACTAGTGCATATTTCAGCCCTCTACATGGTGGTAACTGAATGAAATCAAGTTGCAGTCTCATGAATGGACCCTCTGCCTTTCCAATTTTCCCAAACCCAATTACTGTTTTTCTTCCTGGGTTATGCATTTGGCAAGTTAGACATCTCTGGCAAAGACTCTCTGCAACTGCCCTAAACTTTGGATTGAACCAATTTTGTCTAAAGAGCCTGATCATTGCATCTCTCCCTACATGTGTGTCTCCATGATACATCCTAGCCATTTGTGAAAGCAGACAATCAGGCATGACTGGTCTGCCGTCAGCACAAATCCATACATCATCCTCTGCTTTTTGAGTACATCCTGTTTTAATCCATATACTCTTTTCGCTCTCATCAGCATCATCTTGCAATCTTTTTACATCATTCCATGTTTCGGGAGGTGCAAACAGCATAAGTTGGCAGCTGATTCCCATTCTTTCCACCCTTTTGTTTACTGCTAATCTGTTTTTGGCACAATGTTGAGCCACAAGATCTGCGTATCTATTGCCGACTACCACCCAGTCATCTCCTGACTGATGTGCGGCACATTTCACCACAGCCAATTCTTTTGGTGATTGTATTGCTTCCAGTAGTTCTTTTACGAACTGTCCATTTTTAATGGGGGATCCTGAAGAAGTCATGAAATCCCTCTGCATCCATAATTGGCCAAAATCATGCACAACCCCGTAACCATATTGACTATCAGTGAATATAGTTACCTTTTGGTTCCTCCCAATTTTGCAAGCTTTTATTAAAGCAATCAATTCAGCTATTTGTGCAGATTTTACCCCTGGTAAATAGGATGCTTCGACTATTCCAGTTAGTTCACATACTGCATATGCTGCAGTTAGTTTTCCATCTTCATGCCTTTGGCATGAGCCATCAACAAACAGTTCCCTGTCTGGCTCCCTGAGAGGTAGTTCCTGAATATCAGGACGCGGTTTTGTGCACAATTCTGTGACTTGTAAACAATCATGCTCTTCTTCGTCATCTTTAACTTCCTCATGATATGGGTCTGGTAATAAGGTAGCTGGATTTACTATTGTGCACCTTACAATGGTCACATTTTCAGCACCCAGTATTATTCTTTCATACTTAGTCAGTCGACTAGGAGTAAGATGCTGAGTTCGGGTTCTTGTCAGCAAAATCACAACCGCATGTGGAACAAACACTTTTACAGGGTGTCCCATTACAATTGACTCACTTTGTTCAATGCTCAAACAAGTAGCAGCTACTGCTTTTAAGCAACCAGGCAACGCAGCTGCCACTGGGTCCAATGTAGCAGAAAAATATGCTATAGGACGTCTGGTCAAACCATGTCTTTGGGTTAGGACTGAAAGTGCACAATTTTTCTCTTTCATGGCAAAATAATGCAAATTTTCTCTTATAATCAGGCATGCCTAGGGCAGGTGCTGCACACAAAGCATTTCTTAGTTTTACAAATGCACCTACACTTTCATCATCCCATTCAACTGGGTCTTTTGCCTTCTTTTTCGTCATCTGAATCAATGGTTTTGCTAGTAGAGAAAATCCTAATATCCATTGTCTACAGTACCCTACTATTCCAAGGAACATTCTTACTTCTCGTTGAGAGACAGGCATCTGCATTTTCTTTATTAGTTTTATTCTTTCCTCTGTTATTCTCCTTCTGCCCCTCTCAATTTGGTGTCCTAGGTACTTTACTGCTGTAGTACAGAACTGTAATTTTTCAGGTGACACCTTATGACCTTCTTCTGCTAAATGATTTAGTAATGCTATGGTGTCAACAACACAATCCTCTCTGGTGTTAGATGCCACTAGTAAGTCGTCTATGTACTGCACTAAGACTGAGCTTCCTGGCATCACCAGTTTTTCTAGACACTTTTTCAATATTTGATTAAAGATGGAAGGACTTTCTGTGTACCCCTGAGGAACACGATTCCATACATAGACCTTGTTCTCAAATTTAAATGAAAATAGATACTGACTATCTGGATGCAAGGGTATCGAAAAGAATGCTTGGCATAAATCGATCACAGTAAACCATCCTGCACTCCAAGGAATCTGGTATAGGATTACTGCAGGATTTGGTACTATAGGACAACAAGGTTCCACAATCTTATTTACTTTGCGCAGGTCTTGTACGATCCTATATTTTCCACTGGGTTTCTTTAGACCCATGATTGGTGAGTTACAAGGGCTACTCATTACTTCCTTTAATATGTCTTGTTTTACCATTCTGTCAATTTCTTCAATGACTCCTGCCTTTACTTCTGCACTCATTTTATACTGTCTGGTGTTTGGGAAAATCGCACCTTCTTTTACAGTAATCTTCACTGGATCTATTTTGGCCATAAGTCCTACTTCCTTTCCCGTGAAATCCCATACCATGGAATTCACCGTAGTTTTCAGTTCTTCTGGTAATTCGTCTTTTGTTATCAAAGAAAACATCTCATCTACTTCTGTACCTTGTTTTGCAATCATAAATTTATATACATGGTCTTCATCTGGGGTCTGAATTGCCACACCATCCGGTGTGCAGAAAATTGTACAGTTCATCTTACAAAGCAAATCCCTGCCCAATAAATTTACTGGACTGGAATCACATACTACAAATTGATGCATTTCTCTAAAGTTTCCGATTTTTACTTCCATTGGTTCGGTAAGAGGTGTTCTAATCTTCTGATTAGCCACTCCCACAACTTGGATAGCTTCTCCAGAGAGAGGAAGGTCTGGGATGTCTGCTGTTCTCACAGTAGACCTAGTAGCACCAGTGTCCAAAAGAAAAGTAATATCATTACCTTTCACATTTCCTTCAACATATGGACCTGACTGATCTACCGGTAAGGATGCACCAAGTACGCACTCCTTCTTCCCCTCTCCCAGGCACCGTCATAAATTATAGGTATCAAAATCGTCCTGTAAAAGAAATTGTGATGTTACATAATCATTCTTACCACTTCCTCCTTGATATCCGACGTCTGTACCGTGCTTTGCTCTGCTTACATTACCCTGTATAGGTGCAGGTGGCAACTGACTCTGAGGATTTACACCCTGCTGTGAGTCATTCTGCGTCTGTGGATTTAAATTTTGATTTGGGCCATTATTATTCCGAATCTTTTTACATTCATCCTTCCAATGCCCTAATTTTCCGCATCCATGACAAGGAAACTTCTTTTTAGCCTCTTCTCTGCTCATTCGTCCTCTCACTTTTCCTCCGTTCCCAGTGTCACCATTCGTTCCAGAATCTTTTCCTTGATTATCATTTGGATTATCCAAATTAATTCCCTGTCGCTCAGCCATTTTCACCTGAGCCCACATTACCTTCTCTTGCAATTTCTTGTGTCTATCCTCAATGTCATCTCCACAATATTTCGCGTATTTCAAAATTTCATCTATGGGTTTCCCTTGCCAGCACAACATGTGCTGCTTAATCATCTGACAAATCTCTGGCTTCAGACCGTAAACAAATCGGTAAACAAACTGACTCATGTTTTTATCTCCAATGTCCTCAAATCCACTATACTGCTTAAATACCTGCAATAAACGCTCATAATAGGCATGTACCGATTCACTGGCTTCTTGGGTAGTTCTGTCTATTTTCACCCAATCTGTTTCTTTTGGTGGTATTTTCCCTTTCAAATAAGTTATCACCTGCTGATACTTTTTCATTACATCATTGGACGGGGCACCTGTCTTTGGATCTCTAGGATACTCCTCACTGGGCCAATCAATCGTGATTTTGCAATCTGTCCATAAATCGGCAGGTACCACTATGTCAAACAAACCATCCAAGTCTTTCAACAACACCTTTGACACCTTCACAAACCTTTCAACCTGCTTGTACCATTCAATTGGCTTTTCTCTCAATTTCGGAAAATCGTTCGTAAATGATAAAATATCTTGTCTGCTCCATGGGACATGTACATATCCCCTCCTGGAACTTCTCGCATCGGGTACATTTGATCTCCTTTCCCTGCTTCCTTCATTAAATATTCTGAAGTGGTTTTACTATATCGTGCCTCTTCCTTTTTCTTTGTCCATCTAGCTTTCCATTTATCTAGCTCTCCCCATTTCTGCAAAACTGTCATTAATTCCTTTACTTGTAATTTCCTTCCTGAGGCATTCATATTCTCTAAATCTTTGTCTGAAAAATCTGCTCTATAGGGTTTTTGCAGTACCTTTGACTTCCCTATTTCAATTCCCATCTGATGAGCTAAATCTGATAATTTCTCATGAAATAATTTTGCATTTCTTGTGATGCTTCTGCATACGAACAATAATTCTTCTTCATCGTAAGTATTTAGGCGATCTACTCCTACATTTCCTGCTATCATTTCTTCTAATTCAACTTTTAATTTATAAATGTCCATGATCTTTGGGGGTGAACTCTGTTTGTCTGATCCTTGTGCCCATCTTTCTAAATCTTCAGGTGTAACTACTGTAGCACTTTTAGTTCCTGATGAGGTTACTATGTTTACATCTTTGGAGCAACTAGGTGTTACTCTTCTTGGAGTATTATTTACAGAATCTCGAATGGGCAAGTCCATTAATGAAATCATAGACTCACAATCACTAAAGTGATCCTCAACCATTACTACTGCTTCTGGTTTAGGAACATTCACAGGTGTAGGTACAACTAGAGGTTTGGGATAAATTACTTTGTCGCCATATAAGGGAACCACTGGACCAATCGTTACAGGTATGGTCAATGAATCAGGGTGAACACTTAATTGCGTTACTTTTTGAATTAATTCTGCTCTGTTTCTATCTATCGCTTCCTTTTCTTTATCGTGAAGCACTCTACTAACTGGTGAATCATGTAATACTTCAGGCACCAAGGGTGTCCGTAACAAGGGTGCACTTGGGGTGCATCCACTTGTCCCTTCTTGATATGGTGGTGGATTCTTTAATAAATCTTCCATAAATTCGTCTTCGGAATCTCCAAATCTAGCCAAATGTTTGGTCTTTTCTGTGCATTTACTCCCTGACGATTCTTCGGTCAGCAATATGGGATACAGTCCCTCTGTAAGCATTGCTCTTCTCCACTGTTTCATCTGACTGTCCCTTGACTCGTTTTGGTATCTGGGAAAAATCCCCGATAACCCCTATTACTTCTGGGTCGATCCCGTTCAAATGCCTCGGTTTCCCATTCTTCTAAGGCTTCGTATTGAGTTAATCTAGGTCTGGGTTCTAAGTCGTTCATTCTTAATCTCAAATTTTGAAGAATTCTCCCATTGAAAGTACCATTCTCAGGAAAAGCTAATATTCCATCATTTTTGGTATATTCTATCCAATTTTCTATCCATACGCAAGTATGATAACCTCTCTCCATCATCATAAATGAAGCGGGCGTTTTAGCTGGTGGAATGATAATTCCTTCTCTAGTCTTGATTGGTTTGTCCTTTTTAAAATAATTCTTAATCTTCTGTAGAACTGACATTTTCCTCTTTTCTCCGTACATTTTAGGCAAATCTCGATGTATAAAATTATATTCTGCAAAGCCTAGGAATCTCCTATCCGGACGAGTTCCTATTAAAGTCGAATCACCCTTTAACATATATTCTCCACTATCCAGTAATATTTCAGCTTCTATGTTAACTACCAATCAGATTCCAGCTAACTTTTTCCTTTGATCCAATCCTAGCGCGGCTTTTTAGTGACGTCTTTTCTGACAACCCCTCCTTTACAATCTGCACCTTTCTGTCCTTCGCTGTTTCAACCAATCCCAGCGCGACACCTGTGACGTCAGTGTTACTCCTGACTACTGACCCCTCCTTTACAAGAGTCTTTTCACGCCCGCGGTTTCAACCAATCCCAGCGCGGCGTTTGTGACGTCAGCTTCCTCTCCGGTAGCTGACCCTCCCTTTACAGAAATTGTACGCAAAATTTTATTCTCTCTATACTTCTTTATAATTCAGTAACAACATAAAACATTCGCTATCGTGTCAGTTTCGTTAACTTGAAAAGATAGATTCTCTCACTTCTTAGTAAAACTCTTCCGTTTACTAATCATACACTACGAGTAAAACATTTCCGTCTACTCTTCACGCAAGCTTTTAGAAATACCTGCTACTTCTTCAATGTTACCCTTTCTAGGTGATATAACATCAAACTTTCACTAGCATATTCCCTTGCTATTACTCACACACATAGAGTCCCTAACAAGTACTGATAGCCCTACTTAACTTTTCAGTACTATTTCTGCCTGACAGATAACCTCACTGCAGTATGGCTTCCACTTACCAACCGCTTCTCAATTTTCCCCGGGGAATCTAGACAACATAAAACAAACTTTAAACAAAAAGCGGATGTTAGTTCATAAAAATAAAATTCTCATTACCCAATTAACAAAGCACAACCATCCTCTGCTAACCAGATAACTGATCCAGCGTGTTACTAGCAACAAGCATTCATACACAAAATACTCACTTGGGCCCATACATTCATACTACGCTAGCAATTTCCGCTGGTGGGTCAGTTGGTACTCTTTATCAAATCCCTGCTACCAATTACCTTCTGATTGAAGAGTAATGACTTACCAATGAATCCTTTGCTAATTGGGAAATTTAAAATGAGTGACATTCCATACAATTCATAATTTCTAAATAATCACAAAGTCAAGAAGTTTTAAAATGTTTATCTAAAGATTTTGCAGAGTAAAATACAAAGCCACATAGTACTTGAATCAAATCTCAAGGAGGAAGCACAACAATGATTTATCGATTAATGACGGTCCCTTAGGAAAAAGAAGATAGAGACAGCAGCGCAACTAAGGTTTGCATTTATATTTACCTAAGTGCGAGAACCAAACCCCTTGGCCAAGGAGTTGGAAAGATAGGACCCTGGAAGGATGAAGAGCAAAAGACTCCTCCCGGATCAGGACAGGACCGGTGACCTCTCTACCCACGACGCCTGCGTCGTTCCCTCTCTGGTACTTCGCTTCTCCTCGATTCTCCTGTTTCTTCCTTCTAATGGATTCCTCCGCCCCCACCTCAGGACCTCTCTGGACAGCGGTTCAGTCTGCAATCGATCAGCTCGTATGTCTGGTCTTCCTAATGCTGAGCAGCATCTGCCTACTAATTAGCTAATTCTATATCTATTATACCCTTCTGCGCCCATGTACCTCCCCTTAATGTTGCTAACTTATGGGGCCACTACTTCTGATTGGACGGGAACAGGGGGTTGATCCTCACACCATATTGATTTAATTCATTTTCTAAAAGCTCTTTGTTTTAGAATACCGCCCCTCAAATTTAATACATTTGCTTTATTTCCTACCCGTCTTATGACAAAGTTTGTGCCTTTCTCATGTACATTGTTACAATTTTATAAGGACATTCATGAATATGACAATATTGGCCATCAGGTCATGGCCTTGGACGACGTCCAGGTTGACTTCATCCTTTCCGCTCTGGGCAGTCTTTCAAGGAGCATGCGCAGAACCCACGTCATTCGCGTTTTCAGTTCACCAACCCCAGGCCCAACATTTACGAACTAATAAAGTCAAAGAAGAAAATATTAAAATCACAAATAAAATGTTTCACTGTATACCCACTCTGTCTATTCTATTCCCATTTACTTATAAACGTATCCCCGCATTAATAGCGTTAGAATATTACAGTTTAAACAAAACATAAGAGCAAGCTGTAGCATGTGAGAACATATAGCAGCCATTTTAAATCACACTGCGCAGAAGCAAGAATTTTCCCACCAAGCAAAGAAAGACGTCACACCACGTGATATGGTTGAGAGATGCGCAGTAAAGTTCCCGCGTTTTAGCGGCCATTTTAGAATAGACAAGCGTTACTTGTTAGTAAAAACACATAGGCAAGCTTCCTTGCTAATTGTATTCGTGTGTGCAATGGTTAGTATAACAATACAATTTAATACATTAATACTTTAAAAGGATTGCATCCGAGCAAGTCTCATTTGTGAGTCCTTGCTCCATCAAGTCCTTGTGCACAAATTCCCATATACATTTAACATCACAAACATCTTGTAGGTCCTTTTCATTTCTAGGCTTACACTAACTCAGACAAATCATTAAAAAAATTAATACCCTCCAAATATTTTACTAACCACATACATCCACACACCAGAAAATAAAACTGACACTGCAAGGCAATCGTTCCACCAGTTTGCTCAGCGGCATTCTGAGATCTGCACAAATGTGCACCCAGATGGAGACAGTACTATCAATCAATCAATCACTCAGTGCTTACAGAGCGCTGCTAATCACCCCGGAGGGTTTCCAGGTGCTGGAGGGCCGCGTTGGTCGAAGAGCCAGGTCTTGAGCTCCTTCCTGAAGGTGGTCAGTGAAAGGGCGGTGCGTAGGTGGAGAGTTAGGGCCTTCCAGGATCTGGTGGTATGATGGGAGAAGGAGCGTCCTCCAGTGTGGGCTAATTGGATACGTGGGGTGCTTGCGAGGGCGATGTGTTTGGAGCAGAGGTTCTTCTACAATGCCATCAGAATGGTGGTCAGCCCCATACAAATATCATTAACACAATATAATATAACCCTAGCAGGGGAAGAGGCGAGTGCTGATACCACCACCCTGTATGATTGTGGATAACATGGGCACTGGTAGATGGGGGGAACAATGATATATGTGCAATACAGCCCTTGACAGCATTAGAAGACTTGAGGGGAATGGGCAGGTGGGAGGTGGTGGGGCTATTTTACATTTTATATTTTGTTTGCATTCAATCATGTTTGTTCTACACAATGTATTTATTCTGTATTAGGAGTGATACGCCAGCTCCTTACACCCGCAGACTTCAGAACATTGCAACGCAGGAGATAGAGCCTTGAGAGCAAAAAGCTGCGTAGTAGCCTGGACTACCAGAAAGATACAGTGGTGCTCTCATCAAATATGCCTAAGTGTATTGTTTGCATAGTCATAAACATTGCAAAATAATTAAAAAAACTTTTTTAAACACAATTTAACATAGCAATTACATAACACAACCTTTCTCATTTTTTAAGATGAAGTTGCTGACTACTTTTCTGTGAACTCCACATAGAGCTACAATTCCTACCACATCCTACCAATCTCTATAGCTCCTTAAAGTATATTTTGAGTTCTTGGGTTTGCCCACTATTTTATGTTTAGCTGTAAAGGAGAGGAAGATAAGCAGTGGGGAGCTTCATGGGTCCTTATAGTTCCCTAAGCACCTCTGTGAGTTGCTGATGTGTGTGTGGCTTCGAGATATGAACTGGACTGCCAGTACAATTCCTGGTGGATTTTCTGTTCTGACCACTAAATCACAACAAGCACTGTCATAGAGCCTTAACAAAGACAAGCAGTCACAGAAAAAACCTATACAGCTTTAAAAAGACATTAGAATACTTTTTTTGACGTAATGTCAAACAACCCTGAATTGACCACAGTCTACAGAATAAAAAATCCGCTGAGAGGCCAGCAAATGGTTTCCAATTTACATGTTTTCTAGAGATATCCTTAAAGGACAGTAAACATAACTTCTGGTGGTGTCAACCAGTACAGTGTTTGTTAAAAGATTCTTCTCCTGTAGCAGTTCTTCAAATAGCTTCCTGTGGTTCCATAGGGTTGCTCTAATGCTTACTCCTGATTACGCTAAATTGCACACCTAATGTTCCCTACTAAGTATAGCGTAAGCGATCGATCTTTTATTTACCTACTAAAAGTGGTTGAGGGGAGGAAACAACTCAGACAGATATCAGCAAAGTCGTCATGCCTGAAAAGACCACCAACTCCAAAGTGCAGTTTGAATATTTATTATAAGGCCAAAAACAATTGGATGTAAATACATCTCAATAGCAAAGTATAGAGGTACAGAAAAATTAATACAAAGCCAAGTTTACAAATATAAGTAATTTGGCCCAAAAGACAGATGATTATAAATTCCAAAATCACAACGCAACTCAGAATAGATGCAATATTCAGTTCTCGGCTCATTGAAAGAAATCAAAATCTTTCCCTACACTGTTCTATATGAGGGCCCTTCCTGTCTCTCTTCTATCATTCCCCAACGGTGTCAGCACGTGTTGACTTCCTAAGAAGTACTCACGCCAAATGGGTCGTATTAGCTTATGGCTATGGAGCTTGCTCTAAGATGCTCCTTCTCCTCCGAAAGCTAGCAGAAGTCTGGTCTCGCTGTCCCTGTGCATCATACAAAAGATGGGTTTCAACCCACAACACGTCATTCTTCTTAAAACTTTCCATTGCACCTCTATGCAGTAGCTTTTGTTTCAGGACACAAATTTAATTAGTGATATCTTCTTTCCAGTGGCCTTGGCTTTCAGACAGACCAGATATGCAAGGCATCCTCCTTCTCGCTTCCCAGCCATCTTCAAAGACATTCCGGGTCTCTCCTTAATTCTGAAAATAACGATGTGTATTCTTTCACCTGCAGTAGGATGAGAACATTCTAATTTCGAACACAACAACATTTAATTATTTATTTCTCGAGAGCAAGGAGAATCGCAACTTATGATTTTGGGCCTATAATTCAGGCAACTTAAACTAACCACAATTACGGTATATAGAAATAATATCGTCCTGCACATTATGCATGAAGGAATCGTAATACATACAAAGTTCTACTTAAATGCGTTCACTAGTTTTCAACATCAAATGATTCAAATAAATGGTTCTTAATAGTCGTAAAACACTGCAAACAATACGAATACATGACAGTGCGTTTAAACCATGAGTATAGTGCACTCATACAAAATAGAGTGCTATCAGCGCTCTATCAGTTCCCCCCTCTTATGACTAGTGTCATAACATCAACTTTCTAATCTTCTGTAGTTTTTCTCCTTGTAGAAGAGACCGACCTAAACAGAAGCTGTAGCTTGCCGTCCCTGTCTGAATCGTTCTAACCCCTTAAGGTGCTGGTAATGACTGTCCTGCAGTCGTTCAAGTTGGTGCTCTCGCTTTCTCAAAACAGTCTCCTGATGTCTTGCTCCTTTGCCATTTGTAAGACTTGATGGCTCCTAGTAGGACAATTATACAAATGACAGCTATTATAATAGGCTTCAAGATATATCCCATTATTCCTTGTCCCAAACTTCCAAACCAACTGCCTATCTTGCCAAATCCTTTCCCCACTTGTTCCCAGAGTCCTTCAGCAGCCATCTCACGTAACTCTTGGTGTATATCTGAAATATTGTTGATATATTTCCTTATATCCCGACTGTTGTCAGGAATATAAGTACAGCACTGTTGAACTTTCAATAATTTGCAGACTCCTCCGGCTTTTGCTAGCAGCACATCTAGGGCAAGACGGTTTTGCAAAACCATAGCCCTTATCGAAACCATCTCCCCATCTACAAGTAATAAAATCTGAGCTGTATTTATTGAGAGCTTATCCACTAATGTTGCCAGCTTTCTGATTTTCAAATCATTCAGAATCACACCCATACTCAGTATCCTAGCCCCAAATATGTCTCCAATCACTTCTCCTGCACTCACACCACGTTTTCCTCTGTGAGGTCTTTTTCTTTCTAGGGGCCATAAATCGTTCACATGAAAAATCTTGGGAAATACCACAGCCAAATAACATACCAATTTTTGGGCAACTTCACATAGGCATTCTTTCCACACACAAAATACACATTGGGCACTATTGTTATTTTGTCCAATAATGCTTTTCTAATTGATTCTTCGATCAAGAAGACGTGCTTCACAATCACTTTCACCCACAAATATCTTATCGTAGTATGTGGTCGGGTGTCTAATACACAACTTCCCCTTCTGCTGGAAATCTAATGCTATGGGTCCAAAACTCCCTTTGCTTTATGATCTAATTCTTCTTTAGTCCATGGGGTAACCTTGTGCTTTGGATCTGGTCTAAATAAAGTCTGTCTATGCCGATCTTCTATCTGATCTATAAATTTCTTTTCAATGTCAGTTAACATACAGGTTAAATTGTGTCTATGGGCATAGGACGTATCTAAAGTAATGGTAGGCACGAAATACTTTGACATTCGCTCTACTTCCTTATAATAATCATATTTATTCATGTATTTAAGAACTGGGACTTCCGAGAGTACCACATCATAATTTGAGAAGTAGTACTCGAAGTGTGCCTTGCTATAAAACATGCTCAACAACACACTACATGTAATGCCATAGGTCAAAGGCAAATGATGGTATTGAATGCCTTCTTCTACTGAGGCTGGTAATTGCATACACACATAGCAATCCTTCGCTTCCATGGTATCCACATACTCATACAATAGTCGAGCATACGCATTCAAAGTGAAATCACCCTTTGACAAATCAACATGTAATCTACGACTGGTTTCCTTAATCATTTCTAGATCCCTTGCGGATGCATCCTCATCTATCTCAGAGATTGGTGTAGTGAGTGTTGCCTGTACCCTATTCTGTCCAACATCCTGAAATCCAACTAGAGATGCAACGATCACCACAGTTATAACAATAAGCACCACTACAATGAGGGTGCCAATGATGCACTTCTGTTTGCGTGTTGATTTTTCGGACACCATGGTTTCTACTGATCCGTTCCGAAGCACAAAAGGGAAAACATTGTCTCTTTCTGTTTTCTTTGTTTTAACAATGTCTTTCTCACTTCTCTCCTCCCATGCAATTAATGTCAAAGTTCATTTGATTGATACTAAACCTATTGAAGAGATGTAGTCAGCCCTCTTCCTCACTCCATCATCTACTAGAAAGTTCCTAATTTTAAATCTTCTTAAACTGGGGTCTAAGTTATCTTCTTTCTAAGGCCTAATGCTTTCTTTGGTTATGATTCAAGCTTCATCGTTAATGATATTTGATCCAAGTATTTCAAGGACAAGTTGCAGAATCTCCGCACGAATTTCTCCTAATTCTTGCGCGGTGAGCTGTCGGCCAAATGAAGGGAAGACAACCTGATTGAGGATCAGATAACACAATCCACTCAGCCTCAAAGGATTTGGAACTTGCAGAGTTAGTGTTCCAAATGCTTCTACGCCTGGGACCAGCAACTGTATTTCAATCGAGAGGGTGTCCCCTCCGTAGCTCACCATACCAGCTCCCAACTTCCCGGACTTCGCTGGGCTCTGCATCTGCAGCCAGGTACGTCCACTCAGGAGATGCGTATCTTCGAGACGCTTTTCTTTCTCTTCTGGAGCGTCTTAGACCAGCCGGTCTTTCATCAGCGTCACTTTGATCTGATTCAGATGTTTCAGGAATCGGAGCGAGATTTTTCTCGGATGCAAGCCTTATATTCAGCCTTTCTTTTCTTGCTGGCCACTTTTCCGCTCTGGCATCCGCGCTCCTCTCTTCCTCTTGATCTGATCCTTCTTCAATAGACCGCTCACCTGATCTAGTGCAAAGTTCACATCTACAACATCATCTATTTCAGGATCTGGGCTCAATTCAGGAGCACTCAGCTCTTGTCTCTCGTGCTCACTTGGCTGTTCCGTTTCATCCGAAACTCTTACAGCTGAGCCTGTGCCTTCGTTGTTGTCTGTGACAGGTCCACACATGCTTCTCGGAACCAGGGGACTCTCTTCCTCTGCAGGCGCTTGAACTCGGCGAGTGTGGGAAGCGTGTATCCAGTTCGGCAAGCCTCCACACTTCACAGCGGTACTTGTGACCAATATCACCTGATATGGTCCTCGCCAGCGAGCATCAAGACAACTCTTCCTCACGTGCTTGCGAACTAGCACCCAATCACCTGGATTAAGATCATGCAGCAGGTCTCTCGAGGTGGATGCAATCACAGCCTCAACCTGGTGGGATATAGAAGTAACCACATCAGCCAGTCCCTTACAATAATCCAACACTAAATCATCAGTGATGTTTATCAATGCTGTAGCTGGCACCATAGGCAAACGCATAGCTCTTCCGGTCAAAATTTCGTGAGGAGAAAGCCCTGTTCTCCTATCAGGGGACCTACGCAGACTCATGAGCACCAGAGGCAGTGCATCTGGCCATTTCAATGAAGTTGACGAACACACCTTTGCCACTCTTGACTTGATGGTGCCATTAACCTGCTCTACAAGACCTGAAGCCTCCGGCCTGTAGCTACAATGCTGTCTCTGATCAATGCTCAAAGCAGAGCACAACAATTTCATGATTTCACTATGGAAATGAGTTCCTCTATCTGTCTCCACTGATGTCGGAAATCCATATCTCTGGATCAATTCTCTTAACTACAACTTGGCTACTGTGAGACTGTCACATCGTCTAGTTGGATATGCTTCCCCCCAACGCGAAAAGATACACACCACCACCAAAACGTATCTCAACCTATTGCACCTCGGCATTTCAATAAAATCCAATTGTATCCTATTGAAGGGACCTCCAGATCTCCCAATGTGACTCATTGCAACCACAGTTCTCTTTCCAACATTCATTTGTTGACAAGTAACACACCTGTGACATACCGCTTCAGCCCACACACGAAAGCGTGGATTAAACCACGTCTGCCTAAACACTCGCACCATAGCATCTCTTCCCAGATTAACTGCTCCGTGGATTTGCCTTGCCATTGGGCTCAGTAGACAATTGGGCAATACTGCTCTCTCATCTGTGGACACCCAAATGCCATTGTCTCTTTTTGCGCAACCTGCTCTGACCCATGAAGCAGCTTCCTCTTCTGGGACTTCATCCTGCAACCGCTTCACCTCATCCCAAGTATCGGCTATAGCTAACATCAAGCTGAGCTCGGTCTCTTCTGTGCTCTCGCCTATATATTCTCCATTGAAAATACAAGCATGTTCAGTGCAAAATCGTGCTACTTCATCTGCATAATTGTTGCCCTTAGTGACAAAGGCTTCTCCTTTTCCATGAGCTGTACATTTAACGATTGCTATCTCTTTGGGCTTACGCAAAGCTTCCAATAGTTGGCGCACATACTCGCCATTACGTATAGGTGACCCTGAGGACGTTAGAAACCCCCTCTGTGACCATAACTGCCCAAAGTCATGAACTACACCAAATCCGTATTGACTGTCTGTATACACAGTCACTCGAATATCAGCTGCAATGATACAGGCACATGTCAAAGCGACAATTTCGGCCACCTGAGCAGAGAATACTCTATGTAAACAGTCAGCTTCCAATACTCCCATGATGGTGCACACAGCAAACGCTGCTCTCAAATACCCTTCATTTTCTCTTAAACATGAACCATCAACAAAAAGGATCAAATCAGATTGGGGCAAAGGTTCATCGACATTGTCAGGTCTGGGTTTGGTAGATAGGTCAGTAACATCTAGGCAGTCATGCTCTTCACAATCCTCATCTCCTTCCTCTTCCGGAACAGGTAACAATGTAGCAGGGTTCAGGGTGGTACAACGTCTCACGGTAACATTTTCAGCGGCCAAGATAACCTGCTCATACTTGGTAAGTCTGTTGTTGGTCAGATACTGTGTTTTCGTTCTTGTCATCAATAATTCTACTGAATGGGGCACATAAACAATGAGCGGATAACCCATCACTATGCTTTCACATCTTTCAATGCTGACACCGGTTGCAGCAACGGATTTCAGACATCCGGGCAACGCAGAAGCTACAGGATCTAATGTTGCTGAGAAGTAAGCTACTGGTCTACGGGCACCCCCATGTGTCTGTACAAGGACTGCTAACGCACATCCCTCCTTTTCACAGCAAAAGAGCGAAAACGCTTTGTTATAATCCGGCATTCCGAGAGCTGGAGCACGACAGATACTTTCCTTCAGCTCACGGAAGGCTTTCAAGCACTCGTCATCCCATGGTACCGGATCACTAACATCCTTTCGAGTCAGTTTCAACAGAGGCTTTGCTTGCAAGGAAAAATTTGGGATCCACTGTCGACAATAGCCGACCATCCCAAAAACATGCGGACTTCTTTTTGTGATTTCGGAGTTCCCATTTGCAGAATCGTCTCTATGCGATCTGGTGACACCCTTCGTTTTCCTTTCTCAATACGGTGACCTAGGTACTGAACTTCAGACAAACAATACTGCAATTTGTTTGGAGACACTTTGGGGCCGATTCCGGCCGGAAAACGTACCGACCGACTCGGATCGGGAATCTATTCCGACCTCCACGTACCGGTGCAGCCCGACCCGCCTAGTACGATGAAATGCGTGCAAAATCCGACCGACTCGTACGGAACACAAGCCGAACGACCGAACCGCGCTGAAAAAAGCTATCCGGCCGGAAAACCACGCGAATCGAACCGACCGACACGCACCAGGAATGAACCCGAACGAAATGTACCCGCGAAGTCCGACCCGCGCAGTACGATGCAACGCGTGGAAAACCCGACTGAGTCGCACGGAGTACAAGCCGTACGAACGACACGCATACAAAACAGCGAGCCGAAGCAACCCAATAATCTGCGACCGACGCGGACGCCGCACATGAAACACAGCACAAACACAGCGTCAACGACTCGGAGAAGCTCGCACGAGACAACTGCAGGGTCCGACTCGGTCAGAAGAACGTCTCCTACATGCACAAAAAGTACAAAGGGAAAAATACAAAAAAAAAAGGCCAAACAAGCAATTACAAAGCCAATAAATACTGGGGGGGAAACAGGGAACAAAGACACACCCACAACTCCACCCATATAAAGGCCACAAATCCCTACCATGATCCTTTGCAAATTCAAATGACCTGCCAGCACAGAACACCAACAGACAGCAACCACACACACACTCACAGCTCATCCATCACACAAGCCACACACCATCAGCACCTCAACAAATAGCACCCTCACATACACCCAGCAAAACCCACACTCACACACCCTCACTTGCACACCAACACCCACATCACTCACCACCACCACCCATCACCATGCCCCCAAAGAAGAATCCAAAGTTCCTAGACAGTGAATTGGAAGTCCTGGTAGATGAGATCCTGTCTTGTGGTTTGTTGCCTGCCTTGTTATGTTGGCCTAGGACTAGCTGCCATGCTGCTTTTCTTTGCGCACGTTACACTGAGCCAGGGCTCCCTCGCCTTTGCTCTTGCCAAGTTCTTTTGCGCTGTCTGCACTTTCTGTCTTTCACCTTTTCTCTTGTTTGATTTGGGCTCAGACTGCACAACATGTACAAGGTCGCATAACAATGTATTTCGGTTCTTCCTGATATGGCCAGTCTCGCGCACCCAGACATAACATTAGGCGCAAATGACATGAAACTTTGTGTGCCTTTAATACTGGGGTTTTTACTGGCGCTTGAGTCACTTGGAGAAATCCTTTTCAGTGAGAAGAGCTATGATGTCCTGCTGATGTAATTCTGCATCTAGAGACTGAGGTATGGGGGTTCGCTAGTCAAAGCCCAGAGGTCTTCTATTTTTATAATAAACTATCTTACTGCACGGGGAGGGTGGTAATGTTATTTAGACATTTATCCACTGAGTTATGAAATGCTTTCCCCGTTTGTATTCTATGGAATTGTAACCATGCTGCTTATATTATTCATATGCATTATGCTATTAGTACTGACACGTGTACTGTACATTAGAGCACGTAAGTTGGAATAAACATTTTAACCTATCCAGTGTCTCTTCCTACGCACCTTGTGGACAAGTACGAGTGAGTGACGAAAGAGTGTTCTTGCTTCTGCGAGTCCTGAGATAAAGATACCGTGTTCTGGGTTGTCCAATCATTGGTACTTGGGTGCTAATGGGATGCTAAGCTAGTTGGGTTGGGGTTTTTGGGTGCTACGGTATATGGTAGGGCAAACCACTGTATTCCGGGGTCCCATTATCCTGTGCATAGCTCTGTGTATGTGCAGAAACCTTATGACATGGCGCCCAACGTGGGGCTACTTATCTGCGAGACGCTTGAGTAGTACTTGTGCTTGTCCACAAAACCCTCACGTACGCTTCCGGAGGCGTAAGTGACGGTGATACCTCCTATATTGAACGTTTTATAGGTTCTTTCAAGCTTGAAGTTATTAAAAAAGGTTACATAAATAACCCATTTTGTGCTCCCTGTTAGGTTGTCGAATACAATTGTTTAGTTATGGCTGGTGTGGCGATAGCTGCACATAGCCGAGACCAATCCGAGAACACCTAGGTGTATACGGAGTGCCCGATGCTGGGGTCGAGTTGGTCTTTGTGGTTCAAGCCGATCCGGCTTATCACTTTGAAGTGTTTTACACTTGGATCACTTTTGAAGCGGTGGATGCAGGTGATAAGCTGTTTCATGAATATAAACCCACCGCTATTCCTGCTGCCTATCGACCCTATACCAATCTTGAAGTGCCTCTCACGGCTTGGCAGCACCGTGTTTGGTTTAATGGCGCCTCTCCCACAACCAACTACCGCAGTTCGTTTAGGCCCCTTATCAATTCAGGGGGCCACTTGGCCTGTATTGGCCGGGTATACCCCGCATCCAAATTATCTGGCATTACCGATTACGTGAACTGCGCACTATGCATACCGAACTGGTGCGAGTGCATCGAGCCTTAGTGACATACGTTACAGGTAGCCTACATGGAGCTGCCCCTGTAGTCGCTGGCCAACCAGCTGTTGCAGCTGGAGTGACCATAAGTCCTGTCATGGTAAATTCTGTGATGGGCAAACGTCCACAAAGTAAGGACGATTATCCTTACTGGCTTGCCGAAAAGTTACGATCAGATAGAAGCGGTGTTTCCACATACGTCCCCAGTGGATAAACATCGCATCCTTACGATAAGTTTGCCAAAAGACTTAATCCCCGATTTGACATCATGTGAAAACTGGGGTAAGGTATTCGCAGCAGTTTATTCAAAATGTTTTGGTACTCCTTCCATGACGGTTCTACCCTCTGTAATTAAAAAAGTACAGGACGAACATGGCCCTGAAGCGGCTGTGGAATTAGGGATGAGACTAGTGGGAGTGTTTGATGTAGTAGCTGAACTGATCCTTGGAAATGTCAAGGGCGATGCTATGAACTTTCAAGTAGCGAATGCTTTGGCTTTGGTCCCAGAGTTGGACAGGCCTCGCGAATTACCGAAAATTATAGCCCGGGCTTATAAAACAATTGGAAGAAATAGCCTAGGCAACAAGCCTTTTGTAAAAATGCAAACTCAATCGCAACCACAAATTACACAAACAAAAAGTACATCTGAGAAAGATGATAGACCAGTCTTCACTAAAAAGAGTTGGAGACAGAAAAAACAGGGTAAGCAACAAAAGAAGCCGGGGTCAAGAGGCGCTTCCCCAGTTTCGGTTTCTTCTGAAAGTACTTATGATTTACGTGATAGGTCGAGAATTAAATCACCAGAAAGGTTTCAGAGCTCTGATACGCGTTCTCCTCGTTCTTCACAGGCCCAGACGTCGTCACAGGCTGGTGGAGGAGGACGGCAAGATAGAGGAAGGGGCCGAGAGGCTCCCCAGGAGCGAGACCAACCTCGACAACAAGTCAGAGGGAAAGCAGAAGACTTTCACCTTCCTCGACCGCAATTTCAAAGAAGAAAAGTTGCCGCTGTAACAGCGAAATATGCCACAGACCGTGAGAACGAGACTCCAGAATTGGACGTGGGCAGTGACCCTCCTAGACAGCGCCCGCGGAAGTTACCATAGTGCGGGAGGCGCTACGTCCTCATATGGAGGCGACAGCAACTGAAACATTCGTTACTGTAGAGACAGCTGACACGAGAGTGGCACCCCCTGACAGACTTTACAACATAGTCATCCAAATTGAAGGTGACATACCGCATGAAATAAAAGGGATTTTTTGGGAAAATCTAACCTCTTCATATGACATTTTGTTAGCAGAGGTGGATTGGCCACCCCCATTCGTTTTAGCTGCACATAAAGGAGAGGAGGTAATCCTTCCAAGGTTTTCACGGCATGTCCCAAAAGACAAAGCTGAAGCACTTGCAGCTGAGTGGGCTGTGTACCTGGCACCAGCGTTATACCGCAACCATGTGGGATGGGATGAAGAATCACCTCCTCATGCAATACCTTTGCGGTCACTACCGCAGCCACAACCCCAATATCCCATCAAACGGCAGGCAAAAGGCCCCGTCTCCGAAATTCTGACACAGTTGGAATATCAGGGAGTAATTGAAACCATGCGTATCACCCATGAACAATCCCCTTTTCGTGGTTTCTAAACCCGATGGATCGTACCGCTTAGTTTTAGATTACCGGCATTTAAATTCTCATTGTCGGAACTTTGCGGTGCAGAATACACACAGTTCTGCGCTTGTAGACAGTCTTGTTCGTAAAAAATACAAAACGACACTTGACCTTTCAAACGGTTTCTACACGCACAACCTAGCCCCGGAGAGTGGTCAATGGACCGCATTCACTTCCGGTGGTAAATTATTCCAGTTCCGGCGTTTACCCATGGGCTACAAAAATAGTCCGGGTATATTCGCCGCCCGTGTTGTTTCTTTGTTAAATGACATTGATCAAGACGCATGTTCGTACGTAGATGACATCTATCTGACAGACGACGAATTATATCAGCATCTGTCCCGTGTGGACCGCATTATTCTTGAATTTGCGGAGCAGGGTTACAAATTTAACTTTGCTAAGTCACACATTGCTGAATTTACCGTTCTGTTCTTGGGCTATGAGCTCAACAACGAAGGTAAGGGCTTAGCCCCCCATTTCTTGGAAAAATGTGCACATTTGTGCCCTCAAATACTCTGAAGAAACTTCAGTCTTTGCTGGGTTTCCTGAATTTCGAGGCGTACTTACATTCCCGAATATGCCCAGCGTATCAAGCCTTTGTATGCTTTGATACAACCTACTTATTCAAGGTCTTGCTGGCTGCCTGAGCATACCTCAATTCTGCAGTCTTTGCAGACAGACCTATTGGAGTCTAAATATCTTTTGACTCGTGATAACCACACAAACTTGGTGATTAGAATAATTCCGGGCGGTGGGATTCACATACTTAACCTTTAATGAAGGTGATACAGTACCCATCGCATACAAGTCACATCTGTACACTTCCGCTGAATTGCGCTTTACATCTGTCGAAAAGTTCTAACTGCAGTGCAAATGGCGATTCTAAAAGAACGCGCACTGGCACAGGGAAAGCGGATTCTAGTGGTAACACCCTGTCCTGCCCTAGAGGCAGTAACGAAGGCAAGTGTACCGAACTCAAAAGCAATGCATCCCCGTTGGATACAATGGGCTACATCCTTGACGTCATCAGACGTCACCTTTATTTTCGATTCTTCTCTCCAGACTCAGGAGTTCTTGCAGTATGAATTCGTTCATCCTCCTCCTTTGTTTTTATTACCGCTTGAGGATTACAAATGTGTGATCTACACCGATGGTTCGGCGCAACCGGCCACTGGGTCCAAACACGCTAATTCAGCTGCATGTGCTATTGTTGCGGGTTCCTTTGTAGATGGAAAGTTCAAATCCTCTGCAGTGCATACTCGCACACTTGGAGATAGAACCGCACAATTGGCCGAGCTGCATGCATTGCTACTTGCACTTGAGTTCGCTTCTCAGGATGAGACCACTCTTATTGTATGTGATTCTTTTTACTGTGTACAATCTTACAATGACAATCTGTTTTTCTGGTCGAAAAATGACTACAAGGACGCAAAAGGGAGCACAATTAAGCATAAAATGCTTTGGGTTCGAGTGGCAGAATTGCAACAACGTCTGCCCCTCACACAGGTGGTTCACACCTTAGGCCATCAGCGGGTGGGCGCACACGCTATTGGTAACGATCTGGCAGATGAAGCTGCCCGTTCAGCAGTAGTCACGTGTTCAGTAGCAGCGGTTACCAGGTCCATGTCTAAAATAGACTCTGTGATTCTAGCAGCTATTGCTGCAACCAAGGAAGGTGATAATTACCCTACAGGGTTCCCTTCCAAGTATTCTTACAAATTAAGTCCCGATCAGGTTCCTTATGTAACAATACCTGACGTTGGAGATCGGCTGATCCCCAACGCGGACCGCAGGAGTGCCTTGATATCAGCTGCACACGACGGCATGGCTTCTGCTCATGCAGGTGTGTCAGCTACAGTTTCCATCTTGCAGCAGCGTTATTGGTGGCGTGGATTGTATAAAGACACCCGTGCTTTTGTGCTTTCCTGCGACGTTTGTCAACAGATTAAGCCTTCCACGGTAACACGCCCTCCACAGACCACGCTCTGCATTGCTAACAGACCCTTTGGGTGTGTTTACTTGGATCACTGCGGTCCATTCTCATCAGACACTGCCTATAAATACATCTTAGTAGCAGTGGACTCGTGCACACGGTTCCTCTGGGTCTGGCCACAACGTAGTGCTGACGCTCAAAATGTAATCAGGGATTTGCGTGTCTTTGTGGGAATTTTCGCATGCGGCACCTTCCATTCGGACCAAGGTCCAGCGTTTGCCTCTAGGGCTTACAAGGATGCAATGGCTTCGCTGGGGTGCGGGTGAAATTTTCGTCTCCGTATAGGCCTGAGGGGCAACTCTATCGTTGAACGAATGAACCGTGACTTAAAGCAATCCTTAACAGCTAGAGTTATAGGTACTGGCAGGAACTGGCTGGCCCACTTGTATACCGCTCAGCGTGCACTTAATAATCTCCCTAGAAGACCTCTGGGTGGGCGGACCCCATACGAAATGCTCTTTGGCATAAGAATGTTTGTGCCTGACCTTGAGGGTCCAGACATCGCGGCGCAATCCGCCAAGTTTGATGTAGATAACCATTCTGCTATGTTACAGGACTTACAAGAAGCCCGAGACAAACTTGCAACTACACATTTGCCTTCAGCCACAGATCCTGCGTTGCAGATTCCGGTAGCCGGCTGGCTTCCAAAGGTTGGAGAACTGGTTCGAGAAAAGGTTGGAAAACAAAAAGAATTCGGCCCCTCTTTTCGTGCACCGGTTCCAGTTCTGGGCTTGAAGGGAACACGTACAGTCATTTTACCACCGCTTCCTGGTCGCAAGGAGAACAGATACATCTCAGTGGAAAATGTCAAGCTACAGCGCCTGGTCGATCCTGAATAGTGTCACACCAGCGGTCTCTTGTCCTGCCATTTATCGGACATATGTTCATAGTCCATCTGCACGAACGATCGCTGATGCTGTAATTGAGATGGTTGATTTGCCTGAATCCTCTACTTTGCCTGAAACTACGATTGATCCCCAACTCTCCACCAATATCGACGAGGACGAGTATACTTATCCTGCATCAGAATCGGTGGCACATCAACCAACAACGCCACTTGGCCCGACTCGTTATTCCTTTGATTCGGATTCCACATCTTCAAAAGTTCCATCCAAGTTCAGTATTTTTATATCCTGGTTTAGAGACAATTTTTGATTCCACCCTGGACATACATCTGGTTGGTACTTTTCTTGATATTTTTGTTCATGTCCATTGGCTTTGTCACAGTGTTTTTCTACTAATTAATGGTCACTATTTACCTGAACGCTCTGCTGTAGACTATGTTTCTGGAACTTTGGCTCCTCATTCCTCGTCTCACATCATGAAGCGTGACCACACATTTGTGAACATTTCAGCTTTCCCAGTTGCTGATGGCATCGTATGGGATGCAGTGAATTATCAAATCCATGGTCCCGACGGAAATTATTAATGTACCTAATGTCCTTCGTGTTTCAATGGGTGATGTAGTACAAAATAATATTCATTCTGATGATTGGGATGTGCATGCCGTTGAAGCATTGTTTGCCGATTTAAAATATTATGCATCTTTTAATGCTGAAGATTTATATATGAATTCTGCTAATTATGCCGATTTGTATTGTTACCAACATTGGGGTAATCATTTTCTCCATAAGCCCAGTGCCCTGCGTAGTTCTGTTAACTATACCCAATGGGAACATTGTCCAAACCCCTTGCCAGGTAGCTCTCAAACTCTTCGAAATAAGTTTAATTATTTCACTGATTTTAATCGGTCGAACCCTGCATCCTATTATTTTAGACTAAATAACACATCAACTCAGAAAATTATGTTAACACACACCAAATTGCTTTATTCAGGTTCCTTTCTAAGTGCCCTAGCTGTGGGTGGTTATGAGTACTGGGATAATACAGTGGATTTAAAATCTATTTGGGGCTCCAAGCCATGGCAGGTACAGGGAACCGAGGCATTACACCGTGCTTGCCTCATCCCCACACAAATTATGTTCCTCAATGTCTCCATCTATCAGACTACATGTTGGGGCTTAGCAACCACTAAACAATTGAATACTCCATCAATACCATCCCTGTCGAGTTTTCCCAATGAAAGCTCACGATTCAATATGTCCCTCGTGTCCCTGCAGGCTCTGTTACAAAATAATTCGTATAATGTTTCTGAGCTAGATCAGTCACCCTGGTTGGTATGGCCTATATCATCTAATGCATGTCAAATGCGTTTTCACGACTCAGGAGCTAGTTACACACAGGATAGGCCTGATCCGAGATTTACTGATTCCCGTACTGTCACTACATATTCTGTTGGTAAATTATGCAAACAATGGCTGCAACATTCGTCCCTTGATTCTGTTAAACAACATCTGTCCCTCCTTTCAGGCAATATTGATCTGTCCGACTTTGTTTTGGGACCTCGTGCTCCCCGACCTAAAAGATTCATTTATGAGACATATAATGAACTCTGGAAGCTATCACAAATGGAAGCTGCTTCCCGTCTTGGGAAATAGATCAAGCAAATTTGGAAAAGGTGCTTGCTGTTGTTGACAATAGTATTAATACCCTGTCTTCTCGCATTTATACTTTGGAGAATATTGTGTCCTCTGTTGTTGATATTGTACAAGATGATGTTTCTGTGTTATATCATGGGCAGAATCAATTGCGTTCGGTTATGCAGTTTGCATGGACTTTACAAGCGCTCAAGTTAGGTAAAGTTCCTTGGCATTTTTTGAACACCTCTGCCTTGTTTCTACCTTTTAACTTAACTGACAAACAGCAATTTATGTCCATGAAAGATGCAACTTACACTCTATTACATATCGAAAAGATGGATCCTTTGCCGTTCTCTGTTGCAGAACTCGATTCTGCTGTGTGGCTGGTTCATGGGGTTATCGCTTTACCTTTTTCCTTGTTTGAATTTGACTCGTGCATGAAACATTATCCTGTGGGCCGTTACCGGCCCTTGGGCAGTGCTTTCCTGCATGAACTCTGGTCCTTGCCTTTCATGTATAAATGCCTTCGGGACGGCAAGGAAGTCTTTCTCACGGGGAGTACTGCGACTCGACTATGGGTCATTCGCTTATTTGTAAACACATTAAATTGCATGGCTCATGTAGCGTTTCCGCTCCTAATCTTGCTTGTGTGCTGAAAGGTATTCCTGCTCCTGTTATTTCTCCTACTTTCACTCTCCTTTCCAATGGTAGTTATTTACTTTTTAAATAACGAAAACTGTTGTGGCCTGCAGGCTGGCATTCCTTACATTGTAACAGTTTCGCACAGGGTTGTCTGCTGCAAAAATGTGCTTTTTCCTCCCCCTCATGGCAAGGTTGATATCTCTATTTGGCCTTCCATCCCTACCATGGAGGCAGATTTCAATAGACTGAGCAGAATAAAGGCACTGTTATTGAACGAGGAAGTTATGCTCACGTCCGCCCGGGAGACATTCATTCTCCAGGTGGCGAGTACCCACAGTGAAATACAGGCCCTTTTGAACACTAATCTCCCCAACATTTTGGGGAGTTAATTCATCGTATTTTTAACGCATCTAACACAGAGGGTCTGGTACACTTTTTTAAAGTCGTGGGGTCTGGTTTGGTGTCCTCCTTCCAAACTATTTTTGGTGTCATCCGGCGTTTCTTCATTCTATTTTTTCCAGCGTCTTTGGCGGTTTCCCGTTGATCATCGCCTTGGCGGCTGGTGTCCTGTTATTAATTTGTTTTATGCGCAATGGCTGCTCCCGATGGGACCTGCTCGATCCAGAACGCCTCCAGCTGCTTCGTGAGCGCCTTTTGGCTGGTTTTGGTGTCTTGCCATTGGCGACACTGAGTGTGTCATATACTCTTTCCTTTCGCTTGCGTATTTCACTTGCGTGCAACCTGTAATGACTTGCATCCGCTGTCCTTTCACCTGGACCTTGGATTATTGCCTCTCCAATTCGTCATTGTCTGTTCCGGATTTTGTTCAGTTGATGGGTCCCTTAGAGGCCCATGAGCAGGACTGTTCCGTTGCCGGCTGTATGGCGCCGTGCGGCTGCACTGGGGATTTTGGCGCAATGGGATATCTGGGCGGCTGCCCAGGATCTCCTACAACGAAGCTGTTTCGATTATCACGCAAGCTGTCCCGCATTGCTTCTGGATGCTCCCTTTGTTGAGGAGCATTCCTGCTCTTTGATCTCATGGATTGGATAGCATCTATGTTTTTTGACAATTCCAATGATGAACTCTTGGAGGGTATGGCTTTTCTCTGCACTTACACTTTCATGGATTGACCTGCCCTTCGCCGTTTGGGCGCTCCTGTGCTCCAACGGCTGTGTTTTTCCTCTGATGGGCCTCTGTCTTGGCCGCTGGACTGACCAGGGGAGGGTGTCTTGTGGTTTGTTGCCTGCCTTGTTATGTTGGCCTAGGACTAGCTGCCATGCTGCTTTTCTTTGCGCGACGTTACACTGAGCCAGGGCTCCTCGCCCTTTGCTCTTGCCAAGTTCTTTGCGCTGTCTGCACTTTCTGTCTTTCACCTTTTCTCTTGTTCGATTTGGGCTTAGACTGCACAACATGTACAAGGTCGCATAACAATGTATTTCGGTTCTTCCTGATATGGCCAGTCTCGCGCACCCAGACATAACATTAGGCGCAAATGACATGAAACTTTGTGTGCCTTTAATACTGGGGTTTTTACTGGCGCTTGAGTCACTTGGAGAAATCCTTTTCAGTGAGAAGAGCTATGATGTCCTGCTGATGTAATTCTGCATCTAGAGACTGAGGTATGGGGGTTCGCTAGTCAAAGCCCAGAGGTCTTCTATTTTTATAATAAACTATCTTACTGCACGGGGAGGGTGGTAATGTTATTTAGACATTTATCCACTGAGTTATGAAATGCTTTCCCCGTTTGTATTCTATGGAATTGTAACCATGCTGCTTATATTATTCATATGCATTATGCTATTAGTACTGACACGTGTACTGTACATTAGAGCACGTAAGTTGGAATAAACATTTTAACCTATCCAGTGTCTCTTCCTACGCACCTTGTGGACAAGTACGAGTGAGTGACGAAAGAGTGTTCTTGCTTCTGCGAGTCCTGAGATAAAGATACCGTGTTCTGGGTTGTCCAATCATTGGTACTTGGGTGCTAATGGGATGCTAAGCTAGTTGGGTTGGGGTTTTTGGGTGCTACGGTATATGGTAGGCAAACCACTGTATTCCGGGGTCCCATTATCCTGTGCATAGCTCTGTGTATGTGCAGAAACCTTATGACAATCCTCAGAGTGGAGCCACAGCTGTTTGGTACACTGGTCCAACAGACCCCCATGTCGCAGAAAACCAAGATGTGGGAGAGGATCGTCGACAGGGTCAACGGACAATCACCATGTTTGCACACAAAGGAAGACATCCAGAACAGGTGGTATGATGTGCGCAGGAGGGTCAGGGACCTACTAAAGAAGGATTACATCTTGAGCCAACACACCGGCAGTGGCCCTCCTGCCAAACCACTATACCTCAGGCCCTTGGAGGAGAAGGTGCGGGCCATCCTACCACCAGTGAGCGTATATGGACTATCAAACATCCCAGAGCCTGGTGAGTACACAACAAATATACCCAATATCATGTGACAATATACACACATCACTGTCAAGGGGATAGTCAAACCATGCACCCTTAGCAAATCCACAGCAACAAAACCAGATTCATCCCAAGATGTGTTTGTCAGTCAGATAAACACAATACATGCCATCCCATAGTGATATGTAACTGTGTCATGACATGTACAAACCCTACAACAAATAAAGCTAGGCAGTGGCACAAATCTAACCAACAAACACAGTCAGATATGTGGCCACCACTAGAACACCACCACACAGGGAATCCCACAGAAAGGAAGGAATTCTGTGTATGCTGGTCAAGTCAGTGTAGCCAATAGCATCATGGGAGTTGTAGTCACAGATATTGCCCACCCTCACAATACGCCCATCAACACCACTCTGAACCATGCTCACATCACAGGGAGTGGAAAACAACTGACAAGATGGCTGACACTGGCTACTGCTGTGGGGAGCACAAGGCCCTGCTGGCAACTGTGCACCAACCAACAGCAGGACACCATTGACTGACATCCTGAAAGACAACTTGCACTCCCTGCAATGGAAGCACGTTCCATGGTGGGATATCTGGCTGGGTGGGAAGGAGGACTGACAGCTCTGACCATAGTTACCAGCAGCTCTTCTCACACACACCCCTAACACAAACTACACACAACTCACCTGGGAAAATGCATTGCCTCACACTAAAATTAATTATCCCACAAAGAACCACCACCCTGGGTTATGCTGTGGGAAGCACAGGGACACACATGGGACTTGTAGCCAAACAAACGCCAGGACAACACTGTCAGCCATCCATTCAGCACAGGCACACTACCCCACAGGGAAGCAGAGTCAGAAGGAAGGAAGTATGGGCAAGCTGGGAAGGGGGTGTAGGCAATAGCATGATGGGAGTGGTAGTCACAGCTCAACATCCCCCACCCACATGGCCCTGCAAGCTCACACTGAAGCATTCACACCTCACAGGGAGTGGAAAGCCACCTCAAAGATGTCTGACACTGGTGCTCTGTTGTGGGGAGCACACGGCCATGCTGGGAACTGGCCACCAACAAACAGCAGGACACCACTGTCAGCCATCTTGCCATTGCTGTCACACTCACACACAGTGAAGTCCACTCAAAAGGAAGGAAGTATGGGCATGCTGGGAAGGGGGTGTAGGCAATAGCATGATGGGAGTGGCAGTCACAGCTCAACATCCCCCACCCACATGGCCCAGCAAGCTCACACTGAAGCATGCACACCTCACAGGGAGTGAAAAGCCCCATCAAAGATGTCTGACACTGGTGCTCTGTTGTGGGGAGCACAAGGCCATGCTGGGAACTGGCCACCAACCAACAGCAGGACACCACTGTCAGCCATCTTGCCATTGCTGTCACACTCACACACAGTGAAGTCCACTCAAAATGAAGGAAGTATGGGCATGCTGGGAAGGGGGTGTAGGCAATAGCATGATGGGAGTGGTAGTCACAGCTCAACATCCCCACCCACATGGCCCAGCAAGCTCACACTGAAGCATGCACACTTCACAGGGAGTGAAAAGCCACTTCAAAGATGTCTGACACTGGTGCTCTGTTGTGGGGAGCACAAGGCCATGCTGGGAACTGGCCACCAACCAACAGCAGGACACCACTGTCAGCCATCTTGCCATTGCTGTCACACTCACACACAGTGAAGTCCACTCAAAATGAAGGAAGTATGGGCATGCTGAGAAGGGGGTGTAGGCAATAGCATGATGGGAGTGGTAGTCACAGCTCAACATCCCCCACCCACATGGCCCAGCAAGCTCACACTGAAGCATGCACACCTCACAGGGAGTGAAAAGCCACTTCAAAGATGTCTGACACTGGTGCTCTGTTGTGGGGAGCACAAGGCCATGCTGGGAACTGGCCACCAACCAACAGCAGGACACCACTGTCAGCCATCTTGCCATTGCTGTCACACTCACACACAGTGAAGTCCACTCAAAATGAAGGAAGTATGGGCATGCTGGGAAGGGGGGTGTAGGCAATAGCATGATGGGAGTGGTAGTCACAGCTCAACATCCCCCACCCACATGGCCCAGCAAGCTCGCACTGAAGCATGCACACCTCACAGGGAGTGAAAAGCCACTTCAAAGATGTCTGACACTGGTGCTCTGTTGTGGGGAGCACAAGGCCATGCTGGGAACTGGCCACCAACCAACAGCAGGACACCACTGTCAGCCATTTTGCCATTGCTGTCACACTCACACACAGTGAAGTCCACTCAAAATGAAGGAAGTATGGGCATGCTGGGAAGGGGGGTGTAGGCAATAGCATGATGGGAGTGGTAGTCACAGCTCAACATCCCCCACCCACATGGCCCAGCAAGCTCACACTGAAGCATGCACACCTCACAGGGAGTGAAAAGCCACTTCAAAGATGTCTGACACTGGTGCTTAGTTGTGGGGAGCACAAGGCCATGCTGGGAACTGGCCCCCAACCAACAGCAGGACACCACTGTCAGCCATCTTGCCATTGCTGTCACACTCACACACAGTGAAGTCCACTCAAAATGAAGGAAGTATGGGCATGCTGGGAAGGGGGGTGTAGGCAATAGCATGATGGGAGTGGTAGTCACAGCTCAACATCCCCCACCCACATGGCCCAGCAAGCTCACACTGAAGCATGCACACCTCACAGGGAGTGAAAAGCCACTTCAAAGATGTCTGACACTGGTGCTCTGTTGTGGGGAGCACAAGGCCATGCTGGGAACTGGCCACCAACCAACAGCAGGACACCACTGTCAGCCATCTTGCCATTGCTGTCACACTCACACACAGTGAAGTCCACTCAAAATGAAGGAAGTATGGGCATGCTGGGAAGGGGGTGTAGGCACAGCATGATGGGAGTGGTAGTCACAGCTCAACATCCCCTACCCACATGGCCCAGCAAGCTCACACTGAAGCATGCACACCTCACAGGAGTGAAAAGCCACTTCAAAGATGTCTGACACTGGTGATCTGTTGTGGGGAGCACAAGGCCATGCTGGGAACTGGCCACCAACCAACAGCAGGACACCACTGTCAGCCATCTTGCCATTGCTGTCACACTCACACACAGTGAAGTCCACTAAAAATGAAGGAAGTATGGGCATGCTGGGAAGGGGGTGTAGGCAATAGCATGATGGGAGTGGTAGTCACAGCTCAACATCCCCCACCCACATGGCCCAGCAAGCTCGCACTGAAGCATGCACACCTCACAGGGAGTGAAAAGCCACTTCAAAGATGTCTGACACTGGTGCTCTGTTGTGGGGAGCACAAGGCCATGCTGGGAACTGGCCACCAACCAACAGCAGGACACCACTGTCAGCCATCTTGCCATTGCTGTCACACTCACACACAGTGAAGTCCACTCAAAAGGAAGGAAGTATGGGCATGCTGTGAAGGGGGTGTAGGCAATAGCATGATGGGAGTGGTAGTCACAGCTCAACATCCCCACCCACATGGCCCAGCAAGCTCACACTGAAGCATGCACACCTCACAGGGAGTGAAAAGCCACTTCAAAGATGTCTGACAATGGTGCTCGGTTGTGGGGAGCACAAGGCCCTGCTGGGAACTGGGCACCAACCAACAGCAGGACACCACTGACTGACATCCTGAGAGTGAACCTGAACCCACTGCAAGGGTGGCGTGCTTCATGGTGGGATAACTGGGCTGGGGGAGAAGGAGGGCCGGATGTCCACCAAATACAACCAATGCTGGCCATGTACACACCTCAACATTCATATTGAAATGCTCAAAGTATGCAGGACAATGTGCTACACCAATATCAACCTCTGACTGTGACAACTTAGGACAATGCAATGTACAGGCCCGCATCCAGAGGTACAGTTACAACTGTCAGGTGTGTGAACCATTGATGCCTGCAGAAACATAACATACATTGTGTGTCTCTCCCAAAAACAGGTGATGATGCGGACACAGCAGCAGACGATGAGGAGTCCCTGTCCCAGGCTCCGGGGGACACTGAGCTCACTGGTGTGGAACAGCCTCTGCCCTCCTCGGATGGCGAAGACCTACCTGGCACCTCCCGTGTGAGTCATCATGCAGCACCAGCAGGACCACCATCTGCACCCCCTGCACCCACCCCTCCAACAACTGCCAACACACAGACCACCCCTGCCGACACGGACAGACCAAGGACCACCACCACCATCAGCACACGGACCCCGGCCCAACGTGGAGCAACGGACACCAACACCAGCAACAACCCCCAAGGGGGCCCAGGGTCACCTGTGCGTGCCCCCGCAGGTCCTACACGTGTCGCCAGGTGTGGTGGGAGGGGTGGTAGACATAGGTCGCTGCTTGCAGAGGGGTCTGGACTGCATGATGACCCACAACTGGTACGCATAGCTGATGCGTACCAGACTAGCACCGGAGAGGTCAGCCAGGTAGTGGGGATCCTCAGGGACATTCAACAGCAGCAGGCTTCCCATCATGCCCGCTTGGACTCCCACATGTCCCGCATGGAGTCCAAGTGGGACACATTGCAATAACTGACGGCGGTGCATAGGGACATATTACAATGCCTCCGCCAGATTTGCACCAACATGTCAACACCTCCCTGTGTGCCCACAACATCTGGTGCTGCAACAACTGCAACTGCCACAGGGAGGGAGGATGACTCTGGCGTAGAGTCCCCTGCACCGCAGCAGCCTGCACTTGAGGGTCCCCCCCCCCAAAGAAGAGGGGTCGTCCGAGGAAGGGCGACTGAGAGGCCGATGGCCATGCACAACCCCAGAGAAGCCAACACCTGTTCTGGAAAATCACCTTTGTGCGCAAACTGTTCACCCTGTCGAATGCAACACAACTCTCCCACATGACATGGGGAGTTCAAGTTGGACCAATGTATCAGATGACTGTGGACTTTACTCTGGACATTTCTGCTACCAGGACTTCCAAATCATCTAGGAACTTTGGATTACAATCACAATGTACAGCACCCACCATCCTGTGCACTATACTCACACATGTATGTCAATAAAATCACTAATACACCATACTTGCCTCTGTTGTGATTCCAACGTTGTTTCTGTCATGGAGATGATGATCTGCAAAATGACACTGTGCATGCTAACTGTTACAGCAAGTACAACACCGGCATGTGAGTCATGGCGACGTGACACATATGAGGGAGACACACCACCAGGGCTACACAACACATACACACCAGGGCCATCTGACTCATCGCCTACACTGATGTTGCCAGGAAATACGGTGCAATGCACAGACACAACACCTATTCACAGTCTGTGTTAACTAGCCCACTGGTGCAGTAAGCAAATGTCAGTCAGATGTGTGACCACAGACAACGCACATCACAAAGTGAAGCACAGGTTTATTACACATTTGCAACATGTTGTAACCACTACAGATGCAAGGTAATCCCACCTGGCAGTGGGCCCACAGTCAACAAGTGTAGAAGAAAGGAAGTCCATGGGTGTGGCGCACATCACCTGTAGGGAAACGACAGGTGGAAGTTGAATCACGGTGTCGGGGGATCACAGTCGACCAACCAACTCTGAAAGTACCCTGTGAAGGACAGAAATGACACACAGTCAAAAGCACTGAAGAACAGGACAGAACTGCAATACTCATGACCAATACATGTCACAAGATACCCACCCAGAACCAAGTTAGCATGCCAACACTGTTGGGGAGTACAGACTACCTGTAAGGACACTTCGCTGCACGCATACAGTCATGTAGCACATGGACACACTCAAACAGCACCAGAGCACCACCAACACATATCATGCAAACTCACATCATTGACATGACATCTCCGGATACTCACATTCAGATGAAGAAGTTGGTGATGAGCTGTGTGCGGACATCACCCTCATCATCATCATCATCACTGGCATCGTGGTCCAGGCCAGGATCCTCCACAGGTGGCGGATGTTGGTCATCGTCATCCAGGATGAGAGGCAACTCCTTCCGCACTGCCAGGTTGTGTAGCATGCAGCAGACGATGACAATCTTGTACACCTTTGCTGGGGCATATGGGAGGGCCCCTCCTGTCTTGTCCAGGCAGCGGAAGCGGCTCTTCAGGAGACCAAATGTCCGCTCAATCACTCTCCTGGTCCGACCATGTGCCTCATTGTAGCGCATCTGGGCTGGTGTCACAGGGTTCCTGAGGGGCGTCAGCAACCACGGCATGTTAGGGTATCCGGAGTCACCTACATACGGACAATTGCACATTAGCTGAGTTGGAAAAGAGGGTGGAATACCACATTGCAGAACACACACAATGGTACAAAGTCAGTACACACCGACAAGCCAGGCACGCTGGTTCCGCATCTGTGACATCATCCTCGGGATGCGACTACTCCTCATCACGTAGGCATCGTGTGCAGAACCGGGGAAACGGGCACACACGTGTGAGATGCTCATATCTGCAAGACATACCACCAGTGCATTGACCGAATGGTAATGTTTGCGGTTCCTGTATGCCTGCTCATGTGCCTGTGGTGGTATCAAAGCCACATGTGTCCCATCAATGGAGCCAATGACATGCGGCATCCACCCCAGGGCATAGAAGTCACTCTTGACGTCAGTGAGTTGTTGACGTTTAGGGAAATAGATGTACTAGTTCAGGTATCCCAACATTGCCTCCAAAACATCGCTGAGCACACGGCTGAACATGGTCTGTGACATCCCACCAGCAGACGCCACAGTGTGTTGGAAGGTACCGGTGGCAAAGAAGTGTAGGGCTGCCATCACTTTCACCTTGGGGGTCAGCGCTGTAGGGTATGTCCGGCCAGGTTGCAAATGTGGGGCCAACTGCACCGTCAATTCCTCAATCAGTGGCCTGGTGAAGCGGTACCGTCGGATGCAGTCCCGTTCAACCATGGTTGCAAGGTCAGGGAATGGTCTATGGACAGCTGGTGCCCTGCAGTGCATAGGTGAAGGAAGAAAGATTGTCAGTCACCCCACATATGTGGCATAGACCAGACTCAATATCACATGATACATCATTACGAGACACAAGTACATTATGCGTGTGCCGTTCCGTAAGGACATGTATGGCACCTACATGGCTAACATCTAACATCACAGTTCAACATGTGTCCTCAACAAGTCCCAGGTTGTGCTATGGGATATCATTAGGCTGTGTCACAGTACCCATGTACTGCTGTCACGTTCCAAACACACACCACAGTGACATGTGAGGACAGATGTGCCCCAGGCATCACAGCTCATCGACAGGTAGATACCCAGGGACCCTGTATTGCCACATGGACACTGGCATGACATGGTGCATCATGAATACACCACAGCTAAACAACCATGACCCCCACAGGTAGTGGTCCCTGTTGCCTCGGCAGGACAGACATGGCCGTCTGTGACACACACACGCACAACATCAAAGTCCATGCACAAACAACGTGGATGTGGAGACTGTCTCCCATTGTGCACATGGAATCAGAGACATTGTAAACACAACATGCACACAGACTGTGGAGGGCCATCACAATTGTGGCAATGGGTCACCTTGTGACGTACATACCGTCCCACATGGGACTCAGGGGGTATGTGACATGACATACACATACACAACCGTGAAATGTGACCATGCCACATGCTCTGAAATGAACAGTTGCACACCACAGTGTTCATGTGCACAACACACCAAGGATACTGTCCCCATGAACACGTGCACAGCCTGGGAGTTGCTGCCCCCAAGTGCCACCCACAAAACCACATGTTGACCCCCATACACGGAACAGGTGATGCAGCCTTACATGCCTTAGGATACAGTGTGGACAGGCTGTGGTGTTGTAGGTGTGCCCCTCACTCCCTGGGAAGTAAATGTGGCTGGCATACGTTCACCTGTGACAGGCATGGTGACATATGCCAGTGACTTGTACAGGGACGCGTTGTACAGCAATGGACCGATCGGTGCGCACGCATTGGCCATTGCATACAATGTGAGGAGTACGCGTTGTACAGCAATGGTCCGATCGGTGCGCACGCATTGGCCATTGCATACAATGTGAGCGGGTACGCGTTGTATTCGCAATACGCGTTGTACAGCAATGGACCGATCGGTGCGCACGCATTGGCCATTGCATACAATGTGAGGGGTGCAGCGTTGTATTCGCAATACGTGTTGTACAGCAATGGACCGATCGGTGCGCACGCATTGGCCATTGCATACAATGTGAGGGGGTACGCGTTGTACAGCAATGGACCGATCGGTGCGCACGCATTGGCCATTGCATACAATGTGAGGGGGTACGCGTTGTACAGCAATGGTCCGATCGGTGCGCACGCATTGGCCATTGCATACAATGTGAGCGGGTACGCGTTGTACAGCAATGGTCCGATCGGTGCGCACGCATTGGCCATTGCATACAATGTGAGCGGGTACGCGTTGTATTCGCAATACGCGTTGTACAGCAATGGACCGATCGGTGCGCACGAATTGGCTCTGGCCTGGCATGGCAACGGACGCGTTTTCAAACCTTCAATGAGTCGGATGCTGTAAATTCAGTTGGCCACCCACAACAATGTTGCAAATTCATGGGTGTCATGAAGTTGAACTTTTGAAGGATGCTGTGGGCGTGTGTAAGTGGTGCAAATCCATGGATTGGCCAGATTCAGAAGATGCAAACGACTTGGACCTATCACTTTGGACACATGGGACAGTATCTGCCTCAGCAGCACACATATAATGCTGGCTGTTCCCCTGAGAGGTCACTTGCCTGCACTACATGCTCCAGGACGACATCTGCCACCACCACTGCTGCTGTATATGCATCCTCTGGATCCTGCAATGGCACGTACTGTGGAGAGAGCCCCAGCCTTCAGCACTGAGGAGAACCAGGCCCTGCTGGACAGCCTCCTTCCACAGTACAGCAAGCTGTATGGGAAACCAGGGGAGCAGGTGAGTGTGCTGTCCACTGCCTTACTAAATGTGCATGTTGTCTGACTAGCAAGACTTACAGTCTGCACACCACTGGCTAGCAGGCTCACTGAGTAGTTGTCACCCCCCATAGTGTGTAGTTACATGCACTGAACAGGTATAGTGCAGTAACAGTGCATTTAAACGAGGTTTTACTTCCCAGGCAATGATACCATGTAGTAACTGCTGGAAAACTGTTCATAGCCATCGTTGCACTGCCTGTGTACATCATGTGCCCCTGTGATTTAGACATGTATATCCAAATGTGTGATGCACGGAAATGTTGCATGTGTAGTAATGGGCTTTTCACTTTGTCATCCTCACAGGTTGATGCCCACCAGAAGCAGCAGATATGGCTGACCATCGTCCAGGCAGTGAGATCCGTGGGGGACTACAAGCGCCGGATCCGCAACTGCCAGAAGAGGTGGCAGGACCTTCAGGGCTGGACCCAGAGGATCGCACGGGTCCAGCTGAAGCTGTCGCCTCCTCGCAGGAGGGGCAGACACCGGACCCTGACCCCCACATGCTCAGGATCCTAGCGGTGGTCTTCCCTGATCTGGATGGGCAGCTGAAGGCCAGAGAGCAGCAAGGAGGGGGTGAGTCCATGACTGCATTGTGAACTTTGTCTGCCATGCTATGTGCCCTCCTCTGGCCTGGTTAAACTTCCACAGTACATCAGTCATGTGGTCCAGGACCCATCTCCCTCAATTGTGCACTGCCCACTCCTCATCTGATACCCAGGTGTGTCCCTTACAGTCAGGGAATTGTGTCACTTGGGTACTGTGTCCTTGCATTTTGCTTAGCTCAAGGTGGGGGACAGCATTTGTTCCCCTAACTCTGTGTTGGGCATCATGGGTGGGTCAATTGCTTACACAATGCCTGTGTTCTGACATGTAATCTGCGTGTTACTTTTATATGTGGTCCAATTGCTGAGCTGATCCAACACATGTGCCTGGGGTATTTGGCACACACCCATGCTGCGGGTGTGAACAATGTTTGGGCCTCAGGAGTATGTATATCAAGTGTGTCACACATACTTAGCCACCTGCCTACTGTCCAGGGCTCATCCCTCATTCACGTGGGGCAGGACAGTCAAGCCTACTCCATGCCATACAATACACTCTGTACTCCCACTCCCGTGTATCAGCTGACACGTTGTGCTCAGTGATATGTCCCCTCAGGTGTCTGCCTCTGTGTCATTGTGCTGTGGCTTCGTTGTCAGGACTACTGGGGTGTTTCTCGGTTGGGGCTCAGCATGCCACCGGAGATGTGACCATAGGAGACGATACTTGTGTGACACATAGGTGTTTGATCACTTGACCGTGCAGACTGGGGTATGCAAATGTGAAGTTCAGGCAGCTGTTTCCCATTCACAGCAGATTGTGAGGTGCTCAGGTTCCGAGGGTTGGTTTACAGGTCTCCCATATGTCCAATTGGTATGACGTGGACAAATAAGAGTTCAGATGATGTGGTGTGTGGGGGATGGACATGTGCACTTGTTCAGCTCCAGGACTTGCATTCCCCATGACCTAGGATTATGACACAGTGCAGACTGCTGTTGTCTGGCTGCCCTTTCCATGTGACTGGAGACAGTGATGTATGACTCAGCAGGCATGCCTGTGCCATGGCATGAAACTTCCAATGAGTGATCCTGCAGGGGAGTGACATGTGCTACATGCACCCCATTGTGACAATGACTATCAGGACATGGGTGCATCATGGTGTCTGGTGCTGGTATGCATCACATGCATTTCAAAATTGACTCTGGCCATCCCTTTATCCGGACATCTGTACTGACTCAGTGGCAAGAGTTGTGATGTGTGCATGTTCACATACTTCACCGTGTTCTCTGCACTGTCCAACTACTGTGTAGGTTGTGCATGTGTCCACACTGGGGTATTGCCATCCCACAGACACCAGACAGATGGGTGCAAGGCCAGGAGGGATGTGAGTGCCATGGTTGACCATCAGACTGTCAATTGGCTTCTCCTACTCTGTTTGGGCACTTTTGGCAGTGTTCAACTAAGGATGCCAGGGTTTGGTCTGTAATGTGCTGTACTTACTGTGGTGTGTGCGGTCGGTGCAGGTGACTGATGTTTGTCTGTTTCCCTATTGTTTGCAGATACATCCACGGCCACAGGAGGGGACAGCTCCATGGACCAGGAGGAGCCGCAGAGCCAGACTGGGTCAGCAGCCGAGGAGTGGTCGGAGGGACCCAGTGGCACGGAGGGCGAGGGAGCTACACCGAGGAGTCCTCAGCAGCATCCACCTCAGCTGAGGACCACAGCAGCTCGGAGGATGACTCCCTTGTGGAGGCGGGTGTCAGCAGCCACCACACCCCAGCTAGTGTTGCTGTCCCCGCCACCACCACCACCACCACCGCCCTCCCATCGGCTCCCATTCCAGAGGTCCGTGGAGGCTCCCGTGTTCGGGAGCATGTCTCCTTCGTGCCAGGCACCGCACCCCCTGGCCCTGTGTCCCCTGCTGCCCTGAGTGAGGAGTCTGTGTACCTCCTTCGCCAGCTCCATGTAGGGCAGACAGCAATGCTGAGTGTCCTCCATGCCCACACCACTCTGTTGACTCAGCTGGTGTCGTTCATGGAGGGCATCTCATCGGGCATGTCTGCCCTACAGAGGGGCAGTAGGTCCATGGACTCCTCCCTGACGGCAGCAGTGTCCCTCCTCCAACAGTCCCTCACACCTCCTACCTCTGCCCCATCCACACTCCCCAGCACCCTACCTGTCCCACGCACACACACACCGGCACAGGCACACACCAGCACAGACACAAGCAGCACACAGACACACACGCCAAAATCCAGATGCACACGCACGCACAGTCAGGGGACTGATACCACACTCACAGGGGATGGGGCCCAGGCACACACACACGCATCCACAGTCACTCCGCAGTCCTCCGATACCTCTCCCTCCAAGGCCCCTTCCCTTGCCTCACCTGCAACCCCACCTACACAGCGGGTCTTCCTCTGTGACCTCGGCCTCTTCCCCTCCGATCCAGCTGATCCAGCATACCGGGGGAAGAGGAAGTCCACCCACACAGAGGGAGTGCCCCTCGCCCCCGGACACCCTCCCCCAGGCGCAGACCGACTGAGGCACCCACCCGCAAGTCCCCCCGGACCCGGAAGAGCAAGACCCCACCACCGCCCTGCAGCTCAACCTCCAAGTCTCCTTCCTCCATCCCTCAGGCCCCCACTCCACAGGTGCCCCCACCACACCCTGCCCCAGGTTCCCCCACCCACAGATACACCATCCCCAAAATGATCCGGCCTTCTCCCCTGCCACTTGCTCTTCCAGCACCACACCCCCCGCTGCGCATGTCTGTGCCACTGGCGTGGAGACGGTGTCCACCCCCTCTGTCCTGCCCACCTTACCTGAACCCCAATCTCCTCCCCTGGAGATAGGCACTGCAGTGGAGTCCACTACCATCCCGTCTGACTTGGGCACTTCAGTGGGGAACCTGTCCACTCCATCTGCAAGCCCACTGCAGTCGTGCCAGCACCCACACCATCTGAGTCATGCCCCCCAGTTATGCCGGCACACACCATGTCAGACACCTCCACTGCAGTTGTCAGTGACTCTCCAGCACTCACCACCCCTTCCCTGCCTCCTTCTGGTGAGCCCTGATCCTGTCCCTGCGGTGCCTGGCCTGCCCCCCGTATGCCCCTCTGAGGGGATTGTCCGTGGTGTGTAGCAGTGCAGGCATCCGAAGGGTGACATCTGGCACTGTCACCCTGTTTGGACTCATATTATGGACTGGCCATTGGCCTTTGTTATATATTTTCTTTCACTTCTCTCACCCAAATGCTGAATAAAGCAACTTTCTGTTCTCTAGTTGTTTTGCTTCTGATGTACATGTTGTTGATGATGCTAACCGTGCCCTTGCTGCAGTGATGCTGATTTTTGGTCTCATGAAAACGAAGTGTTACTGTGCAGGAACCCATGTGGTCCACGGGGAATGTGTCCTATCCTGTAGTGTATCCATGTCATCCTTTGCAGCATATAAGGGTGTCATGTTTCCAAGATTTGGCAATGGGAATTCCTAGGTTTTATTGGCAATATCACATCTGTGGCTTACAGCCCTGCACATCTGTTGTGCTTGCCATTGTTCAATTAGTCTACTTCCTGACCGTGTGGCCATCTCCACTGGACATGCAAGTTTGGGCATCAATGGGGAAGGACTCATCTGTGTTATCAGTGCAACTTGCTATACATGTGTGTTGGATCTGTGCTGATGATTTCGGTGACACTCCCATGACCAGGCTGATATGACGGGAGCCTTCATTTGGTGCTAATTGTTGACTGTGTGACCAAGTGTTCTGTTGACATGATGGAGCCCTACTGAGGCAACGTATGGGCCAGCTTTCCTCACACAGGAGTGGGGTCCCCTCATGGCAGTGTGTAATTCTGTGACATTGCCTGAGCCCAAGGTGTGTGTTGTGTGAGCATGTCTGTGTGTGTTCACTTCCATGTTGCTGGGCATGCTGGGATCCCTAGTGATGTTCCTGTTTGTGATGCTTGCTGAGTTGACCTATGTTCCCCCAAAGTCTTCTCCCTGGGTTCTCTGGGATGTGGGTGCATGGCACATTACTGGTCATCAGGGTGTCACCCATAGGTGTGTTTGCTGTCAGGGCTGAGTTTGTGGGCAAACGCAGATGGGACACAGTCAGGATTCCCCTTGGCACTTGTTGTTTACACCTGTCATGTAATTTCCAGTTTGTGTTATCTTTCAGTGATTGTGACACGTTGTGTGTGTGACTGCTGCCACTCCTCAGGGTCAGGGCTGCAATGTTGGAAGTTGTCTATGTGTGTTCTTTGTGGGTGACCCTGGCTTCTTCATTGGTGTGTGACTGTGGCCGGGATCCCATTGGTTGGTGTGGTATTGCCGTCATGTCCATGTACAGCGTACTGTGCAGTGTGTCAGACATTCAGGAGTCTTGTTGACTGGCCATGTGTGATGGGTTTCTGCACCTTAGTTGCCACCGCCACCCCTGGGATTGTCATGGGTGCATGTGCAATGTCACCAGTGCATGTGATCTTCACTGCTGCACATTGTTGGAGGTCGAGGTGTGTGGTGTTGAGTGTGTGCAGATGAGAGTTGTTGCCCGGCTAGGCCCCTGCCTCCATGTTGGCCTTGGCTGACTGGCCGTGCTGACTGATTTGTGCTTGTGTAGGTGTGATGGTAGTTTGTTGCTCAGGAAACATGACTGTGGTTCACAGTGTGAACGACATCTAGCTTTGTCATCACAGTGGGATTCTCATGCAGCCCAGGGTCACCACATTGTGGGGACCCTGGGGGTAGTGCTGTGGTGTGTCTGTGTCTTGCTGTGTTAGTTGCTGTTCCTACATGCTTGTGTGACATGTGTGATTTGTGCTCCCTCTCATCTAACAATGCCTGATTGCCCACATAGGGGATTTGGATCCATGAGTTACTTTTGTGTGGCACTGTATGCGCATCTGTGTAATTGGTATTCAGGCCTCATCATGTGTTGTGTGGTTGCCTGGGGACACTGGCACACCCCCCCCCCCTCACCTGTTGTGTTTGATGTGCAGTGTGGGGCTGCCAGTTTGTGTTTGTGCATCTTCACCACTGCATTGGCATATCTTCGGTGTGCCATTGGCTGTATGTTGCTTAGTGGGTTCCCCCTGCTGTCCCTGGGACTCCTAGGTCATCAGTCAGCACGATGATCATGGTTTGTGTGCCCCATTGCTGCCATGTTATGGTATCTGTTCACCTCACATCTACAGTCTCCACAGGATATCTCCATTTGTGTGCCCATTGGTGCAAATATGTGGGTCTGCATTATGATGGTCACTTCTGTCATTGTGTCATTGATGAATGTTGACAGTGTCAGCCCCCATGGGTGATGTTTGTCTGCACATGGCCAAAGGTATGTCTTCTTTGCACTGCACTGTTTGCCTCACCCAATCTATGTTGCTATGGGACACAAGCACTACTTTGCCACTGATGTGTTTGTTGCTCTGTGACCAGGAATCATCCATGCAGTTTGGCAGTTGCAGCTTTTTCAATGTCAACACTTACCTTTTGATCACTGTGATGATGGGGGTTTAGACCCCATTGCCACAATGTTCAGAATGTGCTTCAGCTATGGAGCCCACACTTACCTTTTGGTCACTGTGATGATGGGGGCTTAGGGCCCGATTCACAGAACTAACTTACGACAAAATCCTAAACTTACTACCATTTTGGTATTCACAGAATGAACTTATTCATTTTGGTATTCACAGAATGAACTTACTCATTTTGGTATTCACAGAAGGCACTTACACATTTTGTGTAACTTACTCATTTTGTGTAACATACACATTTTGTGTAACTTACTCATTTTGTGTAACTTACACACTTTGGTACTCACAGAAGGCACTTACTCATTGATGAGTAAGTGCCTTCTGTGAATACCAAAATGAGTAAGTTCATTCTGTGAATACCAAAATGGTAGTAAGTTCATTCTGTGAATACCCAAATGTGTAAGTTCATTCTGTGAATACCCAAATGTGTAAGTTCATTCTGTGAATACAAAAATTGTTGTAAGTTTAGGATTTTGACGTAAGTTAGTTCTGTGAATCAGGCCCTTAGACCCCATTGCCACAATGTTCAAAATGTGCTTCAGCTATGGTCCCCACACTTACCTTTTGGTCACTGTGATGATGGGGGCTTGGACCCCATTGCCACAGTGGTCAGGGTCTGCTTGCATTGTGGAGGCCACACACATTTATGTGTGACACATGTGATAGGGGGTCACATTGTATGTTCAATGTCATGTTCAGTGTTGTAGGCATTTGACACAGTCTTTTTTTCTTACATTCCTTATGTTGGAGTATGCTGGTTGTGTCATGCATTACCCATCCTATGAGTAGGGGTGGTGTGGGTGGTAGGCATCCAGCCCCCCCTGAGTAGGGGTGGTAGTAGTGGTAGGCATCCAGCCCCCCATGGGTAAGGGTGGTGGTAGTGACAGGTATCCAGCCCCCCATGGGTTGGGGTGGTAGTGGTGACAGGCATCCAGCCCCCCCTGAGTAGGGGTGGTAGTAGTGGTAGGCATCCAGCCCCCCATGGGTAGGGGTGGTAGTAGTGACAGGTATCCAGCCCCCCCTGAGTAGGGGTGGTAGTAGTGACAGGTATCCAGCCCCCCATGGGTTGGGGTGGTAGTGGTGACAGGCATCCAGCCCCCCCTGAGTAGGGGTGGTAGTAGTGGTAGGCATCCAGCCCCCCATGGGTAGGGGTGGTAGTAGTGACAGGTATCCAGCCCCCCCTGAGTAGGGGTGGTAGTAGTGGTAGGCATCCAGCCCCCCATGGGTAGGGGTGGTAGTAGTGGTAGACATCCAGCCCCCCATGGGTAGGGGTGGTAGTAGTGGTAGGCATCCAGCCCCCCATGGGTAGTGATGGTAGTAGTGACAGGTATCCAGCCCCCCCTGAATAGGGGTGGTAGTAGTGGTAGGCATCCAGCCTCCCATGGGTAGGGATGGTAGTGGTGACAGGCATCCAGCCCCCCCTGAGTAGGGGTGGTAGTAGTGGTAGGCATCCAGCCCCCCATGGGTGGGGGTGCTAGTAGTGACAGGTATCCAGCCCCCCCTGAGTAGGGGTGGTAGTAGTGGTAGGCATCCAGCCCCCCATGGGTAGTGGTGGTAGTAGTGGTAGGCATCCAGCCCCCCATGGGTAGGGGTGGTGGTAGTGACAGGTATCCAGCCCCCCATGGGTGGGGGTGGTAGTAGTGGTAGGCATCCAGCCCCCCATGGGTAGGGGTGGTGGTAGTGACAGGTATCCAGCCCCCCATGGGTAGGGGTGGTAGTAGTGACAGGTATCCAGCCCCCCCTGAGTAGGGGTGGTAGTAGTGGTAGGCATCCAGCCCCCCATGGGTAGGGATGGTAGTGGTGACAGGCATCCAGCCCCCCCTGAGTAGGGGTGGTAGTAGTGGTAGGCATCCAGCCCCCCATGGGTAGGGGTGGTAGTAGTGACAGGTATCCAGCCCCCCCTGAGTAGGGGTGGTAGTAGTGGTAGGCATCCAGCCCCCCATGGGTAGGGGTGGTAGTAGTGGTAGGCATCCAGCCCCCATGGGTAGGGGTGGTAGTAGTGGTAGGCATCCAGCCCCCCATGGGTAGGGATGGTAGTAGTGACAGGTATCCAGCCCCCTGAGTAGGGGTGGTAGTAGTGGTAGGCATCCAGCCCCCATGGGTAGGGATGGTAGTGGTGACAGGCATCCAGCCCCCTGAGTAGGGGTGGTAGTAGTGGTAGGCATCCAGCCCCCATGGGTAGGGATGGTAGTGGTGACAGGCATCCAGCCCCCTGAGTAGGGGTGGTAGTAGTGGTAGGCATCCAGCCCCCTGAGTAGGGGTGGTAGTAGTGGTAGGCATCCAGCCCCCCATGGGTTGGGGGTGGTAGTAGTGACAGGTATCCAGCCCCCTGAGTAGGGGTGGTAGTAGTGGTAGGCATCCAGCCCCCCATGGGTAGGGATGGTAGTGGTGACAGGCATCCAGCCCCCTGAGTAGGGGTGGTAGTAGTGGTAGGCATCCAGCCCCCATGGGTAGGGGTGGTAGTAGTGACAGGTATCCAGCCCGCCTGAGTAGGGGTGGTAGTAGTGGTAGGCATCCAGCCCCTCATGGGTAGGGGTGGTAGTAGTGGTAGGCATCCAGCCCCCCATGGGTAGGGGTGGTAGTAGTGGTAGGCATCCAGCCCCCCATGGGTAGGGATGGTAGTAGTGACAGGTATCCAGCCCCCCCTGAGTAGGGGTGGTAGTAGTGGTAGGCATCCAGCCCCCCATGGGTAGGGATGGTAGTGGTGACAGGCATCCAGCCCCCCCTGAGTAGGGGTGGTAGTAGTGGTAGGCATCCAGCCCCCCATGGGTAGGGATGGTAGTGGTGACAGGCATCCAGCCCCCCTGAGTAGGGGTGGTAGTAGTGGTAGGCTTCCAGCCCCCCCTGAGTAGGGGTGGTAGTAGTGGTAGGCATCCAGCCCCCCATGGGTTGGGGTGGTAGAAGTGACAGGTATCCAGCCCCCCCTGAGTAGGGGTGGTAGTAGTGGTAGGCATCCAGCCCCCCATGGGTAGAGGTGGTAGTAGTGGTAGGCATCCAGCCCCCCATGGGTAGGGGTGGTAGTAGTGGTAGGCATCCAGCCCCCCATGGGTAGGGGTGGTAGTAGTGGTAGGCATCCAGCCCCCCATGGGTAGGGATGGTAGTAGTGGTAGGCATCCAGCCCCCCATGGGTAGGGATGGTAGTAGTGACAGGTATCCAGCCCCCCCTGAGTAGGGGTGGTAGTAGTGGTAGGCATCCAGCCCCCCATGGGTAGGGATGGTAGTGGTGACAGGCATCCAGCCCCCCCTGAGTAGGGGTGGTAGTAGTGGTAGGCATCCAGCCCCTCATGGATAGGGATGGTAGTGGTGACAGACATCCAGCCCCCCCTGAGTAGGGGTGGTAGTAGTGGTAGGCATCCAGCCCCCCATGGGTTGGGGTGGTAGTAGTGACAGGTATCCAGCCCCCCTGAGTAGGGGTGGTAGTAGTGGTAGGCATCCAGCCCCCATGGGTAGGGGTGGTAGTAGTGGTAGGCATCCAGCCCCCATGGGTAGGGGTGGTAGTAGTGGTAGGCATCCAGCCCCCATGGGTAGGGATGGTAGTAGTGGTAGGCATCCAGACCCCATGGGTAGGGGTGGTGGTAGTGACAGGTATCCAGCCCCCCATGGGTAGGGGTGGTAGTAGTGACAGGTATCCAGCCCCCCCTGAGTAGGGGTGGTAGTAGTGGTAGGCATCCTGCCCCCCATGGGTAGGGGTGGTAGTAGTGGTAGGCATCCAGCCCCCCATGGGTAGGGGTGGTGGTAGTGACGGGTATCCAGCCCCCCATGGGTGGGGCTGGTAGTAGTGACAGGTATCCAGCCCCCCTGAGTAGGGGTGGTAGTAGTGGTAGGCATCCAGCCCCCATGGGTAGGGATGGTAGTGGTGACAGGCATCCAGCCCCCTGAGTAGGGGTGGTAGTAGTTGTAGGCATCCAGCCCCCCATGGGTAGGGGTGATAGTAGTGACAGGTATCCAGCCCCCCCTGAGTAGGGGTGGTAGTAGTGGTAGGCATCCAGCCCCCCATGGGTAGGGGTGGTAGTAGTGGTAGGCATCCAGCCCCCCATGGGTACGGATGGTAGTAGTGACAGGTATCTAGCCCCCCCTGAGTAGGGGTGGTAGTAGTGGTAGGCATCCAGCCCCCCATGGGTAGGGATGGTAGTGGTGACAGGCATCCAGCCCCCCCCTGAGTACGGGTGGTAGTAGTGGTAGGCATCCAGCCCCCCATGGGTAGGGATGGTAGTGGTGACAGGCATCCAGCCCCCCCTGAGTAGGGGTGGTAGTAGTGGTAGGCATCCAGCCCCCCATGGGTAGGGGTGGTAGTAGTGGTAGGCATCCAGCCCCCCATGGGTAGGGGTGGTAGTAGTGGTAGGCATCCAGGCCCCTATGTGTGTATATGGCATTGGTGATAGCCATCCCGCCCCTATGGTGCTGCTGTTGCTGGTGTAAGTAATTTTTGCATCCCTATGTGTGTGTGTTATATGTCGGGTACGTGTGGTTTGTTTGTGTGGTGGGTGTCTGACTTACCTTCTGCGCCGTACGTGTCCGTACCAGTTCCGGTAATAGATGTAGAGTATTGGTAGGATCTGCACGATTGGATTCATGGTTGGTTCGTCTCGTTCGTCTTTCTCGTTGCTTCGACTCGTCCTCGTGGCTGGCGTGTTCGTCTCGTAGCCGTGGATCGTCTTGTGGCGCGAATCGGAGCTTATGTGCGCCTCTCCCGGATGCTTTGACGTGCCGTGCGTAGCGACGGGTTCGGCGCGTACGGAGTGCGCATCGTACTAGTCCGGCCGGACGGGGCTGCATTTTGTCTTCCGTGCGACTCGATTATGCGTTTCCGGATCAGGCTCGGTCGGAGAACAGGAGCTGGATTGGGTGAGTGTGACTGGGTCGGGATCTGGGCAGTTATGCGCATCGTACTTGCTCGTTCGGACGTATGAACGAATCGGTCGGAAAACACGCATTCGCCTGGGTTTTTTCCCGGGCGAATAGTGTTAGGTGCGCCTCCGACCAGGATCGGAATCGACCCCTTTGTGTCCATTCTCTGCCAAATGATTCAGCATGCCACAGTATCAATCCTGCAAGCATCCTCAGTCTCTGACGCGACCAAAAGGTCGTCTATATATTGCACTAAGACTGAGTTTTGGGGCATCACCAATCCTTCAAGATTCTTTTTCAGACTTTGACTAAAAATGGAGGGGCTTTCTCTATACCCCTGAGGAATTCTTTCCCATGTTAACACACGATCGTCTATCCTAAACGCAAATAAAAACTGACTTTCTTCATGCAATGGTATGGAGAAAAATGCATGACACAAATCTATCACTGTAAACCATTCTGCTTTGCATGGTATCTGGAATAGAATAATAGCTGGATTCGGTACCACAGGACAACATGGGATCACAATTTCATTAACCCAACGCAGATCCTGCAACATTCTGTACTTGCCACTTGGCTTCTGCAGTCCCATGATAGGTGAGTTGCAGGGACTTCCTCTTATCTCCTTAAGAATACCTTGGGCAATCATGGTCTCAATCACAGGTCTTATTCCGGCCACAGTTTCTGGAGTCAATTTATATTGTGGCGTTCGTGGGAATTCAACATTGGGTTTGACCTGTATCTTAACTGGCTCAACCCCTCTCATCAGACCTACATCCTCGCCCGTAAAATCCCACACTTTCGGATCAACTGAGTCTCTCAAGTCACGTGGCAATTCTGCTATTGTGAGCACCACAAACATTTCTGCACACAGACTCATGTTAGCCATTTTAAAATCAGCATCATCATCATATGTTTGCAATTCCACACCTCTCGGAGTGCACGATATAGTACAATTGAGCTTGCACAGAAGGTCTCGTCCCAAAAGACAGACTGGACTTGAATTGCACACTACAAATTGGTGTTTATCCCGAAATGGTCCTATTCTCACGGGTAATTCGTTTGTCAAAGGATTGGTCATTTTCTGATTACTAACTCCCACTACTTGAATCGATTGTCCCGAAAGAGTTAAATTTGGGACTACTTCAGTTCTCACCGTGGAGCGAGCAGCTCCAGTGTCTAATAAGAAGGTAACAGGATATCCATTCACATCTGCTTCCACAAACGGCCCACTCTGATCTACTTCTAGAATCGCATCTAAGGTGCATTCCTCGTGCACCCCCCTCTGAAACTCTTGTAAATCTTGATTTTGATCAAATCTATCTTGTATTTCAAAATAAGGCATCTGATGGTATAACTGATTATGCATGGGTATCCTAGGAGGTTGAGGTACTTGCACTTGCGGCTCATATCCTCCTCCATACATAGACCTGGGTCTTGTCACAGTATTGACAGTCTCGGACAGCTGTCCCTCTCCTTCCATCTGTATGTGATTTGCTGGATTCAATCTACACTCGCGCTTCCAATGCCCGATTTTGTGACAATAATGGCAGGCAGTGACCCTTTTCTGTTGAGCCACCCATTCACTTGCACCTGGATCCATTCCTCTTCCTCTACCCTGACCAGGTTGGGTCACCATCTGTTGTCCCATTCCTCTTCCACCTCCTCTACATCTACCTACCGCTCCTCCAATCCCTTGCGTCATATCAGCGTTTCTCAACTGCACCAACATCAACTTGTCCTTCAATTTCTTCTGTGTCGACTCCACTTGATCACTGCAATATTTAGCATAATGCAGAATCTCGTCCACCGACTTATTCTGCCAACATATCAAGTGATGCTGTATCATCAAACTAATATCAGATTTCAGTCCCAACACAAACTTCGAGACAAATTGTCCCATATCTTTCTGTTCAATTGTATCCAATCCACTGTGCTGCTTAAAAGCTAACAACAATCTTTCGTAATAATCATGTACTGATTCCTTAGAGTCTTGCGTGGTGCGATCAATCTTCAACCAATCATCAACAATCTGAGGAGCTACCTTCGATTGCAACCATGTAATTACTTGCTCGTATTTTCTCGTTACATCAGGTGAAGGACCATGAGTCAATGAATCTCTAGGTGGCTCTGCAGTAGGCCACTCAATGGCAATCTTACATGCTGCCCACAAATCCGCCGGCACTACTATATCAAACAAGGTGTTTAAATCAATCCACAATACTTTCGAAATCTTTACAAACCAATCTATTTGCTTATACCACTCAGCAGGTTTTTCCCTCAGCCGAGGAAAATCATTCGTAAATGCTGCTAAATCACCCCTGCTCCATGGCACGTGTACATACCCTCCATTCTGTACCTCCCTGTGGGGGAAATTTCCTGCAGCTCCCCGTCCCTCCACCCGGAGGCGGAGTATTTCCTATTCCAGTCTTGAAGCTTTTCTTTTTGGTCCATCTTTCTTTCCATCTGTCTAATTCTTTCCATGTCCGCATCCCTATCACTAGTTCTCTAATTTGTGCTTTTAATCCAATTGTTCGCTTCTCTTCCAAATCCTTATCTGTGTAATTTAATCTGCAAGAACCCTGTATCATTTTGGTCTTTGACAAATCAACCTCATACCTTTGTGCCAAAAGCAACAATGCATCATAAGCTTGTTTGGCCTTTCTTGTCATGTCCTTTGCTACGAACAGTAGTTCGCTCGAGTCATATGTCTCAATTGTGTTCAGAGGTACATTACCTTCAATCACCTCGTCTAGTTCTGAATTTCCTCGTTTCTTGTATCTTCCCTGTCACAGCTTTGGGTCCTCTTAGGAACTGCACCCTCTTCTATCTTCGAAGCTGGGCGTCTATCTCTTCCCAGCTTCGACTTCTCCAATGGTCACCTGCACAAATAACCTGTGGCTCAAACAGTACTCTAGGCGTTTCTTGTCTCTTGCTCGTCTCTTCCCTCGGCATCATGGACTCTCTCACTGGTTGAACCCACATTCGAAGGTCGGACCTAGAATTCGCTAGAGCTCCTGTCCGTCTTCGTTCTGACCCACTATCCATTCTTGATGGATCAGCTGTAGCCGGCAGTGGAGTACTAGATTCCACTGGTATCCGACTTACACCTGTCCCACTCAGTGCAAGGCTCCCTCCAGACATTGTCTCCTCCCCTTCACTTATTGTAGTGTAGTTCCTATTTCCCTAATAGGCTCTGCGCATTGGAATAATATAACCTATAGGTTTGACATAGGACTAAGGTCGGTATGTCCTTATCGATTATATTAAACTTAATTACCTGTGCCAGCTAGCTCAGAGGCCACTAGAAACTCCTTGAGAACAAGAAGGGAGTAGTTTCTGGCAACCGAAAAACATGACAACTTTGTTTCCCTTTAGAAGCGGAACATGTCTCAGAATCGTGGAAACAATAGATAACAGTTTCACTCATTCAATCGTGCATGCTTAGTTTCTACAGAGTTACACAGAAAGGAAAGACGGGCGTTTCAATAAAAAGGGTTTTATTGAACAGTTTTGTTTCTCGTGTAAGAGATAGGTGCTGTTATGATCACAAGACAGTATGCAAGATAAATAATGTACAGCGTAAGCAGTAGAAATAAATAATACTGCGCTAGCATTATCTTTTAGCATATATTCACGTACATAAATAACATGAGCTAATAATACGGGTACTCATTCAATGCGTCTCTAAGCTAGTTCTACCCCAATGTGCCTAACCTAGTCTAGGTGTAGGGAAAGATAGAAGTAGGTGGAGTATTCTCTAGTATGGTAGACTAAGAGTGTGTTAAGTCTAGTATGCCAAGAGTCCCTCTAGGATCTAGTCAGCTCCATACCTTGAGAATGAGAGAGGTGGGAATCTCCTGCCGGATCTGAAACTCTAACACCCCGCGAAGGGAGTCAGAACACTGGAAGCTGGATTCGTCTGCGTGCAGGAATGACAGCGTCTTCTCAGTGCGTCAGGCCGGGATACGGGCTCCTCTGAAGTCGAGGTCTCCTCTAACTTGCTTTGGCAAGGGAAGAAATATTTATACCTGGTAGGTGTCTTGGAATGTTAGCATTGACGTGAAGTTGGACAGAGGAAGACGTGAGGAATGAGCCCTTAAGGTATAACGGTTCATACATAATAGATGAGTTCTTGGAGAAATCAATAGTCCTGTGCTAGGGGAACTCCCGAAGCTTAAGGGTCTGGTTTCTAAGAACTCGTTGTGATGTTAGGGTGGACGGATGTCGGTGACCATGCCTGTATTTGGAGTGCACGGTTAATGCCTAAATAAGGACTGGGATTCTATGCCTATATAAGGGCAAGGCGAATTGTGCCTATATAAGGACATGATTCAGGAAAACCTATATACAGACCCCTAAAGTGGAATACAACACCCACTCCATCTTCGATTGAACGATAATACTAAATGCTAAACATGTTAAATGCTAAACATAAAATTGAGTACCACATGTTTGCTAAAAACATTTCTAAAAGAATTTTAAAAGAAGCTCAAAACTGTTGAAATGCAATAGGTACTGTACATTTAAAGCATTGCTTTCATTCTAAGCATATAACGGAAGTGGAATGCAACGTGTATAAAACAGTAATATATACATATGATGAAATGGTCGATAAGTTCATACAATCAAAGCCATTGCATATCATGGAAGTAAATGAAATGTTAGACAAGTAAGGTGACAATGTGTCCCTGGAAGTATTCAAAGAAGTCAGTTTTATAAGACTAGTTCTACTGTAAGCAGATTGTTCAATTGCCATGTCATTTCAAAAATTTAAAAAAGAAAAAAGTTCAATTCTGGGAAAGGTTCCAAGTTTGAAAATATGAAGGCCAAATTTAATTGTTGCCCTGGTACACTGTGAGCCGAATCAAAGTCAGTGTATGGGTCTGGCGTAAACATTAGATCATCTATGTCCGTAGCCAAAATATTGTCCACCGAAGTTGGCGACATTTGGAACACCTCGTTCAGAAGGTTAATTGCACAGAGATGAGAAACATCGCCTTCAGCAGAAGATGCAATGTTCGCGTCCGTTGTTACCTGTGTGCCCGTTGATCCATCTCGTACCTCAGCAGCAGCCGGAAGCGTCTGTGAGATCTCAATGAATGCCGTCATCAGGATTGGTAGCCTCTGGGGACAACACACAGCATGGGCCGTTATCGGGTCCAGCAGAGTATCGATATCCGTTGGCATGACTGATGGGAGTGTTAGACAGGTGTCTAGCACGCATTCTTCACCGCAAAACAGGCAGCGTAGAACAGGTAAGATGCAATCTTGCCAGATTGGTCTGAAGGACAGGAACCACGTTGTATTAAGTTCCCGTAGACGAGGCATGCCCAAAAGCTGTACTATTCGCTCACTGCATTTCCGTTCAAGGAGGGCTCTCTCCACATCGCTCAGAGTGATGTTGGCGAAGAGGCTTGCCATAGCGTAGTAGGAGGAATAGAAACAGAATTCCTGCAACAAGTGCTAGAATTAATGGTACACCACCAATCACCGAATGTGCGAAGTTTGGGATGATTCCGAGTACAGCCTGGAAAGGTGCTAATAGTCCGGAACAGATGGTCTTAAATACATGTACAATTCCGCTTGTATCTGACATGTTAAAGATACGTCCTATCATTTCTACGAAATGTATAGGGCAGTTTGTACGAATTAAATTCTGTATCTCAGCCGAAGTCCTTGCAACTTGTAGATCATAGGTTTCTTTGGCCAAGGTCAAAGGCACTGATTGTTGTATAAGCATGGCTTTCATTCTGCTTAAAGTATCAAATCGAATAAAAGAGACATTCAACGAAGGCCATAGAGGCGACTCCCTGACTGTGTCTATTGGGGCAAACAATATTTGCATACAGCAAGTGACCCTGGAGTTGACCGTTACTAGATATGGGATGCCTGGCAACATGCCACAGCAACTCTGATCATTCAACATGAGGTAACTCCCATTAGAAAGTTGTCGAAACGTTGGATTAATCACAGCAGCTGGTGTACCCTGCTGGTGGCAGGACAAGTTTGCCACAGAACCATTACAAGCCCCGTGTAAAGAAATGTCCTGACAAATCAGTGAACCGCTCACTGCACTTTCACAGTGTGTACCGCTTAGAAACACTTCACGATCCCCACTCCAACATCTATAGGTGTAAGGTAAATTCCAGGATGTCTTAATTTATTCTTTACCAACCTTTCATATTTGCCTGCTTGCATCTGTCTAAGGCAATACTGAAACTGGAAAGTAGTCACAGGTAGACTAATTTTGCCATGAATAAGCCATTCTGTAGCTGGGTTTTTTGCCACTGTAAATGGTAATTTTTCAAGTTTTTCAATGCTCAGTATTGTATATTTTGCTCCCCTTTGTGCCAGTTCGATCTGTTTATCAGTTAGATTGTATTCTGCAAACAGAGCCGTCGTGTTGATAAAACGCCTAGGCACGTAGCCCGCACGCAAAGATTGCAGCGTCCAGCTTAATAACATAATAGAACGTAACTGTGTTTGGCCTTGTTGTAACATGCCTAAATCTTGTTCCAGTATGTCGATAGCAGAGGATACAATACTGTCCAATGAATAAATTCTGGAGGACAAAGTTGTTAACCCATTGTCGACCACAGAGGGAGTTTTCTCTAAGTTAATACGATCAAGTTCACGTATTCGTTCTGCGGCCTCCATCTGTGACACCTTCCATGCTTCATTATAAGCAGCATAAATGCCGGCATATATGAAACGTTTTTGACGCGGTTTTCTTGGTCCAAGCAAGAATTCCCTAAGGTCTGCGTCTTCTTTAAGTAAAGATAAGTGTTGTTTCACATCCTTAAGTGTAGATTTTTGCAGCCAATCGATGCATAATTTTCCTACACTGTATGTTGTTACTACCCCCGGATGCTGTCTTTGGACGTATCGTGGGTCTGGCCTATGAATAGTAAACCCCTGTGTTTTATTCAGGAATCTCCCTTGACAGTTGTTTGTGTCTGTGGGCCAGATCAACCATTTTCTCCAATCAGGATTTGTTCTGTTGAGTTGTAGTATGGTGTCAACTGTAACCGCTGCCTGTGTATTGTTATCACTTGCAGGTGTTGGTACAGAAGGTGCTTTCATGTCTTTAATCTTGGCTAACCCAAGGCAAGACGTTTGTTGGACCGTGTCATTCAAAAACATTATTTGTTGAGGGGCGATACAGGCTCTAAACAAAGCTTCTATCCCCTGCACTTGCCAATCTTGAGTACCCCAGACAGATTTTGTGTCTATTGTCTCTTTCCATAAGTCGAAACCCTGTCTAGACAGTTGGGTAATAAATGCTGCAGAGTAAATCTGTTTTGTATTTGTTAACATAATTTTCAGTCCTGTTTTGTTTACATTTCTATAGTAAAATGTTTCTGGATCAGATATATTGTATCCTGAAAAATATGGAAACTTTTTAGCAAATGTATTTGTAGCAACCTTTTGGTGGTGTAGGACAATGCTCCCATTGGTTAAACATAAACACATTTCTAGGTGTTGCAGATTTATGCAAAAAATGATGACCATAATGGTTATAGCAATACAGCTGCTCATAGTCTGATGAACCCTCTAAATATTCATTATTAGAAAATGCAGCAGATTTTTCTAGGTCAAACATCATATCATTTACAGTTTCAAAGTCCCAATCATCAGAAAAGGTACTGGATGAAAGCGAAATCACTCAGTGAGATCTTAAATAAATCTGGAATGTTCAAATGTTCCGTCGGGCCGAAGATATCGAAATCTGTTTTGTCCCACACTATACCATCCTGTATAGGAACAGCTGTGATGTTCACTGCAGACAAGTCTCTTGTTTCACGATGGGATGATTTGTGAGGTTTCAAAAGTAAGTTCACTTCTTTTCTTTCAATGTCCAAATGGATGTATCTCCCATTTATAAGCACGCTCATAGTCATAACCAAAGCTAGCCAAATCAGGAAGAAAAATATTCCAGAAATAACCCAAAGTTCAATCCATGGTGAAACTAGATGTCTTTTCAAAAAATGTAAAAATTCTTGTACTTTTTTGTTAAAAGTTTTCGATGCTGGCGACGTCTTGGGCTCACTTGGATCCTCGGAAAACGTATCAAAGTTAATGAAATAGCCAGAAGCAGTTCTGTCAATTGTTTGAATTGCATCAGGATTCATAGAAATCGCTGGTACCAGTTGATCACTTGTTACATTGGTGTAGACAGGTGTATTTGGACGAACTGTTACTTGTGTTTCAAGAGGGATGAGTTCCATAGCATTGTTGCTCAGTCCTTCATCTGTTACTGCTGAATTCTCGATGGTTATCAGTCTTTCAGTCTGTACCTCTTGGATAGTAGCGAGAGGAGTGTGTCTGCTACTAGGTCGGAGTCCACGAGGCCTACTATTTAGTATTGGCCACAAACTGTGGTTTGATGAGGTCGATGGACACAAATCTTTTCTCCTTTTTTCCAGCAAGGGGCAGCAGAAGTACTGTTCTTGTTCTGTGTATGGCTAGTACAGGTACTGGTTGTCTGTATGAAGGTCCAAATTCCTTCTTGTCCGCAATTTTCTCTCTGACTAGATCCCCAACTTTTGGAATCCAGACAGGCCTTGCTGGGACTGCCGGTGTTTCCCCAGTGGTGGTTGGCTGCAGGAATACGTTGATTTGTTTCGATCTTAGTTCATTTAGTTCCTGTAAAACAGCCAAACGATCTTTGATATCAAAAGGTTCATTTTCCACCACTGTGCCTCTACATTCCAGATCGGGCACCCACATTCTTCTCCCAAATAGGACCTCATATGGAGTGACCCCCCCTAGAGAACTTCTTGGCAAGTTGTTTAATGAGTGTTGGACCCCATAAAGATGTTTGACCCACCCATCACCCGAACCTAATACCCTAGCTGTTATTGACTGCTTTATGTACCGGTTTTTCCTTTCCACAACAGAATTTCCCTCAGGATGAAACGGAGAGGAGTACCGCAATGCAACGCCCAGACTGGCCATAGCGTCTTTGTAAGCCCGAGAGCTAAACGCAGGGCCCTGGTCAGAATGTAGCGTGCCTATTGCGTATGTGCCGATAAAGACTCATAAATCTTTTATAACAGTTCGAGCATCAGCCGAGCGCTGAGGCCATATCCATAGGAACCTAGAGCAAGAATCCACTGCGACCATGATATATTTATAGTTACCGTCCCTTTGCAAGGGACCGCAGTGGTCCAGGTAAACACAAGCTAATGGTTTGTCTGAAATTAACAGGGGTGTCTGCGCAGGACGTTTCACTGTGGAGACTTTCATCTGTTGGCAAATTTCACATTCCAGAACATAGTTCTTGGTCTGCTTCCTAATGCCAGGCCACCAATATCTTTGTGTTAATAAAGATACTGTTGAAGAAATGCCTGCATGGGCAGAAGCTATCCCTTCGTGTGCTGCTAGGATTAGTCCTATTCTGCGTTCCTTGTTTGGAATTATTCTATCCCCCACTCCAGGGATTCGAGCAAAAGGAACGTTATTCGCATCAATTACATATGAGTACTTGAGTGGAAACTTTTTTGGTAACGCTGCACCACTGCATTTGCTCGTAGCATTGACAGCCAACATTATCTCACTGTCTATTTTCGTTTTTGAACGAGTGATCGCAGCTACGGAAGCCGTCTGAACAGCCCCCTTTGCGGCTTTGTCAGCCAATGAATTCCCTGCAACGTGAACGCCATCACGTTGATGACTCAGTGTATGGATCACGTGAGCCTTTGGTAGTTCGCTTTTAACTGAACTACTTGTTCCCAAAGCGTTTTATGCTTTATTGTGCCACCTTTTGCATCCTTGAACCCGTTTTCAAGCCAAGTTTGTATATATTCATTATACGACTGCACACAGTAGAAAGAATCGCACACTATTAATGTGGGGAATTCTCGATCTGTTCTTTCAAGTGCCAGTTTGAATGCTTGTAGTTCAGCTTGCTGAGCTGTGCAATCTAGAGATTGGGTTTTTGTGACGATAGGTCTGAATTTGCCATCGCGCATGCGACCTTTAACGATTGCGCACGCTGCACTGTAAGCTTGCTTCCTCCCTGTTGCGGGTTGTTCGGATCCGTCAGTGTAAATTATGAATTCATACTGATCGAGAGGCAGAATCTTAGTGGGCAGAGGACATTCATGTTCATATTGCAGGAACGCTTGTGTTTTTAAGTCAGGATCAAAAACATATTCAACATCTGTTGCAGCAAGAGAATTAACCCATTGTATCCATCTAGGATGTAATGCTTTAGCATTTGGAATGCTTGCTTTTGTTACCGCCTCTAAGGCCGGAACAGGGGTTACGACAATAATGCGTTTCCCTTGGGCTAGAGCTCTTTCTTTTGCTACAGCGGTTTGAACTGCTGTCAGAATTTTTTCTGTTGAAGTGAAGCGCATTTCTGCTTGTGTATACAAGTGTGATTTGTATGCAATTGGCACTTTCTCACCCTCATTAAATGTTAAGTAGGTGAATCCGCATTGACCCGAAATTATTCGGATCACTAAATTGCGTTGACTTATGCGTGTTTGTAAGTGATTTGTTGCTAACATGTTAGCTTGGAGTGAACACAAGATTTCTGTGTGTTCCTGTGTCCAATTTTTGATTGAAAAATCAGGTTTGATTAATGCATAGAGAGGTTTAACCCTTTCTGCGTAATTCAGAATGTATGTTCTTCCAAAATTTAGGAAACCCAGGATGGATTGTAAATTTTTCAGCGTTTTTTGAGGTTGGAGCAGCGCACACCTTTCTAAAAAGTTGGCTGCCAAGCTCTTGCCTTCACTTGAAAGCTCATATCCTAGAAACAGGACATTGAGATGGGCAATTCTGGATTTTTTAAAGTTGAACTTATAGCCCTCAGAGGCGAAGCCCAGTATACTGGTACTCACCCTGTTCAAGTGTTTATCCAGGTCATCGTCTGTCAGATAGATGTCATCGACATATGACAATGCCTCATTATCATAAATTTGTAGTAACTCCGTTACTCTCGCTGAGAATAACCCTGGGCTGTTCTTGAACCCTTGTGGGAGTCGACAAAATTGACGCTGGGTCCCCATTATTGCTAAAGCTGTTAAGTACCTGCTTTCAGGTGCTATGTTTTGACAAAAGAAACCATTTGAGATATCCAATGTGGTTTTGTATTTTTTACGCACAATGTTATTCATTAATGCTGTACTATGTGCATTTTGCACTGCAAATGTTTTTGAACAAGTGTTTAAGTGTATGTAATCCAAAACTAGACGATAGGTATTGTCTGGTTTGGAGACAGGAAACAAAGGATTGTTCATTGAAGAGGTGCATGTTTCAATCACCCCCTGGTATTCAAGTTGATCTAAGATCTCCCTGACCTGTTTTTTAGCTTCTTGCTTTATTGGGTACTGCCTTTGTGCAGTAGGTTCATTTTTCAGATGTATTTTATGGTGAGGTGAATCCTCATCCCATCCTACATGATTTTTATATAATGCTGGGGCCTGGGCAACTGCCCATTCCCTGGCATAAGTATATTTTAGGTGAATTGGAATGTGGTTGGAGAAGGCAGGCATAATAATGTCTTCAAACATAGCAGTGGGGTCGCAGCATGCACACCAGTTGATCAATCTCTTCTGAGTTCATACATTTAAACTTTATTAGCGTGCAGATTGGATCTATGCCTTGCCTCAAAGCACATAAAATGGACGTTGAAAAACAATAGCAACAACATTGTGATGCTGTTCCAATCGCACAGCTTCAATGAGAGATTCTTTCAAACTTTTCTTGTTCCAAAGTTCATGTTTATTCCATATTTTTCATAGTTAATCAAGTTTTTGTTTACTGTTCACAAACGGGCTGTTGATACTTCCAATTTTTTCAAATGAGGCGGTTATGCCAATCCAGGCCTTTTACCGCGTCACGTGGTTGTGTCAATTCATATTGTAACAGCTTCAGTGTTTTAATAAGTCCCAATGCATTTCGGGCTCTTGTTGGCCCTTCGTCAGGGGTAGCTGCATAGATTAAAAAGCCTCTGTTAATTTTCCACATTTAGGACACTGCGTCCTGTATTCACAGTACATCCATTTATAAAATCAAAACCTGTATCAGTGACTAACCTTTGCTCTTTGAACACCATAATCTTAAACAAAACAAGTAACCTTTCAGTGTGAAAATAAACATAAAACTTTTCGAGTCTACATAGGACGCAGTAACCTCCCCCACATCCATCCTCGGTCTTAAAACCTGCCATTCTGCTGCGTTACTCTATTGCATTCTCGAACCCCCAGCTGGCCCTCCTACACCTCATCCCCTAATATCTGTGAACTAACAAAACTCCAAAACCCAATATGTCTATCTGATCTCCAAAAACATACACATAAAACCGCTACAAACTTCCCCAGTCTCATTCTCAGTTCCGTACCTGTTCGTGCCCCGTGATAATTACTAACATACTGGCGCCTCCTTACTCCATGACCGCAATGACAATCTTGCTCAACCAGCTCACTCCTATTTGAACACTTCCCAAATTGACGAATCTTCCAGTAAACAGAGCCTGATTCCCATCAGCTGAGTCTCATTAGGAAGGAGTAGGACCCTTGATTTCAATGAGACTCAGCTGATGGGAATCAGGCTCTGTTTACTGGAAGATTCGTCAATTTGGGAAGTGTTCAAATAGGAGTGAGCTGGTTGAGCAAGATTGTCATCGCGGTCATGGAGTAAGGAGGCGCCAGTATGTTAGTAATTATCACGGGGCACGAACAGGTATGGAACTGAGAATGAGACTGGGGAAGTTTGTAGCGGTTTTATGTGTATGTTTTTGGAGATCAGATAGACATATTGGGTTTTGGAGTTTTGTTATTTCACAGATATTAGGGTGATGAAGTGTAGGAGGGCCAGCTGGGGGTTCGAGAATGCAATAGAGTAACGCGGCAGAATGGCAGGTTTTAAGACCGAGGATGGATGTGGGGGAGGTTACCGCGTCCTATGTAGACTCGAAAAGTTTTATGTTTATTTTCACACTGAAAGGTTACTTGTTTTGTTTAAGATTATGGTGTTCAAAGAGCAAAGGTTAGTCACTGATACAGGTTTTGATTTTATAAATGGATGTACTGTGAATACAGGACGCAGTGTCCTAAATGTGGAAAATTAACAGAGGCTTTTTTTAATCTATGCAGCTACCCCTGACGAAGGGCCAACAAGAGCCCGAAATGCATTGGGACTTATTAAAACACTGAAGCTGTTACAATATGAATTGACACAACCACGTGATGCGGTAAAAGGCCTGGATTTGCATAACCGCCTCATTTGAAAAAATTGGAAGTATCAACAGCCCGTTTGTGAACAGTAAACAAAAACTTGATTAACTATGAAAAATATGGAATAAACATGAACTTTGGAACAAGAAAAGTTTGAAAGAATCTCTCATTGAAGCTGTGCGATTGGAACAGCATCACAATGTTGTTGCTATTGTTTTTCAACAATAATAATGTCTTCGCCATGTGGGCACTCCCTGACAAATTGTGGTGGCCAGTCTTTTTCTGTTAGAAGTATGTCATAGCCCCTTGAAAGTTTTTCCCAAAAGAGTGCTTTCACCTGTCTGGGTATGTCTCCCTCCATCCGGAGTGTTATTTCATATAACCTTTGTGGAGTACTAACCCTGGTGTCTACAGTCTCAACTGTAATGTACTCATTCAAGTCCACTATCTCCAGAAGTTCCTTCAGGTTCTGGCGAGCTATTGTGACTTCTGCTGCACTGTCCAGCATTGTCTGAGCCCATTCTCCGTTCTTGAGTTGTGTTCTCAGTATCCTCGGCATGTCTGACCTTCAGACCTGCTACCTTTTTCTTTGAGAATTGAGGTTTTGATTTGTTTTTCGGAACGTGTTTGTCGTCTTTCGATTTCACGCGTTCTTCTCTATGTTCTGACCGTCCTCTTCTTTCCGATGTCTGTGACGAGATCTGAAAGGTACGAGAGGAACGTGTATCAGTATCTTGATACCTGTCAGGCTTTTTCAAATTATCCCTATTCCTGAGGTTATACCTCCTTTCAGAGGGCTCCTTTTGAGGAGACCTACCTCGGGATTCAGAACGTTTCTCTGAATTATTTATATTAGTTTCCCACTTCTTTTTAGAAGATGTAGGAGTTTGTTTAATAGAGTCCTTTTCAGGACCTTCAGATAGTTTTGGCTTCACTGGTCTTCCACCTAAACTATCTCTGCCTAATTCTGCATATGATTGTTCTATTATTCTGGGTAGCTCAGTTTGATGTTCTGTAACATCGAATTCCTATAATCGTTGGCGGATCGCCACTGCTGCTGCCTCCCCTTTAATATTAGATAATATTATTGTTGAGACCTGGTCGAAATTTTTTAGTAATTTTATACCTAAATTTAGAGCAGGCTCTGCCCCGTATTCATTTTGAATTTGTTTCAGGACATCTGGTATTACTGCAATTGATGGAATACCATGTGTTTTAGTATAGATGGCAGCAAAGACTGAGCCCCAAGTGGTGCAGTCTTCCAGTTGTGGTGTGATCCCCATTGGTAAACAGATTGTTAGGATTCTGTGTTTCTCATATGGGCTAGTTTTTGGAAATACTGCTTCGATTTGAGTAATTTTTTGAGCTATCCAAAACGGAATTTGCTCACGTTTTGTGGGCATTTTTCCCATGACTGCGTATAGAGTCTGTGGTGTAATTTTTAGTGTATTCCCCTGTTGAGGAGTTTGATTTGGAAGTGTCAATGGTGGTTGGACTGTGAAAGTCCGCATGACATATTGGACTAGTTGTCTGTAAATTTTTATTAACTCTGTAAGTTGAGTAAGTAGTGTAGTTCCTCGTCTGACATTATATCCAGTTCAGGATGAGGAGTGTAGCCGGCTAGAATCGGCCATGTTGCTCCTGGTCTACCTAGTGGACCGAGCCTGGTAATGTTTCTGTGATGTTTTAGGGCGCCTTTAAACCAGAGCTGATGCTCCTGGTATGTTAGTGGAATTTCAATATCCTCGAAAGGAATATATTCCTCTGGTGGATCATCTTCTTTGTAGAAGTGAAACAGTCTTGTTACTGAATTTGATTCAGGAAATATGACCCATGAATAGAATACCTCTGTCTGAAAAGATTCGTGTGCCTCTATCACGAAAACTGCTCTACCGCCTCTTGGTGGTAGGCCGTGTTTTATAAGTTTTAGAGTGATGGCTCTTCTTAAGTTTGGATTGATGTCTATGACACCCTCCTCAGGTTCATTTAAACCTGTGATGTTATAAGCTGTTAAAGCTGGGTGACCCGCAACGTCACCGTTGTCGGACATTTTGTTTTTTGAAAAATGTAGAACAAGTTTCAAGGAAACAAAAAGATAAGGTGCACAATATTTTGGAACACTGTAACCTTCAACGTTGAACAAACCAAACAACTAATTTATATGGTGCTTCCCTATTTAGTTATGGCGGATATTTAGCCCTACCCACTCCGGACGTCTTATGGCGTATGTGAGTAGGGGTCTCTGAGAAAAGCACGAATGAGTTACTCAGTATCTAGCGTTAAATTACTGCCTTACCAAACCGTTGGGCGCCATGTAGTGTAGTTCCTATTTCCCTAATAGGCTCTGCGCATTGGAATAATATAACCTATAGGTTTGACATAGGACTATGGTCGGTATGTCCCTATCGATTATATTAAACTTAATTACCTGTGCCAGCTAGCTCAGAGGCCACTAGAAACTCCTTGAGAACAAGAAGGGAATAGTTTCTGGCAACCGAAAAACATGACAACTTTGTTTCCCTTTAGAAGCGGAACATGTCTCAGAATCGTGGAAACAATAGATAACAGTTTCACTCATTCAATCGTGCATGCTTAGTTTCTACAGAGTTACACAGAAAGGAAAGACGGGCATTTCAATAAAAAGGGTTTTATTGAACAGTCTTGTTTCTCGTGTAAGAGATATGTGCTGTTATGATCACAAGACAGTATGCAAGATAAATAATGTACAGCGTAAGCAGTAGAAATAAATAATACTGCGCTAGCATTATCTTTTAGCATATATTCACGTACATAAATAACATGAGCTAAGAATGCGATTACTCATTCGATGCGTCTCTAAGCTAGTTCTACCCCAATGTGCCTAACCTAGTCTAGGTGTAGGGAAAGATAGAAGTAGGTGGAGTATTCTCTAGTATGGTAGACTAAGAGTGTGTTAAGTCTAGTATGCCCAGAGTCCCTCTAGGATCTAGTCAGCTCCATACCTTGAGAATGAGAGAGGTGGGAATGTCCTGCCGGATCTGGAACTCTAACACCCCGCGAAGGGAGTCAGAACACTGGAAGCTGGATTCGTCTGCGTGCAGGAATGACAGCGTCTTCTCAGTGCGTCAGGCCGGGATACGGGCTCCTCTGAAGTCGAGGTCTCCTCTAACTTGCTTTGTCAAGGGAAGGTATATTTATACCTGGTAGGTGTCTTGGAATGTTAGCATTGACGTGAAGTCGGACAGAGAAGACGTCAGGAATGAACCCTTAAGGTATAACGGTTCATACATAATAGATGAGTTCTTGGAGAAATCAATAGTCCTGTGCTAGGGGAACTCCCGAAGCTTAAGGGTCTGGTTTCTAAGAACTCGTTGTGACGTTAGGGTGGACGGATGTCGGTGACCATGCCTGTATTTGGAGTGCACGGTTAATGCCTAAATAAGGACTGGGATTCTATGCCTATATAAGGGCAAGGCGAATTGTGCCTATATAAGGACATGATTCAGGAAAACCTATATACGGACCCCTAAAGCGGAATACAACATTATTTGCTGTTGACTGTCTTCAGTTCTTTCTTTAGGATTATATATCGGAACCACCGGCCCTATTGTGACTGGTACCGACAAAGCATCTGGTAACTGCATGTTTCCTGCAGGTTGTACTGGCTCAGGAGTTGGATACCTCATTCCTCCAGACCCTCCCGGAATGTGTACCATTGTAATCTTGCCTCTTACTCCTGCCGATTGTTCCTCTGAACCCAGTTGTCCCACACCTAAAAGCTCTTCTGATGGGCGCAACCTCTCTGTCTCTGATCTAGAGTCGCACGGTGGAGGACGTTCCGCTAGCAATCTATCGAGGAAGCTGTCATCTGTATCACTGTCCTCCTCTGTCATCTTTTTCCCTTCAGCCCCCTCTTTTAACGTACGAAATGGGTACAAGCATTCTCCCTCTATGGTGTCTACTCTCCATCTTTTCAACTGGGCATCCCATCTAGCATCATGATATGCCTTCATTGCTTTCCTCATTCTTCCTTGTGAAGCCTCTCTCCTTTTACTAGGGCAGCTCTCATCCATGCATCTAATGCCTCAAATTGTGTGGGTCTAGGGGAGGTTTCAGTGCATTCATCACCCCCTCAGCTGGGTCAGCACTTCCATACGAAAAGACCCATAACGAGGGAAAGCCAATTCACCCTCTTTCTCTGTAAGTTTATGCCAATTCTGAAGCCACACTATAGTATGAAGTCCTACATTCGTTGCCATGTAATGTGCCGGTGTGTCTTCTGGCGGAGCTTCTTCTCCTACCCGAGTCACTACCCCTGTGTCGCCTCTACACAAATCTCGCAATACCCTAAAGCATCTCATTGTAAAATCAATCAATTGCAAGCCCAAAATACGCTATTCCACTGCAAATGAACTTCCACCAATACCAGCATGGCATCACACCAACCAACCTATCACAGCGCGGCGCACCCTGACGTCACTCCTTGCAGCGGCTCACCCGCCTTTACAATTTCACCGCAAACTCGCTTACACACATTCGTACCACAAGTAACTGTATATCCAAAAGTTATTAAACCAAGTAACTGTTCCTACACAATTACAATAACTTACAGTCACATAAAACAAGTAATTGTCTGTCACTAAAGATCGATAGAACACTCTCACAAGAACATTCAGCCGTTGTGACCCCCGACCTGCGTTGGTCACTCAATCGCCATTGTCCACCCCAGGTACCTGAGGCTTACTACCGGGACCTATTCCTCATTCACACAATGTTCCCTAACACAAGTGGATCGTCGATAGCGCTTCACAACACCCACATTTGATCAGACAATTACAATACAAACTATCCCGGGATCTTGGACTTCTCTTGAGTCCGCTCACCGAAACTTCCTGCTCCGCACGTGTCCGGACCAGTAAACCAAAAACCACATTCACTCAACATACATCCCAACTCCGCAAGACATCACACACTTACTCATCACCGCAATCTAACACCACAATTCCTTTCATACTCACGCCACCACTGTTTCCGCCGCACCATCAACGTCCGCCGGTCTCCGCCGTCTTCCACTCCACTTCAGGGCTCTTCGACCTTCAACCCTACCCCTGATTACTCCCCTCACCTTAGAGATAAACCACTTTAGAGGTAAACCATCCTCTGCTACCATTTGATTACACTAAATTGCACACATGATGTTCCCTACTAAGTATAGCGTAAGCGATCGATCTTTTATTTACCTACTAAAAGTGGTTGAGGGGAGGAAACAATAGATATCAGCAAAGTCGTCATGCCTGAAAAGACCACCAACTCCAAAGTGCAGTTTGAATAATTATTATAAGGCCAAAAACAATTGAATGTAAATACATCTCAATAGCAAAGTATAGAGGTACAGAAAAATTAATACAGAGCCAAGTTTGCGAATATAAGTAATTCGGCCCAAAAGACAGATGATTATAAATTCCAAAATCACAACGCAGCTCAGAATAGATGCGATATTCAGTTCTCGGCTCATTGAAAGAAATCAAAATCTTTCCCTACACTGTTCTATATGAGGGCCCTTCCTGTCTCTCTTCTATCATTCCCCAACTGTGTCAGCACGTGTTGACTTCCTAAGAAGTACTCACGTCAAATGGTTCGTATTAGCTTATGGCTATGGAGCTTGCTCTAAGATGCTCCTTCTCCTCCGAAAGCTAGCAGAAGTCTGGTCTCGCTGTCCCTGCGCATCATACAAAAGATGGGTTTCAACCCACAATACGTCATTCTTCTTAAAACTTTCCATTGCACCTCTATGCAGTAGCTTTTGTTACAGGACACAAATGTAATTAGTGATATCTTCTTTCCAGTGGCCTTGGCTTTCAGACAGACCAGATACGCAAGGCATCCTCCCTTCTCGCTTCCCAGCCATCTTCAAAGACATTCCGGGTCTCTCCTTAATTCTGAAAATAGCGATGTGTATTCTTTCACCTGCAGTAGGATGAGAACATTCTAATTTCGAACACAACAACATTTAATTATTTATTTCTCGAGAGCAAGGAGAATCGCAACTTATGATTTTGGGCCTATAATTCAGGCAACTTAAACTAACCACAATTACGATATATAGAAATAATATCGTCCTGCACATTATGCATGAAGGAATCGTAATACATACAAAGTTCTACTTAAATGGGTACACTAGTTTTCAACATCAAATGATTCAAATAAATGGTTCTTAATAGTCGTAAAACATTGCAAACAATACAAATACATGAGAGTGCGTTTAAACCAAGAGTATAGTGCACTCATACAAAATAGAGTGCTATCAGCGCTCTATCACTCCCTTGTTATGTGTTGAGTGAGGGTGCACTGGGGCACATAGGATACACAGCAGGTAGCAAACACAGACACCAGCAGATAAGATTCTAATAAGAAGTGCTCACCCAGGCCCCTATTATTAGCTCAGTTGCCTGGCTCAGCATTGTGGGAACAAGGGGTATAAATGTGTGGGTAGTCCTCAAATCTGCATAAACTTACACTGGGTATTAACATCAAAAATAATATTCTTCAAATAACATTAATTGGAATATTCAAAATGATAAACTTTGGGGCCAGATCCTCAGTATTATTTACACCACATACCTCTTCAGTCTAATTGACGGGCAGTAGTTAAGTCACAGAGGCTATTACCACCCTAAGACTCAAGTATTCTGATTGTCTCTGGAGTGTCTTTTTTGTTTAAATCTTCTTCTATGCCCTCTCCATATTTTAATTACAATCACAAGTAACTGCATTCGTCATGGATGAGCTGGCCATATAACCATGGAAACCATATTCATCACTGATGCATCTTGTGAAAAGTCCAGTTTGTCTTCTGATGGTTTCTTCTCTCTATACCTTGATTTTTTTAGTCACTGTTTTATACCACCCTGCTACTGTCACCTGGGTGGCTTTCTGTTCTGCCAATCTTGGTGGATATGGATCAAAAGGTATTCAGAATTCATCCCAGCGGGTGTTAATCTGGGTATAGCACAAGGTCACCTCTTGAATGTCAGATGTTCTAGTTCTTCTCTGCTTGCTGTTTATCACTGTTCTGCTTTCCCTTTGGCTCCACTTCTAATGGGTCAGGAGTTAGACAATCCAAAGTTTGTGAAAGGGTATAGTCTCTGCTATGGTTCGTACAGAGAAAAGAATGCAGTGTTACAATATTCTTTCACAAACCTCATTTAATGGTCATTATTTGTTCTCCTGTAATCCGTGGCATTTTCACATCTATTGTAGTCATTAGTGTGTCAGTGGGCAAAGTTGAATGCCCATAGTCTTCAAGTACCCTTCAAATTCCATGACCAGAGTGGATAGCTCATTACCAGTTTTCGGGCCAGATGTACGACCATTCCATTTTGTGAGTCACGAATTGCGATGTTTTGCGACTCGCAGTTTGTAACTAGCAAAATGGAATGTACAACAGTGTCTGAGACACTGTTTGCGATTCTCAAATGGGTCGCAAGGGCCCTGCCTCATTAATATTCATGAGGCAGGTCGCAATTTGCGACCCATTGGGAATGGCCTGCAAACACAGGGATGGTGGCCTGCTGGGGACAGCAGACCCCTATGTCTGTGTTTGATTCTTCAATAAAGTAACTTTTTTTTTTTCAAATGCAGCCTGTTTTCCTCAAAGGAAAACGGGATGTGTTTAAAAAAAAAAAGAAAATATTTTGGCATCCATTCACAAAGAGGAAGGGGTCCCTTGGGGGCCCCTTCCCATTTGTGAGTGGCTTACCACCTACTTGAAGTAGGCAGTAAGCTGCGAGTGTTTTGCGACCGCAAATGCGGTTGCAAAACAGTAGTACATACCATTCTGACTCGCTATTAGGAAGGGGTGCCTATGGCACGCCCCTTCCTAATAGCGACTAGCAAAAACAGTGACAATTCAGGAAGGCCACCTCTGATGATGCCAACTGTACCACTTCTATTTTTGTATAACTCGTGGTCGACAATGATAAGTAGTTACCTTCCATAAGGGGTGATCCAGATGTCTGTGGTGAACTTATCCCATAGTAGTAGTAAAAAAAAGTTTGTTTATTTAAACCGCTGGTTTCTTAACCTAAAGCATACTATTACAATACAGTAATCATTAAGAATCTCAATAAAATAAATCGCCACTCTTAAGAGCCAATAAAAATCTACCCACCGCAAAGGTTACATCCAAAAATTGCATACTACATACAAATCTTATTGCATAAACCCTTAAAGTAATCCCATATTTCTTAAAAACAGGTTAAAAAAAACGACGTGTTAACGATAAAAAGTATAAGCAATCAATTAAAATATGCACAGAAGAACACCTGATTCCTAATCCTCAATTACAAATACCCTCCCCATTCTGTATGATTATGTCTCCCAAATACCCTGCGTAGGCTGGGTTTAGCCAGACTCAAAATCTTAGTATTGCCAAACCCATTGCTGGGATAGGTAAATTGCATAAATAAGAGAAGAACGTTACATGCGCCCAACAGTCTCTAAGAAAAATAGTGGACTTCTTGGTGCTCAGCTAATTCAGATCTCTGCTCCTGTATTCCAGAGCACATCTCTCTTTTAATTCCCTTTTCGACATCGACAGCAGAACAGCAATTTAAAAATGTTAAGATTTTGCACCAATCTAGACAATTGGGGTATATGTACAACAAAATGTCGGAGACAGAGCTGCACCAAATTTGGACGCGCCATGCTCCGACATTTTCAAAACGCAGGGATGCGCCGTATTTACTACAATACGGCGCAACCCTGTGTTTTCCCTAGCACTGATGCTAAAATTAACTGCCTAGCGCCAACACAGGCACCCTTGGACTGTAGTGCCAGGGTGCCTGCGTTGCAGGGAATGATTGTTTATATGCAGTAAGGTATCCCTTCCTGCACATAAACAATCCATAATGGCTATTTGTTACTTCTATGTGTGCTGCATTCTGTAGCTCACATAGAAGTAGCAAATCGTCATTATTTAATGATTGTTTAAGTGCAGGAAGGGACACTTCCTGCACATAAAAAGTCATTAATGGCTTTTTGTTCTTTCTATGTGTGCTGCAGAATGAAGCAAACATAGAAAAAGCAAAAACGAGGAGAAATAAAAGCATTTCTCCTCGTGCGCCATTCTAACGCCTGCTCTTGCATGGCGTTAGTTTTTGGCACTGCCACAGATTTACACCTCCTTGTAAATCTGGGGCAGCGTCAAAAAGCAATGGGTGAGTGGAGTGCCCACAGCAACACCCATTGCACGCCCCTTTCACGCAGGTACCTGCGTAAAAAGGTAGCATAGTTACAAAGTGGCGTTAAGCCACACAAAACAATTTAACGCCACTTTGTAAATATGGTGCAGAGCATACCGCCACCGGAGCATCAAAAAAAGTGACACTCCGGTGGCGCTAGGGGCTTGTACATATGCCCCTTGATCTCTTACTGGTCTAACTCACTAAAACATATTACTTTACCTGCAGTTATTTGTTTTTGCCAAAGTCGTAAGCTAAGGGTTGATACAATGGCATTCCAGGAGTTCAGCTTAACTTCTGCCTGGCCGCTTGCATCATAGTACATGAAGGAAGATTTAACAGCTTTTTGATGAAAGCTCCTTCCAATTTTGCCCACTTGTAGCTGGACCCCAGCCCTAATATCTCCGCCCTGGTAAGTAGACAAAATATTGGGGGATATTCTCAAGAACGTGTGATAATTATCGCAAAATTAGCTTAACGCAACTTTGCACATCGCAGTCTATTGCGGGAAAATACCGCCGTGTTAACGTTGTATTCTCAACCCGGCGGCACCATGCGATAGTCCCACGACAACGCGCAAAATGACGCGTAAAAAATAAAGCGATGCAGAAAAAACGCGAAAAAAGTTGCGATGTGGCCAACCGCGATAAAAAAAGCAGCGATAACCAGCGACAGGCCTGCAATTCCCGCGCGTCATGCGGGAAAATGCACTACAAAAGCACCTAAAAACACAAACAAAATAATTAAAACTGCGTAGCACCATGGAGGAAGCCGGAGCAAGTACAGAGGACGACCAGAACCCCACAAGCCCCCAGGAGGACCAGCCTGGGACCTCGGGGTCACGGAAGGGCAAGGAGAAGAAGACGAGGAAGACGAGGTTCAATCCGCAGGAAAACAGGATCATCATCACGGAGGTGATAGAACACCACCAACAACTGTTCGTCACCACCAACGTGACATTGGCAAATAAAAATGCAATATGGCAGTCCATCCTGGACAAGGTGAATGCAGTCGGAGTGAGGAGGAGGACAACTGGAGAGGACAAGAGGCGCTGGAATGATGCGAAGCGCAAAACCAAGAAGAAACTCGCTGACAACCATCAGGCAGCAATGCAGACTGGAGGTGGCAGTCCACCGGAACACCAGGAGCTGGATGAGATGGAGGAAATGGTGGCCACAGCCATCAGTGGGGAGACGGTGGCAGGAGTTGGGGGTCCGGACACTGCTCGACATGACCTGACACAACAGCACCAGGGTGAGTACCGAACAGGGACTGGGGGGATGGGGGGAGAAGGGCACAATGGCACACATGCACAATTAAGTAGAGCACACTGCACACCCACAATGACTCTGGATCATGTCCCTGATCCCCTTGGCACACTGCAGCACACATACAAACACCAAGTAGGCCCCCGTCCACTATGGGCACAAAGGGGTCCCTCCCCACACAGCACCAACCTCACAACCAACCCATGCCCACGTGTCTAAACCAGCAAAGCTGCATGTCTGTGAGCCACACTGACAATGCAAGTGACACCGCATGACAAACAGCATGGCTGCAGTCCAATCATCATGACATGGTGCACGCCACGACACTGAGGTGGCTGAGTGTGGAACACATCCGTAAAGGGGCAGGTCACACTCTGACACATCCACGTGCACAAACAACCCCTGACGTCAACAACACATCTGCGGATAAACCATGCCGAAGATTCCAAAATACGAACCCGAGCCAAAATTAGCCAAGTCTGCAACATCTCAGCACTGTAGAAGCACAGAAGACAAAGGCACACCGCCTCAAAGGGCTAAGGCGCAGCAAAATCACAGCTGCAGGGGCGACTCTCCCACAATGCAGCACACACACATAGCAATGACTGCACACCAACATTGACGACAATGTGGTACAAAGTGCAACACTTACACTACAGAACAGAGGACACAACTGGTCCCGCTTGTGCGTAGAAACTGGACAATCATATCTGGCATAGCAGGAAACTGTGAGATGATAATGTACGTGTACAACCTCACATCCATGATGTAGTTCAAATGTCCACTGTCCCGCATCAAATAGTCAGCTCCTCCCAAACAGTCACAATGTACATTGTCATGCAGTCTGTATGTAAACTTGAACAATGCGTCAACATACATGTCAACACAATGTTAAAATGCATCTCCCCTTCACAGTGCAGAGGGACAATCAACACCTCCTGCAGAGCAGACCAGACAACTCATCAGTGATGATGAAGAGGACCTCCACACCTTCGACACCGACGCCCTACAACAGCTCATGGACAGCTATGGCAACCCACCTCCATGAGCAGGGCAGCCCAGCTGCATCGAGGAGACCCCACCCCCTGCACAGACCACACAGCAGGAAGCACCCACCACCACGGCTGGCTCCCAACACCTCACCGAAGAACACATCGCAGTCCAAGGACATGTGTCAGACTGCCAGAAGGAGGTGGCTGAACAGGTGCGGGTGGGGTTCGACCTCATGGCAGCCAAACTAGATGACATACGTGGGTGTCTAAGTCCCATCAGGGACCACTTACACTCCCTAACGGACACCCACAGCACGCTCCACGATGTCCAACAATCCATGCCCGACATAGCTAGAGTCATGACTCTGAGAGGAGAACAACTGCCTAGTCAGAGTGGCCTCAGCGATGTCAGCTGAGAGTTGGCACAGATGCTGAGGATAATGGAGAACATGGAGCGGATGCATGCGGAAAGAATGTCTGCCACGGATGCACACCAGCGAAAAGTTGTTGGGATCTACCATGCCCTGCAGATCCTCATCATCGCATTGCTGCCACCAAGGCAGTCGCTGATGAATGCTGCTGGTCCCCCTACACACACATCTCCGGCCCCTGATGTGTCAGTGGCACACAGTGCTGCAGACCAAACATCAGCATCCACATGTCAGACAGATGACATAGAGGACGAAGATGCGGGTGATTCCACCTTTGTAGTAAGAAGGAGCCAGTAGCATTCTACTCCACCATATGCCCTGTTTCAGCTTGGTTCTGCATCATGCCCTATAACAACACCTCCCACTGTCCCCGAAACACTCTGCGACACTCACCTTGGACCTCGACATGGACTGCCATATTTTGTTTGCTTACCAATGACACAGCAATCAGACTGCGGACTGTACTCTTCCTCCTCCTATGTACTTGTCAATCCCTAAATGACTCTGGCTGGCCCTCCACTGGGCTACAATGTAATGTGGGGTTTGCATGGCCATGTACTGCTCACGCTCCGACACTCCACATAATGTGAATAAATCATTCAAATACACACAGATGTGTCATGTCCATAATCTTTCTAGTATGAAAGTACGGATGAATGTAAGGACATTGATTGCCCAAAAAGGTACACCCTGGGAAATTAAAGCAATGCGCATGTGTGACCGTGACACACATAGGAAGTGAGATGACTGGGAATGTGTGCACTAGCTGTGGCCTCATTGCTCTGAAACAACAATCGCGCAATTTCTCAGCTTTGCCCCACGCAATGTTAGAAATAGGGGTGGGTATGAGATGTCAAAATCGTTGGCAGGCCTAAAGTAGTGTCCACCATCACATTGGACAACAGAACATCTCTTCGCATACCTACTCACACACAACTGGGTGGACGTAGCCTGTAGTGATGGATCACATTGATACACATGGCAAGAATATGGACACCATACTCACATTGCTGAAGACACATAAGAGCACAGGTCTACCAGCAGCTATCCCAACCACTATGTCTGGCACACAGAGGTGGAGCTGGCAATAGGGACTCACCCCTAAGTGAAATGCGTCAGTCAGTCCCTCCCTGTGTACGGACAATGCTCATTGAGGCACACGATTTGTCATTCTAATCAACACTCATCACAGTTGAACACTAGTGAAGTTGCGTAGACTTTATTGCCATGTGCGTGTCAGTACGGGCAAGACAAGGGCCACAACATGCAGAACAATGCATCAGACAAGAACAGGCAGCATTCGGACACGGTACAGTTCCACGTGACAGGCGTTGTGCATGCGCCTGTGATGTTCTGCCATTGCGTTGGTGGCTTTCATAGAACCGGTACTCTTCTGACCTGCGGCAGTAATGTGGATGATATGCCACAGCTCGGAGCAATGAGTCGTATGTGTGTTCAATGTTTGGACGTATGGGTTGTTGTGTACGTAAGTGTCAAGGGCATTCCATGCAAGAGTACCTCGAGCAAGAACTTCTGTGTGTGGGGTGTGGATACGTTGGACTTTAATTTGCGCTGTGCGTAGTGTGGGAGTCGTCATCATCTGATATGGTATCTCCCTCAGGGGGTGCTTGCCGCATGCAAGACCAAGGTCGGAGTTGCAGATGTCCTTCCGCCTTCTGTATTGAGACAAAGGAGCTTTCATCCCTAATGTTAGTCTGACTACTGCTTGCATTCTGGAAATGTGATGTGGCTTTCGTGCTGCAATTGAGGCTAGGCCTTAGGCTCATGGTGCACCAATGGCGATACACACACAACAGTTGGCATGCATGAGCCAAGAGCCAGAGCGGCCTTGTGCTCCTTGTACAATCCCTTTGTGCGCGGGCGCCCTCCGGGTGAATGCAACATTGTCGATTGCGGGCCGTGTGGCGCAGACACTGCAACAGAGACACACGCATCAGTTGGTTTCCTGTCCAGCCCAGAAATGAACCACGCCCAGAGCCCAGGGATGATGATTCACACCCCTACGCTGTACTTGCGTACGCCAGCCCAGTCCACCCCTCTTACGCATTAAGGGGGGACGACAAAGCTACATGTCCAAGGTCTTACCCACTGCCTGTGGTGACATGGTTGCGTCCGCTGTACACAGCACAAGACTCAATCAGACAGGGTCCATGAGTTGTGGTGCACTGAGTTAGTGGCACCTGAAGAGCTGAGCAGGGTATCAAGCTGATGATGGCATCCAAGACAGGGACGCTCGCTGCAGTCTTTAACCTACCTGGGGCCTCCAGCAAGCAAAGGGGACATTCTTCAGGCTCCGCTGCATTCCCGCTGCATTCCCGCCGTGAGGGCAACGGCTGACAGCATCACAATCCGGTCTCACCAGCCGTGAGGGGAACGGCCGACCGGCACTACAATACCCAGCATCCTTTGCCTGTCGCCTGCCTCTGACACTGCGTAGCGCGCCAGGAGGCGCCATATCTACGCCTCCAGCAGCGCGGGACGCTCGCTGCAGTCTTTAACCTACCTGGGGCCTCCAGCAAGCAAAGGGGACATTCTTCAGGCTCCGCTGCATTCCCGCTGCATTCCCGCCATGAGGGCAACGGCTGACAGCATCACAATCCGGTCTCACCAGCCGTGAGGGGAACGGCCGACCAGCACTACAATACCCAGCATCCTTTGCCTGTCGCCTACCTCTGACGCTGCGTAGCACGCCAGGAGGCGCCATATCTACGCCCACAGCCTCCAGCAGCGCGGGACGCTCGCTGCAGTCTTTAACCTACCTGGAGCCTCCAGCAAGCAAATGGGACATTCTTCAGGCTCCGCTGCATTCCCGCTGCATTCCCGCCGTGAGGGCAACGGCTGACAGCATCACAATCCGGTCTCATCAGCCGTGAGGGGAACGGCCGACCGGCACTACAATACCCAGCATCCTTTGCCTGTCGCCTGCCTCTGACGCTGCGTAGCGCGCCAGGAGGTGCCATATCTACGCCCCCAGCCTCCAGCAGCGTGGGACGCGCGCGGGACGCGCGCGGGACGCGCCCGGGCTAAGCCCGGGCCAAGGGCGGGCCCGTCCTGGCCCGTCATCGCCAGGAAGAGGCAGGGCAGGGCCACCCCCCTTGGTGCCAACCATTCGCACTGTTTATACAGAGGCATTCGCACATGCGGATTTATTGGGAGACCGCAGTCGTTTACAAAGTGATGCACTATTGAGCTGGCCGTGAGTACTTAAGCCTGTGCTGCCCCTTATTGTGAACTGGCATATGGCTGTGGTATTTTTTACTGACATACCTATGATATTTCCGGACTCTTTTTAAATTTACAGATGGTGATTTTATACTTGTACTCTGCATTTTATCAGCCCATTGTCCCATCTATTACACTTTATATGATACTCTCTGTGGTTTTTCACTTTGCACTTTGAAATTTGGCCGTATAATTTTATTTATACCCAGGCCCATTTTTAAGACTCAGTTTTGTGATACATATGATTTTATTTCCTATTTTTACTGATATTATCCTGCACTCTGCTACGAATCCCCATTACAAATTTTATATATTGCACTTAGCACTTTTAGATTTGTATTTTGTATTTGCATTACCTCCTACCCTGAAGTGTGAATAAAATATAATCATCATTTACAACTAAGATGTTGAAACGTAAACTACAAAAACATTACAAAAACGCGGTTGACCCTCCATCTACCACCATTGAATCCTACCTAGTACGGGCAGTAAGCGTGATTAATGATGAGATAGACAGGACAGAACGCCGCCTCTCACTAGGTATAGGGTCAGCGAACGAGGAAATAGGTGGCCATGATCCTGGGACTACTCACGAAATTGAAGATACCTCTAATACCGAGCAAACATCTAATTTTGAGGGAAACGGGAACGTGGGAATCCCTGATAAAGATTTAGTATTAGTATCTAGTGGACCACGGCAAAACTCACCAACTGGTTCGCCGACCCCGAAAAGGAAAAGGGGATGCAGAACCAGCCAGGCTAAAATAGTGACTACTAATATAAGTAAAAAGGGACACGTAAGAAATACAACAGCTAAGACACAAGGAAACCGTGCTGATCCTCAATCCTTACCAATAGAACAAATAGACCATATAGTTATCCAGCTTAACCAAAAACTAGAGGCCTGTATTGGACCACTTCTTGCTAAAATAGATCACCTCAATGGAGAGGTTACTAGACTCAGTGACCTAATAATTCAATTTAGTACTAATCAAAGGGTGAACATTAATGAAGCCCAAGGGGGCATACCAAACCGAGAAGCACAAGGTACAATGGGCCCAAAACTATCAGCTGGTAACTGTGTTGGAGGAAGTAATGAGGCTGTGTCTAACTTAAGCAATGACCAGCCACAAAAGGGCCCTAGAAAGACTGAGATTAGGAGTAATCAACCTTGCACCACCAGAGGTGAAAGATCAGGTAGGGTAGAGCAGATTAAGGCCCCTGAAGAATTAAGAGGGAACAGGGAAAGAACCGGAAGAACTGAAATACCCATTAATCTACCCCCAGAATGCTGCCCATATGTTGCAGTTTTGGTGAATGTACCCCAACTGGAGCTAGGCCAAAAAGATACGGACCACGCCTTAAAAAATAAAGTGGTCAATTGGTTAGGCAAGAACTGTGGGTACCCGGTGGAGCAAGCCGAGCAGATCCTCCTAACACGAAGGGTAAATTGGATTGGATCTCAAAGAAAGTCACTACAAGGAGATTGTATTATTATTAATTTTAGAAACCCAGACTGGGCTAGGACCTCCTTAGAGAGAGGGGCCTCTAATAACCTCAATGATTCTATCATATCGCTCCTACCATTAGGCTTCTTTTATAGCCACCTAAGACCGATATACATTAGAGTAAGAGATGAGGAGCACTGGAGAGCACACCCAGCAAGGCCGGCACCCCCACAATGGGCTTTACCCACTTTTAACAGATTTCTACCACTTAGTTCTCTGGATGTTAATGATTGACAAACCATTGGGGTGAGGATGAGTGGGGCGGAAAAACAGAAGGGCCAGCAAGGAAAGGACCCAATGAGGATAGGGTCCAATTTAGAAAGTGAGTCTATGCCCTTTACACCTAATTTAACTATGCCAATGGCATGTCCTGAGGGCATCAGATCGTATGGGCGCTGTACATTACATATAGATAATGTAGCCACACAAGGGATACTCCCAGATGAAAATAAAGGGCATTCTACTGAAATAGCTATAAATTCGTTACCCCCAATCCCATCTAATATTGAGGGCGACCCTGGTATGTGTATAAACGAACGATCCACCAATGACGGGGAGAATCCGATAGAGAAGGGTTATACAATTGCCACATGGAATATAGCTGGCTTGGGAAATAAATTGGATACACTGGGTTGGTCGGATTTTATTAGCAAACTTGACATACTCTGCCTACAAGAAACCTGGAGTACCGCTCCCACTTACATTGAAGGGTTTACTTCTTACAATTTACTAGCTAAACCCTCCGTGGCCGGAAGAGCAAAAGGTGGTTTGCTAATACTTCTGTCAAACAAATTACCGCTGGTAGTAAAAAGGGTCATTAATGTGGATTATCACTCGCAGCTATTATGGTTGCATCACAAAGATGGTTGGCATGTTTTATTGATTAACTTTTATAATAATATATTTGACCCATCACGTCATATTGTAATTGCTGCTATAGAAAAAGAAATAGATAAGCTGGTCACAACTGTAAATGTTAACTTTGCTATTTTATGGCTCGGTGATTTTAATATTTCAACCTGTACACAGTCTTTGACCAAAGTCTGTGGGTATAGGAGTGACGTAGGGGATGATCTTTTACACTTCCCTCACAATATTTATGGTACTACCTTAAACCAGGTTCTGGTGAAATACGACCTTGAAGTGATGCAGAGTGGGCAGAATGAGTATGGAGATAGGACACCTACTTTTATTGGAAGAAATGCTAACACCACTATTGACCACATCCTAGTATCGGCAAATATCCTACACTTATGTTCTATTCCCTCCATAGTTGAACTGCTACTTAGTGACCATAACTGTATCACAATGTCTTTGGCGGTGTGGGGTAAAAAAGTTGTAATCAAACAAACTGCTATTGATAACATTATGTTGTGCAGACCTAATGGTACTAGAATTAGATGGAAAGGTGCTAATTCTACTACTATTCTAAAAAAGATTATCTTAGGATGTGGTAAGGAGATATTCGATAGTCTTGAAGTGGAAGTAGAACCAACTCTGATGTTAACAAATTTCTGTACAATTAATGTTTTTATTGATAAGTGTTTTACCGCCCAGGTAAATGGGACACAAAAGCAGAACAGAGGCTGGTTTAATCATTCTTGTACTAACTCACTGAACATGTTAAAAATAGCACTCACTAGCAGACCAAGGGACAAAGTGCTAGTGAAGAATTTAAGATTGGATTATAAACTAGCGCTAAAACAGAGGAAGAAGGAACTCCAAGAGGAAGCCTGGGGCAACCTCTCTATGGCAGCTGCAACATCCAACAATAAGTTGTTCTGGGATGCTGTTAATTCAACATTTCTGAAAGATGACTCGTACTCAGAAATTACTTGCCATGTAAATTGTGAAGAATGGGTGGCACATTTCTCTAATATTTTTAACCCATGTAATGAACTATTGGATGAGCCCACAGATTATACCAAATGGCCCACTATCCCGTTAAATATCACACTTAGTGAGGTTGAGTTAGGTATCAGAGGAAGTAAAGGGGGCAAAGCACCAGGCCCGGACGAGGTACCCACGATGTTTACAAATCAGTACCAGAATTATGGGGTCCGATACTTACGAGAGTTTTTAATGCAGCAGTCACAGAGGGTCCTCCGAGGTCATGGGGTCAATCTGTCATAATCCCTATTTATAAAAAAGGAGATAAATCGGAAGCTAAAAATTACCGACCCATTTCCTTACTGGACTCTTCAGTGAAGGTTATGAGCAGGGTCCTTTTGGTAAGACTGGATGAATGGGTCAAGGATAACGATATTTTAGCTAAATCACAATATGGTTTTAGAAAGGGGCTGGGTACGTTAGAACAGTGTATTAATTTGGAATTTTTAATTGGAAAATACACACGCGCAAAGCAAGGGGACTTTACTTATGTTTTGCTGACCTGAGCAGCGCTTTTGATCTTGTGGACCATACTTTGTTATGGCCAGTTCTACTCAATCTAGGGGCCCCAGAGTCCATTATCTACTTCCTTGCCAGATTGTATGAAAAATTATCAAGCAGAGTCCGGTATGGCCAACAGGGTGTATGTACCCCGAATTTCAAGGTCAAACGAGGAATTCGCCAAGGCTACGTCTTAGCGCCATTACTTTTACTCTATTCATTAATGAAGTAGACGCAGCCCTTAAGTCAATACCGGCAGATGCTCCTCAAGTAGATGGACAGAATATACCAGTACTGCTTTATGCAGACGATGCAGTGCTCCTATCCCGGACACCGCTAGGTCTACAACGATTATTGGATGGGTTTACTGATTTTATTAAGGGGAGGAAGTTGTTAATAAACAAGGCCAAAACATATACTATGGTCTGTGGAAAAAAACCAAAGAAAATGAAACACTTCTTTATAGAGGGCTCAAGAGTGGAACAGGTTGATACCTTTTGTTACCTAGGGATAACCCTATCTGCTAATGGCAAGTGGTCATGTGAAACATCTAATGTACAAATGAAAATGACCAAAAGTATATATGGGGTCTTTAGATTTGCTGCCAAATTAGGGGACCGACGTATTAAAGACATGATTGATATTTATAAAGCCCGATGTGTTTCCATTGCATTATACGGAGCAGGGTTATGGGGCTACTACCCCTGTCCAGATCTGCAAACAGAGGAAAATACATTCCTAAAAATTATTATGCCTCCCTAAATCAGCGTCCACTGAGATAGTCCATCGGGAGGCAGGGATCGAATATTTGACAGATTTGATTGCATTGAGACCCCTTTTATTTTGGAGGTCTATTTGGGCGAAAGAAGAAACCCTGTTTACACAAACAATTATTAAGGACTGCATGCAACTGGATAACTGTCTCAAGATCCCTTGGATAAAATACATAGTAAATACCACTAGAGAACTATTTAAGTTAAGAACCTTGGACAACCCAATGGAGGTTTTAGATTTCTCTAAACAGGAGATGAGGAATATATTTTGGCACAAAGGAAGGAGGGCAGGTTGAGACAAGTGGAGTTACAATCTACTTACCAGCAATACCAACTGCACATAGACACCATTGGGTTTCAAAGCTACTTAACATTAGTATCAAGATCATCCCACCGATTTGTACTGACAAGGATGAGATTGGGTCTTGTACATCACTTAGTGGCGTTCCCAGAAATGAAACAGCACCCAGTCACTCCTTGCCCGTGTGATAATCGCACAAAGCAAAGCACTCTGCACTTTTTACTTTTTTGTGAATTGTATCCTAATTATAGATTTGTATACTTAAAACCATTGCTTAAGAAATATAATGTTACAACTTTTAATGCAGCTATGAGTCTAATGTTTACACTTAAAGAGCCGGATATCTGTTTTTTGTAGCAACATTCATTTTAAAGTCAATTTATGCACGGAAAAGCATGGTTTTTTAAAGTATTTTAATGGAATTATATTCTCGTATTGCTGAATCATTTTAAAGTAACTTTTTGTAATAGGATGTCATTATATATATGTGTATGTACATTCGCTTTTATGGTTGTTTTTTATAACCGAATAAAGCTTTTCTGAACTGAACTGACAGGTGTGAGCAACTCCGGTAGTCTGGCTGTAGGACTCTTCTGACTCTGGCAGTTGTTGGTTGGAGGTGGTCCTGGCGGTGGTGGCGTGTGCAGCCAGCGGTGATGCGTCGTCCGGGCAGGTCAGGACTCGATTTGATGTGTGAGCCCTGGTGGACCGCAGTTGAGGCTGGAGGCAGCGGTCAGCGCAGGGCCACAGACACATGGCGTTGATGACCCCCAGGCTATCGACTCAGAGGCCATCCAATATTCAATCAGACAGGGTCCCGGACTTGAGTTGCACAGAGTTAGTGGCCCCGGATGCATTGCGGCCGGCACAGGCACACCGCCACGGGACGGTGACTTGCGGTGCACTGAGGTAGGGCCACGAGAGCTGAGCGGGTCCTCGTCGATGTCGCAGGTGAATGTCGTGGAGGGTTCCGGGGGACAGTGGAAGGTGTTCTTCCGGGGCATGATGCAGAGGGCAGAACCAAGCAGAAACAGCCAATATGGAGGAGATGAATGCTACAGACTCATGTTTAACACCAAATCAGTGCAGCCACATGATGATGGAGACAACCCCCAGGCCATTGACTGAGACGCCACCAAAGTTCAACCAGAGAGTGTCCATGAATTTCGTGGCACAGAGTTAGTGGCACCAGAGCTGAAAGGGGATGTAGTCTGCGATGAGGCCTGTGCAATGGTATAAACTCTGCCATAAATAAATCAAGACTCAGTTCCAAATGTGTGACCTAATTGACCGCAGTGTAGGCCGGAGGCAGCGGTCAGCAGGGGCCCACAGCCACGTGTCGTAGGCTTGCGATGCACAGAGTTAGTGGCACCAGAGCAGCTGTTGGTACTGTTCGATCACCTCCATGACGATGATCCTTTTTTACTCCGGACTGACTTGCGTCTTCCTCTTACTCCTCTCCTTGCGTACAGTGATATGCACTCGGCCATTGAATTATCAAGACTCAGTTCCAACTGTGTGGCCTACTGGACCGCGGTGTAGTCCGGAGGCAGCGGTGGAGTACGTCAACGAAAAAGGAGTGCTGGGGGCCTGTGTCGCGGGGGCCGTGATGGTCTGGGGAGGCTGCCAAGGTGGCGGGACTCGGGCTTGGAGCTTGCACCGGCACGTGGTGGGCCCTCTTTGACCTACGCCGGTGTCGGCAGGTGAGCAGTGAGGCCTGGTTGCGCAGGGGCGGCCAAGACGGGTCTGGGGACCAGCGGCCTGGGGTGCAGCAGGCGCACAGGATCGCAGGCACCGCCGCTCATGGCGTCGGCCTCGTGGCGGGCTGAGAGGCGCCGCCCTGGCAGACACATTGGCCATTCCGGAAGAGAACCACGCCCGGCGCTACGTGCTTTTTCTTCACACCCCTACGCTGGCCTGGCGTACGCCGGGCCAGCCCACTCTGCTCACGCTTACAGGGGGGGACGTAACAAGCTACATTGCCGTGATCTTCCCCACTGCCTGGGGTGACATGGTTGCGTCCACTGTCCTCTACACTCCAGATACCAGCAGTATTTGTCAACATGGACATGTCTGTGGTCTGCATACTGCAGTCTGGCCAGCACATCCACGCCACACTTGGCATTGTGCACATTCTCATTCATGGGTCACTTGCCTCCTTCGCACCTGCCTGGTTACCACCTCTCACCACATTCTGCTATTGTGTGGCTGAGGTGCCATGCCGTTCATGGCTTGTGTACATGGCTGGCCCAGGTTACCACAGTAAGTTGGGCTGTCGTGTCTGGTACGTGGGCATGTTGTTTGGCATGTTGTATGTGGGTTTGTAACGTGTGCATTCCCAGAGTAGTGAGTTGCATGACTGCGGAGTTGAGGTGTGTGGTGTGTTCATTTGGTACTTACCAACGAGCAATGCATTCACATGGGTGCCATCCTGAAAGCGCTGATGATGGACTGTCGGAAGATTAAGGAATCATGCACACTGCCTGGGTAGTTGGCGACGACATTGGTGAAGAGTCCCAGGTGGTCCACTTTTGCCTGCACATTGATGGAATGCATGTGCTTCCTGTTGCGGTAATTGTGTGCAGTGGCGGCAGGGGGCGCGAGGAGTACATGTGTGCAGTCGATTGCCCCCAACACGTGCGGGAAGCCAGCTATGGCTTAGAAGCCTTGCTTGGTCTCCAGCTGTTCCTGCGCAGTGTGTGGGAAGTAAAGGTGCTGGGGTACCAAGCTGATGATGGCATCCGAGACAGGTGTGAGGAACTTGGATAGGGCTGGCTGTGAGACTCCTCCGACTCTGGCAGTTGTTGGTTGGAAGGTACCAGAGGCCAACAGGTGCAGCACAGCCAGCGGCTTTGTCTGCGGAGGGATGTTGGTTGTCTGCTGTGTTGGTACCGTCAGCCTGTGGGCAATGATGGTCAGGATGCGGAGGATGGTTGTCCTTTTGAGCCTGTGGTGGGCAATGACATCCTCTGGTGTTAAGTCTGTGAGGCTGGTGCGTTTTCTGAAGGTCCGCTGTCTTTGTCTGCGCTGCCTCTGTGGTAGTCCGGGGGGGGCATGGGGGTCCGGGGGGGTGGCGGGCCTGGGTGTGGTGGCGGTGAGTGTTTTGGCCCTCTTGGGGCTCCAAGCTGCATGATCAGTAGCTCCATGGCATCTGTTGTTCTTCAGGTGTGGCTCTGGTCTGGCCTCCCTTTTGTGGTGCAGGTTGTCGTCCGACTTAACACCAGGTAGGAGCAGGTGTTAAATCCCTGCTGCTAACGCGCCTTATCGCCTGTTGGGGGATCTTATCGCCAATCTGGCTGGTTGTAGAGAATATTACGAAGTGGTGTTTTTGCGGCTTTTTGCACAGGAACGCCTACTCTGCATCTCATTAGCGTTAGTTGGCGGTGTCATCCGTGGCGATGTTTTTGGCGTTTGCTATCGTAGGAAAACTGGCGATATCGGCAGTTTGCACCAGCATTTTTAATAATTTTCTCATTGTATGACTTTTTTATATTTTTTGCATATTTTTTAAATAATAATATATGTTGTATAATATTATTTAAGTTGTAAATATAAATAAAAATATTAAGGTAAGAAAACATTTTGATAAAGAAAAATATTTTTTAACATTTACAAATCTTTTCATATTTTTTGCAAACATAATTTTTTTAAATCACATTGGTAAGTTTACATATTTTATTTTTAATGTATAATAATAAATATCTTTTTTTCTAATATTTATTATTATAGTTTAACATTTTTTTAACAGTAAAGAGAAAAACATATAGTACATTAGTAATATTAATTATAATTTTTAGTATTGCATTTCTAATGTACATTGATTTTAATGTAAAAAGTATTTTTGTTATTTCATTTAGGTAGCCATTTTCTAAACTGTTGTATTTTGTAGGCTATCTGTGTTGTTTTAGGTCATTTCTGAGGGGAGAAGCTCGCGGTTGGAAGCTGTGTCGCATCGGTCAAGTAAGTTTAATTTTATTACTTTTAGGCTTAATTTAGGTGTAGTTTGAAGGTAGTTAAGTGCTGTATAGTGTATGTGTAGTTTGAATTTTGTGTTTTTGGTGCGGTTTAGTTAGTTGTTTTGCGTTTGCAAAATGCGGTTAGTTCGCTGATAGGTAGATGTTAGGATATGTATTATATGTTTAGAATATTGTGTTATTAGAGTGTTTATGTGTGTGTTTCAATGATTTTATTGTGTATTTGTGCGGGAGGGATTGTGTTATTTTTTTTACAGGTTTTTGTCGTTTGGAAGTTGCCGTTGGGAGAAGCATGCTTTTTTTTTTTTAAAGGAACTGTGTATTCGTTTCTAGTAAACGAATACTTATTTTACAGTTCCATTATTTTTCGGGCTTTCCTGAAGCGTTTCTTTTTTTAATTCCATTTTTCGGGTTTTTAATGGATTGGAGTCTACGGATACGTTGTCGCCGGATTATATTTTTTACAGTTGTATTTTTCCATTTGTTTTGGGTAGTTTTAAGTAAATTTTTGGATCTTTACACATTTGGATTTATTAATGGCAGTTTGGATTCAATTCTTCAGGAACAAAAAAGTAAGTAATTTTAAATTATTTATAATGGGAGGGAAATGTAATTTTTGTACTTTTTATTGACGTTTGTAAATATATAAAATATATTTATTATGTCAAATAATTTTTCAAAGTAAGTTCAAATCAATTGACATAATTTTTATATTTTATATGTTTGCAGAGAAATGTTTATTTAGGAATTTAATGCACAATTACGATATTGCTATGTTTTTGTAGTACTGTTCTAAAGTAGGGATTTAGCTATTGTTTCTAGGTATTCGAGCCCTTTAGTGTTTGGGTAGAGTTTTACTTTGTATTGTAGGTGCTCGAACATTGTTTTAGTCTGTTTAGATGGCGGTCAGAAAACCTCCCCGACCGCCATGGTAGCGGGAAAAGACCGCCCGCATGGACCGCGACATCACCGCCGGTCGAATTACAATGAGCCGCGGTCGAAATCCGACTGCGGCGGTCTGATCGCGGGCCTTAACATTGCGGCGGTTGCTGCTGCTCGCAGCACCGCCGTGATGGTGAAAGGAGCATGTCCTGCATTTCCCTGCACTGCGTGGCAGGCACTGCAGTGCCTGCCACCTGGTACAAGGAAATGTAGAGTGGACCATGGGTACCCCCCCCAGTGCACCCACACCCCCCCAACACATTGGGGGCCCGCAACGGGCCCCCGGAAGGCAATCACCGCATGCCTTTCCATGGCGGTTTGACCGCTGAGGAAAGGCTGGCTACCGCCGGCATCATAATCCTGGCGGCGGAGCCTGCTCTGCACCGCCACCATTATCCCGGTCCTTCTCCGTCCGCCAGGCAGGAGTGCGGATGGCAACCGGCGGAAAAGCGGCGGTCAGAATTTCCCACCGCCGCGGTCACCACTGCCATCCTAATTTGACCGGCGGTTTTCTTGGTTGCGATCGCGGGCGGATGTCCACCGCCGGTCTGGCGGGCGCCACCGCCGGCCCGGCGGTGGACATTCGACCGCCATCGTAATAGGCCCCTTAGTTCCTTTTGGAAGGATTGTAGTAATTTATGTAGCGTTGGTGGGGTTCTGCCTGTTGTGGCTTGGAAAGCATTATCCCATCCTTCCCGACGTTATTAGGGGCCCATTACAATGATGGACGGAAAAGCCCTCCGACCGCCATGGGATTGGGAAAAATCCCCCCGCATGACCCGCGGCATCTCCGTCGGACAAATTACGATGCAATGTACGCATAATTAGAGCGCGGCGGACGGATGCCACAAAAGACCGTCCACCACGGACGGAAAAGCTGCAAATCCGACCGCGTCGGACGGGGAAAGCTGTTCAAAGGACCGAAAAGGCCGCTCCTGCCGCGGCAGGACCGCACGGCAAATGACGATGAGAATGCGGAGCCGGCAGACCGAGCACTGCGTCCGACCGCCGCGCAGGCACATAGGTCAAATGAATGGCGGACGGAACCAACTGCACAACAATGCCCGAAGTGTGCCTGTACCCCTTGCCACCCACAATCACAACACACATGCCACAATGATACACCCCAACTTGCACCTGGGAAGGAAAGCCATACGCAGCCTGGAAGAGACATTAGGAGGCCATCACCCATGTGGACACACCCACAGACCACAGATTAAAAGCAACCCCATCCTGGCCCAGCATCCTTTGCACACCACAAGCCGAGACAGAGAGACAGGATCCCATTGACTCACACTGCACAACATCACACACACCTATCTCCACACAACACCACTTTCACCCACACACCTCACACACTACACATATCTCCAACATCACCTTGCACCCTGCACCCCTCATCCATCTGCACCATGCCCCACAAGAAAATGCCCAACTTCACTGACTCAGAGTAGAAAGTGATGGTAGACGAGACAATCCGCTCAGAACCACATTTGTACGGGCACCTGGTCCAACACACCCCAAGGGCGCGCAAGAATCAGATGTGGGCAAGGATCCACAGCCAAGTCAATGCCATAGGGACCAACCTACGCACTGTGCGTGACACCAGGAAGCGGTGGGGCGACCTCAAGGGCTGGGACAAGCATCCAGCCCAGACGAACCACGCAGCGACCCAGAGTACTGGTGGTGGCCCTCCCATTCCACCACTAACCGTAACCGAATGGGAGGAGAACATGCCTGCCAAAATGCATCATGAGAGTCCCACATGAATCGAGGGGGGACTGGAGGCTGGTAAGTACCAACAAACTCATCACATCACACCACAATACACCGTTGTGCACAACAAGTGAGCTCCAATCGCCCGCCCACATCAAACTCATGTGGAATGCACGCTTATAATATGAATGAGTCACAAGGACAGCATTTCCTCAATAAGTTCAACCTCACAGGTAGGTGGTCAGCTCATGCACCCTGGCCTCCCTCCCAAACAGCATGGCTCACCCTCCCCACAGCCATGTGGCAGCTAACTCCGTCAACAGTGCCTCCCAACAGGTAGCAAGCCATCTCACTGGGGAGGGGCATGTTGATCCCTGACAGCAACACCACAACTCCCACAAGGCCCCCTGTCTCCCCTCACAAACAGCATGTAGCCAAAGGAGCCCCACATCCCGCACTTCATAGCCAACTCTGGAAACCCCCATAAGTTTCTAGGCCGTGCACATACAGAGAAATCCATCCAGAGGCCACATGATTCACAGTGTCATTGATGAAGGAACATGCAACTGAACAGCAGAATACAAGAACGCGACCACAAAAGCCAATGTGCAAGTCACATTGCCTCAAAGCAGAAAACCCGGGTCAACACAACACATGCATGGATACTCCGTCAAACCACACAAACCCACAGTAGGCAAGCACAAAAAAGCACAACACAAAGCATGAAGTGGTGGCAAAGTAGTCAGATACACATAGAAAGGACACTAATGTCCAAGCATTAACTGAATCAGATGAGCAAGAAGTCAGTACCAGAAGACATGTCCTCTGAAATACAACGTCGGTACATATGAAATTGGCCCTTTAGCCATGTCACATCGCTAACGAGCAATGTAGGTACCCAGGGCTTTAAGTGGGATGAAAAAACTGGGGTGGTCCCTCAAAGGAGCCTGGCCAATGTAATCAAGGGCGTGGCCAAAAAACCTCAGACACCAATCTAGTATCAGCATATTAGCCCACCCCACTAGCATTTTCCTGTCATTGCCATTGCACCCAGATATATGAGACAACAAGGAACATGATACCTACTACAACTCCAGAACACTGGCCTTGGCAATGTTTGTCAGTTGCATAAGATAAGGAAGCAGCAACCATGGCTTGCATCTAACATTGGTAAATCTTCCACTCTAAACCCTGATGACACCACGACGATGTTGCTGCACATGAGTCTCCAAAGGAGTGATTTCCAGAGACAACATGAATCCACAAAGGATTCCACTTACCCACAACGCACACCTGGCATGTCGTCATGCCATAACTACTCCACCAGTGAGAAGTGAGGAGTGTGACCATGCGCACATCGATGTGCCTGCTGGCTATGCATTCCAGCAGGAAGAACGGACCGCCTGTGGCAGGGCACAAAGCAGAGCACGAAAGAGACCCATACCAACGCCACCTTCAAAAAGATTACGCTGCACAGCACCGTTGTGACCCAGCCCACTTAAAGCCCTGTATGTACCTCAACATCATGTGCGACTGATGACATACTGACATGAATGCCCAGTAATGCCAAGGTAGAAGTGAT